>BSBN01000449.1:982500-3382500 GCA_027924645.1 Cunninghamia lanceolata | reverse complement strand
AAGATCACCTGATCTTTCAAATATCACCCTCACGCAAAATGTCACCCCGGTACCAATATCCTGATGACATCACCTAGGCCTGATAAATAAAGGAGATCAATATGATGGTGACATCATCACCCTTTCACCTCGCGGAGGTATGTTTCCAATATCACCCCATCTTATAACATGACAATGACGTCATGGAAACTGCAGCGATAAAATGAAGACATCAACATGCTGATGTCAACCCGATCTTTCTGAGGGGGGGTCATTTTACTCATGGGGGGTCATCTTCTGAATATCACTTGATCTTAAAATGTGACCTGCTATACAGAACCTGACATGATGATGACGTCATCCTTTCAGAAGGTGATATTCTTCAGGGTTCCTTCCTCGGGATCATGTTTCTTGGACCCTGATTTTCTTCAATATGACCCCGGCATCATCCTTCCACATTTTAATGAAGCTCACCCATGATGATGACGTCATCGTAATATCCTAACTTAATATGAAAGTGCCCAGAAATCTACATGCAGGTGGCGGAACCGAAAGGTTATCAAAAGGAATTAAATACTCGTATGCATGTGGATTTTCACAGAATCATGACCCGATATATATGTGTTTGCACATTCAAAGCATGATTTAATATAATTTTTATCCTTCTACTGGTTGTTTAAGTGATGATGCCTAAACTTCTATATGATAACCATAGGTGCATAGGTTAGAAAGGAGGTGCATCGGCTAGAAAGATGGGGTCGATGAGACATTGTTGGCTCACTCCGATGAGAAGGGTCATGCCGATGATCAGGATGATGTGCGGTCACGTTACAAAAAGGTGGGAAAAGTAGGGCAGGTGAATTTTGAATCCGTTCCAGAGCCTGATGGCGTGCAGGTGGAGATACAACAAAGCTTTAATGGTGGGGGACATCCCAGGCGGCGGACCGGATCCTGAGAGGTTGAAAATGCACCAAGAAGGGACAATGATTTCAATGCGGAGGTTTGCAGGTGGAAACATTATTGAGGGAGTGGTGCCCTGTCTGTGGGCCATTTGAATTCTTGGTGGGATCCATTCTCCACCGTTGGATGCTACATTTCGAGATGTAGACTATTGATTCACTGGGGTTTCCTGGACATTGTGTTGGGGGCAAAAATAGAGACATATATTCAGCCCCGACACTCTAGTAAGAAGGGGGGTCAATCATACAATATCGGACTGGTAGCAATTTCATGTAGGAGATCAGATTACTAAGACTAGTGGGGACTGGATTGTTGAAATAATCAAGGTCCTTTCCTCAAATCATTGTAAATGTACTTGTTTTATGAACATACTGTATGGAGATGAAGCTTTAGATTACATCCTAGTTGTAAAACTTAAGTAATCTTCAAGTTGATTTCTGGATATGTACTGGTGAATGCTGTGTTCTATAGAAATGCTTTCATTTCATGGCATGTTGTTGTCAACTTTCCCCCTAAAGATTTGCACTGGATCATGCTGATTTGTGGAATGTCCTGGTGAAGTATGATTTTAGTTTTCTTCTCTTCATTGTTGTATTGGAACATGTATGTGGATCAATGATCTTAGTCAAGTAATCTTAGGAATCTCTCTCTCTCTAACCTTTTTTTTTCTCATTTTAATTTCATAGAAGTCACCTTCCATAACTGCATATCATGATAAATATTAAGCAGAACAAAGGAATGTGCTGACATCCCATAGATAACTGAACATCATTAGCATATTTTGAGCTAGATGCATGTACTATTGAAAATATCATGCAGAAAAATCACTAATAAGGGTAGAACTCATGCAAATATCAACTTAGACACATCATTTGGAGATATATTCTGTGTAGAGTAATCTCCCTATATAGCATAGTTGCAGGAGCGGAATCTACTAATCTACGTAAGACCCCAAAATGGAAAACAACAATACACATCAACCACTAAGTAACATCAGCAGATTATGAACTAATCAACGGGGACTTGGGATCATGAATTCTTTGAATTCATTGTATCTTTCAGGATAAATAAGGGTTGTTGTGTAACTTTTGTTTTGTGTGTTTGTGTGTGACTAACATCACCATCAACAGGTAAAAACTGGCCCAAAACCCACTCCTATGGACACTTGTCCAACACTGTAGGATGCTCCTGACACTTGTCAAGTCAGTCCATCCCAAGGAGGTCACCTATTTCCAAAATGGGCAATGACAGATGCTCTTACAACTCTTACAACCATCATACAACCTGTTATAGTTATCATAACTTATAGCTATAAGAGAATCTGTCATACACAGGCTATAAATAGCATATTCTCTTACAACATATCATAGTCCACCTTGGGGTGCCCAAAGGTACCTTTTTCAAAGATGCTCTTTGAGACATGTCTTCACCTATCATAGAATCTCCTATTTCTGACTCTTACATGTCATAACTTTGTCATAGGAATTTGTCATGACCGTTTCAATCAATATTCCCTTACACAACATCCAAGATGCCGACACATGGCAAAATATTCCTACCACTAAGTGGGACACCTATCTCCTCATGTGAGGACAAAATTACATGTGGTCATATGCCATGTAGGATGACACATCACCGTGCCAACTCCCACAATATGACAACATAGGATTTGCATCCAATTAATACAATAGGCAATAAATAAATAAATACAATGTAAAAATATAAGGAATTACCAAGGTTGAGACACCTTAATTCCCAATAGAAAATACTTAGATATTTTTTGGATTTGGGCTATTTGGCTAGGAAGCAAAATAGGACAACAGGGTGTCCAAGAGAATATTGAAAGTCTTGAGGACCTATCAAAAATACATAAATACAATCAAAACTAGGAGTCTACAACCCCTAGGCAGAACTGTCTTGCGGTGATGTCCCTAACTAGGATGGCCCTACTCCTCCCTGTGGTGGTGGCCCCATGACCTACTGTAGAACCTACCTTCTACCCACTTCCCCTAGCATTTATTGCACCTAGCTATTCCAAACCCAAATCATGAAGTATCGTTAGGGAACTTATCGGGTCTCCATCCTCTGCAAGTCATAAGTGCTCCCTCACGCGCTCCACGCAGTGCTCCTCTCATGGGGTACGTGCCATCTTATCTCAAATAGCTTTCTCTTCTCTAATCAAGGATTTACAATTAGCAATAAGACAAATGAGAAGAATGGGCCCCCATGCCTTATATGTAGCCCCCAAAACCCTAATTTCTTCCTCTAAGCTTTGATTTTCACCTCTTGTCCCCATCTTCCTCCCCCAATCCTGTCATCTCTTCTTTGTCCAACCTTTTTCCCACTTTTTTCTCCCCGCCTAGCCCTTTCTTCCTCTTTCGAGACATCAACTGAAATTTTTTCTTTTTTCCACCGATCTCTTGAGGGGGCATCACTTCACCATCCTTTCTTCTCCCATCAACTGACTAGGGCATGCACGTCATCCAAATATTCTTTGATATCATGTCAACCCCAACATTAATGATGCCATATCAAAGAGGGGCCAAATGTTGATACTTGAAAATGGTCATAATCACCTTCATCTATTATTTTCTCACAAAAGCTTTCTGAATCTAATAATTTCTATTATTCTACCTGACACACATGTTAATTAAATAATTTATAATTATTTAATTAATATTTCCTCATCTTTCCCCCCATTGCCAAAAATCAATTTCTTCTACTATAGTTCACAAAATTAAATATTTTGGAAAACTATAGTTCATATACACCCCCAAGAATTAGTTGGCAAGAGACACTGCTATGTTGGATAATTGAGTGTTGGCATTGATGGCAACAAGAAAAGGAACAAGGTTGGAACAGAGTTTGTGGTCCAATAAAGAAGACCTAGCCATACTGGCTAAGTATGGACAGTATTCAGAGTAAGCGACAGAAAGTGGATCAGTATGCCTCTGCAAATGAGGACCAGCAAATGCAGTTTAGGTATGATGACTCATAGCTACTTTATGATGATATATTCTAGTGTTCAGGTCATGACTTCCTCTAGAAGTCATTTGAATAAAATGTATAAGTCTGGATGAACAGAAGTAAGACAGGGACATTGTACAGTGTAAAGTAAAAGGGTCCACATTCCTTCGCAAGTGCATATTTTGTTATATAGTTTTGAGGTGTTGTAAACACTTATATGAAGTGTCTAAATCCAGAGTTGTAACATCTGAAGTCGACCAGAAAGATAGTTACAACCTGTTGAGTACCGCTACTGTGTTTGACAAAGTTTGACTGGGACAGAGTCTGAGATCTGATGGTCTGCATTTTGCCACTAAAGAATATTTTTCTTTGCGGTTCTAAAGGTATAATCTATGATGTCTAAGGAGTCTTTGATATGATTTTGATCAAGTATTATGGTCTACAATTAAAGTTGTGATCTGACAGCTAGACTGAGTCACTAACAGTCTGTGTTTGAGGCCGACATGATAGTTTTCTTTATGTGCGGTAAGTTCTATTGATTAGAACTCTATCCTAAGTGGTTCTATAGTTGGATCCAACATATGAGAAGGTGTTTCAAATGTTATTTAGGTCCACCATGTATGGATTTGGCCAACAAGCTGCAGGTTTATTAACTATACGCTTCATCTGAGTATGCCGACCTAATATGAAGATCTTAAATGTTATGGATATATATATTGGATTGAATTCAGTGTTAGGTGTGTGTGATACGAATGTGTGAGAAACATATGTGTGACATGTAGAGGAAGGTGATTCTGTGGATCAATAAAGAGTAGAAGTGAGATCTTATTTCCATGTAAAAGTAGAGCAGTGAAAACAAAGCAATAATAGATGAAGAGTTTTGAGACAATATTTATGTGCTTCATTGGAGCTGTAACCATGCATGTGTAGATGCAGTTTGAGCAGTTCCTTTTGGTAGTGAGTCATTCTTCTTTCCTCTTTCTTTCTCTAGGCAGTGAGCCTTTCTTGCCGTGAGCATTTCTTTGGGTAGTGAGCCTTTTGTAATCCGGTATTGTGCTATATTAATATATTGTGAGCTAACACTCACCTTTGTTTTTCCCTTTTGAGTTTCTATGTAAAAATCCTAGTGTTCATGTGTTATGTCTTTGTGGTTGCTATTTCTATGTATATTTTTCTTTCATGTTATTAACTTTAGAAATTAGATAAATAAGTCTATTAAGAAGTGGTTTTGTGGAATACTGATTCACCCCCCTCTGAGTATTCCTTATTCTCAAGAGAATTAAATAAATATTTCTATTTATTTAAATTCCCCATTTTTTGCACTTTTGATTACTTTTAGTAATCATCATTATTTTCCTCCTAAACATGTGCACATGGGTTAATTAAAATTAACTTACAATTACATCTCCCCATGTTTCTAGAAGTCCACTTGTCATTCAATGTACATGCATGTACATGACAAGTGGTACTTTGGAAGCATGGACAAATCTTCCAAAAAAGTCCATTTGTCCTATTTTCTTCTCATCCACTCCAAGTGTCGCTATTCATGGAATTTTAAATTCCATGTGGTACTATTCCTCGACTATTCATCTAATTTTAAATTACATGTGTCTTCTCATGTCAAATTTAAAATTCTTACAAAATCTAAACCATACCTTTTCATAAATGAGTCCTTACATGTCATACACCTACCCAATCCTAGCCATCCATCCATTCAACCATTCAATTTCATCCATTGATATTCTCTTGAATCTTGGAGCATTCTTCTCATCCAACATCCTTATGCCACTTGTCCAATTCTCCTTGATTGAGGATCCTCAAGCAATGTGATTCCTTGATCTTCCAATTCAATTCTAATCCTCCATACTCACCTCCAAAAATCTATAAAATTCAGCCCTCCCCATCCATTTTCAACAAGCACTTAAAATGTAATGAGATTCTATCAATTTGAGCACTTACATATTAGAAATTTAGCATAGAATCATATAAATTAGGACATATAAATAACTAGGCACAGTCAATTAGGGTGTGATTTCATAGTAATTAGGTGCATAGTTCTTTACTCTTATCATGAGGTTGCGTTAGGCTGTGAGTAGATAGGCTAATATTGGTTTAGTTTGTTCTATTTTAAGCTCACTTTCTTATGTACACAAGTTGTACTGAGGAACATTCAATAGTAAAGGACATAACAAAGGGTATGTGGTATCCAATAAGGTGGATGATAGATGTGAGGCATTGGTTGATGAAGATAGAAAGGACAAGACGATTGTGAATGAAAATAGGCCAAGAGGGTGTATCTGTTGGAAACAATGCAGATAACTGAGAGGGGGGGTGAATCGGTTATCTTAATTTCTTAGGTTTCTTTTCTTCTTTAAAAATAGTGCAGTATCAAAACATGTAAGCATAAATGAACATGAGAGTAGAAATGAAATCAACACACATAACACAAGGATTTTTACATGGAAAACCCTGTCAAGGGAAAAGCCACGGGGTGACTAACCCAAGATTGTATTCTCTGTTAAAAGAATAGAAGTAAAAAATGGTACTTGCCAATTAGGGCTCATTGCCCGAGCACACTGCTCACAAGAGGCTCACTACCTATAAGAGACTTACTATCTACAAGGTATATAGAAAGTAACCAGGTGTTTGAACTAATCAGAGGCGTCCACATATGTTGAGGTTCAATTCCGGTTAGGCTCAATATACTGATCTGTTGCACTTCATTCTTCCTCTGCTTAGTGCTGTTGTTCTGTCACATATCAGATTTATATAGCTGCTTCCACACTGCTCTCTACTTTTCTTCACACATACTATCACACCACACACACCTTCACATTGAAATCCATCTGGTATATATATTCACACCAAGGATTTCAACATCTTTCTAGTCAGCATCTGGAATACTCAAGATTTTCCCAAACTCTGGTCTGTCGGCTGAATCCTTTCTTATTAAATGATACATATCAAAGAGATAGTTATAGAAGTAATCAATCATGTCAGCCAACCATGAATGATCCATCAAGAAGCTTGATCACCATCAATTCCTCATCCAGATTAAGGTCTGATGCTCTATCGGTTAGTTCTTGCTCAATCTGCTCTGACTGTCAGGAACTCATCACTTAGGTGCTCATATCTTTTCACTCTTTCATCACCGGAGGCTCAATCTTTAGAATGTGGTAGTCATGGTACTCCTCTTGACTTCCCCAAGTCTGCACTTTGCTAAGATACATCCTTTGAGAGATCCAGACCTGATTGTCAGACCTTGTTGCATGCTCTGTTCTTGTTCACCGGACCAAAACACTCTTCAATCTGACTTCCGGTATAGACCTACTATACTCTGCAGATGTGTGGGATGGACTTTGTTGCCATCAATGACAACACTCATGAAGCCACATAGTGTCTCTTGCCAACAATCTCCCCCTTTGGCATTGATGGCAATAGTTAGTGAAAAATGACTAAGTGTCGTAGCAAACTCCCCATTGGTTGATACTCTGTCTTATGTACACTTTTACTGGAGCTCCCCCTTAACTAGATTCCACATTTTTCACTACTCCTCACTCCCCCTTTGACATCAATGGCAAAGGGTGAAATCCAGACACCAAAAATTGTAAAAGTCAAACTATACATAGTTGCATAAGTATATACATGTTATACTTACATATACTTAAGTATATCTGCAAAAGTGGTTTTCAACTGGACAAATTTTGTTGCCCAACTCTGCTTCATCCTATCCAAAATTGAGACGTGACCACTTATTAAAAATGCAAAAGCTTCTGCCTTCTTTAGATCTATTAGATCATTGGTCCGGGCTGTGGTCTGAGCATCAGTTAGGGCCTCATGCATTGCCTCTATATTAGGGATAATTATCCTTCTTAGTTCACTCATTCTGCTTATTCTATTCTTCTTTTCCTTCTCAAGCCTCTTTATCTCATTTATAGTGGCAATAGCCTAGCACTTTTGATTCATTATGGATGAGGTGAGAGGATCAAAACTCTGAGATAAACTTGATAGTTTACCCTCTTGTTCTTCCACCTTCTTTGCAATGTCTGCTGTCACTGTAGACCAAGATAAAGAAAATTTGTATAATTCTCCGCCATCTTTGAGAGCATTTTCTAGGCTCTTTATCCCAATATTTAGATTTCTCCTATCATTTTCTATGAGTCCTTGTACCTCAGAGTATCTCTTACCCAAAAACTCTTTCCAGAATTTCTCTTCTGCTGATTTCTCTAATGAATCAAAATGTGTGTTAATAGAATTAACAAGAGATTTCAAGTTACCAGATGAAGAGGCCAAAAGATCCTTTTGGAAGGATGGCATGATCTTCTCCAACACACCAGATGCAATCTATATCAACTCACAATCTTCCATGTGAGACTTCAAAAGCTTTCATTTTGCTTTAGCTTGAGCAAAAGATGCTACCTTCATTGTCTGGACTAGAGAGAGAGAGTCAAAATTGAGTGGTCCTTGAAATAGCTCTGGTTCATCTAATTCCATCATTTCTTTGGTTAGGAAGTCTTTAACAACTTCTGTAGTGTCTCTTGCCGGAGACAGAGTCTTCTTTCCTTCTGTAGCCTCAGAACTATCATCTGGGGTCTTCTCTGTTTGATCTTCTTCTCTCCCCCTTACCTCTTCTTCTTGACTGATTTTCTCTCCTTTTCTTTCTTCTCCTTCAGTTCCAGAGTCAGCAGGGGGATCTGGAAGAGAGATGTTTACCTCTTCAGGGACTTCCTCTACCGGACCAGAGGAATCCAAGTCCTTAGTCTTCTCCTCACCTATCTCCTTTGACTCTTCTACAATTTTCTCAGTAGAATCTTCCTTTGAAGACATCCATGGCAGAAGGTTCATCACTTATGTCCTTTATAATAGGAAGATTGAATCTTTTATATGCATTCCGGAGGATGTCTTCAGTCTCTTTTGCCACCTAATCAGTTTCTCTGAGCATAAGCTTGTTCATTCTATCTTTTCTCCAGAACTCATACTTGCAATCCTTGAAGATCATGTTCATTTGTTTTGGAGTGATGGAAGGATAGAGCTAAATAGCTATCTGTTTCCGGATCTCCATATCCTTTTCCTTGGCATTGTCTTTTCTAAGTTCAAGTACTTTCTCTAAACTCTTGGGGATTAGAGAGATGATTTCAATGAATTCTTTATTATAGATATTCAAGTACTTGACTGTGGCTTCCTCCAATAATCTTTTGTTAGTGTCATTATACTCATCATAAAATTCAGTTATGGGCTGCAGATTCCCATCTACAGTGACTACTTTGATGACATCATCAATGGAAAGAGTAGGCCTTTCAACAAATTCTTCTGTCTCTTCTTCTTTGTTTGCACTGGCAGAGGATTCACTTGGTGTTTTCTTCTTCTTCCTTATTTTCTTAATCTCCTCATCAGTCTATGTTTCTTCATCATCCTTTTGGCTTGTGTATGACCTTGTGGCCTTTGTCTTTGTTCTCTTCTCTCCCTTTCCGGATGTCTTGGCTTCTAGTTTTGAGGCTTTTTGGCTCTTAGAGGTGGCAGGTGTAGAGCTTTTGGAGGATTTGGTCTGGGAGGGGGCTTGCACCGGATCACTTTCTTTTTCTGCTTCTTGTCTCTCTTTATCTGCTCTTTCTATTTTCTCTCTATTAGCATCAACTACCTCTTTTGATATCCCATATCTCTTGGCAACTTCTTCTACTTCCCTTCTCACCTTTCTCTTCATCTCTGGTTGTCTTTGTTCAACATGAATTTTCACACTCAATTCTTGAAAGGTTCCAAACCTTTCTGCCTCAAGGTCCTTAGGCTGACTCAGCAAGTGTTGGATATGCAGTTCAAGGATTTTCTCATCTACCTCATATCCCATTGGCATGATCTAGACTGTCCTGGGCTCCACTGCCTCTATTAGGCATTGATCAGTGTCTACCATGAAACACACTGTGTCTTTGTATTTTTCAACTAATGTTTGTGGAATTCTTTCTTTGGCCTGCATCATACTTTGGAAATTCTTGAAATATCCCCAGAGAGCTATGCTTTGAGCCTTGGCATCACCAAGCCCATGCATATAATCTCTGATTTGTTTGGCAACCGGTCTATCATTTTGCCATATCCAACCACTAAATCTAGGTAGCTCATTCATATAGTAAAAGAATAGACATAGTATCAAGCCACCGTACTTAAAAGAATCCTTCTTATCCTTCTTTATTTTCTGCAAATTCTCTAACAATTAGTTCAGGAGAAGCTCACAAAGATCATAATCAACATTTTCCCTTAGCATCTGATAAGCAGTGTATATAGTTGTTCTAGATACAGAATTCTCCCTACTGGAGTGATATATTTTGTAGCCAATAATTATAGAGGCAAATTTGATATCCGAATCTGTGATATCCTCTATTGTCATTGCTCTTTTGTCAAATTTTGATCTGGTAGCCTCACTTACAGTTTGGTTTTTGACTGATTTAAGAGCAGGCAACCCATCAGATGAGTGCAATCCAATTACCACCCTAATGGCATCTTTTGTGATCTTAAATGGCCTCATCAACCACATGAAGTTTTCATGCATTCTGCTTAGAACATACCGGACCCATTCATCTTCTGCAAAATAGGGGAAATGGATGTAATGTCCAAAATGCTTATCCCAGATGGCCTTGTATTGGGGTTTAAGTTCAAATGTTTCATCTATTAATTCCTTGTGATAGATATCCATCAGCTTGGATTCCTCAAATTCCTCAATGTTGGCGTGAATGTATACCCTAACATCTTCTACGTGCAGAACCCCATGCAGAATGCTAGAGAATGTGCCTAGGGGATCAACTTCTAGGGATTTGTAAGGATGTTTCTTGAACTTAGGGCATGGCCTATCAGTGATCTTAACAACATTTGGAGTAGCCATCTTTCAAGAGATTCAGAGAGAGATATTCAAGAGCTGAAATACCTTTTTACGCTTCTAGGGTTCACGATAAGAGCTGAAAAGATCGCTGGTTGAATCAAATTCTGTGGTTGATCCTTGAGAGGGTTGAAGCAATCTTGTTGCAAAGCTCTTACTTTCTTCTTCTCAAATGCAAATGTGCAAATGATGAACAAAAGAACCCTTTTAATTCTACGCAAACCCTAATTCCATATTGCAATAAATGCACAACTTAAGTCATTCCGGTTGCCTTGTTCTCCTTGTTCTGAGAGAGATCTTTCCTGATCACTGAGATGCACTTAGAGTTATTCTCGGTGATTATTAACAATCTATCTTCCTTTCTCCAATCATTCCATTTATCCGTAGATCAAGATATTTCAATTTTTGAATCACACTGGATCTAACTGTGAAAATCCTACTTTTATTGAATGACTGTTAAATTGGATCAATCTTGGATGATTAACCTATTCAAAACTCCTTCCAGATCTTTTATATTTTTACCAAGGGTTATTTAGATATCTCTTTGAGAACTCCTCAATCCGTAACACTCCATGTGCCAATTTTAGGCACCAATGGACTGGCTGGGGGAAATTGTTTTCTTTTGTGACTCCCCCTGAGCTAGAACTCATCTATTTAGTTTTCGGAAGGAATATCAGCACCAGATTCTAGTGCAGATCCATCCCCAACATTTTCTGTACTTCTCTTCACCCAAATCTTGTTCATTTCCCTTTGAATTTCATCTGCATTCACTTTTCTTTTTCCTTTGTCTTAATTTTGGTTATGATGCATTGGACCCTTTTTGTCCTGATTCTTACTTCTACAGAATTTGGCAATATGACCAGATCTATTGCAATTGTAGCAAACAACATTTCTTTGCATATTTGACTGGTATCCTCTTGATCTACATTGATTAGCCCTATGTCCCATTCTATTGCATGCAAAGCATCTACCATTGAATGAATTGTTTATTTGCATATTTCTACATTCCTGAGATTTGTGACCATACCTTTTGAAGTTAAAACACTGTCCAGACAAGGATGAATTAGCCGGATTCATTCTTCTTCTACACTGATTTACTTTATGACCGAAGTTATTGCAATTGTAGCAATATCCATTGAAGGATGGATATCTTTGAGCATTTGGTTGCCTTACCGGAGGTCTTCTAGGTCTGTTCCTTAGATTTCCTGATCCAGAGTTCTTCTGACCGGATCTGGAGCTTTCACCTTTCTCATACCCCAAGCCATGCTTGTCATCTACCCTCTTTTGGCTTTCAAGAAGAACTTCAAGTTGAGTAGAGCTTATCTTGAATTTCTCTTTGTATTCATTTGTAGTTTGAAGATCCCTTTTAAGAGTGTCTATCTAATTCTCAAGTTGTTCTTCATTATCTCTAGCTTCTTCAAGATTAGATTCTAGATGCCTGATTATTCTATCCATTTTGTGGCAGTCTTTTGACTTCTCCTTGAGAGATTGTTTTAGATTATCTTCAATTTTTATTTTCTCTTCAATTTCTTAGGTGAATTTCATAACCCCTGATTCCATTTCATGTCTTACCATAATGACCTCTTTTGATAGCTTCTCACATAACTTGTTTTTTTCATTCAGATCTTCATTAGTATCATTGGCTTCATTTTGACTTGCTAATTGTTGATGTGGTTCCTTTCTTTTCTTCACTGAGATACTTAGTTTTTCTTTGAGTTCATTTATGAAATCATCAGCTTGTTTGAGTCTTTCCCTCAGGTTATTGACTTCAGAGTGAGATTTCTCAAGATCATCTAGGGTAGACTAAAGTTGTTCCCTCACACCATACATATCCATTAAGATTCCCAAATCTTTCTCAAGCTGTTAGGCTCTATTTAGAGGAGCTTAGCTCTGATACCAATTGTTGGAAACAATGTAGATAACTGAGAGGGGGGGTAAATCAGTTATCTTAATTTCTTAGGTTTCTTTCCTTCTTTAACAATAGTGCAGTATCAAAACATGAGAGTAGAAATGAAATCAACACACATAACATAAGAATTTTTACGTGGAAAACCCTGTCAAGGGAAAAACCATGGGGTGACTAACCCAAGATTGTATTCTCTGTTAAAAGAATAGAAGTACAAAATGGCACTTGCCAATTAGGGCTCATTGCCCGAGCACACTGCTCACAAGAGGCTCATCGCCTACAAGAGACTCGCTGTCTACAAGGTGTATAGAAAGTAACTAGGTGTTTGAACTGATCAAAGGCATCCACATATGTTGAGGTTTAGTTCCGGTAAGGATCAATATACTTATCTGTTGCACTTCATTCTTCCTCTGCTTAGTGATGTTCTATCACATACCGGATTTATATAGCTGCTTCCACACTGTTCTCTGCTTTTCTTTGCACATACAATCACACCACACACACATTCACATTGAAATCCATCTGGTATATATATTTGCACCAAGGATTTCAACATCTTTCTAGTCAGCATCTGGAATACTTAAGATTTTCCCAAACTCTGGTCTGTCGGTTGAATCCTTGCTTATTAAATGATGAGTATCAAAGAGATAGTTATAGAAGTCATCAATCATGTAGACCAACCATGAATGATCCCTCAAGAAGCTTGATCACCATCAATTCCTCATCCAGATTAAGGTCTGATGCTTTGTCGGTTAGTTCTTGCTTAATTTGCTCTACCTATCAGGAACCCATCACTTAGGTGCTCATATCTTTTCACTCTTTCATCACCGGAGGCTCAACCTCTGGAATGTGGTAGTCATGGTACTCCTCTTGACTTCCCCAAGTCTGTACTTTGCTGAGATACATCCTCTAAGAGATCTGGACCTGATTGTCAGACCTTGCAACATGTTATGTTCTTGTTCACCGAACCAAAACACTCTTCAATCTGACTTCTGGTATAGACCTACTATACTCTGCGAATGTGTGAGATGGACTTTGTTGCCATCAATGATAACACTCATGAAGCCACACAGTGTCTCTTGCCAATAGTATCACATAAGATGACTAGTGGAATAGGGTACTGAAAACCCAAAATAAGAAGCTCAATGAGATGAAGAACCATGTGGAGGAAAGAAGTGTGTAGGATGAATTATTGGAGGCATACTTGAAAAGATGGAAAGAACAAGTCGATGAGGTCAAAGGTTGGAGTTTCTAGGTAGGGACAAACTGTCCTAGAAAATGAGGGACTCATTTTTGTATCAACCCCAAGTGTCTAATGTAGGAGCATCTATAGGTGTCGAGACAATCTTACATCATCCAAAAATAGTTGTTTTTTGTTTATTTCAATTCATTTGTTGTTTACTAGTTTTTTTCTATGCCCTTAATCCTATAGGGTGTATATGGTTATGAGTAGTCAACTTGTGGTTACCTTAACACCAAATTAAGTTATATAATCATTATTATAGTCATATATAGGTTGTTAAGTCATCCTAGGGGTTATAATTAAGTATCTAAGTCAGCCTGGGTGGCAACCATGGCATAATTAGGTATATATAGGAGCTAGTGGTAGGTTTATTATCATCATATTGTGAATTGTGTTCTTCATTAGAGACTTTTGGAGGTTGCCCCCTCAAAATGGCATAATATTATCAAGTATTTGCAGCACATTTCCTATTATATTCTTCTTTTGTGCAAGTTTTTTCATTACTAGTGGTATCAAAGCATGATCATGGCATATGAAGGCAAGAAATAAGGCAATTTTTATTTATTTTGGAGCTCATTTTGGGAAGCGCATATCTTTCTCATTTCGGGGAAACATTTACAAGATTTTTAAATGGTTGTTCAAGAGAATATTGAAGCTACTATAGTCTATATTTGAGGTCAATTAAAGCACAATTAAGGGAGTTATTGTAGAATTAGGTTTTTCACCATTTTCACTCCTAGGGCTATAATTCAGTGAATTTTTTCCTAATTTATAGAGGGTTGAACAAGGCCACTTTGATACACCTACAGTATTGATTTGGAGGATTTTGGAGTTATTTTTAGTAAGTTATTGCAATTTTAGGGTTTTTCATAAATTTGCTACATAACCTACAATTTGTGGATTTTTTCATATTTATTTACATTTTTGGAAATAGTGCATAAAATAATTAGGGTTCTTCTTTCTAAAAGTTTAATTTTGGAGTGACCCACAAAAAATAAAAAAGAATAAAGAAAAAAAACATTAGATTTTGTAGTAAATTGCTAGACCACAGACTAGAGGTAGCAGAAAAAATTAATATGCTCCTGGTAAGACTCCTGATAAGAGTGACTCATCACTAGAGTATACGGATAAAATATCCATGGAAGAAGATACTACTAAGATGAAGAAGGATATACATCTCTTTGATAGGAAGATTGGATGCCTTAACATGAAGATTGGATGCCTTTACATGAGATATATCTGGCATCCATATAACATTGGCTAATCTAAGAACTTATATCCATAGTAAATTAGGCTCACAAATAGATGTTTCAAGCAATCAATGTGGATCATCTAGGTTAGCTAATCTAGATCCAAATGCTAACTCTTAAATGGGATCTAAGAACTGGTTACCAAAGATGGACATGTGCAAGTTTGATGGCAAGGACCCATTAACTTGGATCAATCAAATGGAGAATTTTTTTATGTTTATCAAATTTCAAGTGGACAAAAGGTGACAATGGCTTCCTTCTATCTAGAACTAGAACAATTCATTTGGTATTCATGTCTATGTGCACAATAGAAGAAAAAGGGTCTCAATGTCACATGGATAGTTTTTATAGAGGAGTTACAATCGTAGTATAGTAATAGTGTAGAAAATAACTACTTCAACTAGTTAGCTAAATTTCAACAAACAAGATCAGTCAATGAGTATATTCAACAATTCCAGAACCTATATGTGAGAGTAGATACAATTTCAAAAGAGAACTTGAATGACTTATTTTTGGGTGGTCTCTAGGATCACATCCAACATGAGGTACACATGTTTAGCACTAATTCTATATCTGAGTCTTTTGTTCTAGAACACAAGGTAGAAGAGAAGTTTTTAATTCCTAGAGGGAAAAGGTTTAATGGCATAAGAGAGAAGAGATTTTCAACACAACCATTCCCTCAACCCACTAGACTAACTCCTCACCAAATTGAAGATAAAAATTCCAAAGGGTTATGTTTCAATTACGATGGAAAATATAGTAGAGGATATAAATGTGATGAGAAGAAGTTGTTCTACATTGAGGCTACCTATGATGAAGAAAAGGATGAATAAGATCTGATGGTGGTGGTAGAGGACTCCAAAGATGTCCAACCAACTATCTCTTGTCATGCACTATCATCTATTAACAACCCATAAACACTCAGGGTAAGGAGTTTCCTTAAACAACAATTGGCGATAGTATTGATTCACTTAAAGAGTACACATAACTTCATCAACAATCAATTAGTAGCAAAACTAAATTGTTTTGTCTACACTACCCCAAAATTCTAGGTTATGATTGTAGACGGTGGTAAATCAATTATTCAATGAAATGTCATAGTATTAAACTCACCATGGGAGACTACATAATAGATAGCCTGATGTTTTCTATACCCATGGCTGGTGTAAGAGTTGATGATAGACTCAAGGAGACCTAAGAACACCTACAACCACAACAAGAGACAAAATAATAATGCCAAGAAATGATGCAGAGCTTGACTTCACACAATTGAATTAGAGAATATACAATGTGACACCTCCCTTATATAGGCAAGGTGGAGTAATAGGACTTGGCCACAAAATTAAATGTAGGCCAACATAGAAACAATACTAAATGATAACTAGAGGATAAGATGCCTTCTAGATGACACCAATAATAAATGTCCTAGACACCACTAACAAATAAAGCATATAAGACAATCTTTTAAGATAATTGTAGAGGAAAACTAATGCGTTGTAGACTTAAACAAAATTCAGGGGTAAACCAATCTGAACAGTCCACTCTATCATTGCATTCCTACATTGAATTATTGACCAAGGAGCGTAAGATTATGATGATGCCCGCACTACATATGCCTTCAAGACTCATTTCTATCCTAAACTAACTCATATAGACTTATTCTAATTAACCTAGTCTACTGAAGTTCACAGAAATGTAAGAACAATAAAAATAGTTTAAAATCTAATTGCTACGGGTACCTTTAGCATAAGCTGAAGATAACTATATTCAACAGGGAATTAGAGAATTAACTAAAAATATTTAGAATGATAAAAGAACTAATACTAACCTCTAGAGGACTTAAACTATGCACTTGTTCATGAATCACAACTACTAAAAATAGTAATCAAGATATTTCACTTGTCTCACAATGCAATTTATGAAATAACAAAAAAACAATTTTAACTAGGAACGCATAAATAAATAAGGAAATATACGAAGTGAGGGTTAGTACCTTAAGTGGCCAACTCAGGGAACTATCTCACTTAATCTAGAAACCAAATCTACTTCAGATTCTCATGCATTCTCATAACATAGAGTTGTATTCAATTCATATCAGAAACAAAATCTTCTCAAATTTTATTCAAATCAAAACATGTATGGATAATTGATATTGAAAAATAGAGTAACGGCTAAGTAACTGGAAAGTAAAAGCAACTAACTTAATTAGCAACGAACTCATCCCTCTAACTTATACAAAAATGGGAGAGTTTTATGAAACTACTAACTAATCTCAATCAATCCAACCCTAGATACTAGGATACAGGTTTCATGATTGATTTATTAATCTACCTGATCAAAAGAAGAAAAGTTTTGTTCAAACAAGAACTCTCATGAAACGGTTTGCATGAAACCACTCATAGACTGTGTTTAGAACAAGTCTTCTTTCCTGCATTTATTCCAATCCATGATGGTACAGATTCATCCTCCATTTGTCTTCACTTTCGGTGTTCAAAATGCACTTCACTTAATTCCACTGTCTTGCAACTCGCTGCAATTGCTCTTTCCCTAATGCCATGTCCTTGCTGCACAGGGTTAATTATCTAAACATATACACACAAAATAACTTTTATATTTAAACCATAGGATTCTATCTATATTACATGCATACTTATATTTTAAGTCATCCACTTGATAATATCACCACCATATTCCATATTAACAATATAGGTTTAAAGGCTTTGAAAAGTATATGAGAAACAACATATAGTAATGGTGATGTTTGTAAAGTATCTGTAGGATCATATGAAAAAGTTTTAAAAATATATAAAACAACATAAAAAGAAGTCAATAATTCAACCCATCATCTCCCCCCAACTACTCTTTTGTTTGTCCTCAAGAAAAATCATGGAACTAAACATCTAGGGGAGAAGATTATAATGCAAAGTGATTCATCTGAGGTCCATGACTTCTCTGACTCCTTGTCCCTGTTTGAGATAAAAACCATTGTAGTAGGCAAGCCTATTCATCCTGACCAATTCTATATTCCTACATTTATCAATCTTTTATCCTATCCAGTATGGTACTGGATAAAGGAGAATAGGAGGATAAAATCTGAGTGGAAGCTATGCTACTCCTATCTTCTCTGAAATCCTGATATACCTACGTAGCCTCTCAAACATGTTCATGAAATTGTGGAAGGAGTGGGGCTCTTTCCTCTACAACTCTGGAGTCAGACTATCCCATCTGTTCTACACATACCTCTAGTAGTTCTGAATGATAGAAACTTCTAACCGATGTATCCTTCTATAATCCCTGAGTCTTAAATCCATAATTATCTTACCTAGACCCTTATGAGAAAGTAGTGTTAACCATTGGGTCAGGATCACATCAAGATTTAAGGATTCTTGCCTAATTTACAGTGGCACCTTCTTTTCTTGTTCCTCATACTTACCCATTAGCTCCCCTCTAAGCTACTCATTTCTGAGGTAAGACATCAGTACTCCAACTTGAAAATCACCAACATAGATCAAGGGGTTCCACTCTACATCTTCTTCCATCAAATAATTATGCAAACAATATTCACACAACTAATCTTGTTCTTCCAAACTAACTTCTTGAAATAACTGGAAAAAATCATGCCTTGAATAGATAGAAATAGACTGATCATTGATGAGTCTATTAAATTGCAAACTGAGAAACTTTTCCTTCAGAAATAATGCATAGACTCTTGGTGGAGGTCTGCATTCAATGATTTGAATTTCTCTTTCAATTACCTATGTTAGCTTCCCTTTCAACCTTTTGATTACCAAATCCTTTTCCTCAACTGATGCATTAAGACTTTGTTTCTCTTTTTCCCAGTTTTCCTTTTCCTACTTGGTTTTATGAGTCAGTTCCATTAATTCAAAGCCTAGAGACAAAGTGGTATGGTACAATGGGGTTTTTGTCACAGGAGGTTGGAGAGGGAGTACTTCATCCTTTTCAATTTTTGTTTTACTTACAACCAGTTGTGCTAATAAATCTAGATTGGAACCATGGCCATAAGTCTGAATTTTCTCTTCCAACTCTTGAATCATTTTCTCTTTTTCTTTATCTTTCTCCTCATACCCCTTTACCTACTCTTCTAGCTGTCTTATTCTATCCAAAGCTTCTTGAAGTTCTTTTCTAATATTTTTGTCCTCCAATAATTCTTTTTCTTTTTCAAATTTTAAACTTTCATCATTACCTTCTCCAAGAATATAAAAAATTTCTTGAGCAGCATTATCAAGTACAGACTTCCCCATTTTCTTTGCAGTAAACAAATCCTCTAACTCAGAACCAGAAGAAGAAACTTACCTTCTTTTCCTGGAATACATGTTGACATTATCACAGGTGTCAGTAGAGACATCCTCAGGAGGAATTTCTCCCCTATCTGAATCTAAATTTAGTGGAATTGGATCACTGTTCTGCTGGCCTTTATCTTTTTCCTCTAATTTTTGTTCCTCAACAACTTTTTCCTTAGCACTTTGCCTCTTTAGCCTACCTGAGCATCTAGGAGTGATAGTTTCCTTATCTTCCTTTTTCCTCCTCTTCTTGTCCCTCTTCTTCCTATGTTTCTCTATATTGTCTTCTTTCATTGTGCTATTGTGCTTCCTCACACCCTTCCTATTCTTCTTTTCTTTACCAGATGTTGAAGGAGTGCTTCTTTTAGCTTTAGGGGTGGATGATGAGGGTTCTTCTGCTACTACAGGCCTAAATTCTAAAGGATTTTCATCTTGTGGCTCTTTGTGCTCATGTTCATATGGAGGCTTAGGTTCATATGGAGGCTCATCTTCTAGTTCTGGTGCCTCTAATAGTGTTGAAATATCCACACATTGCTTAAAAGCTTCCCACTCAACCTATGGGTACTGAATTCTCAAACTTCTCTTTATTAATAGGGCTATTAAACAATTGTGGGATAGAGTGGTGTTTGAGTGTTGTTTCTAGTATTCAGAAGACATTCTTTTCAACATACTATATAGAAAATTTGGAACATTGACCATTTTTTCATGCCGTAGATGATTGAGCAATTTGAAATGTACATTACATAACATGTTATATCGACCTTCACAGGTAATATATATGATGATGTATGAAGCACATTTCCCCCAAAATAAGGGAAGACATAATCACTTCATACCTTGTGTGGTGGAGTCCAAGTGTTCACCTCTCTCACATAATTCCTCCCTCGTCACGGCTGCATCAGCTCTAGTTAGGTATTCGGACCCTATTCGTGGCAACCCTGTGACCTGAGCAATAGTTGTTTCAGAAGCATCTACAGCTAATCCTTTCACCATTGCTTCATCATACTATAATGTGAATACAAATTCCTTTGCCATCTCATCATCATATTCTGTCAGTTTCATAAAGTAATCTAACCACCCCACTCTTGTAAAGAATGGAAGAACCATTACATCTTCTAGTATTTCTTTATGTGCAAAGGCTTCTCTTCTGATTGCATCCCCTCCCATGATTTTTGTAAATTGCAATTGTAATCTCTATAATGGCAGTTTCTGCTAAACAGTACCAATTTCTATCGCTTCAATTCACCACCCCAAAAAGAACCAACTTACAATTTCTGCCTCTCCTTTCTTCTCCACTATAACTTCCTTTAGGTAATAGATTCACTCATTGGCAAAACAGGGTAAGTTCATGGCGTAGGAGGTTTTATCTAGTTTTTCATGAAAGGCAAAAGATGGTGAATGGTGAAAATAAAAAAATAAACCCCTCCCCCCAACTTAAGTTTGACGTGACCTCACTTCACATGTCAATTAATACAGAATGAGGAGTATTAATTAAATGGAATGGTGGATAATATTCTCGCATGCACAAATGAAACTACAAGTAATTATGAATATAAAAAGAAAAATAGTTTTAATGATTGAAAGTTACGTAATGTACATATGGAATGGAAAGAAATAATTAACACACCTTGGAATTTGTGAACATATACTGATGATTTGAGTTGATATGCATACGGTGAATGGTAAGGTGGTGGGTACTGTGGTAGAAATATGGTGTGATGGTGCATAAATGCGAAGAAAAATGAACAACTCATGAATGTGAGTTGACACTTGTGGCAATAGAGCAGAGTGATTCTTGAAATAAATGTGGCATGTGGAATGGGTGGGAAAAATTGGGTATTGTTCACCAAACTATGGAAGAAAGCTACATACAGGAGTTGCTATAGGTACCGCTAGCACAAGTCCTGACTGTGTAATTACAGATGTAATATATTAGGTCCCAACTGAGTCAAGTCCTTATGTGAGAGTGATAAATAGGTTCCAGTGGAAGTAGCTATAGTAACCATGGATATGGTGTCATGTGTGCATGTGATTTTAAAGAAAAGAAAATTAAGTTTCAGCATCAAGGGTTGAGTATTGCAACTCAACCTCCACATCACTGGATAGTGTTGGTGGATCAGCATCAGAAGGTGTATCATTTGGTGTTATCTTCATCAGAAGTGTCAAGAGTACCATACTAAGTAGCTAAAGAAGTAAGAAAGTCATCCTTCTGAAGTGGCTTTTTATATAGTTTTAGCTTGTGCCCATTTACTAGCAGTGAAAACTGAACTTCATCAATGGTTTGCAATTGAACTGTACCATTAGGAAAGACTTGTTTAATCTCATATGGATCTAACCAGCGAGAGTGAAGCTTGCCCTTGAAGTCCTTGTATCTTGAATCATAGAGGAGTTCCCAGTCACCAGTAGTGAATTCTTTGGTCTTGATGTACTTGTCATGCTAGTTGGATCTCTATTTCTATATGACCTTTGTGTGATGGATGGCCTCCAATCAGATTTCATCCAAAACATTCAAATGTTGTAGCCTATCCTGTTGAGCTACTGTCAAATCCATCCCTAGTTCCACTGCTATCCTCAGGGTTTTGTGTTCAAATTCTATAGGTAGGACTGCTATCTTGCCATAGACCAATTCATAAGGTGTAAACCCTGTAGTTGTCTTCCAGGTAGTTCTATATGTCCAAATAGCTTCTGGGAGCCTAGAAACCCAATCTCTTCTGTGAAGTTGTCCTGCCTTTGTCAAGATGCTCTCAATTTCTATGTTTGTGACTTCCACCTGACCATTAGCCTGAGGATGGTAGGGAGTGGATTTCTTATGTCTGATCTGATATTCCTCTACTAATTTGGTGATTAAATCATATGTAAATTGTGGTCCTTGATCAGTTACTATCTCCCTTAGCACACCATATCTAGTGAAGATGTCCTCATACAATAATTTGGCCACATTGCCATATCTGGAAAACTATAATGCTTTAACTTCAACCCATTTAGTTAAGTAATCAGTACATACCAGGATATATTCCTTGTTGTTGGATGTAGGAGATATAGGACCCACAAAATCTAGTCCCTGCTTATCAAAAGGGGCCAATGAGATTTGTGGCTGCAAAGGCATCTCATCACTTCTTGTAGGCCTCCCCATTCTCTAACATCTATCACATCTCCTAGTTTACTTGACAACATCTTTATGAAGTGTTGGCCAGTAATATCCTATTGTCAGTATTTTGAAGGTTGTCCTTTTGGCTACAAAATTTCCCCCACAAGGTTCATCATGACAGGCCTTCATTATATCAAACACTTCATCCTCTCTAATACATCTTCTCATAATATTATCTAGGCTATTGTAAAATAGGAATCCAGAAATCCAAGAGTAGGAGAAACGTTTGTGAACTAGCTGCCTTTTCTCCCTTGGAGAGAAGTAACTTGGAATCTGCCCTGTAACCAAATAATTGGCTATATCTGCATACCATGTAGTGTGTATAGTTAGAGCAAATAGATGCTCATCAGGAAAAGAATCATCAACCACTCCTTCTGAGGACTGTGTAGGCAGTCTAGATAGAAAATCAGCAACTACATTAGCCTTGCCTAGTTTGTCAACAATTGTTATATCAAATTCCTGTAACAAAAATAACCTTCTTACAAGTCTTCCACCCACTATTGGTTTATTTATCAAATATCTAATTGTAGCATGATATGTATGTATGAATACTTGATAACCATTAATGTAGTGTTTGGATTTGTTTATGGCATAAACAACTGCCAACATCTCTTTTTCTATCACAATGTAGTTTAATTCAGCTCCCTGCAAATTTTTACTGACATAGTATATTGCATATTCCTTAATTCCTTCTTGCTGGCCTAGAACTACTCTAATGGCAAAGTCTGATGCATCTGTATGGATGTGAAAAGGCAGTGTCCAATTTGGACCTCTGAGAACAGGGGCTTGTGTCAACAATGTTTTTAGCTTTTCAAAAGAAGTCTGAGAATCTAGTGTCCATTCAAATTCATTGTCCTTGGTCAATAGAGTAAATAAAGGTGTAGTAATCTTGCAAAAATCCTGAATGAACTTTTTGTAATATCCTGCATGTCCCAGGAAGCTCCTTACATCCTTCTATTTCTGTGGAATAGGCAGGGTAGAAATAACTTCAATCTTCTTTGGGTCAACTTGTATGCCTGCACTTGAGATAAAATGACCCAAAACTATTCCTTGTGTCACCATCAGAAAACACTTTTCATTACTTAAAGAGAGGTTGTGCTCTATGCATCTCTTCAACACTTTCTCCAAATTGTGTAAGGCTTCATCATATGTGTCACCATATGTGGTGAAGTCATTCATATAAATCTCCATGCTGTCATGAGCAAAATCAGAGAAAATACTGAGGACTACTCTTTGAAAGGTAGCTAGAGCGTTGCACAAACCAAAGGGTAAGATAGAATATGCATATGTCCCCCAAGGGCAAGTAAACGTTGTCTTATCCTGATCCTATGGAGAAATCTTAATTTGGTTATAGCCACTAAAGCCATCAAGAAAGGAAAAATATTTCTTGCCTGCCAAAGAGTCAAGAACTTGGTCAATAAATGGAAATGGAAAATGATCTTTCCTGGTAGCAGTATTGAGTTCTCTGTAATCAACACAAACTCTCCATTTGCCACCTTTCTTAGGCACTGTGACCAATGGCGAAACCCATTCACTGTCTAAAATGGGGTATATAAAGCCTACGTCTAGAAGCTTTTGAAGCTCAGCTTTCACAATCTCTCTTAGGGCAGGGTTCATGTACCTCTCCTGCTACCTAATGGGTCTATAGCCATCATCAATATATATTCTATGCATGCATAAGGCAGGATCAATGCCTTTCATGTCACTGTAATCCCAGGCGAATGCTGATGAGTGTATATGCAATATTTCATGAAGGGATTGTTGTTGTTCATCAGTCAATGCATTGTTAATATTCAACATCTTACCTGGCTTGATTTCTAGTTGTTTGGATAGTTCTTGCAGAGAAGACAAATCAAGGCTGGGTAATACGGGTAAGCATTGTTGGGGTAATAAAGCATGAAATATTTGGGATACCTCTTCCGAGGAACTACTAGGTATTATGCTGCTCAAAGGGTCTTGTAAGCAGGATAGGCAGTCTTGCTACTGTGGGTGCCTCCCACAATCACTTTGTATAACGTGAGCAATTAACTCATCTTCATATGGAATATCCAATAAGGGGCTACGTTCAATAGTAATCAGGGTTTGCAAGGAATAGGTGTCCTCATCTTATAGGACGGGCCAAATTGTCTACTCAAGCTCATGGTATGGCTAGGCTGGTGGATATAAAACTAATTTCTTGGTCACAGTCCCATTGGATATGATCATGTTACCAGACCTACAACCTACTAATGCATCAGCAGTGACAAGCCATGGTCTACCTAGTATAAGAGGATAACCAGCAAGATTAACCTTTGGCTACAAGACTATAAAATCAGCAAGGTATTCCCAAGAATCTAATGCAATGACCAAATCTTCTCTGACTCCTTTAGGTTTGACTATAGACCTATCAGCTAATTGCAAGACTGTCTGAGTAGGCCTAAGGTTGTTCAATTGGAGTGTTTGCATTGTCTCCTTGGTCATGGCATTAATTGCAGCACCTAAATCTATCAGAGTATTCTTAATTAGAGTCTCATTGATATTGACATCCACCACTAGACAACCTAGATCTATATATTTGGGAACAGTTATATTACCCAACATGATATCAGCAAGATTACCTAAAACATGGACTGTCTGAGGGACTATTCTCTTCCTTCCTGGCTTCTTTATGCAAAGATCCCTAATAGTCTTAGTGTAGATAGGAATATCCTTGATGGCTTGGATTAAGGGAATCTTGATGCTTATATCTTTTAGCTGGCTGAGAAGGACGGTATCAATTTGGGTTGTTTGTTTTTGCATGGCCAAGCACTCAGGGAAAGGAGGAGGCTTCTGATGTAAGGTAGTTTGGGCATCTTTGGTTGATTTAGGTTCTAAAGGTGGTTTATCTGAGGCTTCTTCGGTGGGTTCTTCATCTTCAAGTTCTATAATTTGGGGAGATGAAGGCCCTACAAGTTGCTTCCCTAATCTAAGATGAACATTACTCACTTCCACCCCATAGGTGGGATATTGCATTACCTCTGATGCAGGAGCATCTGGAAGAATTCAGAACATTGAAATAGTTGACAATGAAGTTGCAGATTGCAGAGAGAGTGACCTTGGAGAGTTTTGGTATTTGAGTATGAGAGGCTGCGGATCTGAAATTTAGCAACTAGACATAGTCAGTTACAACATATCAAGAATTCAAATTGTTTGGCTTTGATTCCAGAAAGTTATCATTGTTTGAAGATTGATTGTTCTAATAGAACAAAGTCGACTGTGTTTAGTGAAGTGGAATCATCTTGCAGATCAATCCCGTGACTTGCAGAGCGAAAGAAGAATTGGTTGATGAAGTTTAAGGACCTAGCTGACCTTCAGTGGGGTCTGCATGAAGTTTTATACATTTTTGAAGCTATGCCTTATGTTTAGGCCTGACCTATTTAGTGTACACATTACATAAGCTAGCTGATGTAATCCGACCAACTTGTTGATGATTCGTAAGGTTGCGGATGATATAAATAAGAGAAAAAGGATTGTTTCTAGGGTGATCGATGGCACAAAGACAAGAAGCAAGATCTGAAGGTGTTTTGATCTGGAGTAGCAGAACAAAGTAGAAGGCAGAGCAGGAAGTAGAATGAGTTGCAGAGCAGAGAATTAAGTTGTAGAAGAAAGAAATCATGAAATAATATTGTTGTATGAATCTTTTGTAATCCTTGGGCTATGGCCTCGCATTTGTAAAGCCCTTAAGGCATGTGTAATTCAATTTGAAGTATAATATATGAAGAATGAGCTTTGAAGGATGGGTTTTTCCCTGTTAGGGTTTTCCCAGGATACATCAAGTGTTATGTGTTAATTATGGTCTTTTATCTTTCCATTGATTAACTATTAACTTCCGTTGTATATTTGTATGATCTTAGTGTTAATTGTTTAAGGTTGCAAGGTTGGATAGTCCCTCACTGGACCCCCCTACCTTGACTATATCAAGTGGTATCAAAGCGCTAGTTTCGAATATGTTGGGTTGGTTGCAAATCTGTTAGAAGGTGGTGAATCTATTGGAGTGAAGTACGAAACCCTGAAGTATATAGAAATCATCACAAAAGAAAGGTCAATGCAAGGAATGTTTGGTAAGATTTTCAAATTTAGTTGTTTATTTAGTTTTTTTCAGATGGGGAAGATTGGAAAAAGGATGAAGAAAGAAAATGAAACCCTAATATGCGAAAAAGATATTTTAGAAGAGGAATTGTGAGAAATCTGGAAGTATAATAAAGAATTGTTGGAGAAGATGAAAGATGTAAAGAGTAGAAATGAAGACCTAGAAGCAGAGCTAAAACTGTTTGAGGATGTTGAAAATAAATTTGTAGAATTAGAGAAAGGATTTAAGTTGTTTTATAATGTTGAACAGAGGAACACAGATCTAAAAGACAGTTTGAAAGAATTGAAGAAGGAGAATAGTTTGCAGAAAAGTAAAATATCAGAATTAAAAGAGTAGAAAGATCAGTTGGAGCAGTCACTAGTAGAATGCAAAAAGGAGAATGAAAATTTGAGATCTAAGCCTAAACTTTGTGATGTTTCTTATGATACTAATGATTTGTGTGATGATGCAAAAGTTTCTTTAGAAAGTGATGATGAAGATGATAGTGTGACTAAACTTGGAGTGGTTGGTGATGGTATTGGTTTCAAAATCATTAAAGAATGGGATATGAAGGAGAAAGATTGGGAAAGCATCAGCAAGGAATTATAGAACCTATTGAACCAATAATAAGGTCAAGAAGTGAAGGCATAGGATATGATAGAGGTAAGGACATTATGGAAATTTCAAACAAATCAAATCAAAGTAGAAAAGGTATGTATTGTTTACATTGTAATAGGCATGGACACGAAAAGAAATTATGTTGGGATCTACACCCTTGTAACTTTTGTGGACTAAGGAATCTTTCTGAAAAGACATGTTGGAATAGAATGGGAAGGAGAAAATCTATGGCAGGTTGTATACAGAAGAATTATGGATGGATTGAGGGACATGAATGGAAACATGTTACTGGTATATTTAGAGGAAGATATAGACTAAAGTATTCATGCGTTGGAAGACCTTATACAAAGTAGAACAAGGATAGTAATTCAAACTATAGAGGGAGAAGTGACAGGAGTCATCATAGTGAAAGATACCAAAGGAATGTAAAAGGATTTGCAAGAAGAAGAACCAGTTTTCAAGTTTGGAGAAGAAAAGAATCAAGCAGTGAATGTCATCAAGAACTTGTTATCAAAGAAGCTAATGAAGGAGAAGTAGTAGCTAATTTAGAGCTAGTTTGTACAGAGGATGAAAAGCCTGTTGATATAGAAATGATTTGTGCAGAAGAAGAAGAGCATGTTGATGTAGAGATAGTTTATGCAGAGGAAGAAGAACCTTTTGAATCATTGATTATAATAGAGAAACTGGAAGAAGGTGAAGCATTAATCTTGAGAAGAATTTTGTTATAGTTCAAGAGAAAGTTTGTGTGGACAAGTGTAAAGAATGGAAGAGAAAAGAGTTCATGTGATAGAAAAAGAGGGAATGACAAGATATTCTACTGGAGGAGAATTTTTGTACCGAAGTAAAGTAAAAGTGGATAACAAGACAAAGAATAGTATAGGAGAAGTATATGCAAAGAAGAAAATATGAGACCCTGATGAGTGTAGAGGAAATTGTATCTGAAATCAAAGATCAAAATGTGTCCAGAGAAATTCAAGATTGTGTTGACTGTATCAAAAGAAAGTAACTTATTGTACTGGAGGAGAAGGATTGTGTACCTGATTGAAGTGATTATGGTAAAGGAAACAAAGTGAAGTACAGAAGCAATATAAGCAGAGTGGAAGCTGTAAGCGTTTGATGAGTGCGGAGGAAATTATGTTAAAAAAATTTAAAAAATAAAAAAAACCAGAGAGTAGACAGTGTTACAGAGAAACTAAGAAAGTGAATTGACTTAATTGTTCTGGAGGATGCATTTGATTGAAACAAACATTGATCTTGAGGCAACTTGTGGAATAGACTTTCTCAAACCGTCGATCATTGAGGCAGTGCAAGCCTTGCAAGTAGACCATCGAACCTGTACCTTGACAAGAGGAAGAATTTGAGGCAGTTGTGCAGGGTGGACTTGAATAGACTGTCGACCTTGAGGTAGTTGTAAGTACTTGAAAACAGATCACCGAACCTTGAATCTGTTAGATTCAGGACATACAACTAAGAGGGGGGGTGAATCAGTTGTCCAAAACTTTTCTTCCAATTAAACACTTAAATCCACTTTGTAATTCAGTAGCATAATAATAAATCAATCATGGAAATATAATGCATTAAATCAAGAGCAACAACACATCAACACATAAGATACTAAGATTTTGACATGGAAAACTGGGTTAAGGGAAAAACCACGGGGTGATTAACCCAAGATTGTATTCTCTGTTAGAAGAATAGAAAGAAAAAAATGGCACATGCCAATTAGGGCTCATTGCCCGAGCACACTACTCATAAGAGGCCCACTGCCTACAAGAGATACACTGTCTACAAAATAATAAGTATCACATACTTGAACTAGAGAATAGCATCTTCACCATGCTTGAGTCAGTTCCATTTAAGTCCAATACTTCTACTCTGCCTTTCACTCTCCTTGCTACCACACTCTCATCTCCACAAGATACAATTGAAATGACTTTACAATCCCTTATTTATACAAGACATCAACTTAGGAATAATCATCTAAATCGGCAAACATTACAGAGCAATTACATCATGACTAATTACAAAAGACTTAACGTGGTTCAACACACTATTGCCCACATAGATCTGAGACTTCAATCTTCTTCTAGGAACACTCCAATCTTCACATAACATCTTCAAGATCATCCACAGGATGTGTAACTCATCTGGTCGGCCAAACTTAGGAAGAACACCATCATCCGGAAGTTATTCTTCAATTGCAAGCTCAAACTCCAATGCAGACCACCAACATGAATTAGACATGAACCAAAGACTTCCACAAGCTTGCCTGAATCATCAAGAACATCCACACTACATCTGCTTATTGGAGTCCTTATCTCCTTCATCCAGAACCTCAAGAACACAGTCTGTCATCACTGTCACAATGGAATAGATGCTTGTGGACCTTCAGACCATGAACCAATTGAGTTTTCAATTCACTTTGACTTCCTAAACACTCCCTCAAATCTACAGAATAGGATATTGCATTTCTAGATCTCACCGGACCTATATGTGTCACTCCGTCACCTCTGAACACTTGTCGGAACTGGTTTTACTTGAGCGGCCACAACTTCTTTAGATCTTCATGCGAACCTCTGAAATCTTTACTGGATCACCTTAAGACACATATCTACAAACCCTTTGAACCGCATCTTCTGATCTTTATCTTAGCTAGGATTTTTAGCTCACTGTCTTCACTGTTCTTCTTTGTTCCTGATTAGAACTAATTTTCAAAATATCCTCAGCATACAGCTTATCCAATCCTTATCATCAATGCAGTAAGAGTATGTTGACATCAATGACAACACTGGTTAGGCCCATACTTGCAACAATCTCCCCCTTTGTCATTGATGGCAACATATGATGTGAAAAACTATTTTTAACCATCAAGACAAGAACTTTCCTTTACTGACACAACTCCCCCTATCACCAACCACCATTCACATGTCTTCTCTTCCTTTATTGCTCCCCCTTTGATCAACAACCACTTGTTTTTCACATGTCTTCTCTCCTCCTTTGACATCAATGGCAAAGGGCACATACTTGCAACTCCAACACTTCAAAATCATGCCAGTTGCTTCCCCTAAGTAGCAGCTTCTCATCATCAATCCGGACCACAAGACATGACTATGATATCCACTGAACTGATGCACATCAGTGCACCTTAGTTCATCACCAGAGGGGTAATAACCCCTAACTTCTCCCTGAGATACTCAAAAGAGTCCTTAGGTAGAGGTTTAGTAAAGATATCTGCAATCTGATCCTTAGAAGGCACAAACTCCAATCTGACTTCATTCTTGTTCACTTGCTCTCTCAAAAAGTGAAACTTGATGGCTATATGCTTAATCTTTGAATGCAACACCAGATTCTTAGATATATTTATTGCACTTGAATTATCACAGAAGATTGTGATAGGTTCCTCATACTCCACTCTGATGTCTCTTAGCATCTATTTCATCCACAAAACTTGAGTGCAACTACCTGCTGCTGCAATGTATTTTGCTTCAGCTGTGGACAGAGATATTGCCTCTTGTTTCTTGCTTAGCCAACAAACCAATCTCTTCCCTAAAAAGAATGCTCCACCACTGGTACTCTTCCAGTCATCCACATCTCCTACCCAATCCGCATCTGTATATGCATGAAGAGAAAAATAATGATCTCTGGGATACCACAATCCATACTCAACTGTCCCTTTTAGATATCTAAAAATCCTCTTGATTGCCATGACATGAGATTCTCTAGGATCAGCTTGAAATCTAAGAACAAGACCAACAGCATTCATAATGTCAGGTCTAGTTTGAGTGAGATACAATAATCCTCCAATCATTGACCTGTACTTTTTCTAATCAGCCTTAGGAGAGTCATCATCTTTGCTCAATTTACATCCAGTTGCCATGGGAGTACTCATTGGTTTTGAGTCTTCCATCCCAAATTTCTTCAACAATTATTTCACATATTTGGTATGAGAAATGAAGATTCCCTTCTTAGTTTGAATGATTTGCAGACCCAAGAAGAAATTCATTTCCCCAAGCATGGACATCTCAAATTTACCTTTCATTTAATTTGCAAAAGTTTTGCACATACTATCTCTTCCTCCAAAACTAATATCATCAACAAATACTTCAACAATCAAGATGTTTTCATGATCAATTTTGAAATACAAATTACTGTCAGCAGTACCTTTGTTGAAACCAATCTTCAAAAGATGCTTATCCAATCTTTCATACCAGGCTCTTGGGGCTTACTTCAGTGCATACAATGCTTTCTTCAACTTGTAGGCCATATCACCATGATCAGACAATTGAAATCCATCTGGTTGCTCAATGTATACTTCTTCCAAGTCACCATTCAGGAAGGCAGACTTGACATCCATCTGATATACTTTGAAATCCTTGAAGGCAACAAAAGCAAGAAATAATCTGACTACTTCAATTCTTGCCACCAGAGCAAAGGTTTCTTCAAAATCAACTCCTTCTATTTGAGAGTAACCCTTGCAGACCAATCTAGCTTTATTTCTGATTACTTCACCAACTTCATTCAGTTTGTTTTAGAAGACCCATTTGGTTCCAATCACATTCTTGTTTCTAGGTTTGGGAACAAGATCCCAAGTGTGATTTTTCTCAATTTGCATCAGCTCTTCATTTCTTTGGTCCAGTTTTCATCATTGCAGGCTTCATTCACTATCTTAGGTTTAATCTTTCAAATCAGACAATACTCATCTGAATCTTGAGCAATTCTCCTTCTTGTTTGGACACCTTTGCTTTTATCACCTATGATCTGATCTTTAGAGTGGTTCAATCTTACATACTTGGGAACTTTGGGAGTTTCTTGCACTTCTGATTCTTGATCAGGCTCATTAAAACTCATCTCTTCTTCCTGATTTACCGAATCAGTTTGAATCTAAATTTCAGAAGGGGCTTGGGCTCCTTGAATCAAAACACCATTTTGATCATCTTCATCATATTCATAAAACCTTGAGTTTTTTCAATTCCTTCATCAACCTTCACATTTGTACTTTCTATAATCTTTCTCAGTCTCTTGTTATAACACCAGTATGCTTTTCTTTGAGTAGAGTAACCCAAAAATATTCCTTCATCACTTCTAGCATCAAACTTCCCTAGATCTTCATCTCTTTTAATGTAACATTTGCTACCAAAGACTCTGAAATACCTCATAGTAGGAGTGATGCCAAACCAAAGTTCATAAGGAGTCTTACCAATATTGCTTCTGATTTGTACTCGATTGAGAGTATAAACTCCAATGCTGACAGCTTCTCTCCAATAGATCTGAGGAATATTTTCTTCCATCATTATGGTCCTAGATGCTTCCTAGATGGTCCAGTTCTTTCTCTCCACTACTCCATTCTGTTGTGGAGTCCTTGGAGCAGACAATTGTCTCTTTATACCATATTTCTCACAAAATTCTATGAACTCACCGGATGTGAATTCTCCACCTCTATCAAACCTCAGACATTTTAATTTTAATCCAGTTTCATTCTCTACCATAGCCTTGAATATTTTGAATTTCTTAAGAGCTTCTGATTTCTCTTTCAAAAAAGTAACCCACATCATCTGGGAGTAGTCATCAATTAACAACATGAAGTATCTATCACCTTACACACTCTTGATTCTTGTTGGACCACATAGATCAGTATGAACTAAGTCTAATAATCCGGTAGAAGATTGTTCTTTGCTTTTGAATGAGATTCTACTCTATTTACCTAACTAACATTCTTTGCACACGCTATTTGTAGGTTTCACCAATTTTGGAAGATCTCCTACAGCCTGAGTGTTGCTTATCTTGATGATGTTATCAAAATTCACATGACACATTCTTCTATGCCATAACCAACTCTAATCAATTTGAACAAATAGACAACTTTTACCAGTACCAACTAAATGGAAGATATTACCTTTTGTTTGGGTACCGGATGCAATCTCTGTTCCAGAACTTTCAAAGATCTTGCATTTTCCATTCTTGAATCGGAGATTATAGCCTTTGTCCACCAACTGTCCAACACTGAGAAGATTGTGCTTCAATCCTTCAACATACAGTACATTACCGATTTTGTTCTTTCCATCAAAATAAATAGTTCCTCTACCTCTTATTCTACCAGCAGAATTATCACCAAACTTTACCACTCCTCCTTCATACCTTTCCAAATCTATGAACTTATTTTTGTCACCTATCATATGGTGAGAGCATCCACTGTCAATGACCCAATCATCCTTTTCTTCAACTTGGGCAGCCAGAGCTCTTTCTACAACTTTATGATTGACAAATTCAAAGGACATTGGCTCTTCTTCCTTGATGGCAATAAACACCCAATCACTTCCAGATTTGTTTCCTGTCTCTAATTCATCATCTGTTACCCCTTCATTATCATCATCTTCATGAACATAGTAATAATTCTTTTGGAACCTTGATTTGTTAGGATTTGGCCTTGAAAATCTTTCCAGACACCTTGAGGCAAAATGACCAATCTTATTGCAGTTAAAACACTTAAAAGACAATTTCCCTTCATACTTACCGAATCCTCTTGGTAGTCTTTTTGCAATAAGGGCTTCAAGTTGAGTAGTTTCTACTTCCTCTTCTTCTAGGTCTTTTCTTGCTTTTTCATACCATGATGTTTTCCTTGAAGAGTTCTCTCCCGGATCAAACCTTTGTTTACCTTTTACAGAGGCACTGGCTTTGAATGCAAATTCAGTTTGGGGGGGGCATCTCCAAATTCGGTCATTTCAAATGCAGCCAATTTATCAACCAATTGATCTCTTGTGACACTTGAATGGGCTCTAAATTCTTCAATGGTAGCAACCTTGTATTTGTAAGAAGTAAGAAGGGATCTGAGAACTTTGCCAACAATCTCATCTTCATCCAAGACTCTGCCAGCACATCTAATGCCACAAACAAGCTCATTTACTCTTGGCATAAAAGTAGTGATATTTTCATCTTCTCTCATCTTCAGATTTTCAAATTTTTCTTTCAGACTATGTAGCCTTGCACATTTAACATACTTGTCTCCTTCATGCAAAAGTTCTAGTTTTTCCCAAATCTCAAAAGTAGTTTGTAAGTCAAAAACATTTGTCAACTCTAAATCAAACAAGGCACTTAGAAGAGCTTCTTTAGTCCACAGATTATTTTTAGCATCTGTGATTTTAGTTGCATTTTTTGGGCCATTCTGTGGAGGAGTATACTTTGTTGTAGCCATGGTCCAGTACTGCATTCCCATACATTGCAAGTGACATTTCATGCAACTTTTCCAAAGATTAAAATTGGTTCCATCAAACTTCAAACTATCCTTCTTGCAGGATGACATCCTAGATCTCCTCAAGAGGTTAAGCTCTTTTAGAGGAACTTATCTCTGATACAAATTTTTAGATTTAGGATAGACAATTGAGAGGGGGGGTGAATTAGTTGTCCAAAACTTTTCTTCCAATTAAACACTTAAATCCACTTTGTAATTCAGTAGCATAATAATCAATCAATCATGGAAACATAATGCATTAAATCAAGAGCAACAACACATCAACACATAAGACACCAAAATTTTGACATGGAAAACCCGGTTAAAGGAAAAACCATGGGGTGATTAACCCAAGATTGTATTCTCTGTTAGAAGAATAGAAAGAACAAAATGGCACATGCCAATTAGGGCTCACTGCCCGAGCACACTGCTCACAAGAGGCCCACTGCCTACAAGAGACACACTGTCTACAAAATAATAAGTATCACATACTTGAACTGGAGAATAGCATCTTCACCATGCTTGAGTCAGTTCCATTTAAGCCCAATATTTCTTCTCTGCCTTTCACTCTCCTTCTTGCTACCACACTCTCATCTCCACAAGATACAATTAAAATAACTTTACAATCCCTTATTTATACAAGACATCAACTTAGGAATAATCATCTAAGTTGGTAAACATTACAGAGCAATTACATCATGACTAATTACAAAATACTTCATGCGGATCAACACACTGTCGGCCACATAGATCTGAGACTTCAATCTTCTTCTAGGAATGCTCCAATCTTTACATAACATCTTCAACATCATCCGTAGGATGTGTAACTCATCTGGTCGGCCAAACTTAGGAAGAATACCATCATCCAGAAGTTATTCTTCAATTGCGAGCTCAAACTCCAATGCAGACCACCAACACAAACTGGATACAATCCAAAGACCTCTAAAAGCTTGCCTGAATCATCAAGAACGTCCACACTACATCTGCTTACTGGAGTCCTTATCTCCTTCATCCAGAACCTCAAGAACAGTCTGTCATCACTGTCACAATGGAATAGATGCTTGTGGACCTTCAGACCACGAACCAATTGAGTTGTCAATTCACATTGACTTCCTAAACACTCCCTCAAATCCGTAGAATAGGATATTGCATTTCTGGATCTCACCGGACCTATATGTGTCACTCTGTCACCTCTGAACACTTACCGGAACCAGTTTTACTTAAGCGGCCACAACTTCTTCAGATCTTCATGCGGACCTCTAAAATCTTTATTGGATCACCTTAAGACATATATCTACAAACCCTTTGAACCGTATCTTCTAATCTTTATCTTAGCTAGGATTTTTAGCTCACTATTCTTCTTTGTTCCTGATTAGAACTAATTTTCCCAATATCCTCAGCATACAGCTCATCCAATCCTTATCATCAATGCAACAGGAGTATGTTGACATCAATGACAACACCAGTTATGCCCATACTTGCAATAGAATCTGACATAATTCAGACCAAAGTGATGAGGCTCACTTTTCAAATAACCCCGAGAGTCTGATCCAGGAGCATCCAGAAGAATTCAGAACATTGAAATAGTTGACAGTGAAGTTACAGATTGCAGAGAGAGCAACCTTGGAGAGTTCTAGTATTTAAGTGTGAGAGGTTGCGGATCTAAAAATTAGCACCTAGACATAGTCAGTTACAACATATCATGAATTCAGATTGTTTGGCTTTGATTCTGGAAAGTTATCGTTGTTTGAAGATTGATTGTTCTGACAAAACAAAGCCGATTGTGTTTAGTGAAGTGGAATCAGCTTGCGGATCAATCTTGTGACTTGCAGAGTGAAAGAAGAATTGGTTAATGAAGTTTAAGGACCTATTTGACCTTCAGTGGGGTCCACACGAATTTTTATGCATTTGTGAAGGTGTGCCTTATGTTTAGGCCCGACCTATTTAGTGTACACATTACATAAGCTAGCCAATGTAATCTAGTCGACTTGTTGATGATTCATAAGGTTGCAGATGATATAAATAAGAGAAAAATGATTTTTTCTAGGGTGATCAATGGTACGAAGATAGGAAGTGAGATCTGAAGCTATTTTGATTCGAAGGAGTAGCAGAACAGAGTAGAAAGCAAAGCAAGAAGCAGAATGAGTTGCAGAGCAGAGAATTAAGTTGTAGAAGAAAGAAATCATGAAATAATATTGTTGTATGAATCTTTTGTAATCCTTGGGCTATGGGCTAGCATCTGTAAAGCCCTTGAGGCATGTGTAATTCAATTTGAAGTATAATATATGAAGAATGAGCTTTGAAGGATGGGTTTTCCTTGTTAGGGTTTTCCCAGGATACATCTGGTGTTATGTGTTCATGATGGTCTTTTATCTTTCCGTTGATTAACTATTAGCTTCCATTGCATATCTGTATGATCTTAGTGTCAATTGTTTAAGGCTACAAGGTTGGACAATCCCTCACCGAACCCTCCTACCTTGACTGCATCAACCTCGTTAGTATAAGCCTGTTGAATAGGCTTGCTATTAGAGTTAGGTGCAGGTTGGGCAAGGATTTGGGTAGATCTAGGAGGTGGATTTTGAGGTGTTGAGGGTGGCATTATGGTTGGTTGTTGTGGCTAAGATGGAATCATGGGTTGCTGAAAAGGTGCATTTTGCTGCCATTATTGGCCCTTGTTCCATTGAGGCTGCCATTGTTGATGTTGAGTAGGCCACTAGGGGTTACAGTTGGGACCTTTGAAATTTTATTGAGGCCATGGGTTTGGCTATTGTTGGTTCCAACCAACTTGTGGAGTAGGCCATTGTGGGTTTTTCCATGCATTGGGATTACCAGGCCACTCTTGAGTATTCTAAGCAAAGAAATTTTGGTTTGCAATAAGAAAGGGGAAATTAAAATTAAGTGGATCAGAGGACATACCTTGTCTTTGCTTCCAAGGTCTCCTTTGAGCTATGAAGAACAGTTGCCCATCTTCTCCTTCAAATGGCTATAATTCTAGTCTTTCAATCTTTTCTTGCTGGATACTAGCCACCCTCTTGTATTTACAATTGGCCTTCCTCTGTCTACAGCTAGGGTAATATTCAGTAAGAGTTTCATCTACCTCTTCATATTTCTTCTTGATGTGAAGAGTATCCAGCTATGTATCTATATGGCTAATAATGTCCTCTTTCATGTTGGTCAACAGGTTACTAATCTCCACTCTTGAAACCCCATTGGTTGCCTTGCCTGTGATGGCTACTCTTTCTCCCCTTGGTTTTCTGGAAAAGGTTCTAGAATAATTTTTGCAAGCTCTACAAACATCCTCAAAGGGAAGTTGAGATATATCCCTTGTTCCAATGAGATTGAGAGCATCCATGCAGTCATCATTAACCCCCCTCAAAAAGACCATCTTCAGTGATTCTTCAGACAATCGATTTTGAGGGTTTTTCTTCAAGGCAAACTAAAATCTTTCAACATAATCTTCTAGTGGGTCATCCTCTTTCTATGACATCCTAAAGATTTCATCTCTCCTCCTATCATGTCCTCTGCAGTAGTCTTTATATTTTTCCAAGAACTTTGTCTTCATGGTATCCCAGTCTAGAATGACATCTTTTCCCAACCCCATAAACCATCTTAAAGAAGCATCTTTTAGTGTGGCAGGGAATAGATTGAGTCTATAAGGATCAGTAGTGTAGTCATAACTCCTACACAAGACATCAAACTCGAAAAGGAAAGTGTCAGGATCTTCAGTCACCAAGCTGTAGAAAATAGGCAATGTAGAAGGTGGTATATTTTTTAGAGTAGCAATTCGTGCTTGGTCTGGGATAGGGAATTCAAACATTACTTGTCCTGGAGGATCCTCTATTGCAGCATCTACCATGATTCTAAAAGTCCCTTCTGTAGCTGTAGAGGAAGCTGATGGAGATGTAGGAGGTGTTGATGAAGATGTAAGAGGAAACTCTTCTTCAGCACTTTCTACTATATAATTGATAAAGTCGGTTGTGTCCTCATTATCCTGAGAAGTTGAAGGGAGGAATCTACCTTGGTGATCTCTCTGCCTCCGCATACAGTGATTTTAGCTTGATATTTCAGCGGTCCTACACAATGTTAGTATAATGTCTGGTGTTTCTTGAAAAGTGAATTTATTAATTCTAATGCCGAAATCAAAATTTAAACTATGAAAGAATATAAAACTAATGAGACTATGAAGGTAGCACCATCCCTAGAAATAACGCCAAAAATGTAGAGGAAAACTAATGTGTTGTAGACTTAAACAAAATTTAGGGGTAAACCTATCTGAACAGTCCACACTATCATTGCATTCCTACATTGAATTATCAACCAAGGACCGTAAGCTTATGATGATGCCCGCACTATATATGCCTTCAAGACTCATTTCTATCCTAAACTAACTCATACAGACTTATTTTGATTAACCTAGTCTACTGAAGTTCACAGAAATGTAAGAACAACAAAAACAATTTAAAATCCAGTTGCTACGGGTACCTTCAGCATAAGCTGAAGATAACTATATTCAACAAGGAATTACAGAATTAACTAAAAATATTCAGAATGATAAAAGAACTAACACTAATCTCCGGAGGACTTAAAATATGCACTTGTTCATGAATCACAACTACTGTAAATAGCAATCAAGATATTTCACTTGTCTCACAATGTAATTTATGAAATAACAGAAAAACAATTTTAACTAGGAATGCATAAATAAATAAGGAAATATATGAAGTGAGGGTTAGTACCTTGAGTGGCCAGCTCAGGGAACTATCTCACTTAATTTGGAAACCAAATCTACTTCAGATTCTCATGCATTCTCATAACACATAGTTGTATTCAATTCATATCAGAAATAGAATCTTCTCAAATTTTAATCAAATCAAAACATGTCTGGATATTTGATATTGAAAAATAGAGTAACGGCTAAGTAACTGGAAAGTAAAAGCAACTAACTTAGCAAGGAACTCATCCCTCTAACTTATACAAAAATAAGAGAGTTTTATGCAACTACTAACTAATCTCAATCAATCTAACCCTAGATATTAGGATACATGTTTCATGATTGATTTATTAATCTAACTAATCAAAAGAAGAAAAGTCATATTCAAACAAGAACTCCCATGAAACAGTTTGTATGAAAAACCACTCATAGACTGTGTTTAGAACAAGTCTTCTCTCGTGCATTTATTCCAATCCATGATGGTACAGATTCATCCTCCATTTGTCTTCACTTTCGGTGTTCAAAATGCACTTCACTTAATTCCACTGTCTTGCAACTCGCTGCAATTGCTCTTTCCCTAATGCCATGTCCTTGCTGCACAGGGTTAATTATCTAAACATATACACACAAAATAACTTTCATATTTAAACCATAGGATTCTATCTAGATTACATGCATACTTATATTTTAAGTCATCCACTTGATAATATCACCACCATACTCCATATTAACAATATAGGTTTAAAGTCTTTGAAAAGTATATGAGAAACAACATATAGTAATGGTGATGTTTGTAAAGTATCTATAGGATCATATGAAAAGATTTTAAAAACATATAAAAATAGCATAAAAAGAAGTCAATAATTAAACCCATCAATAACAAGTGTCTTAATGCTATGACATGAGACAACTAATGTAAAACTATTCAATGTGCATAGTTGTACATTATTAAATGCTCCAAAAAACACTAAGTAAACTTAAGAAGACTAGTGTGAAGAGGATCTAGAAATGACTAGCTATGTAAAGTATCTTTTTACACTAACACCCCCCCTTAAGTGCAACTTAGGGAAAAGAAAAAAAAAACATGAATCCATGAATGAGTCCCAGCTACTAGTCCATGTTAGGTACTCATGAACAACAAATCTCAAGTGGATAAAGGAGAAAACCACAAAAAGTGAGAATGCAAGAAATAATGTGATGGACTAAGTGATGGAAGAAGGACTCAAGACCCCCCTAGGACTACATCCAACACAAATATATAATCAAATAACTCCCCATAGGAGAGAATGTATGAGAGACAATGGACCCTCCTTGAATGAAGAACCTCCAGTGCCAAAGGTGAATGCAGGAACAAGGATGCAGAAAAGTCTCCAAGACCGGCAAAACATGTCTTCCCTTGGGAATAAATAGGTCCATTGGCTGATCTAGAAGAAACTTTCAAATCCAAAATAAGAACTGAGGAAGAATGCCTCAAAAGATGTGATGCCTCTAAAAATTTTTAAAATTTCTCCAACCTTGAATGTGCAACCCCAAAAGATGCAACACCAAAACCTTATGAAAACTAATAAAGAACAAATCTCAAAAGATAATGAAGATGGGACAATAGTAGTGCTAAAACTATCATCAAAGAGGAGAGATAACCCCTCAAGTGTGTCCTCCAAATCATCAATGTGAGAGTCCACAAACAAAGCCGAAATACCTATCAAATACTCATCCCACAAAGCTATATCAGAAAGACTAGAAATATCCTATTGAACTGAAGGAACAACCTCTAAAGTAGCAGGAGATGGAGGAGATGAAGGTGCATCACTAGTCTCAAGAACTCCAAAGTGCAAGTGACCAACCCCCTCCTATGCACTACCCACACTTGATGTTGGAGTGGGTGTCTCAGAAAAACTAGTATAATCAGGAACAAAATGAGAAAAGGTATAAAGGAGAGAGAGTATGTATCAGCTCTACCAACTGCAATGACATCACCACTCTCTACATCTCTAATGTACACTAAATTAGGTGTGAACTCAATAGTCTTCAGAGGCTCACTATGTGTAATCCAGTATATAGAAAGGAGGTCTGTGGATAAATAGGGCATATAAAGAACATCCCTAAAATAGTCATCACCTATCTCAATGTTGCCTTGGCCATGAACATCTTGTTGAAAAGAGCAAGACAACTTAGAGGGGGGGTGAATCAGTTGTAACTAATAATTCAAAGCCATTAAAACATCAACCACTTAATCATTGTTATTGTATTTAACCATGAAAGCATGAAATTGGAAACTTAACACATTCGCACATTTAACACATGAGACACTAGATTTTTTACGTGGAAAACCCAATAAGGGAAAAACCACGGTGAGTGTTATCTCACAATATAATATGTAATAACAATACCAAAAATTAGAGGCTCACTGCCCACATGAGACACTAGATTTTTTACATGGAAAACCCAATAAGGGAAAAACCACGGTGAGTGTTATCTCACAATATAATATGTAATAACAGTACCAAAAATTAGAGGCTCACTACCCAAAATGCTCACTACAAATGAAGAGGCTCACTACCAATGGGGTGGCTCACTGCCAAATTTGGTGAACTAAGATGGCAGCATCTATACTATGCCAAAGTTCAGCTCCATTGAAGTGTAATAAACAACCTCTACTCTGCTCTACTTTTTACTTCACACTTATATTCACATCTTCACACCTGGATACATTTTCACGACTCAATTACAAGTATTTATACAATTCATCAACCTTGGAATAATCATCAAGGTCAGTATTACAATCATCGACCATTGGAACAATCTCCAAGGTCGATAAACACACATACATAAGAATAGGTCTAGACCTAAACAAATTAATGAAAGAGAAAGTATGAATGTAGACCAAACCACACCTTAGCTGGGACTCAAACCCAATCTTCCACGCTACAACACACTATCACAACCTCCAAAGTATAACCGCAAGTAGTGAGAACAACCGAGTCAGCTAAAACTGGTGTTAACACTAAGACCTGTAAGAACATGCTTCATGCATGATCCAGATTATACTTTGTGGACCAATCAAAAGGTAGGAACATGATCTTAGAGAAATCCACAAGCACATTACAATCACCAAGAACATCCGCACAACCTCTAAACACTTTATCCTTAAGATTCTTCAAACCGGAGCACTTGAACTTTACTATCAGCCACTGTCATAAAAGAAAGATCGACCACCAAATCATGAACCAATTGAATTGAAGGCACATATCCTCATCACAAACTTAATTCCAAAACCACAAATTGTAAAACTTAATTGTCAAGAAATGTGAAGCAAAATACATTCTCCCTATCACCACTAAATGTACAGAAAAATAGTTTTTACTATGGTGAACATAACTTGCTCAAATCTTCACACCGGAGGCTCAAACTTGAAACATAGAAACTATAGACATCCTTTAACATAAATTCCAAACCGCAGTCAAATATATTCAATCTACAAGATATGTGGAGCAAAACACTTTATTGTTCTTCTACAAACCAAGACACATTGTTTCCACTAGGAGAGCAAATTTTCTCAAAAGCACTTGGAAACTCAATACTAGGAACACTTTCTCATTATCTTCAACACTTATTTAGGCCAATACAAACCAATTATCTCAACACAAGAAAGCATAAAAACAAGAACACAATTGACATCAATGACAACACCGGTAAGCACATACTTGCAACAATCTCCCCCTTTGTCATTGATGTGAAAAACTATAAGCACCATCAAGACAAGACTTTGCATTGATTACTTTCTCCCCCTTTCTTTTTACACTTTTGAGTTCTTTCTCCCCCTAAGTTTTTCACGTGATTTTCTCTCCCCCTTTGACATCAATGGCAAAGGACATCACTTCTTCTCTCTCTACACATACATACAAGCAACTACTTTGATCAAACTAGAATTTCTCTATTAGCAGCTCTGCAATACTTATTTCTCTTTATCAAGAACTTATATTGGCAACATCTACCTACTCCCCCTAAGAGGTAGCCTTCAAAACATCAATCCAGAGCAAAGAATAAGACTTTAGGCACCACTGGACTGATGCACTTCTCATGCATCTTAGTTTAGAGCAGGAGGGGTAATAACCCCCAACTTTTCTCTGAGATACTCAAAAGTATCCTTAGGCAGAGGCTTTCTGAAAATATCTGTAATCTGATCCTTTGTAGATACATATTCCATATTTACTTCATTCTCTCTTACTTTTTCTCTCAGAAAGTGATACCTTATAGATATATGCTTTGTCCTTGAGTGCATCACTGGATTCTTTGAAATGTTTATAGCACTTGTGTTGTCACAAAAGATTGAAATTGGTTCTTCATACATAAGTCTTATATCCTTCAATGTTTGCTTCATCCAAAGTACTTGAGTACAACAACATGCTGCAACAATATATTCTACTTCTGTAGTAGACAAAGAAACTAATTCTTGCTTCTTGCTTAGCCATGAAACCAATCTATTACCCAAGAGGAAAGCGCCTCCACTTATACTCTTTTTGTCATCAGTATCTCTAGCCCAATCTACATCTGTATAAGCACCAAGAGTGAAATCAGTATCTTTGGGATACCACAATCCATAGTCTGAAGTGCCTTTCAAATATCTCATAATCCTCTTGACTTCCATCACATGTGATTCTTTAGGATCTTCTTGAAATCTTGCCACAAGATAGACTGCATGCATTATGTCAAGTCTAGTATGAGTTAGATAAAGTAGTCCTTCAATCATAGACATATACTTTTTCTTATCAGTCTTAGGTGATTCATCATTCTTGTTCAGCTTGCAGCCAGTTATCATAGGAGTACATACTGGCTTAGAATCCTCCATTCCAAACTTCTTCAACAATTCTTTCACATACTTGGATTGAAAAAAGAAAATTCATTTTTATGATTGAGTAATCTGCAGTCCTAAAAAGAAATCCATTTCATCAAACATAGACATCTCAAATTCTTTTTGCATTTCCTCTACAAATCTCTTACACATACCTTCATTGCCTCCAAAGATAATATCATCAAAAAAGACCACAACAATCAGAATTTGATCATCATTGATTTTGAAGTAGAGATTACTATTTACAGTACCTTTATTGAACCCCAATTGCAACAAATACTTGTCTAATCTTGCATACCAGGCTCTAGGAGCTTGTTTAAGTTCATACAAGGCTTTCTTCAATCTGCACACCATGTCACCTTGGTCGAATGACTGAAATTCTTCTAGTTGTTCAATGTAAACCTCTTCTTCAAACTCTCCATTCAAGAATGTAGACTTCACATCCATCTAGTATACTTTGAAGTCTTTGTGTGTTGCAAATGCCAAGAACATTCTTATTGCTTCGATCCTTGCCACGGGAGAAAAAGTCTCTTCAAAATCTATGCTTTCAACTTGAGAATATCCTTTGCATACCAATCTTGCTTTGTTTCTTACAACTCCATTTTCATTCATTTTGTTTATGAAAACCCATTTGGTTCTAATCACATTTTTATCAACAGGTCTAGGGACCGATTCCCAAGTTTGATTTTTCTCTATCTGCATAAGTTCTTCTTCCATGGCTTTTACCCGAATTTCATCTTTGCAGGCCTCATTTAGATTTTTAGGTTCAATCTGTGAAAGTAGAAAGTAGTTCACTTGTTCTTCTACTACTCTTTTTCTTGTCAATACTCCTTTACTTTTGTCACCAATGATCTGATCTTCAAAATGATTAATCCTTACATACCTGGGAGTTTTAGTAGCACTTTCCAAAGCTTTTTCTTCTTCTTCTTTACTATCTTTTTGTTCAATTTTTTTGTATCAGCAGGTTCATCAGATTCATAGCCACTCGGATCTAATATTATTTCCCTATCTTCATCAACTTTCACATTTGTACTCTCAATGATCTTTCTTAATCTCTTATTGTAGCACTGGTAGGCCTTGCTCTTAGTGGAGTATCCAAGGAAAATACCTTCATCGCATCTAGCATCAAACTTGCCTAACTCTTCATCTCTCCTGATATAACATTTGCTTCCAAAAACTTTGAAATATTTCACTGTAGGAACTTTTCCATACCACAATTCATAGGGAGTTTTAGTACTATTACCTTTGACTTGGACTCTATTTTGAATGTAGACAACAGTGTGTATAGCTTCTCTCCAGTACACTTTTGGTAGTTTAGCCTCCATCATCATTGACCTAGCAGCTTCTTGAATTGTCCTATTCTTTCTTTCAACAACTACATTCTACTGGGGAGTTCTATGTGCAGACAACTATCTTTTTATCCCATGTTCTTCACAGAATGCATTGAATTCATTTGATGTAAACTCTCCTCCTCTATCAGACCTTAGGCACTTGATCCTTAAATCTAACTCATTCTCAACCATCACCTTGAAAAAATTGAACTTGTCTAGGGCTTCTGATTTATCCTTTAAGAAGGTAACCTAAGTCATTCTTGAATAATCTTCAATAAGCAACATAAAATACATGTCTCATTGTAGACTTCTTATTCTTGTAGGACCACACAAATCTGTATGCACTAGCTCAAGCAATCTAGCATAAAATTGTTCCTTACTCTTGAAATTTTCTCTTGTCTGTTTTCCCATTTGACATTCCTTGCAAATAGTGTTAGCAAGCTTCACAAGCCTAGGCAAATCTCTCATAGCTTGCACTGAATTTATCTTCACCAAGTTGTCAAAATTGATATGACACATCCTCCTATGCCACAGCCAACTCTCATATGTCTGAGCTAACAGACAACAATCATTAGTTCCTCTCAAATGATAAATATTACCTCTAGTCTTCTTATCAGTTGCAATCACTGTTCTAGAGCTTTCCATGATCTTGCATGCATTGTCCTTGAAACTCAGATCATACTCTTTATCACACATCTGGCCAACACTTAAAATATTATGCTTTAGGCCCTTGACATATAGAACATCATGTGTATTGTGCTTTCCATCAAAAGAAATAGATCCTCTTCCATAGATCTTACCAGCTGCATTATCTCCAAACCTAATCAGTCCTCCATCATACTTTTCCAAACTTACAAACTTACTTTTATCACCAGTCATGTGATGTGAACATCCACTGTTAATAATTCATTCATCCTTATCCTTCTCAACCTAAACAAACACAGGTTCTTCTTTAATAGAAATAAACAAGCATTCATTTGTACTAGTATTAGCATCATTAGACTCATCATCTGTTACACCATCATCATCAAGATCTCTGACAATATAGTATTTCTTGACAATTCTAGGTTTACTTTCAAACTTCTTCTTACCTCTTTCAATTCTCTCTAGACATCTAGATGCATAGTGACCAATCTTACCACAAGAAAAGCATTTGAATGGTAATTTACCTTTGAACCTACCAGAATCTCTTTGCATTCTATCCACAAAGTTAGTTTCAACCTCATCAAGGTCATCATCAAATTCCACAGCATATTTCTGAGCTCTTGAATGCTTTTCTAAAGTGCTGGCTTTGAAAGCAGTCTTAATTTTTGGCAGGGCATCACCAAACTCTCTCATTTCAAAAGTTGTAAGATTCCCAAGCAACTAATCCTTTGAAATCTTTTGCACACTCATAACCTATTCAATTGTTGCCACCTTATGACTATAGGATTTAGGTAATGACCTAAGAATCTTTAGCACAACCTCATTCTCATCAATATTTCCTCCAAGACCTTTGATTCCATTGACAATTTCATCAACTTTCTGCATGTAGATAGTTATGTTTTCATCTTCACTCATCTTCAGGGTTTCAAACCTTGCTTTTAGGTTTTGTACTTTTGCACTTTTTACATAATCATCTCCTTCATATAAACTTTTCAACTTTTCCCAGATCTCATGAGCAGTCTCCAAATCCATAACTTTTATCAACTCAGTGTTAGATAAGGCATTCAACAGAGCATCTCTAGATTTTCCATTTAATTCATACTATTTGATTTCATCTTCATTTGTTGGACAATTTTGAGGAATAGTGTTTTTGGTTTCTGCCATTTTCCAAACACCATAACCAAGAGAAATGAGATGAATTTTCATCCGTACCTTCTAAAGAGCACAATCTATTCCATCGAACTATGGTGATTCCTTCCTATGTACCATCTCAGATCTACCTCGAGTTGTTAGACTCTTTATCGAGGAACCCTCGCTCTGATACCAATTGTTGAAAAGAGCAAGACAACTAAGAGGGGGTGAATTAGTTGTAACCAATATTTCAAAACCATTAAAACATCAACCACTTAATCATTGTTATTGTATTTAACCATGAAAGCATGAAATCATAAAGTTAACACATTCACACATTTAACACATGAGACACCAGATTTTTTACGTGGAAAACCCAATAAGGGAAAAACCACGGTGAGTGTTAGCTCACAATATAATATGTAATAACAATACAAAAAATCAGAGGCTCGCTGTCTTAGGGCTCACTTCCCAAAATGCTCACTACAAATGAAGAGGCTCACTGCCAATGGGGTGGCTCACTGTCGGTGGGTGGTTCACTGCCAAATTTGGTGAACTGATATAGCAACATCTATACTATGTCAAAGTTTAGTTCCATAGAAGTGCAATAAACAACCTCTACTCTGCTTTGCTTTTTACTTCACACTTATCTTCACATCTTCACACTTGGATACATTTTCACGACTCAATTACAAGTATTTATACAATTCATCAACCTTGGAATAATCATCAAGGTTGGTATTACAATCATCAACCATTGGAACAATCTCCAAAGTCGGTAAACACACATACATAAGAATAGGTATGGACCTAAATAGATTAATGAAAGAGAAAGTATGAATGCAGACCAAACCATGCCTTAGCTAGGACTCAAACATAATCTTCCATGCTACAACATGCTATCACAACCTCCAAAGTATAACCGCAAGTAGTGAGAACAACCAAGTCGGCTAAAACTGGTGTTAACACTAAAACCTTTAAGAACACACTTCATGCACAATCTGGATTATACTTTGCGGACTAATCAAAAGGTAGGAACACGAACTTAGAGACAACCACAAGCAAATTACAATCACCAAGAACATCTGCACAACCTCTAAACACTTTATCCATAAGATTCTTCAAACTAAAGCACTTGAACTTTACTGTCGGCCATTGTCATAAAAGAAAGATCGCTTGTGGACCACAAAATCATGAACCATTTGAATTGAAGGCACATATCCTCATCACAAACATAATTCCAGAACTGCATAATGTAAAACTTAATTGTAGAGAAATGCAGAGTAGAATACATTCTCCCTGTCACCACTAAATGCACAGAAAAATAGTTTTTACTCTGGTGAACATAACTTGCTCAAATCTTCACACCGGAGGCTCAAACTTGAAACATAGCAACTATAGACATCCTTCAACATAACTTCCAAACCGTAAACAAAGATATTCAATCTACAAGATATGCAGAGCAAAACACTTTACTATTCTTCTCCAAGACACACTGTTTCCACTAGGAGAGCAAATTTTCTCAAAAGCACTTGGAAACTCAATACGAGGAACACTTTCCCATTATAAGATAAAGTGCTTCTGGATGCGACTGCATGTTTCTTTTTGGATCGACGTTTTATATCACACTCCATGATCCATCATTAGGATGAAAAGAAGAGAAATTAGTGCTTTTTTGACTAATTTCTCTTCTTTTCATCCTAATGATGGATCACGGAGTGTGATCCGAAATGTCGATCCATAAAAGCAACATGCAGTCACATCCAAAAGCACTTTATTGTATACCATGGACTATGGAAATATCATGTCTATTACTTTCTCATTATCTTCAACACTTATGTAAGCCATTACAAACCAATTATCTCAACACAAGCAAGCATCAAAACAAGAGCACAGTTGACATCAATGACAACACATATATGTTGACATCAATGACATCGGTAAGCACATACTTGAAACACATCTAGATAAGCCCCATTACCCATCAGAATGCTAGATGTGTCAGAATAATGTATGTTATGGAAATCTATAAAATTGTGACACATATGATGAGATGCTCCTGAATCAAGAAACCACCTTTCACGATCACCACCTACTAAAGTAATGAGAGCATGATCTTTTCCTTTATCCTTCTTGTTATCTTTCCCAAGTGCAAATGCGGTTTGTCCTGAGTGTTGTTGAGATGGGGGCTTGGAAGAAGAAGTTGTATTGGGAAAAATAGTTGAAGGCACCTTAATGTTATGTTGCTGAAGTAGTGACTATTTCTACAATAGGTGAGACATCTCATCAAATTTTTTCTCATAACACTTAACCTCATCATTACCCAATTTGTTACAATATACACACTTTGGTTTCTTCTTCTTAGTAGATTCCTCTTTAGACTTGAGTTGGGTGTTTTTTGTGATTCCTTAGCTTGCCCTTGATTCTTTGAGTCCTTTTGTTTCTTACCTTTGTTATTTCAAGCCTTAGAATCTTGTGTACTTTGGGTTGCAATAAGATCCTATGATTTAAAAGACTTCAAGGTACTCATTTGTAACAACTTGGCTTGTTCCCTAGTGAGTTGTGCATAAAAATCATCAAGTGAAGACATTGTGTGCTGACTACAAAGAGAATCCATATTAGAATATAAGGTAGAAACATACACTGAATAATCATAACCCAATTTGGAAAGGATAGAGAGAATCAATTATGTGTCTTCTTTTTCAATGCCACATTGCTTAAGCTAGAGCCTAAGTGATTTGAACTTAGTGAAGAAATCTTGAATTTGATCAAAATCTTGAGGACTTAGTGCAATTAATTCATTTTCCAATTTAAATCCTCTCATAGTATCATGCTTACCAAAGAGACTCTCCAATGTAGTCCAAACATCATTTGGTGTTGTGCAAGACTCAACATGGAACCGAAGATTAGGAGAAATGCCAAGACATAATGTACCATAGGCCTCATCTTTCCTATCAAACCATTCTCTTCTCTCAGTAGCACCTGTGGGTTCAAGATCTATGCCAAAAGTTATCCTATGTGACCTTCGTGTATACAAGAGGTACTCCAATTCTTTCTTCCATTCATAGTAATTATATGGAGTTAAAAGAGGAATTTTAGACACATCCATGACCAAAAGAAAGCAAAAAACATCACAACACACCCTTTACTATGCAAGAGAACCCCCCTAATTATGTTGTGGCACTTTATACTTAGTGTGTTTACAATGTGTCCTCAAAGGACCAAAGTTGTGAAAATTACAAAATTCTCTTAAAAGAGATATGCAACTAAAATATATGATTTCCAAATGAATCAATACAACAAATAAAGCCTCTCAATACAAGTTTTACTTCTCCAAGTGTTAGGATGTCCAAATTACCAATCATAAGTCAAAAAACTAACAAACTAAATAAAATATACCTGGGATTCAATATGAGAAAAGTACAAAGATGGTTGTGTAGAGATCCTTGATACCTTTCCAACATCACAAGAATTGTGAAAATTAGAGATCATGGCAAAGAGTTATGAACTCAAAGGCCAAAATTGAAGAGTTGACTTAATGTTGCAAAAAATGAGATGAAACAACAATATCTAAAAAAAACAACTAACACCACTACAAAGTAGACTGAATCAGCTTTCCAACGATATCTTGTTTGCACAAAATGACCCCGTTAGCCCAAGTTATGCAAAAAATACAAAAATAGATCATTTAGGACAATAAGAGGGCCAAATCAGGTCCCCTGTACACTGTAGCAACAACAGGCTAGTGGCCATTAGCTAATGCCGCTAGTGGCGATGGCCAAATCAGGTAGAAAATCCTAGTGTCAAAGGTGTTTGGGCATCAGATTTGGGTGCAGACCCCTTGACAGAGCAAAGGGCATAGGGCTAAGTGGAAGGCATAAGGCTGAGTGGAGAAGCTTGGTGGAGGACGTTGGTTGAATGTCGAACTTGGCAGTGATCCCCTGAATAAACCCTAGATGGAGGTATCAAAAATGGGTGGCTGAAAGGTGGGTGACGATAGCGCTGATGGCACGTTGCTCGTAGGGTTAAGCCGTCAGGGGCTAAGAAATGCAGAGGGTCCTTAGGCCCTGAAACTAGGGGCTTGACCCCTTTTAAACTCTAACTCCTACTGCAATCGAAGACCAGTGGCTATTAACCACTTAACCAACAAAAAAAACCGTCGATAAAAACCTATAATCATAGGAAAAAAACTCTGACCACTATTGAGTATAAGGAATACTGAGACGGGGGTGAAACAGTATTCCACAAAACCACTTCTTAACAAATTTATTAATCTAATTTTCAAAATCAATAAAATGAAAGTAGAATAAGCATAAGAACAGCAACCATAAAGACATAACACATGGACACCAGGATTTTTAAGTGGAAAAACCATGGTGAGTGTTAGCTCACAATATATTATGATAACTCAATACCGGATTACAAGAAGGCTCACTACCCTATGAAGAAGTGCTCACTACACAAAGGCTCACTACCAAATGGAAAGAAACAAAGAAAGAAGGAGATGGCTCACTACCAAAATGAACTGCTTAGATTGCATCTACACATGCATGAATGCAATTTCAATGTATGCTCAAAATATTGTCTCAAAACTTTTCATCTTGACTGCTCTGTTCCACTACTCTACTTTTACATTAGACCAGATCTCTCTTCTTTTGCCTTTTGTCACCTTACTCTACTGTTCACATTCTACACACATTCATATCGACACCACGCTATCTACAAATACCGAAATCAATCCCATATATATATCCACAACAAACAAAATCTTCATATTAGGTCAGCATAATAAAGTGTACCGTGTAGTCATGATTATGTGCTCTGTCGGCCCAAAATATATGCCAGACCCAAACAATATTTGGAACACCATCACACATGTCAACCTCAACTATTTTTCCACTTAAGATTAAGTTCCAAACACCAAAACTTTACCGCACGCATATCATATTATTATGTCTGCCTTATTCACAGACTATTTACTAGTTCAATTCAACTGTCAGACAAAATCTTCCACTGCGGACCACAAGACCTACTCAAATCCATATCAGAGGCTCTTCACTAATCATAGATCATATCTCTAGAACCGCAAGATAAATTATGTAATTGCAGAGAAATGCAGACCTTTTTTCTTACACACTGTGTACTACTCCTATCTTAGTTCTATTCACCTGGACTTAGACCAATCACTGCTTAACTTCTGGAAGTCATCAGGACTTGTAATATTGAACATTGTACCTCCAAACAATCCTGAATAACATACCTGAACTACATACCTTGACCATCAACTGCGGAGGAATACCACTTGAGTTTCTGCTACTAACTCTGTGTTGTCAGTACTTAGCCATTCTGCCTTAGTCTTTTGTGTCCGAATCAGATCCTTGTATGTAGGCTATTCCAAGTTGAGTTCCTAATCATCCTTAGCTCCATCATGCTCTATTTGCCTTGTTGTCATCAATGACAACATTACCCAATCAACAATGTCTCTTGACTCTGTTGCCAACAATCTCCCCCTTTGGCATTGATGGCAACACTTAGTGAAAAATGTGTATCTACTTCCCCTTACTCTGTATTTCTTCTCCCCCTAAGGTGTTTGCCCATTTTTCACTGGTCTTCTTCTCCCCCTTTGACATCAATGGCAAAGGTGTATGTACAAGAGTCAAAATTGGACCAAAACTGCAAAAATCTTCATACTCTGTCGCATATGTACACATACAATACTTCAACTCAATTAGTTGTCAGTGAAAGAATATCCTTATACACAATCTTTAATTGTGTAATCTCTTCATCCCATCGAATCTTAGCTCTTTCCAAAATTTTAATATGACCATTTATTAAAAAGACTGATTCTTCTACCTTTTACATATCAGAATTTGTGTCAATTTGTGAGGTTGCCTATGCTTCTACTGCAATACTCATCATTGAATCTAACTTCGGACTAATTAGTCCTCTCAACTGACACATTTTATTTTTCATCTAATCCCTCTTATTTACAATATCACTTAACTCATTATGAATATTAATTACTTGTATTTCTTTTCTACTCACCAACTCAACTGTTGGATCAAATGATTTAGAAATATTTATTAGCTGCTATTTTAGATCCTTCACCTTTTCTTCTAGATCTTTTGTGGCTACTGGCCAAGATAGACAAAATTTATACATTTCACTTTCTTCTTTGATAGCACTCTGTATGCCTTTCATTTTATTGTCTAGTAGAGCTTTGTCATTCACTATCATAGTCTTCAACTCATTTAACCTTTTCTCATCAAATTCTTGTCTCACTTTTGTCTTAAAGGATTTCTCAAAAGATTCAAAATGCTCACTTACAGAATTTATGAGTCCTTTAAGTTGACTTATAGAAGACAAAGAGGTGTCCTTCTAATATGATGGCATCAGCTTCTCCAAAATGTTGTATGCCTCACCAATCAGTTCACTATCCTATATGTGAGACTTCAAAATTTCTTCATGTGCCTTTGCCTACATAGTTGATACCAGTTTGAATTTATGTACAAGGGACATCGAGTCCAGATTTATTGGTCCTTTCAAAAATTCAGGCTCATCCAGGACTTGTTTCTCTTTCTCCAAAAATTCTTTAAATGACTCCATAGTGTCTCTTGCTATACTAGAGACATCTTCTTCTTAGTTTAGCTCTGGAGGATTTAAATTCATAGCTTCATTTGCACCATCCTTTTGTTCCGGTGTAGGGATTTCCTTATCATGTTTCTCTTCTTGATCATCGGCCTTATCTATCTTCGCAGTCTTCTCCATTCATGTCTTGTCACTTGTTGGATGTTCTAGAGGGAGACTAGTCTCATTAACTATAGTAGGTGCTTCCTTCTCTTTAGCCACTTTGTCAGCTAACCCTTGGTCCAAATTTTCTTCTGAAAAAGATGTATCATCTCCAACATTTGTTTCATTATTGACATAGATTGTTGGGAGATGAAATTGTCTTAGCACTCTCAAGATGATTTCTTCAGTCTCCTTTACTACTTTCTCAATGTCACCTCCCATAAGAGTGTTCATTCTCCATTTTGTCCTAAATTCATTATTAAGAGCTTTGGAGATCATGGTTTTTTCTTCTAAGGTAATCTTCAGACATAACCTAACAAGTGTGTGCTCTCTGATTTCAGTATCCTTGCCCATGGCAATTTCTTTCCTTGCATACATAATGTTATTCAAGTTTTTAGGAAGATCACCAATGATTTCAATAACAGCCTTATTGTATATTTTCAGATATTCTACAATGGCATCTTCCAAAACCCTTTTATCTGCATCATTATAATCATAGAATTGGGCTATTGGTTTCAGATTTCCATCCATTATGACAGCCTCCCCTAGGCTTAATGTATCTTCATCTAGCTTTGATACATTTTGCCTTGCCCTTTTCTTTGTTGTGTCTTTTCCAAAGGTTGTCCCTTTAATGCTTCCAGAGACTTTGGGAGCCTTAGTTTTCATTCTTTTTACTTCTTCATCTGTATTTGTCTCTTCCTCATCAACTGCAATACTTACATGCATTCTTTTAGACCTTGTTTTCTTCCTTTTGTGACTGGTGGTAGGAGTTTCTGCACTTACAAATGGTGTGGGATCAGAGGGAATAGATGTAGCTTCTGTAGAGGTAGATCCTCTCGTTCTCCTTCTTGACACCTCTAGTTTTTCTAGTTTTCTCTTGGGTTCTTCTGGAGCTTCAACTGGTTCACTTTCTCTCTTTTCTTTTGCTACCTTTTAGCTTGTGTTTTTTCCCTTGCCTCTTTCACTTGTTCTTTTGTGAAGCCTTGTCTCAAGGTGAAATCCTCTGCCACTCTCTGTATTTTCTTGGAGATTTCAAGTTTTCTTACTTCAACATGAATTTTAGCAGACAACTCTTCATATGTTCCAAACCTTTCCTCTTTGGGGTCTCGGGGCTTTCTTAGCATGTGTTGTGCGTAGTTATCTAGAATAGCTCCATCTACTTCATAGCCCATTGGCATAACCCACACAGTTCTCAGTTCAACAACCTCCATCATGCATTGGTCTTTGGTTACAATAAAGCATATGTCATCCTTGTATTTTTCCATAATTGCTTCTAGAATTCTTTCTCTTTATTGCATCATTCTCTAGAAGTTCTTGAAATAGCCCCATAGGGCTATATTTTGTTCATCATAGTTTGCAATGCTATTTAAATGATCCTTAATTTGTGTGGCAACTGGCTGACAATTTAACCAAAACAAGTTCTTCATCTTTGGCAGCTCATGCATGAAGTAGCAAAATAAACAAATGATTAATGTACCAAATTTGAAGGGATATTTGTTTTCTTTTGTCTTTTTCAGGTTCTCCATCACTTGCTGTCAAATCAATTCATAGATATAAAAGTCTACATTTTCCTTAATCATCTGATAGGTAGTGTATATGGTTGTGTCGGAGACAGAGTTCTCCCGGTTGGTGAAATAGTCTTTGTATCCTAACACCATGGATGCAAATCTTACTGCATGATCTTCAATATCATTGATTGTTAAAGCCCTTTTATCAAATTTCTCTCTGGTGGCCACCATTACTATATCATTCTTCACAGCTTTCAACAGGGGAACACTACTGGTAGAGCTTAGTCCAGTCACAGCCCTAATTGCATCCTTGGTAATCTTGAATGGTTGTTCCAACTACATGAATTCATCGTGGATTCTGCTCAAGATGTATCAGACCCATTCATCTTCCGCAAATGTAGGGAAATCTTTATATTGAATGAATTTCTTCTCCTCTAGAGATTTGTATTCTTCTTTTAGCTCAAAATGATCACCACTTAGATGCTTTAGATACAAGTCTGTGAATCTGCTATCACCATGCTCTTCTAGGGCAACATGGATGTAAACCCTAACATCCTCCACATGCATAACTCCATATGGTATATCAGAAAATGCACCTATGGATCTACTTCTATTGATTTGAAAAGATGTTTCTTGAATTTTGGCCTTGACCTTTTAGTTATATCAATCACATGTGGTGTTTCCATTTTTAAATAAATTCACAATAGGGTTTCGAATCTGAAAAATACCTCTTTTCACCAAATTAGGGTTTTCTTTGGTCTTGTCTTAATTTGCTTTAGAAATCACTGAGTCACTTGGGATTTCTCTTCAATTTGCCTTAGACACTTTAGTGTTTGAATGAAAAGTAATTAATCTTTTACAAATCCAATCCTTTAACCCCTTGAAGCCTTAACTTAATCGTCATAAATGTTGTCTTTCAAAAAGCTGTCAAATACTTCTCAAGACAACCATAGTCAATCCAAATTGCTTATGAATGCTCCACATTATATCTTTCTCTACTAGAATTTCTTTCAGAGGCTTTGTCATAAATTTCTTCACAACATACCTTAGTGTCAGATTCCAACACTAGCTTTCTAGCAGGGGATTTTGGATTTTTAACACAACTCCTCCTGAGTCAAACCTCCCAATTTACTTCCTGAAGGAATTATCTACACTAGATGCTGGTGCGGATCCATACTTGACTTCAATTACTATTAGATTTGGCTATGATTGGAGCCACCCAAGATCTAGGACTTCATGAAAGCACAAGAGAGATCAATTGAGAGAATAATGCTATTCTATCAATGAATGCAAAAGATTGATTGTTGTTACAATGTACATGATATGCCTTTCTTATAAAGGCAAGGTGAGAGCTAGAAAGGTGGAGTGGAAAATGGAGATATTCCTACAACATGTGCCAATTAGAGGATGATAGCTAATTGTACATGTGGAGGATAAGACAACTCACTCCAACTATCAACAACTCAACACACAACTAGACTCAACTAGACACAACTAGTAGACTCACTAAGTCAACTTAACATGTGTGATTTAGTGTGATGTGTGAATATTATTTAACTAGTAAATAGTTAAATAAGATGAATTATCCACACAAGGGTAAACCGGTTAGGTGATAACCATGTTCACACCAACACCCCCCTTAAGTGCAACTTAGGGAGTAGCTGACTAAAGCAAGATGAAAAGATAGATGATGAAGATGGGTCATGGCTACTAGGCCATGTCAGGTACCCATGTACAACAAATCTCAAGTGCAGAAAAGGAGAAAACCTCATGGGACAAAACTCCTCTCCAAAAGTGAGAATGTATGAAATAATGAAAGTGAAAGAAGAAGTGATAGTAGGAGGACTCAACATGACCCCCCAAGGACTACTTCTATCACATATGTACAATCAAATACCCCCCCATAGGAGAGAAAGTGTGAGACTGTAGGTTCCCCCCACAATGAAGTAGCTCCTGTGCCAATGGTGAATTCCTGAAGATGAACACTGGAAAGTGTCCTGTACCTGCAAACAACATTTCTCCCCTTAGGAAGAAACCAATCCAAAGGCTGATGTCGAAGAAAATCCATCTCAAGATATGAGGGAAAAAGCTTCATGATGGATGCCTCTGAATATTGCTCAAGTGTCCACATGTTAGAATCAAAGAATGGCACAATGCAATGGGGTGTGTCCAATCCAAAATCCTATGTAGATTGATGAAGAACAACCTCCAAAGATGAAGTAGATGGGATAACAATTGTGCTATAACTGTCATCAAAGAGGAGAGATAACCCCTCAAGTGTGTCCTCCAAATCTGCAATATGAGACTCACAAAACAAGTTTGATATACCTGCCAAGAAAGTATCCCACAAAGGTGTGTCTGAAAGACCTGTATGATCCTGCTCAACTGAAGTAGATGAAACCATGTTGATGTCGATCTTTGCAGAAGTAGGAGGTTGAGGTGATGGAATCTCAACACTACTCTCATGAACCAAAGAGGGTGAAAGAACACCAAGGTTCAAGTGACCAAACTTCTCCTTAGAAACATGATTCACACTTGATGCATGAGTGTGAATGCCAATCAATGGATCTACATCATCAAAAGAAACAAAATGGGAGAAGGTATACAAGTGAGATGCATGATCAGCCATCCCAACTGCAATGATATCTCTACTCTCCAAGTCCCTTATGATCACTGAATCAGGAGTGAACTCAACTATCTTGCCTACACCACAATGAGTGATCTGGTAGATGGAAAGGAGATTCATTGACAAGGAAGGTACACACAACACATTGTTGAATGTACACTCACCAACATCAATAGTCCCTTTTCCAGATGCATGCATGTATGTATTGTTACCCATCAAGATAGGTGGCGAAGTACATGACTCAAATGAAGAGAACATCCCCTGTGAAGATGCCATATGATGAGAAGCCCCTGAATCAAGAAGCCATCTCTCTGACTGAAGACTTGTAGAAGTAAAGAGTGTTTGTCCTTTTCCTTTGTTTATCCCATTGGCAATGCTTGATGTCCCTATATGTGTAGATGATGATGGTGTCAAAGAAGAGGGTGTACTAGGTGATGATGATGGCATTTGGATATTGTGCTTTTGAATAATGTGAGTCAACTCATCAATTTTCTTCTCATAACACTTATGCTTATCATGTCCTAGTTTCTTGCAAAATGCACACTTTGGTCTCTCCTTCTTAGATGATTCCTCCTTGGGAGAGGATGAGGACTTAGGTGATTTGGTTGACTCCTTTGCTTGCTCATTGTTCTTGAGATCCTTATTTTTCTGTTTCTTGCCTTTGCTAGTTGAAGCCTTTTGATCCTTTGTACCTTGATTAGCAAGAAGTGCTTGAGGTTTAGGAGACTTCAATTTGCCCATGTGTACTAACTTAGCTTGCTCCCTTGTGAGTGATGCAACAAACTCATCAAGTGAAGGCATTGTGAAAGCTTTCCCAAGTGCATCCATCATAGCATAAAAGGTAGAAACAAAAACTGAATAGTCAGGACCAAGATTGGCAAGGATTGAAAGAATCAACTGAGTGTCCTCTTTCTCAATTCCACACTATTTGAGCTACAATCTAAGTGATTTTAGTTTTGTGAAGAAGTCTTGGATGCTTGCAAAATCGGTTGGATTCAAACCAATTAATTCATTCTCCAATTTGAAACCTCTCATTGTATCTTGTTTACCAAAGAGATTTTCTAGGGTAGTCCACACTTCATTAGGTGTTTTACAAGATTCAATATGAAAAAGAAGATCAAGAGAGATAGACAAGCATAATGTTCCATAGGGTTGATCACATCGATTATACCACTTTCTCTTTTCTGCAGCTGCAGTTGGTTCAGTTTCTGTACCCATTGTTACTCTATGAATTTTCAAACTTCTTAAATGAATCTCCATTTAAGTTTTCCACTCATGATAGTTATATGGTGTGAATAGAGGAAATTTGTGTGAATCCATTATGCAAGACTACAAAAAAAAACACAAGACAACCCCCTGTTACTCAATCAAAGAGATCACCCCCCAAAAAAAGAATGATTGTGGCACTTTATACTTAGTGTGATTTACAATTGTCCACTAGGGACTAAATTTGGGAAAGCATGAAAATCTCTTAAAACTGAGATTCAAAGGATATTACAATTTCTCACACTAATTTACCACAACAAATAAATCTCTTCAAAACAAGTTTCACTTCCTCAAATGTCAAAATGCCCAAGTTATCACTCAAAAGCCAAAAAATTGACAAATGAAATAAAATGAACTTGGAGAAGAATCTGAGAAAAGTGTACAAATGGATTTAAAGAGCTCTTGAATACCTTTCTGATGCCGTAAGAATCGCAAAAATCAGAGATCGTGGCAGAAAGTTGTTAGCTTGGAAGCAAAAAATAAAGATCTGTCTTCAAACTACTATAGCAGTCACTTGCAGCATAATTTCAGAAAAATACTGACACCACTGCAAAGTTCTCTCTATTAGCTTTCCAATGATACCTTGTTTGCCCAATTTTGCCTCCGTGGGCAAAAGTTATGAAAAAAAGAAAAAAAAGACCTTGTTTAGGGCTTTGAGGGGGGAAAATGGCTCCCTAGTGGAATATTCTTGGAATATTCCCCTTTTCCGAAAAAAGATAATCTTCCCCCGGAAAAGCAAAAATTCACTGAAAACACCCTATGTGACTGGAAAACCACTTGTCGTTTTCAAAAACTACTTTTCAGGGTGTCAAAACCACCTTTGACATTGATAAACTGCCTTCGTGTTTGGCAGAGAAACTACGAAGTCCAAGAGGGAACAGAAAACTGTCATTTTTGTAGAGATAACCACCAATATTCTGGCTCAAAACCACTTTTCTAGAGTCAAAAACTGCTATCTCAGGAAACCGCCATCTCTTTCCACGGAAACTACCTTTCTTGGTAGAAAAATTGCTTACTGCTATGCAAAGAGGCAAAACCACAAGTTTAGGGTTTAGGGTGATAACTACTGGTGATGATTTTGGTCACTGAGTGTTTGCTAGAAAATGACCACCATAGTGTTTGAATACACTGAAACCACTGTCTTTTTATCCAAAATCATTTCTCTGCCTGTGAAACCGCTTTTCAATGGCGGTAAACCACTGGTTTAGCAGTCATGGGAGTTACTTCAATTTGAACAACTGATGAGTTAGAAATTTTCTAGCATGAGTTTGATCACTACGTGGCAGATGTCAAGTGGGAAAATAGACACTGGCCAGGGGATCGCCAGGAGTCTACCGCTGGGAACAACCAACGAGTATAGAAAATTTCTGGCAAAAATTTTGAAGGCTTCCAGAAGATGGTTTTGACCGTTGTTTAATGGGCCGATGTGATGAAACCACTGCCTGAGGACAATGCCCACTGGATCTTTGAAGGGGCCATGAAGACCGCCTATGGGCTCTGTTCTGACACCAGGCTCTGTTGTGATGCCAGTTTTAACGCCGCTAGATTTTTATGGATGCAGAAAGTTTATGAAGGTCGTTGACTACCGTGAATGCAAATGTCATCGCAGGGAGGATTGTCTGCTTTAAAGATCCACCAGAGGATCAAGGAAATGCTATCGGCTGACGGTTCCACTTCTAGGACCCACGTCAAGTGGCGCCCAGTAGTGGGAGATCGTACTCTGGATCCTGCAACAGGGTACTGTGTACCCTGCAGGTAAAACAGTCTGCAAAATATCTTTTAAAAAGATGCAGACAAATAATTAACTTGCAATTAAAAACTTTACCCAGTGAATTTGTTTTGAAGATTCTAATTCTGCTAATGCTGAAGAAGTTCCCTCTGCATAGTGAAGAATATGCCCAGAATATTCCACCTGCGATTTCGTACGACAGAATCGGGTAAAAAAAATTTGTTTCACTGCAACTTTGTCTGATTTAGATGATTTTACAGTTGATCCTTACTGATTTGGCCACTCTAGACACAATGGCGGTGTCTGATTTGGGCCAAACTGCTCTAAAATTGCTGGTATTTCTCAAATCACGTCAAAGAACCCCAAATTGAAACCCTCATCAATTTTGCCTCTGATGTCTGATTTGGACGAAACAAAAGGCGATCTTAACTATTTCAGCTACTCCAGACGCAATGGTGAGTCTGATTTGCATCAACATGCTCTGAAATGCACCTGCAATACAAGGGCAAGAAGGGTAAACCCTCACAAAACTGGTATCTCTATCAAGTTTTTCTAATTCTCCAGGTCATCATGTGATGCAAGAGAAGAGCATACTCAACTATCAAGATCCACCATGAATTGCACTCAAGATCTCTCAAAAAAATGACTAACACAAAGTGATTCTTCCTAGAGTTCTGATACCATGTTAGGGTTGGCTATGATTGGAGCCACCTAGGATCTAGGACTTCATGAAAGCACAAGAGAGATCAATTGAGAGAATAATGCTATTCTATCAATGAATGCGAAAGATTGATTATTGTTACAATGTACATGATATGCCTTGCTTATAAAGGCAAGGTGAGAGCTAGAAAGGTGGAGTGGAAAGTGGAGATATTCCTACAACATGTGTCAATTAGAGGATGATAGCTAATTGCATATGTGGAGGATAAGACAACTCACTCCAACTATCAACAAATCAACACACAACTAGACTCAACTAGACACAACTAGTAGACTCACTAAGTCAACTTAACATGTGTGATTTAGTGTGATGTGTGAATATTATTTAACTAGTAAATAGTTAAATAAGATGAATTATCCACACAAGGGTAAACTGGTTAGGTGATAACCCTGTTCACACCAACAATTACTTCTTTCTTGATCCAGATCTTGTATATTTCTTTCTTAGTTTCAACTAGATCAACTTTTTATTTTCCCTTATCATTTATCTACCCTATTTTCCTTTCTTCAGCATAGTAGTTTCTTTTCATGTTCTTGCTTCTGCAAAAATCTTGCAATATGTCCAAACTTGTTGCAATTGTAGCACACAATGTTTCCCTATCCTTGATTCCTTCCTCTGAATGAATTCATCCTTGATCTGCATTGATTAGCCATGTGTCCAAATCTATTGCAAGAAAAACATCTTCCATTGAATGATTGAGTTTTCCTTGAACTGTGAAAGTCATTTTTTGCCAGACTTCTACATTCATTTGATCTATGACCAATTTTATTGCAATTGAAACATTGACCAGAGAATGATGGAACATTCTGAATTATTCTACTCCTACACTGAGTAGCTTTATGACTAAACTTTTTGCAATTAAAACAATGGCCATTGAAAGATGGATGCCTTTAAGTATTTGGTTGTCTGATCAAAGGTCTTCTAGGTCTTCTTCTTTGATTCCTGAATTGGTTCCCTTTGTTTTGCTTCATCTGAAAGTTTTCTTGACCTGATTTTGAACTTTCTCCTTTCTCAAATCCTAAGCCTGGCTTGTCATCTGAACTCTTTTGACTAGCAAACATCTCATCAAGTTTTGCAGAACTTATCTTGAACTTTTCTTCATAGCTCTTATCTTTTTCCAAGTCTGTTTGCAGACTCACAACTTCTTTTTCCAATTTGACACATTCTTCTATCTTACTTTTTACCATAAGATTTAGATCTTCTTCTACTTTATCTCTTTCTATAACTTCCACTTTCAAATCATTCAAGGTCTCATTGGTTGATATCAATTGTTCACTAACAACTCTATATTTCTCTTTGAATTTCTTGACTTGTTCTTTCAGCTTTAAAATGCATTCATCATCTTCTTGAATGTTATCCTTTAGATCCCTAATTTTTGCTTCAAATTTTTCAAGATCAACAAGAGTTGCTTCCACTTCAACATTATTTGAGAAGTTTCCAAATCTCCTGGCTGCCATGAATGAATTCTCCAAGATCTTTCTCAAGCTGTTAGGCTTCTTCCAAGGAACCTTGCTCTGATACCAATTGTTGAGTATAAGGAATACTGAGAGGGGGGTGAATACTTATTCCACAAAACCACTTCTTAACAAATTTATTAATCCAATTTCCAAAATCAATAACATGAAAGCAAAATAAGCATAAGAACAACAACCATAAAGACAACACATGGACACTAGGATTTTTACATGGAAAACCCAAAAAGGGAAAAACCACGGTGAGTGTTAACTCACAATATATTATGATAGCTCAATACTAGATTACAAGAAGGCTCACTACCTTAGGGCTCACTGCCCTATGAAGAAGTGCTCACTGTACAAAGGTTCACTGCCAAATGGAAAGAAAGAAAGAAAGAAGGAGATGGCTTACTACCAAAATGAACTACTTAGATTGCATCTACACATGCATGAATGTAGCTTATGTGTATGCTCAAAATACTGTCTCAAAACTTTTCATCTTGACTACTATGTTCCACTACTCTGCTTTTACATTAGACCAAATCTCTCTTCTTCTATCTTTTGTCACCTTACTCTGCTATTCACATTCTACACATATTCATATCGACACCACACTATCTACAAATACTGAAATCAATCCCATATATATCTGCAACAAACAAAATATTCATATTAGGTCGGCCTAATAAAGTGTACCGTGTAGTCATGCATTATGTGCTCTGTTGGCCAAATTAATTTCCCAAAATATGTGTCAGACCCAAACAATATTTGGAACACCATCACACATGTTAGCCTCAACTATTTTGCCACTTAGGATTAAGTTCCAAACACCAAAACTTTACCGCACACACATCATATTATTATGTCTGCCTTATTCATAGACTATTTACTAGTTCAGTTCAACTTTCAGACAACATCTTCCACTGCGGACCAAAAGACCTACTCAAATCCATATTAGAGGCTCTTCATTAATCATAGATCATATCTCTAGAACCGTAAGACAACTACGGAGAAATGCGGACCCTTTTTCTCAGACACTGTGTACTGCTCCTGTCTTAGTTTTGTTCACCTGGACTTAGACCAATCACTGCTTAACTTCTGGAAGTCATCAAAACTTGTAATCTTAAACATAGTACCTCCAAACAATCTTGAACCGCATACCTTGACCATCAACTGTGGAGGAATACCACTTGAGTTTCTGCTACTAACTTTGTGTTGTCAGTACTTAGCCATTCTCCCTTAGTCTTTTGTGTCCAGACCAGATCCTTGTATGCAGGTTGTTCCAAGTTGAGTTCCCAATCATCCTTGGCTCCATCATGCTCTGTTTTCTTTGTTGCCATCAATGACAACATTACCCAATCAGCAGTGTCTCTTGACTATGTTGCCAACAACCACTGGTTAAAACCCATGCAGACAAAGCCGATGGCATAGATCTGATGCGGGTGCCTACACAGAGCCTGTGTACAAACTATACGGTGAATGGATTTTTTTGCAAGCCCTAACCAAGGTCAAAAAAATTGCCAAAATTTTTCCAGTGATGAAATTTGATGATTTGACAATCATTTTATAGGTTTGACGCCTTATGATCACAATGGTGAGGTCAAATTTGCTTTAGGATGCACCAAAAAAATAGCTCTTGACAAAATCTCTCAAAACTTTGAGAAGGAAATCGTAGATCAGTCTCGGATACCATGTAAGAGTCAATGATGGACTCAAGGAGACCCAAGAACACCTACAATCATAACAACCTTCCACAACAAGAGACAAAAAAATAATGCAGAGCTTGACTTCACACAATTAAATTTGAGAATATACAATGTGACACCTCCCTTATATAGATAAGGTGGATTGATAGGACTTGGCCACAAAATTAAATGTAGGCCAACATAGACATAATATTAAATGACAACTAGAGGATAAGATGCCTTCTAGATGACACCAATAATAAATCTCCTAGACACCACTAATAAATAAAGCATATAAGACAAGCTTGTAAGATGACAAGTGTCTTAATGATATGACATGAGACAACTAATGTAAAACTATTAAATGCACATAGTTGTACATTATTAAATGCTCCAAAAGACACTAAGTAAACTTAAGAAGACTAGTGTGAAGAGGACCTAGAAATGACTAGCTAGGTAAAGTCTCTTTTTACACTAACAACTGGAGCAGACATTATATTGGGATTTCAATGGCTCACTACCTTGGGCACAATAGAGATGAATTTCCAAGAACTACTCATGCATTTCTACTCAGAGGGTAGAAAATATGAGCTAAGGGGGTTATGTGCAAAGAGTCCATAGCTAGTTAGTGCATAACAAATAAGGCTAAAAAAATATGTGGATAAAGGTGTAGACACCTAAAAATGCCTTAACCCCACAAACCACTTTCCCACAACCTTGCACCACTAATTATCCCTTCCACCAAATTAATTAAATAAAAAAATTCAATTTATTTAATTAATTTATCCTAAGCCATCTAACCCTAGCCATTCATTCCAATTATTCACTTGTAATAAATTAATTTATTTAATTTATTACTATACCTTAGATCATCATCCACAATTAATTAAATAAATATCCTAATATTTATTTCATTAATTTCCCTCATACCCTAACCTAGATTAATTAAATAAAACATACTTATTTAATTAATCTCTGATATCCTATGACCTAAACCTAGTCTAATTAAATAAATAACATTTATTTAATTAGCTACTATACCCTACCTAGTCCCTAGAACCAAATTAATTAAGTGAACACTTAATTAATCCTAACCACTAATTAATCCCCTCACTAATTTCCAACAACCATATTAATTAAGTCAATCACTTAATTAATTGGCCTAAACCTTCATCAATCCATCTTCCCACACCCTTTGAACAAAAAATATTTTTTTAATCAAAGGGGGTCACATGTGTCTCCACCTCACCTTTCCTCTTCCATGCAAGAGCTCTTTTTAATAAAATTTGCTCACACATGTCTTTGCCAAAAGCATGCATTTGTTACATGTCATCCCACTCACCCATAAAACATAATTTTTTATTACAGCCTCTCCTATATGAATGAATTTTTTATTCATTCATATGTCTTAATCTTCATTAATGCAAAGCCTTCCCAAGGTGAATTTAAATTCAAAAATAATAAGAACCCTACATTTTTGTTGATCAAATCCTAGCCATTGATCTCACCATTCCATCTCCACCCTTGGATCTCAACTTTTGACCTCCACCATTGATCTAAAATCCTCCCAAAAACTCTATAAATACAAGCCTCCTCCAAGAATTTTTCATCTCAAGCCATTTGCATCCATACCATACAAAAATCCTTAGCCAATTGCTAGCCAAATTCCTTCACCAAATACATGTTGTGTTGACTTCAGAGAGTAATTCACATACACTTCATTGTTGGGTAAAGCTAAGAGTTGAGTTGGGTGCATCAATCTCCTCCACCTTATCAAGGAGAAAGGGGAATGTGAAGATTGGAGGTATAACATCTTGTTTTGTGTTTTCTTTGTTGAATGCACAAGACAACTAAGAGCAGGGGTGAATCAGTTGTATCAAAAACTTTAAGCCTTTGCAAACATAATCACATCCACATCAATTCACTTAAACTCTAATTTTGTTATGAAGATTAAACATAAAAAATAGATAATATAAACTTAATCACATCAACACCATGCACAAGAGAACACCAAAATTATGTGGAAAACCCTAAAAGGGAAAAATCACGGTGAGGGTTAGCTCACAATATATAGTAGTATCAATACCAAATTACAAAGAGGCTCACTACCAAAGGGGCTCACTGCCCAGGACTCACTACCCAAAGAGGTGGATCACTACCAAGAGAGGTGGTTCACTACCAAAAGAGGTGGCTCACTGCCATGAACTGATATGATAGCATCTACCACATGCCTAAGTTCAGTTCTAATGAAGCACAATACATATCACCTTCACTGTCTCACAACACAAACATCTTCATCTTCGCATCTTCGCTTTCACATCTTCAAACACACAAATCATTTTCACTTATTTATATCAATCATAAACCTTGGAGCATACATCAAGGTTGGCACCACATTCTACAACCTTTGGAATAGTCTCCAATGGTCAGCAAACATACACAATTCACATTAGGTCTGGACCTAAACATTCTTGCAAAGCAAAGGAATAAAGGTAGAACATTTCATAGCTTAGTTCGGACCTAGATAGATCTTCACACGCTTCAACATGTTTCCACAATCCATGAAGCACATCCACAAAGAGTGTAAACAAACAGGTCGGCCAAAATTGGTGTTAACACTAGGATCTTTAGGCACACGCTTCCAAGAACACAATCATAACTTGCGGACCAAGCACAAGCCTTCAACATGATCTAGAGACATCCACTAACAACATAAAATTGTCGGCAAGAGACACTGCTAGGCATGATAGGTGTTGTCATTGATGGCAACTAAGATCAGCCCAATCATCCACATAACACAATCTGTTCACACCGGAAGTCAGAATCAGAATGTATCTAAGTCCAAGCAGTCAAGAACAGAGCAGGTGACAGGGTCTGATATCTTGGTCCAAATCTATCTGGTGGAAAGGCATGGTATTTTGTAGATCTAAGGTAGTTGTAAGCATTATCAAGACATTCTAAATCTAGAGTTTCATCCTCCAGAGATGGACTCAAAAGATATCATCTTCTGGGTATCAGGTTTTAGTTTGACTGAACAAATAGAAGAACTAGCCGACCCTGTGAATGATCCTATTTCCAGATGTATAGAAGTTGTCTATTGAGCAATTGGTGATGATAAATAGTGATAGCTGACATGATTGATGTTTCACAAGTGCAACTTTTAATCCACATCTCATATTATGTATGGATCTAGCCGACAGAGAAGAGTACTTTACAAAGTTCTAAATGTTCTTGAAGCCAACCGGTAAAATGATTGTAGATCATGTTGTAGATATATATATCCGGTGGAATTGGATGATTGTAGTGTGTATGTGAATAAGGGTAATTGTGAGAAGAGCATAAAATCTATGGACCGAATGAAGGTAGAGCAGTAAGAAGAGCAAGTAAAAATGAAATGTGTAAGATCATTTTTTGCACTTAACTGGAACTTAAACTCTTGCATGAGTAGATGCTATTTATCAGTTCAAAATCTCTATTATTCTCTTGTAATCTTTCTGTAGGTAGTGAGCCTCTAATTGAGCAGTGAGCTATGGGCAGTGAGCCCAAATGCATGTGCATTCTCATTTGTAAAAATATTTTTAACAGGGTATTAATTTTTGTGGGTTAACCCCCACCGTGATTTTTCCCTTAATTGGGTCTCCATGTCAAAAATCTTAGTGTCAAGTGTGTTATTTATGTTTCTGCTCATATGTTATTGATTAATGCTGAAATGTTTATATCATTAATTTGATTATAAGTTGTAAAGGATGATCAATGGCATAAAAGATTAAAAATATGTGACAACTGATTCACCACCCCCCCTCTCAGTTGTCCGGACCTAAACCAACAATTGGTATCAGAGCAAGGTTCCTTTTGAAAAGTTTAACAGCTTAAGGGAGATCTGGGAAGTCAATAAAAATGGATGAATATAACCTTCAAGGGCAACTGAATCTTGCCCTAGATGATCTTGAGCAGTCCAAGGTAGAAGTCCAAGAGATACAAGATAACCTCAAAAAGGTTGAAAACTTCATTGAGATTTTAAAAGAAAAATTGAGCAAATCCAATGCAAAAGGAAAGAAGCAACCTCTTCAACTAGAAGACAAGGCCCGGAAAGAAAAGACAAATGAATGTGAAAAGTTAGCTAAAGAAGTTATTGTCTTAAAACATGAGATGGAAACTGGGGTAATGAGACTAACCAAGGAAATTGAAGATAGGAAGAAAACTGAAGAAGAAATGAAGCAAAATCTAAAGGAGAGAACTAAAGAATGTTGCAGATTGGATGGAATAGCCGGTCTCCTAGAATCAAATCTACAAGAAAGCAGAAACAATGAGAGAAAACTTGAGAGATAAATTATCACTCTCAGACATGACCTAAAATTGCCAATGAGTATAAGGAGAAGTTCAAGATAAGCTCAGCTAAACTTGAAGCACTAATTGAAGAATGGAAAAAGGATGATGACAAGCATGATCTTAGATATGAGAAAGGTGAAAGCTCTGGATTTGAACAAAGAAATTTTCAACCAAGGAATAAAAGAAACAGAACTAGAAAACCTTCGGTAAGATAGCCTAATGCTCAAAGATATCCATCATTCAATGGAAATTGTTTCAATTGCAATAAATTTGGTCATAAAGCTACTTAGTGCAGAAACAAAGTGAATCAAAATGGTTCATCCTTCTCTTGTCAATGCTTCAAGTGTAAGAGGTATGGTCATAGATCAAATTAATGCAGAAGTATGATAATGAATAATGTTAACAATATAGGAAGTGGCAATTCTTTCAATGGTTACTGTTTTGCTTGCAATGGGTTTGGACACATGGCCAATCAATGCAGATCAAAAGGAAATCAAGTTCATAAGAAAGGAAATGTTGTGTGCTTTAATTGCAATAAATCTGGTCATATTGCAAGATTCTGTAGAAGTAATGTTGTACCTCGCACACACGCCCCATTCCAAAATGGGGACGCCCTCTTTTGATTTGGCTTAGGGTGTCATTAGATCTTTTTGTCTCCCAAGTGCTTAAGTGGTCAAAGCACTGGACCTTGATTGAATGATGATATTGAGAAATCAATTCAAGAATCTGCTAGGTTGGATTTTTATAACCCTTTTGAGGGCCTTGAATTGCCCTTTTGCACTAAATTGCCCTCCAACCGACTTTTGCGCCAAACTGCTATCTGTCTAACCATTGTGCTAAATTGCCTTCCAACTGACCTAGCACTAAAATCTTTATCACTGACTTCAGCGCTAATTTTCCTTCCGACAGACTTTTGCGCTAAAGTCAGTCGTCTCTTGTGCTAAATCACTCGACAACTGACTAGGTCGGACGAGGCCAAAATGCCCACAAGTCAGAAAGACCTTAAAAACCTGCAAAATGCACAAGTTGAGCCTACAAGTCACAACGTTGAAAAGAGCTGTCACTTACCAAGTCCGTCGCATCCTATTTCCCCGCCAAGTCTGAGCAAAGGAGAATTCGCATCAAACCCTAAATTTGACAACCGTACGTTGTGCATTAATGGTGATTTGGTTGGGGAATAAAAGAGGTAAAATCCTCTATTTTAATTGTCTTTTGCATTTTGATCGAGATTTCCAGAGCTCCATTTGGGATTTTGAACGCCTTCTGTCACCATTTGTCTGAGTTCGATCCGTGACCACGACCTATCTGCACAATCCAGACGTATCTTCTACATTTACCAAGTAGGGTTTCAAACCTTGTCTTTGAGCCTTTGTTGCATACCATTACGGTTTGATTTAGTATTTTTTCTTTTCTAAACAGGTAACTTTAGGGTTTCTAGCTAGGGTTTTGTGTATAAGTCGCTCATTTTCCTTTCAAACCCTGCTAAGATTCCCTTGTGAAAACATAAATGGATTGCCATGAGCTAACTAGAACAATAACTTAGACAAATTTTGATGTGAGCACATTCAACTTTAGCACCAAAATGAGGTCCGACCAACCTACAAACTTGTCAATTCTTCAATCGGTCGGTGACCTTTAAAACTTGTGCTACGTTTTAAATCTGTTTTGCACTAAAAATGTTGATCTCTGACCTATCTACCTGTATCGCATTTCACCAATTAGGTTAGAAGGACCTTAAAATTCCGTAAGCCTTGAAAACTACTTTTTGCACTGAAAATCCCTTGCGCCGACCTTGCGCTAAAAGACCCTGTCTCCGACTTGGTCAAACCCGCCGAATTTCTCTGGAAAGTCAGTGACATCCCAAAGTCCCACTGAAAGCAAGACATTAGTTTTGCGTTAAAAATGATTCCTTTCAACCCTGTGCTTTAACGATCTCCCACCAACTTTGTCAGACAACTTCAAAACTCATGCAAATCAGACCAAGCTGAATACCACGCAAATGTGATTCAAACGATCTCAAAAGGACTTGCGCTAAATCACAACCAATTGAATGAACAACTGATACAAGGTCAGTGACCTTCAAAAATCATGCAAGTTGGTAGCAACCAAAATCCACGCAAACGTTTAAAAGCATGAATAGTAGTTGGACAAGCCTGTTTCTCCCGCTGAGGTCGACAGACCCTGATTTTGGTGCTTTCCTGCCTACAAGTCAGATGACCCTAAAAATAGTACAAATCATGCAAATGACTGTGTTTTAAAGAATTTTCAAAGGGAAAGTGTCAAAAATATTAGAGTTAATGTTGTAATGCATAGACAATGATGATTTTCATAAAATTTCTTACAACATTAGATGTTTCTTTGCATGTATTAATGATGATTGTTATAATTACAATAGTGGTAACTGTTAGATTTTAGATTCTTTAAAAGGGTATGTCAGTAATACTAGTAGATTCATTAAAGCTCATCTTAAACTTAGGGGTGTATGAAAGATTTCTCAAGGTATCAAACTTATAAGGTCTGGTCTTGTAGACTAAATGACTACTTAAGCCCAAGCTATGAAGTACAAATTCAAGGGAATCCCCCCAGAGACCAAGATTCACTCCAGGTGGAGCCATGTAGGAGATACAAACCTAGGTCACATAGACCTAGATGACTTCAGATTGAGGGTCTTTGGTCCAAACCCAACTCCTAGGGCTAGAGTACTCAGGGACAGTGGTATTTTGCAAGCTGTTGCCTTCCCCACCTCAGTGCAATGTGCAGAATTGATGGCAACTTATGCAAATAGGTATGATGTCATGACAAGAACAATCCAACCAACCAATGGGGATATCTTAGCTGATTCAAGCCCACCCTCTCTAGCTAAGACCTTTGACATTCCTTGGCACAAGGTTATGACTATGCCAAACAAACAAGGATCAGAGGAGACCTATAACAAAGATGTAGAAGGATGCAGAAAGTACATGAATGACAATTAGGCCAAAAGCAGAAGGTCTGTTCTCATCAAATTTCCCCGAATACTATACAGGAGTGATTTCCATGATGAAATTGGGGACTTAGTAACTTTCCTGAGTAGGATATATCGATTACCTATAGCCTCCACTTTTAAGGAGTGGATGTTTGTTATCATCATTGAGATATTGAAAGGGACTAAGTTCCACTAGGCCCAAATCCTCAGCGACAATATTCATGAGGCCTTTCACAATTTCAAGGATAAAAGGTACTTCAGATGGACATCTTATATTGTTTATGCATTGGCAAGAAGAAATCACTCTGTTGGGTTGTCCAAAATTGAAGAAGTCGGGAATGATGAGCAAACCGAGATAAAGGTATATGAATGCTACCCATAGTTGACCTCATCTCAATCTTTGATACATTTCAAAAGGGTAAATGATGCTTTCATAATGTATATAACCAAAATACTACAAGGTAACATAGTCTTGAGGATTTCCACTGAGGCAATGAATGAAATAACTAAGTATGGTAGATGGTACATCCAGTTTGAGAAATTCACATATTTAAGGGTGCAAGGCTTCACTGGGATGGCTTACAGACTTCCCAGGTATCCCGATGACAAGACAGTACTCCTGGAGCTGTCTAGACAGTTAATACCCTATGTCGAGAAGCTCAAACACTTGCACAGAACTAATGTTCAGTTTCCTATCAGGTTCGGCAAGGGAATTTATGCATGCCCTTCCTTGGTATCTGCAGAGCATTCAGAAAAAGAGCTTCAACTCCTCAACTTACACTACTACAATGCAAGGGATCATTTTGATCTAAATAAGGTAATGGAAAGATTTGTGCGAGGAGTGTGACTCCTTTGATGAATATTATTCACATATGTATTTTTGGATAAAGAGTATCAGGGAATTGCCTACCCAGACTCTGGTCGTAGAGAATATTTTGTTGGGAATCAACCACTAAAGGCTATTGAGTGGTATCAATAGCTGCTTTTGAGAAAAGAAACTTTTGAAAATATAAAAGAAGCATATAAGCTAGCTGATGAGGAGCTAAGATCAATCATATATGATATCAATGACTCTTTAAAAGATTGTCGGGAAGCATCCTATGATGACTATGCTCCATTTGATATCGAAAGGTGTAAAGATAAGTTACATAAGGTGATTTTTGAAGATGCCACGCTTAGTATGGAGGATAGGTTAGACAAGGTAAGTGACCTCATGGTTGAATTCAAGGCGGTTCATAAGGCAGGTGCAGAGATAGAGAAAATATACAGTAAATTCAGTCAAGAACTGGGGATGTTCGACTACAGGATAAATCATTTGAAGGATCTAGATCCGTCAGAGATTAATCCTGCACTTGACGCGTGGCTGACTTACCATGACAAGCTGGCTGGCGAAGACAAAATTGACTTAGATGAAGAATCCTGATATTATTTTGAATATTTTAAGGATATAATCCTGTCATAATTGTAAATTATTGTATTCGGGGCAGCATGTGACTCTATTTTATCTTTTCTCTGCTTCTAAAATGTCCTTTTCTACTAATATATTGAGTTAGCTAGTCAAATTGACTAGATTCAATGTATCTGGAGGTTGTTTTTCATCTTTTTCATAGAAGACAAAATGTAATCCGAGAATTGATGTGAGCTATTACAATTGTATTTATTGATGTAATTTGGACCGTCAGTGTCAAGTTAATCTCCATTGTTCATTTGAAAACTTGGTATGTTGCTTTTCTATATAAAGGGTTGCCATTTCCTTTGTTTGTAAGAGAGATTTGATGCTGAATTGTTGACCCTATGCCATTTGAAGTAATGCAAAGCAAGTTTCTACAGTAATTCTAAGAATTTGTATCTTGTGTTGGCTCATTTGGTTTTCATGGTTCGCTTCTTGCTCTCACATAGTTAGTTAGTTGTGCTTTTGTAATGTTCATGGTTTTCTAAAGTATCTAATGAATACTCTAAGTCCACACTTTTAGTTATTTATTGATGGTAAATAGTGGTATAAAGTTTGTCTGGGTTGATTATTTGTAGTAAAGTTCAATTGCATTTCATAAGTTAAGTTGCACCATTTATTAGGTATTTAACAAATGAATGTAATCTGAAAATCTATTGACTTACATTGAAGATAGAACCGTTTTCTACAGCACTGTAACACCCATTTTCAGTTTGGTAACTCGGGAAGTTGGTTAAAAGTTTTAGAGTATTTGTCTACTAAAGGTAACCTGTGTATTGTGAATGTCACTTAGGATTCTTCTAAAACCCTAACCTTTTGCATTTCTTTAAAACCATTGTTAGTTGTTAGAATAGGAATTCCAGCAGCATCTTATATTATTTTATCAGCTAAAGACCATAAAGGGTTTATGTGTGTTTGCTGCCCCAAACTAGAAAATCTGCAAATTGCATGTAAGACCCCTTGTAGGCACAGCTAGAACATACCAACTGAGAAATTCCAAGCAAGCTAAGACCTAGCTATATTATCCTTGGAGTAGTCTTACCTAGGGTAGGATACTTTTCAAGAGAGGTGTGAAACCAGCAATCACACCTGCATTGTTGTGTGCTAAAATGACCATCAACAAGTAGGAACAATAAAAGAAGAGGTCCGGTAAACAAAAAATCAGATGAATAGAGACAACACAAAGGCAAAAGAAAAATTGATGTGAATGAGATATGGAGCGAAATGAACAAGATCTAGGTAAAGAAAGATATAATAAACAACGATGATGAGTCTGCACCAAAATCAGGTGCCGACAATTCCTCCAGGATTTAAGTCAGGAACTCTGGCTCAGGGGGACCTGCATTGAACATCAAAATCCCCCCATCAGTAAGTGGGTGCTTGAATCTAGCACAATAAAAGAGAACATTGTGAATTGGTCCAAAACCCTTGGAAGGATTTTCGGAAGGAAAAATGTTGATATGAAATCTTGCGGAGTGATTCATGAAGAACTATCAAAAATAGAGTAACAAGATATAATTAGGGCAACACATTTATTACAATGCCAAATTAGGTTTTGTAAAAGATAAAAGGTCACTTGGTCACTCATTTGAATCACCTTGCATTTGAAGGAAACAAGAAGAAGAGCATTTGAGCTGCAAATCTAGAGACTGAGGCAAAGAGAGAATTCAACCGGCAACTGATTAACCTTAACCTCGCGAAAGAAAAAGGTACCTCTCTGTAAAGCTTTGAATCTGAAATGGCTACTCCTCGTGTTGTTGACATTATTGAAAGGCCTTGACACAAATTTAAAAAACATCCTCACAAATCAATTGAAGTCAACCTGTTAGGAGCTTTTCAAGTGTTCTGTATGGTGTGTTGCATGTAGAAGACATTAGGGTTTATATTCATGCAAATATAGATGAGTTTGGAGATTCAAGGTATGTAGACTTGTTTGAGAAATAACTTAGTGATGAAAATCATGAACTTAAACCTGAGTATAAGGCACTATAGGATAAACACTTTATTCAGATTATGGGGTTTCCAACATTTAATGAGGATGAATGGGTCTGATACATTTTGAGTCAGATGCATGATGAATTAATTTGGTTATTAAAACCGTTCAGGATCATCAAGGATGCTATCAGAAATGTAACTAGCTTAAACTCAACTGGAGGATTCCCATGCTGAAAGCTGTGAAAAAATAGACAGTGACTAATGCTACCGGTGCTAAGTTTGACAGAAGGGCAATGACCATTAATGATATTATAGAACCAGATGTCAAATTTGCCTCCATGGTGATTGAATACAAGATCTACCACTCGAGCAGAGAAAATTCTATGTCTGAAATAGCCATATATGTTGCATACAAGATGCTAAAAGAAAACACTGATTATGACTTGTGTGAATTACTATAGAATCAATTGATTGAAAATTTAAACAAAATCAATAAAGATAAGAAAAACACCTTCAAGTATGGTACATTGGTTCTATGTTTGTTCTTCTACTTTATGAATGAGGTACCTGGGGTAAAAGGTGTGCACTAGACTAAGGATGAGCCAGTTACCATTCAGATTAGAGATCATCTTCACATCATTGGTGATTTCAAAGCTCAGAAAATAGCAATATGGGGTTACTTCAAGAATTTTTAGAGTATGATGCACCTAAGGGAAAGAATCCCTAAATCAATTGTTGAGAAGTACAAAAATGATATATGCTTCATGGTTGATACTAATCAATGTTTGATGGAAGCAGTGGAACCCAGAACTACTTGGATCATGCCAATGGGGTATGAAGTAGATGAAAACATCCTGAATATGTATGCTCAACATCTTCTAAGCAAGCCTAAGACACAACAATTGAAAGATTTAGAACTTATGAGGAGATGAATTTAAAACTACATACTGAATTTAGAGAACCTGAAACTAATAGGAAAGTAAGAAAAGAAGTTGAGAAGTTAGCTGAAATCTGGGCCTAACTAAGGAGGATGTGAGGAAACACAAAGAAAGAACTAAAAAAGCTGAGAAAGAGAAACAAGATAAGAAACCAACAAATGCTCTGGTGGAACTCTCTTCCACTTCAAGAACTACTAGGATCTCTGCTGCTGCTCTTGTTCCTTCCAAGACTTCAAAACCAGAAGCAAAATCATCTAGAAAATGGGAGAAAGGGAAGAAAACAAAAGCAACCCGGATGTGATAAATTGAATCACAGTAGATGGTAATCTAAAACCCATGATTGAATTCTATGATGAATACAATGATGTGGATAAAAGGGTATTGGAAGAAGCAACTGTCAGATATCTCATCTACAACAAGGCACTGATTGAGATAACTTCTGAGTTGCCACAAAGTCTGGCAAATATTTTGGAATTGAGAAAAGAAAATGCCAAGAGTAAGGACATAGAAATCACAGAACATGAGCTAATAAATTTGTGTCCTCATATTTCACCTGATCAAATAGATATGATATTCAAGGAAGTCAAAGATGACTTTAGAAGCAAAAGGAGAATGAACAAACTCATGCTTGGAGAAACAAGTGAAATCATTAAAGAAACTCAAGAAATTCTTTTGAAAGCATTGAAAAAGCACAATTTTCCCATAGTCACAAAAGAAGTTCTAGATGGTGAAGAAGAGAACATCATCAAGCAACAATTTGAGTTGGGTGAAGCCTCTGTTCTAAAAGTGGAACAAGTAAATCAGGATGATACAAAAATGATGGATAAAGTAATTGATGCAGGAAATACTCCTAATTCACCTGACCCATCAAGAAAAGAAGATAATATTGCTACTTCACAAAGCACTCTAGATCAGATAGAAAGTGGTGAACAAATAGAAATGGGTCCCTCTACAGAGAGCACAGAGAAAAGTAATGCAGAGAAAGAGGAAGAAAAAGGAAAGAAAGTTAATGCAGAAGAAGATGGTGCAAATGATGAAGCACCTAAACCAGATACTGAGAAATCTGATGAACCAAAGGATGGTTCAGAAATTGTTGCAAGAGACACTGCAGATGTAGTGAAAAGTCTTCTTGAAAAATAAATGATTGAGATTGATGAGCTTGAACTACTCTAAGGTCTAGCCAATCCAGATGCTCTGTCTCTCCAATTTAATTAATGAAAATTGCATCATTCACCCAAGTAAACGCTAGAGAAAAGATGTTAAAGTTCCACATGGAGGACAATGAGCTATTAGGGCTTGCAACTAGGATCTTGGAGAAGTTAATACCATCCTACCAGAAGAGTCAATTTGATTCCCCATCAGAACATCTGAAAAATCTTGTAAGTTCTATAAATACTCATTTTGTATCCTTTGAAAAATCTGCAGAGGCAAAGGTCCGAAAAGAGTTTCTGGATAAGAAATTTAGTGAAGTACAGAATCTAATAAGAAATGATAGGATAATTCTCGGCATCAGCATAAGGAGTATTTAGAATGCTTTGAATGATGGATGAGATATGTACAAATTTTTTCTATCATGGCCCAAAATTAGTGAGGATATTGAGAAGAAGATAAAGGAACAAGAACTGAAATTGTCAAATCTGTCCAATAATTTTGATCCTCTAACCATTTCACCCATAAGTCAGGAATGTCAAGTAATTAGCTTGACTGATGAGATAAAGAGACTTGTTAGAGAGAAAAGTAACATTATGAAGAGAATGTGTGAGCTTCAGGGATTGATTGCCCCCAAGTTAGAAATAATGTATAATGCCCTATCTGAAGCTTAGACTACAATTCAGACTAGTGATCCATCAGATCTGTCAAAGGTAAAAGCATATTAATTTTTGTTAAGTGGGCACATCTCTATTCTAGATGGAATGAAGAGCACCTAGGCCTCTGAACTTGTGCAAATAAAAACCAGCTTTGCAGACATTCTCAAGTTCATGTAAATAGAACTTAATGATTATTTGCACATATGCAGTCCTATATACAATTTTTTGAAAATTTTGGCTTGCGGACCCCACCCTTTGCCATTGATGTCAAAGGTGGAGTGAAGATTAGTGAAAAATGAGGAATCTAGCTAAGGGGGTGTACCGAAAAGTAGTGTGAACAACAATATGGAGCACAAACTAAGGGGGAACTTTTCAACACTTAGTCATTTTTCACTAAGTGTTGCCATCAATGTCAAAGGGGGAGATTGTTGGCAAGAGACACTGCTAGGAATGATAGGTGTTGTCATTGATGGCAACTAAGATCATCCCAATCATCTGCATAACACAATTTGTTCACACCGGAAGTCAGAATTAGAATGTGTCTAACTCTAGGCAGTCAGGAACAGAGCAGGTGATAGGGTCTTGTATCTTGGTCCAGATCTATCTGGTGGAAAGGCATGGTCTTATGAAGATCTAAGGTAGTTGTAAGCATTATCAAGACATTCTAAATCTAGAGTTTTGTCCTCTGGAGATGAAGGACTCAAAAGATATTAGCTTCTGGGTATCAGGTTTCAGTTTGACTGAACAGATAGAAGAAGAACTAGTCGACCCTGTGAATGATCCTATTTTCAAATGTATAAAAGTTGTCTATTGAGCAATTGGTGATGATAAATAGTGATAGCTGACATGATTGATGTTTCACAAGTGCAAGTTTTAATCCCCATCTCATAATATGTATAGATCTAGCCGACAGAGCAGAGTACTTTACAAAGTTCTAAATGTTCTTGAAGCTGACTAGTAAAATGATTGTAGATCATGTTGCGGATATATATATCCAATGGAATTGGATGACTATAGTGTGTGTACGAATAAGGGTAATTGTGAGAAGAGCAGAAAATATGAGGAGTGAATGAAGGCAGAGCAGTAAGAAGAGCAAGTAAAAATAAAATGTGTAAGATCAATTTTTGCACTTAACTGGAACTGAAACTCTTGCATGAGTAGATGCTATTTATCAGTTCAAAATCTATGTTATTTTCTTGTAATCTTTCTGTAGGCAGTGAGGCTCTAATTGAGCAGTGAGCTCTGGGCAGTAAGCCTGAATGCATGTGCATTCTTATTTGTAAAAATACTTTTAACAGGGTATTAATTTTTGTGGGTTAACTCCCACCGTGGTTTTTCCCTTAATCGCGTTTCAACGTCAAAAATCTTGGTATCAATTGTGTTATTTATGTTTATGCTCATATGTTATTGATTAATGCTGAAATGTTTATATCATTAATTTGATTATAAGTTGTAAAGGATGATCAATGGCAGAAAAGATTAAAAATATGTGACAACTGATTCACCCCCCCTCTTAATTGTCTAGACCTAAACCAACAAAAATCACCTAGGAGCCAACAAATCCAGCTACAACAAGTTTCACTTGAAAACAACAAATCTCACTTGAAGATAAATCACAGACTACTCACAATCAACCCTGTCGAACTCTGCTACACAATAACTTGCTTTCTGGAGCACCAAATCACAAATCCTTTGGAATCAAGATAGATAAGGACCTTATAAACATATGTCCAAAACCACATCACCTGAAACCACTCTATGAAGAAATGTGGAGTAAAATACTTTCTCCCAGACACCTCTACACAACCTAGAAACTCTACCAATTACAGTCTTCAAACTAGTGAACATAACTTCTACTGCACAGTGATTCGGACCACCAAATTCTAGATGTAGCATCTTCAACCACTTCTCTAAAACATATCCAAATTTCACACTCTGGTGTTCAACATAGAAGAAATGCGGAACAAAAACTCAGACAGTATCTTGCAAGCCAGAACACTTTGCAACACATTGTTTCCTCTGGAGAGCAAATTTTCTCAGAAGCACTTGGAAACTCAAAAAGAAGAGCATTATACCAACATCATCAGCATTTCTATAATAGATTCTATTTAGTGGGAAAACTGTAGCTTGTTTCAACTACGTTAAGTACTACTATTTCACCATGCTAAACATTGGGAGGACAAGGATTGAATGTGGAGTTAATCTATGAGTTACTTGTCTATCCCTTGTGCTCGTGTTATCTGATTTCAAGAGCCCAACTAAGGTTTTGTTAATTTTTTTTCCCATAAACCAAGTAAAACCCTAATTATGCCTTAAATCAGAGATATCTAGAATCTGATGATGAAATAGGTAATCTGATCACAGAAATGTAGAGAAAGAGTTTCAGAGACTGTGCACCCAAATTTTGAGGGCTCACTGGACTAGGGCACTCGCTCCTTAGTCCTAAAAGTTCCTAATACTAGAAATCCTCTATACAAGCTATCTGGCACTCCCAAATGGCTCCCAAATCCCAGAAATTACCCCCAGTTGGACTAGGGCGCCCGCTCTTTAGTCCCACAAGTGTCGGAATCCAAAAATTCAAAAGTCCATGATGATTGTACCTGCATATTCCTCCTTTCTATAGCTTCTTTCTACCTAAACCTATAAAATATGATCTGCACCTACAAAAAAAGGAGAAAGATGTTGTGGCTATACAGGAGCTTGCCTCGGTCAAGCCTCGTCTTTGGTATTTCTACCTCAACAATAGCCAGAGATAAAGATTTGTAGAAGTGTGTGCAAACCTAACAATGTCTATGCAGAAATATCAAACCCTAGATGTCTCAATCAAGGGAAAATCAACAACTTGCTTTGAATCAATAAACACACAACTTCACCTCAAGGAGATGAAAACAAATGAAGACTTGCATGAACAAGAAGGTGAATCAACAATGTCCATGGAGGATCTCCAAGCTCGATGTTGGAGGCTTCAACCCTTCTCCCAATCATGCAAAGGGTGTACAAACCCTAGAAAGAGCAAGATAGTCTCAAGATCTTGATTCCTAATCTCCATCCATTGTCTCCATGATAGCAAATATAAAATACTTTCGAAAGCTTCAATAAGTCACTAATCTTCAATGGCAATTTTGGCAGAGTTTTGGCATCAAGCTTGCATAAGAATTGTGTGTCTTAAAATGATTTTCAAATGTCTTTTTATATCTAGCTTTAGGGAAATTCAAATTGTGAAATAACATCTCGATATCACATGAACACTGAGAATTTGAAAATGGAATCCCGAGGCATACGACGGGAGTCGACATCCCACCAAAATTCAAAATCTTGAGAAACAGGGGAGGACTAGGGCACGGGTGCCCAAGTCCAAGCCCCTATTTTCCACTCAGATCTACTTTTTGGGGGTCCTAGGGACCTGTAATTCAAATTCTCTTTCTAGGTTCCATCAAAAGGTTACCTCAAAAAGTGAACATTTTGCAACTAGACCTAGTCAATCAAGGTTTCGAGAAGGTTAGAAAGAAAAAGGTTGAGAGGTCAACTAAAGCAAGGAGCTAAACCAAGGGAAATTGTACCATACCATGCAGGAGGACAATTTTTGATGTTACATTTAGCCCCCACTTTAGTGGCCATATGACACTACGTGCATATGCAACTAAAGGAAAGTAAATACATCAATCATGAAAAGGATACTCAAAAGGATACTGTAGAGGAAGCCGAAGTGTTGTCACCAAGAAGGAAGGAGCCCCCAAGTCTATAATCTTGCAAGACCACAAAGTTAGGAACCACAACCTGCAAAGGAACACTTCTCAGAAAGGTTAAAATCAAATCAACCTGCAACCACCACCAATGAGTCAGTATCAAAAACACTAAGGGGGTTGAGTGATGAGACATGATGAGGGGGGAAATTGAGGGATATATATGCCCCCCTTGTTCTTGCTTGCTTAGTGTGAAAAGGAGAAACAAGGAGATATCTATGCACGTCGATTTTAGGGAAACTTGATGAGAAATGTGTTATGAGGGTCATTTGAAGAAACACCGCTCAAACATAATACATTAGGTAAGAAAGAGAGAGGAACCAAGATTCCAACACAATAAACGACGCGATAATCAGAGTTTGACAGCTCAAGATAAGGGCTCGAGAGTAAAGAGGAATCAATCTTGCACCTAGTTAGGGATAGGAATTCTCACTCATTTACTTTATGTACAAGGGAGTTATCACTTATCACTTACTCATTCTTGTTTCTTTGTCTTTGTAGAGAAGGTAGAGGAGAGAGAAGGAGAAGAAGAGGACAACCATGCTGATCTGACACTCGTATAAGTCCCCACCATTGGAGATGCTCCGAGCCCAAGTAGCAGAGAGACGTTTCGAGGCCGAGGTAGGGTCCTAATCTTGCACTTCTGTCATCTTTCAGTGTACTTTTGTTTTGACTTTATCATTTACTGTGCCAAGAGGGAGGAATGGACAGGGGTCTCTGAGAGGGGCGCCCAGGTCCACCTAGGGTGCCAGAGTCTCTCTGGGGCACCCTAGTCCCACAGGGGTGCCAGTGTCCCTCTGGGACACCCTAGTCTTCCTGGGGCACCTGGGTCCACAAAGGACATGGGCCCTAGGCACATGCACTCTTTTTTTATCTTTGATAGTTGCTTTCAATTTTTGAGGAGATTCTGATGTTCTTATTTTCTTTTCAACTTGCAAGACGTCCCTGAGTTACGTGAGCACACAGGTGGTCACCTGATGGTGCTTCTATGAGAGCATGCCAGTTCATTGTCTACTGCAGAGAGAGAGCACTTGTAGATGGTGGGCCTATGGTGGGTGTTTGATATGCCCATAATCAGATTCTACTATGCTATGTTGATGGCACTGATGGAGAGGTTGGGTGCATATACATCCACATTCCACTTACCTACAAGTGAGATGACCATCACGCTAGAGGACGTATACAGAATCCTTTGACTTCCCATCCGAGAAGATATAGTGAGGATAGTAGGACATCACTCAACGAGGTACACCTGCAAGAGTCAGTTATATTGCTTGGGGCACACTATTTCTTAGGCAAAGCGAGGACACATTCAACTCTGACTTCTTGAGCAGGGATGCGATGACATTCCCTTGTTGTGGAGGATTATGATAGTCACAGTTGCATTAGCCATTGCGCCAGATGGATGAGACACTCACCTACATGGGGGTCTCGTTCACACCATTAGGGAGATGGAGGGGCATCAGACGGTCTATGCATGGGGGTACAGTATGCTTGCGTACCTTTATCGTGACTTGGGGCGATATGTCCATTATGAGATGCATAGTCTGATGATCTACACATTACTACAGGTCTAGGTTTTTGAGTACATCAGGTGCACATGACCGGTGGGTTATCCTATAGAGGCAACATTCACCCATCTGCATGTTTACGGCTATCTACTGGTTAGGTATTAGAGGCACAGGAATCTGTTATACTAGAGAGTTATTTTTGATAGATTATAGCCCAGCGACATCATTTGGAGACCATATCGTGGCTACATCGAATGGCCTGGCCAGCAGATGTAGTTAGCGAGGATGCAGAGGGATCAGCTAATGGCCGGTCACCTCAATCATGTCTTGGCTTGGTTCTATTTTGATAGGGTGGCATGGTAGTTTGAATAAATACAGGATGTTCCCGCAGTATGTCTGAGCTACAAATGTGTTGTGCACAACGCAGTCAAGGCGAATACTGTCTGACGACCGACAGCAGCAGACGTGCCACTTAGCGATGATGAGAGTCATGAGGATGCAAAGTTAGTGTCAAACATAGATGATGTCAATTGTACCTAAGAATATCAGACCTGGTGGCACACAGTGCAACCTACTCCTATCTTTCCACCTAGTCAACCTACAAGTGATGCCCGACCTTGGGCTGGTCACGCTAGTGACACAGGGGTAGAGGATGATGTTAGTGATTTTGCAAGATACTATGATCTCAATGAGGATGTGGAGGATGATGAGGATGAGTCAGAGGAGGTCTCGCCACAGTACATCTTGAAAGAGATACCACAACAAGGCCAGCAGGAGGCAGACGCTGACAAGGAGACTGAGTCAAGACCGTAGTCTAGGTCTCATGGTCCTATACCTACAAGCGATGCGAGACCTAGTCAGAGAGAGTAGGGGGAGTGTAATAGGTCTATGCCCCCAGCTACAGATCAGACTGTAGAGCTCATCACACCTTCAGGGATTCGAGATCCATCCTAGCTAGATGGAGATCTAGGTTAGGTTTGATTTATTATTTTGATGCTTTGTATAGTTTATTATTTGTGATGTTTATATGGGATTCTAATATCTATCTTATCCTCTATTTTGTAGTTGGGATGGATGCTTGGCAAGACTTTATGGGGTTACGATCGCGAAGCGTCTCTAGGAGTCATTCGCGATCCATAGCCACACATGGTCAGGCCTCTATCACTTGCACACCACGAGGGCCTTATGGTACTGGCAATCGAGGCTCAGCTATGTGACGTATAGATTTTAGGCACCACGACATCCCATTTTGTCCTGAGGGATAGTCAGCTCGGATGTATATTTAAAATTGATATAAAATGTTTATTTCTTTTCATCTATGTGTAATGGTTTTTGATCTATCACATGTGATTTTCATAAAAATACTACTAATGATGATATGTATATGCTATTGCTAATGCTATTATGACATACTAACAATTCTTAAAAGAACATATAGTAATAAGCAAAATGATCAAGCATTTCACACATAATCCTAATTTTAATGTTATATTCAGTTAATACCAAAGTGATCTAAGCAAAGAATACTTAAATGGGATACAACAATGATCAACTGAACAAAGATGTAATGCTAAATGAATTAAGACAAAATAGTAATATCTTGTCAGAATTGAAGCTAATCTATATAATAAATTGGGTTAGGAACATTTAACATTAGATCTTTTAAGCATAAAATATTTTGAGGTGCGTTGCATTAATGGGTTCTTTAAGCGGCATACCTTTCTCATTAGCTAATTTATACGCCCTAGATCCAAAGGTTTCAGTAATTATATATGGTCCAATCCAATTAGGGCTGAACTTACCTCTTTCTCCAGACGGTGCGTTTATATTGCGTTGATTTTCATAAAGAACCAGATCCCCAACGTTGAATGAACGTTGTCTGACTTGCTCATTATAGGATCGTTGTTTACCTTTTTGATAAGCCTTGAGGTGCTCAAGAGCGTTAATTCACCTTTTGTATACACCTAAAAATGACACAAATCATCCTAAATAAATATTCTAAATATTTATTCCATTCTTCTATTAATTAAATAAATATTTCAAATTTATTTAATCAATTCACTATCTCACAATTAAATAAATTCTATTTATTTAATTAAAATTCTTCTATTTGTCCTTCACAATTAAATAATCATAAATTATTTAATTAATCCTATTTCCTCTATCCTAAAGTTCTAAATTCAAAATTCCACATCACCTTTACACCTCACCTTGTCCACCTCATCAGGTTGCACATGTAATTAAATATATTTAATATTTAATTATCTTATTTTCCCTCACCCACATGGCCTATTTCTTCTCCAATCAAAGGTCAGTTAACCAATCAATCAAATCTGTTAACTAACCTGTCAGTTGAGTCAAATCCTCAATCAATTCAGTCAGTTCCACAATCCACTCTTCTAACTGATCAGTCAATTCTGTTAACAGACCAGTCAATGGAGTTAACTCTCCAATCAGTTTTGTCACATCCCACCTTTCATGATGGAGCTGGGACACTTGGCACGTTTCCACTGGTTGCACATTCCTCAACCATCCTCAGCCGTTGATCTTCATATCTTCTCTCAACCATTGATTCCTATTCCTCCGAGTCTATAAATGAAGCTTCATCCCTCCATTCTATTCATCCAGGCTTTTGACATCGTTACTCTGCAGAAATATCACCAGCGTGCCTTTGGCACCCACTTGTCATCTACAAGCTTGAGATCACCATTGTTGCATTGGAGCTCACCTTCTTGCATATCACACCATAGCCGTTCACCATCGACTTCCTCCAACAGCTTTTAAAAGATTGCACTCTCTGAGGGCTCATCTCATCTGCGAAAGGACGATTCGTGATAGGCGAACAACAGAAGTTTCGAAACGGAAGAGGTTTGCTGTGTTTGTTCATTGCTTTGTTTACTTGAATCTTCTTTGTTTCTCTATTCTGTTGATGTTTGGGTCATTTGTTATTCATTTGATTGATCACTATTTTACCCTCACATTTTTGGCGCCCACCGTGGGGCCGTTGCCCCTTTATTTCACCGTTTTTGAGCTTTTTTGAAGGCAGGTTCCGTACAGGTCCCGCAGAGTCACGCACAGGTTCTTTCGGCGCATCTGTTCATTTTTACGGCGCTTTTGAAGACTGTTACGGCGCTTTTGAAAATCCTGCGCATCTGTGTATTCTTGCGGCGCTTTTGAAGACTGTTACGGCGCTTTTGTTAAAACTGCACATTTGTTGACTGTTACTGCGCTTCCATAGACTGTTGCTGCGCATACGTCAAAACGGCGCATCTGTTGACTGTTACAGCGCTTCTGACGACTGTTGCTACGCATACGTTAAAACTGCGCATATGTTCATTTTAACAGCGCATCTGTTTATTTTTACGGCGCATTCGTTAATGCTGCACTTCTGTTGATCACTTCTGCGCATCTGATCACTGAAGCTGCGCATTTGTAACTGGCTCAGGTTTTAGTACTTTTCTAGAGTATTTTGCTAACGCTAACCCTTTTGTAGGTGTTTGCTGGAGCGGTTTTGCAGGATAGGCGTGGGTTTAGCTACATGTAGTTGCATCTAACTAGCTCACATCTCATTTTCTGGGAAAGAGTAAAATGGTTGTTCATTACAAATCTTCATCTAGTCTTAATTAGGGAGGAAATAACTGGTTTATTTCATGCTTGCATTGCAAACAAACTTCCAAGTTATTGCTATCTAATATTTAAAATTGAACTCATCACTGATCTTGCAGTTAAAATGAACCATTGCTATATCGTGAGACCTGAATTTCAAAGTTAACAACCTCGTGCAACGTGGACTTAAAATTGAACTCACAAACTACTTTCTGAAGTTAAAATGAACCATTGCTATATCGTGAGACCTGAATTTCAAAGTTAACAACCTCGTGCAACGTGGATTTAAAATTGAACTCACAACTACTTTCTGGGATTTAAAATCGAACCACTGCAATATTGTTGAAATCACTTCAAAGTTTTGTTTGAGTAGCTTAGCCCATCTAGTTTTTATCTTTTTAACTAGGGTGGATTAATCAGTGTATTCTGTGCCTGCGAATGACAATAGGCTTATGCTCTCCCCTCTTCTGGGTGATCAGAGTGCCAGACTTGTCATTCTACTTGTTTAACCTTTAGGAGGGGCCTGCCCTTGGATGCACGCTTGTCCAAGCGGGAACGACCCTGAGTGGTAACAGGCTAACGCCAAGCCCTACCGAGCCACTTAAAATAAATTGTGCTTGAGGTGAAAACCTCCTGCAACGAGTGCTGTTATGTTACACCGACGGCCAACCTCCCCCAAAACCCTCTCAGGCGCAACCCTGTGAGGCTGGGAGACTCCATAACGGAGAGTAGCGCCGCCGCACGTGTAACCACTTGAACGGTTGCCCGAATTAACTACCTCTTGTTTTAGTGGCCCAAATCCCTTATAATCCATTTCTCGCCTAGGATTTTGTGCTTGCTTTTGTCCAAAATAGAGTCGAAAAACTACAAAAACAATGGAAAACTACAAAATACTCTTTGTGCTTGCTGTGTTTTCTTGCTAAATTAATTTATAATATCAGATCAGGAAGACCTTTTCCAGCCAAAGAATACCAAAAATAGAGAAAAATCCCAAAAATTTGCAAAAAAATACCAGAACTGCGCATATACCCTTTCCTGCTACGCATATACAGCGACTTGCTGCGCTTTTGTCCGACTTACAGCGCTTTTATACCTTTCTGCTGCGCATATACACTGTTCTGCTGCGCTTTTACAGCGACTTGCTGCGCATATACGCCGACCTGCTGCGCATATACTTTTCTGCTGCGCATTTACACACTGTTGCTGGGCATACATACTTCACCAGAGCAGCGCATATACAGCGACTTACGGCGCATTTGCCCATTCTTGCTGTGCATTTGTTTCTGCGCATGTGTGACAGTGAGCATCTGCCCTATTTTTAAGAAATTTTTGCCAGCTGTTCAGAGTACCCATTTCAGCCTAGTTTCATTTTTCGAGGTCAGAATCAACCTTGCAGTCAGTCTTCATCCATTTCACCCATTTCTCTCTCTTTCGACGGTCGTCCCAGTCACCTTCTGTCCTAGTCACTCTTGCCCCAACGTCATTCTGTCTCATACCGAGTCGACATAGGTCCTTCTTCGTTTCATTCGTGAATTCACGTAAGCCTAGTAGGTCACAGTACCTTTTGCTAGTAGTCTTGTTGAACGACTAAGCCCTACACAGTGAGACTGGTATCGACTACCCTTGCTAGTGGCTAAAGTCTTGTGTCAACCGTCTTACCTGAAGTCATTGAGCGAGAGAACCCTTTGTCCAAGTCTTGTCCTAGATATCCCATTCATTACAGTCTTAGTCGACACCTTGCCAAAATTTCTAATCCTAGTCCTTTTCATCCCACCCCACCTTGCATGGTTCTTACTCGATCCCAGTACAACAAGCTAACTGAAATGGCCGACTCTTCCGATCATATCGCCCCACCACGCGATGATGATGAAGAAATTTCTCGTGAGGAATTAGTGGCACACATGCAAGATAGCAAATTCCAACGCCTAGTGGAGAAAGTGCTCCTTGAGGACCCCACCAAATATTTCCATCATCTTGCTAGTCTCAGAATCAAACTCCCCGCAGACTTTGACATTAGCTCCATCATGGAAAATGCAGACAATGAACGTGAGAGGGACACAAATGACACGGTCCCAAATGCACATGAGAGAGGCACAAATGACACAGTCCCCCAGGCCAATGAGAGAGGAAAACAACACATAGATCAAAATGCTCCTATGGCGGATGTGAGACAACAAATTGAGAGTCTAAAGCTAGAAATCTCCAACCTTAAGATTGGCACCAGTTCCAAGAACTACTCCTTGGAAGATATAGCACCATACCCCTTTGACAGAAGAGTGGTCATGAAACCATTCCCCTTTCAGTTCGGAATCCCGAAATTTGACAAATACAAAGGGAAGGGGGACCCTAGAGATCATATCAGGGAATTCACTGCAGCATGTTTAGAAGTAGCTCACAACGAAACCTACTTAATGAGACTATTCCCAAGATCTTTAGGAGGTCAAGCCATGGAGTGGTTCTCGCGTCTTCCACCAGGAATCAAAACTTTTGATGAACTTGTCAATAAATTCATAACGCACTTCTCTTACAACATAGAACACGAGGTATCTATGCTAGACCTATGCAACACCAAACAAAAAGGTGGTGAGTCTTTCGCCACCTTCTTACAACGATGGAGACAGCTAGCTAGTAAGTGTTCTTACGACATGCCTGAGAAACAACTATTGGAAATGTTTGTCCACAATTTGAATCCCGATCTTAGCTATCAGATTCAGATACAATGCCCTACCTCCTTCACCAAAGTCATTGAAATGGGGCTATTCATTGAGAAAGCTATGATCGCTAAAGGAACTCTCAAGCTCTACAAGGACACACCTCCTTCCAATTACACGACAGACAAGTCAAAGTTTTGGACCAAGAACAAGAATGTGGTCAATGATGGAGTAGTGGATGCCAAGGCGGCAGCCCCTAAACAACAACCCATATTCACTCTTAAGGAAGAAGCAAATAACGGTGCACTCAACAAGCCACCCCCTCGGGAATCTAGACCTTGGTTCAATTCAAACCCAAGGAGAAAATTCACGCCGTTAGGAGAATCTCAAGAGTCTGCTCTCAGGAAGTTGTTGGCTAACAATGAAATTTCTCTACCGCCAACAAGTGACTATGAGCCTATAGTCAAACCTCCCTATTGGAAGGACACAGACTATTGCGAGTATCATCGAGGAAGGGGGCACACAACCAATAATTGCATCCGTCTTAAGAATGTCATACAAGATATACTGGACCAGAATCAGGGAGGGACACAACAGCATACCTCCAATGAATCTCATGTGGCCTACCGAGATCCTCTCCTAAACCACAACCGGCCGTATAACAACAATCACAACAGCGGCCACAACAACAATGGTTACAACCACAACAATGGTCACAATGGCAACAACTCCAATGGCCATAACAATACTGACAACAATCGCAACAGGCCAAACCAGAACAGTGGGTCGAGTAATGCTAACTATGCAAGCGTTCCCTTTGAGTACACCATTAACTGCATTTCTGAGCATGTTCCGCAAGTCAACGTCATATCCCCCAACCAACAACCAGGACCTAACGGAACTGGTTGTAGTATAATTACCCGCAGTGGCAGAGTCACGATCAACACCACTCCTCCAAGGTCGTCGCCATCTCCGTCTAACTCCCGCCCATATAATGTCATCGACCAATTGCAAAAGACTCCCGCTCACATTTCTATATTGGAGCTCTTGCGTCTATCTCCTTCTCATAAGGAGATTCTTGAGAAAGCCTTAGTGGAAACTACTGTCCCCACTAACCTAGCCCAAGAAAAGTTTCAAACCATGGTGGGTAATTTGACATCCTCCCCTTCCATATCATTCACGGAACAAGATGACCTTTCCATGTCTCAACCCCACAACACTCCCCTACACATTGTCGCATTCGTACACAGGCACCGCATCAAGAGGGTTCTCATTGATGGGGGTGCCGGTTTGAATATTTGCACTTTGAAGCTAGTCCTTGCATTGGGGTTCTCTGAACAGGCGGTAGATCCAAGACGGAAAATTACTATCAAAGCCTATGACGAGGAGGAACGAACCACAAAGGGCACGGTTGTCCTACCCATTCAAGTGGGACCGGTAATTAAAGATGTGGTGTGCCAAGTCCTTGATTGGGAGCTTGCTTACAATATTCTACTAGGGAGACCATGGATCCACGCCATGAAAGCTGTCCCCTCCACCTACCATCAATGCATAAAGTTCCCGCACGATGGCAAACAGGTCACCATACACGGCGATCCGGATCCCTACCAACACTGCAATTCTTTCCAAGCTAAACCTGAATGCGTCATTCCCAACAATAGGGCCCATATCTCCCCTACTCCGCCACAAGACCATACTACCGAAGCTTCCTCTTCACGGCCCAAACCAATGAAAATCACCATAAAAGAAAATGGCGTAGGGGAATACCAGATTGAGCACAGCCTCAACCTTGCAAAAATGCCCTTGTCTCCTCGCTCCTTCGGCCAGCCCAAGCATCAATCCAGGCATTTTCCAAAGCCCTCTGCTCCCCCTACAACTCCCGCAAACCCCTTTGTAAAATGGGGGACCTTATCCGATGAATCAGAGGAGCGAGATCTTTTGCAATGGCTTTATGCCGAAGAAGAAAACACATCCCAAGATCCACCCAGACTCCCTACAGAGCTCTATGGACAGGGTGAAACCATCTTGCATAGGATGGGATATGAGGGACAAGGCCCTATCGGCCTCAGAAAAGAAGGGATCTCGAACCTATACAACCTTCTTCTTCCTCTTCGGCTAGAAACACCACTGGCTTGGGATACAAAGGCAAGGGCAAAGCCAAAGAAAATGCCTGCCTAGTGGAGACAATTCACACACTCCAAGTGGACAGTGACGCAGATTCAGATGATTCCAATCAATATGAATGGGACGAGCTGACAGAGCACTCCTACGATGACAAGGAGATTGACACCATCCAAACCCTTAGCCCATATCATGAGAGACAAACGCAACGGGACAGACCACTGGAGTCTGATTTGCCCCTCCCTGAAGTTATGGCTTTCGAGGAAAGTTTCGATTCCATTGCGATAAACAACCTGGAAGAAAGTACCACCCAGAACACTACCCCCACCTATGCTCCTAGTATTTCAATCCACACTATCAACGAATCAGGTCCTTCATCTGACTCCCTTCCCTCTTACACCCTGAGCTTATTGACTGGGACCTGCAAGGGACCCCTCAATTAGATATGTTCCAGAACGATGATGCCTACATTGACTATATGGGACTTAGAGATCATTTACCAAAAGGAGATCATAAATCCGGTTTCGCTATCGAACTCAATACTGTAGCTTACTTCGAGGAGGGTGCCAAGCCTTCTAGTCGCAAAAATGTAAAGATCAAAAAGGGATCTGATGGTGAAAACTGCCATGCGGCAGTGTCAGATCATAAAACAGTAAAAAGAAAGGACGTATCTGAAGGTGAAAACCCAACTGTGGCACCTAACGATGGATTGCTTGACACCCTCCCAAGTGACATGTATCAAGAAAGGTCACAGATCGTGGTAGAGCCAACAGAGCCAGTGAACATTGGAACCGAAGAGCAGCCTCAGATTATCCACTTTGCAAAATCTCTCACGCCGCCTGAGAAAACCAAGTTTGTACCATTCTTTAAGAAGAAGAGAGGCAGCTTTGCTTGGTCATATGCCGACATGCCAGGTTTGGACCCAAACCTGATTCTACATCACTTTCCATTAGATCCAGGGGTGAAGCCCGTAAAGCAAAAACTAAGAAAGATGCATCCCCATATAGCCTTACTGGTCAAGGAAGAACTCAAGAAATTGTTAGACGTGGGGTTCATCAGAGCCATAGATTACCCTGAATGGATATCTAATATTGTGCCGGTGTCTAAACCAGATGGCAGGGTCCGACTATGCAATGATTTTAGAGATTTAAACAAAGCATGCCGAAAAGATGACTTTCCCTTGCCTAACATCGATATCATAGTCGACCTCACGGCAGGACATACAATGCTGTCACTTATGGATGGATTCTCAGGGTACAACCAGATCAAAATAGCACCAGAGGATCAGCACAAAACCGCTTTCACTTGTCCATGGGGTACCTTTTGCTGGAATGTCATGCCATTTGGGCTGAAAAACGCAGGTGCTACATATCAGCGGGCCATGACAACTATATTTCACGACATGATGCATGTGACCATGGAAGATTATGTTGATGACATCTTGGCAAAATCACTCACCAGGGACTCACACCTGGACACATTAGAGAAAGTCTTCCAACGGCTGGACCAATTCCAAGTAAAATTGAACCCGAAGAAATGTGTGTTTGGGGTAACATCAGGCAAGCTGCTAGGCTTCATCGTGTCAGCAAACGGCATAGAGGTAGACCCGGCCAAGGTCAAAGCAATCATGGACATGCCTCCGCCCAAAACTCTAACACAGTTGAGATCCTTACAGGGCAAGCTACAGGCCATCCGCAGGTTCATCTCACAGCTGGCAGACAAGTGCCACCCTTTCAGCCATCTCCTACATAAGAACGTTCCATTTAAATGGGATGAGCAGTGCGAAGAGGCATTCAACAAGCTCAAGGAGTACCTCATGAATCCTCCTATACTCATGCCTCCGATCCAAGGAAAACCTTTGATTCTCTACATATCTGCTACACCTACTGCTCTTGGGGCTCTCCTAGCGCAGCAAGACTATGAGAACAAGGAAAGAGTTGTGTACTACATCAGTCGAACCTTAGTGGGCTACGAGTTGCAGTACTCACAGGTGGAACGTTCATGCCTTGCGGTGGTTTTTGCCTCACAAAAACTCCGACACTACATGTTGGCACATCCTGTCAAACTCATTGCCAAGATCGACCCACTAAAATATCTTCTCAGCAAAGTAGCTCTCACAGGTCGACTAGCCAAATGGGTTATGCTTCTTAGCGAGTATGATATAGAGTATGTGGATAGAAAAGCCATCAAGGGGCAAATCATCGCAGACCAACTAGCTGAGGCACCATTACAGGACACTTCACCAATGCAGTTTGAGTTCCCAGATGAGTCTTTATTCACTCTGTCAACATCTCCTTGGAAACTCTACTTCGACGGGTCTTACACCAACCATGGATCGGGGGCAGGTATCTTGTTTATTACTGCCCAAGGCGACACAATTCCAAAGTCCTACAGGTTGTTATTCCCATGCACTAACAATATAGCAGAGTACGAGGCTTTGGTAATTGGTCTCAAGATGGCCACTGAGTGGAAAATCCAAGCACTATGTGTCTACGGTGATTCTCAGCTTGTCATAAACCAGGTCAACGACGAGTATCAGACCAAAAATGAGAAGCTCATCCCATACAAGCGAATGGTCGATGACCTCAAAGAACATTTTGGGACCATCTCGTTTGAGCAAATACCCAGGATAGAGAACAAAGCAGCAGATGCAATGGCGACCATAGCCTCTCTCCTTGAGATACCTGAACATGAGTCACGGTATGAGTTCTTAGTAGAAACAATTCGACAACCAGCTTATGATCTCCTCGAGACCCATTCCATTTGCCACCTAGTAGGATCTGATTTGCCTTGGTACGGTAAGACCTACACTTACCTCAAGGACAATATCCTTCCTTTGGACCTCTCTTCCAACCAAAAATGAACTTTCATCCGACAAGCCTCCCGTTACACCATTATCGCCAATACCCTTTACCGACGTGGTCTGGATGGTACTTTACTCCGTTGTCTAGAACAAGAAGAATCTATAACTGCCTTGCGAGACGTGCACGAAAGGATCTGCGGAACACACTCCAGTGGTCCTTCCTTAGCTAAGAAACTCATGCGTTTGGGTTATTACTGGCCCAATATGGAAATGGATTCATATCAGTTCGTCAAAAAGTGCAAACAGTGCCAGATACATGGGAACCTGATTCATGCACCTGCTCAGGAGTTGAGACCTCTAACGACACCCTGGCCCTTTTGCTAGTGGGGACTTGACCTCGTGGGAAAGATTCATCCGCCCTCTTCCAACGGCCATAAATTCATCATAACCGCCACTGAGTACTTTACAAAGTGGATTGAAGCCGTTCCCTTATCAACCATCACAGGAAAGCAAATTTCCTCTTTCATTCTGAATTACATTATCTGCTGATATGGCATCCCTTCATCCATCATAACGGATAACGGGAGACCCTTCAAAAATCAGGATGTCCAGGAACTTTGTGAACGTTTCAAGATCCAACACCGCTTCTCCACTCCATATTACCCCCAAGGTAACGGCCAAGCTGAGGCATCAAACAAAACCATTCTGAAAATCCTAAAGAAGACTGTCAATGAAGCTGGTCGCGATTGGCACGTCCAACTCAATCCCGCTCTGTGGGCCTATCGAACCAGCATACGCACTCCCACAGGTGCTACACCCTACGCCCTCGTCTATGGTTCCGAAGCCATCCTTCCCATTGAGGTTGAACTCCCATCCCTTCGGGTGTCGTTGAAAGGTCTCATACCAGACGAAGAGTACAGAGTCTCCAGACTCCAAGAGCTAGAACTGCTAGAGGAACGGCGCCTGAAATCTTTTGACCATCTCAAAGCCTATCAACAGATGATGTCAAGAAGCTACAACCACAAGGTTAGACCAAGATGCTTCAAGGTTGGGGACCTCGTCCTAAGAGAGAACCCTCGCAATCAGCAGGACAGAGAAAAGAAAGGCAAGTTCGAGCCTAACTGGCTTGGACCCTATGTAATTGTAGCAGCTTACGGATCGGGGGCATATCAGTTGGCCACATCAGAAGGTGAGTTGTTTGATGATCCAATCAACAGCATGCACCTTCGCCGGTTCTATACCTAAGCAAACCCCAGTGCAAGGGGGTACAATAAAGTCAAAAAAATCAAAAAATCAAAAAAATCAAGAAAAAGTTACAAAGAGAAAATACAAAAAAATCAGAAAAAAAAAGTAGCAAGCATACAAAAAAATCGTCCTTTGGTGAAAACCTGGCAAACAGGCGCCTTGGATAGGTATCATGGGGAAAACCTGGCAATCAGGCGTCATGTTACTTTCTAGCTTCTCGTGCAAATAAAAGCAAGTGATGAAAACCTGGTAAACAGGTGTTACTTGTGACAAGCCGCATTCTCCATCTTTGGGAATCCAATCACCTTGGGCCCATTCTCCCTCTATTTTCCTCATTTGACCCATATCCATCCCACAATAAACGCTTGACAGTTACCCATCATGGCTTGATACTCACCTTGTGGCCTTGTCAACCAAGGTTTTGTCCCATATCGTCTCCTCAATGTAAGCATAGTGTAGTGTCTCTCGTCAGTGTCTGTGGTCCGAATCCGTGAACTACGTTGCCTCTGCGCCGTCACGTAGGCAAGGCCATTATTCTAATGCACCCCCGAGGCTTCCATCTCTCCCAAGGTCCCATTCGTCTCCTTTCTTGTCTTCATTCTTGTCGTCTTTCTTCTAGTCCATCCAAGGTCCATTAGGGTTTACCCTGAACTACGTTGCCTCTGCGTCGTCACGTAGGCAAGGCCATTTAGCAATGAGCCCCCGAGGCACTAGGTCAGTCCCTTAGGGTCCGTCTTCTCAATAAGGATAGTGCAACCTTCTCATCAGGTAAGCACATGCAAGCAAACACCCGCACTTCAAGCAGACATCCCGACAATGAGCATCTTAACCTATCCAATGCAAAGCAAATACCCAAGGTCTTCTAAATGATTTTATGCAAATTAAGGCAAGAGCTAAACACATATCAACACAAATATGCTTTGTAGATCAGAAACATGGTTAACAGTTCGAGTCCTGATTTTTGCTATCATACCCTCCTATGCTACTCAAGGATGCCAAAAACTAGAGATGCTATGATGGGGGCATGATTATTTTCTTTGTTTGCTATTTGTGGATTAAACTTTAGTAATGTGAAGCCTTGTCTAAGGACGTGATCGGCAAAAGATCATCGAGGACATCAAAGGTCTAACATGAACGGGGGTAATCCTTGCTTGTTGAAACGCAAGAGGTACTCAGGTCATCTAGATTCAATTTTGACTAGATGCTTGTCTTAACTTGCTAAATCACAACCCATGTAAGCGATACTCAGGTCATCTCGGTTCAATTATACCTCGATGCTTGTATTCACTTACAACATTTCAGAAAAGTACCAAAAACAAAATGCCCAATGATGAAATAAAGCAATCTAAAAGCAAAGCATCCGTCCTATATCCCTACACCCATCCATACAATCCTCATTATTCAAACTATGCAGAGTAACGATATCAAGAAAAACTCCTAAGTCATTCTTTCGCAACCATTCCTCTATCCATCATGTCATTCTTATGTCGATAGAGTACATTTGGACATCACAAAAACAAGGCATATAGGAGCATATCATATCATTCGTGGAAATTAGTCATGCACATGAGTAGGTTAGTAGAATGCACCATCCAATGCATTAGGTCACCAATACATTTGCATCACATCTTAATCTTAAAAGCCCAGAAAATCAAACAAACATAGCTAAGTGCATCACATATATAGTTGCATCACCACATAGTACTCATGATTACAACTACATACATTCAAAGCATTACATCATATAAACATCCAATAGCATCTCACATATCTATACAGTATCGTAACATAGAAATCATGTTCCATACATATACATTTGCATCATCACATAGACATCATATTACATTTTGCATTCATTTGTCACATTAGATCATATAAACATCATATAGCAGCATATCAAAGTATTTCTCATATAGCATCATATAGACCATCTAACTATGCAATAGAATCACATCATACAATAGAAGTAAAGTCACCATCTCACAATGCATGCAATAGATACACAAAGTTGCGTCATCATCCATACTATCATATACAAAGAGGTCCAAATGTACAATATCACCATCTCTCTCAAAATCAAAGTGTCCTATACAATGTGCGTCTAATTAGACGGTGATACATGTCCCAAAAATGTACAACATCGGGTCTGTGTCTACCCCTGCTGCTGTGGGCCACCACTGCCAGCTCCTGACTGCTGAGGTCCCATCACGGATGCCCCTGACTGCGAAGGACCTGCTCTGTGAGCCACCCCAGACTGACTCCTGAAACTCCCTGCCCTCTGGCTCGAGGATACGGCCCCATGGTACAAGCCTCGATAGTACTGTGCCTGCTGCTGCGCTCTGGCTAGGTCTGTCTGTGCCTATGCCAACTGCGTCTGCAACTGGCCTACCTGTGCCTGTGCCTGCTGCACCTGCCCAACCAAAAATGTACTCGCTGCGTCTGTGCCCATGGCAGCTACTGCTGTGTCCCTCTCTACTCGGATCAGGCGTACCCGGGCATCTGCCATGTCTCGCTCGCGAGTCAAACCAGCGATCACCGCTGCGTCTGTATCTCGCATCCTCTCCACTCTCCTCAGCTGTGCCTGCAGCTCTCGCACCTATCCCCTCAGGCTAGCTATAGTCCTCTCATGTGCCTCACCCTGCACTGGCCCCTGTGCTGCCTCTGCCTGTCCTAGCCCATGCTGCTGGGGCACCTGCTGCTGCGGCACCTGCTGCTGTGGTACCTGCTGGGGTGGTGGCATCTGTGCCTGCTGCTGCACCTGCTGCTGTCCCTCTCCCTGTCCTGGCACTGCCTGCCCAGCCCGATCTATCCTCCTCCGCTGCCTCGGCCTCTTTGCAGCTCAGCCACCCCGTCCTCGTCCTCCTCTAGTGGCCCTCCGCCCTGGGCCAGCCTCTCCCTCCTCCTCTGAGTCCGCCTCGTCAATATGAGGCACCAGCATGCCAGGTCCTGAATATCTTGGGAATGGATGTGCAGTAATCCAGTCCTCGTACTCCTGTGTGACCCCCGCATCTGCAATCTCCCTCCGCATGTCCCATGCCACGTAGGGCAACTGCTGGAACTCTGCCAGGGCCTCCTCGTACGAAGCCATCGGCCCCCATCTGACCCTCTCTGCATGAGTCTGGGCAAACATAGCCTGTCCCTGTGGCATGCCCTATCTCCTGCCAAACTGACGCAGCACTCGGCCCACCATCTGCCTCTCCAGTATGTGCCGGGTCCGGCCTATCAACCACCTGGTCTGAAAGCAGAAAGGCAGCTCATCTCCCTCATCATCCCAAGGCTCGCAGTCCAGATATGGTCGCCAGACGACCACATCTATCCCATCCAACATGTGCCGCCAATACTCTAGCTTCCCCAGCCTGTGCTGGGAAATCACTCCTGCGTAGCCATAGCTGTATGGCTCTCCTCTCTGCCTAGCAAAGACGCATATCGGCCTGGTCACCGCTATGTGCTCCCACAGCCAGAACTGTAACAGCAACACCCCAGCTGATAGACTCGTGCTGCGGTGGTAAACCACCTGATGCATGTCGTGATAAAGGTGGGCCAGCACACAGGGTCCCCACGCATAACGGGTGCCCTCAGTCAGCATCCGCTCCATGATCCTGCCCCATCCAATGGGGAACCCGTGCGATCTCCTGTCCGGGCATACAACGCCCCCAATCAGCCCAGCCACAATCCCAGGGAAGTAGTCGTAGCAGTCATATATGTCCTGCCACGGGATGACCTGCCCCACCAGCTCAGGATCATCAAATACTCGCTGACACTCGGCGAGTCTCGCGTCCCGCTGCGCATCGTACTCCACCAACTCGCCTACTACGGGCAAGTGCAGTATCCGGTAGACATCCTCCAACGTCACAGTCATCTCTCTAGTAGGGAAGTGGAAGGTCCCATCCTCGCTGTGGAATCTCTCCACGGCAGCTGTCAACAGTCCTCAGTTCGCCCGCACCTCGGGCATAAAGCAAACGTAATCTAGACCCATGGCACCAAGCGCCACTCTGTCAGCCTCCGTCAGCATGTATCTCTGCAATAGAGGCATAGGGAACGTCTCCCTCGACTGCAGAGTCTCTCGTATCTCCTCCTGCAAACACACAATGCAAGGCGTCAGTCTCAAACTGCATATACCATACTCAACATATCTATTGAACTATATCAACTAAACTTAGCATTTCAAATTGATCAAAACAGCACACTACATCTCTTGACTAGATTCCTGCAATCTCGGAGATAGCTCATCGATTCCTGCGTCAAACAGGATGCTAATCGAGTCAATTTGGCTAAGTAATTTGCCATCCCAAGCAAATGCGCCACTACAAGTGGTAAATGCACCATTTCTGGTATATGCGCCGCAAAAATCAACATATGCGCCGCAAAAACGCATATGCGCCGCTACAGGACACATATGCGCCGTTTTAACGCATGCGCCGCAGAAATCCACGCATGCACCGCGCAATTACGCATGCGCTGCAAGAATCCACATATGCGCAACTTTAACAAATGCGCTGCTACATTTCACGCATGCGCGGCAGAAATACAAAAACGCCGCCCAATTACGAAAGCGCAACTAGAATGCACAAATGCGCAGCTTTCACGCATGCGCCACCGAAACCGGCATATGCACCGCGAAATCACAAAAGCGCAGCTTCGTGAGGCATATGCGCCGTTCTGCGTTTCGGCGCATTCATTTCACCTATTTTCTACGGGCATTTATGACACCTAAACTCGACCCTAGGAGAAATTTTTCGAAGCACGTACCGGGGGTCCTGCCTCTGCTGGCCGCCTGAATCGTCGGACTCACTCGAATCGGTGCTCCTCACGTGGAATGTCTGCTGCTCTAGCCGCCATGCTGCTCTAAGTTTGCTCTGAGCTCTCTTTCTCCAATCCAAATCAACCAAGTGTGCAAATGACTATTCTTGTGGACCCAGCTCCTATTTATAGCCTCCAAACCCTAATTCTGGCTAGGTGATGACTGTGGACTACTTCCCGTGTCCGTTTTTCCTCCCGTTTTCTTCCTGCATCCCTGACCGCGTCCCTTTTCCTCCAACCTAGCCTAACCCCTTCCTCGTCGTGAGATCGTCCGTCTCCAAAACTTTCACCGTTTTTCCCGTCCAATCTCCCGAGGGGGCATCCTATCGTCATTTAACCTGTACCAGGGGCAAACTGGGGCATGTATCATCACTCAGACTATCAATTTCTTTGAAGCAACGCCGTAAACTGCATTGCATCAAAGAGGGGCAAAATGTATACGCCTAAAAATGACACAAATCATCCTAAATAAATATTCTAAATATTTATTCCATTCTTCTATTAATTAAATAAATATTTCAAATTTATTTAATCAATTCACTATCTCACAATTAAATAAATTCTATTTATTTAATTAAAATTCTTCTATTTGTCCTTCACAATTAAATAATCATAAATTATTTAATTAATCCTATTTCCTCTATCCTAAAGTTCTAAATTCAAAATTCCACATCACCTTTACACCTCACCTTGTCCACCTCATCAGGTTGCACATGTAATTAAATATATTTAATATTTAATTATCTTATTTTCCCTCACCCACATGGCCTATTTCTTCTCCAATCAGAGGTCAGTTAACCAATCAATCAAATCTGTTAACTAACCTGTCAGTTGAGTCAAATCCTCAATCAATTCAGTCAGTTCCACAATCCACTCTTCTAACTGATCAGTCAATTCTCTTAACAGACCAGTCAATGGAGTTAACTCTCCAATCAGTTTTGTCACATCCCACCTTTCATGATGGAGCTGGGACACTTGGCACGTTTCCACTGGTTGCACATTCCTCAACCATCCTCAGCCGTTGATCTTCATATCTTCTCTCAACCGTTGATTCCTATTCCTCCGAGTCTATAAATGAAGCTTCATCCCTCCATTCTATTCATCCAGGCTTTTGACATCGTTACTCTGCAGAAATATCACCAGCGCGCCTTTGGCACCCACTTGTCATCTACAAGCTTGAGATCACCATTGTTGCATTGGAGCTCACCTTCTTGCATATCACACCATAGCTGTTCACCATCGACTTCCTCCAACAGCTTTTAAAAGATTGCACTCTTTGAGGGCTCATCTCATCTGCGAAAGGACGATTCGTGATAGGCAAACAACAGAAGTTTCGAAATGGAAGAGGTTTGCTGTGTTTGTTCATTGCTTTGTTTACTTGAATCTTCTTTGTTTCTCTATTCTGTTGATGTTTGGGTCATTTGTTATTCATTTGATTGATCACTATTTTACCCTCACACCTTTCATCAAGAATCTCAAGTTCTTGTAATCTTTTCTCATGTTCCATGTCTCATCCATGATGTCTCTTAGGGAAATTCTTAGGGAAGGAATTTCTAACTCCAAGGGCATTATCGCGTCTGCGTTGTAAATGAGGTTATATGGTGTATTACCAGTAGGCATTTGAATGCTTATTCTATAAGCCCATAATGCATATGATAATTGAGTATGCTAATCTTTCTGATGTTTATTAACAGTTTTCCATAAAATTTGTCTAATGACTTTGTTTGAAGCTTCTGCTTGGCCGTTTGATTAAGGATAATAAGGCATAGAGAAGCAATGTTGTCTATGATATATTTCAAGGAACTTTTTCACATCCTTGTTCTTAACTGGCGTACCATTGTCTAAAATGAGGGAGGAAGGTATTCCAAATTGAGAAATAATGTTGTCTTGTATAAATCAATAGATTACATCGGTTGTCGTAGATCGCAAGGGGACTAGTTCAATCCCCTTTGTAAAATAATCAGTGGCAGTAATGATAAATGTATGCCCTTGAGACGAGGGTGGGGAAATTTTACCAATTAGATCCAAGCCCCAAATAGAGAATGGCCATGGTGACACCTGGGCACGAAGCTCTTGAGCGAGAGCATGGATTAGGTGTTTGTGTTGTTGACATTGCGGGCATCTCTTGACATAAGCAAAGGAATCTTGTTCCATATGCTACCAATAATAGCCCATTCGTAACAATTTATGTATCAATGACTTCCCTCCAAAATGCCCTCCATAGACACCAAAGTGAGCTTCTTCTAAAGCTATCAAAATCTCTGAATTACTTAAACATCAGAGTAAAACACCGTTGCAACTTCATCGATATACTATATTTGATAGTATAATGTATCGCATTGCTAGTTTGCGTAAACGGATTCGGGCATTCTTAGATGTTGAATTAGGAATAGTTCCATCATGCAAATAATTGAATATATAGGAGAACTATTCATCGGTGTATGTATTACCACAAAGTTTCGTATTCGCAACTATAGGATCTTCAATTGTCGGTGTTTTAAGATTATGAACAATGAAAGTAAATTCCTCAGGAGAATCATCAGGGGATATAAGAGAAGCTGCACTTGCCATTGCATCTGCATGTTGATTGTCTTTCCTAGGAATAGTGTTGATTGAATATGATGTGAATTATTTTAAGAGAGATAATGCAAACTCACAATACTGAGATAGCTTATCATGCTTAGTTTGATATGATCCAGTTATTTGTTTAACAATTAGCTGAGAATCACTGTATAATATTGTAATGTGTTTGATATTAAGAGCCAAGGTAGCATGAAGTCCTGCAATAAGAGATTCGTATTCAGCTATATTGTTTGTGCATAAGAAGTCTAAGTAGTAAGATAGAGGAATCGGCTTACCTACAGGGGGTATCAATATAACACTAGCCCTAGAGCCAGTTCGACATTTTGATTCGTCAAAGTATAATTCCCATTTTTCATCCTTAGAGATTGTTAAAATTTGGTCATTAGGAAATATGTCTTGATGTTGTGTAGAAAAGGGTGAAGGAGATTTAGCTAACTGATCAGCTAATGCTTTCCCTTTAATTACTTTTTGGGAGATGAACTTAAGATTGAATTCTGTTAATAACATAACCCATTTAGCAAGACGACCTGATAAATCTATTTTTGCAAAGAGATGTTTCAAAGGGTCAAATATTACCATCACGTGTACTTTAGCATTTAGGAGATAATGTCTAAGATTTTGAGTTGCAAACACTAAAGCTAAGAAATGCTTCTCTATAGCAGTGTACCATACTTCATAATCAAGCAAAGTTTGACTGATGTAATAGACAACGCATCCTTGCCTTCAGCATTATGTTGTGCTAACAAAGCTGCTAGGGCATTGTTAGAGGCTGAGATGTATAACAGGAATGGTTTATCAAAGACAGTGGATTGCAGAACAGGTGGATTAGCTACATAATCCTTTAAGTCTTCGAAAGCTTTTTGACATTTAGAATTCCATTGAAATTTTGAATCCTTCTTTAATAGTTGCGTAAAAGGGCGAGTCCTATCCAAAGTTGTGAAACAAATCGGTGGATGGCCTGTATCTTTCCTTGCAAACTATGAAGCTGATATATGTTCTTAGGTATTGGCATGTTAACAATTGCATCTATCTTTTTCGTATCCACTTCAATACCACGATTTGAGACAATAAATCCTAGTAACTTGCCATTGTCCACACCGAAAACACACTTACGGGGATTCAATCGCATATTATATTTCCTTATGCGCTCAAATATTTGTCAAAGATTTGTAGCGTGATCCTTACGATGGATAGACTTCGCCAAGATGTCATCAACATAGTCTTCTAAAATATTGTGCATATAATCATGAAATATAAGAGTCATTGCACATTGATAAGTAGCTCCCACATTCTTAAGTCCAAACGGCATGACTACCCAACAAAATGTACTCCAAGGTGTTATAAAAGTTGTTTTATATTGGTCTTGAGGATTTATTAGAATTTTATTATATCCTAAAAAACCATCCATGAAAGATAGAAGTTCATGTCCATCTATAGAATCAACAATCATATCAATATTAGGGAGTGGAAAATCATCTTTCAGAGATGCCAAATTCAAATCTCAAAAATCCATGCACATTCTTATGCAACCATCAGGTTTAGCGATAGCCACAATATTCAAAATCCAAGGTGAATAATCAATAGGTCGGATGAAACTAGCTTGTAGAAGCTTCTCTATCTCAGTTTTAACAAGCAGTGCAATCTTAGGATTCATCTTATGAATTTTCTGTTTAAATGGCTTAACATCTAATTTCAACACAATATTATGTGTTACAATCTAAGGATCAATACCAGGCATGTCAAAATACTTCCAAGCAAATAATTCTAATAATTCATGCAATAACTTAGTCATCTCTTCTTTTTCTTCCACATTTAGACAATCACCAATAGGGAGAACTTTTTTAGTGTTATCCTTATCCATAACAACATCAACAGTCTTTCCATTAAGGAGAGTACTATGGTCTAATGGATTATATGATTGTAATTGTTCTTCAAATTCTCCATTGGGATTTACAGTAGCATTTATTGTGCTAGTAGTTTTCCCAAAATATGTGTTGTTTAAATAATAAGGTAAGCCGCATTTATGATGATAACGAGGAATATTGTCATAAGCACCCAAGAATTCTACTATCACTTCGTCTGTTGAGAATACATCCAACAAAAGTGGTCCTAGAGGACAATTAGTGTTGATCATCTCAAGAAATATCAGACTAAGTGTTGATATTGTCTTCACATTAAGAGTAGGGTGTTTACGGGCTTTGGATTCCTTGAAAGGATTGTATCCAATGCCACTGAAGCAATGTCGCAAAGCAAATTCTATAGGGACTTTGATTCCTTGTTGATCTATACCACAACCTTTACCTACATAATCACAATCTTTATAAAGGATTCAGAATCCTTGACCATAAAGAGAAACCATTTCCTTAGAGGAAGGTGGAGCTTCATAAGTGTCATAATCAGTAGTATAAGTAAATGTATTATCCACATTTGTCATCAAAGAATGTTTATGTTTATCATTCAAAGCATACGATGTGATTGATGCAATATTTGATGTTTTGGGGATGGGTTTTTTGGTTTTGTATTCTCCTATTGAGGAAGATGTAAAATCTAATGAACCCCAGTCATCACCGACAAATGTATTTGATTGTTTAAATTCTTGCATAGTATTTTCGGAAGCAAGAGGAGTTGATAAATTCATTTTCAAATTGTTTAGAGTCTTAGGACAAACAACATACTTATGCACTTCCATTTGCAAGCAATTATTAGGTTCAGGATCAGCATGAATAGTGTGTAACTTATCTTTAAATATAAACTTGATTGAACGATGTAAAGTAGAAGGAACCGCTCCTAGAATAGTGTGTAACTTATCTTTAATATAAACTTGATTAAACAATGTAAAGTAGAAGGAACTGCTCCTAATGTGTGTATCCAAGGTCTACCAAGAATCATGTTATAAGATAGAGAGCAAGGCCTGACATGAATCAGGGTAAGCACCATCACAGGTCCAACTTGTATACGTAAAGTTATAGTGCCCACGGATTGTCATCCAACATTGTCAAAACCACAGATACTTAATGATTCCATTTTGATTGCAGATGTATCAACCTTAACCTTGTGTAATAAGTCAATGCCACAAATGTTAAGGGCTAACCAATTATCGATCATAACTCTCTTAACCAATGTTTTGTTTATTGTGATGAAGATAATCAAAGGATCATACTAATTTTGAACTTCAAGAGATGGCAATTCATGTTGTTGAAATAGAATATCTATTTTTGTTGCATGCATACAATGTAATAGAGTGGCAACATAATTTGGTTTAATAGCAAGAGGAACAATCACCTTTTGTAAAGCTTCATGTAGCATTCCATGGTAAGTAGGTGAAGTTTGTATAAGTTCCCAAAGAGATATCCTTGTAGGAGTAGCGTGAAGCTATTCTACAAGATCATAGTCTTTACCACCTTTATATTTTAAATGAGGTGATTGAGGAAGCATAGGTTGATAAGCTGGTAAAGATATCGGAATGCTTGATTGTTGTGTACTTTGTTTATTATTCTGAGTGTTGTATGCATGAGCAACCACATTATGATTAGTTTGTTGTAAGTTTTGTTGTGCTATTTGTTTAGCATAATGATACATGTGATCAGGAGGTCGAGAAGAAGATGGAAAACCTTTAACAGTAAGCACAGGTTTAGAAGATGGTTGCACCACATTTGAACTTAAAGTGACCACAATTTTTGGTTTTTCAAGCTCTTCTTTAGATTTAGGAACATAAATCGCATTTACAAATCTTTGAAATAACAACGGCTTTGAGGTCATACAGGAATGTTCAATTGAGATAAAGTCCTCAAGGGCTTCATCTAACATATCGAAGTCATCACGACTAAATGGCTCATCATAAGCATGAAAATCTCGCAAAAAATAATCCAGCATTTTAACATGATCTTTTTAATCCAAGATTCAAATGCACAATGATGGCCTATGAAAATGAAATGCTATGCAAAACAATGAATGATAATTTTTTCAACTCTTTTAGTGAAAAGATAAAGAATATGATTCACAACTCAATGCATGCAATTTCACCAAAGAGATTTTTCAATCCAAATATGCTCTAGGACAGCAAATTATTTCAGATCTGAAGTTTTAAAGGATGCAAATTCTTTAAAGTTTGGGTTCACCAAAATGTTTAGTGGGAAAATTGTAGCTTTGTCTCAACTAGGTTAAGTCCTACTATTTCACCATGCTAAACATTGGGAGGACAAGGATTGAATGTGGAGTCAATCTATGAGTTACTTGTCTATCCCTTATGCTCACATTATCTAATTTCAAGAGCCCAACTAAGGTATTATTAAGTGTTTTTGTCCATAAACCATGTAAAACCCTAATTATGCCTTAAATCAAAGATATCTAGAATCCAATGATGAAATAGGCAAAATTGATCACAAAAATGCAAAGAAAGAGTTTCAGAGACTATGCACCTAGATTTTGAGGGCTGAATGGACTAGGGTGCCTGCTCCTTAGTCCTGAAAGTTCCTGATATTGGAAATCCTCTAGGCTATCTGGCACTCCCAAATGGCTCCTAGATCCCAGAAATTGGCCCCAGTTGGACTAGGGCCTGCTCTTTAGTCCTGCAAGTGTCAGAATCCAAAAATTCAAAAGTCCATGACGATTGTACCCACAATATCCCCCTTTCTATAGCTTCTTTCTATCAAAACCTATAAAATATGATCTGCACCTACAAAAGAAGGAGAAAGATGTTGCGGCTATATAGGAGCTTGCCTCAGTCAAGCCCTGTCTTTGGTATTTCTACCTCAATAATAGCCAGAGATAAAGATTTGTAGAAGTGTGTGCAAGCCTAACAATGTGTATGCAAAAATATCAAACCCTAGATGTCTCAATCAATGGAAGATCAACAACTTGCTTTGAATCAATAGACACATACAACTTCACCTCAAGGAGATGAAAACAAATGAAGACTTGCATGAACAAGAAGGTGAATCAACAATGTTCGTGGAGGATCTCCAAGCTCGATGTTGGAGGCTTCAACCCTTCTCTTGATCATGCAAAGGGTGTACAAACCCTAGGAAGAGCAAGATAGTCGCAAGATCTTGATTCCTTATCTCCATCCATTGTCTCCATGATAGCAAATATAAAATACTTTCGAAAGCTTCAACAAGTCACTGATCTTCAATGGAAATCTTGGCAGAGTTTTGGCATCAAGATTACATAAGAATTGTGTGTCTTAAAATGATTTTCAAATGTCTTTTTATATCTAGCTTTAGGGAAATTCAAATTTTGAAATAACGTCTCGATATCGCGTGAAAAACAAGAATTTGAAAACAGAATCCCGAGGCATATGGCAAGAGCTGACATCCCACCAAAATTCAAAATCTTGAGAAATAGGGGAGGACTAGGGCGCAGGAACCCAAGTCCAAGCCCCCATTTTCCACTTAGATCTACTTTTTGGGGGTCCCAGGGACCTGTAATTCAAATTCTCTTTTTGAGTTCCATCAAAAGGTTACCTCAAAAAGTGAACATTTTGTAACTAGACCTAGTCAATCAGGGTTTTAGGAAGGTCAAAAAGAAAAAGGTTGAGAGGTCACCCAAAGAAAGGATTTAAACCGAGGGAAATTGTACCATACCATGTAGGAGGACAATTTTTGATGTTACACATTCAAATCACTTTAACATGACAACACAATCAAGCAATAATCAACAATATCAGAAGACATGGTTGACACCAATGACAACCTAAGCATGTTGACATCAATGACAACACCAGTTAGCACATACTTACAACAATCCCCCCCTTTGCCATTGATGGTAACATATGATGTGAAAAACCATCATGACACAATTCTACACTAATCTCATTCTCTCCTTTTCTTTTATACATCTTACTCTCCCTTTTTTCACATGAACTCTCTCCCCCTTTGACATCAATGGCAAAGGGTGACACACCTTCTTCAATCTTTCTCCCCCTGAGTATGATACTGTACATACTTGCACTTGTTCTTAACTACTTTGAATACTTCCCTCTGACTGCAACACTCTCCAATGTCACTACCTGCTCCCCCTGAGAGGTAGCCTCCATCATCAGTCCAGAAAAGAATGATTCTTGAATCACATTGGACTGATGCACTTCCTTATGCATCTAGTTCAACAAAGGAGGGGCAATAACCCCTAACTTCACTTGGAGATACACAAATGTATCCTTAGGAAGAGAGCTTTGGTGAATATGTCAGCAACCTGATCTTTTGTAGGCACATACTCAAGCTTCACTTCTTTCTCTGCAACCTTCTCTCTCAGAAAGTGATATCTGATAGAAATATGCTTTGTCCTTGAATGCATCACTGGGTTCTTTGAAATGTTAATGGCACTGGTGTTATCACAGAAAATAGGAATTAGATCCTCATACTCAACTTTGATATCCTTCACCATTTGTCTCATCCATAGCACTTGTGTGCAACATGATGTTGCTACAATGTACTCTGCCTCAATAGTAGATAAGGATACTAAATCCTGCTTCTTGCTTTGCCATGACACGGCTCTGTCTCCAAGAAAGAACACACCACCACTTGTACTTTTCTTGTCATCTACACATCCAGCCCAATCAGCATCTGTATAGGCACTTAGGTTGAAGTCATTGTTCTTAGGATACCACAAACCATGATTTGGAGTGCACTTCAAATACTTGAATATCCTCTTTACTACCATGACATGTGACTCTCTGGGATCTACTTGAAATCTTTCCACAAGGCAGACTGCATGCATGATATCCGGTCTGGTAGCAGTTAGGTATAGCAGTCCTCCAATCATTGATCTATATTTACTCTGATCAACCTTAGGAAATTCATCATCTTTACTCAGCTTGCAACTAGTTGTCATGGGAGTACAAACTGATTTAGATTCTTCCATTCCAAACTTCTTCAACAATTCCTTGACATACTTTGATTGTGAAATAAAAATGCCCTTATCTTTCTAATTAATTTGCAGTCCAAGAAAGAAGTTCATCTCACCACACATTGACATCTCAAATTCTTTTTGCATCTCATCTGCAAAGTTCTTACACATACCTTCATTTCCACCAAATATTATATCATCTACATAGACCTCAATGATCAAAATTTGATCTTTTCTAACCTTGATATACAAATTATTGTCTACAGACCCTTTACCGAATCCCTGCTGCAATAAATACATGTCCAATCTGACATACCAAGCTCTAGGAGCTTTCTTTAGTCCATACAATGCCTTCTTCAATCTGCATACCATGTCTAGTTTGTCTGATAATTGAAATCCATCTGGTTTCTCTATATATACTTCTTCTTCCAACTCACCATTTAGAAATGTAGACTTTACATCCATTTGATATACCTTGAAATCTTTGTGTTGCATAGCCAAAAACAACCTAATAGCTTCTAGTCTTGCCACTGGAGCAAAAGTTTCCTCATAGTCTATTCCTTCCACTTGTGAGTAGCCTTTGCATACAAGTCTAGCTTTATTTCTTACCACTTCTCCATTCTCATTCAACTTATTCCTAAAAACCTACTTTGTTCCAATCACATTCTTATCTGCAAGCCTAGGGACTAGTTCCCAAGTTTTGTTCTTTTCAATTTGCATCAGTTCTTCATTCATTGCCTTGACCCAATGGTCATCTTTATATGCTCCAGAGACAGTCTTAGGTTCAACCTTTGAAATTAAGCAGAGATTTACCTATTCTTCTGCAACTCTTCTTGTTGTTAAAACTCCTTTGTTTTTGTCACCAATGATTTGATCCTCTGAGTGATTCTTTTGCACATACTTGGGGCTTTTAGGAACTCTTTCTAGAGCTTCTTCTTCATCAATCTAAACTTCCTTGTCTTTGTCTTCCTCAACTATTTATGTATTAGCATACTCATCTAACTCATATCCATCAGGCTCTGAGACTTTTTGAATATCTTCATCTACCTTTACATTTGCACTTTCAATGCTCTTCCTCAACCTTTTTTTGTAACACTGTTGGTAAACAGATTTGTCACCATGAAATAACCTTTGAAAATGACTCGTTGCCCTTAGAGCGGTGACTAAATAGTCCCAATAGTTGGAGAAGTTGTTACTGAACTAACAACTTTCCTCTGCATTTGAGAGGGGCAGCTCCCTCGTATGATAGGGATATTTGTGGTTTTTGTGTACTTTTATCCTAAAAGTACAAAAAGGAAGAAAAAGAAAATAACAGGAGAAATGGGTATGTAGAAACCCTCGTGGTAGACGTACGAAAACCAATAGGAGTTTCACAATCTTATTGAAAAGTACGAGGGGGTTTCACCACAAAGCTAGAAACCACTTTCCTAAACTCTATGATGGATCTTATGACATATATGCAACAACGATGAAGAAAGATGGCAAATCTCAACATACGAAGAGATAATTTATCTAAACACTTTTCAAATCAGGATACTGAGACATGATTGTGCTTTATCACCCCAATTGCATGCTTTAATGGATAACTTTGATTCACACAAATACATAGAAAGATCACCAATTTGACATACGAGAAACTAGTAATCATAACTCAGAAATACATCAAGAGCATACGAACTGAAAATGCATTCTTCATTATCTTTTCAAAATTATACAATTCCAAAAGTAGACTGTACAATGTGTAGAACCAAAAATGTTCCAAGAAGTTTATTCATAAGTTCCCCTTGCAAAAGTTCTCTCTAAAGAGTCCCCCCTTTTACATATGAAGTAACGTTGTATTTATAGGCTTCCCTTCTGTAACCACCTAATAACCAACTTGTAACTACTTCCTAACCACTTCAACTAACTACCTTATAACTACTTTTTCTAACTACCTCCAAAATATTTTTGAAAATAGAAGTACACTTTATTTAAGTTAGACTTTTCTCAAAGTTTTTGGAAATAAAGTCTACTTTCTAACTTTCAGTTACAATAAGTGACGTAAGCCACTTTTACTAAAAGGTAACTAGAAACCCATAATGTGAAAGAAAAGTCATGTTATCGGTTCGTCAAGGCAAGCACCGTGTCTTCTTCCAATCCATAAGTCATCTATTCACCAACAACTTAGTGTTGAAGGGCACACTCCAACTACATTTGATTATCATTCCTTTCCTTCCATGGAACCCAATTATCATCCTTTGTTTAGAAACTGGAAATGACCTTCAAGAATAAAGGAATGCAAGTCCTTGCTAAGCCTCATTATGTAAGCCAAATTGTGATATGAAAGTCATTGAAATCCCATTACATCCTTTGTTACAATATTATGGATATATACCCTTGAATAACATTTGCAAACTATGGAAGAATACATGGGATCTATTGGTCAGTAGTCAGATGAGATTGTTGCATACATTTCAACTTAAGAACCCCCTCTAGAAAAAGAGTTGTGCAAAAATGTGTAGTAGGAGTCGGATAAACACAATCATACATATCAGCACCGAAAGCACTAGAAACAACAATATCAAGTGGATAACTTGTACACCCATTACATAATGTGGTTTATCTTCTGGAAGACCAGCTATGAATTGTGCAACAACATGCCAAAAGAAGTCCTTGTCCTCTCCATGATATTCTGCAGAAAATTTTTATAGCATCTCTATAGAACTAGGTTGGAAACCTCCATTTGGCATGCCGTAGGTAGAAAACCAGAAATAGCCATGGAATTCGGCCTTACACCTGTGAATTGCATTTTTAACAAATCCATACTTGTACATAACCTGCATTAATTGCATTCCATTTGACCATATTTCTATGAGAGATTCTATTGAAACGTTTACGAGCCTTAACACTGCTTCAAAGTTTATAAAAAGAATCTATTGAAAGCTCCCATTATGAGCACAGGTCAATTGCATTCACTTGAGAACTTCTAATGCCTTCAACAAATCAATTGTGCCATTTATTGAGACCATATTTCTTTCAAGCAATTTGCCAAATAGTTCACATGCTTTGTCTATACTTACACATTATGCATACATGTCTACCCAAGCACTTCAAACTTTTGAACAATCTCTCTTCCCTTTATTTTGTGATTAATGTTCATACCCTGTTTGAAAGCCCCCCCCCCATTTGGGTGCGGTCTGAGAAGATGCTGCAAGGTTTGTGGTTTCATTCAAAACTTACCAAATGCATTTACTTAAATATCTGCAAGGAACTTTGCAACAAACCCATTTTGTAAGCATCCTATTATCACTGTACCTTGAGAGGCCACATTTCTTTGAGGCAAAAATGATTTAGCTCCATGTTTTGAATACATGTCTAGCAGAGCACACCTACTTTAGAATATATTCCCAAAAGCCTCACTTTCATTTATGCTTCAATGGATGTCCTATGTTGTTTCGACATATGCATTCTTACGTAGGGAAGTGAACTGTCGATCATGGTCGAAGAATGTGGTTTTAAACTTGTGTGTATCCTGCAGACATTTCTTTGAATCAAATGGCTCCTGTGCATGGTTGAAAATGGGAGGACACTAGCAAAGATCGTGGAGTCTGGTTTTACATTTGACTGGTGCAATTCTCTTGGAAGTCTCTAAGATCTTTAGAAAAATCCATTGCAATTTTAACTTCCTTTAACTTTCCTTAAGTAGTTATAATAACTACTTGTTAGAACCATCACAACCTTATCGGCATCCTAAACCAGTCTCGAAATCCTTTTGGGAGTTGTCAATGCTTATGAAACTATTCATAACACCTGATGATAAAATGAACAAGTTTCTTTTATCGGCATCCTAAAGAAGTTTTAAAACTTTTCATCTTCAACGAAAACCATGTGAAATGAATAAAGCCCGCAGCTTTTAGTTTTTCTAGCAACTAACTTCAACTCCAGTCTATTTGCATTTTGTTCATATCATGTAACCATGGCAAACCACAAGATCACAGTTCTTCGAGGGATTTTATCAAACAGTTCACGTGCATTCTGGCTACGATTCCACATTTTTCAGCGAGTGTAACTACAAAATCTCATTTCATATTCTTTGATGAATGTCTACACTCGATTCCAAAGCTTTCATTTTTGTCATAGGCAAAGAAGATGCTGGCAACGATTTCTGCAGACTTTTTAATGAACCTATTTTATGTTTATATTGCATTCCATGAGACCACATTTCTATGAGACGAAATTTCAAACAATTCATGCAGCTTGTCTATGCATCCACTTCCTCCTCCAATACATACCACGGGTAGTGCATTGGCTACACTTCCACATTTTACATAAATGTCTACCATAACGTTTTGACTATAGCAGACCGAGGAGGAATAATGGAAAAGGTCATGGGATTTAACTTCAAATCGGCCAAAACACATTTTCTTGAATGTTTGTAGCGCCTTTTCAACAAATCCATTTTGTGCATACCCTGCAATCGTTGCATTTTCTCAGACCACATTTCTTTGGAGCGCATGTTGTCAAACTAACTCATGATACATCTATGCTTGGCTTTGAGAATGCAGGCCAAAATGTACAGTGTGTCCCTCAAATAGCATTTTCTACATAATTATGTGATCTTGAGATGAGTAGTTGGACATGGAATGATTCGCTTTCCTTGTTTTATGCTTGTACATTATGCATACATGTGTCTAAGGGTGATTGCAACCATAATTTTTGACAATTTTTCTATCATTTGTGCTTCCTGTGGACATCCATACCCTGTTCGAAACTCACAATTGTCTACAGGCTATGAGGATGCTGGCAAAGGTTGGAAATTTTGGCTTTACACCTACCACTTGCATTTACTTACAAGTTTCTCTGGCCTTTTCTACAAAACCAGCTCATTCATGTCCTATTGTTATTACAATCCATAAGACACTTTGAGGCATTTCATCAAATCACCCATGTTTTTTGAGTGTTCCCACATTTTGTCTACCAAAGTACTTCCAGCTATATGGATGTTACTGCTCTGAAGTTCCCATCTGTGTACGCAAGGAAAGAAAATGAAGCTCGAATTACACTAACCAATTGAATTTACTTGAGATTTTTCAAAACATATGCAACAAATCCATTTTTATGTAGGATTTAGGTAGTTATGATAACTACTTTTCATTTTGGTATCGGTGGTTTGAGTACTCTTCATAAGTTCCACTTCTCACAATTATTGAAGTTCAAACCTTATACTTTTGACCAACCTTCACCCACATTTAAAAAGGGTTCCTCGACCTTCCGTGCTTTAAATAAATTTTAAAACATATCAAAATGCTTGACACAATGCATTTTGGGAGTTGGAAGAGGTTTTTAAACTTTATTTCACAAGTTAATGAAATGTGGAAGTTAAAATAACTAACTCTTTGCACTCTTTTAACTTGTGAAAATTTCTAAGTGGCTTCAAATTAGTTAGCCAAATTCACAAGTTGGCATAACTAATTTCTCCTTTTGTAAGTTTGTCTTGAAGTTAGCCAAAACTGAAAGTGAATCTCCTTTTTCACCTTTTTGAAAGTTGCGGACAACTTAGCCAAAACTGAAAGTGAATGACAACTTAGGAAAAAGTGAAAGCAGATGTTCTTACTTAGCCAAAAGTACAAGTTGACGTGAATTTTCACTTTTCCTAAATGAGGCCAAAAATAACTTCTTTTATGAAAGTAAACTCTCCACTTAGCCAAATTCACAGGTGATACCTTTTCAACTTAGATGAATTTGCAACTTTGCGAACTGTGCAGGCGCAAGAAATAGCGAAAAGTGCATAACTTTCAACTAGAAAGTCAGATTGTCACAAAATCTTGCCACATTGTCCAATTTAACATTATAAATCTCTATGCCAAACAATTTTGCTCCAGTCCTTACAAAAACCACAATTTTATTGTTTCTGCCAACTGCCCGCCGAAAAATTGAAAGTTTAAAATCTCTTCAAACCATAAGACTTCTTGACCCGGAAAGTTGCCAGATTAGGTGAAATGGAGTCATGAACACTGCCATAAACATTATTTTGTACCATCTATCATGGATTTTCAATATTTAATTATTTTCATAAAATGCCGCAAACTGGACAAGTGTGCCCGAGAAACTCAGTGAAATGATGAGTATCTCTACTCCAAAATGATGTTGTTATGCAAAGTTCAATGTAGGGAAACAGATTGTAACATCTCAGAAATAAGTTATCTCAATGACTCATGCAGGAAAAATGTGACACTAGTGTTTTGAATCGAAAGGTGACTCTGGAGAAAGGGTTTAAAGCATGGTTAGATTTATCATTTTGACACACAAAAAGTTTAAATTTTGAAGTGCAAAAATAGGGTAAACAAACACCAGTAATCTTTGCTTTCCAAGAAATATGCCTTCATCACATCTAGCATCAAAATTTCCCAACTCTTCATCTCTTCTAATATGGCATTTGCTTCTAAAAACTTTGAAATACCTGACAGTAGTAGTTCTTCCATACCACAACTCATAAGGTGTCTTTGTTCCATTTGCTTTGACTTGCACTCTATTTTGAATGTAAATAGCAATATGAATAGCTTCTTTCCAATATACTTCCAAAAGGTCAACTTCTTTGATCATTGTTCTAGCGGCTTCCTGAATTATTCTATTCTTCCTTTCAACTACTCCATTTTGCTAAGGAGTTCTAGGGGCAGACAATTATCTCTTTATCCCATGTTCTTCACAAAAAGCATTGAATTCATTTGAAGTAAACTCACCACCTTTGTCAGACCTCAGACACTTGATCCTCAAATCCATTTCATTTTCAACCATTGCTTTAAATGCCTTGAACTTGTCTAGGGATTCTAATTTTTCTTTAAGAAAAGTAACCCAAGTCATTCTTGAATAATTATCAATGAGTAGCAAGAAACATGTCACCTTGTAGACTTCTTATTCTTGTAGGACTACATAATTCTGTATGCACCACCTCCAACATGTTGGTAGAAGTTTGTTCTTTGCTCTTGAAACTTGTCTTTGTTTGCTTCCCAAATTGACATTCTTTGCAAATGGCATTAGCAAGCTTCATAATCTTAGGCAGATCTCTTGCAGCTTGAACTAAGCTTATTCTCACCAGATTATCAAAGTTAATATGACACATTCTTCTATACCATAACTAGCTTTCATTTGTCTGAGCCAACAAACAACAATTGTCAGTACCTTTCAAATGATAAACATTACCATGAGTCTTTTTACCAGCAGCAATTATTGTTCCGAAGCTTTTCCTTATCTCACATCCATTGTCCTTAAATGTCAGATTGTATCCTTTATTACACATATGTCCAACACTTAGAAGATTATGCTTTAAGAATTTCATATAAAGAACATCATCTGTATTATGCTTGCCATCAAAAGTAATTGACCCTTTTCCACAAATCTTACCAGTTGCATCATCGCCAAATCTAACTAGTCCTCCATCATACTTTTCCAATTTAAAAAACTTCCTCTTATCTCCTGTCATGTGATTTGAACATCCGATGTCAATGGCCCATTCATCCTTTTCCTTTCTAGCATGAAATGCAGACATCTCTTTCTCTTCTTCTGAACTTCCTTCCTTCACACAGTTTGCAAGGTTAGCAGAAATAGGTTTTTTTTTATAGCAATAAACAAGCATTCACTAGCATTACCATCTTCAAAATCAAATTCATCATTAGTTACACCTTCATCATCTTTAACATAGTAACTTTTCCTTACCATATTACCTCTACCTTCTCTATTCTTGATCTTCAAAGTTCTATCAGGACATCTTGAAGCATAATGGCCAATCTTACCACAACTAAAAAATTTGAAAGGTAACTTTCCAGTTCCCTTTTTCATTCTATTTACAAAGTTTGCATCAATCTCATCAAAGTCTTCCTCATCTGATTCCACAACATACTTATCTGATCTAACAACCTTTTCTGATTTAGCTTTAAAAATAGTCTCAACTTTCACAGGACCATCAGTAGTACCAAATTCTCTCATCTCAAAAGCAGTCAGTTTACCAAACAATTGATCTTTTGAAATCTTGCCTATATCTAGCAATTCTTCAATAGTAGATACTTTATGACTATAAGATTTGGGAAGTGTTCTGAGTATCTTATTCACAACTTCTTCATCAGTCAGAGTTCCACTAAGGCCTTTGATGTCATTGACAACTTCATCAACCTTTTGCATATCGCTTGTTATGTTATCATCTTTAGACATCCACATAGTTTCATATCTTGACTTCAAGTTTTGCATCTTGGATTTTTTAACAGATTTATCACCTTCATAGATACTCTTCAATTTTTCCCAAATCTCATGAGCAGTTTCCAGATCCAAAACTTTTGTCATTTTAGTGTTAGATAGAGCATTCAGTAAGGCATTTCTAGCTTTGCCATTTGTCTCATAATCCCTTATCTCACTTGCAGTCTCTAGATGATCTTTAGGTATAGTGTATTTATTTTCAACCATTTTCCACACATGATAACCAAGAGAAATAAGATAACTTTGCATTTGTACCTTCTAGAAGGCATAGTCGGTTCCATCAAACTAAGGAATGTCTTTCTTGTGCATCATCCCAGATCTACCTTAAGTTGTTAGGCTTTCTTCCAAGGAACCCTCACTCTGATACCAATTGTTGAATGCACAAGACAACTAAGAGGGGGGTGAATCAATTGTATCAAAAACTTTAAGCCTTTACAAACATAATCATATCCATATCAATTCACTTAAACTCTAATTTTGTTATGAAGACTAAACATGAAAAATAGATAACAGAAACTTAATCGCATCAACACCATGCACAAGAGAACACCAGATTTACATGGAAAGCCCTAAAAGGGAAAAACCATGGTGATGATTAGCTCACAATATATAGTAGTATCGATACTGAATTACAAAGAGGCTCACTACCAAAGGGGCTGACTATTGAAAGAGGTGGCTCACTGTCAAAAGGGCTCACTGCCATGAACTAATATGATAGCATCTACCACATGTCTGAGTTTAGTTCCAATGAAGCATAATATATATCATCTTTGTTGTATCACAACACAAATATCTTCATCTTTGCATCTTCACTTTCACATGTTCAAATACACGAATCCTTTTCACTTATTTATATCAATCATCAACCTTGCATCAAGGTTGGCACCACATTCTACAACTTTTGGAACAGTCTCCAATGGTCGACAAACATACACAATTCACATTAGGTCTGGACCTAAACATACTTGAAAAGAAAAGGAATAAAGGTAGAACATTTCATAGCTTAGTTTGGACCTAAATACATCTTTACACACTTCATCATGCTTCCACAATCCACGAAGCACATCCGCAAAGAGTGTAAACAACTAGGTCGGCCAAAACTAGTGTTAACACTAGGATCTTTAGGCACACACTTCCAAGATCACAACCATAACTTGTAGACCAAGCACAAGCCTTCAACATGATCTGGATACATCCATGAACAACATAAAATCACCTAGGAGCCAACAAATCTAGCTACAACAATTTTCACTTGAAGACAACAAATCTCACTTGAAGACAGATCACAAACTGCTCACAATTAACACTGTCAAACTCTGCTACACAATAACTTGCTTTATGGAGCACCAAATAACAAATCCTTTGGAATAAAGATAGATAAGGACCTTATAAACATATGTCCAAAACTACATCACCTAAAACAACTCTGCGAAGAAATGCGGAGCAAAATACTTTCTCCTAGACACCTCTGCACAACCCAGAAACTCTGTCAATTGCAGTCTTCAAACTGGTGAACATAACTTCTACTGCACAGCAATCCGAACCACCAAATTCTATATTTAGAATATTCAACAACTTCTCTAAAACATATCCAAATTTTGCACTCTGTTCTTCAAAATAGAAGAAATGCGGAGCAAAAACTCATACAGTATCCTGCAAGCCAAAACACTTTGCAACACACTATTTCCTCTGGAGAGCAAATTTTCTCACAAGCACTTGGAAACTCAAAAAAAAGAGAATTATACCAACATCATTAGAACTTATATAAGACATTCAAATCACTTTAACATGACAACTCAATCAAGCAACGATCAATAATATCAGAAGACACAGTCAAGACACTAATGACAACCTAAGCATGTTGACATCAATGACATCGGTTAGCACATACTTGCAACATTCTTCATGTTTATTTATCTTCTCACTATCCTTTGTCTTCATTTGGCACACTCGGTGGGACCCCTATCCCCATAACTAAAATTTTTCTTGTGAGTTTTTGTGAGGTCTTATTGTGCAGGTCAGTTCAACGCCTCTAGTAGCCAGTTTAGTGCATGCAATCCTCAATTCAGGACCTGTGGCATCTCTGTCGGTGCCTGTGTTTTTCAACTAACCTCTATTTTCTATTTTGACAGTGTGTTGCAGGTTCTAGCACCTCCATCTCTTTGTTTAAAGCCTATGGTTTCTTTGTCAGCGCCGGAGGTATGTCTGTCAATGCTAACCGGTCTTTTGTTCAATGCCATTGGTCTGTCTTTCAACGTCTGGGGCTCCTAGTCTAGCACTTCCAATTTTTGTTTCAGCACATTTAGTCATAGTAGGAAATTTTTTCTTGTTTTAAATCATTGCTAATGTTTACTTGCTCACAAACTAATGATTGCATGGTCTTTTAGTTTTGAGTGCAGATTGGATTAGCCTTGAGATCTCCTTGAGAAGTCACTTAACCTATTTCATTTTGGAAAAACACTTAAGGCCATATTAACCTCACACATTTCATATCATTAGTGGTCTTTTTGGGTTAAAAATTTCATTCTAATCTTACTGTGTTGACCTTGCATGCTATTTATCATCTCCTTTTGACCATTTTGGCAAGATAACTTTTTTTGTGCAAGATTTCCTTCACTATCACATCAACACCTCAGGACCTCGTATCAGCGCATTCAGCCTCTGTGACAGCACACAAGTATAATTTTTTGTAATTGCACAGTACAGTAGCACAATAGGTCTCTATTGTAGCAGGGTAGGTTACTATTTTAGCATAGTAAGTTACTATTTTAGTGCAGTAGGTTATTGTTTCAGTGTAGTAGGTTATTGTTTCAATGCATTAGGTCTTTGTTTCAGCATAGGAGGTCTCTATTTTAGCATAATTGGTATTTCTATTAGCGCAATTGGTATTTATTTTAGTACCTACGGTCTAACAGGTTTTACTTCAAATTTTTGGGCATTAACACACTTTTACAGGTATCAAATGTTTGTCCAAGCATCATAATCAAAACTACTAACTTTTTTTGTGTAGCTCCATGGTCAAAGATTTATTTTTATCACTAGCATTAGTTGCAGATTAAGTTAAAGTAGAGGTTAATTAACTTTGTTTGTCATTTTTATGTTTGCCTTTGGACGTATGCTCTCCCCTCACACCTTAGGGTGATCTTGGGGATCAAAAGTCCATTTTCAAACTTTTTGTTTATTTATATCTCGAAGGAGTCACTTTTTCACATATGCTCTCCCCTTATGTTTCATACGATCTTGGGTGATCAAAAGTGAGAAGTGGTTTCTTCTTAGGAGGCCTGCTTGGGGATTTCATCACCTCAAGGGATGACCTCAACCACATGCACTAGCAGGGTATATCAAACAGGGGAGAAGGAAACTTGTACCCTAATCTAGTCACATTGTCATTGGGACAACCTTGGGGCCCCAAGTGATTCTGGACACAAGGCGAAGTGGTGTTTTCTTAATCACTTATACTGCATCCCTTCAATGGGCTAGTGTTCATGGTTTGTGCCTCACATACCTAGTGTATATTGAGGACTCCATAGTAACTTGTTCAATCCTAGCTTAAGACTTTTTGGCCATATGAGATTGTAATGCACTAGATACTAGTTAGGCCCAGGAAGATACTCACCGCACAAGCCACATTGATTTTATTCCCAAGTGCAAATGCCCTCTAGAAACAGGCATGCATGATGTGTATGCTCTCCCCTTGTGACGTATGAGTGATCTTGGGTGATCAAAAGTGATTAGTTTCCTCCTCATGGGACTTGCACGTTACACCTAAATAAAGGCAGTGAGGTGGGCTTATAGTCTCATACACTCCCACTTGAATAATTAATAAGGATGCTCATGTGAATGGTGTGTCTTCTATGTTAAAATTCATGAAAGCAAAAAATCAATTTTATGCATTGAAGTTAGCCATTGTGTTTTCATTGCTTGCATAGTCTCTTGTCAAGAGTTGAAACCAAGAAAAATCAAAATTTCTACTCAAATCAAACAATTTTCAAACCTTAGGATGACCTTTCAGTGCTAGAGGTTAGACTATCAGCACCTCTTGTCAAACTGTTAGTGTTAGAGGTCAGACTATCAGTGCCTCCGATCAATCTGTTAGCACCATAGATCAGAGTGTTAGCGCCTTTGATTAGTCTGTTAGTGCCTTTGATGCTTCTTTCAGCACCTCTAGTTCCCGTCTCCTACAAGCATTCATTGACCAACATTCAGTTTCCTAGGCAAAATTTGACCATCCTTAGCACGTGGCAACTTTTGAGAGTCATCCAAAAATCCTCCATCCTTCACTTAGGCCATCCTTTGTCAAAAATCAATCATTATATATCCCCCATTTGACCTTAGAAATATCTTGATTTCACTTTTGGAAATATCATGATTTCATTTCACTAACACCAATATCATCCAAACTTTCATCAAAATTCTCTCTAGGTCAAAATCCTAACATCATCCAAGCCATAGTCAAAATCCAACCAAAATCAACATTATCCAAATATTAATCAAAATTATCCAAATCAAACCAAAGCCAATCAAATCAACATCCAAATCATCCTTCAAATCAAACTTGTGCAAAAATTAAATCTAGATCTCATCCTCATCCTCTAATTTATAAGAAGCTTGAGAACTTGTCTATCTTAAGTTCTTTTATAAATTAGCCCTAGTAACCTTAGATAAGTTAGCTTAGGATCTTAGACTACTCCTAAGCTAGTGGACTCTAAGGATCCTATTTTACTTGGTGTCTTGTCTACCCCAAGTAGAATAATTCATATCCCCTTTTTTGCTTAAGTGTCTTAGTTTACCTTAAGTAAGAAGAGAAAAATCCTTTAAAATCAACAAGATCTAGATTTATTTAATCCCTATTTTGATTTGATCATCCTCTTCAAGCATCATCAAAATTATCCAGAGTATCCTTTGATCATCCACTCTATCCGAAAATCAGCACACCATATCATAAACTCATCCATTCACTCATCCATTTTTTGGTCCAAAATTTTGAAAATCAATTTCTAAGGTCATATCCTTCACCCACCTATCATCACAAAACCAACCCACACTTCTCTATTGTATGCCACAAACAAAGTCACAAGATATGAAAAACCAAGAAATGGAATCACATAGGCCATATGGGATTCCCCCTACCAATGAAAACAATGTCATATTTGATTCTTTTGGAAATCAACAACTATATAACAAAAACAATGCCATGATAAATTCTTTTGGAAACCAACCACAACCATCTAATAGTCATGACACCATCAAGAAGTTATGGACTTCATGCAAGACACTGACTCTATGGATTTATTGGACCGAGTCCTAAAATCAGATCCTAGTAGATACTTAGAACTCTTAATCCAAAATGGTGCCAAAGTATCAACCCAAACCACCACTAACACATCACAACCATCTTCATCCAACAATAACCCCAACACTTCACAACCTCCATCATCAAATAATTTTCCCAACACCTCAACATCAATGTCAATCCCCACATACATACCTATATCAACCATACCCACATCCATTCCACAAATTACCCTTAACATACCCAATAGCACAACCTACACCAATGCTTCCACAAGTATACCCCAACTTGATTCAAATACCATCGCTTTCATAACCCAACTCTTCTCCCAACCACCAAATAATACATTTAACAACCCTATCAACAATCCGCAAATGCCCACCTTCACATATGCGCAACCCCCTATCTCACAACCACCCGCATCATCTTCCATGCAAAACACTAGCCAAACACTTCTACAACAACTCCAACAACTCCAATTTCAGCAAAATCAAAACTCTCAACAACAACAAATACCGCAAAACATCCTCCAACAACTCATCACCCACCAAAAACAACAAAATTAAACTCCACCACAACAACAATTACCTATCTTCCTCCAAGACCTCATCCAACAACAACAAGCTAACATACCAAAGCCACCCATCCTGGATTTATTACACATTGTCCAAACGTTGATACAAAAGGTAGATGACATGCAACAAGGGCATAAAAGGAAACAATACTCCTTTAAGGATATTTGTCCATATCCTTTTGATCATTCCATCCACATGCTGCCCATTCCCAAGAATTTTAAAACACCAAAGTTTGATAAATACAAAGGGAAAGGAGACCCTTGAGAACATCTTAGGGAGTTTTATATTACTTTCTTAGAAGTCTCCTATGACTACACCTATCTCATGAGACTTTTCCCTTGAAGCCTAGGAGGACAAGCCACTGAATGGTTTGCACACCTTCCCTTGGGAATCAAAACATTTCATGAACTTGCGAAGAAATTTGTTAAACACTTCTACAATTTTGAACATGAAATATCAATGACAAACCTTTGTAACACAAAACAAAAGAATGGGGAGACCTCCGCTACCTTCTTGCAACAATGGAGAAGTCTCACAAGAAAGATTCCATGGCCCATCCCTGAGAAAGAATTGGTCAACATGTTTGTCACAAATCTTAACCAAGAGATGGGCTTCCATCTTAAAATTTAATGTGCCTCCACATTCGAAGAAGTCATCGATAAAGGCACCACCATTGAAAGAGCCCTTATTGCAAAAGGGGCTATCAAAATTTATAAAGAGAACAATGACAATAGGAACAACAACAAGGTCAACAACAACACCAATAACTCCAACAACAATAACAATAACATCCAATCCTATGAGAAACCCTGTTTTTGGGGCAAAAATAAAAAATACTCTTAACGATGGTGTAACCGATGTCAAAAATGTTCAAAACATACAAACCCCCACACCATCTAACACATCCACAAGCAAAAATAATGTCAATATTCCTAATGTTCGACCAAGACAAAGCAATGCACCTAAGAGGAATGTAATGTGTCGTACATGTTGGTTCTTTTAAAGATTCTTAATAGTGTTACTTTAATTATTTTATTGTGTGTTCTTTTAGAACTAGAGAGAAGAATGTAGAAGGGGTTTTTAGTTTCCCTGCAGATGTGTGCTGAAGCATGCAATATAGGGCATATAACACAAACCCATAAAATATACAATGAATATGAAGATACTATCAACTACCCAGATAGTAAAATAGCCAAATATCAATTACTATGACATACCCATATTGATTTTTGCAACTTGGTTTCTTTGCTGAGACTGGACCAGCGAGTGGGTATGGCTAGAATCACATCAAATCTCCATTATACTAAAAGTTTTGAGTATTACAATGATTTACAATTATCTTATGGCCTAAAACACCTCCAACCCAAGAGATATGAAGCTCCAACAACTCCCAAGTGAGTATTTCCAATACCCACGTCTTCTTATGCAAGTGTATGGCTAGTTGTGAGATGTATGTAAATCAAACACTACTATAAACTCCCAAAATCTAATCTTGGACTCATCTGCACTGATTTTCAAGGCTGCACATCCAAGTTAGAAGAGGAAATAGGCAAGGAACTTCACCCAATAGCCTCCTTTTAATGGTACGGTCTGCTGCTGCTATGTACGACTAGCAAGGACAATCTGCTACAGCTCTAAAATCATAATAAAATATGCTCAAATCAGTCACTAAACCTTCACCTCAAATCTACATACACATTCCCACCATAAACTATCAAAGATGTGACAAGAAATGCAGCATATCTTCAGCTCATCAACTCCATTGAAGCACAATAGTGAACACTGGATGTATCCACCTCAGAAGCACCTTTGGGTGGTATTGCATACCTGTAGAATGTTGCTACTTAGGGAGATTTTCATCTCCAAAAGCCTCTGGTTCAAATCCCTTCAAACCTTAGAGACAAAGATCCAAAACCTTAGCAGAGCTAGCATAAGAAAATATCATAAACATAACATAACATATGAAGAGCCTTTTCCTCCTTTTATACTTTTTCAACTGGAAGTCTCCAAAATGCTCTTGCATATAGGATAAAACATGAGAGGGAAAATACATTTTAAAATATTATAATTCTCTTTAATTCTTTTCTCAACATCACCCTCAAAGTCCCCTCTTTTAAAACAACATTAAGTTGTTGTGCATAGGCACCAAGGTTCAATATTAAATAATAATGTTTAATTTACGGACTTTAAAATGGAGGCCAAGATGATGTCGAAAACCAATGATCTATAGCTCGTTGGAAAGGTCTTGACAAGATGAATCCAAACCCACTCTCAAAATCTTGATCTGACACCAAACCTAAACTTACTAAAAATGGTAAGTAACGGTCATAAGCAACTGAGCCCATACAGAGGGTGCCAACTGGACCCACAAACCATCTAATAACTCTAAGCTCAATACAACACTAGGAAGAGCCAACAGATGACTTCCAAGTCACCAAAACAACACCAAACTAACACTTACTAAAAATAGAAGTGTTCTCCAAGGACCTAAGAGAACAAACCCAGAAAAACCTAAAAAGATCAACAACATGTGAGCACTTACTATAAATAGTAAGTACAGACAAGTCGTCTGAAATCTCTCTAAAAAGTGTCAACCAGGACCACTGGATCACCCAAACACCCTAGTGACATCGAAATACTCCTTTGATTATGCTGTCACCAACCTAGAAAGTTAGCTCTGACTGAATTGCAAGAGAACTCAAAAATGGGGACATTACAGTCTGCCCTTCCCAAAGATTGCTTGTCCTCAAGCAATGCCAATACCACCTCCAAGCAACAGACTGAACCCAACTGAAACCAAAAATAATCCTGGGGTCCCAAGTTATTCTCAGCATAGAACCACCACGTCAACACTATGCTACTCTGATAAAACCTTCACCATGCAGAGAGTGGTGAAGCAACACCTCAGAATCCAACTGAACTGTCATGACAAACCTATCACCACTTGGATCCCAACACATTAGAACCTCACATCCATCAATCATGAAGAGGAAATTAAACCTCAAAGTGTCTAAACCACAATATTCCCCTCCATCCTCTGCAAAACTCCTATGGATGTACTGACTACACAACATAGGTACTGGAAGATATGAAACTGCTCCTCTTAGAACAAGGGAATGAATAAACTCCTCCATCACCACTGTAAAGACTAAACATGCCATCATGCCTATTGACACTGCAACTTCTCAAAAGCCATGTCTCCAATGGAAATTTATGATACCAAGAAGCTACAAACTCTATCTAATACATATCACCATGATGGTAATCTGATCTCTGACTCTGTAAATAATCCTCTGAATGTATCTGAGTCAGCCACCTGCAATCCCTAGTTCCACCTTCTGTAGATGGCAACCCTTCATCCCACAATGGATGGTATAAATCCTGAGCCAATCCACACTTACGCATCATCAGGTCATCTGTGTGTGGACTAAAGGAGAAATGATGAGCACTCCTCACTATGCAGTCAGAATAAAAAGCACCTACATGTGTCAACAATTGACCGACATAGTCATGGGGAACACACTCCTCATCACTCACATCACTTGAATCAGAATATGGCTCATGTCTCTGATCCTGAATAACTAATTGGGCGGATACTCAGGTAGCCTTCTCTGCATACCCAATAGCATACTCCCTATCACAATACAATTGGAGATATTCTGCTTTTACCTCCTCCAAAGCACTCCTGATGAATTGCAAATCATGAATGTGATTACCAGCTGAGACCCCATACCATCTCTCCTCCAACTCTGTTGTCTAAAGAAGGTTTTGAACATTCCTATGAGTAAAATCTAAATGAGATAAGGTCGAATCAACCTTCTCTCCAATAACCTTTAGCTGATCTCTCCATCTCTGTGGCTCAATAAGCTCTCGATCAAAATCAGCTGCATGGGATGTAGACTCTAATTTGCTTCCAAGAGAGGGAAACAAATCAACATGAGGACCGATCACTCCACTAGATGATGCCTTGCATATCTCTTGTGAAAATGATGAAGTAGTGTGATGATCTGTCACACAACTCTCTAGAAAATTCACTACTACACCACAAAAGTCATCAATCATATGCTCTTCATCACCTTAAATGGGACTAACCTCAAGAACACCGAGTGCAACATATTGTTGCCTGCTACACTCATCCAAAACAATTCTCCCATCTGTGTCACCTGTACCAGTAATTGAAATGGATGTAGCCACATCCTCCACATTCTCATTACCACCATCCGTGGATGTATGCTCATCACCACTCACTACCATAGATATCTGAATTGTATCTGTAGGTGATGAAGATTGCACCAAGCTCAACTCCACGGTAAGCTCATCTATTTGTAGCTTTGACTCTTAAAGGGTTGTTTGAGTGCTCTTCAAAGAGTCTATGGTAACCTCAAGCTCATAGGTGAGCTCATCAACCTCCTCTTCCTTTCCCCTTAGAGCATCATGATAAATACCGTCAAGCCTGAGAAGATGATCTCTATCAGATAATAACTGTAGGTAATTATTCTTCATGATCCCAACTGCATCTGTAAGTGCCTGAAACTCAGTAAGGGAAAGTCTATCATCGTGTTCATCCATCATAGGAGCACTCCAACCATAGGTTGCCAACATCTGTCTAGCAACATTAAAATGTTCTAAAGTTGTAGCAATCATGTTGTCATTAACCTTCAATTGCCCAGTCAAATGATGATACCCCTATGACGAATCATCTCCACACAACTCTTGCAATTTGCAATCTGCACTATGGAAAGAGGCTAAATCATCATCACTCATCAATTGGTAAGCATCCTCATGTGTGCTATCAGCCCTGCACACTTCCTCAATAAAGGTATTGTTGTTATGTACCTCACAGGCTGGCTCCAATGACATAATAGAAGCTGTAGATTGGACATAATCATCGCACACTGCTGCCTCCAATGTAGATGCATGCTCAACCAAGGAGCTATCCTGGGACCCATCATCAACAAGTAAATTTTCTTATTTGTTCTCCTCTTCTAAGTTCTGATTTGCAAAATCAAACTTGTTGCAGCTTGAATCTACATCACATAATTCATTTTTAACACTCAAATTTTGAGTGTCAACATTAGGGAACTCCCCATAAAGTAAACCTACCTCACAACCAAGCTGAGTGCCACGCTCTGTCTCAAGTTCTGAATCTTCTCCCAGATCCCACACCTAGTTATTTTTCCCAAGTGCAATACTACAATCGAAAACAATTCTATCATCCAACTCCAAAGGTGGATTGTCATATGTCATATCACCACCCATCTCAAGTAATGGGTTATCAGCAGTCACCACAAATTTATTCTTAGAATCAGATTCATGCAAAGGAAATGAAGTACTGTTATGACGAATACTAAAATCAGAACCTTCATACATATCGCCAATGACTCCAATGTTGTCCCAAATCACCTGTACCTCTTCCTTATCATCGTCAACAGTGAACTATGAATCTAAATCAACAAAACCACAAGGTCTCTACTCGGGATCAGTTACATGTAATGTGAAATCAGATTTGTTTTCAAAATCAAGAACACCACCTATATCATCATTCCCTGTTTGATAAGCATCCTCATGGGTGTTATCAACTAACTTTTCTGAAAGGTCACTTGGTTCTTCAAGTTGCAATGGAAATGAATCATTTCCTTCATTACTCTGGTCAAAGGTTATGGGAGCATCAAATTTGTCACCCATGGCTGATTTAAAATCTTTATCCACATACATTTCACCTATGTCCTTTGAGGACTTAAAACTTTTAGCATCAAAGCTCTCAGGTTCGCTTGCAAAGTCACCTTCTAGTAATTTATCAATCATTTTTAATTCATTCTCAGAAGTAGTGACTTCAAGATCTTCATCAAAGCGAGGCCCAGCTTCACATATTTCTGTTGTATTCTCCTCCAAATCAGCAAGCTCCTCTTTGCATGTCTCTTGATTAGTGATATTGTTTTCATCATACAAAGGCTTAGACTCATTTTTCCCAGCTATCGAGTTTTCATCTTCTTTGCTCTTATCATGACTTGGCTGCAATAAATAGGTGGTAGGAGTTTCTATTTCACATTCCTTGTTCCCATCTCCCTAGTTTCTGTCACCATTATTATTCTTTTTTTCGTCATTATTTTTGTTGCTAACAATATCAAGTTTCCTGCGGCGATAATTGGCCATCATTTGTTTTAATTGATTAGAATGCTATTGTATCATTTTCAAATCCTCTCTGAATCCTTCCCAATCTTCATCCATTTCCTCCAAAATGTTGCATAGAACCCTCGTTGACTGCAAAAGGTGTCCAAGTTTCCTACTGGCATTGTATAGTTTCTCTTGTAATTCTTTTTCACTAAACCTATCCATGACTCTGAATACTCATGCAAGTGTTGATCACTCACATGCAAAGCTAAGTTGTATGTCTCATATTTTCATTCGCATGTCTGAATCTAACCTCACAGGATGGCAAGATCTTTAGCTCTGATACCACTGTAATGTGCCATACTTGTTGGCTCTTTTAAAGATTCTAAATAGTGTTATTTTAATTATTTTATTGTGTTCTTTCATAACTAGAGAGAAGAATGCAGAAGGGGTTTTTAGTTTCCCTGTAGATGTGTGCTGAAGCATGCAATATAGGGCATATAACACAAACCCAAAAAATATATAATGAATATGAAGATTCTATCGACTACCCAAATAGTAAAATAACCAAATATCAATTACTATGTCATACCCATATTGATTTTTGCAACTTGGTTCCTATGCTGAGACTAGACCAGCAAGTGGGTATGGCTAGAATCACATCAAATCTCCATTATACTGAAAGTTTTGAGTATTACAATGATTTACAATGATCTTATGGCCTGGAACGCCTCCAACCCAAGAGATATGAAGCTCCAACAACTCACAAGTGAGTATTTCCAATACCCACATCTTCCTATGCAAGTGTACGACTGGTTGTGGGATGTATGTGAATCAAACACTACTATAAACTCCCAAAATCTGATCCTGGACTAGTTTGCACTAATTTTGAAGGCTGCACGTCCAAGTTAGAAGAGGAAATAGGCAAGGAACTTCACCCAATAACCTCCTTTAATGGTACGGTCTGCTGCTACTATGTACGACTAGCAAGGACAATCTGCTACAGCTCCAAAATCATAATAAAATCTACTCAAATCAGTCATTAAACCTTCACCTCAAATCTACATACACATTCCCACCATAAACTACAAAAGGTGTAACAAGAAATGCATCATATCTTCAGTTCATCAACTCCATTGAAGCATAATAGTGAACACTGGGTGTATCCACCTCAGAAGCACCTTTGGGTGGTATTGCACACCTGTAGAATGTTGCTACTTAGAGAGGTTTTTGTCTCCAAGAGCCTCTGGTTTGAATCCCTTCAAACCCTAGAGCCAAAGCTCCAAAACCCTAGCAGAGCTAGCATAAGAAAATATCATAAACATAACATAACATATGAAGAGCCTTTTCCTCTTATACTTTTTCAACTAGGAGTCTCTAAAATCCTCTTGCATATGGGATAAAACATGAGAGGGAAAATGCATTTTAAAATATTATAATTCTCTTTAATTCTTTTCTCAACATCACCCTCAAAGTCCCCTCTTCTAAAACAACATTAAGTTGTCGTGCCTAGGCACCAAGGTCCAATATTAAATAATAATTTTTAATTTACGGACTTTAAAATGGAGGCCAAGATGATGTCGAAAACCAATGATCTATAGCTCGTTAGATAGGTCTTGACAAGATGAATCCAAACCCACTCTCAAAATCCTGATCTAATACCGAACCCAAACTTACTAAAAATAGTAAGTAATGACCATAAACAACTAAGCCCATATAGAGGGTGCCAACTGGACCCACAAACCATCTAATAACTCTAAGCTCAATGCAACACCAAGAAGAGCCAACAGTTGACTGCCAAGTCATCAAAACAACACCAAACTGACACTTACTAAAAATAGTAATGTTCTCTAGGCACCTCAGAGAACAAACCCAGAAAAACCTAGAAAGATCAACAACATGCGAGCACTTACTATAAATAGTAAGTACGGACAAGTCATCTAAAATCTCTCCAGAAAGTGTCAACCAACTCCATTGGATTACCTGAACACCTTGGTGACATCAAAATACTCCTCTGATTATGCTGTCACCAACCCAGAAAGTTAGCTTTGACTGAACTGCAAGAGAACTCGAAAATGGGGACATTACAAGGAAATTCACACCTCTAGGAGAACCTATCAAAAATGTCTTGAGAAACCTTCTAAAAGCTGACTTAATCACATTACTCGCCATTCGTCCTTATGACGATAATCAATTCAAACCCTCATGTTTTAGAAAAAATGCCTATTGTGAATATCATCGTGTAAAAGGGCATAAAACATCTGATTGCATGAGGTTAAAAACTTGCATACAAGATCTTGTGGATTGTAGCGATATTACAATCGATGAACCTCCTAAGAGATGATCCAATAAAAATCTAGGAGCTTCCAAGGATCCACTTCCTGGTCATAACAAGGCAAAAGCCTCCACCTCCAATCAAGCATACCATGTTGTTCCCCCTCCTTCTTTTGACTTTGTTGTGGGTCGCATAGAAGAATGTCCTAACCATGTGGCCACTATCACCATATGGGCCAAAACCCCCAATTGCATTGTTACCACTCATCGCGGTCACATATCCATTTGAGGATCCCTAGTTGAGAATCAAGATACCATCTCTACACCCACAAACCTCCCACCAACCAAGAAATATAATCTCCTCAAACATCTTGTTAAAACCCCTACACAAATTTCCATTCTCGAATTACTTCACCCATTACCCCTCCACAAAGAGGTCATTGATAAAGCATTGATGGAAACTCGCATTCCTAATGACCCGAATGTGAACCAATTCCAAGCCATGGTGGAACACCTTTCCTCACCTCACCATCTAACATTCTCTAAACAAGATCTCCTCACCTCCAACCCATCTCACAATAAGGCCTTGCATATCGAAGTTCGTATCCATAAACATACCATCAAACGAGTCTTAATAGATGGCAGTTTTGGCCTAAATCTTTGCACTCTAAAATTAATATAACACTTGGGATATTCTAATGTGGTTGTGGAATCAAGTGAAAGTATAAACATCAAAGGATACGATGACACAAAACAACAATCTAAAGGGACTATCAAACTTCCAATCCAAGTTGGACAAAAGATTTTGGAGACAAAATGTAAAGTATTAGATATTGATCTCCCATTTAATATCCTCCTTAGCCGCCCATGGATTCACGCCATGCAGTGTTGGCAAGAGACATTGTGTGGCTTCATAAGTGTTGTCATTGATGGCAACAAAGTCTATCCCATACATCTGCAGTGCATAATATGCCTATACCAGAAGTCAGATTGAAGATTGTTTTGGTCCGGTGAACAAGAACAGAGTATGTAACAAGGTCCGACAATCAAGTCTAGATCTCTCAAATGGTGTAACTCAGCAAGTTGTAGACTTGGACAAGTTAAGAGGGGTATCATGACTATTGTATTCTAGAGATTTAGCCTTCGATGATAAAGCAAGAAAAAGATATGAGCATCTGAGTGTTGGGTTCCAGTCAGGTAGAGCAGACAGAGGAAGAACTGACTGGCAGAATATCAGACTTCAATCCGGATGTGTAAAAGGTGATGATCAAGCAATCTGTGATATTATACATTGTTAGCCTACATGATTAATGACTTCAATGCCTATGTTTTGATGTGCATCACTAATCTAGCATGGATTCAGTGAAAGATCAATAACTTGCAAATATCTCAGGTGTTCTTGTTGCTGACTAAGAAGTTGTTGGAAATCCTTAATGCAGATATATATACCCAATGGATTCAAGCTTGTAAGAGTGTTATTTTAATAGGAAGTATGGTTAAGTGTGAAGAAAAGTAGAGGCAAGTACAAAGGTAGTAATTCATGCCCGGAATGTGATAGGAAAGTAATATTGAGCAGAGGAAGAATGAAATGTGCCAGATCAGTATACTGTACCTAACCGCAACTAAAATCCTACATGCATAGATGTTGTTCATCAGTTCAAACACCTTGGTATCATTTGTAATCATTTGTAGACTATAAGTCTCTTGTAGGCAGTGGGCCTTCTGTGAGCAGTGTGCTCGGGCAGTGAACCCTAATTGGCAAGTGCCAAATTTGTACTCTTTATTCTTTTAACAGAGAATACAATCTTGGGTTAGTCACCCCATGGTTTTTCCCTTAACAGGGTTTCCATGTAAAAATCCTTGTGTTATGTGTTAATTTATTTTTAGCTCTTATGATTACCTTGCTTTGGTATAACTTTAAATGATAAGTTAAGAAAAGAAAAGAAAAATAGAAAAGTTATAAGATAACTGATTCACCCCCCCCTCTGAGTTATCTACATTGTTTCCAACAATTGGTATCAAAGCTAAGTTCCTCTGAACAAAGCCTAACAGCTTGAAGTAGATCTGGGAATCTCAATGGATGCATATGGTATGAAGGAACAACTTTAGTCTGCCCTAGATGATCTTGAACAATCCCACTCTGAAGTCAATAATTTGAGAGAAAGAATCAAACAATCTAATGATTTCATAAATGAGCTAAAAGACAAACTTAGTATTTTTGTGAAAAGAGAAAGGAACTACTCCAAAAATTAGCCAATCAGAGTGAATTAAATGATACTGATGAAGATCTTAATGAGAAAAATAAGCTATGTGAAAAGTTGTCAAAAGAATTCATTATGGTAAGGCATGAAATAGAATCAGGGGTTATGAGATTCACTCAAGAAATTGAAGAAAAGAGAAAGATTGAAGATAATCTAAAATAATCCCTCAAGGAGAAAATAGAAGACTGCCACAAAATGAACAGAATAATCAGGCATCTTGAATCTGATCTTGAAGAAGCTAGAGACAATGAAGAACAACATGAGAATTAGATAGACACTCTTAAACAAGATCTTCAAACTGCAAATGAATACAAAGAAAAGTTCAAGATAAGCTCAGCCCAACTTGAAGTTCTTCTTGAAAACCAAAAGAAGGTAGATGATAAGCGTGGCTTGGGATATGAGAAAGGTGAAAGCTCTGGATCCGGTCAAAAGAACTCTGGATCAGGAAAACAAAGAAACAAACCTAGAATACCTCTAGTAAGGCAACCAAACGCTCAAAGATATCCATCCTTTAATGGATATTGCTTCAATTGCAACAAGTTCAGTCACAAAGCAATCCAGTGCAGAAACAGAATGAATCAATTCAATCCATCCTTCTCCAGTCAATGTTCCAGTTGCAAAAGGTATGGTCACAAATCTCATGAATGCAGAAATATGCAAATAAACAAATCTTTCAATGGTAAATGCTTTGTATGCAATAGAATTGGACATATGGCTAATGAGTGCAGATCAAGAGGATATCATTCAAATGAGCAAAGAAATGTTGTGTGTTACAATTGCAATAGATCCGGTCATATTGCCAAATTCTGCAGAAGCAGAAATCAGGATAGCAAAGGTCTAGTGGAACATGATAGAAACAAGATAAAGGCAAAGGTAAAGTAAATGTGGATGAAGTTCAAAAGGAGATAGGGAATATTTGGGTAAAAAGGAGTACAATGAATATTGGGGATGGATATGTACTGGAATCCTGTGCTAATATTCCTTCCAGAAACTAAAAGGCAAGCTCTGGCTCAAGGAGAGCTACAAAGAAGATCCCTTTCCCCCAGCTAGCCAGTGAGTGCCTGAATTCGGCACTTTGAGTCAAAATAAGAGCTTACAGTTTAAAGGGTTTGAGGAGACTCACTTGAAGGTCATCTAGTCAAAATTTGACAAATCCGCATGTAGATTTGAGCTAATTATGAGGACATCTTATATCGATAGCTATCTGGTAAAGCAGAATTTCACAGACAGATCCGGTATGATCCAGAATTGAAATATTTTAATCTGTAGACCCATGGCATGTTTGAAAAAGATGAAGATATGTTGTCAACCCTCATAAACAATAATTTGAAGATCCGCAAGACAATCCAAGAAAAGCTCATTTGAGAAGCAGGGTAACCATATGACTTAAAAACTTATGCCTTTATTACAAAAGGAAATTGGGGTTTACGAAAGAATAAAAGGGTTCTTTCACTCATTATTTACACACTTGCACTCACAAAGAATAAAAGAAGAGCTCTACAAAGAAGATCCTACAATTCACTCAAGTTCAACTGAAGATCAAATTCAACCAGAGAATCGCTCTAGTTTCTGCTCCAAACCCTAAAGCATGAAAAGGTACTTCCCTTCTAAAAACTCTCTCCGGATCTCTTGCAAAAATGGCTACTCCAATGGTTGTCAATATTTTTGATACACCAAGACCAAAATTTAAGAAACACCTGTACAAATCTCTAGAAGTTGATCCATTGGGTGTGTTTTCTAGTATTTCGCACGGAGTCTTGCATGTAGAAGATGTTAGGGTTTATATCCATGCAAACATTGAAGATTTTGGAGACTCAAATTTGATCAACATTTATCACAAACAATTAATAAATGAGAATTTTGAACTCAAACCTAAATTCAAGACCCTCCGGGACAAACACTTCAGACATTGCATACATTTTCCATGTCTTACAGAAGACGATTGGGTTCGGTATGTTCTAAGTAGGATGCATGATAATTTCATGTGGCTAATGAGGCCATTCAAGATAACTAAAGATGTCATCAGGGCAGTAACTAGACTACGTTCATCTAGTGGGGTACCCGCACTTAAATCTGTGAAGAATCAAATGGTAACTGAAACCACCGGATCAAAATTTGACAAAAGAGCAATGACTATAGATGACATCATGGATCTGGATGTCAAGTTTGCTTCAATGATAACTGGCTACAAAATCTACGAATCGAGCAGGGAGAATTATGTGTCTGGTATAGCAATCTATGTTGCATATCAGATGTTAAGGGAAGATGCAGATTATGATCTATGTGAGCTTCTACTAAATCAGCTGATGGAGAACTTGCAGAAGATCAAAAAGGATAAGAAAAACTCCTTTAAATATGGTAGTCTAATACTGTGTCTATTTTTCTATTATATGAATGAGCTACCTAGATCAAATGGTTGGGTTTGAAAAAATGCTAAACCCGTTGCAATTCATATAAGAGATTACATGTATGGACTTGGTGATGCTTAAGCCCAAAACATAGCCCTCTGGGGTTACTTTAAGAATTTCCAAAGCATGATGCACGCCAGAGAAAGAATACCACAAACAATAGTTGATAAATACAAAGATACAGTCTGTTTCATGGTTGACACTGATCAATGCCTAATGGAGGTAGTTGAGCCAAGAACTGTATGGATAATGCCTATGGGTTATGAGGTCGATGGAAAAATCTTGGAGCTACACATTCAACACCTGCTGAGCCAACCTAAGGACACTGAAGCAGAAAGGTTTGGCACCTTTGAAGAGCTAAGCATAAAGATACATGTTGAATTAAGATAGTCAGAGATGAAGAGAAAAGTAAGAAAGGAAGTTGAAGAAATTGCCAAAAGATTTGGCATATCAAAGGAGGCTGTAGATGCTAACAGAGAGAAAATGGAGAAGGTGGAGAAAGAAAGACAAGAAGCAAAGAAAGAAAGTATTCCTATGGAAACCTCCTCTTGGACTAGATCCTCCAAGAGCTCTGCTCCTGTCGCCTCTAAAAGTTCAAAGTCTACCAAACTAGAAGTCAAGTCATCTAGAAAAGGAGAAAAAAGGAGGAAGACCAAAGCCACAAGGACATATACAAGCCATAAGGATGATGAAGAAACAGAATCAGATGAGGAAATCAAGAAAATGAAGAAGAAGAGAACATCTGGGAAGTTCTCTGCTAGCAGAAATGAGGAAGAGAAGGCAGAGGAATTTGTTGAAAAGCCCACTCTTTCCATTGATGACATCATCAAGGTAGTTACTATGGATGGGAATCTGCAGCTGGTGACTGAGTTCTATGATGCATACAATGATGCTGACAAGAGAATTCTGGAGGAAGCTACTGTAAGGTATTTGAATATCTATAACAAAGTATTCATTGAAATAATTTCATTAATTCTAAAAAGCCTAGAAGAAGTATTGGAACAAAGAAAAGTGAATGCAAAGGCTAAAGACTTAGAGATCCAAGAGCAAATAATGATATAGCTTTACCCCTCTATCACTCCAAAACAAATGGACATGATTTTCAAGGAGTGTAAAGATGATTTCCAGAGAAAATCCAAAATGAACAAACTCATGCTTGGTGAGACTGAACAAATAGCCAATGAAACAAAAGAAATCCTCCATAATACCTTGAAGAGATTCAATCTTCCCATTATAGAGGAAATAGATGAAGAGCCTTCTAACATGGATGTTGAAGGATTAAAGAAAAATGATGAAGAATCATCTCAGGCATTAGATTCCTCTCTTCTAGAAGAGGAAGGACAGAAAGAAGAAATATTTTCTGACAAGGATGTCGAAGGATTAAAGAAAAATAATGAAGAGCCGTCTGAGGCACTAGAGTCCTCTGCTCTAGAAAAGGAAGGATAGGTAGAAGAAACAGAGATCAATAAGCAAGTTAGTCCAGATGTCCCCAAAAGGAAGGAAGTAGAGTCTGCAAGAGACACTGCAGAGACAATACAAAATTTCCTAGACAAAGAAATAATGGAGCTGGATGAACCTGAACTAATTCAAGGCCCACTAAACTTTGACTCTCTATCTCTGGTTTAGATAATGAAGGTAGCATCTTTTGCTCAGGCCAAAGCAAAAGAGAAACTTCTAAAATCTCATATGGAGGATTGTGAGCTATTGGAGATTGCATCTAGGATGCTGGAGAAGATTATGCCAACCTATCAAAAGGATCCTTATGCCTCTCCATCCGATAATCTAAAAAACTTAGTCAATTCTGGTAACACTCATTTTGAATCCTCAGAGAAATCGGTAGAAACTAAGGTCCGGAAGGAGTTCTTGGGAAAGATGTTCAGTGAAGTATAAGGGTTAGTTACTAATGATGGAAGAACCTTGGGCATTGGCATAAAGAGACTTGAAAACACTCTTAAAGATGGTGGGGACATTTTCAAATTTTCTTTAACTTGGCCCAAAGTGACAGAGGATATTGAGAAGAAAGTGAAAGAACAAGAAGGAAAACTGTCAAGTTTATCTCAAAATTTTGATCCCCTTACTACCTCTCTGGTGAATCATGAATGTCAAGCTATTGCTATAATAAATGAAATTAAAGAACTAGTTAAGGAGAAAAAGAACATAATGGATAGAATGGGTGAGCTCAGAGGGATAATCATCCCTAAGTTAGAGGCAATGCATGATGCCTTGACAGAGGCACAAAATACAATCCGGACTAGTGATCCAACAGACTTAAAGAGGGCCGAAGCATATGCATTTTTGCTAAGTGGACACATCTCCATTTTGGATAGAATGAAGAGGAGCTGGGCCATAGAAATCATCTAGTTGAAGACAACCTTTGCAAATACACTTAAGTATATGTAAGTATAACATATGATTTGTATATACTTATGGCCATGTATAGAATAATTTTTGCAAAATTTTGGTATGCGGATTCCACCCTTTGTCATTGATTTCAAAGGGGGAGTGAAGAGTAGTGAAAAATGTGGGATCTAGCAAAGGGGGAGCTCTGGTAAAATAGTGCATGAGACAGAGCACAAGCTAAGGGGGAGTTACTGTGACATAGCCATTTTTCACTAAGTGTTGCCATCAATGCCAAAGGGGGAGATTGTTGGCAAGAGACTCTGTGTTGTCATTGATGGCAACAAAGTCTATCCCATACATCTACAGTACATAATATGCCTATATCGGAAGTCAAATTGAAGATTCTTTTGGTCTGGTGAACAAGAACAGAGTATGTAACAAGGTCTGACAATCAAGTTCGGATCTCTCAGATGGTGTAACTCAGCAAGTTGTGCATTTGGACAAGTCGAGAGGGGTATCATGACTATTGTATTCCAAAGATTTAGCCTCCTGTGATAAAGCAAGAAAAAGATATGAGCATCTGAGTGTTGGGTTCCAGTTGGGCAGAGCAAACAGAGGAAGAACTAACCGACAGAATATCAGACTTCAATCCAGATGTGTAAAAGGTGTTGATCAAGCAATCTGTGATATTATGCATTGTTAGCTGACGTGATTAATGACTTCTATGTCTATGTTTTGATGTGCATCACTAATCTAGCGTGGATTCAGCCAACAGATCAATAACTTGCAAATATCTCAGGTGTTCTTGTTGCTGACTAAGAAGTTGTTGGAAATCCCTGATGCGGATATATATACCCGATGGATTCAAGCTTGTAAAAGTGTGATTTTGATAGGAAGTATGGTTAAGTGTGAAGAAAAGCAGAGGCAAGTACAAAGGCAGTAATTCAAGCCCAGAATGTGACAAGACAGTAATATTGAGCAAAGGAAGAATGAAATGTGCCAGATCAGTATACTGTACCTACCTGGAACTGAAATCCTGCATGCATAGATGTTGTTCATCAGTTCAAACACCTTGTTATCATTTGTAAGCATTTGTAGACTGTAAGTATCTTGTAGGCAGTGGGCCTTTTGTGAGCAATGTGCTCGGGTAGTAAGCCCTAATTGGCAAGTGCCAAATTTGTACTCTTTATTCTTTTAACAAAGAATACAATCTTGGGTTAGTCACCCCGTGGTTTTTCCCTTAACAGGGTTTCCACATAAAAATCCTTGTGTTATGTGTTAATTTCTTTTCAACTCTTACGATTGTCTTGCTTTGGTATAACATTAAATGATAAGTTAAGAAAAGAAAAGAAAAATAGAAAAGTTATAAGATAACTGATTCACCCCCCCTCTCAGTTATCTGCATTGTTTCCAACATGCAGGTCGTTCCATCCACTTTCCACCAATGCCTCAAATTCCCATTCAATATTGGGACTGAGGTTACCATATACACTGACCCTCATCCTTTCCAATATTGTAGTTTCTTGGAAGGACATGATAAAACTTTTTATCCATATAACAATGTCATTAAACCATCCACCTCCAACAACAATCCAAAACCCTCCACTTCAAGAATTGATCCATCCAACATCGCATCCACCTCTCAACCCTCACCACCACCCAAGATCAAGATCAAGGTTAGTGATATGGGATGTGGATAATACAACCTACATGGTGCTTTTTGTGTACGACAACTTCTGACATCCCCCAAAGCATTTGGAAAACCCAAGTCAAAAGAAATCTCTACGGTTGTCATCAAATGCAAGCCATCTCCAATCTTTGAGTTCAAACACCTAATGGAACAAGATATCCTAGAAGATGTGTCATCCTAGTTGTATAGAGATGAAGATGAAGAACAAAAAGCTCCTATCCTACCTACCGATAAATATGGAAAGGGTCTTGATATTGTCAAGAATATGGGCTACAAAGGACAAGGAGGTTTGGGCCTTCATGAACAAGGACTTCTCGAGCCAATCCAAGATACTAGAAATCCCTATCATCAAGGTATAGGGTACAGAAAATAAGAGCCTACCCCTACAGAACTAGAATATATCTTAAGTGAGGTTGCTAACGCCTTTCCTGCAATTGAGAACACTAATGAAAAGGATCATCAAGACTCTTCCAAGGATTTTTCCAAGCTATTTGAATCATCCATTTGCACCATCTAAGCCTTTCCACCATGCCATCACCTTCTGAAGACCTTCCGCTCATTTACCCTCAACTCATCGATTGGGACCAACAAGGACCTCTAGTCCTAGATGTTGCTCAAAATGAGGAAGCCATTGTCGAATTGATGGGGTTTAGAGAACATATACCCCTAGGAGATTATAAAGCTGGATATGTCATAGAACTCAACACGTACACTTACTTTAGGGAGATTGCCACATCTCTTAGTTGCAAAAATATAAAAATAAAAAATACATCCCCTAGTGAAAACCACCATGTGGCACTTTCAGATGATAAAAAAAGTAAAAATAAAGGATGTATCTCCTGATGAAAATCTCCTCGAGGCACCAAGCGATGAGAAAATGGACCTCCCCAAAGTCCCAACACTCTACCAAGAAAGATCACCTATCCTTGTAGAAGAATCTCAAGAGATGAACCTCAGCACAAAAGAGCCACCAAGAATCACTTTTCGGGAAGCCTCCCTCACACCAACAAAACAAGAGGCATTTTTGGCATTCTTCAAACAAAGAAGCCCTAACTTTGCATGGACATATGCTGACATGCCTAGGTTAGACCCAGCATTAGTGTTACATCATCTTGCAGTGCATCCTGATGCAAAGCTAGTCAAACAAAAGCTTACAAAAATGAATCCCCAAGTCGCACTACTAGTCAAAGTTGAGCTTAAAAAGCTCCTAGATGTGGGATTTATTCAACCTATTGATTATCCTGAATGGGTATCAAATATTGTGCCTATAGAAAAATTCATCGGGGGCATCTATGTATGTATAGATTTCAGAGACCTGAACAAAGCATGCTCCAAAGATGACTTTCCTCTGCTTAACATTGACATCATAGTTGATTTGACAGATGTGCATAAAATGTTGTCACTCATGGACAGATTTTTTGGATATAACCAGATCAGGATTACTGAAGAGGATCAACATAAAATGACATTTATTTGTCTATGGGGAACTTACTATTGGGTTGTCATGCCTTTTGGCCTCAAAAATGTAAGAGAAACATACCAAAGGGCCATGAACATTATATTCCATGATTTATTCCATAGCATCATGGAAGATTATGTGGATGACTTGTTGGGAAAATACAAGACAAGAGAACAACACCTGGATGTACTAGCTAAAATCTTTAATCGTCTAGAAGAGTATAAAGTGCGTCTAAATCCAAAAAAGTGTGTCTTTGGAGCTACTTTAGGAAAACTCCTAAGCTACATTGTATCCTGATGAGGCATAGAAGTTGATCCAACAAAGGTGAAAGCTATAGTTGAGATACCTCCACCCAAGCCTTTGAAGCAGCTATGTAGCCTCCAAGAAAAAATTCAATCCATCTGACGCTTCATTGCACAACTATCCAATAAATGCCAACCATTCCAACATCTCCTTCACAAAAATGTACCATTTATATGGGATTCAAATTGTCAGAAATCATTTGAATAGTTGAATGAATACCTTGCAACACTGCCAGTTCTTGTAGGTCACATGGGAAAGTGGGTAATGAACCTTAGTGAATTTGACATCAAATACACAAAAAGAAAGGCTATCAAAGGACAAATCATAGCAGATAAGCTAGTAGATCTGCCTACCCCAATAGAACATTCACTTCTCTAAGAATTCCCAGATGAGTCCATCATCACAGTAACACCCACATCATAATGGAAAATGTATTTTGATGGATCATGCACACGACGTGGATCAGGGGTAGGAATCCTATTTGTCACCCCTCAAGGAGACTGCATTCCAAAATCATACAAAATAACATTTCCATGTGTTACATCATAAAATTTCCCCCTAGGACTTTTACCTCCTAAGTTTAGCTCCCAGGTCCCTTATTTTTTTATCATGCATGTTAGAAATGAATCCTGAGACAAAATGCCCTGAAACCCATGTCAAAATGGACCTAAGGGACGTCACAAAGCTTGAACCCTAACCCAAAATAGGTCCTAGGACCCTATTTTGGTAGGGTCCCAAATTTTAATGTCAGCAAAGTGACCATTAAAGGCCTTCCTTGTCAGCATCTCAAGTTTGAATTACAAAATTAAAGTGGGAATACATATATAATCATGTTTAGGACTTCATTGCAAACTAGAAGATGCTTTTGAGATTTTCGTGAACTTATGATCATAGAGCATTCAAGTCATTCATTGTGTTGTAGAGCAGTATATTATTGTTCTGTTTGTTATTACAGATTTGGTTTCATCTTCTCATGGCGTGAAAGATTTTCATCTCCTTGAGAGATACACCTCTGAGGTGATATTTATTTGTGCTTCAATCAATCATTTATCAATTTGTTTTTTCCTATGTCTTGCAAGGACATGCACTCTCTATCTAACAATAGTGTTGGAAGGCTTGAATGTCATTCCGGGGCTTGACTGAGGCAAGCTCCTAAACACCACAACCCCCCAACCCCTCTCTTGTGATTGCATGTGATAAGTGTCAAATTCTGCATAGTGGAGTTGTAGAGGAGTGTTGTAGAACATAAAGATCTTGAATCTGAAGGAAAAAAGCAGAAAATAGCATGACAAGGACTTGGGTGCTAGTCCCTTTGTTCTTCAGGTTTGCAGAGCTGGAAATCACCAGAATAGTGATAATCAATATAAGAAAAGGTCCAAAAACCCCTGACAAAAAGACTACCTTAGGCTTGGGCACGAGTCCCTTTGTCCCTGACATTTTAGGATTATGAACTTCAAAATCTGGTGTGTATCTAATCTTCATTTAGTATCTCTGTGTGTGAGTATCTGTCGAAATTCATCTGTTTGTTTACAATTTTGCATAATTAGGGTTTTGAGAATAATTAGGCTTAAATTAACACAATAATCATCAATTTCCAAATTTCCTTATCATTCCAAGAGATATTAAACATGTACCTAAATCCTCTTGCAAAAGTTTTGATTCTACTTAGTTTAATGTCCTTGAATGTATGTAGTGAAAGGAGGATCTAACTAAATTACACATTGAATCAACCAACCCTCTTTTTCTACATAACACCTTGTACCAACAATGTAGCAGAATATGAGGCACTCATCACAGGACTCTACATGGCTATCCAATGGAAAATAGAAAAGCTCATGGTCTATGGTGATTCCCAATTGGTCATAAAGCAAGTAAATAATGAATATAAGACAAAGGATGATAAGCTCCTACCTTACAAAAGGATGGTAGATGATTTCAAGAAATATTTTTCTGAAATCTAGTTCAAGCAAGTCCTGGGCTTAACAACAAAGAAGCAGGTGCCATGGCCACCATAGATCCTCTAGTAGATAGGCAGAAAAATAGTCAGCGGTGTGAAGTCCTCATTGAATTATTACAAATGCCAGCTTATGATATCCCACGATCAGATTTGGTCTGTGACATCATTGGTCCCTTATCCCCTTAGTACCAAGACATCTATCGCTATCACCATGATAACATCCTTCCACCTTACCTATCATCTACCCAACATCGTACATTCATCCATTGAGTTTCCTGCTTCACCCTTATTGTTGATACATTATATCGAAAGAGTCTTGATGGTACCCTTTTGAGGTGTCTTGATTCGAGAGAAGCATAAATAGCCTTACAAGAGGTACACGAAGGTATATGTGGGGCACACTCTAGTGGACATGTACCCTCATAAAGAAAATTCTAAGAATAAGGTATTATTGGCCAACAATGGATAATGATGCTAACCAATTTGTCAAGAAATGCCTCCCTTACCAACAACACGGAGATCTACTCTATGCTCCGTCACAAGAACTACAACCCATTACAACTCCATGACCCTTTTTATAATGGGGGCTTGACCTCGTCAATAAAATCCATCCATCATCATCCAATGGACATAATTTCATTATCACTACCACCAAATACTTCATCAAATGGGTGGAAGCCATTCCACTCACCTACACCACAAGCACCCAAATATCCAAATTCATCCTCCATTACATCATATGCCACTATGATATCCCCTTGACATCATCATTGATAATGGGAAACCATTCAAGAATCAAGAAGTCCAAACCCTTTGTCAAAAATTTCATATCCAACACCATTTTTCCACTCCCTACTACCTCCAAGGTAACAGTCAAGCGAAAGCTTCAAACAAAACTATATTTAGAATCCTGAAGAAGATAGTGAATGAAGTTGGCTATGACTGGCATCTACAGCTTAACCCTACCCTTTGGGCTTATCAAACCAGCATTTGTACCCCCATAGGAGCCACTTTATATTCTCACGTATTTGGTTTCAAAGCTATCCTACCCATTGAGGTCAAGCTACCCTATTTAAGAATCTCATTACAAAATCTCATTAATGAAGAAGAGTATTAGGTTGCACATCTGAATGAGTTAGAACTCCTAAATGAGAAGCACCTCAACGCTCTCAACCACTTGCAAGCCTATTAGAATCACCTCCACAGAAGCTACAACAAGAAAATCAAGACCCATAGATTTGAAATAGGTGACCTTGTACTCATGGAAAATCAAAGAAACTTGCAGGAGCAGCACAAGAAAGGCAAGTTTAAACCAAATTGGTTGGGACCCTTTGTGATAACAACCAGTTAGAAATTAGGAGCTTACCAACTAGAAACACTTGAGGGACAACCTCTAGAGGAGCCAATGAACATCATGCATCTCAAGAAGTTCTATGCCTAACCCATCAAATATCCTAATAAAACCAAAAAAGAAAAAAAAAAGAACAAAAAAGTAAAAAAATAAAGAAAAACTGAGTGCAATAAAGTCATCCAATGGTGAAAACCACCTTAGTGGCACCTTGGATAAGTACCATGGTGAAAATCTATTTTAGGCACCATGAGTAGTGGCCAATTCCACCATCTAATAAGTCCTCAACCATCACTTCATACCACCTCCATCCCATGGCTTGGTATTGTAAACACTCAACGCTAAACATCCCAGCCTTCATCACCCACCCAAGGCAAATTCTCGACTAAATGCATCCTTGTATACACTCCTTGTATAGAAAAAAATCCAAAAACCCCAAAACAATCAGAAAATCCAAAACCCCCCAAAAAAAAATCCAAAAACCCCAAAAACATTCAGAAAATCCAAAAACCCCAAAAACATTCAAAAAATTCAAAAATCCCAAAAACATTTAGAAAAATCCAAAAATCCCAAAAACATTTAGAAAATCCAAAAACCCCAAAAAACATTTAGAAAATCCAAAAACCACAAAAACATTTATAAAATCCAAAAACCCCAAAAACACTTATAAAATCCAAAAAAACACCCAAAAAAATCAAAACATTCTAAAAAATCTTGCATCATCATCACATGTCAAAACTACATATCATCATCACCCGCATTTTAATGTGCCTTGTTACTATGGATACAGGGTATGTAGGCAGTCAAGAATATGAAGGAGGTATCCAATATTTAGGTACATAAGATGCCACCCATCCAACCCCACTTGGATGGTCCCTATTCCCTAAGCTTACACTTGATCTCAATACAATACACTCACTACACATACTATCAAAGCATCATCCCTTTCCACAAAATCATTAGCTTCAAGCATAATTTATGGCCTATATCTTTTTGACCATCCTTTGATTTATCCTAATCATCCATTGATTCCTGCCTTAACGGATGCATCCTTCCTATAATAGGCAGAATCACCAATCCACACCCATCTTGGCAAGAGATACAATGGTTGTTTGTTTGGTCAGTTGGTCTTTCAGTTATTGATTTTAACATTTGTTCTATTCAGGGATCATTTCAAAACTACCTTGATCTCACTATATCATGGTATGTGGCAAAATATCTAGAATGGGGCATGGTCATTGCTTTCGTATCTTGTGCTTGTGGGTTGTTCTCATTACTCCAATTTAGTATTCATATCTTGTGAATAGTAGGGTCGATTCTAGCATATTGATCTCCTTTTGCATCTAAGGTTCCTCGTTCCTTTTTCGTACTAAGGGCTTATGCTATGGATCCCCCTCATTTGTCTATGCAAGGTTGTACTATCTTGGGCATGTATGGGATCATCTTATTGTTTACGGGTCTAGTCCATGCAAAGGATGGATATACAGCATCACCCTGGTCTTTTATACCTTGGTGAAAATATCCTCTTTGTTATAATAAACTTAGGATTTCTCTAAAAACATATCAGCACAATACCCACCCCCAATACCCCCATCCCCTGACAAACAATTGCCCCCCATCTACCAAGGCATGTGGTTCTTATAGAAGTGATGTGACATTTTCTGCCACTCACACCTAGCCATACATCACTTCACATCCCTAACCTTGGCTTTACATTAATGAAGACTAGGACCTAACCATTTCCCTCATCCTAAAAAACTCATCCCATAAGCATCCAACACCTAAGACAATCTAGTTTACAACCTAATTCCAACCTACCCAACCCAAGTGACATAAAAAGTGGCTTTATATTATAATGTGTGTCAAATGATCAAGGATTCTACATCTCCTATCTACCCTCCCCACCAACCATACACAAAGCCCAAATCTAAACCCCCCAACCCCTCAAAATGGCTCTAACACTCCATGTATCATGACCAAAATCCTCCATCCCCACCACATCCTGCATACACTGCATCATCATTAGATCATAATCATATCATTAGCATCATCACATGGCATCATAATCCATATCATAATCATAAACCATCCCATAATGCATCACATAAACAATAAATCATCTATATCCATAACATAATAAAAAAACCAAAATCCACATCACATCATAACATCATAGCATCATCACAACATATCATATCATCATCACATCATAATCACAACATAATCATATCATTAGCATCATCACATGACATCATAATCCATCATAATCCACATCATAATCATAAAACATCCATATGCATCACATAAACAAACATCCATGCATTTACCATAATCCATAAAATCATAAACATCCATATCCATCATATCATAAAACAACATAAGGCATCTGTAAAACATCAATATACATCATAAAAGCATAATCCATACATAATCATAAAAACATTCATAACATAATCAAAATACAAGTGCATCCATAAATACATCCATCAAAATGATCATATCATATAAATCCATATCTATATCCATATGCATCAATGGTCATGATATAAAATGTGCCCAAAGAGCTAAAATACATACATCAAAAGCTCGAAGGCATATACAAAATCACTGAGCAGAACTCTCCTGATAAGAAGGTGTGGGAGAATGGGGAGGAGACCCCTGTGGTGCTATGGAAGGCCCTACCCCTATAGCCCCTGGTGTCATCACTAGTGGAGGCATCATTGAAGGTGGCTACCTACCGGCCCTATCACTAATGGTGTCTAAGTCCTCACTAATCTTCTAGCCCCTGAGTGACTTTACTGACTATAGTTGACCACCCTCTGATCCTCTAGCATAGTTGTATGATACACACCACGGTAATACTCTACCCAGCCTGCTGCCTCAGTCACTCAACCTGAATCTGGGTGTAGTTAACCCACATCTGAGACATCCCTATACCATCCACAATCCCCTACAAATAGGTGACCTACAGTTGTAGCTGGGATACCTGCACCTCAGCCCGTTGTCGCATAACCTTGGCTCCTTGGTGCAACACTCTCTCTCCATCCTGCACTAATATCACACACGCCAGCTCAGCCCCATCTCCCCCATCCACCAATCCTTGCAGCCATTGTACCTCTGCAAGAGCGTTATCTCACTCCACTCATAGGGTGTCCCACTCTGCGCTCACCCACGCTAACTTAGCTCCATATCCTAGAGCATTATCTCACTCCGCCCATAAAGTGTCCCGCTCTACCTGGAGCTACCTGGCCTTGTCCTCTAGGCTCGCCACTCGAGCCCGTAGGGTACTAAATCCTCTCCATCTACCCATACATCCACCCTCTGGTGCACTCGATGCCTAGAACCAAAACAAAAGGACATGCACCAAATGGCCCTGTCCATGCAGCTCCCACTACAATTGTTGCCAACAGAGGAATACCTCCTCTACCACTACCCCCATCACCATCAACACCTCCACCACCACCACCACCCCCACCACCACCACCACCTCCTCCTCCATCTCCATGACCATCCCCATCATCATCCTCTACATTTGTCTCAGCTATGTACTCCTCCTCCTCATCCTCTGCTCCTGGCTAGTCTGCTGGAATGGTTAACTAAACTGGCCTGCTTATGCCCACTAGGCCTCGTATGTTGGTATGGTACCTGCATCTACCACTGCCAACCACCAATCCCAATCCACTGCCACTATGTGATCAAACTCTACAATAACCGTAGATGAGTCTAGCTAAACTCCCCACCACCCATGATCTCACTGCACCTGAGCAAAAATGACTGATACCTACGGCACATTCTTCTGCAATCCAAACTGGCACAAAATCGATCAGGGAGGTACCAATCCAAAATGTAAATTGTCCTCCCTATAAGAGTGTGGCTGCCGAGTAAATGGAAGATGAGCATCATCATCTAATTGGGGCTCACATCATATGTACAACCGCCATATCACTGATGTCACCTCATCAAAAACATGTCTCTAGAATCTCATATTGCCCAACTACTGATGTGTTAGAATACTAGTATAGGCAAACACATAAGGCTGAAATTGTGGCCTCACATGTTCACATACTAGCCTGGTCACTATAATATACTCCCTCACCCACACATGGAGAAGTTTCACCCCATAGCCAAGGCTTGCTCCACTCAGATACATAACCTGGTGCATATCATGATACAGATCGGCCAATAAACATGGCTCGCATGCATATACTACACCTTGAGATACCATCTACTCCACATAGTCTCCCCATCCCACAGGAGATCCATGAGAGCACCGATCTAACATCAACACTCCCCTGATGAGTCTGTAGATGTACAAATCAAAATCACTAAGTCACCTCCTAAGGGTCACCAACCACAACATCTCCTGCCCATCCTCACCTGTGTCCACCTGCACTGGGGCAAAAACATGCTACAGTGTTGCCAAACCTATTGCCTAATCATAGACAACCCTCTAGTCATTAATGAGGATCCGTAGGATCCTCCACACATCCTCCAAGGTGATCGTCATCTTACTCGTTGGCAACAAAAATGAGCAGCTCTCACTCCTCCATCACTCCACCAAAGTTGTCATCATCGCTCAATGAGCTCGCAATCAAGGAATCTCTGAAATAGACCATAGTCCAAGTTCTCTCAGGCGGTTCTACTCCACCTAAGTCAACCTATCTCTAACCACCATCATAGGAGGTCACCGCTCTGGTGACTGTAAAGTAGGAAAATCAACATGTATTCAAAAATCCCAAAGAAATCAATCTTTTTCCCAAAAATAGCGCAGAGGTGCTATTCCATTAACCCCTAGCCATACTTCAGTCGGAGGCACTAATAGACTAACGTCTAATACTAATCTAGATGGAGGCATTGACAGAGTGACCTTAAGTGCTAATCTAGATAGATGCGCTAACCCATTATCCCTAGGCACTAACCAAGATGGAAGTGTTATTTTAGAAACCCCAGGTGTTATTTCACCTGGAAGATCCAAAAACCCTTGAATTTGGTGCCAATCAAGCCTAAGGTGCTAATTCATTAACCCTAAGTGCTAATCGAGATGATTGTGCTAATAACTAGGGGCATGCATTGATCGAGACATGGCACTGAACCCCCTTAAACTCGGCGCTAATCGAGCCGATAGCACTAATTCATCGACTGCATGCGCTAAAACTAGCACCCCCCTTAAACAAACCAAATGCACTAATCTAGACTATGGAGTTAATTCACCAACCATATGTGTTGCATGGCTACGTGTAGATGCTAAACCACCTAACCTACCCCTTTCGAGCCCCATAATGGCTCAATTATTATCATTGGAAGTGCAACAACCAAAGATTCTTGCATCACCTATGTGGAAAGCAGTTCCAATTTTAGGGGATATGCTTATAAGAGGACCTTCCAAGAATGATCATGGTCAAATACTTCAACTACCAAAGAACCTTCCACCATCCATCCCTTCCTCCTTATAGGCACACACTAAGGTGAGAGTAATTGATGACCACTTCCAACACCAACAAGCACCATATAAGCCATTGTCCTTGAAATACCAGATGTTGGGTCACAAGTGGGCACTTGATTTGTATGGGCCTCTTAAAGTTTCATAAAGGACTAACAAAAGAGCATCCGAGTTGAAGTTACCCAAGTCAAAAACATACAACCATTCCCCTCTGTCTCTAGCTTGGAGAAGGTTAATAGACACAAAGTTTCATCCCAAATAGTGTTACCAAAGCTTGATGAAAAAGGAAGAATCATTTTAGGGACCTCAAACAATCTACCTCATCTAGCAGAAGAAATATCCAATTGAAGATACCACATGGGATGATGAAGATTTTATACAAAAGCATCCACACTTGATCAGTGTTGAGGACAGTGCTTCTCTGAAGGAGGGGGCATGTTATGCCCTTAATCCTATAGGGTGTATATGGTTATGAGTAGTTGGATTGTGCCTGCCTTAACACCTAATTAAGTTATATAATCATTATTATAGTCATATTTAGGTTGTTAGGTCATCCAACGGGTTATAATTAAGTATCTAAGTCGGCTTGGGTGGCAGCCATGGCATAATCAGGTATATATGGAGCTAGTGTAGGTTTATTATCATTATATTGCAAATTGTGTTCTTCATTGGAGGCTTTTAGAGGTTGTCCCCTTGAAGTGGCATAATATTATCAAGTATTTGCAGCATATTTCCTATTATATTCTTCTTTTGTGCAAGTTATTTAATTACATTTTTGGTTGTCAAATAGTTACAGAGGAAGTCGTTACATTTTAGCATAGTTTGAGTTTTGGATTTATAGTTTTGAGAACATGTTGTAAAGTCGTAAATAGATGTCTTATCCATGTTTGAGGAGAAAAGGATCGACATAAGAGTGATATTTGGTTTGTGAATGTATACCAAGTTGAAAGTTTTGCACAATTGTAACTTTTGCCACTAATGCCAGATTATTTGGAGTTTGTGCTAGTAGAGGAGTATATGAGAAGGTTTATTAGACCCATAAGGATGTATGTTGTGCACTACATGGAAAATTCTCCACCATTGTCACCATATGGAATTAGAAGTTTGTTAACACTAGATGACTACACGTTTCATGTAGCCTATATCTTTGTGCCACCTTGTAGCTGAAGTAGACCATCTTGGAGGTTTGAGATTTCTATATAAACAAGGCTTGATATGGATTGAAGGATCATCAAGAGGAATTAGGAGAGAATATGACAAGTTTGGAATAGGGATGTTGAAGAGAAAATTGATTGAAAATGTGGGCATGGAGTCCAAGAATTGAGAGTCTAAGATGGAGTTAGAGATCTGGAATGAAGATGTTGGTAATGCAGCTTTTAGGGATGTAATAGGTTTGCTTTGAGTAGTTTCATTTTATGTTGGTGACCAAATGATTATGGCCTGACATGAAAGAATGCCCCTTGCAACAAGTTATGAGTAGTTTAACCTCAAGTTAGTAATCAAACAACTACAACCTAACATGTAAGGAGCCCACTAGGGTAAATTATAATCATTCAAGCTTTTGGAATCAATATGGTTGCATTGCTATTTTGGTGAAATTTTGTTGTATTTATTGTATTGAGTGTTTTGGTTGCATGGTTGGACAATCCCTCATTAGATCCTCCATCCATGACTACATCACTAGTGAGCTTTGAAGTAATGCAATAGAAGGCAAATTTTGAGAGATGGAATGGAAAGTGAGCTCTAGAGTAATGGAATAGAAAATGAACTCCGGAGTGATGAAATGGAAGGTGAACTTCAAAGAAATGAAGCTAAATGTGAAATTTGGAGCAATGAAGTCAAATGTGAACTCTAGAGCAATGAAGTAGAGTATTAGCCAAGAAATATGCCCTAAGAGATGCCTTGAGGTAGAAGAATCTATGATGAAAGGGTGGGATAAAAGAAAAATCATTATGTATACCAAAACCCTAATCAAAAGATATAATCATATAAGATCAAGCCCTAGAAAAATATGAAAATAGATGAACAAGTAGAATTATATTATATCTCAAAACATTGATTAGAAGCCCCATCAAAATGATAGGTTGTGTAGGATAGATTGGTTCACCAAAATGTAAAGAAAAATAAAAGTTTCCTTAAGTTTAGTCTAGGCTAATCCAATAACATGTGTACACATAAGCACAATTAATCCAGATTAATTATGATGTTGATATCTGAATATTTGAACATTTTTTTAATAATTAAATGTGAGAAATATAAATAAGAATAAATGTACTTAGCTCAATAATCAATGGATGCACAAAGACTAATGAGGATCTAAATTTGATAAGCCTCAAGATTAGGAACATAGATGTTATACTAGTAATTGCCTACAAATTAGAATATTCTATTGATTTTGTGAAGGGATGAGTCTCAATCTAATGACCTAGGACTAATTCATAATATCAAACTCATCTTGTACTTGCAACTTTGTACTAGATATTTTGCAGACTTCTATTCTTCACTTCACCTAATCAATCTTGCCTTCTTCTCTAACTTTTGATATATGATAGACTAGTGGTATTTATAAATACCCTTTTGGGGTTGCCAATATGTCACAAGGGGACATCTTCTCCTAGGTCAATCCTCATAAATGTGTATGAATAATAAAAAATAATAATCTTCAGTCATGAAAATGCTCCTATGAATGCTTGTGTAGAACTAGATTCCTTTTAGTGCACCAATTGAAGTACATGATATGAATAATATGCAAATATTGCTAGAAAGTAGGAGAAGATTATAATGAATGCATTGAATGCTTTTAAGTACAAGAACAAAGAAATATATCTCACAAGCCTATGTTTATTTGGCACTAGGGAGGAATGGTAAAGGTGTTTGATTTAAATTTAAAATTTTTAAATGTAAAATTAGGATAGGATGAATATATGATTGTGAGGACAATCTCACAACCACAAACTACTCCCAAGATAGAAAAGGGGCTAGGTCACAAAGGATAATGTTTATGAATCCTTATAAGAGCCCCTAAGGGAAATGGAGCCTATAAAACCGTAATTTTGCATTGTATTTCTTCTAGTGTTCCTCATGGTCATAAAGCCTAGAGAGATCTGACTTTAATACTATTCTCATCATGAAGGAACTTGTTCAGATCTAGAGCATGTTTGTGATCAAAATCATATGGAAGGCTTGAGAAGCTATCAAGTCATGGCTTCTATTGAAAGGGAATGATTTTTGTAATGGATTGTCTATCAATCAACAACCGATTTGGTGGTCTCCTGTGATTGGTTGCTAGGATGGACCTCTTGCTAAGGTTCCTTGGATTTGTGTCCTAATTTTTTTAACAAAGGCATTAAGACTCTTCCAAACCTTTTTTCAAGGACCACTAGAAATTTGTTGTCTTGGCCTACTGGCCAAATTGAAATACATACACCAATCAGGACTTTGAATCCTTATAGACTATTGTTGATTTTATTCTTGCATAAATGCTTCACAAAATTTGGGCAAAGAGTTTTAAACCCTAATGGAAAGATTGGAAATGGTATCCTAATACCCCATTTTGCAAGTACAAACCTTGCAGATGATATGATTGGCTCTCTACATCTACATATGGTGCAAGATCTCAATGACAAATGGGCAATACAATTGTTGGTAGGCTCATGGCAACATAGATTCTAGATTATTCAAGGTTAGTCATTCTTGAACTAAAGCTTGCTCACTTTGTTTAGTGTTTTCTCAACTAGGACCTTCCAATTGGTTCGAGATTGGTTCATTTGGGAGTTATCAATCCTCACCATCCTTTTTTCCAATACTAGGAAACTCTCAAATATCTTTTCTAGTTTTCCATTAAAGCCCCTCCTACTTAGAACTAGATATGTGACTTCTTTAAGTCTTTCAGATATAAGCATTTTTCCTGGCATATGATTCTTTTAGGGGATTGACTTCTAATTTCTACAAAGCACCTAAATATGACATGCTTTTAGAGTGGAAATCTTGTTCATCATTTGGAAGGTAGACATTCAACCATATTTTTAGGAACTTTTGTTGATATTCATTTCTCTATGTATACTAAATCCATGATTTGCTCTAACATTCTCATGAAAATACAAGTGCAAGCTAATAAAGTTGCTCATCTACTAGTGCTTTTTGACCACTAGGGTAATGCACCTTGTGTGGTTGTCAAAGTTCCATCAACCTCTCTCTTTAATAGGGATCAATCCCCTCCTCAAAGGTGTTCGCATGGACATAGTCACAATTCTAGTGGGCATGATTTTCATGGGTCTTAGCCTCCTTAACATAGAGCCTGAGGTTACAATGCTCATGGTTGGTCTCAACATCCCTATCTACCTTATGTCTCCTCTTAGCCTTGTGACAAGGGTGCTCCTAGTTGGCCAAACAACGACAAATTTCTTCACATAGCTGTGACAATTTCTCCCACTAAGAATGATACTTAGCGATTAGATGGAGATCAAGTTAATGAATAAGGCACCATTACAAGTTGGCAATTCCAAATGGCTAAGACCTTCCTGATGGCTAGGCAAGCCTAATGACTTTGACCTGCCTCCACCTCCTTTTGGATCTATAACACTTATACTTAGTTGAAGAGACCTAATGTCTCAAGTTACTGCTTGGAACCTCAGTCGTTCATTAGCTAGACTTGAACTGTCGGCGAACTCTTAACTTGTTCTACCAATGGATAGTGTCTCTCCGATAATTGTTTGGTCATCGGCCACTCTGGAGCATCGGCAGACTTTGTTAATGCTACATCAATCACTTTACTATCATCGATGGTGGTTTGTCTATCAGGTAGACTTTCTGTGTCGGCAAAAGTGAGGAGTCTTTGGGTGATCTGCAAGGTTACACCGATGAAGGGCAAGCTATCGGGTTGACATGCTCTAGCTTCTCCGATCGATATGTGTCATACCGATGTGATGTGTCTATCGGCATAAGGTTGGCCATCGGCTGTGCCTGTGGCAATTACTCCGACGGTCTTCTATTACGCCGATGAAGGATGAAGGTTTGGGTATCGGTGGGACAAGGAATCATCGGTGTGAATGGTGGAGTGGTCTCCGATGGTTTGGGCTATTCCGATGAGGTTTAGACTGGCATCGTCGGTAGCAAAATTGCCAATGATAGTCTTATAGTGTGTTCAGGTATAACCTAGATATCAAACTCGAACTGGTGAATGTGGGACTAAAGGTCTCACATGAATACGAACAGTTGTGATGGTTGGAAGATAGCGATGCTAGTCAGTTGAAACGAACAATTAGGGCAGAAGTTAAAAATGGATTTGCTCTTAAAGACTGTAATAAATATATACAGATTTGGAGAGGTCGTTAGTAGATGATGAGATTCGATCAAATTGTTCATTCTATAGATGTACAAAGGAAGTGAACTGTATGATTTGAGAATCGATACCTGAGTGAGAAGGCTGGGATCTTTATTGTAATCTTTCTAAGCTTACTGTAAATAAAGATTGTCTCTCTTGTGGTGTTGGGTTTTTTACCCGAAAGGGTTTTCCCACATACATCTGGTGTTGTTCTCAGTTGTCTTGTATGTTTATTATGTATTTTTTGATGTGTTCATCTTTGTATTTGAATTAAACGTTACATGTCTACATTATCCCCTTTGAATTGACATTAGGGAAGCTATATTCTGCACCTGTGCTTTCCTAACAAGTGGTATCAGAGCCTGGCCAATTGTGTTATCTTTGTTGGTAGGTTGGGTTTTTTGTGTTAGTTCTGTGAGTGGGAGTTCTGTAGAGGTCTATTTTGTTAAATAAGATGGCAAGTACATCAAAAAAAATAGACATTGAAAAGTTCAATGGCACAAACTTTGAGTTGTGGAAGCTTAAGGTTGAAGATGTGCTGGTCGACAGAGATCTTTGGGTTACTGTGTCTGTGACTAAACCTTCAAGCATGAAGCAAGAAGACTGGGATTTGGTAGATAGGAAAGCCAGAGGACTGATAAGAATAAGTTTAGCGGATTCTATTCTGTTGAACGTCCATGAGGAGAAGACTGCAAACACTTTGTGGAAGAAGTTGGGAGATATTTATCAAGGCAAGTCCTTGGTGAATAAACTTTTCCTCATAAAGAAGTTGTACTCTCTAAAAATGGATGAAGGAGCATATATAGCAGACTATCTAAACTCATTTAATATGATTGTTGCACAGTTGACTTCTGTAGGTGTAAAAATAGAAGAGGAGGACCGTTGTATGCTTATGTTGTGTTCCTTACCTAACTCATGGGATCATCTTGTGATGGCTATTGGAAGTACAACCACGTTTAAAATTGAAGAAGTTGTTGCCTTGCTATTATCTGAAGAGATGCGGAGGAAATCTTCTGAGATGGCCAAAGAGGCCCGGTCCATTCGAGGTAGATCGAAGGAAAGAGACAAGAAGAAAGACAAGAAGTCTAAGTCCAAATCAGAGGGGAGATCGAAATCTCCTGGCAAAAAGTCCAAGGTGAAGTGCTGGAATTGTGGATAGAAAGGACACATCAGAAAAGATTGCAAAGAGGAGAAAAAGAAGAAGAAGAAGAACTTCTCTGACACCGATTCTTCTCAGAGTGATGTTGATGCCTTCATTGCTGCCTTGGTAATGCCTGCATCTAAAGATGTATGGCTGGTGGATTCAGGAGCATCTTTTCATATGACATCTCACAGAGAATGGTTCACAAAGTATGAACCGTATGCTGGTGGGAAGGTGTTCCTGGCAAGTGATTCGACACTGGAAATTGTTGGCTGAGGAAGAGTCAGAATCCAGTTCCCGGATGGCAAAATAAAGGGAATGAATGGAGTATTACACATACCAGGTCTGGCTCAAAATTTACTTTCTGTTAGTAAGCTTAATGATGTTGGAGTGCAAGTTACTTTTGTGAATGGTGGCTGTATGATGACTAGAGGTTCTATTGTACTGGCAAAGGGTGAATGCATTGGAACTTTGTATAGGTTAGATGCTAAACCAGTGTGTTGTAATAATGTCTCTATAAAATTTGAAAAAGCTACTATTGTAACACATGATGCAAACTCTATGGAAGTTAAACTTCCTACAGAGAAAACAATGCTCTGGCATCATAGACTTGGTCACATAGGTGAAAAAGGTTTAAAAACCTTGAAAAACAAAAACCTGGCAGATGGGCTGATTGATTGTAATCTGGAGTTTGATTTCTGCGAACATTGCATATATGGAAAATAGAACTGTGTTTCTTTCTACTCTAGTTCTCATAAATCTTGTGGTGTTCTGGACTATGTACATTCTGATGTTTTTGGTCCAGTTGATGTTCCTTCTCTGTCTAAATCAAGATACTACGTATCGTTTATTGATGATTATTCAAGGAGGGCATTTGTATATTTTTTAAAAAATAAATCAGAAGTGTATAGTCGGTTTAAACAATTTAAAAATCTTGTGGAAAATCAGACTGGTAGAAAAATAAAATGTTTGAGAACATATAACGGTAGTGAATATTACAATGCAGATTTTGATAAATTTTGTCTTGATCATGGAATAAAAAGGCATAAGACTACACCTTACACTCCACAATAAAATGGAGTTGCTGAAAGGTTGAATCAATCATTGATGGAGAAAGCAAGAAGTATGTTGAGTTATGCTGGTCTTGAACAAATGTTCTGGGCTGAGGCAGTTGCTACAGCTTGTTACTTGCTGAATCATTCTCCTACTTCAGCATTCGTTGATAAGACGCCTACGAAAGCATGGTTTGGAAAGAAGCCTTCTCTAAGACATATTCATGTCTTTGGCTGTGAGGCATATGCTCATATCCCTGAGGTAAAAAGATCTAAGCTAGATTACAAGGCAGTCAAATGTATCTTTATTGGCTATGGAGTCGGTGTTAAAGGGTACAAGCTTTGGAATCCTGAAACTGAAAAAGTAATTTACAGCAAGAATGTAATTTTCAGAGAGCTGAAACCTTTGGTTATTGATCCTCAGCTGGAGAAGACAAAAGAAAAGAAAGAAAAGAGTGTTGTTAATATTCCTCTGACCCCTGTAAAAGAGGAACAACAAGCACCAAGTGTAGATGATTCAGATGTGAGTTCGAGTAGCTCCGAAGATTCAGATCCAGAGCAAGAATCTGAACCTGCACCTCAGTCGTTGAGGAGGTCTACACGTGAAAGAAGACAACCAGATAGGTATGGATTTTCAATACTTGATTCAAGTTGTGCCTATGCTTTGCTTGCTGATACTGATGAACCTAGGACTGTGAAAGAAGCTATTAGTTTACCTGATTCAGATTCTTGGTTGGAAGCCATGGATAATGAAATGTCATCGTTGGAGAAAAATGGAACCTGGGATCTGGTGCCCTTGCCTAAAGGTAGAAAACCTGTGGGCTGTAAGTGGGTATTTAAAAAGAAATATGGTCCAGATGGTAGTATTGAAAAGTACAAGGCAAGACTGGTTGCTAAGGGGTATTCTCAAAAGGAAGGTATAGATTATGGAGAAATATTTTCCCCTGTAGCTAAGCTGACATCCATTAGATTTATGTTGTCACTTGTAGCAGCGTATGACTTTGAAATTGAGCAGATGGATGTGACGACAACATTTCTTCATGGGGACCTTGAAGAAGAAATTTATATGTCCCAGCGAGAGCATTTTGTGGTAAAAGGTAAAGAACATCTGGTATGTAAACTTAAAAGTCTCTTTATGGCTTGAAGCAATCTCCCAGAATGTGGTATCAGAAATTCGATACGTATGTTTTATCTTTGGGATATGTGAGATCTAAATCTGATCATTGTGTCTATTATAAAACTGATGGTGATCGGATTCTTATAATTGCACTGTATGTGGATGACATGTTATTCATTAGCAATGGTAAGGGGATGATCTCATACTTAAAATCTCAGTTGTCCTTGAAATTTGAAATGAAGAATCTGGGGGTAGCGAAGTACATTCTGGGAATGGAAATCAAAAGGGATAGATTTAATAGAAAGCTTTGGCTCAGCCAGAGCAAGTATATTACCAATGTTCTTAATAAATTTAATATGTCTGATTGCAAATAGTTAGTTGTTCCAGTTTTGCAGGGAACGAAACTATCTATTGAAGATTGTCTAGAATCTTCGAACGAAATTGACGACATGAAAAAAGTGCCTTATGCAAGTGTTGTTGGCAGTTTAATGTACGCAATGGTCTATACCAGACCAGACATTGCCCAAGTAGTGGGAGTTTTGAGCTGATTTATGGCAAATCCGGGAAAATCACATTGGGATGCTATGAAGAGAGTTATGAGGTATTTGAAGGGAACTTTTGACTTTGCTATTTTCTATCATGGAAACTCAGTTGGATCTCAGAAATCTATCAGGATTCAGGGATATGTTGATTCTGATTGGGCAGGGGACATTGACAGTAGAAGATCCACCAGTGGATATGTATTCATGATAAATGGTGGTGCTATCAGTTGGATGAGCAAGTGGCAGGCTGTAGTCTCTTTGTCCACAATAGAGGCAAAGTACATGGTAGCTACTCGTGCATGCCAAGAAGTTGTTTGGTTGAAGAGGTTGTGTTCTGATGTCGATTTTGATGTAGGGATACAAATTCATTGTGACAGTCAAAGTGCTATCTGTTTGGCAAAAAATCCTACTTTTCATGCTAGGACAAAACATATTGATGTCCAATATCACTTTGTTCGTAATATGGAGGAAGACAAAAAGGTAAAGCTAGAAAAGGTTGATACTTTGGATAATGTTGCAGATGCCTTGACTAAACCAGTGAGCATGGCCAAGTTCAAACGGTGTTCAGATGAAATGGGTCTTCGGGCCCATAATTCTCAGTAATCGAATGAGGATTAAGAGGTAGCAGTAATCTCTTCGACAAGTGGGAGATTGAAGAGACCTAATGTCTCAAGTTACTACTTGGAACCTCAGTCGTTCATCGGCTAGACTTGAACTGTCGGCGAACTCTTAACTTGTTCTACCGATGGATAGTGTCTCTCCGATAGTTGTTTGGTCATTGGCCACTCTAGAGCATCGACAAACTTTGTTAATGCTACACCAATCGCTTTACCCTCACCGATGGTGGTTTGTCTATCGGGTAGACTTTCTGTGTCGGTAGAAGTGAGGAGTCTTTGGGAGATCTGCAAGGTTACACCGATGAAGGGCAAGCTATCGGGTTGACATGCTCTAGCTTCTCCGATCGATGTGTCATACCGATGCGATGTGTCTATCGGCATAAGGTTGGCCATCGGCTGTGCCTGTGGCAGTTACTCCGACGGTCTTCTGTTACGCCGATGAAGGATGAAGGTTTGGGTTTCGGTGGGACAAGGAATCATCGGTGTGAATGGTGGAGTGGTCTCCGATGGTTTGGGCTATTTCGATGAGGTTTAGACTGGCATCGTCGGCAGCAAAATTGCCGATGATAGTCTTACAGTGTGTTCGGGTATATAAACCTAGATATCAAACTTGAACTGGTGAATGTGGGACTAAAGGTCTCACATGAATACGAATAGTTGCGACAGTTGGAAGATAGCGATGTTGGGTCAGTTGAAACGAACAATTAGGGCAGAAGTTAAAAATGGATTTGCTCTTGAAGACTGTAATAAATATATACAGATTTGGAGAGGTCGTTAGTAGATGATGATATTCGATCAAATTGGTCATTCTGTAGATGTATAGAGGAAGTGAATTGTATGATTTGAGAATCAATACCTGAGTGAGAAGGCTAGGATCTTTATTGTAATCTTTCTAAGCTTAATGTAAATAAAGATTGTCTTTCTTGTGGTGGTGGGTTTTTTACCCGAAAGGGTTTTCCCACGTACATCTGTTGTTGTTCTCAGTTGTCTTGTATGTTTATTCTGTATTTTCTAATGTGTTCATCTTTGTATTTGAATTAAACGTTACCTATTTGCATTATCCCCTTTGAATTGACATTAGGGAAGCTGTATTCCACACTTGTGCTTTCCTAACATTAGTGGTTTAGTCACTTGTTATTTTGTCTCTTTTAATATGTTCGTCTAATGGACCTTGGATAAACTTTGGGGTGTGATTTATTCCACCCACCCTTTTTGTGTGAATATTGTGTAATATACTTTTTTATACGAAATAATATATACGACACTATTTCATTAAAAACACCATTTGGAAGCTAGGGGAGAGGACCCAATTACTGAGCATGTTCCAATAGGTGTGATAATATTTGTGTATTTAAGGCCCAATATTTTTAAAAGTTTAGCATTAGTAATTGTGACTTTAATGTTGTTAGTGTTACTATAAGTACTTGTAATTGAACAAAATGTGCTCATTAGATTTAAAAAGCAACCAATTATGTGATGCGACATCAACACACCAACAACATGACTTAATGCACACCTATTGGTCCACCCTTTTTGGGGGGAACTATTTGACACCTCAACAAAAAGCGTGCTAATGTGGCATCATATTTGATGACGTGGCCTTGAAACCTAAGTTATAAAAAGGGGCCTTGCCAAATAAACTATTGTAAAAATTTTGGAGTGATTCGAAATTGCCAGGTTTAATTTTTAAAGGGGTGAAGTTAGGGTGCTCAATTACTCGGTCCTCTCCCCTATGCATCTCTATGTTTTTAATGAAAAGTGATTAAAAATACATCCACAACATGTATATGCACGTCCCCCAAATTTCCTATCGACATGGCATTTGCACCTCCCAAGGGTGCAAGTGCTAGTAACGAAATTATGGCCGGATTCTAAGTTTTAGTGCATATAGGCGAGGAGGAGGCGAGGGCGAGAAGCTTCCGGTAATGCCGCGTGCAATTTTGATGAAGGCGACAGAAAATTCCGGCAGTCTTACTCGGATAGTTCATTCGGCTAACAATATCCCACACGGGCTGTGTTAGCATGTCCAATGTAGAGGGGATAGTATTAGTAGGGGTGAGGAAGAACGGTTTTAATTAAAAAGGGTCGGTTGGCTAATTATGCCACATTCGTCCAGGGAGGCGGGTGCTGTATGGATATCAAGACATATGGCCGACACAATTTCTGGAATACAAAAGGGTTGGCCCGCTCGGCCGACCCTCCACAACTTAAATTAAACTTAAACCCTAATTAATATAAATTACCCAAATTCATGAGAAAAATCTTGTAAATATTTGATTGTATTTCATGGTAAAATGAATAAATATAGTTGGCCCTAACATATCACAACACTATACATTCTAATAATAAAGTGTTTTTTTATTCCACTTTCCAATAATAAAGTGTTTTTTTAATCCACTTTTCGACATCGAAAAATAATAGTCGATATGTATGTTTTTGTTGATGATCAGAAAAGCTTTAACTCTTTGTTATTCATGAGGCGAGCATTCAAGTAGATATTCCATTTGTTGTTTTGTTTCATCCATGTCTTCTTTCTTTCGCTCATGACGTCATTAAAAACAACCTTAGGCCATCTACCTATTTCCATTTGTTCATTTTTTTAAATATCTTATGAGACGCACCATAGCAATTGCTTTAATAGGAGCTACCCTTATTTCACTTTGTATTATCTTATGAGACAACACATAAACTAGGCCCATGTCCTATGAGAATATAAGTTGACAAAACCTTCTTTCACCAATTAAACAAGGTTGTACTCAATGTGTCCGAACAAATTCAAAAACAACTTTGAAGATTGTAATAAAAATAAAAGCGTTTCAATACAAATTACCTTGGGCAATTCATTAAATGGTAGGTATTAATACTTTAGGATTTTATAGAGCTGGGATAAATAATGGTATTGAAATTAAATATAAAATTTAAATAAATAAAATAAGACATTTAGTTTGAATTTTGATAGTGGAATATATTATAGAAGATGTTGGGAACTGATTTTGCTAATGTGTTGAAATTAAATGTTTTATTAGATAAATCCCTCAAAGTCTATAAAATGATTATTCTTTACTGTAGTTCAAATTTGTGCTTATGGAATTGAATTTGGTATGTGGGAATAAATTGGCAACTATTGCAAATGTGATTCAACTCATTGTACCTAGGTTTGAAATGGGGGTGCTATAAATAGACACCATTTTGAACCTTGTTAAGCAAGAATTTGCTCTCCTTTGGTTAAGCCCCTTGGCAGACCGGTTTGACATCGATGAACAAATATTGAAGACATTAAGCAAGCATGTAGTATACATAAGGTGATGATGCACGCTGACAATGCAATTAGATTGCTTTATGATGATACACTCACTTTTAGAGTTTCTTGTATATGACCTCTCTTGCATGATTTTAGATGGATAAGGATTTCCTTTAATAGGATAACATAGCATAAATCCACACAAACATGTGTTAGGTCGACTCACAATGACTAGTAGGAAAAGGGCAACAAGGTTTAAATTTTGACTTTGAGTCTTAAGAGTTTGAGGTTCATTTCCATGCGCGTGGAAATGGCATGGATTCATTCCACACCCATAGGTTTGAACCTAGGTGGTGAATGGGAAATCTAGGGATCAAAACTGATTCATGGGGATGAGTAAAGATAGGGACATGCTAGGATATGGTTGAGTTGAATTTAACACAAGATTATACCACTTGTAGACTTGTTATTGCATAAAGGGCAAGCCAATCGAAGTAAATCCAAAACATAAGGAAAAAGGAAATGTGTATGTAATTTTCAACATTAGATTTTGCCCCCACTTTGATGTGCATGCAAACTACCATGAAAATACATGTCAAAGTAAACAAGTACGCAACATGAAAAGTAAATATTTCACACACAGAGAATAAAAATGCTAATGATGATTCTTGTGCTCTACTTGCAATGTGTGTTGCATTGGAAAACCTACAAAAAAAGGAAAAAGCATGCAATGAGTAGCATCTATCATACATTTAAAATAAACACTAACTACAACTTGCTTAAAACTATCTTCAAAAAAGTAAAAGGAGAAGGGTAAGGGATTTTGTCTAAGCAAAAAGTGGTATGAATCCAACTAAGCAAACAAGTGATATGATTCCAATTAAAGTTAAAAAGGATTTTGACTATGTAGAAAATTCTAACAATGCATAAAGATTGATAAAGATCCATCTAGCATGGGATTGATTAGGAGCCTATCATTACAAAACATAACTCATAAAGAAACATTAGTAACATATATGTCCCCTTCCAATTGGTTGCATATAAGAGATGCAAGGAGTTAAAGGTAAGGAGGAAAAGATGTGGAGTATGTGCATGGAAATGGAGAACAAAGTGTTACAAAGACGGTTGCCGTTGTACTAAAAGATTGACATGTTAATGCTCGATACAACCGCCAGAGTTAATGAATCCACGAGAGGCGGTTAAGCCTTGTCACAAACCCAAGCGTTACACTGCACAACACAAGGAGACCAAAGGCGCACACCTTGCAACAATCCCCCCAGTGCAAGTGAGGGGTTCGAACCTATTAAGGGAAAATTGGATCTAAACATGAATAATCAATATATCAATATCAATGATACCTAAAACTTAATGAAATAATGAACAAAAGAGATTCAATCAAACAATGCAAACCTCTAATTCTCAGCTTCCATTAATCGCCTATCACAAATGATCTTGTCTACGAATACGGCCCTCAAAAGGTGCACTTCCTTGCTATGATTCCAAGATGTTCAAATGGGAATGGCTATGATAGTTTTGCCATGAAGATGAGATTCACAACAATGATAGTAGTGTGTGGTAACAAGTGTGATCGCAAGCAATGAAGGAATTGGTGCCAAAGGCGCACTGTAATTCCTGCAGAGTAAGTTTACTTAAAGTTTGGATGAATGAAATGGAGTAATTGGATTCAATTTATAGACTTGGGAGAGAGAAGATCAACGGTATAGAAATAATGAGAAGATCAACGGTTAATGAACGTGCACGAATAAGAAGAAGACAAGTGTCACACAAAAGCTATTTTATTTGAGTAAACTACTTTCTTTTCTAAAGATAAGACATGCTTTTCATAAATTAGAAAGTTTTTTTCTAATTTAAGAGATATTAATAAAAATAAGGTTGATTGAGTCAGTTAACTCAACTTGTGATTTGCTTTTGCATGATTTGAGAGAAATTAAATAATAAATTATTTAATTTTGTGTGCATGAAGAAGAAGACTTATTTTTAGTTGAAGATAGGAAAGCAAATTAAATAAATAAATTTATTTAATTGTTGTGCAAAAATTGGAAGAATAAATAAAATATTTAATTATATTTTATTTTTGGAGATTGAGAGTATTTAAATAAAATTTATTTGATTTATTCAAATTTGGAAGAATGATTTTGACTTAATTAAATAATTAAGAATTATTTAATTGTTTGGAAGAATTTAATTAAATAAAAGATTTTATTTAATTTTGACTTTAGAAGAGATAATTAAGTATTTCAATATTTAATTAATTTAGAAGAATATGAATCGAATAAATAAATTTGTTTATTTATTTATTGATAGAAGAATTAGAAGGGAATAAATATTAAGAATATTTATTTAGACCAAGTCGTGTCATTTTTAGGCGTATACATTTTGCCCCTCTTTGAAGCAATGTGTTTTATCACGTTATTTCAAAGAATATTTTTTTATGATAATGATATAATGCCCCAGTTTGCCCCTGGTACAGGTTTAACAACGATAGGATGCCCCCTCGAGAGATTGGACGGGAAGAAGGCAAAATGCGTGAAACGAACAATCTCACGATGAAGAAAATGAAAATTAGGTTAGAATGAAGAAAGAGCTGAATGATACACGATGCAAGATAGAACGATGACACACACAAGCAAGTAAGCAAGTATGCACACATGATACAAGAACAAACAAGGTATTGCTCCTGTCTAGCAATAAACCACCGACTAATCGATATGAAATGATATACGACAGTGTTGTCATGACAGGGAACGATATATCCCTAGACCAACACAGCAGGCGTGTTGTCATGGCAGGGAATGATAGATCCCTAGAACAAGCACGAAGGATAATGTCTGGTTTCAGGAAATGAAATATGTCGTGTAAGACGCGTGTGTTGGTCTAATTTTGACAATGTCACATCCTATATAAGACAATTAATTGATTACAATCGATCGAGTTGGTTTACGACTAGACAAGGATCAAGACCACTGATTGTGATTGGATCATTTGACAAGATTGAGTTGACTTGATTGGTATGGATTAAGAATAGATTTGCACATGGATCACTGCTCAGGTTGACCGGATTGAGAAGAATGGACCACAATGATAGATAGAATACTGATTGATAGAAGAATGACTCAACAAAAGAACTCACAAGCTTTTATTTGTATTGATACTCTACATTTTTGGATCTGCATTGTATGGGATATGGATGCAAAATGCAAATGGATACGGTATGGGTATGGATATGGAATGCAAATAGATTTTTGCCATCTTGATATTGCAAGTATTTTGAAGTGCTTATTTCATCATTGGGCAAATTTTTAGTACTTTTTCCAAATGTTGTAAGTTAATACAAGCATCTAGGTATAATTGAACCGAGATGACCTGAGTATTGCTTACATGGATTTTGATTTAGCAAGTTGATACAAGCCTCGAGGTATAATTGAACCGAGATGACCTGAGTATTTCTTGCGTATCAACAGGCAGGGATTACCCCCTTTCATGTTAGACCTTTGATGTCCTCAATGATCTTTTGCCAATCATGTCATTAGACAAGGCGTCACATTACTAAAGTTTAATCCACAAACAACAAACAAAGAAAATAATCATGCCCCCATCATAACATCTCTAGCTTTTGGCATCCTTAAGTAGCATAGAAAGACATGATAGAAAAAATTAAGATGCTGTAAGCTAACCTGATCACAACCACAAAATATTTTTTGCATTTAGATGTGTTTGTTTCTTGCCATAATTTAAAAATTATTTAGAGTGCTTTAGGTACTTTCTTTCTTTGCTTTGGATAGGTTGAGGTGTTGCATTAAAATTTCTACTTGAAAGTGGGTTTTGCTTGCGCTTGCTTGCCTTGTGAGAGGTTCCACAATCCTCACTGGTGAGACAGACCCTAAGGGACTGACCTAGTGCCTCGGGGGCTCATTGCTAAATGGCCTTGCCTATGTGATGACACAGAGGCAACGTAGTTCGGGACTTGGACCATGAATGGGATGGACTAGAGAAAAGATGACAAGATATGGGATGGACATGAATCCTTGAGGGCGCATTGATAATGGCCTTGCCTACGTGATGACGCAGAGGCAGCATAGTTCAGGGGCTTGGACCATGGACCTAATATATAGATCAGATGAGGGATGATATGAAATAAATATGGGTTAGATATGGATCGGATGAGGCACGATATGAAACAAATATGGGTCAGATATGGAACAAATATGGATCAGATATGGATCAGATATGGATCGGATGATACTGATGACAAGGAAACACCACGGATAGGTAGATGCATGGGTGATAAGGAATGAAATGCACACGGAAGAGGGCAAGGATGTGATTGCCAAGGACTAAGTCACATAGGAATAACATGCCCCATTGTAGGTAGAGTACTTAGGATTTTTCATGACAATGCTTAAGACAAAGGAGGAGGATGAGAGGATAGTGAAGGATTTGTGTGGGTTGGAGGGATAAGGTATGTCAAGAGACATCTAAAACATTTGTCAACATTCTGCCCCTAATCTTTATCAAGATCAAAGAAAATGGGGGAAGGGAAGATTAGGATGGATCGCTCGATAGGATAGGTATGCAATGGATAGATTAATAGGATAGGAAATGGTACGGAAGGGAACTGATAGGAGAAGAGTGATATGCCGATGAGACAAGGTGCCCCCAAGTGTAGGTGACATAGGAGATCAACTTACACATGACGCCTATTTTCTAGGTTTTTATCATGGTACTTATCCAAGGTGCATGTTTGCCAGATTTTCATCGTTGGACGAAGGGATTTTTCTTTAATTTTTTTTTGGATAGGAGAAGGTGGATACGGAAGGGAGAGACTCAAGTATCTAGTTCCCTAAAAGGTGATAGTGTATTTCTAGATGGATGCTGTCGCAGATGTTGGTGTAATTAAATATTTAATTACACTTTATTAAGTTTACTTAGGGCTAATTTTAGTCTTAGGTTATTCTTAAGTCATATTAGGGTTTTTCTCTAACTTGCAAATATAAAAGCAAGTTCTCACATGTAATTCTTAAATCCATTTCATTAATTCATCCTTATTGTGCAAATTATTCCTCTTTGCTTTTTTATCTTGTAGAAGGTAAAGTTTAGGTTTTGCAGGTGATCTTTGTGGCTTGAATTAATCATCAAATTCAACATGGTATCAGAGCGGATTTGCAAGCCCCTTCTCAAATTTGGAGAATTTTTTTAGCAAGAGTCATTTGCTGGGTGTGTTTTTGTGTAAAACAGAGTATTCCATTGGATTCAGAGTAGCTGGAAAAGGCAGATTTGTCTTTTGTTTGGTTGAATTTGGTCTGGAGAAGCCAGATCTGTGAAAGTTTCAAGAGTGTTTTTTTTAGATCTGAAGAAAAACAGAAGTTTTAGAGCATTTTTGGCCAAAACAGACCTCACCATTGCGCTCAGAAGGCCCAAAAACCCCTATTTTCATATAAGGCACTCTATATTTTGCTGAAAAAAAGTTTCTGGGTGTTTTTTTAGGGTTTCAAAATTTTGGTTATGTGAAATCCGTATGACTGTACGGTGCCTTGATTTCCGTACCAACCTCGATTTTCATGCCATTCTCATCTGTGCTAATTTTTATTTTGGAGTTGCCTCGATTTGTGTGCCATCTTGATTTTTGAGCTGACTCGATTTGCGTACCCTATTGATTTCTGTGCCGCCTCAATTTTTGTGCCATCTCAATTTCTGTGCACAGGTACAACTGAGTTTTTTATTAATTTCTTAATTAAAAAAAAATTATTTTGGAGGGCTAGCCCCTTGGGTTTAACCCTTGGTCGCATGGGGGACCAGCCCCTAGCTTCCAAGTAGCAGCCCCTAGAGACTCGGCGCCTAGTCATATAAGGGACCACTGCCCTAGCCGCCAGCCCCCAAAGACTCAGCCCCTAGTCACATGGGCGCCCAGGTGCTTCAATAGTGCTTTTTTTGGGCCTCTTTGCCCTAAAGGAGCAGTTTTGGTAAATCGAGCATATCTTGAGCATACGGAGTCAAATTTTCAAAAAAAAATAGGCGTTGGAAAGCTGGTTCTGAGCACAATCCAGTGGTATAGGTATTTTTTCTAAGTTTTTCAGATTCATACAATTTATTGCTATTTGAAGTCAAGGCATCTTTTTTGGCTTTCGAGCTCCGTTCTTGCGCCCAGAATCTCCGTTTTTCAAAAACGAATAGGCATTGGAAAGGTATCAGAGATCTCTACATAGCCACCTATATATTTTTTTTAGATTCAGCTCCAGGTATATTTTAAATTAGTTTGTCAATTTTATGGCTTCTGTTGGATATCCTGGACATGCTGCCTCCTGGAAAGGTTCTATTTGCTTTGAAAGACTTCTATTATCCGCATAAATCTATTTGCATATTTTGTTCTATAATCATCTAAGGAGATGGGATTCTACCATCACCATAAATCTACTTGCAGATATTGTGGAAGTAATCAACATGAGAAAGAGATGTGTCCTCATTTCTCACATCATCTCTTTGAAATGCTTCTTTCAATCGCTTCTCCTCCTGATGAGATCATTGCTCCACCATCACCTACTACTACTTCAGAGTTCAGTGTTGCATCATCATTGGCTTCTAGTGATTCTGTGCAGAAGGTCAATATTAGTCTTCCTGATCCACCTCTTTGGGATTCTTATCTTGCAGACATATCATCTTTATTTGTAGAGTCCCATCTTATAGATTTGGAGGACCACATTGAGGACATTTGTCTTCTCTTTGATGACAGCTTCGATGGAGTTGCATCACCATCATCTGCTTCAAAGATTGTTCTTCATCCTCCTCTTCTTCAGTCACAGTTTGGCAGTGAAGTGGAGACATTTGAGCAGTTTTCAGGAGCATCATTGTTGTCTTTGGATCATGTGCGGAGTTCAGAGACATTTGTCCTTCTTCCTATATATTCCTATCCGGAATGGGAAGACATTATGCACACATTTGCAGTTCTATTTCTTCCCAAGGGGAGGAATGTTGTTCGACGTTCATGGGTCTTCATCTTTATTTTGTGTCGAGCATCTTCTAGCACTGCAGGAGTCATCTTGAGGAGCGGCTGCATGGTCTCTCTTCTCATCTCTATTTTGGGAGGGAGCATTTCCTCGCATGGGGTTTCATCCTTCTCACTTTTGGGGGGGTCATCAGACCTTCTCTCTTCTTCCTCTCTCATGGGGGGCATTCTTGATTGTACTTTTGTGATGGATTCACTTCTTGTGGGGTCTTAGTGTTAGTCTTTCTTCCATCACATGTTCATGTACTTCTTGTATTTTTCTCTTTTTTGGAGAGGAGTTTTCTCCCACTAGGTTTTTCTCCTTTCTCTCCACTTTATGAGAGATTCTTGTTGTTCATGGGTACCTAAAATGGCCTTGTAGCCGGGACCCATTCTTGCATTAGTTGCATGCTTTTCATTTCTCCCTAAGTTGCACTTATGGGGGGGTGTTGGTGTAATTAAATATTTAATTACACTTTATTAAGTTTACTTAGGGCTAATTTTATTCTTAGGTTATTCTTAAGTCATATTAGGGTTTTTCTCTAACTTGCAAATATAAAAGCAAGTTCTCACATGTAATTCTTAAATCCATTTCATTAATTCATCCTTATTGTGCAAATTATTCCTCTTTGCTTTTTTCTCTTGTAGAAGGTAAATTTTAGGTTTTGCAGGTGATCTTTGTGGCTTGAATTAATCATCAAATTCAACAGCAGATGTTGGTAGGAGACTACATGACCGTGAGATGGAGAAGGTAGACAACGGATTGTGGAAGGTGCGATAGTGGAGGATGATGCAGAATATAGATGGAAGCCTTATGCAAAAACATGGACCACGGGAGTAGAATGGGGAAGATATGTAGGAGGTATATGGAAACGTTTGTGAGATGGAAGGGAATCATGACCAACGGTTGCACATACCGTGATAAACATTGAAGCTGGTGATGGGAAAGTAGTGTAGGAAGCAATGAAGACTTTTGCTTGTGGATGAATGACTTAGGCATGTAGGGATCCACATAGACTGAGTATTTTTTTTATTTTTGCTTGCCATGTGGGATGGAATAATTTGAGACTTTTGAATGGAATGGGAGAAAGTGGATGGTTGGGATTCTTGAGAGGTGGATGCCTCATTTGACTTGATGGCTTTTTGCTTAGGCACCCAAACCGTTTTGCTTTGAGATAGTACCCATGAAGGTATGGGCTGGGGTGTATGCAGCTTTGGTGCAACTTTGAAGGTAATCATTTGTTGGATGCGGACCCACACCTTTTTCAATTTGGCATATAGGTGTGTAGGTGTATGCAGCTCTTGAGAAGGATGTTTATTCGATTCTTAGCTTTTGTATCCTAGGTCATGAGGACTCTTAGGATTTTTGACTTTATAGGTAGAGGCATCTAGATTTTTAATGTTGAATTCCCGTGGGATGGTGGAAGTGGGGTTGGAGGAAGCCCTTTGTTTAGACAACATGTGCATTTGTTGGCCATGATTGGGATTGTTAGAAGATTCATAGATGGGTGAATAAGGTGTTGGAAGAAGTAGTGGTAAAATGTATGGAGGGATATTAGGAGTTGGATGTAGCAGAGGTAGATTAGATGATGGAAGGTGTATGGTCACATGCTTTTGACAGTTGTAGGATGATGGAGGTGGAATGGTGACATATGTTTTGGGGATATGGTAGGGTTTGCGATGGAAAGTGGGGGATTTAGGAGTGGAGGAAGTACCAACATCTTGAGATTGTTCACCTTGGGGCGTGTATCCAAGGCCATATGAAGGAGGAGGAACATTGACATGGACAGGCTCCAAAATACTTTGTTCGTGAATGCCTGAGCCTTTACCTTGATAGTTCATATGTTGGAGTATGCGGTGGACAATGGGATTATGTGTAGGTGGAACACTAGACACAAGTTCCTTATTGGATGAAGAAGGTGGGATAGAGGATAATGGTTGCTGGCACTCTAGGGAGGAACACTCATGAATGAAGGCAGTAAAACCAAGGATATATGGCGGGGGATTTGCAGCATGGTCGATAATGGATGGTAGAGGATTGTGATTGGTTTGATCTTCTATGCTTGCTTGGGAGGCAAGTGTCTCATCAAGGGAGGTGGAAGTTGTTGGATCTTGGATAGGACTAGATGGGGTTATAAACTCAGGACCATAGAACACATAAAGTGGACTAAGAGGATCATCATAGTCTGCTTGATCCTAGATAGGCTCTTCATCATAGATGGGATTTTGATCATAGATAGGATTTAGCGTGATGGTATCAATGTGTTCGTGTATAGGTTCTTCATCAACGATAATATCTTGATCATAGAAAAGATATAGGTTATGGAGAGACCGAAATTGGATCTCTAGCTCTTGTATAGGATCAAGTTGCTCATGGATAGCTTCTTCATCAAAGATAGTATCTTGATCATGGAAAATATATAGGTCACGAGTGGATTTCGATTAGATTTCTTGTTCATGCATAGGTATAGGATCATTGAAAAGATAAAGGTTATGCATGGGTCAGATGGGGGTGCTTTGATCTTGATTTAGACAAAGGTCGAATGTTTCCATATGTTGTAAAGTGTGCTCTTGACATAACTCTTGGTGTGCTTGAATTGAAGTGGAGGTAGAAAATTCTAGGATAGGCTCTTGGTCAACAACATGAACATACGATGGACCTTGACTTTGGTTCATGGTAGCAGGATCTTCAATAAGCTCAAGGGGTTGTGGATTACATGAAGGGGTTGTAGGATTTGACATGTTTGAAGACTCTTTGATAAGGTCAAGGACTGGAATTTGGGGACATGGTTGGCTCTCTACTAGTAGTCCTTGGGTCACATCCTTTGTAGGTGTATGGGTAAATGAATGAGGTAATGGATGAGTGGATTTTGGAATTCTCCATAGCTTTTCTTGTGTTGCATATCTTTCCCAAAAATCATCCGAAGATTTTTTGTTTGTCGTATTAGAGCTTGGGGAATTCAATGGTGGTTTTGAGCTCAGAGTAGGATTAGTATGCTTTGGGCTATGGGTTCTAGGAGTAGTGTTTGCCTTGTTAAGAGTATCATTAAGACGGGACAAGAATGTATGACTTTGGGGCATGGTGTAGCTAGTATTAGCTTGTTCAGCTTGTAGGATTGCAAATTGTTGTTGTATGGCTTGGAGTTCTTGATCAATTGCTATACGACCTTGGGGGGAGGTGTCTAAGTGTAACTGCAACTTCATGTACTTGAGTTCTTGAGTCAGTTCTTCTAATTCGGTTGTCATCTCCACAAAAATTGACACAAAATTGAAATGGGTACTCAGAAAGGTGGAAAATTTTCTTGCAAAGGAGGTGGAGATGCTCACTGTTACAAACACACAGAAATAGAAGCATAAAAGCAGAGGGTATAAGCGCAGCAAGTCGTTATGAATGCGCAGTACTGGTAAAAAGCAAACGCGCAACAACAGTTGATACATGCGCAAGAAATACAGATGCGCAATAGGTCAAGGTAAATGAGCAGCTTCAGAGGGTAAATGTGCAGCTCTAGTTTTTTTAGACTATTTTTGCAATTTTTGACAAATTTTCTAGTGTTTTTGGGTTTCTTGGTTGCAAGATGGTCTTTTTGATCTGATTTTCTTTAGTTATGGCAAGAAGACACAGCAAACACAAAGAATGTTTTCACATTTTTTAATTTTTTTTTGGTGATTTTTTTACTCTTTTTTGACTAAAAGAAAGCAAGTACAAATCCTAGGCTGGTTGAGACAATATAAACTGAATTCTCCCTATTTCTAGGTGAGGCATCTTCGAGAGGTAATAATCGCCCTTCCCTGCACCGGCTTATAGGGTTTTTTGGCTACTAAAAACAAAGGATAATTAATAAGTGCAACCGTTTGAATGTTTATACATGCGGCAACACTACTCTCCGTTATGGAGTCTCCTAGCCTGAAAGGGTTGTGCCTTGGAGGGTTTTGGGGGAGGTTGGTTGTTGGCATAACACAACTTCACTCGTTGTTTGAAGCTTTCGATCCAAACACAATTTATTTATAGTGGCTTGGTAGAGCTTAGCTTTAGCTTATTACCACTTAAGGTCATTCCCCAAGGACAGACAGGTATCCAAGGGCAGGCCTCTCTAAAGAAAAAACACATGCGAAAATGATATGTCTGGCATTTTGGTCACTCAAGATAGGGGAGAGCATAGGCCTGGTATCATTCCCAAAAACACGAAAGATAATGGTTATTTTCCCCTAGTTAAAAAGAAAAAAACTATATGAGCTATCTACTTAGGCACACACACGATTGTAGTTGTCAATTGTCCCTTAAGAAATTGAAGTGTTTGGCATTCATGTCCATTGTCCCTTAAGAAAACAATATGTTCCTAAGACTTAGATTGCAAAAAGATGTTTTGTCCTTTAAAAAAGCAATATGTTCCAAAGACTTAGATTACAAATATGATTTGTTTAATTGTCCTTTAAGAAAGTAATTTGTTCCTAAGACTTAGTGTGATAGGTTTTTAATTCTTCAACGCTCATCCTGCATAAACATGTTAGGATAACCCATTTGCTCTGTTTGAGTAATAAGAGGCTGCAAAAAGTTGATTAGTTCCACCAAAAATTCAATAGTTAACATAAAATCAATTGAACCAAAAGCACTTAACTTGTTAGGTGAAAAATGAGCAATCTAGAAAAAAATCTGATAATAATGATTAGGTACACCAGATTAAATATTATGATTAGATTCTACATAAAATTCTATGCAATTTCAAAAAAAAATTGTGAAAATTGAATAAATTTTGCACAAGTTATGACTATTTGAAGTTTTTGCAAAGAAGGGTTGACTTTGACGGAGTGTACCTGACAAATCTGATAAAATTACCTCAAAACTCTTTCACTATAGAAAAATTAGGAGAACTAGCTTTCCAACGCCACTAGTTTCATAAAAATCTGACTCCTTATGCAAAAGATATGTTCGATTTCGTGAAATTACTAAAAATAGGCCAAAAAAAAACATGGGCTAAAAATAGGGACACAAATTGGGATCTTTTGTTTTTCAAAATTCGTGCACTTCTTGCAAAAAATAAGAGATACCTAGTTAGGATCTTGATGTTTTCAACAAAACCCATAAATATTTTGAGCTAAAGTTACACAGATATGTCTGATTTCATGAAATTGCTAAAAATAGGCCTAAAAAAAAGTAAAAAAAATATAGGCTAAAAATAGGGACACGGATTTATGATTTATTTGGCTTGAAATTCGTGCACTTTCCATAAAAAGTAAGAGATACCCAGATAGGATTTTGATGTTTTCGACAAAACCCAGAAACCTTTTGAGCTAAGGTTACACCATTTGAATGCTCAACGCCTATTCTCTCAATCCTCCTGTGTACGAAACCTCAGCACAAAAAACTTAGTTTTTAGATTAAATCGGGGTAAGGCCCCACAATGGGCGCCAAAACTGTTAAGAGAAAATTGGATCTAAACATGAATAATCAATATATCAATATCAATGATACCCAAAACTCAATGAAATAATGAACAAAAGAGATTCAATCAAATAATGAACAAAACAATACAATCCTCCTTTAATTCTCAACGTCCATTGATCGCCTATCACAAATGATCTTGTCTATGAATATGACCTTCAGAAGGTGCACTTCCTTGCTATGATTCCAAGATGTTCAAATGGGAATGGTTATGATAGTTTTGCCATGAAGATGAGATTCACAACAATGATAGTAGTGTGTGGTAACAAGTGTGATAGCAAGTAATGAAGGAATTGGTACCAAAGGCGCGCTGTAATACCTACAGAGGAAGTTTACTTAAAGTTTGGATGAATGAAATAGAGGAATTAGGTTCTATTTATAGACTTGGGAGAGAGAAGATCAACGGTATAGAAAAAATGAGAAGATCAACGGTTGAGGAACGTGCGCGAATAAGAAGAAGACAAGTGTCACACAAAAGCTATTTTATTTGAGTTAACTACTTTCTTTTCTAAAGATAAGACATGTTTTTCATAAATTAGAAAGTTTTTTTCTAATTTAAGAGATATTGATAAAAACAAGGTTGATTGAGTCAGTTAACTCAACTTGTGATTTACTTTTGCATGATTTGAGAGAAATTAAATAATAAATTATTTAATTTTGTGTGCATGAAGAAGACTTATTTTTAGTTGAAGATAGGAAAGCAAATTAAATAAATAAATTTATTTAATTATTGTGCATGATTTAGAAGAATAAATAAAATATTTAATTATATTTTATTTTGGGAGATTGAGAGTATTTAAATAAATTTTATTTGATTTATTCAAATTTGGAAGAATGATTTTGACTTAATTAAAAATTAAGAATTATTTAATTGTTTGGAAGAATTTAATTAAATAAAGGATTTTATTTAATTTTGACTTTAGAAGAGATAATTAAATAGTTCGATATTTAATTAATTTAGAAGAATATGAATCGAATAAATAAATTTGTTTATTTATTTATTGATAGAAGAATTAGAAGGGAATAAATATTAAGAATATTTATTTAGACCGAGGTGTGTCATTTTTAGGCGTATACAGAACCTGTGACCCATGCTTTGATACCAATTGTTACAAAGACGATTGTCGTTGCACCAAAATATCAACCTATTAATGCCCGATACAACCGCCAAAGTTAATGAATCCATGGGAGGCGGTTAAGCCTTGTCACGAACCCAAGCGATGTGCTGCACAACATAAGGAGACCAAGGGCGCACATCTTGCAATACAAAGGGGGGTTAAAATTGACCACTTTATTTTTAAATCAGCAAAAACTTTGATGAGTAATTCAAGATGCCTACACTCAAAATTTTAAGATGTGGTAAGAACAAGATTACTAGTGTTTAGACTCTAGTTTCTAAACTACTATTTTTTAAAATGGTGGAGATTAAAGAGGGTCAAATGCTTAGAACAAACAACATGGTCATGTTTTTTTCACAAAAGTATAGCATAACATTGAGTGTGCTCCCCCCATTTTGAGTTCTATTAAGTATTTCATAAATCCCTTTCGTGTAAAGCTAGTTCAGATATTTACTTGCTATTTTTGTTAGTATAGTCTTAATGGCTACTCACATTTATACTAAATAGAAAAAATATACAAAAATGATGTCTTGAAGAGAAGGCACACAAATTATTCAAACCCTTCTCATGTGATTACAATATACTAGCTTTCCTATATTAGCATGTCATTATAGATAAAAGGGCCTAATGTTACACTAAAAACGTTATCAATAGTCGATTACAAACTTCAAAATGTACTATCCTTTATCAATAAATCTTCCTTTTAGGATGAGTCTTTTTCCATAACAAAATCCCACCACACTTCCCCTACATCCATAATTCCCATCACCTATTTTAGGAAGATTACTACCTTACCTCCCCTCCTCCTCCAATATTATTTGTTCTTTTCATCGGTCATGATAATGAATGGATGGAATGACCTCATTACCTTTCCTTAATTCAACATTAAAATTCCATTGTGTGGTGGAAATCCTACTCCTGGCACTATATACAATAACATAAGATCCAAACCTCCCAACAATTGCTTTTTCATTAGACTTTAGACCAAGGCCCTAGTGATTTCATTTTCTTCTCCCAAGTCAAGTAGAACATCACTAAATATCAAAGCTTCATTCGAGTTGACCCTATATCTATGATCCATGATAAAAATTCTTCACCAAACACCCACTACATCACTTGTATCACTATCCCTACCTTTGTCTTAAAGATTCTTTTAAGGCGGGCGTTAGAATTCCTCCCAATAATGCCATTTTCTACTGTTTTGAGATTAGGTGAACTCTAGTGTCCATTATTAGACTGTATGAGAACTGTTTGGGATGAGAAGAGAAAGTCTATTGTTTTGTTTAACACATCACCACCCTTAAGTAGTTGGTCACTTGTGCTTGCTCATTAATGTTTTGATATTCCTTAGTCCTTGACATCTCATCACAATTATTTCCTCTAGTTCCTTTCATTCCATCAAGGTCATCAAATCAAGAAATGATTACCTTCACTTGTAATCAGATGATGCATATAGTTTGTAACAACAATGATTTTTAAATTATGCATATAATTTGTAACAACAATGATTTTTAAATTATGCATAAAAATGACATAGAAAAAGCAATACATGTGCTTTTACAAAAAAATGAAGGCACTAATGGAAGTAATTAAAGATCAAAACCTTAATACATTTGTATTTTAGAAAAAAATGCATAGTTCAAAAGCTAAAATAGATCTTGACATCATAATGGTGTCTTTTTGGAATATTGTCATAAAATATGCAAAACTAATAGAGAGCATGCTCAACATTTTTTTTGATATTTTTTGTAAAACATGGATTTGGGCACCCTACATGAAAGTCCAACTCTTAGGCTCAGATATCCAAGATAAATCCAAGCCTAATGGGTGGGATTCCTAAGCAAATGCAAACTAAACACATGCACATTATAATGCACATGTTATAACTTGAACACATTTAATTTAAAAAAAGACATTGTACATGATTTTTTTCTTTGTTTTATGGTAGTTATTGTTGAAAAGGGCAAGACAACTAAGAGGGGAGGGGGTGAATCAGTTGTAACCAATACTTCAAAACCATTAACACATTATCCACTTAATCACTGTTATTGCATTTAACCTTGAAAGCATGAAATTAGAAACTTAAACACATTCACACATGAGACACAAAATTTTTACATGGAAAGCCCAATAAGGGAAAAACCATGGTGAGTGTTATCTCACAATATAATATGTAATAACAATACCGAAAATTAGAGGCTCACTACCTTAGGGCTCACTGCCCAGATTGCTCACTGCAAGAGGAGAGGCTCACTGCCAATGGGGTGGCTCACTGTCGGTGGGTGGCTCACTATCGATGGGTGAACTGAGATAGTAGCATCTACACTATGCCAAAGTTTAGTTCCATTGAAGCACAATAAACATCCTCTACTCTGCTCTATTTTTTCACTTCACACTTATCTTCACATCTTCACACTTGGATACATTTTCATGACTTTATTACAAGTATTTATACAATTCATCAACCTTGGAATGATAATCAAGGTTAGCATTACAATCATCAACCATTGGAACATTCTCCAAGGTCGGCAAACACACATACATTAGAATAGGTCTAGACCTAAATAAATTTATGAAGAAGAAAAATGAATGTGGACCAAACCACACCTTAGTTAGGACTCAAATGCAATCTTCCATGCAACAAAACATTATTGAAAACTCCAAAACATAATCACAAGTAGTGAAAACAACCAAGTCGGCTAAAACTGGTGTTAACACTAAGACCTTTAAGAACACGCTTCATGCACAATCCGGATTACTCTTTGTAGACCAATCAAAAGGTAGGAACACAATCAAGAGACATCCATAAGCACGTTACAATCACCAAGAACATCCGCATAACCTCTAAACACTTTATCCATAAGATTATTCAAACTAGAGCACTTGAACATCACTATCGACCACTGTCATAAAGAAAAGATCACTTGCGGACCACTAAATCATGAACCATTTGAACTGAAGGCACACAACATCATTACAAACTTAAGTCCAAAACCGCAGACTATAAGACTTAAATGTAGAGAAATACAGAGTAGAATACATTCTCCCTGTCACCATTAAATGGATAGAAAAATAGTTTTTACTCTGGTGAATAGAACTTGCTCAAATCTTCATACCGAACGCTCAAACTTGAAACATAGAAACTACAAACATCCTTTAACATAACTTCTAAACCACAAACAAAGATATTCAATCTACAAGATATGCGGAGCAAAACACTGCACTATTCTTTTGTAAGCCAACGATATTCTGCAACACACTGTTTCCACTAGGAGAGCAATTTTTCTCAAAAGCACTTGGAAACTCAGTATCAGGAACACTCTCTCATTATCTTCAACACTTATATAATCCAATACAAACCAATTATCTCAACACAAGCAAGCATAAAAATAAGAGCACAGTTGACATCAATGACAACACAGATATGTTGACATCAATGACAACACCGATAAGCACATACTTGCAATAGTTATAACACAAATTTGATATAATGCATGCACATTATGTCTTATTTCACCTCAAAATATTTTTGGCCACTTTTTGTCCCCTATCTTTGTGGAATTACCTTGTGATTATGATAAAATATGTAAAAAGTGGTAAGAGATATTGTGTGGACGCAGCGTGCCTGAAGGTTACCCCCAAACAACAAGATATAGACAACCATGAATGATAAATAAGAAACATATAAGAACAAGAAAATGTAAAAGATATGAGCATAAGAAGGATCACAACATGGAATCATAAAATATAAACATGATAAGGATCATAACATGGGATCATAAGATATAAGTGATAACCATATGAAAGCATGTGAATTCCATGACATCTATCATGTAAACAACATAAGATGTAAATATGATAAATATGTGTAAAAAATAGGAGCATAATAAAGATAAACATAATAATCATATCATAAGAGCTAGGCATCATAACTATGGAACATGAGAATCACAAGAGAATCATGGTCATGTAAAATGTAGGAACATATAGGCTAAGAGAAAACATATGATCTAGACATATAAAATAAGTAAAGCATAGGAGATAAACAAGAAACATAGGAAATCATAGGAGCTAGACAAAAAAATGAAAGGAAAGGTGCTCCAAGTGGGGAAAGAAAGCATAAAGCATAATATGTAAGGTAAAATGAGCATAGGAGATGTACAACCAACATGACATAAACAAAAGGCTAAAATGTAAGGACACATAAGAAATAAGAAACTAATGCTAATGAATCACATGAAAGAAATTCATATGAGAAAAACCATGTTCACGTAAATAAATAGATAGATTAAACACAAGGATGCTTAAGGTCTCAACCAATAACTTAAGGGTGATCATCATCCAGAAGATCATACTCACCCCAACAAGTAACATCATGTTCAATATCCTTAATTAAATGGATTTCATCATGAAAAGAAGTGGTAATTTTAGTAAAAAACACTAGCATGCAACTATTGATGTGTCCTTTATCCATTGTTCTTGATTATTTGGAGGTGGTTACTTTGAGAAATTATGAATTTTCTTAACATCTTTCTTAGGTGCCCATGAATTAGTGCTTCTATGATGAAATGTGAGTTTATCATGTATAATACCCTTATTCTTTTCTTGATTTCTTGGTACATGAGTAATAGTTTCCTCATAAATATTAGTAGAAGACATACATATATCAAGATCTTTATGCTTAAACAATGTTGGATGTGCAACTTGAGGTTTCTTTGGCCTTTCCAATTCTTTAAATACTTTAAAATAAGAAGGTACATAAGTAATCTTAGTTTGAGCCATAATAGGCTCTGTAGATCTAACAAATTCATGATTCTTGTTCATATTTGTCCTCCATTGTTGTTTATGGAACTTATATAATTCATGAATATCATCCTTAAATTCATATGGATGTTCTTTAGGAGTATTCACCATTGTATCCAAATTAAAATGAATAAAATAAAATAATGGCTTATATTGAACTTCATCAGCTTTAACCACTTTGCCTTTCTAAACAAATTTAACACACTAATGTAAAACAAAAGGAATCGCTTTACATTATTTTATCCATGGTCTACCAAGAAAAACCTCAAATCTATCTAACGATGGGATAACATGACATAACACTAAAAACTCCTTAGGAACAACTACTAAAGATAAAATGATGCAACCCATGGTCTCAATCAAAATAACATTACAAAAATTCAAAGATACTCTTGAATATACACTGTCCTCTTGCTAGATATGATGATTAAACAAAAATTATTTAGTGCAAATGTTAGATTGACATGTAGGATAAATGAGAAAGCAAGTAGGTGAAGAACCACTAACACTCCTAGGCACATATAATGGACTATAATAATTATTCTATGGGATCTCGTCATCAAAAAATGTAATCAATGGAGGAGCATGGGAAGAAGGTGTATCTCTATGATGTACCATAACCATAAAAGCATTTGTATGTGATTTTGAATGAAATTAATTTAAAATTCACCCATACAATGAAATAAATTTTGCATTCATAATAAACTATTTCCACATAACCCCAAGAGAGAGAACTATGCAAACAAGTATTCAAAATCTACTATGCAAAAGAATAGACAAACATACCATCAAGGTGACACCAGATGTGCCTTGGGAAAACCCTCATGAGGGAAAACCCATCCTCCAAAAGCACTCACACACTCAATGTATTATCTCCATGAAAAAAAATACAATACATTCACAGAATCTCCATGCAAGGCCTCTGAAGCATCGAGTACCCCAGTTGCATTCCTCCATGTGAACAAGAAAATGAGAACCATGTAGCCTAGTGCAGGAGCACCAAGGGCTCGGAGCCCATGTATATACTGCACATTTTTGGTGTGATGTTGTGAAATTTTCTTATCGTTGCATTTTGGCATGATATGGTGAATTTTCTAATAAGTATTGGCGGGAAGAAGTTTTTACTTATCCAAAGTGGGTCATCGGTGTGAGCCTTGGCATCGGGCTGAGGAAATAATCGTGAGCCGACAGTGTATCATCTCACCGATCAGGGTGATAAACATCGAGTCTCACCGATGTGGAGTTGGCCGAAGACATCGGCGTGAGTATAAGTATCAGGCCGAGGATTTGATCGTAGGCCAACGGTTGAAGGTCTTACCGATGTGTGATGTCCATCGGCATGAGGGTGGTCATCGGCGGAGCCTGTGGTTGTGTCTCCGATCGCTTGGTGTTACCCCGATGTACTGGTAAAGGTTGGTGAAGTCCATCGGCATGAGAATCACTATCGGTGAAGGATGTGGGTGTCACTCTGACAGCTATGTGTTACTCTGATGGAGTTGGACGTCGGTGAGAGGACATCTATCGGTCGAGCCTTGTGAAGTCTTCCCGATGGGAATGGTCTCACCGATGGTGGAGTCCTGGTTGATCGGCGTAAGGATCACTGTCGGCCCAGCTTTGAAATGTTACTCCGACTGCTTGTGGTCACTCCGATGGATGTCTTTGGCTTGGGCGTCGGCGTGAGAACAACTGTCGGTCCAGCGAAGAGAAGTTTTGCCGATGGTGTTGGTTACTCTGATGGGACTTACCTTGGAGTCAGGCGTCGGCGTGAGGATCTCTATCGGGCAAGCCTAGGGATGTCGCTTCGATGTCAACTGTCACCCCAATGGAAGTTGGCGAGGGGTTGGCATCGGCAGGAGGAACCTTATCGGTGAAGAAGGAAGAAGTCACTCCGACGGTTCGTTAGTGGTTGACAGGCTAGGGTCATCGGCAGCAAAAGTGCCGATGGTAAACTTACCGTGTGTTCATGCATATACGCAGTTGATGTGTCAGTCGACGAATGTATGTGGGACTAAAGGTTCTCATGAATGCGAAACGGTTTGGACAGTTGGATGTCAGCGATGCTGGGCAGTTAGAATATGAACCATCTGGTAGTTGAACCGTCTTGTAATGGACATGAGCAGAGATATAAAATGTAGCATTCTTTCTATAGAGGAGTTCAGCAGAAGAAGAATCGAAGAAGTGAATTTTGGTGTGTGAAGCATTTTGATGTAATCAAAATTTTTGAATAAAAATAAAGTACAGCAGTTCGATCTTCTGTGTATTTTCTTTTATGTTTTCAGTTTACCATTCTGAAGTAGATTAGTCTTTCTATTTCTGCAATTTTGTTTTCTTTTGCAAACCATGACTCTGTTTTGATGACTCCTCAAGTTCCACTGTACAGTATGGAGGTCATCAAGCAGAGCCATGATTTTTGTTTGTTTTCCTTTTGTGGGGTGGTCAGATCGCCGGTTAGAGGCAATGCATGCTTGTTCTAGGTGAGCTCAGTGAGGAGTCCGGCTAGATAAACAAGTAGGAAAAATAGATTTGCAGGGGTGGAAAAATAGAGAGAAGGAAAGTGAGCACCAAGCAGTCCAGACCCTTGAACAGAGTGAGAAGGGTGGGCAACGGGCTCAGAAAGTTATGTGCCATTGAGGTAGTATCTTGGAGGTAGAGAGGACAAGGTATGTGTCCCACACCAAGCAGAAAAGTAGAGTTTTCCATCTCTGCAAAGAGTATGTCTTTTAGCACTTTGAATTGGTAGGAAGGCTAGTGTTGTCAAACAGTCTTGTACACCTACAGGATGCAGAGCAAGCAGCCTAGAGTCCTCCCTATCATAGCCACACATCCCAATCCATGCTTCCTCCTATCATATATGCAACCTACAAGAGATGCTCAATCCAACCTTAGCCAACAAGCCAAAGGTTATGCAATCCAAGCTCAACAACTACTTGTGTGCTTGATTTTATAGAAACAAGCTTGCACAAAACCACCAAGTGGTATTACATAAGCCATGTGCCTCAAAACCATGAGCTCACTAAACCATGTCCCTCTCATTTACTTTTTGGTACTAATTTTACCAATATTAAATATTTCCCAATGTGCAACCCACATTAAATATTTATCCCAATGTTATAATATATAAAGTGTCTCCAAGAATGTCTAACCCATTGTGATGTCCACATCTCTAAGATGCACCACAATTAAATATTATTTTACACTATTAGCAGTATGAAAGGTGCACATTCTCCCACTTGTATACATTGCATAAGGGGTCAAAAGTAAACTCAAACATTGAGGGAACAATCCCTATAACCAACATGTACCATCAAAACATCCAAGTGATCCATGTGTTCCATCAAGATAGCTACATCAACAACCAAGGTGACTGCCATCTCAAACAAGAATCCTCTCATCCTCCATCATGCCAATGCACAAAAGATAAGATCCAATCCAAAAGATATGTTGCACTAACTATCACATAGAAGCATGAATCCTACCTCAACTCGATATCCAAACACGAACACCAAATCTAATGGTAACAAATTGGCCTAAATAGCTGCCAAGAATTAGTCACCATAGATGGAATAGAAACCACAACTAGTTAACCATACCTCAAAACCAATCCATACTCATCATAATTGGTAGACCTTCTACCATCAACATATCCAACCCAATCCACAATCACAAGTCCTTATATATACATTATCCTACACAACATTGTAATATAATAAGATCATCTAAAAATGACACATATACATCTTGGAATTCCCACTCGTGGGTAATGTAAAATCTAAAAATGATCAAAACATCCAAAAGTCCACCAACAGAACTCACATAAAGGATGTGTTAAAATCCTCTATCACATAGTGTCAAAGAACACACTGTTATGCAAAACCTACAAACTAAAATAGCTACAACATAACTCTCTCATCACAAGTCCATATCTCTCACAAGTTCTCCAAATCATAGAAGATAGGCAAACCTCAACTCCAATGCCAAGTGAACACAAACATCCAAGAAGAAGCATTAGACCAACAAGAGAGAACCTGCAAATCAAAACCACATCCTTCTACAAACACCAATGTACTATAGTTGTGGAAAGTAAGATCTCCTTAAAAACCCAAATCAATCTAAGCCTCCTCAACATCCAACAGTTCAACCCCAAGGTCAAACATACCATATATCAATAAACTAATCAGGATGTAAGCCTCTCAAACTAAAGGAAGATGAAAAAGCACCTCCATTCCCTCAATAAGGAATATGCCCAAAACCACCAACCATCTTCTTTTCTCTTCAAAACATGTATTGAACTCAAAACAACTAAAGATCCAAACATAAGGAGATAAAAAATCATAACCATGCATCTACTCCTAAAATTAGTTCTCCAAAACCAACATTGTTGTTATATGGATCCTAATCAGACTCGGAGGTTAAATTTTCCCCAATTTTATCAGCGCAGTTTCTCCCCAAATTATTTAATGGGGGTTTGGGGGCAACACCCCCAAGACGAGGTCAAGGGGCAGCACCCCTGTCGCGATACAAGGCGGGGTTGAGGAGCAGCGCCCCTAAAACCTCAAACGACTTTTATTATTTTATAAAGGCGTCAAGAGTTATTTTTCTATTGGTCGACATAAAAAAAACCCTATTTTGTAACTGACATAAGTCTTGATAAAAATGGCTAAGGGTTAGGGTTTATGTTGATATTGTAAATTGTAGCATTTGCAGCGGTATTGAGTTGCAAGGATTGTTGGTTGTAATCGGTTTGATTTGCTAGGTAATAATATTGGACTCTCTATTGGTGGATGTTGTTGGAATTAGTCCAGACAACTGAGAGGGGGGGGTAAATCAGTTGTCCCTAAATTTTAACCTTTTCTGCACTTTTAATCTTCTTTCTTAATTTACAAACAAATTAATGATGTGAACATTTAAGCATGAATCAACACATGAGTAGAAACAACATGAACACACAACACCAGAATTTTTGATGTAGAAAACCCAGTTAAGGGAAAAACCATGGTGGGGGTAAACCCACAAAAATGCGTACCTTGTTAAAAGTACTTAAGAAAATAGAAGGCACACTGCCCAGAGCTCACAGCTCAAAAGGAGGCTCATTGCCTATAAGAAATCATGATTTACATAGAGATAATGAACTGAGAAATAACATCTATATTCATGCCTGATTCAATCCCTTTGAAGGCTCACAAAAACTTTTGCTTCTATATTCAAATTCTTCTTTACTGACTCTCCACTCTATACTCCTTTCACTCCTCTTCTTCTCTGCTCTACTTTAAATCCTTTCTTCAGATTTAATTCATTGTGTACAAGGATGATTTTTAACAACTCTTCAACAAGTATTTATACACTTCATCAACAAGGTCGGCTAAGCTTAACGCGAATCTTTACACTATCGGCCAAACATAGCTGAGACTTGAATCTTCCTCTACTAACACGCCATGCTTCATAAAATGCTCTTTAGATCATCCGCAACACGCTAGGTTGGCCAAGACTGGGAAGAACAGTAACCTCAAAGAAGAAATCTTCAACAATAAGCTCAAACTTCAATGTGGACCTCCAACACAGTAGCCACATGATCCAGAGACCTCCACAAGCACATTGAATTCACCAATAACATCCACTCTAAACCAAATTACCAAAATCATTTGTATCTTCCTTTGGAACCTCAAGAACACTGTCTGCCATGACTATCAAACTAGAAGGATAGCTTACAGACCTCCAAACCACGAACCACTGGAGTTGATGATACACACTGACTTCCCAGATATGCCTTCAGATCCGCAGACCATAATACTTCACTGCGGAGCAATCCGGACCAACTTACTGTCACTCTGTCTCTTCTAAATACTACAAAATCTGGTTCTACTCAGATGGCCATAACTTCTTCAAATCTTTATGCAGACTTCTCAATCCTTAATTGGAGCAACCTCTAATAATCCTCTACACAACAATATGGTCTGCAAACATTAAGTCTTCATTAATTTTCTCAATACCCTCAACATTCCAGTCTCCTGAATAGGTAACAAAATAAGGCATAGTTGACACCAATGACAACAAGAATATGTTGACATCAATGACAGCACCGCTTAGGCACATATTTGCAACAATCTCCCCCTTTGTCATTGATGGCAATATATGATGTGAAAAACTGATTCAACCATCACGACAAGAACTTCTCCCCTTGACTTCTGCAACCACTTTCTTCATTGCTCCCCCTGTCATCAGCAATTAGTTTTTCACATGTCTTTTGTCCCCCTTTTACATCAATGGAAAATGGCACATATTTGCAATCTTTACTCCCCTTTTTATTTCAGACTGATCTCCAACATTTGCATACTGACTACTCCTTAGAGTAGTATCTTCTCAACATCAATCTGGATCTCAAGATATGACTGAGAATTCCACTGGACTGATGTACATAAGTGCATCTTAGTTCTGATCAAGAGGGGTAATAACCCCTAACTTCTCTTTGAGATACTCAAAAGTATCCTTGGGAAGAGGCTTAGTGAAGATATCTGCAATCTGATCTTTGGAAGACACAAACTCCAACTTGACTTCATTCTCATTTACCTTCTCTCTCAAGAAATGAAACTTGATATACATATGCATTGTCTTTGAATGCAACACCGGATTCTTTGAGATGCTTATTGCACTAGAATTATCACAAAAGATTGTGACTGGCTCCTCAAACACAATTCTGATGTCTTTCAACATTTGCTTTATCCATAGAACCTAAGTACAATTATTTGCTACTGCTATATATTCTGCTTCTACAGTAGACAGAGATATTGCCTCTTGCTTTTTGTTCATCCAAGAGACCAATCTTCTTCCCAAGAAAAATGCACCACCACTAGTACTTTTTCTATCATCCACATCTCCTACCTAATCAGCATCTATATATGCATGAAGAGTGAATTCATTGTCCTTTGGATACCACAATCCATAATCAATTGTCCCCTTGAGATATCTGAAAATTCTTTTGACAACCACAACATGGGATTCTTTTGGATCAGCTTGAAATCTAGCAACAAGTCCAACGACATTCATGATGTCAGGTCTAGTCTGAGTCAAATAGAGCAATCCTCCAATCATTGATCTATACCTTTTCTGATTTGCCTTGGGGGAGTCATCATCTTTACTTAACTTGCATCCGGTCACCATAGGTGTACCTACTAGCTTTGAGTCTTCCATTCCAAACTTCTTCAATAATTCTTTCACATACTTGGACTGAGATATGAAGATACCTTTATTTGACTGAATAATTTGCAAACCTAGAAAGAAATTTATCTCTCCAAATATTGACATCTCAAATTCACTTTTCATCTGATCAGCAAATGTTTTGCACATACATTCATTTCCACCAAAAATGATATCATCAACAAAGACCTCAACAATCAGGATGTCCTCATGATTAATCTTGAAGTAAAGATTACTATCAGCAATACCTTTGCTAAAACCTAGCGTAAGCAAATATTTATCAAATCTTGCATACCGGGCTCTTGGAGCTTGCTTGAGTCCATACAAGGCTTTTCTCAGTCTACAAACCATATCTCCCTTATCAGACAACTGAAATCCTTTCGGTTGCTCAATTTAGACTTCTTCCTCCAAATCTCCATTCAATAATGTTGATTTGACATCCATCTGATACACTTTAAAATCTCTAAAGGTAGAAAATGCAAGAAACAATCTAACTGCCTCTATCCTTGCCACTGGAGCAAAAGTTTCTTCAAAATCAATTCCTTCCACTTGAGAATAGCCTTTGCATACCAACCTTGCTTTGTTTCTTACAACTTCACCATCTTCATTTAGTTATTCCGGAAGACCCATTTGGTTCCAATCACATTTTTGTCTTCAGGTCTAGGAACAAGATCCCAAGTGTGGTTCTTTTCAATTTACATCAATTCTTCTTCCATGGCTTTTACCCAGTTTTCATCATTGCAGGCTTCACTTACTGATTTAGGTTTAATCTTTGAAATCAAACAAATCTCTTCTTGATCTTCAGCAACTCTTCTCCTAGTTTGAACACCTTTATTTCTATCTCCTATGATTTGATCTTCAGGATGATTCATTCTTACATACCTGGGGGCTTTGGGAATTGCTTGAGCTTCTATTTCTTGAGCTTGTTCCTCATTATCTACACTAACCTCTTGAGTTACTGGAGTTACTGGATCAATCTAGATCTAAGTCTGAGTTTGGACTTGCCTTTCTTGACTTTGACTTTCATCTTGATCATATGAATCATATCCGCAATGCCTAGAATGTCCTTTTCTCTCATCAACTCTAACATTAGCACTTTCAACAATCTTTTTCAACCTCTTGTTGAAGCATCGGTAAGCTTTACTTTGAGTAGAGTATCCCAAAAATATTCCTTCATCACTTCTTGCATCAAACTTGCCTAAATCTTCAACTTTTTTGATATAGCATTTACTACCAAAAACTCTAAAATATCTCACGGTAGGAGGATGACCAAACCATAGTTCATAAGGGGTCTTACCAGAATTTCCTTTGATCTATACTCGGTTAAGAGTGTAGACATCAGTACTTACAGCTTCTCTCCAATAAACTTGAGGAACAATTGTTTCCATCATCATGGTCCTGGCAGCTTCTTGAATGGTCTGATTCTTTCTTTCCACAACTCCATTTTGTTGAGGAGTCCTAGGAGCAGATAACTACCTTTTTATTCCATACTTTTCACAAAAAGCATCAAACTCTCTGGAAGTAAATTTTCCACCTCTGTCAGATCTTAGACACTTTAATTTCTCACCAATCTCATTTTCAACCATCACTTTGAACACCTTAAACTTGTCAAGAGATTCTGATTTTTCTTTTAGGAAGGTTACCCACATCATCCGAGAGTAATCATCAATCAGCAACATGAAATATATGTCTCCTTGCACACTCCTAATTTTAGCAGGACCACAGAGATCAGTATGTACCAGTTCCAGTCATCCACTTGAAGCTTGTTCCTTACTTTTGAATGAAATTTTGTTTTGTCTACCCAATTGACATTCTCTACATATGCTATCAGGTTTTACAAGTCTTGGAAGATCTCTTATAGCCTGAGTGGAACTTATTTTGACAATGTTATCAAAATTCACATGACACATCCTCCTATGCCATAACCAACTTTGATCTGTCTGAGCAATTAAACAACTTTTACTAGAGCTACTGAAATGAAAGATGTTACCTCTAGTTTGAGTACCAAATGCAATTTTAGTTCCGGAGCTCTCCAAGATTCTGCATTTTCCATCCTTGAATCGAAGATCATAACCCTTGTCAACCAACTATCCAACACTGAAAAGATTATGTTTCAGTCCTTCCACATACAGAACATCATTGGTGCAATTCTTACTATCAAAAGAGATGGATCCTTTGCCACAGATTCTACCAGCTAAGTTGTCTCCAAATTTCACAAGCCCACCTTCATATTTTTCAAAACTCACAAACTTACTTATGTCACCAGTCATATGATGAGAACATCCACTATCAATCACCCATTCATCCTTTTCAACAACTTGAGTAGCCAAGGTACTTTCCACACTTGCATAGCTAGTAGATTCAGTAGACACTAGATCTTCTTCCTTGATAGCAATGAACACCCAATCACTTTAAGTGGAACCTCCATGATTAAATTCATCATCTATGACTCCTTCTCCAGCTTCTTGGACATAGTAACATTTTTTCTGACCTTTATATCTATTCAAGTTTGGTTTTGAAAACCTCTCCAAACATCTTGAGGCAAAATGACCAATCTTATTACAAGCAAAACATTTGAGTGGCAACTTTCCTTCATACTTACCGGATCCTCTTGGCAATCTTTTGGCAATAAGAGCTTCAAGATCTTCAGTCTCAATTTCATCATCTTCAAGATCCTTCCTTGTCTTCACAAATCTGTTTGATCTTCTTAAAGAACTTTCACCTGGATCATATCTTTGCTTTCCATACACACTGGCCTTAAATGCAGATTCAGACTTAGGGAGAGAATCACCAAACTCGCTCATTTCAAATGTTGAATGCTTACCAACTAACTGATCTCTTGTGATAGTTGTTACTGTTCCAATTTCTTCAATGGCTGCAACTTTATGCTTGTATGCTACAGGTAAGGATCTGAGCACTTTGGTAACAATTTCTGATTCTTCCAATAATCCACCTGCATATCCGATACCAGTCACAAGATCATTTACTTTCTGCATGTAGGAAGTGATGTTTTCATCTTCCCTCATTACTAATCTTTTATATTTACCCTTTAGGCTTTGTAGCTTGGAACATTTAACATATTTGTCACCTTCACACATATTTTCCATCTTTTTCTAGATTTCATGGGCAGTTTTCAAATCCAGGACATTTTCCAATTCTGTATCAGACAGGGCACTCAATAAAGCTTCTTTGGCTCGAATATTACATTCAACTTCCCTGAGTTCGTCTAGAGTAGTAGGGCCATTCTTCGAAATCTTATACTCATTCTCTGTTATCGTCCAAAATTAACTACCAATACATTCCAAATGACACTGCATGCGTACCTTCCAAAGGGAGTAATTTGTTCCATCAAATCTCAGACTTTCCTTCTTATAAGTCGACATCTTGGATCTCCTCAAGCAGTCAAGCTTCTTTTAGAGGAACTTGGCTCTGATACCAATTGTTGGAATTAGTCTAGACAACTAAGAGGGGGGGGGTGAATCAGTTGTCCCTAAATTTTAACCTTTTCTGCACTTTTAATCTTCTTTCTTAATTTACAAATAAATTAACGATGTGAATATTTAAGCATGAATCAACACATGAGCAGAAACAACATGAACACACAACACCAGAATTTTTGACGTGGAAAACCCAGTTAAGGGAAAAACTACGGTGGGGGTAAACCCACAAAAATGCATACCCTTTTAAAAGTACTTAAGAAAATAGAAGGCACATGCCTTCGGGTGCACTGCCCAGAGCTCACTGCTCAAAAGGAGGCTTACTGCCTATAATAAATCATGATTTACATAGAGATAATGAACTAAGAAATAGCATCTACATTCATGCCTAATTTAGTCCCTTTGAAGGCTCACAAAATCTTCTACTTCTATCTTCAAATTCTTCTTTACTGACTCTCCACTCTATACTAATTTCGCTCTTCTTCTATGCTTTGCTTTAGATCCTTTCTTTGGATTTAATTCATTGTGTACAAGGATGATTTTTAACAACTCTTCAACAAGTATTTATACACTTCATCAACCTTGGAATGATCAACAAGGTTGGCTAATCTTAACACAAATATTTACAGTGTCGACCAAACATAGCTAAGACTTGAATCTTGCTCTACTAACATGCCATGCTTCATAAAATGCTCTTTAGATCATCTGCAACATGCTAGGAACATCCGGTCAGCCAAGACTGGGAAGAACAATAACCTCAAAGAAGAAATCTTCAACAATAAGCTCAAACTTCAATGCGGACCTCCAACACAGTAGCCACATGATCTAGAGACCTCCACAAGCACATTGAATTCACCAATAACATCCACTCTAAACTAAATTACCAGAATCATTTGTATCTTCCTCTTGAACCTCAAGAACATTGTCTGCCATGACTGTCAAACTAGAAGGATAGCTTGCGGACCTCCAAACCACGAACCACTAGAGTTGATGATACACACTGACTTCCCAAACATGTCTTCAGATCTACAGACCATAAAATTTCACTGCGGAGCAATCTGGACCAACTTATTGTCACTTTGTCTCTTCTGAATACTAAAAAATCTGGTTCTACTCAAATGGCCATAACTTCTTCAAATATTTATGCGGACTTCTCAATCCTTAACTAGAGAAACCTATGACAATCCTCTACACAACAATATGGTCCGTGAAAATTGAGTCTTCATTAATTTTCTCAATACCCTCAACATTCCAGTCTCTTGAACAGGTAAAAAAATAAGGCACAGTTAACACCAATGACAACAAGAATATGTTGACATCAATGACAACACCGCTTAGGCACATATTTGCAACAGATGTAGCCTGAGTTTGGGTGAACCACATTAAAAATTGTCTCTCGCTATTATTATTTCTGTGTATTTTCATTCCTTTGTTTGATCTTTATTTGCATTTAATTGATATCTTTTGCATGCAATTCCTAACAAACATCCCTAGCTCAAGACTTAAGTACACATGAGAAGACAAGACACAAAGAAATAATGTATTTAAAAATTAGGTGGGCAATACCTATTATCTCATTCACTTCCAAGAGGACCAAGAGTGCGGAATGAGGTTTCTCCTCCAAGATACACCAAACCACAATGACTCTATCTAAGAACAATCTACTCAATAGGTCCATGTTGAACACACATCCAACCCAGGTGTATGCTCCTCAATCTTCCTACAAAACCTCATCAAAGAGTAACCATCTTGCACACAATCTCCAAGAATAAGAGATCTCTTGCCTCACCCAAATCTAAAATATGTGTACAACTAGTCATCTCATGCGAACTGAAATCTAATGCAACATGCAATAACTCGAACCTGACAAGCAAAATGATCACACCACTCATCTATCAGATTATCACAAATCACCACCAAAATTCCAAATGCATAATTAGGAACTCACCATGATGTCATGATCTACATCTCCTCAAAGGAAGATCATATGTCTCTAACAAACATATTTTCTCCCAAGAGCACTTGTATCATTTCAAAACTTTAACATACGATCAATAGTCCACCATGGCACAATAGCAACCATCCTTTAAACTAAGGATCATTTGTCAAACTAACGAATCATAACTAAAACCTCAACCAAAGACTCCAAGAGTCCTTTATAGTCACAAGATGTCAACATCTCCAAATCATGTGAAGATAACTATTTACTATCAATAGAACTCAAGATGTCAAAGAAATCTCATTAAATACAAGTAGCAAGATCTAAGACACTCTCCATGACACCAACAACCACTAAAAAAGATCATCCTTCACCAAGTGATCAATCCATATCAATTCCAAATCTCTCACTAAACTATAATACCAAGCTACACATGACATCATGATAACCATCTCCTACATGAAGATCACCCATGGTCCACACACACTAAACTACAACATTAGCAACTAGATAGAGGATAAATTAGAAATAAGATCTCCAAGCTAAGAAGATAAACCACCACTTGTAATCAAGAATCAATCCAACACCACCAACAATTCATCTGCATAACAACCATGTTGTGCCAAAGCTCCAAGCATACAAGGAGCCTCCAAACACCATGATCAACATCCTAAGTACCTGCATCAACAACCATGTGTCAAAGCTCCAAGCATGCAAGGAACCTCCATGACATCATGATCACCACCCAATGTACTTACATCAAACTTCCACTAAGTCTCACACATATTGTACTATAGTCAATAATTGTATTTCCCACAACATAGTTAAATCAGGTAACACCATCCCTTCGCCTCATAATGAAAACCAAACTAATGAACTAGGTGACCAAACTAAGCTAGCAAAATAGAACCTATATCCACACTAAAATATCTATGGGTATAGATGGCTCACATCTGAGTTATCTATGCAACCTGTAAGTATAGATAGCCTATAAAGTGCACACAACTTGAATAGATCACACAATGTAATATACAAATTCAATATCACATAAATAACCATGTCAAACATAGACAACCAGAGATAAGCATGTAATTATTCAATGACTTAAACACCAAATCAGCTCTAGATTTAATCTTTCACACTCACAAAGTACCACAATCAAAGGAACCAAATAATAGATCAAATAGAAATGTAAGTAAAAAATCATATGTCAACATTTCCAAACTTGGTCCACTATGAAGTGCTCAGAAAATGCTCTCCATCACCTATAAGAAGTCCAAAATCAGACATTATGGGCACACGATATGACCTATAAAATCAATGAGAGAAAACCTGACTTCCAACTATCATTTTATATCCAAAATAGATTTTTTTGAAAAATGACTAATACCACAACACATTCCTTAAAAAGAGCTTTCTGTCGACTATAATAACGTGTAAATTTGACTCCCCAGGAGAAAATTATGCCTCCCAAAAAAATTGCTCATTTAAGTGCACACAAAAGCTGTCTAGTGGTACATGGCTAAGATTAAGTGTTGCCTCTAGTGGCTATTCAATGGAGGCAACAAATGGGTAGTTGAAGGAGTGGCGCACTAGCCGCACATCCCAGCTAGATCCCCAATGCAGTGAAGACAGTGTCTAAGCACAAAGGTGGTGGAGATTGGTTGACATCTAGTAGCATGGCCCTAGCTCAGCTACTGGACCACCCCCAGGACCAGGAGCTATGGCCCATAAAAACACAACACCTCCATATGACCTACGCAATCTTTTTCTTAAATTAAATTTCTATCATACTTCATTTTTATAACTAATTAGAACACCAAATTTTTCTATCGACTAACCCTGATGATAGTGTCTAGTATAGAGAATATATAAAAACACAACACCTCCATATGACCTATGCAATCATTTTTTTTAAATTAAATTTCTATCATACTTCATTTTTTGCAACCAATTAGAATGCCAAATTTTTCTATTGACTATACCTTGGTGATAGTGGCTAGTATAGAGAATATTCTACTGAAAGTACCACAACTACAACACCATATGGTCATATGGATTCCATATGAGTGTATGGAATCTCTTCTGCCAAGATTCCTCCAACCCCTCAAATATGAGTCGATCTTTTTCTCAGAAAGGTCTTGATTTTTATATCAAATTTTAGATTTTTGGGCCTTTTGGATCTAACGGTGAAGTTTATTTTTGTCCAAAAGGCCTCCAAAAATTTTCATCCCCAAAAACCTCACAAAAAGAGCCCTATCAAAAACCCATATGTGAAATCAACAAGAAACCTTAGGTCTACAACAAACCAAGTCTATAAACACACATGTAACCTTAAAAATGTCTTCATTCTTTTCCTACAAGACCATGTATTCAACCATGCACAACAATCTTGATGAAGGGGGTAAATCATAAAACACAACAACAAAAATTGTACACAGAAAATAGAACTTTCTTTATTGATTTGGACAACTTATTACATTACAGAAGCTCAAATACAATCTGAGGAATCAACCCTCCACAGGCTACAACACATTACCGCTTCCTATCCCAAGACTCTGGAATCATCTGCCTTCTGTAACCCCAAATCAGCTAGGGTTTCTATTTTCCCACCTATTCTTGACTCTACACTTCCCCCCTTAACTCTACTACTGCTTAGGGTTCCCAAAAATGGTTATTAATAGCTGTTTTGGCGGCCAACAACCTAATTTCAAAATTTGCTTCTCCCTCAAAAAATAGGTCAACTTCCGAGAGCCATAACTTTTGCTCCGAGTGTCCGATTAACGAATCGTTTTATGCATCAGAAAGCTCGCGAAGTGCTCTATGTGCTAAGAAAAATCTTTGCTGGTTCTGACCATTTTCAGACCTGTACGGGGCCGTTTAGTGCCTCAAACCTGAGTTTGAATAATTTTCAGGCGTTTTTCAAGAAACAGAAACTTTAATATCTTTCATCTCGCAAATGATCTTTGCATGATTCCTTTGCCAAATGTCTTATTTTTTAGTTATGAAACTTCCTGTAAAATTTCACTTCATTCCGTGCCCAAATGCAAACTTTCTAAAATAGCAGGTTGCTATTTTTAGCAGTTTGGAAAAATTGAAAGTTCTACATCACTATTCAAGCGATTATGGAACCAAAACCACAAATTTTGAAAAGAAATGGAAAGAACATCAACAATTTTAAAACACATATTTTTTGGGTGATGCAAGATTGCCCTTACACCACTAGATGCTCTTGCATCAAATATACTCCTACCAAGGGTTAATAATACCAGAGAGATCTCCTCCCATAAACTGACAACCAGGCTCTGATAGCAAATGAAAAGAAATTTATAGCCATAATAAACTATTTCCACATAACCCCAAAAGAGAAAAATATGTAAACAAGTATTTAGAATCTACAATGAAAAGAATAGACAAACATACCATCAAGATGACACTAGATGTACCCTAAGAAAACCCTTGTGAGGCAAAAACCCATCCTCCAAAAGCACTCACACACTCAATGTATTATCTCCATGAAAAAGATTACAATACATTAACAAACTCTCCATGCAAGGCCTCTGAAGCATCAAGCACCATAGTTACATTCCTCCAAGTGAAAAATCAAATGAGAACCATGTAGCCACACATCCCAATCCATGCTTCCTCCTATCACATATGCAACCTACAAGAGATGTTCAATCCAACCTTAGCCAGCAAGCCAAATGTTATGCATGCCGATCTCAACAACTCATGTGCTTTATTTTATCAAAATAATTTTGCACAAAACCACCAAGTAGTATTACATAAACCACATGCCTCAAAACCATGAGATCACTAAACCATGCCCCCCTCATTTACTTTTTGGTACTAAGTTTTCTCAATATTAAATATTTTCCCAATGTGCAACCCACATTAATTATTTATCTCAATGTTACATACAACATACAAAATGTCTCCAAGAATGTATAACCCATTGTGATGTTCACATCTCTAATATGCACCACAATTAAATATTATTTTACATTATTAGCATTATGCAAAGTGCACAACACACCTTTCCCAACATAGAATCCCTATCAACATGTGTATGTGTCATAACAGAAGGATCATGTTCATGATGTGCATCAACATTGTTAGCATGACAAGGAAATAGATTAGTATAAATCTTCAAATATTGATTAGGAGGAGCAACTAAAGGATTGCCCCATAATTGATACCTACTACATGAATAATTAATTATATTTTCTATAAAATATTTCCATGTACCCTTGAGTATGATGAACATTAACTCTATAAAAGTTATTTTTAAAATAAAACTAAAGGGTTTTTATTGAATATAGTACAAATACTACAAGAATGAGAGAATCCAACAAAGGCTAGAACACCATGAACAAAAGAGAAATAAAGAGGCAAGAACAATATAGAAGCTAAAGAGACAAGTCTTTAGCCATGATTGTGCCATATGTGGAGAGATCCTTCTTGAAATTTTGACTCCCTGATTAGTTGTATAATCAACAACATTATTGTGGGACTTTTTAATGTTCAAAGTTAGAAGAAGTGAAGTGTTATTTTATATTATTAATATTGATCACCATGTAATCAATGGAAACACAATTTCTTTGAATAAATTTAATAATACTAATGATCAACTTTGAGTCGTATATCTTTAATTTTGTGATTCTACGTTCTCTGGATAAAAGTAGACTTTGCATTAGCATATGGGCTTCAACAATGCTATTGGTGGTTTTACCCAAGCCAAAGACATATTTGATCCAAGTGTTACTAGTTGAATTAATAACCCCTCCAAGACTAGTAATGTCTGGGTTACCTTTATAGGCACCATCAAACATAAGTGAATGATCCCACTATCCAATAAAAGGGGTGAGCCATTTTGAGGATTTTCAACCTTCTTTTGAGCTTTGGAAGCCTATAGAACCATGTCACAAACAAGAGATTGAATATTTGGAGATGTAACCTAAGGAGGAATTCTATTTTATCTAATGGTTAAATGGTCATAGGATTTCCAAATACCCCAAAACATGTATCTTGGGAGAAGAAGTGAAGAGGATTGGGGCTATATACGTTGGAATACATGTGTCATACACCTTGCAATCCTAATAATTTTATTATTATTTATTTATTAACTATTTGTGAGCCATCATGGGAAAGGGCATCCCATTATTACTTGATCATTATGCCATGTGTATGCTTTGGTATGATGTGTATAAGAAAATATCTTGTTATGAAAGATGTGTGAGAGCATCTATGACATACGTGTAAGAGAATCTATGACATGTGTAAGAGAATGTGAGAGAGGATTTAGATTGTTAAACTAACTTGTTGATCAACTTATGATACATGCTATGGTGCATCATAGAGCATCTTTGAATGCAGATAATAGAGCCATAATGGAGTACCCAAGTTAGTGAGTTGACTATGAGTTATGATGAAAAATGACATTGTAAGAGCATATACTAAAAATAGCATGTTAAATCATCATGGTATATGGGTATTGGAATTCGGTTCCTTGGTTTGGGTGCCATTTTTGGGTAATGGGATTGAATCATGGTTCTTGTAAACCATGAATAATTTATGGTTTGTTCTCCTATTTATTGGGTGCTAAAGATAGTATTTTCATATAGTGTATTTTCAAGTACTATTATGTGGTTGGAAACTCTCCAAATTTGTTTTTGGTATATTGTAACCATTGGTGTTATTGGGAATACAAGTGATTTGATATTTAGAGGTTAAGTTTTTTCCCAAAATTATTTTTCCCAAGACATGTCACTATGTAAGGGTATTTTTCATATATTTTCTTCCTTAAATAGTTTTATTGTATTTTATATGTATTTCTCTACTCTTAGATTGGTGTGGGAAGTGTTCTGATATCTTATTTTCCTTTCATTTTGTGGTAAAGCCTAATCAACTTAGATCTTATGTGGTGGGAAAAAGGTTTTTGGAATTGATTTTGGTTTTGAGTGCAAGCATGCATAGAAGAGATGTTTGTTTCAAGGAAGATGGCATGCACATCAAGATTAGAGATGGAAATTTTTAACGACAAATATTTTGAGATTTGGAAGCTTAATATGGAGGACCTCCTCATAGATCAAAATCTATGGGTCACAATCTTTGTGAATAAACTCGTGTCAGTGTCACATAAAGATTGGGTTGTGTTAGATATGAATTCAAGAAGTGATTAGAATTTTCTTGGTTGATTTAGTGCTCCTAAATGTCTCGAGAGAACCTACTATGAAGATCCTCTAGAAAAAGTTCAGGAACTTGTACTAGCCCTAGTAAACAAGCATTTTATATGGAATTTGTACACTTTAAGGTTAGGTGAGGGTGATTCTATTATTGAGTATCTTTATGCATTCAACATGATCATGAACCAATTACAATCAGTTTATGTGAAAATGGAAGATGAGGATTGATGCATGACCTTATTATGTGCTTTACTAGACTTGTGGGAAAACATCATAATGGCCATTGTAAGTACTACTTAAAATCTTGTCCTTGATGAAGTAGTGGCTACTTTACTTAGAAGACATGAGGTGAAAGGATTTTGAATCTATCGAGTAAACATTAAATATTCATGGATGATCAAAGGAGAAAGGAAAGAAGAATGACAAGAAGAAAGGTAGATCTTAGTCTTGTGGGAGATCTAAGTCTCCTAGTAAGTCCTAGGAAAAATGTTGGATCTATAGCAAGAAAGTCCATTTTAGAAGAGATACTACAAGGAGGAGAAAGAAGAAAAATAAGGGTGAATTTGATGATGATTCTAATAAATATTCTCAGGAGGATGCAAATGATGCTATTGTTGTAGCCTTGGCCAAGCATGCGAGGATGAATGGATGATTGACTAGAGAATCTATACACATTACTCCCCATTGGGAGTGGCTTTTAGATTTAGAATTTTGATGGTGGGAAGGTATATCTTAGAAAAAATGCTTACCACAATATTGTTAGCTCTGGGAGAGTCAAAATTAGATTTTTAGATGGAGAATCAAATAAATCTTAGGATTTCTACACATTATAAGTTTGGCATGGAACCTATTGTCTATTAGCAAGATGTATGATGCAAGTGTGCAAGTGGTCATAAAAAAAAGGTGTAATATGATTCAAGGAGATATGGTGATTGTGAAGGGAGTCTAGATCAACACTCTTTTTTGACTTGATGCTAGCACATATATTAGTGCAATAGTTCTTCTGTACCTAAAATGAAGATATCTATATAATATAAACCTTTGGAATGTGAACCTATATCAAAGATATTTGTTGTAACTCATTCTATTTATCATGTAGTTTGGGTACATAAGCATGCTCTTACCTTAGAGAGCAAGTTACCTATCAAGAAGACTACGTTGGGGCACTAGTGCATGGGCCACATTAGTGAGAAAGGTCTAAGGACCTTGAAAAATAAAAATATTGTAGAGAGGCTTGTTGATTGTTCTCTTGACTTGATTTATGTGAGCATTGTATTTATGGTAAAATAATCATGTTCAATTTTACTCATGATCTAATAAGTTTGATGGGATTAAATAAATCTTATTCATTGTGAAGTTTTTGGTCTAATAGATGTTCAACCAAAATCCCTATATTATGTTACTTTTATTAATGTTTTCTCTAGGGTACTTGGGTCTACCTTTTCAGCACAAATTCAACATCTTTATTTAGTTTAGGCATTTTAAGGCTCTCATGGAGAACTACACAAGTAGAAAGATGAAGGTATTGAGAATCGATCGTGGTGGAGAATTCTATTCAATGGGCTTCAACAAATTCTCTAAAGAGAATGGTATTTAACAACAAAATACAATGCCATACACCCCTTAGTAGAATGGAGTTATGGAGAGAATGAACAAGTTGTTGATAGAGAGGGCTACAAGTATGCTCAAGTGGGTTGAATTGGAACAAGTTTTTTGGGCAGAGGTAGTTAGCACTACATGTTACCTAATTAATAGGTCTCATACATTAGTACTTGTTAAGAAAACCACTATGGAGGTTTAGACAAGAAAAAATCCCTCTTCAAAATATTCAAATTTTTGGTTGCAATACATATACTCATATGCCGAAAGAGAAGTACTCAAATCTAAATTATAAGGTTATAAAATGTATCTTCATTGGCTATGGTATCAATGTGAAAGGTTACAAGCTTTGGGATCCTATGACTAGGAAAGTTCTAAATAGTCAAAATGTGATCTTCATGGAGATTGGACCTTCCCCTATAGTTGAGTAATTGGGTGGAAATGTAATGCCCCAAGTTTTCTCCCAAGACATTAATGGACAAATAAAATTTTCACATTACAAATGTGACATCAGTATGCCACATTGCACACCTGTACACACAAAAGTATCGTGACATCACATAAGAACACATGAGACATACAATCACCAATACACCAAGCATGGTTAAACAAGCAAAAAGACTTACAAAAACATGGGTCAAAATCATTGTGACAAGCTCAAAACACAAGTCCTAGTAGAAATAAAGAGCTTCTAAGAAATTTTGTAACTTTTGCAAAACTTTGGAGTTCCCATGCAATTTTACAGTTTTATAGAACTTAAGATTTCCCACACAATTATATAATTTTATAAAACTTTGGAGTTCCCATGCAATTCTACATCTCCTATAAATTGCATGTGAATCTTTAATCCCCACACCCTCAATACTTGTAAAACTTCAAAGTTCCCATGCAAGTTTGCAACTCCTAAAAATTGAATGTGGACCTCTAATCCCCACAACCTTCAAAACTAGTGGAAATTTAGAGTTCCCATACAAGTTTGTAGCACCTACAAATTTCTTGTAGACCTCCAATCCCTGCAACCCATCAACTTGTAGAACTTCATAGCTTGTGTGTAGATTTGTAGCTCCTGCAAATTGCAAGTTGAGCTCCAATTCCCACTAACATAACATTATGGAACTTCAAAGCTCACATGAAAAATTACAACTACTACAAATTACAAGTCAAATTTTGATTTCCACAAACATAACACTGTGAGACTTTAGAGTTCATGTGTATCTTTGCAGCTCCTATAAATTGCAAGTCGAGTTCTAATTTTTACAAACATAACATTGTTGAACTTTGGAGCTTGTGTGCAACTTTGCAACTCCTACAAATTGCAAGCCATATTTTGATTTCTACAAGCATAACACTATGGAACTTCAGAACTCAAGTGTAACTTTGCAGCTCCTACAAATTATAAGTCAAGTTCTATTTTTTGCAAAAATAACACCAAGGAACTTCAGAGATTGCATGCAGCTTTACAACTCTTGCAAATTGTAAGTCGAGTTTTAATTTCTACTGAATTTACACTATGGACTTTTGAAGATCATGTGCAAATTTGTAGCCCTTACAAATTGCAAGCCGAGTTCCACTTTCTATGAACTTTACACTATGGACTTTCATAACTCCAACACAACTTTGTAAACTATAAATTATCTCCTAGGTTTTGACCTCTAACAGAAAATGCCTATAGAACTTTGGTTATTTGACATGGTTTTGTAGAAATACAAACTATGAATTAGGTTTTGAATTTTGATAGCTCCTACCTTTATAACTTCAAAGACTTGACACAGTTTTTGCATAACTGCAAAATGCAAGTCCAAAATAATGAATGAAAGGGCATGAATTTGTTGTTTTGCATGTATAAATATGCCTACTTTCCCATACAAGCATAGTCTATACATGCCAAGGAAAAAGATAAGGATTGCAAAGGGAAACCACCAGTCAAATAGTTATCATTTCAACCTTCAATTACATCAATCATTCTTTAAAACAACATGATAAACTGCAACTAATTTGATTACATGTTTTATTCTACAAGAAATGTAAATCATGCTAATAGGAATTTAAGCAACATGAGAATTTCACAACAATTACCATACACATTTGACTACAAGGTCAAGAAATGATATAATAAATGATAGAGTTCACACTACATATGTGGGTGGATTGCAATCCAAATCATTACTAAAATTAATCATATTTACAATTTTACATATAAGGACTCAAATATCCTAATTATACATTTTCTTCAAACTGCATAAAGATGAATGCTACAACACTAAGGAATGAAACTCCTTTTGCATGCACTCCTAAACTTCTCCAAAGGATCTGCAAGTCCCAATGGTGATTCAACACCATCCAATCATGTAGAACCCTTAGGCCGGCTATCCCTCTAAACTGGGAGGCAACTAATTGGATAGTCATTCAACACATACACCACACACATAGGTACAACACATGACCATCCCATTCAAATAGAACAAAAACCAAAACACATTATACACAGATACCCACACATGAGATTAGGAAGAACACATCAACCAATGCATACACAAATGTGTTCAAAATAACTCATTGGATTCACAATTTAATGCACAAAAAGGAAGTATCATAGGTACACTAATGGAGTGTCATCCTATGGATTCACTAACCATCATGGGGAGGTTGAGGAGTATGCCCCATTTAATGGGGATCTTCAGCTAACACTATCATCAATCTATAGGACTGGTCCCATGTATTTCACAATCATACATCATACCCTCATGGGCATACTGTTGAGAAATAAGGTGAAACTACTACAATAAAACTTCTCAATGTATATGTAAATCTAAAATCAATCTCTTAATAATTGGATTACCATAAAAGATTATGTGGAAGCATAAATTAGAAATAATAATAAAATAAAAAAAACATAGCAACATAGGATTTACATGGAGAAACCCTTTTAGGAAAAAAACTCCACCAACAAAAGAGAACACCAAGTATGTATTAATCTTCACAAATGGTAAAAATATACAACACACTTCACTCTTCTTTCTAGTAGTATTTTGGCAAGACCTATGTACTTGCAACTTCTCATACAAACCACTATCCCAAAGCCTCAATATATAGACAAATATAATACAAGATACCATAAATGGCATTGTAAACCAAGTGCTAATACCTTGAACCAAAACTAGGTGCCAAAAATGACCATATAGTCTTGCAAATAGCTCATAAACGTGGAATCACAAATTCTCATGCCCCTCACACGTGGAATCTCCAGGAATAGTATGTAACTCACACCTTGTAAGGAATTTGTCATAAACTATCATAACATACCTCTTATTGGTTGTCAATAATTACTATCATAAATGTTGTCATTGACTAAAACTAGCCCTGCTATCATAGATGTTGTCATGGGCCAAATTAAGATTCCCCACTGAATGCATATTCTAAGTTCATAGGAAAATAATATTTAATTACAAAAAATGTTTCTCCTCATATAGGGTGCCCAAGTTCCCTCCCATGTTCCTTTGAGATACATAATATAATAACCAACTATTAAAATATTAATTTAAAGTATATAGTCTTAGGATTCCAAAGTTAATATTGCTAGAATTTAATGTTAGTGCTTGACATTTTAAATAAATAGCTAAATAAATAAATTAACATGCTATTGTTAATTTATAAAGTTAGTTTTGGGAGCTATTAAATAAATTTGGTTTGGGAAGTTATATTCCTGTAATTGGTTTCATAAGGGAATAATGGCTTTATAAAGCCAATACTATGTAATATTTTTAGTGTGTAATGTGAATGACTTGATCCCCTATCTGAGAGAAATCTCATTTTTTTACCATTTCAATATGGTATCAGAGCAGGTTCCTTCTTGGACCTCTCTCTAATCACTTTCCATTCGATTGTGTTTTCTTTCTCCAAAGTGGTTCATACAATAGCCAAGCAGTGAGGACCACGTGCAACAGCCATTGATGTCCATCCACCATTCTTGCATTTTGTCAGTGAGGCACAGTGCAGACCACGTGCAAATCGGTGACTCCATCATTCATTTGCATTTTTTCTTTTTCTCTCCACTGTGGTCATTCTTGCCATTGTTTTCACACTCCATTTTGTTCATTGTCATCATTCCAAAAATTTACAAGTATAAATTTATATATCTTCCAATCTACTGCAGAAGTGTATTTATGCTAGGGCATTGAAAGTTGGTTGAATTTTTTAAAAAGTTTTACCGTGCAACAAACTGGGCCTGTTAAACATTTGATCATATGAAAGAATGAGACAATGATTCATATTGCAATGTATAGAGACTTCAGACTCTAAAAATAAAATGTGAAAGAATAGACAAGGCATAAGAAGAATTCTTGAGGCGTGGGAACATAAAATCAAGGTGTAACGATTTGGAAAGAGGGGTATTGGACAATTTTAAGGCATCTTTGATAGGCAAATATTATCCAATTACTTTCTATAATTCAGCGAATCTCCCAATTGCTTTCCCAACAAATACAAATCTTTAAATTGTATACATCTTCCAAGAGGCATTGAAATTATTGGTAAAACCAACTAATAAACAGGCATGCTTGCTAGAAAGAAGTGCTTAGGGCAAAAAGAATTGTGAAGGCAACGTTTAATCTCTCCAATTTATCATAACTTCAAGTTTAGAGTTAATATTTCTAGTATGAAATATTGTATACATGCCTACATTAATATTTAATAAGATAAAAGGATATATAAAGGAGGAAAATCAAATAAAATTCATAGTTGCATTGAAGATATAAGGTTTAATTTTTTGTAAAGAAACATTTTCCGTTGAAGCCTATGTCCATTGAACACAAAATGGATAAATTAAGTCTTTATGAAAAGTTTGATAGAACTAATTTTCACAGTTGGCAAATACAGATACAATTGTTGCTAATTGAAAAGGATCTCTGGGACATTGTTGACGGTACAATGACAAAGCCAATAGATGTGGATCAACAAAAAGCTTTGGCAATAATTGGTCTCGAATTATCTAAACCTTATTTACATCATGTGGATTTGAAAAATCTTCTAAGGATATTTGGGACACATTGAATACTTTGTTTGGATCAAAAGCTGATAGTGCAGAAATAACTATAAAATAAAAGTTGTATGGATTGAAAATCGAAGAAGGTGAAGATATAGCGTCTCACATTAGTAAATTTCATTCTTTAATAAATCAGTTGGCTGGTATAAATGAAGAAATAAAGGAAAATGATGCAAAAGCCATACTTTTAAATAATATGCCAAATAGTATGTCTCACAAGGTATTCACCTTAAGAAAAATCAATCCAAGTCTAGAAAGTATTATATCCACATTGCTTGATGAAAGAAACAAATATGTTTCAGAAGAAGTTGTATTGGCTACACAAAACAAGCCTAGTACTTAAAAAAAATCAAAACATATGCCAAAGTTCAAACATGCAAGTGGCACATGTTTTTATTGTAAAAAGACAGGACATGCAGTACTGAATTGTAAACAGAGAGCACAGGATCTTCTTGATGGAAAGTTGCAAGACAATGCTATGATAATTGAAGGAAAGGAACACACTTCAAGTGATGAAGAAATTCAGCATCAAAGTGAGGAAGAAGAATATCTATATTAAACTTCATTCCATGTCAACACTAAGGAGGGATGTTAGAATTTAATGTTAGTGCTTGACATTTTAAATAAATAGCTAAATAAATAAATTAACATGCTATTGTTAATTTATAAAGTTAGTTTTGGGAGCTATTAAATAAATTTGGTTTGGGAAGTTATATTCCTGTAATTGGTTTCATACGGGAATAATGGCTTTATAAAGCCAATACTATGTAATATTTTTAGTGTGTAATGTGAATGACTTGTTCCCCTATCTGAGAGAAATCTCATTTTTTTACCATTTCAATAAATATCACAAATCATAACCTCATTCTTTTAATTATTTATCTTTTATTACCTCTCATTAACCTTGGCATCATTTTCGTTAGAAACGGATGGGGGTAAAAGTCCACTCCATTAAGACCTAGAGACCTCACACAATATGGGCATGGCACAAAAAATGAGGTCCAATCATAGAAAACTATGGACATATGATTCTCCATCTTTTTTCCACGAGGGAATTATATTCTTGCAAAATAATACTAAAAAACAAGCTCAGAGTTCAAATTTTTATTTTTTAGTAACATGCATAAATTTACAAAATTCTAAAAATTCAATGGTGGGAAGTTCAAACCCCACCCAAAATAATTTTTAAAATTAAAATTTTTAAATTAAATGAATACTTTTTTGAAGCTAAGGGCATGGAAAACACACTTTTTGAATCACATAACAATTTTCCAAAAAAATGCCATAGTTTTGACATAAAATAAAAAATCCTCAAAATAAATCAATTGGGATTGTTAAATTGATTTCAGTCAATTTAACAATCCACCAATACAATATTTCCTATGAAATGAAGTTCCATATACATCCAATTTAGGAGGGCATGGAAAAATCATATAGAATTTCAATTTAAATGTATGAAGGTGAAACCCTTACCTTCAATCCAATGCACAATAAGAAGAGAGAGAGAGAGAGAGAGAGAGAGAGAGAGAGAGAGAGAGAGAGAGAGAGAGAGAGCTTGATACATCTCACCAAGCTTCTTCCATAGTTTCTGTACAGAGGTCTCTTCATGGACATTGATTAAAATAAAGTCTACCAAACACAATCTGATTAGACCCTTGGCTTTACAGTCCATAACATCATATTGAGTAGCCAAAGTAGGATCTGCAGGCCTTGAAACCTTCTTATCAACAACATCCCACAAATCTCGATCTATCAACATATCCTCCATCTTTAGCTTCCACATTTCAAAATTATTTCCAGAAAATTTATCCACCTCTATTCCCCCTAATGAACTTGCCATCTAAAAATTCCCGCAACAAGATCACAAAGTGTCTTCTGCACAAGCTTCCACTCAAATCTGGATTAGTTCAAAAAAACCTAACAACCCACAACTGAAACCAAAGGTGATCAGGCTCTGATACCACTTGGAAGGAAGCTAAGGTAGCAGAACAACTTCCTACACTAATCTTGAGAGAAGGATAATGTAAAACTTTACAGATCTTTAACAGTTACAGAAACTTAAACAAAAATATCATGCATACCACAACATAGTGATTTAAGTGGGGAAAACCCTTTTGGGAGAAAAATCCAACACTCCAAAATCTGCCCAATATATTATTCAAAAATCACAAAGATTACAATATACTTGCAGAGAAAGCTTCTCACAGGAGTATCACCACCAGAGATCCAGAGACAACACGACTGCTATCAGACTCTCAGAATACATCATGATATCGTAACTATAATACAACGCCCTCATGAAATAGGGTTGCCTTCTAGGACAAGACAAGCCAACTAAAATATCTACCATTATATCTAAAACCTAATAGTGACCTGTCTAGATTTATAATATAACATTAATTTAATGTATGTCAGCCATTTAATAGTTTTTGTTAACAAAAAAATGTTAACACGCATCCCACTCCACCCCATGCTCTCATTGTATACTACACCTATCGGTGTAACTAGGAAATATATATACCCAATCAACAATAAGCCTCATATAATTGCAAGGTGGAGACACATTTTCCCAACATGTACATTTTTTATCACTTGTAGGAGCCTAAGATCTAAGGTGTGATTGTGTGAGTATCTGGATGCATTGGTGAGCAAAAACTTGTGGGAATGCATGTTTTTATGAGACCAATATGACAATTTAGTAGGTTATCAAATTTGGTGCTTCCTAATATAGGTTTGCAGGTATTTTTTAAAGTGTTGACTTTGATGGAGACAAATATGTAGGTTGTCTTTTGGTTTGAGGACATGGTTGATACACATGTGAGACTAGAAGTCTTGGTTCAATGAGAGTTGAGTATAGGCAAAATAATGGTGATAATTATGGTGTCATAGATATTCATGTACGTTTGAGCATTGGCATGATATGGTCATGTATGTGATTGATAGGATTGGGTTGTGACATTAAGATTGATTCATGTTTATAGATGGTGGTGTGGTTTAGTCTTAGGAGGTTGTTCTTATCTCCTAGATGCTTGTTTGGTTCCTTGACTATGGTTACTAGTTTGTGGATTTGTGTGGCGAATCAAATCTTCAAATGATCTAGTGTTTGAGTCATGGGAGGTCTATAGGTTATCTTAGTTTGCAGGTTATTGATGTGACAATGAGTTTTCATGTTTTATTGTTTGGGATCTATGAGTTGTGCAATTTAGTGGGTTATATTTACCCATTGGTTACACTGATGAATCACATGTGGACTGTCTATATCCATAGGTCTTTTCAATGTTGATGTAGATTCAGTTAGTTGTCCTTGTCTATGATCATTTGTGCATTGGTATGTTGCATTGGGATGAGAATATGGATGATTAGAGTGCCCAAATAGTCAATTATTAGGACTTGTAGCATGTTGTTTATCACGATGTCATGGATAGATTGGTTACATAGTCTAGTGTGAGATTTTGACAGTGATGGTTTGGTGGTGGTTTATCTTCTTGGCTTGGAGATCTTATTTCTACTTTATTCTTTGGAGCTATTGGTATTGCAATTGAGTGTGTGTGGACCATGGGTGATCATAATTTAGGAGATGGTTATCATGATGCCATGGATAGCTCAGTATCACGGTTTAGTGGGAGGTTTGGGATTGATGTGGATTCATCACTTGGTGATGGATGATCTTTTGTAGTGGTTGTGGGCATCATGGAAAAAGTCTCTTGGATTATGATTATTGTATATAGTGAGAGTAATTTGACATCTTGAATTCTATTTTTAGGAGATGGTTATTTTCATGTGATTAGAGATGTTGACATCTTGGTTAGCCATGGAGGACTCTAGGAGTCTTCATTAAGGTGTTAATTTATGACTTGTCAGTTTTGATAGGTGATCCTTAGTTGAGAGGATGTTTGGTATTGTGTCTTAGTTTACTATGAATACTAGTTAGAGTTTTAACATGATACAGGTGCTCTTGGGAGTAGGCTATGTTCATTGCAACATGTGATCCCCTAGGAGGAGATGTTAGATCATGATGTCATGATGTGGTCTTGGATTATGTAGATGTGTAGCCAAGAGCTTTGACAATGGTATGGTTAGTTCTCTTGGTATTGAGTACATTGATCTTTTTCTAGGGAGTTTCATGATAGTGTGGTATTGCATTTGGATTTTAGCATGGATTGATTGGTTGTATGTGCTCATGGATACTTGGAGACTAGGGCGAGGTTGGAGTTATGTTGGATTTAGAGAGACATTTGTTGAGATGGTTACTCTTTAGAGGTTTTAGCAGGAAGATCGAGGAGCCTAAATTTGGGTTGGGTGCAATTTTAACATGGGCGTGTTAAGGAAATTGTTCTTGGAGACAGTCATTGTGGCTTGATGTATCCTAGAGGAGCAATCTCATTCCCCACTCTTGGTCTACTTGGCAAAGAATCATCTGATAGGTATTTCCCACCTTATTTTCAAATGCATTTTGTTTTATTCTGTCTTCTCATGGAGATGAATCTTGAACTATGGTTGTTAGTTCTAGAGGGTTCATTTGAGAAGTGTTTGGCATGTTTATCTCCTTGTGCATATGAGTTTGATTTATGATGTCATTTATGAGGATGTTAGGATATGTTATTCGGCTAATTGCCAGTTTTGGGAATGGATATTTGGTTTGATCTTCCTTCGGTTAGAGAAGCTTACATCCATGTTGGTTATATGAGATACATATGTTTTGTTTGATCTATGAGACTGAATAGTTGGGTGTGGTTAAGGATTTTCAGTTGGGGTTGTGAAGGATGTTTAACTTGGCATAGCTTAGCACTTTGAGGTGTTGGTAGGACATGTTATGTGATATGATTTATAGCTTTTATCTCTTTGTTCTATGGCTACTTCCTGGAGGTTCATGTTCATATTCTTTGGATGTGGAGAACTTGGGAGAGTTATGGCGACTTGTGAAAGAGTATGAACTAGTTTTGGTTGCATGTGTGGATCATTGTGATTGTTCTTTGCACCACGTGTTTTTTATTACTCTCCATACATTGGTTTGAGTATTGATTGGTAGACTTAGTATACCTTGATCTATTTTTAGATTTGACATGTAGTGCAAGTTTCTAGATATGTATGTGCTTCATTGACAGGTTTTATATAGGGAGCTTGTGATTGTGGTTTATGGATTGGATATGTTGTTAGCATGAGTTCTACTGATGTTTTGGATACCTTGGAGGCATGGATGATTGGATGCATTAGCATTTGCTGGGGTTGCTATTTCTAGTCATGTAGATTTTTTTTTCCTTTGTAGTTGCTTGTAACCTTTGTTATCACTTAGATTTGATGCTTGTGTTCTTTGGATTAGTGTGCCTTCACCTTGGTTTGTTCCTTTTCTTCAATATGTATCATGTTGGAGGATGAGAGTTCTTGCTTGAGATGGTGGTCACCTTGGATGTTATTGCAGGCATCTTGATGGAGCATGAGAGTATGTTGAAGATTCATGTGGTTTCATCGATGGCTATGATGGTTTATTTCATTGATTGACCCTTATGCAATGTATACAACAAGTAGGAGAATGAATTATTTTAAATATGTAAAATAAATATTTTTTGTGGTGCATCTTTGGAGATGTGTTTGGCCACATTAAATATTTATTTGGGATCACTTGTAAAGTTGTATTGTAACATTGGTTAGATATTTTATGTGTGGAAGACATAGGACAAATATTTAATATTTGTGAAAAATGTTTAATTTTGGGGTCAATGGTTTTGTGCTCTCATGGTTTTGAGACACATGGTTTAGCCAATACCACTTACTGGTTTTGTGTGAGCTTAATTCTATAAAAATAAGCACATGTTTAGTGGTTTAGGTTGGTTGTTAGTTGTATTGAGCTTTCATGCAGAGTGCATATGTGAAGCATGGCGTGGGATGTGTGGTTGCATAGTTACCCATTATGCTTGGACACATGCAAGATATAGTGGAGGAGCTTGATGTTTCAAAAGTGGTCATGGAAGCTCTATAAGTATATTGTAATGTTTCATTACTGAATAATACATTGAGTGTGGGTGCTTTTGGAGACTAGGTTTTTCCCTTATGGAGGGTTTTTCCTAGGTATATCTTGTGTAATCTTGTGGTATGTCTTTTTTTTTACATTATGGTTACTCTGTAAGTTTGCATGCATCCTATTCTCTCATAAGGTTATGTAGGAAATGGTTTGATCAACCTAGTAAATTTTCTAACAAGATATTCCAACTCCCCAAGTAGATTACACAATATTCACATCCAACACTATTATAACTAGCAAATATACTAGAAATTTTGAATTTTCTGTCATTTTAGAACAAAACAAAATATATGGATTTTATTTCAAAACATTGAAACAATCATTGTATAAGACATTATATATGTATTTCAAGCTTGTTGGAAAGAATCACACATCAAGATTTCACAAGGCAAATCTGAATGTATATTTTTTTGTTTATTTGGTATGAAATTGTGAACATGATGGTGTGTAGACAGTGGAAGGAATGAACATGTGTAAGAAGGGAAGAGAATGCAAATGGATGATGACTATCTGCAAGTTTTCATGTGGCCTACACTACACAATTGTTGGCAAAAATGTAAGATCAGTGGATGGACAAATCAATGGTTGTTGCACATGGTTTGCACTGCATAGTCCTTGTTTATGTCATTTTAACAAGCAACAATTGAATGGAGGGAGAACAAAGAGGCCTCACAAGAAACTTTCTCTGATACCATATTTAATAAAGAGATATGAAGTAGAGCCAAAGGCCCAAACATATTAAAATCAATCAGTCATTTTCAACATATGATAATTACATTTCAATGGATTTATAAAACCTTTCAACTTACTAACTACCCAAACCACCCGAAAACTAACATTATTAAATATTAATACATATTCAATAAATTAACATATTAATTTATTATTTATTATCTCACACTATGTTATGTAAAAATTATTAATAGTTGTTCTACCTATCAGCTTGGTCTTGAATGGTGTTGTGGCTATCACTATGGCATCAAGTCTTGCTTGATTTCTTGCTTATTACAAAATCTAACAATACAAACTCAAAATAAGGTGTGATGTTTTTTTTAAATTACATGTTTTTTTAAAATAATCCAAATATACAATCATATTCAACTTTTGATTCCAACTAAACACTAATTTTGCCCCTACAACATAACTATATTTATGATGCCAACGGTGAGTAGAACCAAACCTAGAATGATATCTCCTTTGGCAAAGAATGTTCCAAGATGATGTCTTATACCATCGTAGACTTTCTCAAGTATCAAGGAAGTAGGTCATTGTCCAAAAACATGCCATGAAGTACAAAATTGTATCCATTTTAAAATCACTTGGGGGCATCTTTCCTATATTACTTATACATTTTTCTTGTATGTCATGATGAGTTACTATGCTCGCCTATGCTTCTTTGTTTTACTTTTCATGCTTTCCCAAATGTCTCATTTGTTTTCATATCCTTCTATGTTTGTGTAATGTCCCCTTTCTCTAGATAGAGTTAGTCTATCATTGGGTTCATGTAGACTGACTATTGTGATTAGGGAACCATGGTTGATTGGGCTTTGGATGGGTTATTTCATTATGTGGAAGTTGGTTTGGGATCAGATGGCATAGTTGGCACTGTCAGTATTGATGACTTGTAATGAATTTACTATTTTTAGTAAATTCAGGTTTGGGGCCGTTTCGGAAATCTTAGTATTGGAGGTGAAGTGTCTCGTTGAGAACTTTCTAGAAAGCTATGGAACATTGGATTCTGACATCATCTTGATATTTATTTTAAAGTCTGAAGTTATATAATATTTATTTGACGAGACTTTATAAAATATTAAGTAAAGTGACTTTATGAAAAAGAAATATAAATTGTCACTTGTGGACTTGGGCGTCAATCCTTAGGGGAGGATAAAGTAAATTTAAAACATAATATTTTCCTCCCAAAAAGCCAACGCCCCTCTTGGAGAGGATATATAAGGGAAAAAGTGAGCTTCATTTCATGTGTTTGAGTTTATGTTATTGCTTGCTATTTTGCTCTGCTAGGGTTTCTGAGAGGGTTTGAAGAGGATTCGAACTAGAGGCTATTGGGAATGAAAACTCCCTCTAGTAACAGTATTCTACAGACGTGAAAGATCGTCCAGAGGTGCTTGATTGGCAAATGCATATAGTGTTTGCATCCAGTGCTTCAATGGAGTTCATATGATGAGGTTTCAAAGAGTTTAATGTCTTATACTTGCAGATTTATCAATGTTAGGGCTTGCATACAAAAGATATCAATTAAATGCAAATAAAGATTAAACAGAGAAATGAAAATATACAGAAATAATAACAGTGAAAAACAAGTTTTAACGTGGTTCACCCAAACCTGGCCTACATCCACCAACAGAGAGTCCAATATTATTATCCAGTAAATCAAACTAATTACAACCAGCAATCATTGCAACTCAATACCACTTCAAATGCTACAATACAATATCGAAATCCCACCCGCAACATACATCCCAACCACTTATAACAAGATTTTTGGAAGCTTCTAAAATTAGGGTTTTATAATGTCATTTTTCTTTTTGTCGGTTAACAAAAATTAACAACTGACCCCGAACCCCGGCGAGGATACATGATGAGTGTACAGTACTTGCATGATCAGTTGCCACATACTAACAATCTTCCACTTGGAGACAATCAGGCTACACACCAAACAATCTCCCACTTGGAGACTGATCCTGGATGACACCGCTGCACATGCAACTCCCACTGGAAATAAGCACCCTGGACTCTATTGTTCTAATTTTTGGTTTTCAGTCTTGAAGACCAATCGAAGTTGAAGAGGAGTTCAACTTCTCCCTTGTCACTGCCTTTATAAACATATCCCCTGGATTTTCATCTATATGTATCTTTTCCAGCCATAATTGTCCATCATCCAACACCGATCGAATGAAGTGATACCTCAATTGTATGTGTTTGGTCTTTGAATGCAAGGCAGAATTCTTTGCAAGATGTATGGCACTCTGGTTGTCCATAAACAAATAACTATTAGCCTGTTGTTTGCCCAATTCTTCCATGAAAGATTGCAACCATATCATCTCCTTGCTTGCCTCTGTTGCAGCTACATACTTTGCCTCTGTGGTGGATAAAGAAACCACCTTTTGCAACCGTGAGATCCAACTCACTGCTGTCCCACCTATAGTAAAGACATAACCTGTAGTACTCTGTCTGGTATTAATATCCCCTGCCAAATCTAAGTCTACATAATCTACTAAATTAGTATTAGAGCCCCCAAAACATAAGTGTTTATTAGATGTACCTCTCAAATATCTAAGAATCTATTTTACCGCATTCCAATGCTCCAATCTAGGATTACTCATATACCTACTTACGACTCCTACAACATGTGCAATATCCGGTCTCATGCATACCATGGCATACATTAAACTTCCTACAGCTGAAGCATATGGTACCTTGGACATTTTTTCTTTCTCCTCTTATGTCTTAGGACACATCTCCTTAGTCAATTTCAAATGACTAGGCAAAAGTGTGTTGATAGCTTTTGCATTCTCCATATGGAATCTCTGCAATACCTTTTTAACATAATTAGCCTAAGATAAAGTCAATTTTTTATTCTTCCTATCTCTGCAAATTTTCATACCAAGGATTTATTTTGCTACCCCCAAATCCTTCATAGCAAACGATTGTGCTAACTATTGTTTTAACTCTTTTATGTGATCCATGTTAGACCCTGCTACAAGCATGTCATCAACATATAAACATAAAATAATGTAGCTATCATTATCCAACCTCTTAAAATAAACACAATGGTCAGAATTACACCGGCTGTAACCTTGCTCTGCCATAAAACTATCAAATTTTAAATACCATTGTCGAGGTGCTTGTTTCAGGCCATACAAACTCTTCTTCAATCTACACACTTGTTTCTCCTTACCTTTGACCTCATATCCCTGTGGTTGTTCCATATAGATCTCCTCCAAATCACCATGGAGAAAGGCAGTTTTCACATCTAGTTGTTCCAAATGCAAATCTTCAACAACCACAATACTTAAAACAATACGAATAGAAGTCATCTTGACAACCAGAGAAAAAATCTCATCAAAATCAACTAACCTGGCTTTAAATCTTTTCTTACCTCCATATTCCTCTTTCAACCTATAAACCCATTTGTTTGGTAAAGCCTTTTTACCTGCAGGCAACTTACATAATTCTCAAGTCTGATTTTTCAATAAGGAGTCTATTTATTCTTTCATTGCAAGATCCCACTAAACTTTTGTATCCATATGCATAGTTTCATCATACCCTTCTGGTTCACCAGCATCTGTTAACAAAATATAATACAAAGAAGGAGAAAACCTCTCAGGAGGTCTACTTAGCCTTGTTGACCGTCTAACATTCACTGGAGTTTGTAGTATTTCTTGTTGCTATTGCAGAGCATGAGGAACCACTAAAACATCACTATCTAGAGTATCATCCAGCACCACATAATCCTTTTATTTCTTCTCATGCTGCTGCAACTAATTTTTGTACAACACCTCATTGAATACAACATCTTTGCTTCTCACAATTTTCTAATTTTCAAAATCCCAAAGCCTATAACCAAATTCATCAATGCCATATCCAATGAAGGTACATTTTTTTTTACTTTGCATCCAGCTTGGTTCTATTTTTAGAATCTATATGTACAAATGCTTCACATCTGAAGGTTTTGAGAAAAGAATAACTCACCTTCTTACCTGTCCATGCTTCCTCTGGAATACCACAACCCAAAGGATTTGAAGGGCCTCTATTAATTAAATATATAGCGGTGTTGATAGCCTCTGCCCACATGTTTAAAGGTAGCCCAACATGCAATCTCATGGTCCTTGCACGCTCTATTATTGTCCTATTCATGCGCTCAACCACTCCATTCTCCTGTGGAGTACCTGGAACCATTTTTGCCTACGAATTTCATTAAAGGAACAATTATCTTCAAATCCTTTGCTGCAATACTCACCACCATTATCAGATCTAAGATATTTTAATCTTTTACCTATCTCATTCTCAACCAAGCTTCTTTATTTCTTAAATATTTCAAATACATCATATTTCTACCTGAGGAAATGAATCCAAACCTTCCTGGTTGCATCATCTATGAATGTAACATAATACCGAGAGCCACCAAGAGAAGATAGCTAAGTCGGACCCCATACATCTATATGCACAAGCTCCAACTTTTCATCTTTCTTTTGCTTCCCATCCCTGAGAAAACTAACTCTCTTTTGTTTGCCATACACACAACTTTCACAGAAATCCATATTAATATATTTCAGACCTGGTAAAACTTTCTTAGAATGAAGTACCTTCATACCTTCTTCACTCATATGCTCAAGTCTGTTATGCCACAGTGTTGTCTCAAAACCTACGGCAACTATTTCAGTCTCTTCCTGTAAACTTGAAGTAACTATTTCTAAACTTGTTTGTTTTTTCTCTACAACAGCTAAAGTAAAAGGAACAATATGACCTATACAAAGATATAAGGTGCCTACTTTCACACCTTTTGCTACTATTAAGGCATCAGCTAGCTGCCCTGCTGAAATTAAATTCCTACTCAGCCTTTGAACATGCCTTACCTCTTGTAGTAGCCAATGATTCCCATTCTGCAACTTAATCTTGATTCTTCCCTTTCCAATAATTTGACAGAGTTCGTTATCTCCCAAATAAACCAGCCCAAAATCCCCTTGGACATAATCAAGAAAATAACTTCTATGGGGCGTAGCATGAAATGAGGCCCCAGAATCTAAAACCCATGAATCATTAGCATTATCTAGGGAAAGAATCAAAGCATCATCTTTAGATTTATTACTTACCACATTTGCCTCCTTATTGCCTTCTTGTTTGTCTCCTTTATTCTTCTGAGACCAGCAATGTTTCTTCAGATGACCTGGTTTCCCACAGTACCAGCAATCCTTCTGTCCTCTAGATTGGGATCTCTTGTCCTTTGATTTTCCTCATGACTTCCCATAACCTCCAGAACATTTTCCTCTCTTTTGATCTGCCCCTACTTTCTGCATTCAAAACACTACCTGATGTGGACCCTCCTGAGCTTTTTCATCACATTTCCTCGCTAAGGATAACACCAATAACATCATCAAATTTCAAAGTGTTTGAACCAGAGACAGAGTTACTTACAAACATTACCAAGCTATTCCAACTTTCTGGCAAAAAACATAATATCAAGAGAGCCCTCACCTCTTCATCAAATTTCACTTTTACAGAAGTTAACTAACTGGTAATCATATTAAACTCATTTAAATGATCTATCACAGATCCACCTTCAATCATTTTTAGATTAAACAAACGCTTCATGAGAAATACCTTATTTGAGGCTGAGGGTTTTTCATACAATTTAGCCAAAGCTTTCATCAGTTCACTTGTTGTCGTCACTTCTGTTATATTGAACGCCACAGATGGTACCAGGCACAACCGAAAGATTCATAGTGCCTTTCTGTCCAGAAGATTCCAATCCTCATCAGTCATTGCTACCAGTTTCTTGGCTATTCCTTCCAACGACCTCCATAAATCCTTCTGATAGAGATAATCCTCCATCTGCATCTTCCATAACTGATAGTTCTGCCCATTGAATTTATCTACCTTCAATTTACCCTCATCTGCCATTGCTCCCACTCAACCATGAGACCTTCCTGCAGACAATAATCAAACACAACCCGCTCTGATACCACTTGTTAGGGCTTGCATACAGAAGATATCAATTAAATGCAAATAAAGATTAAACAGAGGAATGAAAATACACAGAAATAATAACAGCGAGAAACAAGTTTTAACATGGTTCACCCAAACTTGGGCTACATCTACCAATAGAGAGTCCAATATTATTATCCAATAAATCAAACTGATTACAACCAACAATCCTTGCAACTCAATACCGCTGCAAATGCTACAATACAATATCGAAATCCCACCCGCAACATACATCTCAGCCGCTTATAACAAGTTTTTTGGAAGCTTCTAGAATTAGGGTTTTACAATGTCATTTTTCTTTTTGTCAATTAACAAAAATTAACCGACCCCAAACCCCGACGAGGATACATGATGAGTGTATAGTACTTGCATGATCAGTCACCACATACCAACAATCAATGTTTTTCATATGTAGATCTAGAGGACAGATTTACTAGCTGATTGGAGCATATTTTGATGAGGGTTTGGGACTTTTTTCCTTGTTTGTGTTGGTCGTACACCCCCAGCTTGGTCGTACCCCTTTATGGCAGATTTATGTTGAGTTTGTGGTTGTTTTGAACTTCTAGTTGAACGCCATCAGGTTGCAGCAACATACAGATTAGATTAGAAGCCTTTGTGGGAAGTTTCTTTCATTGTGGTGGCTAATACACTTACCTTGGAGGCCATCCACCTTGCCTAAAGTGATGTTGGGGATTCCTGGAGGCCATTTTTGTGCTTACAACAGTTAATATCTATCCACATTGTGGCGCCTAGGGCTATAGTAGACACGGCTTGCATTGTATGTCACATTCTATCATTTGATGGTGATTTTGGAGTGATTCCGACATACCCAGTTGTTGGTTTAGCTACAACACTTGTACGAAGTTTCATATTTCCATGTGGATATGTGATGATAATTCATATGTGATGATTTGATGATCTGGGTCTTTCATATTTTCTTCATATCTGTTGTATATTTTTTGCGTTTGAAATATATACTCTATATTGTGTTGTTCCGGCAAACACATTGCAAGAAAATTGAAAACCCTTATGCATCTTCTCTCTAGTCTAAAAGAACACAATAAAAAATTAAGAAATAACACTATAAAGATCTTAAAAAGAACCAACAGGTACGGCACATTACAGTTTGCCATCTATGTCTTCACATCTTTCCTTGCTACTTACATGTTGATAGGTTCCTATGCTTTCTACACTCTGCATTACTCCCTGAGTTAGCACATACTTTACTATGCTACATGATTTATGATGTTACTATATCCCTTATATTACATGATTATGGTGTTACTCACATGCTACAATAAGCCTATCTTTATCATGATTACATATTTATGTTCCTTATCATGTTCACATCCTATGATTTGATCTTCATTATCATGCATACTTTTCATCTTGGGTGATCCCATAATAGTGTGTCCCTCTTTTTTGTCAGAGTGTGGGACATTGAAATCAACATTTTTAACCAAATTTTAACTTTTGTCACCTATAACAACTAAACTATTAAGAATTTGAAGATGATGTGAACTAATGATTTTTGAGATTTCATGTGTAGATTCTAAATATATATATTTTTTAATTTTAAAAAATAATTTGTAAATTTTTTACATAATTTTTAATAACTTATTTTTTATACTTAATTGTATTTTTAAAAAGTGACATTTATTTCATAATGCATAACTTTTTTAACAAAAAAATTCAAATTATAAAATTTTAAACATAGATTCATAACACCAATATCTAGTGTGCACATATTTTTTGTAATTTTTGTTGCATATTTTATTATTAATTTTTGAAGTGAGATTAATTATAATTTGGACATAGTTTTATTCCATAACGCATAACTTTTTTGTATATATCCCAAAAAAAATTGTTGAAACAAGAACATCAATATGTAGTTCATAGATATTTAAAAAAAAGAATATTTGCTTTTCTATTTTTCCACATGTGTGGAATAGAGACCTTGATGTTTGGTGAAAAACCTATATTCACTAAAAAAATAAAAAATAAATAATAATTAAATTACATATATTCAAAATTATACTTTTTGGAAAGCTTATTCCGATGGCTACGATCCTGCAAATCTCATCTCCTAGCGACTCAGTTTGATGGTCCAACCCATGCTTGGAAACAAATTGTTTTTATAGAAATAAGTGAGAAGAAAAAATGGCATCTCAAGGACCTTTCAAAGGTACCTTCCCTTTTTTAATGTGAAACATTAAAATAATAATAAAAAGGGACCTTCCTTCAAAGGTGTTTTTTATTTTTTGTTGCCTTGCGCTCATTTTTTCGCCATCCCACAAGTCAGACACACTATTGTTGTTCACCCTCTTATGATTATATATTGTGATCCTTATTAAGTCTACCTACTTATGACTCCATGGTTATTGCTTTATGCATATGCTACGGGGCCTTATGCTCTCTTATCATGTTTCATCTTATGATTACAAATTTGAGACCTTAGTTGTGACCTATCTATTACATCTCATTGGTGTTCTTATAATCCTTTTCTTCCCCTTAGCACAACTTTAATCATCCTATCCATATTAGGAATCATCTTTACATGTGGTTTCATGATTATATTCTACTTATTTGTGCTTAAATGATCCGTACCTAGCCTTTAGAGCCATCCTTTATTATTTGCCTATATTGGGGGCAACATTATGCTTGGGTGCTCATCTCTAATTTATGACCTTAAATGATGATACATTTTTATATGTTATACATGCTTACATCTTATTCAATTGTTTTATGTTTTTTATCATTATCATGCTTTATTTTTCCCTCTCTAATTCCTTGCATACCATGTATACAACCAATTTGAGAGGGGGCATAAATTGTCACTAATACTTTTCATGGTTGAGATTTCAAATGGTGTCTTGTGCTAAACAGTTACCATATACAAATAGAGTTTGATCAAATTACACACCCACATTCCATAGAGATCTATAAGATTACCACATCATGTCGCATCATGCAGATATTTATCACATGCTACATCGTGTGGAGTTTTATCACATGGCTGCATTGTGCGAGTCCATGTTGCTTACAACATCCTATGGAGTATTTTTGTATCTTTCATATGTACAAAATGTGTTTTCCACTCTACTTTTCATTTTTCATAGATAGTTGAAGCAATTGTAGTTTGTACTTATTTTGATCATGTGACAAAGGCTACTCATTGCATATTTTTTGTTGTTTTGCAAGTTTCAATGGAGGGCTCATACCAAGGAGAGTATTCAAGAATGATTTATTACTTTGTAGAAATCAATATCCTTATATGAGTATATGAATATTTACTTTTGATGTCAATTGAGAATGTCCATATACTTTGAAATGCATATGCTTATGCTTATGCTAAATTCACACACATCAAAGTGCAATCAAAATGTATTGGTGAAATTAGCATACCTCTGTCATTTCTCATTTAATATTGTGTCCAACTTGATGGAAATGTCTTAGTGCAATAATATATCAAGTGACATTCTCTCGTGTTAATCTTGACTCATGGCTCGATTCCTATCCACATACGCTTCATCCCTCTTTGCACCAATTTCCATGCATTCGCCCTATATTCACTCTAATTTCACCCCCAGTTGCACTTAAGTACATTCAACACCACGTCAAAATTATCATTTTAGCCCTAAGGTTCATTTCTGAGTGGCTCAAGATTGACCTAGTTCAATCCTTAGGTGTGTAAGAATGAAACCATAATTCAAATGTTTAAATTCAAATTCTAACTTTCTCACCCCCTTTTACTAGCCACTATGAGCCAACTTAACATACATTTGTGCGACATATTTTTGATTAAGTAGGAAACAAGGGACATGATCCCTTTACAACAGTAGCCACACAGACTAGGTAAAGTTGGCCCAAACAGGGCACAAGCAACAGAACAACACTAAAACAATTGTAAAACAAACAAGGATCTAAACAACAGATCCTGAGCAAGCAAATCTAAATCCTCGAACCCTAGGGTTGGGGAGTCATTTCTTTTTACACTGAACCACAGTCCCGGAAACCTCCTCATCAAAATGCTTAGAACAAGGTGAGAGGAGGGGATTCTCAACGAACATCATGTCCATAGAGACACCATGCGAAGCAACCGACCTAGCAGCGGGAAGAGTCAAAACAACTGGGGCTGACGAAGGAGTCGAGACTCGATATGAAGAAACAGGAGAAGTCATCTTATTTGTTGTGACCACATCTGCCAACACCCCCATAGGGGGGATGGGTAAAGTCTCCTGGGAAGACTCATCCTCCTGGGAGGATCCATCCTCCTCGAAAGCACCATCCCCCTCGGAATAACCATCTCCCGCAGAAGCACTAATCGTCAAGTGATCAAGGAGAGCATCCTTCCACCAAGTTGCAGCACCCTTTCGACGCAAGAGAGGACAAACACAAGCCAAGTGACCAATAGCAAAACAAATGATGTTGTGCAACATGTTACTTTTGTTGGAGCACAATACCACTGAGAGGGGGGGTGAATCAGTGGTATGCAGGACTTAGTGACCTTAAAATTTATATTTCAAAACTTTGATGCAAAAACAATTCCCATTGACTGTAGATGACATCATGAAAGATTTGAACAACTAAACAGATTGATCAAAATCAAGAATGTATCAACTCAATATTGAGACTGAAAATAATGACTCATTCGTGCACAGTATTATTGTTTCAAATAGTGATATAAGTCTTAGTATGTGTTCATATAGATCAAAGTAAATTAAATGACTTTAAGACGAATGACACATGATCAGCAAATAGACATGAGAATCAAACTCATCAATGACAAACCATAACACAGATATTGTCCTGAGTGGAAAACCCTCCGGGGCATAAAAACCACTCGAAAAAGTGCCTCACTGGCTTAATAAAAGAATCTCACTGATTACAGGCCTCACTGGCTACAGTTGCCTCACTGGCAAAGGTCATTTCTTGTCTCACTGACTTGACCTTTCAATACATGCTTTAATCATGAAGAAAAACAAGTACAGAGGGATACTCTGTTTCGCTTTGATCCAGACTAATATAATATCAATAATGCATGTACAAATTTTGCACACTCTACATCATTCACATTATATCAGGTGTATACACAACTACACACTTTCTGCTCAATGCCCTTTTTATATATTTCATAATGACTTCCTCTTGAAGAGATAACTGTTTTCATAAAACCGTTGCAGGTAATAACTGAACTTAAACCACAGTTTAGGGTCGAACTAACCCAAGCAAATACAACTGCCACATAATCCATAACTGCCATGTGATTAATAAATAATTAGAGTATCACTGCTGCAACAAATTATCAATTGTGTATCACATAATCTGAGTTAAGTGTTCAATGTGAGTTGTGACACTTAACTAAGATTAAATGATCACTTAAAAACTGTCCACAGAAGTTATAAACCTTCTCAACTGTCCAAAGGTTATTCATAAGATAAGTCATTGTGCCACCGAAAGTATATGCTATCAAAAACATCATTTTGATAAAACTGAAATTGTGATCACCGGTTAACAAATCATGGTTTTGACAAAGAAATGTCCCCAAATAAATTAACTGATGAATGCAATCACCATGCCATCTATAGTTTGGCTAAAACAACGAACTGCCAAACAAATTCCCACAGAATGTGATAACTATACAACCATGATATAATCATAGACACTTAGGCCAAAAGTGACTACAGCCAAATTAACTTAGGGTTTGAACAAGAGACTATGTCCACACAACATACACCCGTAACCAAGACAAGGATAATAATCTTTTTGTGATATGAAATAACTGACTCCAAAAACTACAGTATACCTAGAACTTGATTAAGGGTAAACAAAAGAAAATTACGGCCTTCACAAATTTATACCTTAACGGGTATTATAGACACAATAGCCAGGATTAAAGCTCTTCACAAACACAGGTAACTTAAGGGTTTTGGAAACAATTTTGACTATGCAGAAACCCGTAATAACAAATTTTAATCAAGATTTTGAGGGAAAATAAAAACTTTAAAATCTAGACGTGTAAAACACAAAACATGAGATTTTTAACAAACCCTTAACACGAAATTTTTGGTTATAAAGAATATAGACGGTAGGCAAGCACGACAAAGAGGACTACAAACAAAAAAGATTAAAAATACCTGAATGCATCATGATTCATTCAGTTATATCACCTCATAAAGTCAACATTCGAGCTCAAAAACAGATTCTCCACATTCATTCAGTTATGATGGCTGAAAAAAACCTTCACGACAAAACAAAAGCAATGATCAAAATGAAGTGTTTGAAACAAGTTTCATGCTTTTTGAGTACTTCTACCGGCTGTCCCAGTTTGCCCTAAAGAGGGCTGAAAACTACAACATCAATAGACCACTTCACAACTGCCAAAACTTGTTTGACAAGTCACCCGAAGTTTCTTGAAAAAAATATATTTCATGTATTTCATTTGTGACCTCGACCATGTGTTAGAGAATAGCATTCGGGGACCACATTTTCAAAAATGTTTCACTTTTATCATTTCGAATAATGCCACATGGTATTAAAACATTAAAACTTGACTTTATATGCAATGCCCACAAGATAACACGTTATGCTATGCCAAGTCAACTTTAAGTCAAAACACCAAATCCCTGTAAAGCTCAAAGATAACACGATGCCCACAAGATAACACGATTCAACTGTGTCAAGTGGATGCCATACCAAGATCAAGCAATATGATCAAAGCATTGTATCATGATGAACATGATTAATGAAGATACCAAACTGCCAAGATGCCAAACTGCCAGAAGATATGAAACTGATGAGTGACAAACTGTATCATACTGTCCAACAGACAAACTGTAAGCAACATGATCAAGGAAATGTAAATGCCTCAACTGATCATGGAAGATACCAAACTGTATTATATACACCAAACTTGAAGGTGTTATCATATGCAAACATGCTGAGTATGCCAACATCAAACTTGAGTAGTGCCAAACTGAGTATGAATCCACATGATATCAAGTTGTGGTTTGGACATCAGGGACAACCACTGAGGGTAAGTCAACAACTTTATGGTATTTAAAGACATTTACTGTGCAATTAATTTGCATACAATTACAAAGAGAATCATTAGAGCACACTTTGATTTCTAAAGGGCAATAAAGAATCATATCCACGTCATCTTGTTTGTATACTGCCTTTGATATTGTTTGTCATCATTGCTCCAGTCTACTAAAGGGGTTTGCCATAAGAGAACTCATTCATGTATCAAGTCAACAAACTTTTAAACAATGTCTCTAGACACCACCTAGACAAATTCAAATACTACAAAGGCAAAGGACAGCAATTGTTTAGGCACTTATTCTGTCAATTCATTCCCACACTGCACAAATCAATTCCACACATTAAATCAGTTTTGTTGCAGTCAAAATCAAACCTGTAGAGCTTAGGATTGATCTACAGATTTTTTGTGACAATTTGGATTCTAAGACAATAATCATACCAAAACTGTTAATTTTCTTGAGGTGATGAATCAATTCAAAACATTGTAAGCATCCATCATCAGCTCTAAAGTTAAGTAATATCCCTCTCATTTAATTTCCATATATTTATTTCAATTATCTATCCCAATTTTGATTAATCTACACTAATTTACACAATTACATCTATTTATTTAGACTGGATTTATATAAACGGGATTTAATGCCTTACAATATTATTTTACATTTGTTTATTAAAACGTAAATTTCTAGAATTGAAATTTGATACATTGTCTTCAATAAAGAGTATTCAAAAGTGATTTGAAGTCTTTTTTTTTTCAGGATATACAAGGTAAATAAATTCAGCTGGTCTCTAATTATAGTATAGAAAATATCGTCTTCGTTGTCTCTTTGATACAACTTTTGCTGTAAGTATTTTGGTACCTTTGCTAAGAAATACATTTTTCACAAGACTCGTCCTATGAACTAGTTATGAGAGATTTATAATCTATTTATATATTTAAAATATTTGCAGCTTTAATATGTACCGCATTGTTTATGACTCACAGGTTTGCCTTTGTCAAAATCGCCTACAAAGATGCTAGTACACATTTAGGAAGGATGAATTTAATTTGCTGTAAGGTAAAAAAATCCATTAAAAGTTTGTATATAATATTTATTGAATCCATTTGACAATATGACATGTAACTTTACATCTGGCGAAAAATATAAGGCAACTAAAACATGTAATCGTCCTGACATTCCTATTTTACAGGCGGGGGTAGTGGTCAAATTCTACCGCTGTATGATTGTTTGCTCTATTTTGTACACTATAATTACAAATAATTGTCTAAGCTAACAAATTTGAAATTATGCATTTGACTGATGTATTCATCTTTTGGTCATAATTCAGTAAAGCTCTTGCTTGGATCTTTTCTACTTAAATGTATATTCAGAGGGACGGTAGAGTGATGATGCTGAAATTCATATAAATATCCAAGCAAGAGCTTTACTGAATTATTATAAATTTAACCTGTTTTTGTATAGAATTCATATAAATATCCAAGAAATATGATGTCAGATACATGTTACAGGAAAGATCGCATGTTTAAATTCTCAAATTTTGGTTGTGTAGCCTTTGAGCAAATTCTTTGCGTTTAAACCCTTGTGATTTGCACCATGTGCCAGAACTTTGTTTCATTCTAACTTCAAATTAATTTACAGCAGTTGAACTTCAAATCAATCTACAGCAGTTGAACTTCAAATCAATCATACACAGCAGTTCTCTAATAAATTAATAATATAAAAAAGAAGATGGTGGATTCTTATGTTTTGGCCCTTGGACCGATGGCACATCTTTACTGTTGCTATAAAGATGTTTATTCAGAATCTTCATTTCCTGAATCGTCCTGCGTATCATCATCTTCATTCTTATCATCCTCTTCCTCAGTATCATCTTCTTCAGTGTCAGGTGCATTCCCATTGCTGCTTCTTATCCTGTGCCGGTGCCTGAAATCAGGATCAACAATACCGATCATCTCAGTCAAGGCTTGATGCTCACGGCTTTGTCGAGAACCTAAGCTGGGAACTGGATAATTCTGGCTTCCTGCAGTTGGTGTTATCTCAGGCTGCATGTCTTGATCCCTCATCAAGCCGTTCAATTGTGTATCCTGCCTTGACCTGGCATGTTCAGGAGCTCCAATTTGGCTAGCATCAAAATCTTGATGAAGCCCTTCATCACTGGGCCTTCCAATTCCTGGCTTTCTCTCATCACTCCGAAGGGACTCATTATCACAGTGAAATGATCCAGGAGTGCTTAATGCCCAACTACCAGGAACCTCTGATGTTAATAGATCATTTGTTGTTATGGTATTCCTGTCTTTCCTTAACTTGGAAGCCATCTCATCCACCTCCTGCCAATTGCCAGGACACAATCTCTGCCCATCTTGATTCACTGTATTTCTGATAGAATGGCATGCTGTGGTGGGATGCTCACTAGTCTTAGCCATATCGGGCACCTTTTCTGGTTCAGCATCAATCCTGATAGTCAATGTTGTCCTTTGGTTTTCAGCAGTAATTTCTTTTCCTTCCCAACACATTTGAGCATGCTTTTCATTCTCAGCTTGCATTTTTTCTCCTCCCAGATCCCCTTCACAATCTTCCATCTGATCATCCTCCAGGATCCTCCCTCTTGATGTCTTCCTTGACCTGGCTGGCTCACTTCCTGTAGCATATACATGATGCTCTGGCCTTTTACCTCCACCTGAGCTTTCAATCAACTGAGTTGCCTCTGCTTCAGTTGCAAGCACCTGTTCAGTGCCGATCTGTTCATCATCTTGATTTAGCATGGTATCCATAACCTCTGTGTCATGTCTTGAATTCTTTGGTGTGATCTGAATTGTGTCTGCACAGTCTTCTTGTGTGTCACCATTTTCCCAGTCCTCTAGTGTATTTACAATTGTTATTTTATTTGTATTGCACTTCTCAACACTACTAGAATCACTTGAGCATTCTGTTTCTCCATCTTTTTTTGGTGTTTCTGCTTCATCAGAAGCTGCTCCATCTCCTAGAATTCCATCACTTCCAATGTTACCTGCCCTGATTTCTTCTCTTACTCTAGTTACTGCTCCACAAAGGTTTTCAGTTCTCGTCTCAAATTCATCATCTATATTTGGCAATTCACAGTTTTCACCATCCTCCAGAGTCCTTAACATTCCATTTAATTGGTCCTGCTGCTTTTGTTGCAAAGCTGCAATTTCTTCAGCTGTGGCATGGAATGCTCTTAGTTGAGTCTCTCTGTAAGATGCAAGTGAAAAACTATCAGGGCAATTTACAGCACAATAGACATTAAAGGAGCAGACTGAAAGCTATTTCTCATCCCATGAGGAGAATTCATCTAGAATATAGAGAAAACAATAGCATGCCTTTCAGAGGCTTAAGGAGTTGAGAATAAATATATATGCAGTCTTTGAGGCTACTACAGAAAAAAAATATGGGGCTGTTATACTGACCGAAGAACAATACGCTCTCGGGCACCTTGTAACCGTTGCTTCTCAAGTCCCAGGTCTCGAATTGCAGCAGCCATTTCCAACTCCAGTATAGATACCTTGGCCCATGCATCTTCTCGTGCTGCCTGCTAACGTTAGAATAAAGGGTACTCTCAGTTAATCTGTGTAATGGTACATGCTGATTGATTAGTTTGTCGAATATACGCCAATCACTTCAATAGATAATTCATAATCTATTTCATGTATATTTGAAATGGATTCTTGAAGAGGAGTTCCTAGATATAATAATGTAAAGAAGCCTTAAGTCGAAAAAACTCGACACGACATGAACACATGTTCAAGTTCTAATGAGTATGGAATTGAGATCAGAATTACATATAATGGTGATATTAACAGGAAGATTTGTTTATTCCGCACAACCTCTAAAATTGAATATTCTAACCAGTGCCCAACTAGAGAAAAGCATCTCTTCATGTCAAAGAATAATTGCATACAAAAATAAATTAGTAAATTACCATTCATATGAATGTTTCTGTAAAACATGCTTCGGGAATCCTGTTGCAAGGATAAGCATCCTACCACAGATAAGTGCATTTATCCTTTTTTGTTTTGATAAAAGATAATATATTGATATAAAGATAGTATACAAAAGAAGCCAACTTTATGTTACAGAAAAATCATAAGATTGGCTGAGAGCCACAAGAAGATGCAAACAGAAAACATTGTGATACCCATATGCTCCAACCCTGGTCAAGGACATTGGATATGTGACATATGTCCTGGCTGTCCATTACATTTATCACCCTTAGCACTCAAAACATAACTACGTCGGAACAAATACTCTGCAAATATGCCTCAATTAACTTCATTCTTGGGTATCACTAAAAACACCTAAAAATCCTTCAGTTCTAATACTGATGCTAAACCTGAAAACTAAAAGAGGTCACCCTCTCAGACAGAGGATAAGCATCCTACCACAGATAAGTGCATTTATCCTTTTTTGTTTTGATAAAAGATAATATATTGATATAAAGATAGTATACAAAAGAAGCCAACTTTATGTTACAGCAAAATCATAAGATTGACTGAGAGCCACAAGAAGATGCAAACAGAAAACATCGTGATACCCATATGCTCCAACCCTGGTCAAGGACATTGGATATGTGACATATGTCCTAGCTGTCCATTACATTTATCACCCTTAGCACTCAAAACATAACTATGTCGGAACAAATACTCTGCAAATATGCCTCAATTAACTTCATTCTTGGGTATCACTAAAAACACCTAAAAATCCTTCAGTTCTAATACTGATGCTAAACCTGAAAACTAAAAAAGGTCACCCTCTCAGACAGAGGAGAGTGCACCACGAGATTAAGTCTATTCTACTCAACTTCTAAGCATATCTGACTATTAGCCTGAGTACTATTTTTCTTATGTGGAAGGAAGATAATCAGGAGAGAACACAACTCTCACTTTGACCCCAAACCTATTCATCAGCTCAATTTTTTTTATTAATAAAATTTCCACTTACCAATCCTCCAACTAAAGAAAAACAAAAGCGAACATGAGCTGATGTTTCAGCTCCTCCATAGTCAGTGTCAAGCTACACTTAATACAGGCCATTGTTAGCAGAAGGAGCAACAGAAACCAACTATTAAGAACATAAACTATAACTCATGACATTGAAATTTTTGAATTAATTTATGTATGTATTCACAAAGCAATTTAATTTCTGATCTCATAGAATAAGTAGCATCTATCTATAGATGTGATTTCTTCTTAAGGGTATCAATGCTAGAAGCCTTATAGGGTTCTTTAGTTAAGAACCTTGCTTTCTGAAAGAGGACCTCAATATCCTTACCAATGGCACAAACCACTATTTACAATCCACTCGGATGCCACTTTGTGTCACAGATCCTACTAAAACCCAGTCACATGGAAAAGAAGTATCATTCTGTTTATGGTTTGAGGACTGATGAAGAATGTTTTAATCACAAGAAATCATATATGTCAAAGAATGTTCAAAGAGAATAGAACTAACCAGAGTTGAGTTCCATCAATGAACATTGTTCTCACCTTTTCTTTTTCCAGTTCCATTTTGATCCGTTGTAGTTCATGCTCCTTTTCAGCAGCTTTCTGTTTAGTTCCATGGAAGAGAACTTAAACATTCATAATTATCTGTATAATATCACAAAAGGCAATTGCTCAGAGAGAAGAGGTTGGAGGATTTTATATTCAGTTATGAGACATACTTTTCTTGCAGATGCTGAACTGGATTCCTCTTCATGAAGTTGAACTTCAAGTTGGCGGGCCTTTTTCTCTGATTTCATAAGACTTTCCCTTACATCCTCCTGATGAAAAATGAATTAGAAGAAATGTTCCAGCTTATAAATTTCCAAATAAAAAAGCATTTAAATAGTAGTAATTAGAGGAATCCTCCACACAATGAACATTAAATGAAATGCTTGTGTTAACAGTAGAAACATACCAACTTGGATCTCAATGTTTCCATTAATACACGATTTTCTTTGTCTGACTCCTGCATAGTGGATAAGACTTCTTATCAGATAATTCATAAAATTAACTTAACAGAAGCAACATGTTAGTACATTAAATCGATATGAAATACAAAACAACAATAATGGAATTCTGTGACTGCCATAGTAGCAGATCTAATCCAGAACCAATCTACATTTACAATTCTGGAAAGCTGAAACCCATTCTTTTAGGTGGAAGAAACCGTAAATATCGAAATACCTGGAGCTTAGTTATTACATCAATCTGCTCTTTGTGTTGTCTTGCGGCAGCCTCTGATTGACGCTTCAGTTCATCTAGAGCTTCTAAACGAACCCTTTCTACAGCAGCCTTCAGATCTGCTTCAGCCTTCTCTCTTTCATCCCTTCGCTGGCTTCTTTCTTCTTCCAACTGCTGTTCAAGTTCTGCAATTGTTGTCTTTTGACTGCACAATTCATATGCATCAATTACTGAATCCGCTACTAGAAGCAAGTTTTGACACAAGACACATGAAATGAAAACATATTTCGTTTATGATCAGTCATGAACTTTACCACAATCAAGACAAAAGAATTTTTGGTGAAAAATCTCTACAAGGGTATTGATTACAGTCTTAAGTTTTTCCCAAGCTACAGAATGTTATTTTGGGTTAGTGCTTTTCCTTGGGAGGACCCTGGCTTAGACACTGCAACTGAGAAATTCATACCCACTGTTGTCAATATCTTTGGGTATATTTCCTTAAGGTTCAACAATACAGAGCCCCAAATCCAATATGACCAAACAACCAGAAAATAAAATTGTTGAGAGCTCTATGCTCAGCAGGATTTGAAACTGGGTCTTTTGCATGGACAACCCGCTGTATTATTCAATAGTAAATAAATGAGGCTAAGTGCAAAGTGCAAACCACTCATAAAGGATGTAATGAACAAAATCAGGGGAATAGACGAATCTAATGTGTTCATGGAGAGGATTGTAACATATTCAGAGCATATTATTGCAAGAACACCTCTCTGCAAAATGGTAGGCACGCTGCTATTTGCTAGTATTTCTCTTAATGTGCTATTAACTTCCAATATACATAAATAGTAGATATCTAATCTGCTGAGATCAGAAGCAAATCCAGGCATCTTAACTCTTAGCTACATTGCCAAGGTCAAGTAGGAACTAAAAATATTTTATATAGCATGAACTGCCAAGCCTGACTAAAACAACAAAGTAAATCCTATACTGCTAGGTTCCTTCCATTAGAAAATAATCCTCAATCTGGCCAGATTATGACAGGATTAGATTACAAAGGGAGTTGAAAAGATCATGGAACAAGTATCACAGTTTGCCTCAATGCCATCAAACTTATGATACAAGTAAAATCAAATAATATATATTGCTTTTGCTCGGTAATGTACTAGTTTTCCATTGCACAATGTGGCAGGCATATTCCATACTCGAGAAAAAAAATTCCTGATATAACTCAAATCTATAGCATAGGTGAGTGACTAACTAGGGTAAAGAAACATTGAATTTACACAGAGAGTCCCGAGGTAACAACTTCTAGCTGATGAACCAACTCTGATCTACACTTCTAATGCCAATTTAAAAGTTATCACTCTTTTGAACAAACACACAAAAGCATAAAAGCAGTCATTTCTTTTTTCCCAATGCAAGACAGTCTGGCTCACACCAAAGCAGAGAAGTACCTTATCCTTTCCACACATCTGAATGATTTTTGGTTTTTCATTGTACAGAAACTGTTAGTCTCACGTATCTAAGACTCAAACAGACACAAGTTTTTCCCTTGCAACAATAAATTTCACAAAAATTGTTTCCCTAAGAATTAAAATATACAAGAAAAAGAATTTCATTGAAAGCAAATATAAATTACATTGGTGAACAATATGAATTCCATTAACACACATAATTTATTTCCATAAATTTGGCTTTCAATGATGGCAAATGAAAGAGATAATAAGGATTTTGGATGAACATCATGCCATCGACCATAGAAATTTCACAGATTTCTTTCAGGAAAACTGGCTCATTTTGTCAGAAAATAGATCATGTAACTTGACTAAACAATGACATCAAAATTTCTTGAGGAATTAAATCCAAGATATTATTCTAAATCCAAGGTCCTGTGTCAGTAGGTGTTTCTTTCACATACAATTTTGTATGCTGCATTAGTTAGGCACATACTGAACATGGACAAAGAACAAAAGTCAAAATAACCAGTTAGTTCATTTTCTAAGATGGTGATTTATTCTCGGAAACCCTCGGCTTGCTTCTAATGTGAATTGTTCTGGAGTTTCTCCTTGTAATAGAGTAATTTGGGTTAAGCTGGCCAGGCAAGATAAGAAGTTTGGGATATGTTTTGTGTATGCATTTAAAAATTATAGAGGAAAAACTGACTTGTGGAATTGAATGGCTAACAATCTTAAAGATATCCATTGGATTGTTGGTGCAGATTTCAACATCGTTGATGTCATTTTCCCTTTTTTGGGATTAAAATAATTAATAATATTATTTGAGTTGGGCCCAATAATTTCTAAATTTAAGGGCAACTGAATAATATCATTATAATTAAAATAAAAGGTGTTTCTAAACGCTAGTATTAAAATAAAAGTATTTTTAAATACTTAAAATAAATAAATAATAAAATAAAATAAATCAGATAAAAGTACAACTTTTATACTTGGGCGGAAAATTAGAACCTAAGGGCCCAAATTGAAAGGATATATCAATAAAGCTCAAATCTTCATTTCAATCATGGAGTTTTCGTTTGGCATTTCATTGTGAGCTTTGGCATTCAACAACAAAAAATTTTGGCTATTTTCAACGATCCGAGAGGACGAAAACCCTCTTGGCTCTTGATTTCTAAAGGTAAAGACGAAAACCCTCATCTTTGGCATTGGCAAATTCTATCTAGGGTTTGCATGGTGAGCTAATTCAATGATTGGTGCAAAATTTCAGGGATCTATCAATTAGATTTGCAAACAAATATTGTTCATGACCTTTTGGAGATTTTTCCTACAAAGGCAAATTGCTGGTTGACATCATCGAAGGGTTTGGTACTACTTTTGAAGGTCGCCCAGCTGCATAAAAATTCTAAAATTATTTTCTAAGGCTGGCAAACCATTTTTGGAGGGGTATTAATTGCTGATTTGGGGTGCACCAACTAGTATACATATTTATTTTGGCATCATTTGAGGTCTGTAACACCATTTTCCAGCTGTACCAGGTATGCAACCTTCATCCAAAGAGTCGTACAGTTGAAGAATTAATTATTTTAATAGGAGTGACTGTTGTTCAACCTTTTTTCTACCCAATCGTAGTCATACAATCCATTTCCAGCCAGTCGCCACTCATTTTGGGCAGCCGTACAAGTCATTATTACTACCTTGGGCAGCCATACAAGTCTGATTTGCATTCGCAGAGATCTGATTAGCATTTTCAATTAATTTGTAAGTTGGGTAGATGTTAAAAAATCTGAATAATTCGAGGATGATCAGCATTGTACTTATTGATAGCATATAAAAGTAAGATTTAGACTTTATGATGATGTATTCAGCCCTATAAATCACTTCCAACAGTTGCACATTAATAAAATCAGACTTTGGTGTGCTTCTATATTCATATTTGGTTCAGTTTTGCATATTTGGTGTGATTTAGGGTTACCAACAAGCATAATTGATTCAGATTTACCATGTGTTGTGATTAAGGGTTTGATCAAGTGCTTTCAGTTATTTGTATGCAAGTTTATTTTTCTATTCAAGATTGTTTTCATTTCCAAAATTCAAAAAAAAAACTAAAAAAAAACAGAATATTGCAAAAAAACCTAATTGGGGACATTACAATTGAGTCCAATGATGATAAGAAAGGTGGCTATAAATTTGATTAGAAAGGCAATGAAAAATTCTTTTGGGCTAAGTTTAAAAGTAAAAGAAACCTTGTTGATCCTTTATCTGGTTGTAAACAGAGAAAAGGTTTTTGGTTCACCTAGTTAAACTTTCTAAAAGGTTCCAAAAGAGTGTTTTCAAAATTAGACAGACTCCTTATGGATGAGTATTTTTTTGGTGTTGTTCTTGTTTTAGATAACAATGTTGTTAAATTGATCCCCTCTACCTTGTCAGACCACCACCCTATTGAAATGGAATTCATCCCTTGTCTTCCTTCACCTCCTGTGCCTCCTCTTGCTTTTAAAGGTCTAAACAAATTGAATGTCTCCCATTTAAGAGACCCTTCATGTAGTAATTCTTTGTTCAACATTTGGTCTTTCAATTTTGGAAAATTCTTTGACGGATCAAACATTTGTAGATCAAATAAAGCTATGTATGTATGCTTTGAAGATATTTATGAGAATTTTTCGTAAGGATAAAGCTTAAAAAGGGCTGCAAAATGCAGGAGATTGCAGGAAGAGTTAATTGGTGTTGAAAATAAGCTTCAAGTGGCTCTTTTTGATGAAAGCCTCCAAAAGCAAGCCATGGTTGTTAAGGAAAAGATCAAGTGTGACCAATTTAATAAAGCTAGAGGTTCTAAGTTGAGATCTAGAATGATTTAGTTACAGCAGGGGGATAAAGGTTCCCAGTATTTCTTCAAATTTAAAGGCTAATCATAGTAGAGAAAAAATCCCCAGCATATTGATATTAGAGGTGTCCTTGTTTAAGATGAATCTGAAATAAGAAAAGCGTTCCAATCCTTTTATTGTGATTTACTCTCTTTGAGAGGTTTTGGTCAGGATATTTCTAAAGCAAAGGAAATTGTTGCTAAGTTCCTTCTTTGTAAGATGGATTGCAAGGATGTGGCCATTCTTGATAAGAGTTTTTCTATTGATGAGATAAAAGCTATGTCAATGAGTCCTACATATAGGTCCCCATACCCAACAAATGTGATCCTGGTCCCAGTTCTATGCCGGGATGACCTAGTGTTCACCCATGGTCTACCTCAAGCACCCTGTGGGTCCTTCCCCGGGGTGCCCAGGGCAAACCCAAACCTGACCCATGCCCAAACAAAAGTTTTCCACACCAAAAGTCAACATTTTTTCACTTTTTAAAACAAAACTACATTTCCCAACCCTAATTTTGTCCTAAAGTGGTTTATATTCACTTATTTTTCCAAAAGTCAAACATTTCTGCCTCATTTCACAAATAGAAGTGACTGAAACCATTTTTTTTTCCTCCAAACTGCCATTTTTTATTCTTGAAGGTTGTTGGATATTTCTTCAAAGATGAAGGCTAAGAGAAAGAGTTGCACCTACAAGAGAAAGAGCTGCACCTACAAGATTTATCTATCAAAGCTAGGTTTATCTTCTAATTTTTTCAAGTTTTCTAGTTTTCTTAAAAGTTATTTTTTTCAAGTTTTTTTTCCTTTTTTAAAAAATGTAATGAATTTTACACCTTTTATACATAATAAGGGGGTTATGATGCCTTCTTTTTGTTTTTCTTAAGTTAATGTAGTGTAGGGTTGTAAATTTGTAAAAACAAAAATTGTTTTGTTATTCATACAGAATGGCTGGTAGTTCTAGTTCAATTGTCTACCACAAGTAGATAGATCATTCAAATTTGATGCAGCATCACCTCTTTGACGACAGGCATCCATGATTGAGCAACTTCCTGAAGGTAGGGATTATCGTTGGTGTTGTAGCCAATGTGGGACTAAGTATAAGAGCTCGTATAGTCGAGTGAAAACTCACTTATGCTCTATGACTAGCTTAAAAATAAGAGTTTGTCCAGGGCCGAATAAAAAGGGACTACCAAAGGAACAAAATATGGGATATATCAAAGAAGAGGATGTCAACATTGTAAGTAACAAAGCAAAGGAAAGAGTACATCCTCTTTCCAAGAAAGGATCACACAAACCTCCTACTAGCTTAACAGTATCAACTATCCCATATCCTTCCATTCCACCATCGTCTTCCTGAGAAGACAATACCCCCTTTCTTTCCCATAAAAGAGGCCCATTGGAAAAGGCCTTCAAGAATGAGGCAAGGGAGATTGCAAATGAGAGCATTGCTCATTGCATTTATAACAATGGCTTCTTTTCAACCCTGTCAAATCACCATATTGGCAGGATATAGTGACAACAATTGCTAATGCACCTATTGATTACATTAGTCCTAGGTATGAAAAGGTGTGCACCACCTTATTGGCCAAGGAAAAATCTTCCATAGAGACATCATTGAGAGAAATCAAAGATACATGGCCCGAAACAAGATTGTTCATCATTTTTTATGGATGAAAGGATTGGCAAAAATAGACCACTAATTAATGGCATTGCAATGTCCCCTAAGGGGGCAATGTTTTTAAAGGCAGTTGATTGTGAGGGCCAAGTGAAGGATGCAACCTTCATTGCCAATATCCTTATATAATCTATTGAGATGGTGGGCCCTAAAAACGTTGTCCAAGTCATAACGGACAATGCTAAAAATTGCCAGACAGTTGGTTCAATAGTGGAGGGTGCATGTGGGCATATTTTTTGAACACCATGTGTTGTCCACTCTCTCAACTTGATATTGCAAACTATTGGCACAGAAATCAAGTGGGTCAAAGAAATCTACATGGGAGGCCGAGGAGATTTAAATGTTTGTGACAAATCATCACATGTCACAAGCCATCTTCAAGACCTTCTCCAACTTGGAGTTGTTGAAGGTAATTTTATTTTTAGTATTTTTAGATTTTTTGATATTTTTTATTTTTTATTTTTTATTTGTTTTATTTTTTACACCATGTTAGGTTGTTGATACTCGATTTGTATCACACGATCGTCTTGAGACGACTTGTGAAGGTGCAAAAGCCATCGACACCATGGTCATCAACACTCTTTGGAGTGTATGGAGGCAATCAAATACAAAGAGAGCCCAAAATGTCAAAGCATTGATCTTAGATGATGAGTGGTGGGCTCGTGTGGAATATGTTTTGAGTTTCACTAAGCCCATCATGAATATGATTAGGTATGCTAATATGGATCAACTATGTTTGGGTGAAATTTATGATGGCATGGGCTCCATGGTTGAAAAATAAGGACCATAATAGAAGCCAAGGAGCATGACCTCATAGAAGGATTTTTCAAAAGAGCGCAAAAGATCATTGTTGACTTTTGGAATAAGATGGCCACACCCTTTCATCTCCTAACATTTGCTTTGTCCCAAAAAAATTATAGCACAAAGATACTTTCCTTGTCGAGGAGGGTGGGCACCATATAGCAAGGAAGAGGTTGCTATTGGATACAAGATTGCATTCAAAGGAATATTCCCAAATGTAGATATATAAAATGTTGTCTTGAGCATAGATTACATACTAACAGAGTACTTGGCGACTTTCCCCGAAAAACAAGTTACTCGCCATTAAACTCGTCAGTTTAGGGTGCCAAGTTTCCGCTTATTTTTCCCCAAAGATGCATTGAGCACTCTCCCACGACTTGGAAAGTTCGTCAAAAAAAATCATATCGCAGTTTGGGTGCTACGAAAACGATTTGGATGCTAAGAAACTATCATGTGCCGATATTAAGGCATTGTTTAAATTAAAGATTTAAAATGTCATATTAAATATCCCTGCCATAGTCCATTAATAAATATATATAATATTATATGATATTATCTATAAATATTTTAAATATAATATATTAACCGATATATTATATTTATAAATAACTATAAATATAAATATTAATAATTTAAATATTATTATAATCATTTATTATAATAATATAAAAATATAAATATAATAATAAATGTATTATAAATACAAATATAATATCTAATATATATCATTAAATATAAATACAAATATTATATATTACTATTATTATATAATAATATAAATTATAATTATCTATATAAAAATAAATATTAAATATTATCAATATTATATAATAATATAAATATTAGTAATTTAAATATTATTATAACCATATATAAATAATATTGTAAAATGATATGCTTTGTTGCAAGTAGCGAATATCATAAGGTAAGTATATATATTATTTAGAGGCAACGCTTAAGATTATAGGCAGCCCTATGTTTAAGGCAGCAAATAATATGGAACATATTAATTAATATCCAATGAACAACTATTATGTTAGAAAAGGCAACAGCAGCCGTTGGAAAGGGTATATCCTTTTACCCACAGTAAAACCCTTGGAAGATATATAAAAGGGAAATAAGGAGATGATAAAAAGAAAAGTAAATAAAAATATAAGGCAGAAATGGAAGGAAATAAAGTCTATTGAGCAGCAAGCAAGATATTTTCCGAATAATATTTATGAGTTGAATACAATTTTGATATAAATAGAACAAGAAGAAGAAAATAGATAAATATGACATAAAATCATAGAACACATTGAGAGATTGGAGGTAGACTTGTTAGGAAAAAGCAGCATTAATACCTCGAAAGGTAGATAAGACCAGCGGTGGAATGGACCATGTTACATCATACTTAGGCAATGGATAAGACCTGCGGTGGAATGGACATATGCTACATCATACAAGGGCAATAAGTAAGACCTGCGGTGGAATGGGCATGTGTTACATCATACAAGGGCACTTAGTAAGACCTAAGGTGGAATGGGCATGTGTTACATCATACAAAGGCACTACTCGTAGAGGATGATTCATGCAACCTAACAAGAGATAGTACCCCATCTCCACTAGGGCTTGAAAATAAATAAGATTAACATATAATAGACAACCCTAAGTATGAATCGACTTAAGGATTGAATAATTGAATTATTGATTTATGTTGATACTGTTTATGTGGTTACTAACCCTGATTTGATTATTTTAAAATCTGTTACTAATGTTTCCTTTAAGAAGTAATTCTCGTGTGCAAGGTGGAAAATAAGGATCTTCTTATAAGGGACATTACAGAAACACACCTAGACCTCACACTTGGCTGTGGGAGAGGGTTTGGATGTTGTTGCTTTGAAGTCTGGGGATTCCTTTTGTTTTGGCAGATCCAATGTGGACTTAAACCTAGTATAATATAGTCTTGGCTTTGGATTTGATTCAAACAAAGTTTTTAACTTTGTGATGAGTTTGTGCTTCGTAGGAAAGTGTAATGTCCCGTTCTAGGATCTCCTTATTTTTGCTTACATAAATAACCCTAACTTACAATAATAGTTGCATCATTAATTATAAATATAAATTTATCTAAAAAATGTAATTTTGATAATAATATTAAGAATTTAAAGCTTATAATGTATATCTGAAAATATAAAACTTATCCTTTCAATTCTACTGTAATTCTTCTTCTAATATGCAGCGATCTCTCTTTTTATGAATGTCTCTAATTTTTTCCTAAGTTCGGGGTTTTCGTCCACTAACTTTGATAGGAGAAGTTAAGGGTTTCCGTCCTTAATTTCTGATCCATAGCTTGTATTCCACAAGAAAATAAATATTATGTTTTCATAATTGATATTTGATATGCTTCCTTTTATTCTTCCTTGATTTATCTCCCTTATATATCATATTTCTTCAAGAGACATAACCTTCCATAGAACTTGTTGGCTAATCTTAGCAACTTAAATCTTTTTTAAATAAAATATTAATTATCTTTATGAAACACTTCCTAAATGACTCATGCGATTCCCTTAACGCTTTCCTTATTTCTTTAACGGCTTGTGAGTGTTATCATTTCTTGGTATAATCCTGATTGCTTCATACTTTTCAACGCCTTGTATTGATAATTATAATTGTTGTTCTTTTGGATGGCTTTGTACCTTACGATCTGTCGTTTTAATCATCTATCCTTATATGAATATGCAACTCCTTCATAGGCATCGAAGACCAGCAGCCTCCTTCATCAATACTCCCTTTAGTGGTGATATATCTTCCATCACAAACTCCCATATGCGAATCTCCCAAGAACTGTTCCCTCATGTACATGTATTGCCAACAAAAATGACTTCTTCGATGGAAACACTATTTTCTCAAAGAATAAATGGCCTGAGGAATTCCCAAGAGTGTAGTAATTGATTCCATTCTCTGCAACTATGTGAAAACAAACAACAGAGTGAAGTGGCAGGAGAGGCAATAAACGCATCTCAAGTACGTGCTCTAGTATCAATTCCCACGACATCCATTCATCTTCCTCGTTTCCCTCTCCCTTGTACTCCCGCTCTATTTCCATCTTCACGCTTCAGTTTAGATGTAAGAACCAAAGATAAAATAATAAAAAATTGATTGTGATCTTCCTACGAAATGGTCTCTGTTTTTATATGCGCTTTTGTCTTTCCTTAAGACCCACAGGAGATATATGCGCTGGGTTAATCTTGTTCTAATTCCAAGGAGGGGACATTACAGAAAGATGGATCTGAAATGGTTTTGCAATCTAGATTTGGGTGATTTTGGGTCCGATTTTTTATGAGGTTATGTCCAAATGTTTCCCTTGTTGGGAATGGATAGGAAATGGTTTTAATCTTAGTTTATTAAGATTTCACATCCAAATTGGCTTCACACCAAGTTGTTCCTTTTTGGCATCTATTTGCTTTGAAGTCTAGGGGATACCAGGTTTAAATCCACTTCGAAGCTGCAGCCGAGTGGGAGGACTAGACCCTCTCCCCAATTTTTCACTAGAACAGGGAAGAGGAAATTATAAAATGTTGTGATTTGTAACTTGCTTAGATATGCAACTTATGATGATGATTTTCAAAGACAATCATCATAAATTCATAATAGTTATCAGCTAGCTATTGTATCTACATGACGATACGATTTTTTACTCTATATGTGTTCAAATCTACTAGAAAACACTTCCCCAACGTTTTATAGACTGATTAGATAAATTTTGTAACTAGATTCTGCATAAAATTTGTGTTTTTAAATAAATTAAGTATTTTTTAAGTTGTCGAGTTTTTGCAAAGTTGGAAATTTTGGGTCCACTAAGTCGAGCTAAGTTCAAATATGCAAACTATGGTCTTGAGTGAGTTTGGCCACTTTATATCTTCAAGGAATCATGATGTTTGCGCTCTTCAAGACAAGTACAAGAAAGATACTTGTGAATGGTGGTACATACATGGCCAAAGCTCTATTTACCTACAATCTCTTGCAATAAAAATTCTTTCTCAAGTATGCATTTTTTTTATTTTTTTAACTTCCTCAATTTTCTTTCAGTACCATATTATTATAATTTATGTTTTATAATTGTAAATGGTATCTGCAATTTTAACAGGTTGCGAGTTCGTCAACTAAGCAGAATTGGACTACATGCTCTTTTATCCACTCAGTTAAGAACAACTGCTTAGGTGCAAAAAAAACTAAGGATTTGGTCTATGTGCACTCCAACTTGCGTCTCTTGTCACATAAGAAACCTGATTACAAGGGGCTAATGAAGAATTCGGATCTAACTCTTGAGTGTGCCAACTTAGATGCTATTGTTACACAACTTACCGAAATCTCTTTAGATGAGGCAGCCTCTACATATGACATGGCTAGTGGGAGGGGCATTCCAACTAATTGTTGTTCAAATGAAGTCTATGTTCCCCGGGGACGCGTCCCCTGTCCTATCTGACTCGTACCCGTCCCGGGACGTCCCGAGGACGCGGGGACGGCCAAGAAACGTCCCCTGGTCGTCCCCGTTTTCCAGGGACGTCCCCTTTTTTTAGGGGACGTAGGGGACGGCTAGCCGTACCTGGTACGGCCGGGACATCCCTCGACCGTACCGGGTAAGGCTAGCTGTCCCCTACAACCCAACAACTTTCACACTTAAAAAATTAAAAAAAAACTCACTCAAATAAAAAAAAAGGGATGGGGGGGCCCACAAGGACCCCCACATCCCTCATAAACTTCCTAAACCTAAAAAAGACCTTATATCATGCAAAAACAAAAAACATACATTCATTACCTCATTTTGGCACTCTTGAAAAGCAGCTTGAAGAGGAGAAATAACAGTTGGAGGAGGGTAATAGCGGTGAAGAGAAGGCAATAGGGCATCAAATCATCGTCATTTAAGGTAAGATCGACATTCTTTGTTTTGTTTTCATATTCCTTTGCATTTTTTTTAGTTTTTTTTTCAATTTCAAACACGTGGAGGGTTTTTAGTTTTTTTTTTTTTTTTTTAATGTTTGCTTGCCGCTGTCTATTAGCATTTTTTCAAACAAAAAACAATGAGCAGCAGTGACATAGTGAAAGTTCTAAAAATGACATTGAAATTCAAGTGCAACGGCAATCAAGTAGAACTAGAGGCCGTAAAGAGTGGGGGTTCTGCTAGTGGCAGTGGTACAGCAAAGAATGTCAGTTCATCCAAATCCAATCCATTTGAATGCCCCTCCAAAACACTTGCCACTTATGCAAAAGGCCCATATAATCCTAAAAAACCTCTCTTACAATTTGCAACCCGCATAGACACTGACAAACAAAAGAATACTGGGGGTCTAGAATATGGCTTTGCCACATTTGCAATGAAACCTATAGGGGCAGGCTGCCTATGTCACAAGGTTTGGCGAATTTCTGCCTTGGTGTTCGAAATTCGCCGAACTTATAATCGGGTTATGAAATTCAACATTTTAGGTTTTTTTATAAAATATAAACATTTCACTCTTTCCTTCCCGTGTTGTTTTGTCTCTGAGCGGCGACGGCGATCGTATTTCTTCTCAGTGGCTCTCATGGCTCTCAGCGGCAATTTTATTTCAAGCAATCCTTTGGCTCTTAATAGCAACATAGGTTTCATCTGCGGCGGCCAGCGACAAATCGTTTGGCTCTCAACAATAACAGAGGTTTCATTTGCAGCGGCCAGCGACCTCTTCAGAGTTTGCACGCCGTCTCCAATATGATCGATGTTTTCCATTTACTTGTGTCTTATTGTTCAATTCAAACCCCACTGAATTTTCACTGATTAGCATAAGATTTAGTGTCGTAATTTTAATTTTTTTAATCTTTGACTTGGATTGTGTCAAAATTTTGTTTGATGTACATTGTATAAACCTTCATTAAGGTTCATCAAATAAACGCATTTAGTTTAGGTTTTTATTTTTTAAATATAAATTTTAATGTATTGCTAATTAAAATTTTATTATTATTGTATTACTATTTAGTATTTAATAATTTACTATTACATATTATTTATTAATATAATATATATTATATTATGAAATGAAATATCTACATATGTATACAATATTTTAAATTTAATTTAATATTTATAATATTTTTATTAGTTTGTAAATAAAAATAATAATATTAGTTTTTAAACTACTATATTTTAAAAAAAAATCAAATTTATATAGGCGAATTTAATGATGAATTTTTTTTCGCCTTGCCGAACTTCATCCTAATTTTATAGTTGCCGAACTCGAACTCAAACTCGAACCTTGTGACTTAGGGGGCAGCTATACAAGAGTTTATTCTCACCTTTTGCACTTGGGTGGAGTGGGGGTAAAAGGTTGTAAAAAAATTACCCTAGTTGAGAAGGTCGAGGCAACTAGGTTGCACATGGAGGGGGAGGCAAGATCTAAGGGATTGTCAATGGAGAATATGCCTAGTATGCCTAAGTCATTGCCTTCACAAAGCCAAGTGGAAGAGGTTTCTAGTAGGGGAAAGAAAAGAGCTACTACTGTTGCAGGGTTGTTTAATGCACAAACACATGAGGTGGCTGACTCTTCCATTGCCAAATTTTTCTTTGCTCATGCCGTACCATTTCATGTGGCACGCTCTCCCTATTTCAAACAAATGTTAAGAGATGTTACAGCTGTTGGTCCTTCATATGTCCCCCCTGGAGAACATAAGCTACGCACCACCTTACTTGACAAGGAATATTCTCAAGTGAGTATCTTGATGGAGGACATGAGGCAAACTTGGATTAGGGATGGTTGCTCTATTGTCATGGATGGGTGGACCAACATCAAACGTCGGCCACTCATCAATATCATTGTCACATGTCCAGCTGGCTCTTATTTTCTTAGAGCTGTTGATTGTACAGGGAGGAAGGATGCTCACTTCCATTTTCAGATTTTGAAGGATGCCATTGAAGAGATTGGGGCATCTAATGTTGTCCAAGTGGTAACAGATTCAGCCCGTGTATGTAAGTCAGCTGGTTTGATGGTGGAGGGTGCTTATAAGCACATTTTCTGGACTCCATGTTGTGTTCATGCATTGAACAACGCATTGAAAGACATTGGGAAGATTGCTTGGGTGAAGGAAGTGGTGGCAAAAGCTAGAGATATACAGATGTTCATTTGCAACCATCAAACCTCACTTGCACTTTTCAGGACTTTTTCAAAGAAGGAATTCCTCAAGCCTGTGGAAACTAGATATGCCAGCTATTTCATTTTGCTAGAGAGGATGGTTGAGGTGAAGGAGCCTCTACAATTATTGGTGGTTAATGCAAAATGGAATAGATGGCCAGAGTCAAATTCAACTGAAGGAAAAAGTGTGAGGCAAAAGATCCTTGACAATGATTGGTGGTCCACAATAAGGTATGAAATTGAAATTTCAAATTGCTGATTTTCTTTTTATTTATATTATGATATTATCATTTTATTAAAAATTTAATTTTTGTTCTTAAATTGCTGATTTTTGTAACTTGTGTTCACTTGCAGCTATGTTTGCTCCTTCATTGCACCTATTGTGGATGTCATAAGATATGCTGACACAGACTCTCCTAGTCTTGGAGAGATTTATGAGACATTTGATAGCATGCTTGGGAAAATGAAGCAAGCTATTCAGAGCAAGGATCCTACTTTGGGATTTTATGAGGAGCATCTTAGGCCCATTGTGACACGGAGGTGGGACACTATGAACACCCCACTTCATATGGCAGCATATGCTCTAAATCCCAAATGGTATGTTTCTAGACCTGGAAGAGTGCCTCCATCTCATGATGATGAGGTGAAACAAGGGTTCATGAGAGCCCTTGAAAAAATGTATACCAAGGAGGAGGCTTCTCTACTTCGCTCACAATGGATGGCCTTTGTCAATCTACGTGGTCCAAACTTCAGCAAAAAAGAGGCGAGGATGGATAGAGCTACATTAGCTCAAACTGACCGTATTGGATGGTGGATGTGGCATGGCATGGATGCACCAGAATTGAGGACACTTGCCACTCGCCTGCTTGGACAGATTGCCAGTTCCTCTGCTGCAGAGAGGAATTGGTCCACATATAGCTTCATTCAGTCAATGAAGAGGAACAAACTTACCTCTAGACGATCAAAGAAGTTGGTGGCAGTGCATAGTGCCTTGTGGCTACAGGATCGACAAAGACCTGAGTATCGTCAGACTCCAGCTGCACGTTGGGATGTTGATCCAGAGGATGTTATGCAGATTAATGAGGAGGCACAGGAGGGATTGGTTGGGGTTCCATTGGATGAGGGTCTACTAGACCCTCTTGGTGGCAGTGATTCGGATTCAGATTCTAATTTTGATGCAGTATTAGGAGAGGTTGATTAGGGACAGCCATATACTCTATGTTTTTGTCATTTTGTTGTTGAAACTTGAAACATTTTGTTGTTGAAACTTGAAACTTGCAGCCTTTGAGCATTTTGATATAATATATATGCAGATTGTCATTGAAAACAATTAAATTTGGTTTATTTGTTTGCCAATTCTCATGTGACAAGTTGAAAACTAAGTTCAAGTGTAATGTTATGGTTATGTATGCATGTTTTAATGTTCTATGATGTCTAGAATGAATGCCTTATCAATGTTATCATCTAAATATTTGAAATTTCCTTATATTTTTAAAAAAAACCTTTTTTTTAGTAGCCGTCCCCTGCCGTCCCTAAAAAATGGCAAAAAAAAATCGCCGTCCCCGAAACTCGTCCCCCCATCCCCGTCCCCGGTACTTGGGGGAACATAGAATGAAGTTGAACCAAATGTTGAGTTTGATGCTCTTGATGAAGAGCAATATGAAGATTATTGATTATAATTTTCATTTTGTATTGACATTTGACAAATCAATGAATTATGAATTTGAGTTTTTTTTTTTTTTTTTTATGCAAATTATGAGGTACCATATCAAGACCAGCAATTTAGGATGAAAGAGGTAATTTGTTCAATGAAAAATGAAAAATCCCCCAATATTGATGGTTTCCCAATAGAGTTTTATAAGGCAAATAAAGATTGGGTAAGTCGTTCAATGAAGAATGAAAAAGCTCCTAATATTGATGGTTTTCCAATGGAGTTTTATAAGGCAAATAAAGATTTGGTAATTCATTACTTGCTTGGAGTGTATAATGAAGCTATTTTTGTTGGTTCTTTGGGTAGTGAAATTAATAAAGGTGTTATTTAATTATTATCCAATGAGGGAGACTTTTCTTAAATTAAAAACTAGAGACCTACAACCTTTCTAAATGTCTCGTACAAGATTTTTGCCCAGATTTTAGCTAGAAGGGTGAAAAAGTTGTTACCCAAAGTCATATCTCCTACTCAGACAGGTTTTGTAAAGGGGGGCTATATCTTAGATAACTTTTTGACTAGCTGGAAGGAGATGAATTGGGCAAAGATGCCTAAGCAAAAATTTTCTATGGCTTTGATTGACTTTGAAAAGGCCTGCAACTGCATTGAATGGCCTTTTATTCTTTTTTATTATGAAAGCCCTAGGTTTTGGAAAAATCTTTTGTACGTTTATCAATGTTCTTTTCAAAGATGATTCTACACAAGTTTGTATTAATGGAGAGCTATCATTGTCCTTTCCCTTACAAAGGTCCATAAGACAAGGGTATCCTCTTGCTCCTCTTGCCCCTTCCCTGTATGTGACTGTGTCAAAAGTTGTTCATTATTTATTAAGCGATTGTTCCCTTGGGCCTCCTGTGGAAGGTCTTTCCCTTCCTTCTGGGGATTCGTTGATTGAATTACAATTTGTTGACAACACAACATTGTTTACTGAATTGGATGAAGAAAATTTTGCTAATATCAACAGGATTCTATTGCATGGCTTTTGGTTCTAAAATTACAATTCACAAGGTCTAATATTCTCTGTTGGGATGAAGGCCCTCTTGGTTGGTTGATAAGGGATGGAAATATGTTGGTCCTACTAAGATTATAAGATATCTTGGTATTCCCTTTGCCGTTAACCCATCTTCCAAGGATATGTGGGGATGGGTTATGGACAAGGTGAATAACAAGGTCGCTAAGTGGCAAGGACATCTGCTGTCTTTAGCAGTGAGGTTACAAGAAGATTGCTTGGCATGATAATATTTGCAAGTCTATTAAGTGGACTGGAGGCTGTAAGCTATTGCATGTTTCTTCTAAATAGTTGTACTCTCTACTTTCATTTTTTGTTAACTGGATCCATAAGCTTAACTCTCTGTGGGGGCTATCTGAGCGGGGTGATGTCTGGACTCTGGGCAAAAGAGGTTTCAGCAGCTTTGGTCTAGACTCTAAACCTTAGAACATAAAAAATTATTTTTCATTGGTTGTTGGTGCATCAAAACTTAGCTGTTGGGGTTAACTGCCATTCTTCTGCTTTTAAGTTTTGTCTTGTATGTTGGCAGTCAGAGACTAGTTACCATCTATTTTTTGAGTGTCCATTTGGTAAAGTTGTATGGAATTGTTTTCTTCCTTCCTGGGCTACATGTATGGGTAAACCCAAAATTGATTAGTTTGATATTTTATTTCAATCTATCTGTTGTGACACTCCATTATCTAAATTCTTGTTTGTACTTTCGTTTATCTCATCATCTGAAATCTTATGGTATATTTGGGTTGAGAGAAATATAGAGGTTTTTCAAGGACATAGGAGTTTGCTCACTGGCTTCTAGGTTGAAGTCACCATTTCTTATGTTGCTTAGAATGTTGGCATACAGGTGCACAAAAATAAGGAAGATGTCAAAAGTTTTTTCAAGATGGCCACCATTGCCTGACTCTCAAAATGTTGACAAAGTTCCCCATTGGTCAGATGGTGCTCAAGAGACTGAGTATGATGCTGATGGGTGGCCGATTAAGAAGAAGGTTTGAGAGGATGTCAACAGTTCTGTATGTTAATCCTGCTGTTTCTATTGGTGGCTCAAAAAAAGCTGGTAAAGAAACAGCAGTTGAGGATGATGTGGCTCCAGCTCAAGTTATGGCTCAGTATGATGGTTCTTCGACAGTGGTGATCAGAATGATGTTTCCACCCCTTATCCAGCAGTTCCTATCCGTGCTTACCCTGACTGGTGGCTTAAAGAATCTGTTGATTTTAGAATCAACACTTTTGAGAATCAAATTAAGGGTTTTATCAAGGACATGGATAAGGAGTTTGATAAGAAGTCCAAGAAATAATGCTTGTTTAATTGTAAACTTGTCTCATGGCCAATCTGGGCTGTAACTCTTTTTGGTTGTTGTGCACTAGGTGTTATATATTGCTGGTATTTCTCTGCTCAGCTGTGTAGCTGCTATTTTGGACTGATTTGGTCATACTTAAGCTTCATACTGTGGAGCTGTTTTTGGTCCCACTCTGCTCTTTAGAAGCAGTTTTTTTGTCATATTTGTAAGAAGCTGCTCGTATGAGCTATATTTGTAAATTTTACCCAATATTTTAAAAAAAATTAAAAAAGATGTCAATTTGACTTTGTATATCATACTGTCCCACTCAAGCACTACAAATTGTAATATTTAGCTCACTGCTAAGCTCCACATTTTCTGCCCAATTTATTGTTGTCTTTAAAAAAGAAAATATGCTGTGCATTTTTACAAAATAGAGAACAGATAACCTTTTTGCCCAGCCACTATTTCCAAACAGACTTTTATAATAGAAGCTACTTTGGTCAATCTCCTTTATTACTCATTCAAATGAAAGTCGCTTTACAACCTGAGGGACCAAATTGAGGACTGCCCTAGTTAGCAGATTAACACAAAAAATAAACAAAAATATATTTATTGATGTGTGCCTTCACTCTGACCAAAGTTCGTTTCTGATTCTGAAGCTTTTCCATAGTTCAATTTAACAACTGCAAGCATTTTAGACACTACGCATCACATGGTCAACCTTCATAGTCCCCTTACCATTTCCAATTTGATATTATCTTGCCATTGAAAGGCATCATGACTATTAACTATCTTTGAAGATTGGGAAAATGCATGGGTTTAACCATAGTATTTACTCTACTCTGTTCATTATGGTCCTGGAGCTTGCTATTGCAGAACAAGACATTGGAATACACGAAAGACGATCATAAAAATAGTTCTTAACTGTTAATATTGAATGAAACTATTGAAATTCCTTTAAAGGATCTCACTCCATATCCAAGCACAGCCTATTGTGTCTAAAAGTGGGATATGGTTCTTTAAGGTGTGCATCCAATCTTAAAACCCTCATGTGCTTTTCTGCAGATAACAGTAGTTAATTTATGCAAATAAAAGTAGAGTGATAACAACTGATGAATATGGCAGTTGAAAAGAAAACAAAATGCTTATAAGAGTCATGTCAAAGGCAAGGAAGTAGTACATGAAAATGCTATAACACTATTCATGCAGATATAAACATAAGAGAAATAACAAGCAATAATGCATTTTCAAGGAACGTAGATGCATGCACACTCACATGTAGATAGTGTAATGTCCCCTTTTGTAAATGCCCTAGTTTTTGCCCTAAAATCACAATTCCAAGCAAAACAAGAAATGAAATAGAGTTAGTGATATCATTTACCAATTTAAATTGTTGAACAAGATAGATCCTGGCTGAGACCCTGCAACCATGTTAGATAATCATATAATCCATCAAATAGATCTTTCCTACTAGGGTTAGGAACATTATCTTAATCATATGATATACTTAATTCATTAATGAAGTCCAACCCAAAAAGGTTTAGGATAAGGGGGTATGATAGGGTGCCTAAAGCAATCCTCTACCCTAGGCCCAAGAGCGGATATACCATCCCTCTTGGCCTCATGGGACAATCAGTCACCACCGTGAGGGGATGTACCTAGTGAGGTATCCTATAGCCGTTCCCCCTCATCTTACCACCCTTATTCTCCTCCCTATGATTGGGACTCCTTAACCCAATAGCCAACCATGGTAGAGGTTTGAGGGGAAACTACAATAGGGTCTCCAGAGTATCCTTCCCCTTCTAAGCCCAAGGGCAGGGCACACCTTGCACCCCCTTGGCCTCATGGGACTATCAGTCTTCAACCATGAGGTGGTGTACTTAGAAGAGGACCATCCAACTCTTCCTTGTATTCCTCATTATTCCTATCACGGTTGTTTGCAACATTTAAACAAATATATGAGGAATCCACATTATTGTCTATATTCCATATGTGAAAGATTATATAATAATATAATATCATTAAGATGCATACATATCCTTCCTAAATGAGTAATTATGCATACCACAATATTTATTTATTAAAACATAAGACTGCTGAAGCAAATGTATTGACTGCTGATTCCGCCTTTGTCTGCTGAATGCAGATATATTTCTGAAATTTGTTCTGCTTTTTCATCTTCAATCACAAGCTTTATTTATACCTTCACATTCCTCTTGAGAGACACCATTCTTCTCAATGGACATGCCTTCTCCAAAGGAGGCGTCCTTTAGACATAGGCACTTAAGGAGGGAGTCGGCCCTAGTTTTAAGATGATTGATACAAAATGATAATTTGTTCTTTGATAATCGCTGCCTTGTAATGGTTTGTCTTATTCTCTTTTTGTCATTTTCTCCATGTCATATATTAATCGCTGGCTCTTGTCTAAATAATCATCGCTGCCTCTTTTCTTTTAATCGTTGCCATATTCTATATACTCATCGCTGCCCTTCTTTAGATGTAAATCGCACTTGTTATCTTCTTTAATCGGCGCTCATAATCCTTGATCGTTTTACATCATCCTCTAATCGCACCTTTATGAATATTCTTATATATATGATGTATTATGGCGGGGGTATGACAGATAGACCCACAAATATAAACAAATCATAAATGTTTGTATGTAAACTAAGTTGCCGATTTGGGTTTGGGTTCAAGTTTGGATACACAATATGCTGAATATCCCCCCCCCAGGTTCAGGTTCGTTTACAGGTTTGTATATATATACAAGTCATTGGTCAAAATTTATTTTATTATTTATATAATAATAATTTCTATTTTTTCTATTTTACAATTGAAAACATATATATGATTTGGTAAAATAGGACCCAACGATGTCTAAGCCAAACAAACAATTAATGAGTACCTTAAAGTTGTTTGTGTTGTGCAACTAATGGTGCAATTCTAGCATAGCTGCTTAGACCACATACATACATGTCAAACTCCCACATCTACACCTCTGCCTAAATTTCTCAAATGTGTCCAACATTAACATCATATTACCTCTACCAATAATACAACACTTCAATCAATTTCATTCTTTGTAGCGAATGGCATGGAGGTTAACAAAGCTTCAATCCACGCTTACAATGGCATCTTTGCCCTCCACTGCATTCAGGCAATCATCATCCTCGTAGAAAAATCTTTTCAGCAGCAACAATAGAAGCATTTGTCGTCGCCACAACTTCTTTCCGGCACCATCAAACCGTCTCCTCTTGCTTGCCTTCTCTGCCAATACCCCAAAACAAGAAATTAAACCCAATCCCTCCAATCCAATCCCTGGCAAGCTGACAACCGCCCCCAAGCCAGATTTTTCTAATTTTGATACCGGATTTTAATGATTTTGATGCGGGTTCCCTGTGGGTTAGCCCGAGTATAGCCCAGATGGACCCACAGGGTACCCAAGGTGCCTGGGCCAAATCCTGGGTGAATCCAAGAATGTATTGAACCTGAACCCATACCGAATTTATGCAATATGAGGGCCTAAATAGGAGAACCCAGTAACATGTAAACATGCATGTTCCTACATAAATATACAAGTGTGAGTGCATGGAAGGATCATGTGCATGCACACACATTCTAAAGGCAATTTAAATGTGTAATTGTCCATCTAACCAAAATTCTTACAAATCCTACGAACACCAATAGAAATTGTAATGTCCCCATTTTTGACATGATCACCTAGCGGAGTTTGAGTTAGACTATTCTTCATTCTCGTAGGCTAATTCACTTGGAAAGGGAATGTTTTGGTTGAGCTATGGTTTGAACATCGGCTTGGCTTTGATATTTGGAGAATTAATTTTTGGGCTCAACTATTTTTCCTGGGCATGGCGTGAGCGGGAGATGACTTGATATATTTTTGCTTTAATTTTGAATGGATCAAAAATAATAAAATAATTGTTCTTGAAGTGGGACAACCCATTTTGGGTATTTGAAAATAAATAAAAATATTATTATTTTATGGAGAAGTGCGACCCATTTGGAGGGATAAGGACGGCAAAGAAATAAATAAAATAATATTATTTTGAGCGCCCAAGTTAGAGGGAAAAAATCAAATATTTTAATTGTATTTTGGGCGCCCAAGATTGGTCAGCCCTTTGAAGAAAAAATAATAAAATATTGTGGCCGACTTGGAGGAAAAAAAAGGATAAGTTTTAATTCAATTCTTTAATGTGAATTTGGCACCTAGTTGTGGTCAGCCTACTCTTGGAGGGAAAGGTAAATTCAAATCAAATGTTGAAGAGACTTGCATAAATAGAGGAGGACGTTGGTGGATCAAGGATCACAAATTTTTGGCATCTATTCTATTTTGCATTTGCAACTTATTGCAGGACTTTTCCAAGGACGAAAACCCTTGCAAAAAGAACGTGTTTTTGGACGAAAACCCAATTGCATCTTGGAGGTGGACTCATACGGAATTCACACTTGCACTTCATTGGAGGATTTTGAAGGAATTCTTGAGCATTCATGTCATATTCTTTGTAGCAGATTTGGACGCCTATGTTGGAGATCAATTGCATCATTAGGAGCGCCGAATCTTGAGGAGATCCATTTCATGTTGAGTGTCGATTTTGTGGGGCAGATTTCATCATCTTGAGCGCCGATTTTAGGGAGTTTGCATGCCGATTTCAACTCAGATTTCAGGTCAGACTTGCTTGTGGAGTGACCAATCAGCCTTGTAGACATCTTGTCACCCTTGTGGAGCAGCCAATCAGCATTGGACACTTTGGTGAAGAGGCCGAACAGCATAGAAGGTAATTTGACAATTTCCTGAAGTGGCAATCTGCATTGAGTACCATTGACATCATCTATCAGCATTGAAAACATCATTTGACATAATTTGTGGAGCACCGATTTGCGTTGAAGACATCACTTGTGGAGCGCCGATTTCCATTGGAGGGGTCAAGGCATCCTTGGTGGAATTCGCTCATGTTTTGATCAGCATTTGACATCATTGTATGGTATGAATCGGATCTGATTTGTAGCAGTAGGGTTGTAGATGATATTTGGCCATGTCAAGCCTTGAATTTGTTGTATTTGCATAATGGATAAATCTGATTTCATAGCAGCAGTATTCTGATCTGATTTGCTCATCAAATTGCTATCCTTTTGGTGTTAGATCTATGTGTAACTCACCTAGGGTTTGAATATGTATTTTGGCATGATGAATGTGATGTGTTAGACATGTTACATGGCTGTATTAAGTGTATGATCAGATCTGAAACAATAATTCAGAAAATCAGATCTAGGGTTTCATATCAGATTTTGGAAAATCAGAAAATTTTGGCAAATACCCTAGGCGGGATATTTCAGAAAGGCTAGAAGTCCTCTAGGAAACAATCAAAGTGTCTGCAAGACATAAAGAGTCTACAAGCCCACAAAGCATTAAATATCTTAAAAGGCTATATGTACAAGCTTAACAATATAATCAAATTCACATTTCACAAAGCATGAAGTATGTCAATTATTTGACATACATCCATATAATTGTGCAAGTGTAAGCACAAACATGCATGTTTTAGATAATTGAAGAAATACAGAGCATTAATCTGCTTAAAGCTCTTCCCCAAAGGAATTTCTATAGCCATTTGCAAAACACAAGGAGATTTAAGGTTGATTTGAGTTCTATAATATTTCACAGTTATATAGTTGTTCAGGGCTTGATGCCCCCTTTCAAGTCTTCTATTTTCTTGCCACTATCACGAGCCTCAACAACTTCTACATATAGACTTCATGGCTAAGATTTTTTCCTCCTATGATCATATAAACAATGGCAATATCAAGAAAGTGAACCAGGTCAAGAATCACTTGAACTTTGGAGCCTAGACATCTGTATGGACACTCCAAATCTCCTACCCTAAGAGTGCTTCCAAGTCTTTCATGCAGTTTCTCCTAGCAAGACTTACTAAAAATGATGGTTGATATATTTGCTGTTCATAAAATTTCACCATCAAACCTATCAATCTTACACTAGATCACAGCCCATCAAAACAATAGGGACCGCCAAGAATACTTCTCACCACCTTAGATATATATAACCCTAAGGACTCGAACCCTTGCAATCTATTGAGACATGATTATCCAATATTAAAGATCCCTTGCAAGCCATTAATTATTGGTCTTCCATTAAAAAAGGGGATATTTTGTTTTTATTCTAGGATAGAAAACTTCTAGAGATTTTTAATGAAACTATGCCAATCAAAATTACAACATTCGAAAACTTTTCAAAGCAGAATTGGTCAACACTAGCTATACACACTCAAATTACTCATGTATTCAACAAGATAGTCACATGATATTTGTTCATTTCAAAATGAATCACCATTGGTGCACTAAATAGCATGAAATGAGCTAACCATATTGTCAAGATAGTGAATACTAGCTCAGACATCAATATACCTATGTTGGGTTTATGCATTACAAAAAATAAGATAAGGAACCTTGAGGTTGATACTTCTCAACATTTCATAAATATCTATTTTTAAGATATGTTAGGTACTTTTTTATTTTGGGGGATTTAACCTATGTTTACAATTTGTGTTCCATGGGGACATGTCCCCAGCCCTAAAACCGGCATCCCTGTCCCACTTCACTTTTCTAAGATAATAGAATAGCAAGGGGCATCCCTGGTCGTCCCCAATTTTCCCCAAGAATGTGAAACACCCCCGAAATGGCTCAAAATACAGGGAAATGTTTGCGATACAGCAAGGGACACCTAGAAATCTCCAAGATGGCCAGGGATGTCTAAGATGTACCTCGACCGTCCTGGGGATGTCCGGGGTTCTTGGAGGAAAAAGTTAAGTTTTGGATTTTTTTGTAATACTTCAATTTATGGAAAAAGAACTATTTTAAAAGGGGTGTGGCAGTCCCAAAAGCCCTCCCACGCCCCTCATTCAACCCTAATAGCCTAAGCAATCAAAAGAAAAACATAGATATTTTTATTATTTTTTACTACCACCGGTGAGGTTTTTGGTTTTCTCATTGTGAGCTCGCAAGGCAGCAGCTTGAAGACAATCACACTTTCTGATTTCAGTAGTAGTCATGCGGTATTTTAGAAGTAGAAGGGACTCCGGTTTGGAAAACTTTCCAGCCATTAAGGTAGGCTCTACACTACTAGTTTTTTGTTTTTCATAACTGTCAGTTTAAATTTACTTTTTTCTTTTAAAAAAAAAAAAAACTTAGGGAGTTTGTTTATGTTCTTTTCAGTTTGCTCTCACACAAAACCATAGTTCTACAGCACTAGCAACCAATAAAACATTTATTTGATCTTTCATCTTTGATAGTAAAAATGAGCAAAAGTGATGACAATTAGATGGATAATGAAGAAGTAAACGGGAAGTTGAAGGGAATGTTGGGGGTTCTCGTCCTTCTGAAATTCCAAACATGAGTGCTATTGCAACACCAAAAAACCGTTTTGCATGCTGTTTATCCTCTCTTCAAAAGTTTGCAAAAGACCCTTTCAACTCCAAAAAAGTCCTTGCTGCAATTTGCCACCAGTTTGAACAATAATCAGGTCAAAAATACAAGACACAATAAGCATTGGTTGACATATTTGCAAAATTGATTTTTATAGAAGCTATAGTAGGGTTGGACACCATTTATAAGGTGAGAGTGGACATGGGGTTAGAATTTGTGGGGAAATAACATTCGAACAGTGGGTTGAAATGGCAAAGTTGGTTGGGGAGAGTGAGGGAAAAACTACTCCTAATAGACATGGATCCACACCATTGTCATCTATTGACTAGTATTCCAATATATCAACTGGAGAGTTACAATAGAGGGAAGATGAAGGCCACTTCCATTGCAAGTGGGAAAAATATAGTGGCAGGGTTGTTGAATTTGCAACAACATGAGCAAGCCAATGATTTAGTGGCCAAATCTTTTAATGCCCATGCCATCACATTTCATTTGGCAAGGTCTCCTTATTTCAAAAGATGTTGAGAAATACAATTGCAGTTGGACCGTCTTATGCAGCCACTAGTGAACACAAATTGCATACCTCCCTCCTTGACAAACAATATTCAAAGGTGAACATATTGATGGAGGAGATGAGAAAAACATGGATTAGGAGTGGTTGTTCCATTGTCATGGATGGGTGGATTGATATTTGACATTAGCAACTCATTAATATTATTGCTACATGTCCTGTTGGTTCATACTTTCTTAGAGTTGTTAATTGCTCTGGGAAACATATAGATGTTGATTACCAGTGTGACCTTTTGAAGGAGACCATAAAGGAGGTTGGGCCTTCTAATGTTGTGCAAGTTCTCAAAGATTCAACTCATGTTTGTAAGTTAGTTGGTTTGATGATTGAGAGCATTTACAAACACATTTTTTGGATTCCATGTTTTATGCATGCGTCAAATAATGCTTTGGAAGACATTGGAAAAATAGATTGGGAGAAGACAAAGGTGGCCAAAGTAGGGACATACAAATGTTTGTATGTAACCACCACACATCACTTTCATTATTTTGATCTTTTTCTGAAAAAAAAACTCCTCAAACCAGTTGAGACTAGATATGCTAGCTATTTAATTTTGTTGGAGAGAATGTTGGAGGTGCAATTTGCTCTACAATCCATGGTGGTTTGTGAAGAGTGAAAGAAGTGGGCTAAATCAAAGACGGAAGAAGGGAAGAAGGTGAGACAAAGGGTACTTGATGACACTTGGTGGTCCACTATTAGGTAAGAAATTTTTATTTAATATGTTTGTACTTTTAAGTATTAATTTTAATTTTTTTAATATTGTTAGTCTTTTAAATTTTTAAATGTTGCTCACAAATATATTTTCTTTGTTGTAAATTGTTGGTTCCCGAAACCACTGGTCCACAATCCTAGAGTATTTCCTAATCTCCTAGGCTAGGGGTGTCATCAAGGAGATAGGAAAGGATCTCATCGACAGACTGAAGATGGTTAAGGCCAACTGACGAGAGTGGGTATGCTCTCCTGCACTTGGGCTTAGCTAGACCGAGGAGGGTAATCCTAGAGGTATAAAATGAAACATAAATAAATAATTACAGCCATACGCAATGTACACTTGACCCCTATATTTGTCATTATGCCAAGACAAACTGGCTGCATATAACCTCTAATTAAGTTGATTATTACACCCTGCAGATGCACCAACAAATGATAACAACATGATATCCCTTGAGATGAATCCACTTAACCTCCCTTACACAATTTACAAGGTGCAAGTATGCATGAACATGATTCACAAATGATTTAAAACAGTTTGAGGCTGCTTCAAATTAATCCCCAATTATAACACTGAATCATGAAGAGCATGAGAAACCTAATCCTACTCCTGCAACTACCTAGGATAGAGGATGATATAAAGAAAATGTTGGCCCTTCACCAATTTGGACTGGTGCCTACTTAATTGGACAACAGAGTCATGAACAGCAAAGAGGAAACAAAACATCAACAGAACCAAATATGCATTTACATACATATCAAAGATTACATCACATATAGTGGACATACTTAATGATCCAAAACTGAACTGCAACAACCCATATGTAACAAAGGAAAGATCAACACAAAAGCTTTGTATTGCATTAAAATGTTATCATACATTTATCTAATCTCTATTACATTTGCACCAGCAAGTGTGGTGAAAGAAAACATACAACTGTGACTATACATTTCCCTGAGTCATTGCAAACGGCCATGGAGACATACAACTACATAGATGTGCATTTCAACTTCTTCCTACGTTGTACCAAATGCATTTCTTCATTTATAATCCAGATTGGCTTTGTTTGATGCCTTAAATCACCTAAGGCACTTACAGATCCAAATTAGCTTAGTGACCAGCTCTTTTTACATCTTACTCACATGTATATATAGTACATTTTCACTTGTTGTCCTGTAATGTCCCCTTTTTGAGCCATTATTGCAAAGTGACCTTGACATTTGGAAAGTTGGCTACAATGACTAAAGTGACTTAGATATTTGGAAAATTGGAAAATAACTTAAAGCTTGGAGAATGGAAAGTCACTTTCAAAGGAAAATATGACAAAATAAAATAATATTTTATTTGTCAAAGTGGAATGAGGAAAAAGAAATAAAATATTAATATTTTAATATTAATACTTTATTATTAATATTTTAATATATATTGGACACTCCACTTGTGTAAAATAAAGAGAAAATAAACTAAATTAAAATGACAATAAATATAATATTTTAAATAAAATATTATATTTTTCCAAAGGTGACCGCCCAAGTGTCATTATTTTATTTTGGCCACCCAAGTTGAGGAAGAAAAAAGAAAAATAAAATAAAATAATATTTTATTATGGAGGTGGACTTGAAAGCAAAATAAAATAAAGTGAATTTGGGTGCCCAACTTGTGGCTTATAAAATGGGTGTTTGGGAGTCATTTGGATCATATCGTGAATTTGTCATTTGAGACTTGGAGATTTTCTCTTTGGCTGTAACTTTGTTTCAACAGGCTTCTAAGAACGAAAACCCTTAGAATTTGGTGGTTTGGACGAAAACCCATCCCACTTTGAGAGATGGATTCACCTAGAATCCATTATTGAGATTAATTGCAGGTTTTCTTCATTGTGGAGCCTCATATCAGCTAGGGTTTGAAGGAGAATCAACATATCAGCTAGGGTTTGAAGCTTTTATTGCAGGTTGATGGCTAAATGATGCAGATCTAGAGGTTATTATGGTGTATTTTCATCATGGCATGTACAGCTACGGTTTGGAGTTCAAGCATCATACCTTGGAGGGATTTTTGGTGATGGTTGTCACACATTTGTGGGCAGATTTTCATATCAGACCTCAAATCGGGTGATTTTGTGACTACATTTGGTGTTGTAATGCATTATATTTCATCTAGAAACTAGCCACTCCATCATAGGATCAATCGCTGACATATTTGAGGAGTTTGGAGGCGTGGAGAGGTGCATTTCAGTCACCTAGGGTTTGTGACAGCAGCTGCAGACAATTTCAGATTGGTAATTGGTTCATTTGCATCAAATATTGACATTAGAAATCATCCCAGCATAGGTGATTAGCATTGGAGTTCATCACTACACATTTGGAGGTGGTTTTTGGCATATTTCCTCATTGTCTTCTTTCTGAAATTTCATATCAGCCACTCAGAATTCCATATCAGCAAGGTACAATCAGATCTGGGTGAAAATCAGACCTCAACACTTCATTATTTGTCATCAAAATTGTTCCAAAATGAAGAGGGATCAATCAAGTATGTTTGTACAACATTTGGATGATGTAAACATTTCAAATCTTTAATTTGAAATCATATATCTTGCTGTTCTGAGTGAAATCAGATCTCTGATTTATAATTTTCAGTCATTAGTTTGATGTTATTTCATTTCCAATTGGTTCTATATTGTTATTGTTCTATGGCAAATGCATCATTACATTGAAACTTCACAAAACTACTCTAAACAAACAAGAAACCCTAATCAGAAATTCAGAACAGCATGGAGAAATCTAGAGCAGAATTGGTAAGGGTTCTTCTTCTATCCTTCCTTAGATTTAGGTATTGATTGAAGTTTAGATGATCTTGCCCTTACTGGGAAGTGCTCTATACTCATCATAAGCAACCCTAGTATCATTAACAAATTCAGAAGCCATGATTCACAACCCAAACAAGCTCGAAGCCATGATTCACAACCCAAACAAGCTGGCAAGATCCAAGCTTTGATACCACTGTAAGAACCATGTCTATATCTGAACTAAAAATTTGCTTGCTGGCCCGAATTTTCTGATGTGATTTCTTGAAGTTTCACTTAGGGTTTTGATGTTTTGTTTTCACAATGTGTTTGATATGATATTTAGATTGAAAGGTTGCAATATGACATTCATATAAAATCTTATGATGCCTTAAATCACCTAAGGCACTTATAGATCCAAATTGACTCAGTGACCAACCCTTTTTACATCTTACTCACATGTATATATAGCATTACATTTTCATTTGTTGTCCTGACGGGATTTTGCGTGGTAAAAACTTTTTGTAGGTATCCATACGTGCTGCAATAAATTTCACCTACCTTCTCATCTACCTTCGTACCTACTACATTTAACTTTGACTATGTCCAATATGTTTATTCTGCACATTAATGGTGTTTTTGGGAGGTAGGCAGGCATTTTAACTTGAAATCCAACGAAAAAACATGTTAAAATATTCTATTTTTACTTTCTTAGAGCATGTGGACTTGTCAGGAACCTAGTCAGAGGTTCTGGTGGTTGCAAGAACCACCGGAACCTCCAACGCCTCCTTTTCTTTCCTTGTTTGCTTTTGTTCCTACTTGTCGACGATTCGCCAACCACCAAGAACGCATTCCTTGCTTCTTTCCCGTTCTTTTCTCTGTCTTTTACCTGTTCCACTTTGTCAGAGGTTTGCCACCCACCAAGAACTTAGGAACCTCATATTTTCTCTTCCTTTTCCTCACTTTCATCTTTTCTCTTTGCTCCTAGTCGACAATTCATCGACCACTAGGAACCACAAAACTTCAATCCTTATCCTCCTTCCCACTTTGTCTACTTCCTTTGTCAGAGCTTAGGGCACAACTGGGAACCAGGAACCAAGTCAGCGGTTCCGTCAATTCTGAGAACCACTGGGATCACCAACAAGTTCCCAGTCACTTAACTTTGTTTGCACAGTGTCGAGGGTTCGAGCCCCAATAGGAACCTAGGATTTAGGAACCAAGTTGAAAGTTCCGATGGTTCCGAGAACCACCGAAACGACTAACAAGTTCCTAACAAGCCCAAAAGAGCCAACAAAGGCCAGACTTAGTCAAATTTTAGCTTTTCAAAAAATTTGAAGGACCCAAACCAGGTGGAACACAAGGGGAAACAAGGCAGAACATCAGGTATAGAATGTTAGCACAAGGAGGGGCCAAACTAAGGTTTTTGGGTAGATTTCAGGGCCAAAAAATGTTGTTGAGGTAATCAAGTATGCGGATACAAACTCTCCTAGCCTTGAAGAGATTTAAGAGACTTTTGATAGCACATTTAATCAAAAGAGGCAAGCAACTTGTGACAAGGAACCTGCATTACAATTCTATGAGGAGCATATCAAGCCTATTGTCATAGAGGTGGAACATAATAGACACCTCTTTTCATATGGTTGTCTATGCTCTTAATCTAAGTTACCGGTTCTGGTACTGGTTCGGGTTCGGGTTCGCGGATTCGGTTTGCGGGTTCAGTCAAAAAAATTTTGGGTGTGGGTTCGTTTTGGGTTCGTCCATACAAAAACATATAAAAATCAGAAATATATTCATATTTGCAGCAGTAATTAAGTTCAGAATACCATAGCATCATGAATATGATCATATAATAAACAAAACCACACTAGTATTAGAAATTAAAAACACTACAATGTCAAATTTCAATTAGTCAAACACGAATGTCGAATGTCATGAATCAGAATGATATATATAGTTATTACAATTCAAAAATCAAAATTATAATGCCAAATGTCAACAATCAGCCATCACTAATTAGGCATCACTGTCATATAGGTCTTCAAAAATATCATCACCACAATCCATATTAGATGATGCACATACAGATTCATCATGTAGAAACCCGACGTGGGAGAGCTCCAACAACTGGGTTTGTGCCTCCAGTCCACTATCAACAAGAAATTCATGGTTAAAATCTCACAATGTTGTGGCATGCAACCAAACACTTATCTCCCTTTTTCTGCATCTTTAGAACTCTGCTCTCTAATCTCTTCCTCTTTCTATTTACTCTGTAACTGAACTTAGATAATCAGGTAACTATTCACATTCACCTCATTGCTATTGCTTAACAATGGATTGTTCTATGTTAAAAAAAAAAAGACTTTAATTGACTAGTGACCTAATGGACAGCCTCCCAACTATAGAACCCCAAAACATACTTGGTAAATAAACAAGTAATAATGGTTGGAGTTGGAATCATTGTGTTACTAGTTGTTATAAGAAATATAATGTTATGATATATATAGTTATTACAATTCAAAAATTAAAATTATAATGCCAAATGTCTACAATCAGCCATGACTAATTAGGCATCACTGTCATATGGGTTTTCAAAAATATCATCACCACAATCCATTTTAGATAATAAAAAATTGTCAAATTTTATTAAAAAACAGTAAAAAAAACCACTTAAACGCTGTCCAGCCATGGGTTCTGTCCGGGTTCTGCCTGGGCTCTGCCTAGGTTCTGTCTGGGTTCGCCCGGGTTCTGCCCGGACGGACCCACAGTCAAATAACCGAACCCTGGCCGTATCCCCGGCCGGACCAGACCAGGATCCAGACCCGGGCCGGACCGAACCAGGACCCGGGGGATTTTGGTGCAGAACCGGTAACATAGCTCTTAATCCCAAGTTGCATGCAACTAGACTTGTCTAAGTTCCTCCTAAGAATGATGAGGTAATGGAGGGGTTTATGAAGGCCCTTCGTAAGATGTATAGTGCTAAGGATGCAACCATACTTCAAAAGCAATGACTTCAATTTTTCAATCTTCAAAGTCCTACATTCAACAAACCACAGGCTAGGACAAATAGGTCCACTATTGCACAAAAAACCCTATTGGATGGTGAAATTTTCATGGGAAGGATACACCGGAGTTGAAGCAACTTGGCATTTGCCTACTCTCACAAATTGTTAGTTCCACTATTGGAGAGCAGAATTAGTCCACATATGGCTTCATCCACTTGATTAAAAAGAACAAACTTACCTCTAATTTCTAAATGAGAAAAGAAGCTAGTTGCAGTTCGTAGTGCCTTAAGACTTTAGGATCGACAAACTCCTGAGTAGCTCAACAAACTCCAGCTACATAGTAGGATGTTGATTCTAAAATGTTAAGTAGATTGACAAGGAGGTGCAGTTGGGGTTGGTTAGGCTTCCATTGGACAACCCACGGCTTCAGCTACAAAATGACCCAAATTCAAAGAGCTCTTTTGACATTGATAGCCCAAATGAGGCATAGTTGTACTTAGTAATAGTAGTAGTATATTTTTGTATGCTGCTGTCTATCAAAAACTGAGTTTCAAGTTTGAACAATGAAATATTTATTGCTGTTATACTACTGTCACTGCTATCACTGTCTTAATTTTTAAATTTATTTATTGCTGTCACTGTCTTAATGATATATACTGCTGTCATGAAATATTTATTGCTAATAGTTTTGTATTGCCACTATACTGCTGTCACTGTCCTAATTATTAAAAAAAATTTATTGCTGTCACTGTCCTAATTATTAAATTTTTTTTATTGCTGTCACTGTCTTAATGATATATACTGCTGTCATGATATATTTATTGCTGATAGTTTTGTAAGATTTGGCTGAAAAGCCACCCAAGAATACAAATGAATGAAAAAAAGCAAATTAGAAATCAGATATGAGCCAAATAAACTGTAATCAATTCAAGAGAATGCAAAGCATACAATAAAAATGAAATGCCCATATGAGAGCAAGAGGTGGGTATATATAGGATATTCCACCCAAGAGACTAAAAACACAACCAATATGGGATAAAGTGAAAAATTCCCTAAGTAAACTTTACCTAGTGTGAAAAGAGCTAAAGCGGAAAACAAGCTACGAAAGAACTAGATAGCTAAAGAACCCTATTCGCACTAACAAGTTTTGCATTGCTGCTATACTGTATTAATTTTGATGTCATGTATAGTTAAACTTGTATAAATTTGAGTATCCTATAATATATATACTGCGTCCCCCCGCAGTTCCCAAAAAATAGCCCCCAGACAGCTGTCCCTAAAATGTGTCCCCAGCCGTCCCTGTCCCTAAAATGCCGTGAAACATAGTTTAAAATCTGTTAAAATGACTTTCATGAGTAGCCATAACAAATGCTTGAAGCCTTGAAGGTGCTTGTGTAGTAAGTAGATCTCATTGCTTTGTAATAATTACTAAAACTTTAAAATTGTAATTAAAAGTACTGATGAAAGATTTCAATACTTAACACAAATTCTTGGGTTGTACTCATGTTAATCCCACATCGGTGACAATTGTGAGATGATGAATTACAAAACATTATATGTTTCAAAATCTTTGTCAATTGGGAAGGAAACTACCGGATTAAAAGTCTAAATGGTGGATTAAATTCATTGCTCCTTCCCTACTAACAAGTGCTTAGTTCCTCCCATACTAACAAATGCTTCAAAGCACTTGTCAATGTAGTGGATGCTTTATTGGTTCAATCCCCAATTTTAACTTGAGACTTAACTTCTAAGTTGACTTTACTTCTGTACTTGAGAACTAAGAAAAAATTTAGATTGCACAAATGATAATTCTCTAGAAGTGAGTTTTCTCCCAAACTTAACATGTAAAAAAGAAAAGAATTTAACTTCTGACACTCAGATTCTACCATTTCATAAATATTTTTAAAACACAATTATTTCTTAGCACTTCTGCTTTTGCGTTCAATGTTTTCTTTATTCTAAACAAAAGGAATTGAATTCTCACTGTCAGATTTGCAGATTATAAAACATGGATGTCGTAGAGTATACATCTCATGCATAGAAGTTGCAAACACTGGAAGGTATATAATGGAAACAAATCTGTACACAGTTGTTCTAGAAGGAGATTGTAAAATATCTGGAGAAATTTTCAATGCAATTAATCAACAAGGAGATACTACTCTCTATGTTGCAGTGAACAGAGGGTATGATTATATGGTATAACTGTTGATTAAATTGAAGCTCTGCATTTTGTTAATCACAAACACCAAGGATAAAATGGTGCTCAAAAAGATATGGTAGCCAAACATCTGAGAGTAGTACAGGTTCTACTGAACATTGACCATCCATTGCAGTGTATCTGTGGTGCACATGAAAGAGATGATTTAGAAGCATATGATTCTATTCTTGCCTGTGACATTCAGTTAAGAGTTGATTTAGAAGCATGTGATTCTATTCTTGCTTGTTATGTTCAATTCTTCTGGAGATCCCATAATAAGGACAACAAAACTGCACTGCGTTGTGCTGTAGGAGATTTTTTTAATTGTCAGCTCCGTATTTATCTTACTCACAGAACATCACCCTTACATCATTTCAGTGCTCTTCAGCCCACTGTAAAACACCTCTGGACATAATAATGGTCATAAAGGTAAGTCATATGTACTTATATAAGTACATTGGCATAGGAAACAAATGCACAATATTAAAACATATCATTGTGCTAGCAGCTATAAAAATGGTAGTAAAAGCAGGGTGCTTTAATTAACCTTATAATTAAAGGTTAGTTGAAAATAAATTGGTTATCTTTCTCACTTAATGTACTCGCCAATTTCATTTTCTGATATAATGGAAGAAAAGCACGGCAAGTCTGTCTCTCTTCATTCTCTGTGTTTCTCTCGTGATGATGATAAGAGTGGTGTGTGGGGGTTCAATGAAGAGGAGAGGTGTATGAGAGGAATTGTAAAGTTGAATTCTTAAGGAATAGATCAGCAATCAATATCTCAAAAGCTAGAATTGAAGAAGAAACCAGTACAAATTCCAAGGTATTTCATGGAGTTTGGAGGCAGAAATTTTGAGTTTTTGGGTGTTGGGCAGTTCCAGGAGACATATTTCGCACAGGATTGTAAATAACCATGCTGCTTGTACAGACTGTACATATGGACATTTTCAGAAAATTAAATTTTGAATACTTTCTCCAATTTTCAAAAATTTTGATCATTGGCACAAATTTGAAACTGTTTTGAGCAGTTTTTGGTTCCTTAGGAACAAAATTAAAATCTTGTTTTGAATGGTACATTTGAATCGGGTGTTATATCCTCATTTTATCTTCAAATGTTTACCTGTAAAATTATCAAAACTTTAACATTATATCTCTGCATAAATTTGTAAGTTTCTGTTTAATTTCACATAATAAAACAAATTTTGTAAATTTCTGGATGTCTTTGAAAACCTGTAAGTCCTAGTTTGTCTTGGTGTTTGGTGCTTATTTGCAGTTATGGTACCAGGTTTGAATTATTGTGCTTAATGGGCATGTGTGATGGCAACTAAATACTATAAGTTAATTAATTATTTGTGTATTTGTCATATGAAAACTTGACAAATAGACATGCAGTCTGGTATGTCATCTGCATATGTTAATTTTTAATGTATCGTTGAAGAATAAACTTCAACAGTTAATTTTATTTCTAGATCTTCAATTATTATTATTATTATTATTTTTAATTTAAAGAAATCTATTGCCAATGCCCCAGATTAATCTGATTCTACTCTCAAAGTACCAGTGTTCCATGGGTACACATCCCTAAGACAAAACCAAAAAAAAACAAAAAAAGAAGGTCTACCAAGGTCCCGCAACCCCAAAATGCTAAAATCTTTAAAACCCAAGCGCATTGGTGTTTTGTAATCATTAAATAAGATGAGGAAAAAAGAATAAGAAGACAAAAAGAAAATAAGAGGAAGAGGAGCAGTTTTCGAGATATCAATTGTATGAATACTCTGATTTCTGAGCTTGTCGCTCCATGTACCTATGTACTATGCAGTATGCATGAGTCAACATTTATTTTCTTGGCTTGTTATTGTACTTACTCTCTAGAATTTCAGCTTCTTTTGGTTTGTTTATGGTATTTTTTGGTATTTTTGACTTTTCGTATTTTAAAAATTCAAATATTCATTTTATATATTATTTTAATAGTTGTTCCACCACTGTCCATAATATCTGGAAAAAAAATTCAGTCTCCAAAATCCGGAAATTTCTCTGACATCCCAAAACATGTCTCTGCATCCCCAAAAATTAGAGAAAAACAACAAAATACCTCCAGGTTTTTGGCAACCTTACAAATGAGCATTAGTCCAAAACAAACAGCTGACTAGTTGCAAATTTCCAAGATATAAGTAAAATATATAGTTATAACCTTTATCTAAGAAAATCTTAGAGATCTTTCATACTCATAAATTGACCCAAATATATTCCTTTTTAATTGATACATTTAGTAGTAATACCCAAGATATAAGTATTAATACCCACTATCTAACAAATTATGTATAAATTATTCAATCTGTGAAAAAGCCAGATTTTCAACAACTGTCATGAATTTCAATCAGATCATATTTATAAATTTATACCCTAACACAAATATCACCAAATTTCTACGATTACATTCTAAAGCTTTTCTAAAACATATTATAAGTATAGCATTCTCCCACATGAAAACACTCATTTGTTAAAGTTCTTATTAGCATCATTCAAGTTCATGGTTCACCTTATGCCAAAGCTTAGCTTTAATATTACTACCGAATCAAGCAATCATAGCAGTACATTGCAGCTCAGAGAGTTAAAGATCTTTAATGCCTTCTATAGAAAAGCCCAGGCTTACTGTAGCTTAAGCTTGGGCCTTAATATCATACCCAATCAAAGGATCATGGTGCAAGCCCTATATCCTCATAGCTGAAATCTCACTAACCTATTATTACAAGAAATTGAAGAAACAAATACACAATCCTCAGATCCCCCATGACGGCAAGAAATTTGTTTCGGAGTTTGCTAAGTGACAAATTATATATTGCCCAGTAATAAATCATGGTAAGATAATTTTACAGATTCGGGTTATCAAACTCAGACATATTCATACAATCATACGGAATATTCATACAATAGTACACACTCGTAAGAATATGAGAATGCTGTCCTGCACAGATAAATTTCATTCTGCAACTTATTCAATTTTCCAGTCTCCCTAATATGGATATAATGTTATACAGAATACCTTTGAATTATTTCTTCTGCATCTGTTCGGGACTGAGATGCTGCAGCAAGGCGCTGATTGAGATCCTCTATGCAGCTCTTTCTCTGTGTGGAAAGAGCAGTAATCTCTTCCACATCCTTCTCTTTTGTTGCCACTTCATGGCGGAATTCCTTAATTTGCTCCAAAAATGAAGCTGAGATTGACTCCCGAAGCTCTTTCAGTTCCTTAAACAATTATAGCAGATGTCATAAATCAAACTGAATAGGGAAGGAGTGATAGACAAAGGAAAACTATAAACGAAAAACTTTGTATAAACTTTCAAGCACTTTCAAGCCTATTTCAGAGAAAAGAAATTGTACAATGTCTGGCTAACACATACTTTCAGTCTGCAGACTTAAATTCAAGTGCTGGGTACACCATAATTGTTAGGATAAATTTTAATTCATTAAGTTGTCTTGTTGCAGAAACAAGTAAAGAAAGTTTGTCAATATTATCCCTTTAGATAACCAAGTTGACTAGATTTTCTGCATAAATCAAGCTTACAATGGGAATCCATCAAACTTGGGAGAGAGACTCTTAGACAACTATAAATAAGGGAAATTTTCTCTGATTTATTTATTATCAATTTGGATAAAACAGCTTCATTTGGAATTGTGCCATAAAAAAGGATAACCACTGATTGAAGAAAGGATCGTTATTAGACAAAGAGGTAGCGATCATGATTTGGGGCCCAAGTGAAAACCTGGAGGACAACCCAATTAAAGAGGTTCAATTAGGTTATGTGCAGAAATGATTTGTGTTTATGACAAAGGTTTCAATTATGCCGAGTGCAAAAGAAGACAGAAAACAGAGGGAAATTTACAATATGTGTAGAACTGAATAGTAAAGTTGTATTATGCTAATTCTGTACATTATCTGTGAGAATCATAGTTGCCAGGAAATGGGTACTGGTAGTCTGGTACCAGTACGAGAAACTGGTACTAGTACCGGTATGTCATTTTTTGAAAAAATAGGAGACCGGTACTTGGAGATGCCTATATATATATATAACATCAAACACATAATTAATATTTGAGCTGAAAAACTTAATCATAGCTTTTAATATTTAAATTTTATAATATGTTGTGCCCACTCATGGTTTGCCCCCACAATAATATTGTAAAAAAAAATTATATTAAAATTTAAAAGTTTTAATATAAAAGCAAATTTTAATGTAATGGGGGCGATAGAAATGTGTTTTTAATTTTTAAATATATAATGAACAAACGTTTTAGTAGCAGACTCACAGGGAATACAGAGTCCCAAAATATTTGCGCCTCATGGAAAGCTTAAAAAAGTCAAGACACAAGTGATGACATGGAAATAAAAACGTGCACAGCATCTGTCAATAGTTGTAAGTCGTAGAAATAGAGACATGTTTTCATTATTTAATGTTTAGGTTTATTCAAGGGGATTTGTTGCGATTAGTTTTTTTTAAGCTGAGACACCTATAGATGCCACCGAGATGTCCCCTATTATTGGAGACATCTCTGTGCCCATCTCCAGTATGGGAGACACATTCTAACGTCCGAGACGCATCCCAGAGGGTGGGATACGTGTCTCCCTAATAATATGGTGAGAACAGATGTGATGCCTATGTCTCTATACAAACCCTTGGAATGTCTCTTCCTACAAAGAATAGTAGTGTACATTACCATACAAAGAGGGACGAAGATGAAGTGTCAGTTGGAACTGTGATGTTACATATCCCGCTTCAACTGTCATAAATGCTCACAACCGTTCAAGACAAATTAGGTTCTGCAATACTACCAAAGTAAAAGTAGGACTTGCATTTGGAAAGTGGGTGTTGAACATGACATGGAAAGTGTTGTCGGAACCGCAAAGGCTATCAAGCAACACACAAGATTTGCAGCAGAATCTAGTGACCCAAATCCTCCTTGATGCCCCTCCTTGAAGAGCAATGGTCCCCATTGCCTGCAATTGCGGCAAAAGGTGTAGAAACAAATTGGCAACCACCACCTCTATAAACCATTTTCCCTAGGAGGGATCTTGACTTGCTTTGACGATCTAGAAGAGAGGGATCTCTTGTTGATGTGTTTGTTTGACCCTAGTATCAATGATTTGATTCGATTCTACTGCAACATTGCAATCTAGATCGATCTAGGTTATACAACAAAGGTGGAAAGTGATAGTGCAAGAGTTTTGCATTGAAAACTGAATGCAACCCAAGGTAAGAAGGCAAATTAAGCTCTAAGGCATTATCTCCTACTTGTTTGGTGATGGTATAGGGCTAATATTGAAGTGGACAAAGCTTATGTAAGGTATTGTAAGTCTTTCCTTTTGTAAGTATAGCAACTTGATCACCAACCTAAAAGGTGTGTGCTTGATGCTTGTCATGGTGCTGCTTGTACTTTGCATGAGCCTGTTCCAGGATGGTCTGCACTTGTTGTTGAATGTGCTCAATGAATTGAACAGCCTTGTCAACTTCCTCTTGAGCTAAATGAGTACTTGTTGTTGATGGCGGAACAAGATAAGCTACGTCAATGGGTGCCAAAGGTTAGAAACCCAAACAGCCTGAAATGGGCAATGTGCGAAAGAGTTGTGCAGAGCTCTATTGTAGCTATATTGAATAAAAGGCAAGCTTTCATCCCAAGTGTGATGTTTCTTTGACTCATACACCCTAAGAAGATGCAATCAATCTGTTTGTCCATGAATCTGAGGATGGAAGCATGGATTTGTTCAACTTTGTGTCTACAATAGACCAAAGTGCTTTCTAGAAATTTCTCAAGAACCTTGTCTCTCTATCTAACAAGATAGTTTCTAGGATTCCAAAGTGGATCCAGACATGTTGGAAGTACAATTGAGTTATTTCCAAAGTTGTGATTGTTTTCTTACAAGGCATCAGAATTGCCTATTTGAGAATCTATCAACTACTACACAACACTCATTTACCATGTTTGGTAGTAGGCTAACCTGTGAGGAAGCCCATGGAAATAGATTCCCACCACCTCTTTGGAATCGACAAAAGTGTGTACAAACCTTGCTTCTTGTTGACCAATTTAGCAATTGCACATGCGGTATAAGACGATGTATTTGGCAACATCTGACCTAAGGTGTGGCAAAAGAAATACTTCTGCAACCATGCAAGAGTCTTTTCAACCCCAAAGTGTCCTGCAACCTTGTTGAAATGAACCTCCTATATTAGCTTATATCTCTCTACTTCATGTAGAACGCACAAGTGCCCAAGGTGGTATACGAGTCCATCCTACAAGTAGAAATCTGGAATTGATTTACCACAAAGCAAGTTTTGATGGATATTTGCAAAATCCATATCGGATGAGCACAGTTGGGTTGTTGAAAGGTGATTAGTTGGGCCTGATATGTCTTTATCCACGAGTTCATGGATCTAGTGCTTGATTTCTTCATTCTCTAGAAATGATCTATGGTACAAAGAAGCATTAGGTAGAGGTAACCCTGGAATCAAATCAATAGTATGCCTTAGCGCACAATGTGTAGGCACTCCCTTTGGTGGCTAAAAGATATCCTTGTATTCTTCCAACTTGTGATTCAACTTTGAGGTCTTTATCGCTACTGCTAGAGGAACTACAATATGAACTGATGCTACAAGCACATTCTTTCATTCAGGTCTCACCATTACAAGCACAAACTTCTTACTAGAACTAACTAGCTTCTTATATTGTTTGGTGCTAATGAGTGATAGCTTAGGAACTACTTCCAGATGCGATATCTCTTATCACCAACATCTATGATAATGTTTCTTGGATTTGCTTCATAGACTACATGACAATGGTAGAGATATGGTTTCCCAAGTAAAACATCACAAAGGACTTTCTCTTGAAAAGGCTTGATGTTGTACACTAGTTGACATTGTTGAGCGACGTGTTTCTCAAATCCTACACTAAACCATCCAATGGATTATGGTTGTGGGTGAGGTGTCAATGGCAAGTTCAGTCTTCGAACTACTTTAGGAGAAAGCAAATACTTCTAACTTTCATTGTCAACAATTAAATGTACTAGTTCACCATAGATTCGCATTTGTGAATGGAACATTTCTACTTCCTCTATGTCCACAAGGGAAGTAGAGATGTTTGAGGTACCTACCATAGTACTAGGCTCAGTTTCCATGATCTGCTTACCTTTGTCTAATGTACCCATTGCATCAAGGTGTGCAAGTAGAGTCTTCCAAGTACAACATTCTGCATTGAAATGTGTACTTGAAGAGTAACAAGAATTGATCGACAATATCTGCTCTTTCATGTGCATGGCATTTTTCCAATTCTCCCCATTGTCTTTGCAATGCATCCTCTATCATTTTCTAGAACATCCCTAAAGTTGGCATCGCTGACGATGTGTCTCCCATCTAAGCATGTGTAGGAAGGTATGACAAAGCGTCACGAGTTTCAAACAATAACTTCTTGTATGCAAACCTCATATGAGTAGGCATACAACAGGGTGTAATGTCCCCATTTTTTGAGTGATCACCTAGTGGAGTTGGCTAGCCTATCCCATTCCTGTAGGCTTGGCCAGAGGGCTAAGGGAATGACCTAATTGGCTAGATTTCATACTTAGCCAATTTTGTAGGGCAAAATGAGTATAAGGGATGGCTTTGTATATTTTTGTGGATTTATTGGAGAAGTCAAAGTAATTAAAATAATTTGCCCTAATGGTGAGCAACCAAGGACGGAGAAAAAAGGAAATAAGGGAAAGAGAAAATAATGGATGGAGATGCTTTGGATATTTTTGTAATGCCAAGGAAAATACAATAAATCAAAATAAAATCCCTTTGCAGGTGGACGACCTAGTTTAAGGTCAAGGATGAAATGTAAGTGCCAAGGGTGGAGCGCTCATCTTGGAGAAGGAAGGATAAATAATAAAAAAATAAAAAAAGACTATTCCTTTATGCTTGGTGCCCAAAGGGAGGTCAGCCCTAGGGAGGAAGAAATAAAAATAAATAAAAAGGAAATGGCAAGAGGAGGTCGGCCTTGTTTGGAGGAGAAGAAGATGACTATAAATAAAGGAACTTTTGGAGTCATTTGAGCATCATTCATTCATCACATCTTTTCAATTGGAGTTTTACTCTTGACTGCACTTTAGGTCAGCATGTTCCAAGGACGAAAACCCTTGAGAGTATTAGGTGGATTGGACGAAAACCCAATTTCATCTTGGAGGTGAATTCACAAAGAGTTCACGCTTGCACTTCATTGGAGTTTGGAGGATCTTGAGCATTCAAGCCACATCTTTTGGAGCAGATTTGAGCGCCACCTTTTGGAGGAGTTTTGGACAAAGATTGACTAGGGTTCATGCCCTAGGCTGAGTGCCACTTCCATAGGAGGGCGACTTCATTATTTTGAGTCATTTTTGCTATTCCATGGTATGTATAAACCTAATTTAGGTTAAACTTATAGGAGCAGAAATCGGGGCAATATTTGTCATGTTTGAGCCCATGAATTTGGTGTAATTTCAAATCAGCATATTCAGATTTGGAGCAGCAGACTTGTTCAATCAAAAATCAGATTTGTTTGGCACATGTTTGGCCTTTGGCTGGTTGGTTTTCATGGTTGATATTATTGTTGATGTTTTCACATGTTTGGCATATATTTTATGGATGTTTGGAGCATGTTTATTGGCTGCCTATTATAAGTATTTATGCTTCTGAAAATAAAAATCAGAATTCAGTCCTAGGGTTTGAGCAGAAAACAAAATCAGAATTTAAGGTTTAGAGCAGAAATCTAAAGTGCAGAAATTTAGGGCAGAATTCAGAAATTTAATTCCAGAATTTTAGGGCAGATCCCATTGGGGATATTACACAGGGACGAAGTTCAAACACCACTACAATACCACTAGGAAATGATACGAAGTGATTTTGCTCTGATACCACTGATCTAGGGCCCATGTGAGAACCCAATGGACAACCCAATTAAAGAGGTTCTATTAGGTCATGTGAGGAAACAATTTATGTTTATGACAGAGGTTTCAATTATGCAGAGTGCAAAATAACACAGAAAACAAGGAGGACAATTGACAGCATGTGTAGAACTGAATAGCAAAGTTGTATCATCCTAGTTCTGTACATTATCTGTGAGAACAGATGTGATGCCTAGGCCTCTGTGCAATCCCCTGGAATGTCTCTTACTACGAAGAATAGTAATGTACATTATTATAAAAGAGAGAGGAAGATGCAGTATCAGTTAGAACCGTGACATTTCATACCCCACTTCAATTGTCATAACCACTCACAACCACTAAAAACAAGTTAGGGCATGCGGTACCACTAAAGTCAAAGGGCATGTGGTTTGAAACATGGGTGTTGAACATGACATGGAACCTGTTTTCAGAAACACCAAGGCTGATTAGCAATACCGAAGATTTGCAATGGAATCTAGTGACCAAGATCCTCCTAGATCATATCAAAAAGGTGGTTTTAGGCAACAAGTGATTTTTTACATTTTCACAAGTTGTATCTATAGATGAGTACAAACATCAGCAACAAGCACTAAAATCTTATTATTCTTACAACTGTAATGAATTGGAATATTAGAGTCAATGTACTTTTAAGTTCTTAATTAACTTTTACATTAATTGGTTAATACAAGCTTGCATAAATGGCCCATAAAACTTATTATCTTCAAGAAAGATCACTCGGGTGTTGCTCCCCCCATGATTTCGTGGGGATAAGTCACTTCACTACCATCCCATAATATTTGATGATATTGGCAGATCACTTTAGTATTGGCAAAGGTAAATTTTAGTATATACTATTGGAATATAAGTTTTACATTATGTAATAAAGTCAACTTAGTGACTTTGTGGTGTTTATTATTAAATAACTTGTTACTATAGTTATTTGCCAGGAGTTATTTCCCGTAAGTTGTTAAGTGTAAGGTAGTTTATGAAGTTATTTGTTGGAAAGGATTTATAAAAGCCATATTGTAATGAATGTAAAATCATTCTAAAAGTATGTGTGAATCTTGGATGTAAAAGCATTAATATTTATGTGAGCAGCAATGATTTAATATTGCAATATTTGTGTATGCAATTTTTTCAACATGGTATCAGAGCACAGGAAATCCAAATTTTTTCTCTACTGCTCCTGTTTATAAATCAACGAAGGAAAATACTTTTGTGACAAGAGCAGATTGACAATGTAAGGACAGCAAACTATACACCAATGAAAGGTCTGAAGTTGGAGTTTGGTGTTAAGTGCATTTTCTGCCTAAGAAGACTAAAATCTTTATTTCTACAATTTCTAATGTTTATTATGCTACATGGCAATTTCTAATTTGTACTGCTGCATAGCCAAAACAAAGAGCCCGACTACATAACGTATAATTTGTGAGGCATTGTAGAGGGATCCATGGTATTGGTTCGATAAGTAGCGGAGGCCATAATAAGTTGTTTGGTAGTGTATTCAATGAGGGCAAAGTAGATGAAGTTGTGCAGCTATCGTAGAATGATGGTGGATGCCAGATGTTGCATCCTATGAAGCATTTAGAGAAATACTGTTGATATTCAAACAACTAAGACTTTAAACATTGGAGGGGCTGAAGGAGCACATGGTATGAGAAAGTGTTGAAAGAGCTGGAAATGGCATTCAATTAATCTGGTCGCTGCATTGAATTTTCCTGCTACATTGGTGATTTAAGCTTTGTTTGTGAGTTAATTGAAACCACAACTTATTATAGAGTTGGAGATATATTGTGCTAGTTTGAATAGATCATTTATGTTGTGAACGTGATTTAGGTGATGGCTAAAATGCTACGAAAAGAGCAATGCTCTAAATCTAATTTAAAAGTTGATCATTTTATCAAACATGTATTCAGAATCATTGTATAGAATAGTTGGTTGGGAGAGAGCTTCTTAAGTTTGGTAGATCACAGCATAGTTGAAAAACTCGCCAAATTGGAAAACTCGCCGAGCCCAAAAACCACGACTCGGCAAAAAAACTCGACAACTTAAAAAATTGCTTAAATTTCATTAAAAACACATTTTTTTTTGCAAAATTCAATGATAAGATGCATCCAATGAGTCAATAAATGAGTACATAAAAGAAACAAGCTGAGTCTAGTTGTATTTGATTGATTTGAAAGCAAATTGGGTACAAAATAGCATCCTCATGTGGAATGCGCTAATACTGATAGTCTGAAACAAAATGAAAATAGCAAATTGTTTTTGTAAAACTAAAAGTAAATACTACATTAATATATTTTGCAAATTTACATCTTCCTCTTCCCATGTCTAGTGAAAACTAGGGGAGAGGTAGAACTAGAGGGTCTAGTCCTAGGACTCTGTTGTGGCTCCTCCATCCTCGGCATGACACACTGTGGCTCAACCTCCATCCTGGATGTAGATGTTGGTGGCCATGACTCCTCCTCAGTCTCCTCATCCTCAATGTCATCCAATGAGAATCCCAATCCACCCCCCTCCTCCATTGCCTATTTCTCCAAATCATAGATATCATCCTCGAAAAACAATGAAGGTTGCTCACCCCACCCTGTCCAATCACTGTAAGGATCTATCTCATCCAAATCAATTGGATCACCTAATATTTCCTCTACCTTTCTTGTGCACAGCCCAAGATTCATCTTCAAATCTTGTTTCCTTGATGCAAAATCATTGCAAATACATGCTAAATGCTTGGGAGGGTGTTTTTTGTGAAGGAGAGCAACTAATGAGTGAAAAAATGAAATGAAATTTTTTTTAGCAGCCGTGGAAGTCTTTTTTTTGGACAACCGAGTCTTTTTGTAGGACTTGCCGAGTTTTTTGCCTGGTCTCAGTGAGTAATATCGGCGAGTACTTGCAGGAAAAACCCGCTGTGTGGAAAAACTCGCGAGTATTTTAAAACTCGCCGAATAATCAACGAGTTTTTCAACTATGGATCACAGTTTCAAATCTCATACTTTTGTTTCTTGTAAAGGCTTTCTACCCATTACATATAAAGTTGTTGATAATTTATATGGCAAGAGCATGTTTAGAGTAGTTGGAGATAAGGAAAATTAAGATGTTGATATGACTTTGAAGGTTGCTAGTTCAAATCCCACCAAGTATTTTCCAATTATTTTTGCACATAAGTTTTGGTATATTCTAGATATATCGAAGAGATTATTTTTTTGAGATTTTTTGTTTCGAAGCAAGCAAGTTGTGTAAATAGAGAAATAAAGATATTATTGGACTCTATTTTATATTTGCAGAGACATTTAATTTTGAGTTAAAAGTATTGTAAGGGAGTATTATAGGTAGAAACAGATACTCAAATTTTCACTTTTGCATATGGTCACATAATACATGGTTACTTCACATAATGTTTATGTTCTTCAAGCCATCCATGTCACGTCTCACAGAGATTTCAAATTCACATGAGTGTGCTATCCGAGAGTCTAATGAGACGTCAAATGGATGAAGTGTAATAGGGTCATGTGGGAGGTTGGAGGCACCGAAGGCTAGAGGATTTTCATCATCTCGAGACAGCTTCTAGCTCAAAGATAGTGCTTTGTATGAGAAGCATCTATTTTTTGTTTTTTGTGTTTTTTTCTTCGGATGCTAACAATGTTGAAAAATTCATATATTAAGAAGTTTACTTGAAGACAGAAAGGGATCTAGTGTAAATAAAACTCAATATGGATTGTTGCCCAGATAGTTTGGGAGTCATTGGATCTTGGGAATTATACCCTTCTGAGGGTCATGAGACAACTTAATGTAGCACTATGGATGTAGCTTGGCATGGATTGTTGTCCAATAATTCGGGAGCTCTGTGATTCAGGAGTTCAAGAAGGTGGTGATTTGAGAACTCGGGAGCTACACCTTTATGAGGGATACAAGGCAGCTTGATGAAGTTCTACCTGTATTTGAGTTTTTTATCATCATGTTTTGTTGTATGTTTTGTTTTTGTGTTGTAAACCTTAAGAAGAGGTGTTGGAATATAAAGTTTACATTATGTAATAACGTTAGTGTTACCTTAGTGTCATGTCCCCTTTTTCTAATTAAACTAAGGAAATAATTAAAATAATAGTTTAAGTTGTCCAAATGACTTTATTTTATAACATTGTTTAAAAAAGGCAACTTATTATTATTTTAAAAGAAGGGTCCAATGTAATAAAGTGTTTCTAAAAGAGGACTTAAAGTTATGTTATAAAGTGTCACTAAGACTGGAGTGAAATAACCCACCCCCTTATAAGTTTTAGTGTTCGTTGATCTAGGTTATTTTTTATCACTGTCTGAAGAGTTTTCTATGGTTAAGTTGATCCCTGCTTGCGTTTTGGTGTTGGGTCCATAACATATCGTAGCATGCATGTATATATTTTGCAAACACAAGAAATGAAAAAATACCCACAACTACTGCTAAAAATTTCAGATTTCTATAACTCCCAAAATACTTAGTATTTTGACAAACTACTCAGTATTTTGACAAACTACAAACTATTAAGTACCCAGTTGAGAGAATACCCCCTATTATCTAAGCAACAAATACCCAGAAAATTATATTGCCAAAATATGAAGTATTTTACATACCCATTACTGTAGCATGGTAAACATAACTGGAAATGTCATATTAGATATAATAAGCATTTGTCTCGTCAAATCCTTCGTTCCCACTCCATAGAATGTTCAATACAAAATATAACAGCAGATTTCAAGGCAGAGCTCCAACCTAGAGCCACAAGTGCATTCCAAAAACCACAATGAACACTCCTATGCACAACTGGAACAGTACGACCCTTGCTGGGATGTAACAGCACCTCCAAACACCTCCAAACTGCCTTCAAAACACACTGAATGATCTATGTTATAGCTGCAGCAGTAAAACGACCCTGCTGGAAGAATAAACAGCCCAAACTCCCTACTCAAACACAAATAATGTTGTTGTCTTGTACGGCTGGTACTAGACTGGTACTGCCAATATTTGAGTACCTTGAATATGCTCCAAACTCCTGACTAACACTTGCAATCTGATCTTCAATCACTCCATGGAATTATAGTGTCAAATCCCGAATGATTTCTCAATACAATCACCTCCGCGACAAACCCCTAAACTTCAAAACTGTATAAAATGAAGCACTATCATAGCCACTGAGTATGGCTATCCTTAAGCAACCTCAAATGATCTTTCACACCCTCGAATCGATGTTACAAATGGTGGTTTTCGTCACCAAATGCCATGGCTAAAGAAATTCTCCAAACCCTCAAAGTTGCGGAGCAAAACATGAGAAAATATGATATGTCGTGAATGAATGAAAAAGCTTCCATTTTGCCTTTTATATTTCCCTCATGAAATCAAACCATAGGTTAGAGAGAAAATATTTCATTTTATTAACTTTTATTCCTCTTCCTTCAACGCCCAAGTCCAAGTGACTTAATTTTACAATTATTTCGCTTTTTCCAAAGTCACCACAATATAATAAAGTCCATTTATTTAATATTAAATTTAATTTACAAACTTTAATATGAGAGGGCAAATAGACTCCGAATTAGATGATCTTGAGACCATTGGAAAGGTCTCGACGAGACGCTCTGCCTCCAACCCTGACTTTCCAAAAATAGAAGAAACCCTAACTTACTAAAAATAGTAAGTACCCACCAAAGGATCCAAAAACCACCAAACAAACTGCTAGAGTTCCCTAACCACCATGGTTAGCCTACGGGAACCAAGTATAGGCTAACACCCTCTCGGAAAGGGGACAGTACAATCTGCCCTCCCCAAGATTGCTTGCCTCAAGCAATCTCAGATTTGGATGCATCAAGATTTGTTTGTTCTCCCATGTAGCATCCTCTACCGAGAGGTTCTTCCATTTCACCAAATATTCCCTGATGACCCTCCTTCTCAAAGTCCTCTCCCTAGTATCAATGATGGCCTCAGGTACCAAAATCAACTTCACCTCTTCATCAAGAGGAGGCAACTCTATGGAAGGTACTACATTGTGTCCCAGTGCCTTTTTGAGGCGAGATACATGAAAAACATTATGTACCTTACTCCCTCCCGGCAACTCTAGCTCATAAGCCACCTCTCCAATCCTCCTGGTGACCTTGAATGGCCCATAGTAGTGTGGCTTCAGCTTCTCGACACCACTCTTCTTAAGAGTGGACTGTCTGTATGGCTGCAGCATAAGATACACCATATCCCCTACCTCAAAAGAATGCTCAACCCAATGCTGGTCTACATACTGCTTCTGTTGGTTTTGCGCCTTCTGTATGTTCTCCTTCAAGGACCTCATGATATCCTGACTGTCCTGTAAGAGGTCTCTAGCCTTAGGTACTCTGCTATCCCCAAACAACAAGTCCAAGAAACTGGGAGCTTTGTATCCATAGAGTGCCATGAATGGTGTCATCTGGATGGACATATGGTAAGTGGTGTTATAACAATACTCTCCCAAATGAAGCCACTTGACCCATGCCTTTTGCTACCCGGCTATGTAATTTCTGAGATATCCCTCCACCCACTTATTAACTATCTCGGTTTGTCCATCAGTCTGGGGGTGGTAGCTCGTGCTAGGGGTGAGGCTCTGTCCCTATCAACCTGAAGAGGTCCTGCCAAAAATTGCTAAGGAACCTGTTGTCCCTATCTCTCACAATACTCCTGAGCACCCCGTGAAGTCGGAATACCTCTCTGAAGAATAAATCAGCAACCTGAGTTGCTGTATAAGTGGCTGAAATGGCAAAGAAATGGGCAAACTTCGTCAACCTGTCAACCACCACAAAGATGCAGTCCCTGCCTTAGGCTTTCGGCAAGCCCGTAATGAAGTCCATTGATATAAAATCCCACTTCCTCTCAGGAATGGGTAGGGGCTGCAACAATCCACCTGGGAAGGAGTGCTCATGTTTGTTCTGTTGGCATACTAGACACTCCCTCACATACTTCTGTACTTCTATCTTGAGGCCTTTCCAAGTAAACCTCTCTCTAACCTGCCTGTATGTCTTGTAGAATCCTGGGTGCCCCGCCATAGGCAAGTCATGGAAAGCTCTCAAGATCTTCTGCTTCATAGCAGAAGCTGGCACCAGAAAGATCCTCCCCTTGTAAATGATCAAGTCATTTACAATAGTGTACCTGTCATCACGGATAGTGCCATCCATAATCCCAAAAGCCCACTGCTCCTTTACATATTCTGTAGAAATCATATCCCTCCAATCCTCTGCAATCTCCCCTATAGCACACAAATGTGGTCTCCTAGATAAAGCGTCAGCAACTATGTTCTTCTTCCCCTTGACAAAGACAATGTCAAAGTCATACGCCTGTAGTTTGCTAACCCACTTCTGCTGACGATCATTTAGGTCCTTCTGGCTAAGGAAATGCTTCAGGCTATTGTGATCAGATTTAACAACAAACTTTCTCCCAACCAAATACTACTTGAACTTAGCTAGTGCGTGCATAATAGCTAACATTTCCTTGTCGTAGATACTATAACTCCTCTCAGGACCCCTCAACTTTCGACTCTCAAAAGCAATGGGGTGCTTATCCTGCATCAGCACCGCCCCTATGCCTTCCCTCGAGGCATCACAATTAAGCTCAAATGGCTTCGAGAAATCTGGTATGGCCAAAACTAGGCAACTACTCATCACCTCCTTAAACTTGTCGAAGCACTGCTGAGCACTATTTAACCATTCGAAAGCTCCCTTCCGTGTCAAATCTATAAGGGGGGCAGCTTTCTGAGAAAATCCCTTCACAAATCTGCGGTAGAATCCACAAAGTCCAAAGAATCCCTTGAGCTGAGAGAGTTTCTTGGGAGGTGGCCAATCTACTATAGCTCGAATCTTCTCTGGATCCACTCGAACTCCCTCTGCACTAATAATATGTCCCAAATACAACAACTCTGTCATGCCAAACTTGCATTTCGACATTTTGGCATATAGGGACTCCTGCTCAAGTATGCCCAGTACAATATCAAGGTGTCTCAGGTGATCCTCCCAAGTCTTGCTGAATGTAAGAATGTCATCGAAGAAAATAAGTACGAACTTCCTCAGCTATTCTCTAAACACCTTATTCATGCAAGACTGAAACGTGGCCGATGCATTGGTTAAGCCGAAAGGCATAACCAAGAACTCAAAGTGCCCATAGTGACACCTGAAGGTTGTCTTCTCCACATCCTCACGTACTCTAATCTGATGGTACCCTGACCACAAGTCTATCTTGGAGAAGAAACATGCACCATGGAGCTCATCAATAAGCTCATTGATCCTAGGGATGGGGTACCTGTTTTTTATGGTCCTCTTGTTCAATTCTCTGTAATCAATACACATTCTGAGTGTGCCATCTTTCTTCTTTACCAATACAACAAATGAAGCAAAAGGACTCTTACTAGGCCCGATGTGACCCATCCTGAGAAGCTCCTGAATGGCCTTTTCCATCTCATCCTTATATCTCCTAGGATGCCTGTAGGGAACTGTAATCACTGGCTTGGCACCCTACTCTAACTCTATGACATGCTCAAATCCTCTGTCTGGAGGTCTACCTAGAGGTATATCACTAAACACTTTGGAGTGTTTCGACAGTAAAGCCTGAATCTCTGTTGGGTACTCCTGTTTCTGTTGCTTGGGCACCTCTGGCATCACAAGTATCTCAGCTGCCCACTACACTGGTCATGTCGCAGTATCCTCTCCATCCTCCAAATGGACATTGCCCTCAACCCTCCATCGGACATCCCCTTCAAAATGTGTCTCTGACCATCCACTTCGAACTTCATCTCCATGGTCCTCAAGTTCAGGGAAAATTCACCTATCATATGCACCCATTTCATCCCGAGGACTACATCCATGTCACCCATACATCCCGAGACTACATCCATGTCACCCATACTGACCACATAGTATTTGGCCTGGAACTCATAATTATTCAACCTGATTGTTAAATTGGGAATCCTTCGTTTGCAAGTGATAACAAACCCGTCTGCCACTCTAACCTTGAATCCCTCAAATTCTTCAGTTTTGAGTCCCCTCCGTGTAACTAGGCCCTCGTCAATGAAGTTATGTGTGGCCCCTATATCTAACAAGGTGATTACTCTTTGTCCCTCCAATACTCCCCGTATCCTGAAGTAACTCTCTTTCTGAATAGCAAAGATGTGTGTTGTAGGAAAATCATCATCCTGTGCATTCTGTGCATCCTGCACCTCCTCTACTACAGTCTCTCCATCGCTGTCCTCTCTATCACTCTACTGCTCCGCATGCTCTGAAGTTGTCTCCTCAACAAAATAATACTCCAACTACTTGACCTGCCCCTTCATCGGGCACTTATGATTAGGATCCCATGGACCCTTGCATTTGAAACATAACTTCTTCCTCCTGTATTCATTCAATGCATCATCATCTAGACGAGGTGTCAGTTTCTTCTGTGGGTAGGTATCTTGATGATGTGTTGGCATCTTGTCTTTCCGTGGAGGAAAGGGTTTGGAGACGATTTGTTTCTTAGGCACTGCGAACTCCATACTACGTGTCTTCTTAAAGGTCTCCTGAAGTGAAGGTGGGTCAAAAGCCTTAACCCATCCCCTGAGTGGTTCTGTTAGCCCCTCTGTAAACAGGACTATCAATCTCCTCTCTGAAATGCTAGGAACCATGACACTGAGCCTCTGGAACTCAGAAATGTAACTCTCAAGTGACCCATACTGCCTCAACTGCACCAACTCTCTAAACTGCAACTCTGGGTCTTTTTGGTATCAAACCTCTCGATGAGTCTGTTAGTGAACTCATCGTATGTGGTGATAAGGCCATGGCCAAGTGTGACCAACCCGTGGTACCACCACTCATGTGCTAACCCGTCCAAATGTATAGTGGCAAAATTAAGTGCCTCATCCTCTGGCATGGCTTAAGTGTCAAATAATTATCTAATTTCTGCACCCAAGCTCTAGCTGAGATCTTGCCACTCCCATCAAACCGATCCATAGGGACTTTGCTCAATGCATGCTGGTAGTCCTGGTTAGCTCTGTTAGCTCTATAATCTCCTCGATCCATAACTCCCCTCTGTCTCTTCTGATTCATGTACTGCTCAAATGTCAACATATCCCTAATATCTGGAGCCAATGTCATGTACTCTACATGCTGCATCCAAACATCGTCTGTCATGGAAAGCTGAACCTCTGGTTCCTGCTAAACCAATGCCTCCTCTCTGCGTGGAAAGATCGGTTGTAGGGGTCTAGTGACCGATCCTAGGGTAACCCTGGCGTTATGACCACTGCCCTGCCCTACATGTCCACTACCTTGTCCCGCATGTCCACTACCCTATCCTGCATGTCTGCGATGACCATTATTAGAGCCACTGGTCTCACCTTTGGGTGTGGTGTTGGTGTGAACTACTGGAATTCCCTGGTTAAACTTCCCATGGAGCTGGGACATCATATCAAGCATAATATCAAACTTTCTTTCTGTTTTTGTGTTAGGACTCTCTGGCTGGTCTGATCCTCTGTCCCCCATACTACCTGCTATGCTCTCACTGCCACTGGAAGAGTTTCTATGCATGCCCAATATACTAGAAACTGTTTCACCTTCTGGAACCTCAGGTGGATGCCAATGTGGAGTAGGTCTAGTGTAAACCCTTCTTCCGTCACTTATATAAACTGATCAACACAGGCTGGCAAGATGCACCAGCTCTAATACCACTGAAATAACCCACCCTCTTATAAGTTTTAGTGTTCGCTGATCTGGGTTATATTTTATCACTGTCTAAAGAGTTTTCTGTGGTTAAGTTGATCCCTACTTGTGTTTTGGTGTTGGGTCCATAACATATCATACAATGCATGTATATATTTTGCAAACACAAGAAATGAAAAAATACCCACAACTACTGCTGAAAATTCCAAATTTCTATAACTCCCAAAATACTCAGTATTTTGACAAACTATTAAGTACCCAGTTGAGAGAATGCCCCCTATTATCTAACCAACAAATACCGAGAAAATTATATTGCCAAAATATGAAGTATTTTACATACCCATTACTGTAGCATGGTAAACATAACTAGGAATGTCATTACAGCAGATATAATAAGCATTTGTCTCCTCAAATCCTTCGTTCCCACTTCATAGAATGTTCAATACAAAATATAACAGCAGATTTCAAGGCAGAGCTCCAACCTAGAGCCACAAATGCATTCCAAAAACCACAATGAACACTCCTACGCATAGCTGGAACAGTACGGCCCTTGCTGGGATGTAACAACACCTTCAAACACATCCAAACTGCCTTCAAAACACACTGAATGATCTCTGTTATAGTTGCAGCAGTAAAACGACCCTGCTGGAAGAATAAACAGCCCAAACTCCCTACTCAAACACAAATAATGCTGCTGTCTTGTGCAGCTGGTACTGGACTGGTACGGCCAGTATTTGAGAAGTGTGGTACCTTGAATATGCTCCAAACTCCCGGCTAACACTTGCAATCTGATCTTCAATCACTCCATGGAATTATAGTGTCAAATCCCGAATGATTTCTCAATACAATCACCTCCGCGACAAACCCCTGAACTTCAAAACTGTATACAATGAAGCACTATTACAGCCACTGAGTATAGCTGTCTTCAAGCAACCTCAGATGATCTTTCACATCCTCGAATCGTTGTTTCAAATGGTGGTTTTCGTCACCAAATGCCATGGCTGAAGAAATTCTCCAAACCCTCAAAGTTGCAGAGCAAAACATAAGAAAATATGATGTCATGAATGAATGAAAAAGCTTCCATTTTGCCTTTCATATTTCCCTCATGAAATAAAACCATAGGTTAGAGAGAAAATATTTCATTTTATTAACTTTTATTCCTCTTCCTTCAATGCCCAAGTCCAAGTGACTTAATTTTACATTTATTTCACTTTTTCCAAAGTCACCACTATAATATAATGAAGTCCATTTATTTAATATTAAATTTAACTTACAGACTTTAATATGAGAGCGCGAACGGACTTCAAATTACATGATCTTGAGACCGTTGGAAAGGTCTCGACAAGATGCTCTGTCTCCAACCCTGACTTTCCAAAAATAGAAGAAACCCTAACTTACTAAAAATAGTAAGTTCCCACCAAATTATCCGAAAATCACCAAACAAACTGCTAGAGTTCCCTAACCACCATGGTTAGCCTACAGGAACCAAGTATAGGCTAACACCCTCTCGGAAAGGGGACATTACGTGGAATCCAAAAGTGATGGAGCCTTCTAGACACTTTATGAAATAAGTTTTGGAGGGAAAGGGGAAAAAAAGAAAATAATATTATATCCCCTCAAAAGCCTATATAAAGAGGGGTTGTGCATAAAAGAAGGCATTCTAGTTTATTATCAAAACCCCAATTTCCTGAGATTGAACATTGTTCATCTTTTCTACTCTAAGACGAAAACCTTCCTAGTCATCTAAATAATTTCATCCAAGAAGTACTTGTGCACTACAAGGATTGGAATTGGGGACAAAAACCCTCATCTCTGTCTGAGTGATTCCATTTGAGAGTCACCATTGGTGCTGAATATTTCTAGTTTCAGTTATTTGTGTGGAGTGTGGAGTTTCCTTTCAGTTTTTGGGTTGTGTTGTAAGTTCAGTTTTTGGTGTGCTGAAGATTGAACAAATTACTAGTTGAAAGATTTGTATTGAAGATTTTCTATTGATTCTAGTTTATGGTATAAGGGGTTCAATATTTTATTATCTCTTTGCTGATATATTATCAAATATTGTCAAATCTGGGTCTGTGGAAGACTGTCATACACTTATTTGTGTAGGGTTTAATGTTTTCACAATATTGTTTGCTATTGTACATTTCTGGAATTAATCGCAGCTCTTTGGCAGCTTTTAGCAGACAAATAAAATCAACTTTTGAGGGGGTTGCGGGGCCAGGAGACAAAGTCTGACGTAATTTTCCTTTGGTCTGCCACTTCATAATATTTGATGGTTCGAAAGTATTAAGGATGCTGTTGCATATTATATTGTGGTTGAATGTTAAAATACCCTGCAGTACTCATCCATACTACTGCCTTATGATTTGGGGTTTCAGCCGCACCATTACTACAGTGAAATATCTCAGTTTTTGTCTACTGTTCTCATCTACCTGGCAAATGTTTTTTAAGTTTATGCTAGTTGTTCATAACTTAAAGGAAATCCTTTAATCATATGTTGTTGTGTAATGTCTAACCAGCCGTACAACATGGGATACCAGAGCTTATCATGCAGCTAAACCTCTTCCAAGAGGAATCATGGATTATTTGGTCTGCTGAAGATCGCCATACTCCTATAACAACAGGCCGTACATTTTCAATTATGCGCTTCAGTTGTTTTGCTTCAGAGTTCACTTTTCAATGGTTTAAGTGTTAGTATGTGGTGACTGATCATGCTGCAAGGGCTGCAGGTACACGCAGCAAAGTAAATTTTGGTGACTTTGTCAACGCTGTCTCCCCCCAAAATAATCAACGGGGGAGTGCAGGGGGCAAAAAATGCCCTATATTTAATAAAGGCGTTGACAATTAGTTTGTTATTAGCCGACACGGAAAAACCCACTTTGTTAACCGCTAAAGAGACTTGATAAATAAACGGTCGGAGAAGGCGAAAAGCCACGAATCACACATGGAATGCAAATGAATTTGTAATGTATTTCATGTAGCATAGCAATGCTATTGAGCTGCAAAGGTTGCTGGTTGTAATCAGTTTCATTTACTGGATAATAAAATACTGGATGGTTGTGTTTGTGGATGTAGCCCACATTGGGTGAACCACGTTAAATCTCTGTGTTTATTTGTGTTATTCTTCATTGTTTATTTCTGTGTATTTAAATCTGCATAAAATTGGTAATGTGTATTACTCTGGCCTGCCATTGAAATCATAACATAATTCCTAACATTGAGTGTTCAGTTATCATCTATATCAACCACTTTCCTTGGGCCGAACTACTGTGAGAAGGTGCCACACTTCCCTGGATTTATCCCGTACAAGCTACAGCAATATTAGAGGAGTTTTCTGGTAGATGATTGAGTCTTCATATAGCTGTGACATTGATATTTTGCTGTCCATCATCTTTACATCATTCTATTGTTATTTGAAACATTCTTTGCTGATACATCTGATATATGCTGATATAAATAATTTCCAATAGAGATTGCTGCTGTAAAAAATCAGAAATATTGTGTGAGATTTCAGAATTCATGTCATATTGATTTATTGTATAAACTAGATGGTTCTCCACCAATCAGAATAGTTTGTTACAGTTTGGATGGCGATGCCGCCAAGACCCTAGTTTATTTCATTTCCAGTTATTGCATTCATTTCGACTGTACGGCTTGCTGCCAGTTAGTATTCCAACCAACGTATGCAATTACCTTGCCCACATCAGAATCTAGGTGATAAAAAAAGTGTGAGGGTCTATGCATCTTCATCATAAATTTGTAAAAATTCAAAAAAATCTAGTTCGTGACATTACACTTGGTGATTTTGTGGTGTTTATTATTAAATAACTTCTTGTTAGTGTAGTTAGTTGCCGGGAGTTATTTCCCATAGTTATTAAGTGTAAGGTAGTTTGGGAAATTATTTGTTGGAAAGGCCTTATAAAAGCCATATTGTAATGACTGTAAAATCATTCCAATAGAATGTGCGAATCCCGGAAGTAAAAGCATTAATATTATATTATGTGAGCAGCAATGATTTAATATTGCAATATTTGGGTATGCAATTTTTTCAACATATACTATATACATTGACAAGTCACTTTAGCATTCTTGAAGATGAAGTATAGTGGCAGATCTCATTGGTATTTTTGGAGGTATTTGTTATGAATGCAGATCACTTCTAGACTATGTTACATGACGTTTTGGGGACAGGGATGATAAGACGTGTTTCATGGACAGCAGTCCAAGGGGGCAATTTTGGGGATGGCTCTGTCTGTGTGTGTGTGTGTGTAAATTTTTAAATATATATATATATATATAGGGAAACTCAAATTTTTACAAGATTGTTGCAAGGTGTGGCCCTTGGTCTCCTTGTTCAGCGCTGCGCTACGGTGGTTTGTGACAAGGGCTTAACCGCCTCCCATGCCTGTTAAATCAAGTGGTTGTATCGGGCATTAAAAGGTCGATCTTTTGGTGCAACGGCAACTAACAATTGGTATCAGAGCCGAGGTCACGGGTTCAAACCCCAGGCTTGCGCTGGGGGGGGGGGGGATTGTTGCAAGGTGTGGCCCTTGGTCTCCTTGTTCAGCGCTGCGCTACGGTGGTTTGTGACAAGGGCTTAACCGCCTCCCGTGCTTGTTAAATCAAGTGGTTGTATCGGGCATTAAAAGGTTGATCTTTTGGTGCAACGGCAACTAACAATGACATCAAAATTTAAGTTCATATAATGCATCAAAGTCAATACTAAATGTAACATGTTCGTTGATTCAAGTATAGCAGCAATAAAAAAAAGAAACTTATGAATTCATTGTTTGATGTTTTTCATTACAACAAAAGGCCCAAAAGCTACAAAATCATAAATGAGTCAATGACAAAAATACACAATAGTAGGCATAATAGGACGATTACAAATATAAAAAAATACATTACTAAGTACAACTATGCCCCATTTGGGCTTTTAATATCATAAGAGCCCTCTAACTCTAAGTCACTATGTATATCAAGTTGTGACTCATCCAATGGAATCCCAACCAATCCTAGCTGCACCTTATCCTCATCAATATGTCAAACACCTTCAAGATCAACATCCTAATGTGTGGCTAGAGTCTATCAATCCTAAAGTCACAAGGCACAATGAACTGCAAGTAGTCTATTCCTCTTGACTGAGTGCATGAAGTTGTAGGTGGACCAATTCCTCTATGTTGCAAAAGAACTAACAACCTACGAGAGTAGGCAAATGCCAAGTTGTTTCAGCTCCACTATATCCTTCCCATGCCATGTCCACCATAAAATAGGATCTTTTTGAGCAAAAGTAATCCTATTCGCCCTTGCCTTTGGTTTTTGAATGTAAGACCCGGAAGACTAACAAATTGAATCCACTAATCTCAAAATCTGCCTACACCCTCAATATTGTACATGTTCTAAAGAGTGTCTTCATAAACCTTTCCTTCATTTCATCATCATCATTAGGAGGTACTTTCTCAAGTCTAGATACACACCACTGGGATTAAGTGCATAGCTGGCCATATGAAGTGGGGTGTTCCACCTCTTGTCACAATAGGCCCGATATGCTCATCATAGAAATGCAATTCACACTCCCTACTGAAAATTGTTTGCTTCATTTAGTCAAGCATGTTGTCAAATGTCTTATAGATCTCTTCAAGGCTACAAAAGTGTGTATCACCATACCAAATTACCCACACAATAGGGGATACAATAGAGTAAATATATCTACAAGCAACATTTTAAAAACAATTACAAATTAATAATTTTAAAAACAAAAGATCTAAAATTGAATGGTATTTTTTTGCAAAATTAAAAAGTAAAGATAAAATTAAAAGTAAACCTATTAAATTTCTTACCTCACAATGGACCACCAAGCATCATCAAGTACCTTTTGTCACACCTTCTTCCCTTCTTCTAACTTTGCTTTAGCCCACTTTTTCCACTCTCCACAAACCACCATGGATTGTAGAGCCTCCTACACCTCCAACATCCTCTCTAAGAAAAGGAAATAGCTAGCATATCTCATCTCCACTAGTTTGAGGAATTACTTCTTCGGAAAAAACCTATATAATACAAATGATGTGTGGTGATTACATACAAACATTTGTATGTCTCTAGCTTCAGCCACCACTATCTTCACCCAATCTCAATGTCTTTCAAAGCATGGACACATGGGGTCCAACAATAATTTGTAAGTGCTCTCACCCATCAAACCAGCTAGCTTAAAACATGAATTGAATCAATCACAACATGCACAACACTAGAAGGCCCAACCTCCTCTATGGCCTCTCGAAAAAGATGAAATTGGAAATCCAAATCATTGCATTTCCCAGAGCAAGCAATAGCTCTAAGAAAGTATGAGCCAACTAGTCATGAAACAATAATATTAATGATTGGCCAATGTCAAATATGAATCCAATTATCAACCCATCATGACAATGGAGCAATGTGTCCTAATCTATGTTTGACTCATGCCCTCCAACAAGATCACCTTTGAATAATGTTTGTCGAGCAGGCAAATAAACATTAGAGGATCTACTTGTGTTTGTTTTCTTCAACATCTCTTTGAAATATGGTGAACATGCTACATGAAATGGGATGACATGGGCATAAAAGAATTTGGCTAGAGGATCATTGGCATCTTGACATGCTTGCATTGAGATAGATAGAATGATCGGAAAAAGTTTGAGGGATGGCTCTGCTAGGGTTTTATTTTTTTGCTGCATCTTGCCCCCTTTCATTACTCACCCTCATTGGGTCACCTGGCCTATACGGCCTAGCCATAGCTGACCCACATGGGTCTCTTCTAGGTCCCCCAAAACCTCATTCAAGTAAGTAGTTGTCATCTTCAAGAAGTAGGATCAAACCATGTCAATAAAGTATCATAAATTCTGGCTGCTTTGGCTCGTAGACAGCAGGATCCTCTAGAGAAATCCAATGGTAACAAGGTGAACAATTGTCTTCCAAGAAGCATGCAGAATCCCGAGGTGGTTTTCAATCCCACATCTATAGTGGAATACGTTGTATTTTACCAAAATCATGACCTTATTTGCAAATTCAAAGGGGTTTGAATGAACTTGAAACTTCTATAGGATTGGAGATGTAGAGCCTAGATTGTTGAGGGTGACATGGATCTTACCCTGGCTGCTAACAGATACTTCATGGTGATTTTTAATAATGTCTCAAATTGTGCTAGGGTTTTTGAAGGAGGGCCCTATTTCTATAAACAAGCTGGTCTATTTATGAAACCTTGGCATCTTGATTTCATTCCCACAATAGAGCTTCTTTCAAAGGTCTCTATATGGATCCACCTCTTCACTTGGCTATTAATTTTTTGGAAAGATGACCCCATCAAAATCTAGATAATTCTTTGGGTAATTATTTGGGCACATCACAAATCACCAAAGAGAAGAAAATCTCTACTTGTGCTTGGATTTGTGTTGAAATGGATCTAAGTAAGCCTTTGCTTGAAGCTCTTGATATCCAAGTGAGTGATTTTGTGTGGCATCAAATTCTGGACCATGAAGCTATTCCTTTCAGATACAGGGAATGCTATAGATATGGTCACCTTTTTCGTGACTGCCCCTAGCTCAAATTTGTTGCTACTTCACAGGGAGTGAGAGTGGAGGATAATAAAGAAAAACTAGTTCCACAAGGCAATTCTAACAATAAACTTGGCACTCCTACAAATGGTTTCACCACAATTCTCAGGAAAGGAAAAGGTCAAATGTACCTAGATTACAAAGGACCTAGAAATTACAATAGAAATAAAAACAAGTTTGACATTCTTGGTGAAACCCTAGCCAAATTCCATGATGATAATGAGAAATTAGAATGGATAGCAGATGCAAAAGAGAATGAAGAAATCATGCATGAACAAGCTAGTCCGAAAAAAGTGCAAGAAAAATCAATGCCAAGAAAAGAACCGCACCTCATAGTTCAAGACCAACAACATGTGGATGGTTGGGGGGGAAAGCCAAATCTGCCCATGCCTCAATCCATAGTTCGCAAACTCGGACTCGGCAAACCAAAAACTTTCGACTCGACAAAAACTCATCAACTTAAAAAATACCTAAATTTTTTAAAAAGAAATTTAAAAAAATAAACCATAATTTTTATGCAAAATACAGCTACGAAACCCAATAACTTTACCAATTACACTCAACCCCTTTGACATTATATTATTTTAAATTTTAAATATTAAAATTTAAATAAACTTAAAAATACTAAAATTTCGATAAATTTAAAATTATTATAATTTAAATGCTAAAATTTAACCTAAAAATAAATATATTAAATATTAATAACAATAGTTTAACTTTACACTTAAATTAAATTCTAAATATTAATTTTGTGACTATCATTTCAACTTTGTTTTTCAATATACCGTCCACTTACAATTGCATATAGTATGTAACTTAAAAACATCAAACAATACAAACTATGATAGACATCAGATTTCCACAGTCCATAATGAAATAGTGAAACAATGCTTCAGGATTTGACTGTGTGCGTGATTTTGTCTCAACGTTTCGGATCATACTCCATGATCCATCATCAGAAGAATAAAGAGCAAGAGAAGAGAAAAGTGAGATAATTTGCAGAACAAGGATGCTAAATAATGGGGGATGCAACACGGAAACCAAAGGAGTCCAAGAAGGCAAATTCAACAAAGTATGATAAATTAGAAATAAATATAAATTAAATAATTAGGATAAAAATATAAGCTATCTAAGAGCATATCTATATATCTAAATTAGGAAATAAAAATAAGAATATGTACAATAGTGTTTAGACTAAAGAATAAAAGCAATTAAGAAATTGATTGATTTAATAAATACAATCAATCACAAGTTGAAAAAGCAATATAGGAATAAAACTACATAAATAAATCAAGATGATGAAAAATATAAATAAAAGAACTAAAAGTAAAAAATATAAATAATGAAGTCTAAATGAGTATAAATAAAGATGAACACGAACATTTATGCAAGAACATTGAAACAAGAGAATAAATGAATGAGAACAAGAAGAAACCTAATTGTAAACATAAAATATATCATTAGAAGAATAAAATTAGATACCAATGGAAAAAATAAAATTAGATAGTAAAGTAATATCAAACCAAAATAGGAAAATAGAAGACTATAATTAATGTAAAAAATAAGAGTAAATAAATATACAAATAAATGCATATTAAATAAACAAAGTCATATATATATAAATAAGTGTTGATGTTTGTTTTTGGAGAAGTCAACAATAGAGTAAAATACAGAGTATCTAACTCTCTCTTGAGCAAAGCCTCTCGAATGCTGAACAAAGTGATCATACAAGATGACTCCAAGGTTCCTTTTTTATGATTTTATAAGGGATAGCTCAGTGACTTAAGATGATTCTGCTGGTAAACACAAAAGGACTTACATTAGACTCTTCTTCTTTCACTTAGCTTATTCCTCCTTCGGTGTGGATGACTTATGTACAAGACTTCAAGAATAAAGAAAATGAAAAAAGTAAGGGTTAGAGGAACTAATCTAAGGTCAATGAAGGAATGATGATGCATGGAATAGACAAACTCCTAAATATACCTAACTTCACTTCGCCAAGGGTGCCTACAACTACATGAAGTTGGTGCAATCTCCTAAGGTTATGCGAATGGTTTTCAAATCGTGAAGACTTATACAAGCACCCATCGAATGGCGCAGCTCAAACAAGCATCCATGATCAAACTTATGTAAATTAAGCTCAAATTAGCTTTACACAACACTTCACCAGCGATGAGTGGTAAAAGCATGAGCTAGGAGTTGATCAAATATTCCATACAAACATACATTACATCAATGAACTTCTAATCTATTTCTAATCTAATTGAAACATCTCTCCATTCAATTAAGATACAAGAAACCATGTGATTCCAAAAGACAACACTTAACACCAAATAATGCTCCAATGTTTTTGCATTAATCTTGAGAAATATTTACAACAATTTCAAGTCCTCTCAGGAAATTTCGAGAGTCTCTTCTATTCTACTCCTAAAAAAACTATATCTATGAACTACCGCCTTTACAAATGAGGCAACAAGCCTTTATATAGTGCTCCAGATTACAATGAATGGCTTAGATCAATTCAATAGCCAAGGGCTCAGATCATGCCACCTCAGTAGGTAGTTACAACAACTTGTTATTTTTAGCACAAAAGAGAGAGGCAATGAAGGCACATTTTCCAATGTGATAAGGTAAGGCGAAAGCATTTAAAACATCTTTCCCATAGGTGTCCCTTTGGCTTCTTTTATTAAATGATATATTTAATGCATTTAAGATAATGTGGCTGATATGATTAGATGATGACGTGTCTGCCATGTAGGTGCCACTTCAGCATATTTCAAATTGTATCATCTTGTAATGATGGATTCAATGTGATTGCTCTTGATACTTGAACACTCGAGATGTCTGAGAATGTATCTTGTTGATCTTGCCTTGTTCATCTTCCTGTAAACTGGATGTATGATAGATGTTACTTCATTTGATTAACTTTTGTAATGCTTCTTCTTCTTGTAGGATACATGATGATCTTATCTGGATGCATCTTGATATAGAGTAGTAGGAGATGATGATGATGCTTCCTTCATGTAAGAGTAGATGATGATGACATGAAGTAGAGATCTCTCTTGGACTTGAAAATTTGAAGAGTCTTGAAGTTGAATGGATGAATGCCTTCGAACATTTGATGATGGAGCATATGAAACTAGATGTGAGCCTCTTGGAATGATACTTCCTCTGCAACTTGAAGTTGATTCAAGCACTTGCTCTTGATGATCATGATGTTGTTGATACTTGAAGTGATCAAATAGGGTATCCTTGAAGTAACTTCTTAGAATAGCTACTTGATGTCTTCTTTACACACTGCAACTTGTTGACTTCACTCCTAGCATGAGGGTGGTTCTAGACATCTGCTCCTCTGATGACTCCTTAGCTCCATCCAAGTTCCTTATTCCTGCAAACAAACAAAGAAACAACATCAATTCCTTGATAATGCTTGATAATACTTGATTTATAACACATAAGAATCACTTCATGTATTTCTAGCTTATGCGCATTAGATGAGAAATCTGATCTTCGCTAGAAAGCAATCATAAAATTCAAATTAAGCATCATATATGGATGAGGCATTGGATGCCAATTTCACTCCTTATAAAACTTGAATTTAATCTCCATCCAAAGTGGCGCACTGGTTGACAATTTCATGCAATGGTTAAAATTTCACTTTTAAATCACTATTTTTTACTCCTTGTTCTAGGCACATTGGATGAGGTGTTTGGTTTCTTCTTATTTTGGCGCACTAGATCAGGATTTTGAATCCTCTGGATTTTGATGCAATGGATGTGTTTTTAAGATCCTCATCATCTTCCAAGGTGGCGCATTGGTTCATAAGTTTGAAGTCTTCATCTCAATGGCGCATTGGATGACAATTTTGATTTCCCCTTGATAGGAGCGCATTGAACAAGGTGTTGGAGATCCTCTAGAAATTGGCGCACTGGATCACACTTTTGAGATCCTCTAGAAATTGGCCGATCTTCAGGGTAAAGGTATATTAAAAAATATATTTAAGTGAATTTCTTATACTTTAAATATTTTTCAATATACCTTTCAGGATGTTTGAGATAGGTCTCGAATCCACCGGATTTAACATGCAAAATCTAGAATTTGGAGGATCCACCAGATTTCAGACTTAGTCAAATTTTCAGGATTTCAGGATTTCAGGGTACCAAACTTAGTCTTTTCAAGATCTCAAACATACATCAGGATTGATCTCAGTGTTCATGAACTAGATGGAATTTGATCAAGACTCTTTATTATTGCAAGTTCATGTTCTAGATGAGACCTTCAGTTATAAAGCAAAAAACCTTCTAGGAGAGACTCATTATTGGATTGGCAGAGTAAACAAACCTAAGGCATTATCCAAAACGCCATGCAAAGCATCAGGGCTAAAAAAAGGGGGTCCCCATTTGCAATGGGGCGATGTGTGATTTGGTCACAACAATAAGGAAAAGACAAAAAATATATATATTAAGCTAACTAAAAAATGCATCTCCAATTATATTAAGTATAAGAACCTATCTAAGAATATACATAAAATATATCCATAGAAGAATAGAGTTAGAAACCAATAAAAAAAATCAAATTAGAAAGTGAAAAAATCAAACAAAATAGAAAAAGATTAGTAAAAGGTAATTAATGTATTAAGTAATAAAGAGATAACTATGAATTCAAATAAATAAGAAAAATAAAAGATATTAGAGAGCAAATCTATATATATCTAAATTAGAAAATAAAATATAAGAATATGTGCAGTAGTATTAAAACTAAAGAATAAATGAAAATAAGAAATTGATTAATTTAATAAATACAATCACTCATCAGAGAAAAAACAATAGATGAGGAAAAATGCCTAAATAAATCAAGATGATATATATATAAGAAAGAAATAATAAGTAAAAATTTAAATTATGAAATCAAAATAAGAACAAATAAAAATGAGCAAGAACAATTACACAAGGGCATTCAAAACAAGAGAATAAATGAATGAGAACTTGTTTTTAATGTTCGTATGTAATTGTTCTTGTTCATTTTTTATAATTTGTTCTTATTTTGATTTCATTATTTAAATTTATTTTTATTTTTATTTTTACTTATCATTTCATACATATATAGATATTATTTCTTTATATCAATAGATGAATGAAATTAGAGACCAAAACACAAATTAAATTAGAAAGAGACATTGCCGTAAAGGGCGTGGTCCGGTGGTTAAGTCGCTTGGTTGTAGTGGCGGCCACCAGAATTCAAACCCCCACTGGGCCAACGAGCTCGCGGGTTTGAAGTGTTCTTACTTGGGGATGAGGTCCCCCGTGTTGTGGCCTCATCGGTTCATCGCTCCGGGCAAAAGCGTTAGTGTGGAGCCGGAGGGCGTGTCACGCCAGCGTCACCGGTCACGTTAAAAAGTTTAGCAGGCGCATTATCTTAAAAAAAAAAATTAGAAAGAGAAAATATTAAACTAAATTAGAGTAAAATTAGTAAAATATAATAATGTATCTAAGTAATAAAGAAATGTGTGAATAAATATAAATGAATCAATAAACATCTAATTGGAATAAAAGATAAATATGGTTAATTAAGAGTAAATGATATAAATCTAATGAGTAACTATATATATATGTGTGTGTGAGTAAACTAGAATAAGAATAAATATTGAAAATAAGAAAAATAAAATAATAAGTTTAAAACTAAATAAATAAAGATAAGTCAAAAAATAAATATTAAGCTAACTAAAAAATGTATAACCAAGTAAATTTAAATCAAGCAAAATAAAAGAGCAAGAACCAGGAAAATTGAATAAGAAGGAAAAAAGTAATATATATATAAAAGAAGCGAAAGACACCATCAAAACAACCACATCAAGCACTAGAAGACCCGTAAGTGTGAGGATAAAAAGAAACCATAAACATACAAGACCAAGAACTAGAGGAGGGAAAGCTAGGAACGGTCTGGATAGGGAGAGCAAGAAAAGGTGGGAGGAGCACTTAAAGAAGAACCAAGGGGTGAACAGGAGAGAAGAGGGAAAGAGAAAAAAACTCAGGCTAGGGGGAAGAGAGGGAAGGCAGAGGACGAGTTAAGAACAAAGGGGAAACAAGAAACAAGGGGAAAGGAGGAGAGAGGAAAGAACGAAGACGAGACAAAAGGAGGGGGAAAAAAGAATCAGGAAGGGGGGCGAGAGCAGTTTCTGATACGGGCAAGCAAGGGGTTCCAAGAGAAACTTAGACCCCATCTTTCGTCACGGTCGAGATTGGACGGTTGGTTGCTAATTTCTATGGCTTCTTTGAGTTTCCTCTTGAAGTAGTTGTCTTCACTGACCAAGATTTGGGTGTCCTCTAAACAAATGTGGTGTTTGGTTAGGGTAGAGTGTTCTGCAAGTGCGGATTTGTGTATACGTTCATGTCTAATGTCCGCACTATGCTCCTTAATCCTAGTGCTGAAGGAGTGTCCTGTTTCACCAATATGGGGGATACCGCAAGAACACGAAATTTTGTAGACTCCAGAGTTGAGCAAGAGGTCTCTGGGGTCTTTAGGAAAGGGGATCCGATTTCTAAGAGTAGAAATGGGTTTAAAGGTACATTGAAGGCCTTTCTTTCTTAGAATCTTAGAGATTTTGTTGGAAAGGCCTTCGATGTAGGGAAGAGTGGCAATAGGGAGGGAAGGGGTGTTGGCATCCTTAGGCTTGGGGCTAAGGTGGGACCTCGCTTGTTTGAACGCTCTCCAGATAGGTTTCCTCTTGTAGCCGTTTAATTCAAACACCTTGGTGAGGTGAGCAAGCTCTTGGTCTAGGTTATCCTTATCACAAATACGAAAGGCCCTGGTGGCTAAGGTTTTAAGGATACCGGCTTTTTGGGCAAGGTGGTGATGAGAGGAGTGGAGGTAAAGATCAGTATGGGTAGCTTTACGAAACACATGACGACCTAAGGAGCCGTCTGGTTTTTTGATGAGAAGGATGTCAAGGAAGAGGAGCTCATTATTAGTTTCAAACTCTTTAGTGAAGGAGATGCACTTAGCTACGTGGTTGAGGTGAGTGTGGAACTCTTCAATCTTTTACAGTCCATGGGGCCAACAGATGTTGGTATCATCAACATATCGTTTCCACCATTTTGGTTTGAGGGGAAAGGAGTGGAGGGTGACATCTTCGAAGTGTTCCATGTAAAGGTTGCCAACAATCGGGGAAAGGGGGGAGCGCATGGCTACACCATCCAGTTGTTCATAAACAACACCTTGGAAGGTGAAAAATGTGGATCTAAGGTAAAGTTCTACTAAGGAGGCAATCTCATCATTGGTCTTGAGGCTAATGATATCAATGGAGTCGGGAATCGGAACTTTGGTGAAAAGGGAGACGTCAAAGCTAACCATGAGGTCGTTTTCTTCTAATTTTTTGTCCTTGATGAATTCTACAAAGTGGGTTGAATTTTTGATGAAGGAACTGGACTTCCCTACAAGTGGAGAGAAGAGCTTGGCAAGGTGGGCCGCTAGCTTGTAGGTGGGAGAGCCAATGGTGTCAACGATTGGGCGAAGAGGGATGTTGGTCTTGTGGATTTTTGGGACGCCATAAATGCGGGGGGTGGCCTCTTTGGTTGGTAAAAGACGCTTTTTTGTGGCATCATCGAAGGAGGAACGGGTGATGGCTGCTTTGACTTTTCTAAAACATTTGAAGATGGGATTCTGAGTCAAGACTTTATAGCTGCTGCTATCAGACAGGAGATCAATCATCTTGGAAACATAGTCATGCTTATTCAGAATGACAGTGGCGTTGCCTTTGTCTGCCTTAACAATGACAAGGTTACTATTGCTCACTAGACTCTTGAAGGCACGGAGTTCGGATTTAGGTATGTTGCACTTAGGTGGTTTAGCATGCCTAAGGGTGATGGCACAATCTTGCCGCATTTCTTCGGCAATGTCCTCCGGGAGAGAGCGAACGACATTTTCTATCTCAATCAAGAAATCGGCAAAGGGGATAAAGTGAGGGGTAATGGCAAAGTTCAGACCACGTTTTAAAAAATTGAAGGCGAGGGCATCTAAGGGAACATCGGAGAGGTTGACCACCAATTTGTTTTCCCAATCGAGAACAACGTTGGAAGACAGGTCCAGGTCAATGGCTGAGTTATGAGGTTGGGGGTGGGCCGAGGATTGCGAAGTCTTAGAATAGTGCAAGGGCTGGTTAGAAGACGGATTAAGGTCAATATCATCTTGATTTATTTAGGCATTTCTTCTCATCTATTGTTTTTTCTCTGATGAGTGATTGTATTTATTAAATTAATCAATTTCTTATTTTCATTTATTCTTTAGTTTTAATACTATTGCACATATTCTTATATTTTATTTTCTAATTTAGATATATATAGATTTGCTCTCTAATATCTTTTATTTTTCTTATTTATTTGAATTCATAGTTATCTCTTTATTACTTAATACATTAATTACCTTTTACTAATCTTTTTCTATATTGTTTGAATTTTTCACTTTCTAATTTGATTTTTTGTATTGGTTTCTAACTCTATTCATCTATGGATATATTTTATGTATATTCTTAGATAGGTTCTTATCCTTAGATGTATATTGGAGATGCATTTTTTAGTTAGCTTAATATATATATTTTTTGTCTTTTCCTTATTTATATATATATATGACTTTATTTATTTAATATGCATTTATTTGTATATTTATTTACTCTTATTTTTTACATTAATTATAGTCTTCTATTTTCCTATTTTGGTTTGATATTACTTTACTATCTAATTTTATTTTTTCCATTGGTATCTAATTTTATTCTTCTAATGATATATTTTATGTTTACAATTAGGTTTCTTCTTGCTCTTATTCATTTATTCTTTTGTTTCAATGTTCTTGCATAAATGTTCGTGTTCATCTTTATTTATACTCATTTAGACTTCATTATTTATATTTTTTACTTTTAGTTCTTTTATTTATATTTTACATCATCTTGATTTATTTATGTAGTTTTATTCCTCTATTGCTTTTTCAACTTGTGATTGATTGTATTTATTAAATCAATCAATTTCTTAACTGCTTTTAATCTTTAGTTTAAACACTATTGTACATATTCTTATTTTTATTTCCTAATTTAGATATATAGATATGCTCTTAGATATCTTATATTTTTATCTTAATTATTTAATTAATATTTATTTCTAATTTATCATACTTTGTTGAATTTGCCTTCTTGGACTCCTTTGGTTCCCGTGTTGTATCCCCCATTATTTAGCATCCTTGTTCTGCAAATTATCTCACTTTTGTCTTCTCTTGCTCTTTATTCTCCTGATGATGGATCATGAAGTATGATCCGAAACGTTGAGACAAAAACACGCACAGTCAAATCCTGAAGCATTGGTTCACTAATACAAACTATGTAAACATTTCCAATATGTGCAAAAGCATCAACGAATATGTTCCTTCAATTTTTGGACGTTGTTACTATTTTTAACTTAAAAACTAATATGAATCATCAACCTTAAAACCAACAAAAAAATAGACAAAAACAGTTAAGCACACGCTTATACTGAGAGGGGGGTGGGTGAATCAGCATAAGACAATCTTTTACTTTTTCAAAACTTAACAACCATAACAATAGCAATCACACAAGATCTAACAATTATGAGCACAAGAAGAACACAAGATTTACATGGAAACCCTTTCGGGAGAAAACCACAGCAAAATATTGCTTATATAAAATTCTCTTACAAACTTTGTAGGCACCAACCTACAGGAGACACCAACCTACTCTTATATGATTTGTAGGCACCAACTCACTGGAGACACCAATCCCCACTTATAGAATTTGTAGGCACCAACCCATTGAAAACACCAATCCCCACAACTGAGCACCAACTCATCAAGAGACACCAATCTCTTCTTTTAGGAGGCACCAACCTCTTTTGCAAAATATCACCTTCAGGATGTTGCTTCTTCAATTGATGACGAACATATTTTTCTACTCAAATTTGATTATAATATTATATTTCCCTGCATATATTTCCTTCACAAATCTACATATATTTCCTTTAGAAATCTGTTCTAACTTTCTTCAAAACAAATCTGAAATATTCTTCATAATTTTCTGCTCTTGGACTGCCCTAGATCTGCTCCAACATTCTTCAAAACAAATCTGAAATATTCTTCATAATTTTCTACTCTTGGACTGCCCTAGATCTGCTCCAACATTCTTCAAAACAAATCTGAAATATTCTCATGATTTTCTGCTCTTGGACTGCCCTAGATCTGCTCCAACATTCTTCAAAACAAATCTGAAATATTCTTCATAATTTTTTGCTCTTGGACTGCCCTAGATCTGCTCTAAAATGAATCGTATTTCATTTGTGTTGCTTGTTCAAATGACTCCAACTTCATTATTCTTGTATACCCCATCGCACCTCTTCATAGAGGGAGGTCGGCCTTAACTTTAATCTTATTTATTTTAGTTTCTCTAATGCAGCGATACCACAATGAGGGCCGGCCTAAACGAGGTCAGCCTCATACAAAATTAATATATTTAATTTCTTTCTTGGATCCCAAAGTGGCGCCAATATAGAGGAGGGTCAGACAATATACATACAATATTGGATCGGCCAGCATAAAGACTTAAATTTAATTTCTTTCTTGGTCAGCCATCTCCACCTTTTGAGTTATGTAATAAATATCTTTTATTCTTCCTTGTCTTCAATAAAATCATCATCAGGGAAGTACTCCTTTGACATCAATGACAATAATATGAATTCTTTCTTTCCTTTGACATCAATGACAATAATATTTCCAACAATCTTCCCCTTTGTATTCATGTCAACCTTGCAAAGAAATAACCTATGAATACAACAAAAACATTACTCCCTCTTTCTGCATTGCTCCCCCTTTGTATATCTCTCCCCTTTTGACATCAATGGCAAAGGGAAGTAACATACTTCTTTCCTTCATGATGTGATTTTCCCTCTTTTCAATGATGCTCCCCCTGTTTGTAAGGCTCCCTCTTTTTGTAACTCTCCCTTACTATAACACTTCCTCTTGACGTCAACGACGTCATTTTCCCTTTTCCTATAACTCTCCCAAAGAATCTTCATTAGTTGATCTATCTCTGAGATTTTCTTCTCCACGAAGTTGAAAGATAATACAATGATTTGCTCCCCCTGAATTCGTACTTCTCTTTTACGAACTTAGTCATACCTCTTGTGCATGAAATGTAGTTTGCACAAGCATAGACTTCTCCTTCTCTTGCTCTTGCTTCCTCTTCCAAACTTTGGTAGATTCTTCCTTTTGCTTGCCAACGGTATCCACCTTGTTTTGTCTAGGAGGTTCGACAAAACCACTACTACAAAATCGAGCTATATGACCAAAGTTGTTGCATTTATAACATATGATATTGTAATCCAATAGAGGAGCAAATGAATTATAGTTCCTATTTGAGAACCCATAAGGACTTCTATTCTTGTTCCAACCAAAATTTCTTGCACGAGTCCTACAGTCTATTGCTTTATGACCAAAGTGATTACATGAAAAGCAGTAACCATAAAATGAATTTTCGAACCTAGTCTTATGCACTTGCCTCTAAGGAAAAGACTTTCTGAATTTGTCCTTGTTAACTTCTGGAGGAGTGCTTGATTTCTATGGAACATGATTCTCCTTCTTCTTACTACTTTCATTTTTTATAGGACTCTTGAGCACATCCATATAGCTTTTTGTCTTTTCATCATTTGCCTTCTTTGGAGGCTCTTTGGAATCTTCTTTGTTAGCCATCTAATTTTCCTCATATCCAAGACCATTCTTTATAAGTGGTGACCTCTGCGCATTTATAATATCATCCAAGATCTTGGTACTCTTTTCAAACTTGAGGCTCCTGTCTAGCTTAGCAGTTGTTTTCTCTAATCTTTCCTCAAGGAAACAATTTCAAACTCACGCTTCTCAAAATCTTCTTCTTTTGCCTTTAATTGAATTCTTACCTCTTCCTCAATTCGTTTTGCCTCTTCAATTTGAACTTTCAGATTGATGATCATTTTCTCCGACTCCTCAAGACTTTGTGACATTTTCTCCTTAGATTTACATTCCTCTTGAAGCTGTAATTTTTGCTTCAAATTTTTCTTCTTAAGCTTCTTTATTTCACTTAGGGAACAAATAAGTTCTTCCAAATCTACTTCTCCTTCATTTTCATCATACTCTTCCCCTTCTAAATCCATCTCTTATTTTCCTTCTTGACTAACCATGTGTGCTTCCAAGATCTACCTTCAAATGGTTAGACCATAGATGCAAGACTCGGCAAAAACTCGCCGAGTTTTTAAAAACTCGCGAGTCTTTTTCAGAAACGGGTTTTTGGTGCATTTGTACGCAGCGAGTTTTTGAAAAAAACTCTCAGAGTTTTTGCCGAGTTTTTTTTAAAAACTCGGCGAGACAGTATATTTCAAAATATATTTAAGTATAAGTTTGTATATCGAATTTCTTATACTTTAAATATTTTGAAATATACTGTCAGGGTGTTTGAGATAGGTTCCAGATCCATGGGATTTAACATGTAGATTCTAGATTTTGGAGGATCCATCAGATTTCAGACTTAACCAATTTTTCAGGGTTTCAGGGTTTGAGACTTAGCCAAATTCAGGGTTTCAGGGTTTCAGATTTAGCCATTTTGTACCCAATTTGCTTTCAAATCAATCAAATACAACTAGACTAAGCTTGTTTCTTTTATGTACTCATTTATTGACTCATTGGATGCATCTTATCATTGAATTTTGCAAAAAAAAACGTGTTTTTTAATGAAGTTTAAGCAATTTTTTAAGTTGCCGAGTTTTGTCCAAGTTTTTTCCGAACTGTACTTTTCGAGCTTGTCGAGTAAATACTTTTGCCGAGTCTTGCAACTATGGGTTAGAGTCGTTAGACTATCTCCAAAGGAACCGCTCTAATACCAATTGTTAAGCACACACTTATACTGAGGGGGGGGGTGAATCAGTATATGACAATCTTTTACTTTTTCAAAACTTAACAACCATAACAATAGCAATCACACAAGATCTAACAATTATGAGCACAAAAAGAACACAAGATTTATGTGGAAACCCTTTCGGGAGAAAACCACGGCAAAATATTGCTTATATAAAATTCTCTTACAAACTTTGTAGGCACCAACCTACAAAAGACACCAATCTACTCTTATATGATTTGTGGGCACTAACCCACTGAAGACACCAATCCCCACAACTGAGCACCAACTCAGCAAGAGACACCAATCTTTTCTTTTAGGAGGCACCAACCTCTTTTGCAAAATATCACCTTCGGGATGTTGCTTCTTCAATGGATGAGGAACATACTTTTCTACTCAAATCTGATTATATTTCCTTTAGAAATCTGCTCTAACTTTCTTCAAAACGAATCTGAAATATTCTTCATAATTTTCTGCTCTTGGACTGCCCTACATCTGCTCCAACATTCTTCAAAACAAATCTGAAATATTCTTCATAATTTTCTGCTCTTGGACTGCCCTTCATCTGCTCTAAAACGAATGGTATTTCATTTGTGTTGCTTGTTCAAACGACTCCAACTTCATTATCCTTTTATACCCCGTCGCACCTCTTCATAGAGGGAGGTCGGCCTTAACTTTAATCTTATTTATTTTAGTTTCTCTAATGCAGCGATACCACAATGAGGGTCGGCCTAAAGGAGGTCGGCCTCATACAAAATTAATATATTTAATTTCTTTCTTGAATCCCAAAGTGGCGCCAATATAAAGGAGGGTCGGCCAGCATACATATAATATTGGGTCGGCCAGAATAAAGACTTAAATTTAATTTCTTTCTTGGTCGCCCATCTCCACCATTTGAGTTATGTAATAAATGTCTTTTATTCTTCCTTGTCTTCAATAAAATCATCATCACGGAAGTACTCCTTTGACATCAATGACAATAATACGAATTCCTTCTTTCCTTCGACATCAATGACAACAATATTTCCAACAAAACCATAAAGCTAAAACAAAACATTAAATCGTGTGATGCCAATGCCAATGCCGACATCGACGCCACTGTTGTTGCAAAACCTTCCAGACGCCATTACAGATTTTCAACATCACCTTCAGCAAATATAGGCGACCACTGCAGATATAGACCTCCAACATGATCAAGATTAATCCATGAACAGAATAGAGGAGTATCTGAAGCAGCACCAAAAGGAACAAAGAAACTACATAGAGACACTAGAAATCTTCACACACAAACAATGGCCGCTTGGAGACGCATCCAAAAAGGCTGAGAACACATCCCCAAGGAACATAGAATTGGTATGTGGTATTCTAAACTTAATTCCTGTTCTTAGGCTGTGAATATGTATATATTTATGATTTTTATATGATTTTGTACAGACACAACCCGCCCCCCCAAAAAACAAATTGCCATACCGGCATCCCGTACCCACATACCCATACCCGTACCTATACCCGATTCCAATCTGCTAACTTAGCACAAGAACAAGGGCTTAACAAAAAATATTCTTTCAAAGAACTTGATTGGCTCTGATAATGATAATTTGCTTGTAGTATTTTTCAGTCTTCCTAGGCTACAATCTAAAGTAAAGCATACATATCTTGAGAAATGCCAAGTTATTTGTCTAAAATTCAAGAATGTGAACCTACAAGTTCCTTCAAAGGAACGAAGCGGGACATTGGAACGCAAAAAGGCATGCCTAAACACACACCCACAATTGTAGGAATGATCTTTGAATGGGAAATAGCAAGGGGCAGGGACAATAGGACAGAGAGGTGGGGACATGTCCGCATGGAACATGGTTATGAAATTTGTTCCAAAAAATTCAAATCCATTGTATTTGTTTTGTTGTTAAAGCAGGGCTATATGAATCTTTTTTTCTCTTTTAAATGGTAAACTGATAAATCCAAATACAGCATTCTAAATCTAACTATCTTACAGTATAAAAGAGGATAAGGACAAGAAATACTTGTCCTTTGTGCAACTGTGGATGTCTCCAAATAGTATAATAACTTGAATGGTTGTTAACAACTACATTATGACACCCACAAAACAAATCAAGGCATGTAACTAACAATATCATGTTGAGCAGCAGCAGCCCGTGCTTCATTGTGAAGCTTCTCAATAGTAAGAACATGAGCTTCCAATTGCTGCCGTAACTCCTGCACATAAATTACAAAAGTAACTTGACTTAAAATATTATAACTATACAGGGCAGTGGATTCAAAATCTGATGCATTACTATTGCAAGATTACACTTGGGTAATCAAGTTTCAGAAACACAAACAAGCAAAAAGAGTATCACCTCATTTGATCTCTGCAATCTTCTGACATCATCTAGTGATACAGGACCCTCTGGACCCCCAATCCCAAGGCCCTTTATTCTCTTTCCATCGCCAACAATATCTTCTCCAAATATATCTGCGTATAAAGAATCAAAATTCAATATAGACTAACTCCTTGTTGGTAAAGCTCAAACCTGCATCATGGTTGGCACGCAATTAAAACCATTGACTTCTATCATAAAGGTATAGAATATTACTTAATTTATTCAATAAGTATCATCTTGCATGAATGCCATCATCACCTATAACCCCTCAGGCTTCTATCAAAATGCCAGACAACTCAACAGACCTATCAAGGTGTATCTACTTGTTTCTATGATTATCCAATTTTAAAATAAATTCTCCTTTAATCATTCTTTAGCACCCCTTAAAAAAAAATCATGACTCTTGCTTTACTAACTAATCTCTTATTTCAACTTAAAATTTTCTTTTCTAAAAGAGTTTTTCATTATTTACAGTTCTCCCTTATGGAATTATGACCAAGCAGGCATAACTTTCTCCATCAAACTGTAAATTCAGAACTCTCTGAAGTTGCAATCAATATAAGTGGAAAATTACCAGACATTTTCAAAACAACTACTGACGTCCACTGTGGGTAGACAAGGTCTCCACTACTCTGCATGAGTTGAATGTCATAAATATAAAAAACAATAAATTTCTGCATTACTACATTTGATATAAGAAGAATGCATGCATTCAACCAAAAAAAAATATCTCACTTTACTCTTTGGAACTTTTGAGAACCTATTCACAAATCAACTACCACAGTCATCTTAATTTTATTTCTTTGAAAAAAGCTCAAATATTATATATTGATATAAGAGGAGAGGATTACATCAAAAGAATGCCTTGTAGATAAACTCAGGCTTTCAAGACCAGATCCAAGGACAAATACAAATTACAATTTTCCAGGTATTTAAAACAGATCATGTAGCAGCCTTCCTTTGAACTTTTGAACCTTGTTGCCATGAAACCTACACAGAAATTTCCCCTACCTAGTTTCAGGTTTTGGCTTTTTTGGATTTTACAATGAGACCCCTCTTGTCTTCTTTCACTTAAGTTAGACTTCCACTCATTATCCTCTATGTTAGACAGACCCATTGTTCCTTCCTACCGCCCCATTATTGCTTTTGTTCTATCAGATCCTTTTTGTCTTATCTCTGTCACACTTTTTGTCTCTTCTTATAGCTCCCAATATAATCTCCCTATTACCCATTTTTCTATTACTCTCGTCTTGACTTACTCTGCTTTGCCTAAAGTGTTTCTTCCTCTAGCGATTAAGGTTGACAATCCCATGAGAGACTTTTAATATAAGGGGCCACTGTAGTTACTATGTATACATTCTTTCGTCTCCTTTAACTATTTTCTATAAACATACTATATACATTTGTAGCCTGATATTTTTGATATATTTTCATTAATATTTGAGAAACATTAAAGCTTATATATTTGAAATTGCCTATATATAAAAATATATATACTGTCATCCCCAAAAAGGACCATCCCGGAAAAGCCATGAAATATAGTGTTAAAACATATGAGCAAAATTTTTGAACAAGAGAAGGCTCTAGAAGCAATACACACCATCCTCCTCTCTGAAAATGATACAAAACAGATTGCTGATATGATCCAGGGACATGTTGAGATGCCTCCCATAGCAAAGAGGGCCACCAATGCAAGATTTTCCACTAAGGTGTAACATCCCATAAAAATTGCTTTTATTAACGTACTAGCAGTTCTGATGTAATTTGGACTGGAGTCAAAACCTGTTGATTGTGTTAATTTTTGCAAGGTGACTGAAATATGTGTTTGCTGAATAACTGTGTGTCTGGAATTTTGAGAATATGCTTGTTTAAATTCTGTAATCTTGATGTGATAGTCAAATGCATTTTTTTGTGTGAGGTACATTATACAAATTTGGATTCCAATGGGCAAGAGGATACGGGTTCCACAGTTCTATCAGGAACATTCTAATCACAAGAAGATTTCTAGCATTAGCTAGTGTATTTTCGGCTTGCTCCTCTGCCAAATCGATATGAGTGCACATGTGTAAGTACTGTGTTGTTAAATTAAGCTTGTTTTGTATATGTCAATAGTAGTAGTCAAGCGAACCAAAGTACGATCAAATTTGGAAGGTCACACCAAATTAGTCATCCATACAATTCCATTACTAAAATAATATTTATTAATTATTATTATCCATAAACAATTTTATTTTAAATTTCTGATAGTCTACAAATATAGCTCAAATGAGCATATGAGATAAATGATACAAATACGTTCCTTACAAGCAATACAATACTTAGCTCCTTAAGAGCGACAACTTAGAAATTACTACTAGAAGCCAAATAGTGGAAGACCAAGAGTCACCACTTAGCCTTAGATGTCACTTTGGGAATTTGAACTTGAGTCTCCACAATGAGAACCCAATGCTTTAACCACTTGATCTCAACCCCTTGGACTGTAAGCGAATATTAATATTATTAGCAATATCATTATTGTTATTATAATGCCTAACTGATTTTATTGCTAGTGTAATTAGTATATATTTTAATTAATTATTTTAGTAATTAAAAGTGCCAATATTAATAATCTAATTAAATTGGAATTGTTAGTCTTAAAGTGCTATTAAGGATTATTATTATGTATTATTGCAATTTTAGTTATTGATTAAATGTCGTTTTAATTTTATTAAATGCAATTAAAGTTATATTATTTAAATTATTGCAATTAGCACAGGAAGGAGCTATTCCTAAGGGGTTATTAGGAGTTGGTTGTTTAAACTCCACATGTACCCTACACAATGCAAGAATCTTGAAGAATGATGGACAAATAACTTAAGTGAACTAAGAGTTCCAGATGAGGGGGCAATTGGAAAATTCGGTTGGAAGTAAAAATTCAGAAAGTTTTGTGTGCAAGGGAATCTCTTAATTAAAAAGGAAAATTGTAAATTGTGAAAGGAGGGGACTAGGAAAAAAAATTAGTGGGTGGAATTTTGTGCACAGAAGATTTTACATAAGAAATTGCAACCTGGGAGTGCATTAGCAGAAAATCGGGGGGTTGTTATTGCCAAGTAAGTAATGAGAATACCCCTTTTTTTGTGTTTGGAGAAAAATTGAAAGTGTGAAAGAATAAAAGAATACAAATTTCTCTATTACAAGCCTTCATTTGTTCTCACTTTCAACATTCTTTCAAACACCAAAAAAAGAGGGTAGTCACATTACTTACCTGGCAATAGCCCTTGGTTTCCCACTTCTACACTCCCAAATAGCAGCTTCTATAAAATCTCGTGCACAAAATTCCACTAACCATTGTCTTTTTTTCCTCAATCTCCATCCTTCCTCCACAATTTACAATTTCTTTTTCTATTGACAATTTCCCTTGCACATGAAACTCTCCAAATTTAAACTTCCACACCAATTTTTCAATTTACATCTAATCTAGAACTCTTAGTTCACTTAAGTGACACATCCATTGTAATCCAAGATTCCTACATTGTGTTGAGTGGAGGCAGAATTTAAACAGTTGACTATTTTCTACTTACCTCTTAAGAATAACTTCTTCATGTACTAATTGATCATGCAGTTTATTATGAACACTTGCACAATTAAATACTAATTAATTTTATAATTTAAATAATAACTTCAATTGGAGACATTTAATAAAATTAAATGACAAATTTAATCAATAGCTAAAATTGCAATAATAAATGCTTTCTAGCACTTTAGACTTAATAATTATAATTTTAATTAATATAATAATATTGGCAATATTAATTACTAAAACAATTAGTTAAAATATATAAACAATACACTAGTAATAAAATTACTTAGACATTATAATAGTGATAATGGTATTACTAGTAATATTAGTAATTGCTTATAGATAAGCATAATAATTAGTAATATTATTTTACTAACAACATTGTATCAGCGACCAACTCTATGCGGCCTTCTATTTTCAATTTGATTCTAGCTCACTCGACCACTACTATCGACACATATGCAAAACAAGCCCAATTCAACAACATAATTGGACTTACAAAAGAGCACTCATACTGAATTGGTTGAGGGTCGAGATGACAACCCATTGTTTGATAGTGGATATCTTCTTGGCATTAGAATGCTCTTGATAGATCAATGGAAATTGTATCATCTTGCCCATTGGAATTTGAAATTGTATATGGTACCTCGCACACAAGGATTAGAATCTTACAATTAATCAAATCATGATTACAAAATCTAAACAAGTATATTCCCACATGGTTACTCAACAAACACAAATACTTAAGTCACTTTGCAAAAATTAACACAATCAATTACATTGGGATTGTGGGTACATTAATAAAAGCACATTTTACAGGATGTTACATTCTCCCTCCTTAAAGTTAAGCAAACACGACTTATTTGAATAGATAAGGAGAGTCTTTCTTAATAGTTTCTTTATTTTCTTAGGTGGCTCCTCAGTCACCAAATTAATCCCAAAGGATATTAAACTATGGTATGTTTTTGTTGTGCAATCATATATTGTACCTTTCCATTATTGCAAGTCGGTCAAGGTGGCATTCTCCTTCCTTTTCTACTTGCAATCAAAGTTCAAAAAATCACAACTCGGCAAAACACCATAGACCCAATTTTGACTCTAAATCAACGAGTCCACAAAACTCAACAAACGTTAAAAAATACCCAAATTGCTTAAGAAAACATAAATTTCATGAAAAATACAGTTACAAAATGAGTCTATAGAGTGTTGGTGAAGTATTTTCTATTAGATTTGAATAAAAATGATTACAATATCACATCAACATGCGAATACAATAGCCGATAATATGATATGAATATCATGATGATTGAAAATCATCAACAAAAATTACAATTCCATGCAAATTACAATAATTTATAATTTTATATCTCCCATACACATCCTAGTAATGGATAGGGTCTTGCTCCTCGATCTAGAAGGTATTGACTCGTCCTTAGGATCACGATCATCCTCAACCATAATGTCATCCAATCCAACACATTATACTTCTACTTCTATTGCACCCTCCTCCTCTTGCATCTCAAAACCAGCAATCTCATCTTTTGTAATCCTGGACAATCTAGCACTATATGGATCAATGTCATCCACGTCAATCACCTCATGACTATGAGACGAGTCCTCCATTGAGAAGGTGAAGGTTAGATTGCATAAAACAAGGTCATTGAGGTGCTTTAGCATCAACTTGTCATGTTTCTTCATGTGAATGGCACAAAACAAGATTCAATTGCACTCAAATTAAGTGCTACAAGATTGAGACAAAATTCAAAGGAGTAGCTTTTGAAGATTTGGGGTTTTTGCACCCCAATATCCCTACCAATCAGTTGCAAAGAAGACATTCACAAGTTTGTAAATAAGCAACAATTGCATACATTTAAGATTTGAAGTGAAGTGAAGTGGACACTAATATTTTTCATTACTTGGTCCATGAGTGGTTCTTCCTCAAATAGTTGGTGGTGAAGAGATGAGCCTCCCCTCTACATGCGTGTATCTATGCAACTCAACAATAATTTGTTCCCTAATATCTTCCTCGAGCGCCATCCTCTCAATGCATGTTGTGGGGCCCTCCATAACCTCACATGAGCAACCATGAATTCCTCTCTATAGAAAAATTTGGGGTTGAGGTAGTACATCGCTACATGAAAGGGTTGGTGTAATTTGATTGTTCAACCTCCAATCAATAATGTTCCATATGGGTTTAAATTTTCTTCTATCTTCTCTCTAATGCTTTTGGATGGCCTCCTTGGCCTTGTCCATGGCCTCATACAAGTACCCCGTTGGATTTTGTTCCCTATCCACCAAGTGCAAAACTCTTAACAAAAGGCCCAACACCTACAAACAAATTGAAGTTGCAATTAAAAATAAGACTTCAAAAAAAAAAAATCCACATTGATGAGATAATTGACAAAACACCAAAGTGTAATGCTTCTTCTTGGAAACCCCTAAGAGTGGGTTTTTTCAAATTAAATTTTGATGAAGCAACTAATAGCAATTCCAGTCAATACATGAAAGGGTTGGTGTAGTTTGATTGTTCCACCTCTAATCGATAATGTTTCAAATGGGTTTGAATTTTCTTCTAACTTCTCTGTAATACTTTTGGATGGTCTTCTTGGCCTTGTCCATGGCCTCATACAAGGACACCATTGGATTTTGCTTCCTATCAACCAAGTGTAAAATTCTTCACTGAAGGCTCTAACACCTACAAACAAATTGAAGTTGCAATTAAAAATAAAACTTCAAAAAAAATCCACATTAATGAGGTAATTGACAAAACATCAAAGTGTAATGTTTCTTCTTGGAAACCTCCAAGAGTGGGTTTTTTCAAATTAAATTTTGATAGAAACACTAATAGTAATTTTGGGCCTACTACTGTTGGGATTGTTGTGTGATCTTCCTCAAGATCATTTATTAGAGGTGACTATTTCTTCCTAAGAAGATGAAATATCCTTTGTCAAATCTAACACAGTTCTGCCTATTGAATTTTTCTGATTTCATATATTTTTAATGCCATAACATGAAAATAAATGCATAGGAAAGATAACAACACCTAATAACAGTAATAGCGAGTTTTACCCCCCAAATGAAGCCATTATTCTCATTAATTCGAATCTGATTACATGCATAAGTAATTTCCTGACTAAGGTGGCTTCATGTATTATTTCTTACTCAGAATAAAGATGCAGAAAGCATAAATCTGCACCTATTACGGTCTCTACTAGAGTGATGTAGGCCGATCCATTGATGATTGAATGTCTGCCTCAAACCCACAACCCTTCTTCCAAAATATGTAACTCCTTTGATGACTGAGTCTGATTCAAAACATGCAGTGCAGTAGCAATCTAAGAACTGGAATGGCTTTGGGGTATCGTCCAAAGCTAGGAGCTTCAGGGATTTCGTCCTAAACTTTTATGAAGACAACTCACGGAGAGAAAAAAAAACATTCATATCTTTTCATAATAATTCCTCAAATCCACGCTGCCTTTTATATTCTTCTTAATGCCAATCGACCCACAAAAAGCCATCAATCATATTTCTATTTCCAGCTCAGTTGCCTAATAGAAATGTAGTCTTCACTTAAAGTGGCCCCCACTAGAAAACATAATGAATAATTAAATACTTCCAAATTGAAACTGTAGCTTTTTGGGCTCAAATTTAATTATTCTCTTATTCCCTTATATTTTGATGTATTTCTAATCTCGGGAATTAAAAGATTAGAAACTTTCTTCATAAGTGACTTCTAAATGAAGAGGGACATTACAGTCCTCCCTTCTTGGAATTGCTTGTCCCCTAGCAATCTCAAATTGGGGTTCTGCAGAATCTCTTCCCCTTCCCATGTTGCATCCTCAATTGGTAAATCCTTCCATTTGATCAGGTACTCGCGGAACACCTTATTTCTTAGCTTCCTTTCCCTCCAATCTGCAATACCTTCAGGAACTAGCACTAATTTTCCTTCTTCATCAAGTGGAGGAAGCTCTGGAGATGCCTCAACCTACTGACCCAATGCCTTCTTGAGGCAAGAAACATGGAAGATGTTGCGACTCTTACTGCCCCCAGGCAGTTCCAACTCATATGCAACTTCACCAATTCCCCTCACTATCCTGTAAGGTCCATAAAAGCGTGGCTTAAGTTTTTCTGCACCACTTTTCTTCAATGAGGATTGCCTGTATGGCTACAACTGCAGAAAAACTAAGTCTCCAATCTCAAATGATCCCTCAATTTTGTGCCTATCCGCATACATTTTCTACTAGTTTTGTGCATGTTGCAGATTGTCCTTCAATGCCTTGAGAATATCTTGATAGTTTTGCATTGTCTCCTTGGCCCGTGGAACCCTACTATCATCAAAGGCCAAATCTACAAACGATAAGGCAACATACCCGTATAAGGCTCTGAAGGGAGGCATGCCAATCGACATGTGGTAGGTAGTATTGTAGCAATACTCACCTAGATGCAACCATCTAATCCAAGCACGTTGCTGCCTTGAGACAGTTCCGCAGATATCCCTCAATCCATTTATTTACTATCTCTGTCTGACCATCGGTTTGAGGATGGTAGCTTGTGCTTGGTGTCAACTCTGTACCTGCCAAACGAAACAACTCCTGCCAAAACATGCTTAAGAATCTACTATCACGATCACTGACGATCGTTTTGGGGAGCCCATGTAACCTGAACACCTCTCTGAAGAATAATTCTGCCACCTGAACTGCGGACTACTCGGTAGATATAGCAAATAAATGGGCATATTTTGTCAATCTATCCACAACTACAAATATGCAATCTCTCCCCTGGACACGTGGCAGTCCTGTGATAAAGTCCATGGATATTCCTTCCCACTTTTGTTCAGGTATCAGTAATAGTTGTAGAAGTCCTGCAGGGAACGTGTGTTCCGCCTTGTTCTACTAACAAGCCAGGCATTTTCTGACATGTTGCAAAACATCATCTTTCAAACCCTTCCAGGTGAACCTCTCACAAATCTGACGATAAGTTTTGAAAAAACCTGGATGTCCTGTTAGAGGGGTATCATGCATAGCCCTCAAAATCCTAGCCTTCAACTTCGATCTTGGTACAAGATAAATTTTATTCTTATAATAGATGATGTCACTGACTACTAAATATCTGTCATCCTGTACCCGGCCATCAATCAAATCACAAGCAAAAGTGTTTTAAGTATAGTTGGCCACTAATTGAGATTTCCAATCAGCTGAAATCTCAGTGAGAGAGCAAAGTGTTTGTCTTTTGGAAAGAGCATCGGCAACAATATTCTTCTTCCCCTTAATATATTCCACATCGAAGTCATAAGCCTGAATCTTGCTCACCCACTTCTACTGCCGCTTGTTCAAGTCCTGCTTTAGAAAATATCTGAGACTGTTGTGATCAGTCCTAACCACAAATTTAGCCCCCACTAAGTACTGCCTGAACTTAGCTAGCGCATGCATAATTGCTAGCATCTCCTTATCATATGTGGAGAACAGCCTTTTTGTGTCCCTCAGCTTTCTGCTCTCGTATGCAATCGAATGTCAATCTTGCATTAGGACTGCACCAATTCCTTGACCTGATGCATCACACTCTAAGACAAACGGCTGTGTAAAATCTGGCATTGCTAATACTGGACATGAGCTCATGACTTCTTTGAGCTTGTCAAATGTTACCTGTGCTTCCTCAGACCAAAGAAATGCACCTTTCTTGGTAAGGTCTGTCAAAGATGATGCCAACTATGAGAAACCTCTCACAAATCTCCTGTAAAAGTGCACAAACCCAAAAAGCCTCTCAAATCTGATATGTTCTTCGGTGGCGGCCAGTCTAGAATGGCCTGTATCTTCTCTTGGTGTACTTTCACACCATCAGCCCCAATCACATGTCCGAGATAGAGTATCTCGGTCATCCCGAACTCACACTTGGAAGCCTTCGCGTAAAGTGATTGAGCCTCCATGATACCCAACACTACATCCAAATGATGCAGATGATCCTCCCAAGCCCTGATATATATCAAGATGTCATCGAAGAAAACCATGACAAATTTTCGTAACTGCTCACGGAATATGTGATTCATGCACGACTAAAATGTGGCAGGTACATTTGTGAGTCCGAATGGCATGACGAGGAACTCAAAATGTCCGTAGTGACAACGGAAGGCAATTTTATGAATATCTTCGTCCCGAACTCGTATCTGATGGTAACCCGACCGAAGATCAATCTTGGAAAAATACACGGTCCCGTGTAACTCATCGATCAACTCGTCAATCCTGGGAATAGGATATTTGTTCTTTATTGTCTTCTTATTCAAAGCCCTGTAGTCTATGCACATACGCATAGTCCCATCCTTCTTCTTTACTAGAACAACCGACGAGGCAAACGGACTAGAACTGGGCCGGATGTGTCCCATGCTCAGAAGCTCTTTGATTGTCTTCTCAATCTCCTTAAAATGGCGCGGGTGTCGGCAAGGCATAGTTATTACTGGTTTAGCCCCTTCCTCAAGCTCAATGACGTGCTCAAACCCACGATTAGGTGGTCGACCTAGAGGAATGTCTCCAAATACTACACTATGCTTATCCAGCACTTTTTGGATGTCAACATGGTATTGTGGCTTGCTGTCGGAGGTAGGCTTGGTAGAAACAAAGCACTGTACTGCCCAATCCACCTCTCCATGTCTGAATAAAGCCTCCATTCTCCTGGCTGACACTACTCGAGGACCACCATCAGGCATAGCCTTTAGCACAATCTTTTTATCACCAACCATAAACTCTAACTCCATCTTGTGGAAGTCCTGACTGTACCTCCCAAGTGACTGCAACCACTACAATCCCAAAATTGCATCAATATTACCAAGACCTAGTACGTAGAAGTCATCAGTCAAGGTGTAATACCCAATCTGGATGCTAAGCTAGGAAACCACCCTAGTGCAACTCAACTGAAAACCATCCGCCACAGTTACACTGAATCCTGAGAACTCCTCAACCTATAACCCACGCTTCACCACTAAACCCTCATCGATGAAATTGTGCGTGGCTCCACTATCCACCAAGCAGACCATGAGTTGTCCTTTAAGGACACCTTTCAGACGGAATGGATGAAGTCTAGGGACTCCAGATAATGAGGCTATGGTACTCTTGGGGGTCTCCTTAACTCCTGTATCCTCCAACTCTAACTTTGGAGGCTTCTCCTCATGTCCACTGTCATCTCTTGCATGGATCTCATGATCATCCTGCTCCTCATCATCTGAGATGACCTCGATCAAATGAACCTTGCCTTTCCCAAGGCAACGGTGGCCAGGCTCCCACGACTCCTTGCAGTTGAAGCACAATTTTTTCCTGCGCAGTTCATTTCTGGATACCTGTTCAGATTTCAATGGGATGTTCTTTTGCTGATTGAAACTTTTTTATTTTGGCTGAAATCCACCGCAAGCCTTCTTCTGAGGCTGTAAGGGAGGTGTAGTCTCCAAATCAAGGGCGAGGCCAATGGCGTCATGTAGTGTAATAGGCTTATGAGCCTTCACTAAACCCTTCAATCTGTCACTCAGACCCTCGACAAACAACATAACAACTCGCCTCTCAGTCATATCAGGAACCATGATTGCTATTTTTTGAAACTCATTGATGTAGGTCTGAACATGTCCAACCTGCTTCAGCTAAGCCAAATCCCTGTAATAGATCTCCACATCCTTCCGGTCAGAGCATTCAATCAGTTTATTAACAAACTCCTCATATGAGCGTATCAAGGTATGATCCTGTGATACCAACCCATGGTGCCACCATTCATATGCTATGCCCTCCAGATGCATCATAGCAAATTGTATAGCCTTATCCTCTTCCATAGGTTTCAAGGATAGGAAAGTGTCAATTTTATGTACCCATGATCTGGCACTTATCTTCCCGCTTCCATCGAAGGTTGGTGCAGGAATCCTATTCAATGCTTCCTTGAATTCCTGGAGTTGAGTGCCATGTCTTGTTGGTCTTCTGAGTCCCCTATCTTGCTTTTCCAACTTGAATCTGGTTTTATCTCTCCGCTGATTAATATACTGATTCAGATTCATTAATTGTCTTACATCAGGTGGAAGAGCCATGTATTCATCGTGGGCCACCATAACATCATCAGTGATGTGTGTCTCTTCCTCTACCTCGGGGATTGCTTCTTCTTCAATTTGCTTTGGCAAAAAGGTAGGATGAAGAGGTCGATCAGACCTTGTGCTTGCTGCCCTAACAGCATTAGAGGCTACTCTACCCTGATTTCCTTGTCCAACATTGCTTCTGCTGTGATGACTACTTGATCTCCTAGACCTTGTATGATCCATTCTCATTTGACCCATGGTTGTGATCATGCTATCCTAGAATTGCTGTAGCATTTCCTGTTGTTGTTGAGCAAAGGTGGTCAAGAAATTATCAAGCTAATTATTCAAATCCCTAGGCGGGCTTCCACCTCTTCTTTCACCCATTTCTGCTTTAGCTAGGATAATATAAGCTCCTTCTTCTTGCTGTCCTAACTTGCTTCTGGTGTTATATCTATGTGATTCTACCTCTCTAGAGTGCATAGAGTCAAATCAACTGACATGCAATACTGAAACCTCAACAGGCTGGCAAGATTACCAGCTCTGATACCACTAAAATATCCTTTGTCAAATCTAACACAGTTCTGCCTATTGAATTTTTCTGATTTCATATATTTTTAATGCCATAACATGAAAATAAATGCATAGGAAAGATAACACCTAATAACAGTAATAGCGAGTTTTACCACCCAAATGAAGCCATTATTCTCATTAATTCGAATTTGATTACATGCATAAGTAATTTCTTGACTAAGGTGGCTTCATGTATTATTTCTTATTCAGAATAAAGATGCAAAAAGCACAAATCTGCACCTATTATGGTCTCTACTGCAGTGATGTAGGCCGATCCATTGATGATTGAATGTCTGCCTTAAACCCACAACCCTTCTTCCAAAATCTGTAACTCCTTTGATGACTGAGTCTGATTCAAAACATGCAGTGCAGTAGCAATCTAAGAACTGGAATAGCTTTGGGGTATCGTCCAAAGCTGGGAGCTTCAAGGGTTTCGTCCTAAGCTTTGATGAAGACAACTCACGGACAGAGAAAAAAACATTCATATCTTTTCATAATAATTCCTCAAATCCACGCTGCCTTTTATATTCTTCATAATGCCAATCGACCCTACAAAAAGCCATCAATCATATTTCTATTTCCAGCTCAGTTGCCTAATAGAAATGCAGTCTTCACTTAAAGTGGCCCCCACTAGAAAACATAATGAATAATTAAATACTTCCAAACTGAAACTGTAGCTTTTTGGGCTCAGATTTAATTATTATCTTATTCCCTTATATTTTGATGTATTTCTAATCTCGGGAATTAAAAGATTAGAAACTTTCTTCATAAGTGACTTCTAAACGAAGAGGGACATTACAGAAGAAAGATAACTAATGAAGTTGAAGCATTGGCATTACTCGAAGATCTTAAATTGGCTAGTGCCTTGGGGTACAAATTCTTGGATATAGAGGGGGGCTCCCAAGCAATGTTACAAGACTTGGACTCGACTCAAACTTGGCAAGCTGATTTTTGACCTAGACTTGGACTTGATGCTCAAACTCGGCAACGACTCGGCAAATTGAAAAAACCATGAAATATAAGATTTTTAAGGATTTAAAACTTTTATCAAGCACCCTACAATAAATAAACTTTAAAGACACAATAAACTAATCGAATATAAGTTACTTTGTATTAAAGTGGTGTTTTATTTATAATGGTCAATTAGAGTTTAGGATAGACTTTAGGAATATTCTTTTTTCTTTTTTCTTTATTCATTGTCGCTCGTATCCTCTTTGGATAAAGCGTTTGTAATCTTATATAAGGATGCTTTCACTCCTTATTTTATTATCGAATATCTTGGTAATCATTCTGTGTTTAGTTTTCATAATATGGTATCAGAGCTCAGCTAGAGCTTCGGGATCGGTGAAAGCGTATCATCCTAGGGACTGTTGTTGGCAGTGACGGATCGAAGGAATGCTCATGGCACAGAAAAAGCCAAAAGGATGCCGTACGAATTTGTACAGAATCGTCAAAGGCAAGAAATTGTTGCAGGGTTGACTATTAAAAATCACAGATTTGTTGAGCAATTAACAATCGCGGGTTTTTCAAACAATGAAAAATCGCGTCCATGTTATTAAGGAAATCACGTTTTTTATATAACAATTTCTCTTGGGCAATTTTTTTAAAAATCGTGGGTCATTTTTGTGAAAATCAAGTGGATTTTTTCACCAATTCATGCTAGTGTTCTTGCATGACAATCACTTCATTTTTTTCCCACAAAATCACGATCAATTTTTTAAAATTGCAGATTTTTTACAATTCACAGAAGGCAGATTCGACTTGTATAAAGAATAAGCATGGTCTGGGAAGAAACTGAAAGTTAGTCATCTTAAGGTCTTTGGTTCCCTTGTATATGCCTAGATTCCACATGAAAAACGATCCATGTTAGATCCTAAGAGTAAGAAATTAATGTTTACAGGGTACAGTGACAATCATAAGGCATACAGGTCGATTGATGTTGACACTAACCGCTTGACTTTCAATCAAGATGTTGTGATTGATAAGGAAGTTGGGCCCTTTTAGCTTTCTTCAAAGATCAAGATTACTGAAGACCAGCCTGTTATGGAGGATTCAGGTGTTCAGCTTCAGGTAGCTCCACCTGAAGGGGGAGGATTCTGAGCAAGACGAGTCTCCTAGGCAAGTAATAGTACCAGAATTCATTAATAATAGCCTAGATCAACATCCAGATGACACAAGAATAGGTAGCCCAAGTCATGGTGACAACAATTATTTGGATGGAGAGGCTCCTAAAAAGAGACCAAAGTGATGGGAAAGCACCATTGGAGATGTTCGAGTAAGTGAAATGATCAAGGGTAGATCATTGAGAGGCAAAAACAAGAACACAATTAACTTTGCTCCAATGGCTAATATTCAAGAAGTTTATGAGCCACAGGTGTTTGAGGAGGCAAAAGGAAAACCTGAATGGGAAAAGGCCATGGCAACCGAACATATAAGTCTTATGAAAAATAAGACTTGGGATCTCTCAAATCTTCCACCAGGGAAGAAACCCATTGGCTACAAATGGGTGTACAAAATTAAGTACAAGGCAGATAGTACTCTTGACAAGCACAAAGCTCAGTTGGTCGCAAAAGGGTTCTCACAGAAAGAGGGCATTGACTACAAGGAGACCTTTGCTCCTACAACAAAGATGAGCACCATCTGATTAGTCCTAGCCATGTCAGCTCAGTTTGGTTGGACAATCCATTAAATGGACGTAAAGAGTGCCTTCCTCAATGGAGATTTGGAGGAAGAAGTGTACATGTCTTGAGCTCAAGGTTTTCAAGTTACAGGGAAGGAGCATCATGTATGCAGACTAAAGAAAGCTTTATATGGCCTGAAACAGGCACCCAGGGCATGATACATCAAAATTGACAGGTATTTGGTTGAACAAGGATTCCAACGGAGTCCTTTGGATCCAAATTTGTACGTCAAAAGCGTTGGCAATGATATCATTCTACAAGTCACATATGTAGATTACATCATTATTACAGGTAATGAAGCACACACAATTGAACAGATCAAATCAGATATTAATAAAGCTTTTGACATGACCGATCTAGGCCTCTTACATTAGTGCCTAGGTGTAGAAGTTCGGCAAACAGGTGGTAGCATTTTTGTTTCACAATCCAAATATGCTAGGAGTTTGCTCGACAAATTTGTCCAAGCAAAAATCCACACATCCTATGCCATGCTTCACAAAAGCACTCACTAGAGAAACTCAATACAATGACAGCCTACTCAACCAGCCAACCCAAACCATTAACGATGTGCTTGCTTTTATAGACTCAAGCTCACACAAATACAAGTTGTGGTATTGGGAAAACCATGTGCCTCAAAACCATGAGTACACAAAACCATTGACCCCTCATTTAATTCTTACAACTAAGTTTTCACTTTATGCTCCAATTAATTAATTATTCTATGTCTCCCACACATAAAATAACTAACCCAATGTTACATACAACTTTTACAAGTGACCCCAAATAAACATTTAATGTGGCTAAATACATCTCTTGGATGCACCACAAATAAATATTTATTTTACATAATTAAAATATATCATTTTTATGCAAGGTGTACAACACACCTTTTCCTAACACTCAAGAATTTGAAAAGACACCAAGTGTTGCAAAACGCAAATGGAGACAATAATGGTGAATAGTAAAAAGGGTTTTGAAGGATTGGAAAATTCCTAATTTAAAGACAAACTCTAGATGACTATATTTTATTGCGAGATTGGAGGATGAATAACTTGGCTCCTATATCAATGTCAAGCCTAGGAATGAAAGGTAGAAAAGACGGACAAATATAATGGACGAGACAATATTCAATGTACATATTTAACAAAAATGTGATACAATGTACATATTTAACAATATGAAAATGACTATTCAATTCATCTTCCGGATGATTGTTCAACTTCTTGTGCAGCTAGCAAATATAAAATATAAAACATTATCCTACTACTCCTAGGATTATGTACGTTATTGTTACACAATGGTGGTATGATATTTAATAGTACTAAGGTCCTCTATGATACCAGTAGTAGTATAATCATTATGTTTAATCATATCTATAGAAGCATAGAAATATCAATAGTGTTAGTGTTTTAGTTTGCACCTTTCAATGCGAAAAGAAGCAAAACAAATGTACAGTAAAACTATTCTTCAAATTATGAGGGGAATCTCCCTTTTTACAAGAGTGAATGAAATGATAAATTCCCTTAATCTTTCAATTTAAAAACCTAGAATTTAAGGATCTCAAGTATGCAATACAAACAAATTGTAAACTAAAATCTATCTTTTTGTTCCCATGCTAGGGCACAATGCGATTCAACACTTTTACACTTGATGGGAGATTTTGTATATTATGACTATCTATTGTAGAAAAAGATTTAATCACAACTAATAAACACTTATAATTTCCAATTAAACACGGAGATTGAAAATTACAAGTTCGATAAGATTGGATTGAAAAGAACATAGACACAAAGGACTATGAAGTAAGTACAAAGAATTGTGTACAAAGCCACAACACTTCCTCTAATAAAATCAACAACAAAGCTTGCATTAATTATTAGATTCATTCAATTCACAAATAATTAATTCAAAAAATAATAACTCAGTGAACAACAATTTTAGCAATAGGTAGGCATGAGAATTACTATTAAGGATCTAAGTACAATATGGCACTTATTTATAAGTGCTTACAAAACCTTACATGAAAATAAGTTAAAAAATCTAACTGCGCTTCTACTCTAGGAATAACTTCATTGCATGCAATGCATTCTTTATTACAAAATCCTATCCACTAATTCTAAAACTAAACACATGGAATCTTCAATTAGACTGCTAGTACAAACTATTATGAAGCTATCAATAGATTTTCCAAAGTTCACATCTCTAGCATGTAAAAATATCTAAAAATAGAGTTTCCTCAAAAAGCACACCAAGCTAAAAATAGCTACTCAACCATAGATACAAGACTCACCCAGACTCCACAAGTCGTGAGCCGGGTGACCCTAGGCGAATCTAGGAGACGCAGCATCGAGCACTCGACAGACTCATCAAGTCTACCAAAGTCTCGACTGAAAGACTCGGCCAACAGTTGGGTAAGTAGAAATTAGGGGAAAAAAAAAGAAAAAAAAAAGCAATTCACTCATATATTTGTCTCTTACACCCTAAAAGCAACTTCATTTCATTTTCAAGCCAAAGGAGAAGGAAAAAAGAAAGTTTTGAGCCAAAATTGGATTGCATTTAAGGGAAACCAGCAAGGAGATTGAGCTAAAATCAGTGGTTGAATCACATTTGGGTAGGTTTGTAGCTACTTTTGGTGAGTCTACAAAAGATTGGGAAGAGCTCACCATTGATTTCAAGCAAGAGTTAAGAGGTAAGTTTGTATTTTGAAGTATTTCTTTGTTTTTTTAATAAAAATTTCATTTCTCTTTTACATTTCTTTTTCCTTTTCTCTATTTTGTTTTAGTGAGCCAAAGAACAAACCCTAGGTGTGTTCAATTGTTTTGTTGAACATCCCTAGATGTTTTAAAAAAAAAAAATTAGTTTTATAGTTGCAAACCCTAGATGTTTTTTGAAATTTTTTATAGTTTTATAGTTGCAAACCCTAGATTTTTTTTATATTAGTTTAATTATAAATGTTAATTTTTTTCTATTTATATGTTATTGCAGCATTCTTTAGATTTATAAATTGTCTTAATCACAATGTCAAACCTAGTTAGAAGGGGCCCTTGTTGGAAACATGCCATTCCTGGGAAAAGAGAGGAGAGATAACTTGTTTCCATTACAAAAAATCTTTGGGAGGGGGAGGCATTAATGGATTGAAATACCATCTTGCACGTCTACCATGCTGAGATGCTAAACCATACGATGCAGTGCCTGTTGAAGTTATGCGAGAAGTGCAAGTTCAATTAGAAACCCTTCATGAGCAAAAAGAACTAAAAAAGAGGCAAAGAGAGGAGATGGCAACCATTGGTGGAACTGCAAGTGGAGAGTCTTGTCCCATTCCTCCAGTTCGTCCGTCTACAAGTAGTGGCAGTGGTAGTGTTAGTGGCAGTGTTAGCTTTGGGCCTAGAGTCCGTGCATCTAGGTTAGATTCGTATATTTTGCCACGCACTACTCCGGGTTCCCAACCATCACTTGAAAGCATGAGTTGGAACAAAGATAAACATGATGCGCCCAAATGTGCAATTAGAGAGTTTTGGTTCTATTGCACCATTCCATTCCACGCAACTAGGTAATTTTTTTTTTTTGTTTTAAAACATATAGTTTGAAACTTTGATTTTGTCTCTTGAATCTTTAATTTTAGAGCTATGTAGAATTCAAAGTTAAACTCTCAATTTTCCAATACTTATTTTATTTAATTTATTTGTGTTAGGTCTCCTTATTGGCAAAACATGGTGGATGCCATTATTGTTTATGGGGCAGGGTTCAAAGCCCCTAATGATTAGGAGATAACGGTCCCCATTTTGACTCAAAAGGTGGCTGATGTAAAAGCCACAATTGACGAGCAGCGAGAGATATGGAGGAAAAAGGGTTGGACTATCATGACTAATGGTTGGACTAATAGAAGAAATAGAACATTGTTAAATTTTCTTGTTTCTTCCTCAGGTGATTGTACTTCCTAAAATGCATTGATTTAGTGATTAAGATTTTTTATTTCTACTTTATTGAATCATCGATTTTGTTTTTTTCTGAGGTGCCATAGTGTTCATTAAATCTATTGATGCTTCAAGAAACACAAAAAATGTTAAATTCCTTTGTGAAGCTTTGGAGGGAATCTTCGCTGAAGTCGATGAGGAGAATATGGTGCAAATAGTGACAGATAATGCAGCAAATTATGTTGTTGCAGGTAGACTACTCATGGATAGGCACCCATCATTGTTTTGGACTCTTTGTGCTACTCATTGCCATGACCTCATAGTGGAGGATCTTGGCAAGATTCCATGGATCAAATCATGTGTGGAGCAAGCTAGAAATATTTGTAAATACATTTATATTCATAGTTGGGTCCTCAACCTAATGACGAGTTTCACAGGTCAGAAGGAGTTGGCTTGTCCTGGAATAACCCGCTTTGCAACTAATTTTATCACATTACATTCCTTGCTTAAGGCAAAGGGAGGTTTGAGGCGCATATTTGTTAGTGAGGAGTGGACTTCCTCATCATATGCTAAAATCAATGCAGGGGTTGATGTGGCTAATTATATTTTTGATGAGCAAACATCGAGGAGATCATAAAGGTAAATCTACATTATATTTTTATTCATATTTATATTTTCTTTGCTTATTTTTGTTCACACTTATGTTAATGTTTCAACTTTCACAATAATTGCAGTTCACATAGTCTGTAGTGGTTCTCCTACGAGTTGTTGATGGGGAGAAGCCCGCAATGGGCTACATATATGAGGGCATGGATAGGGCCACGGAGGCCATTAGATTCGTTTATGCGGGAGTTGAGGTAAGTATCGCCCCATTTGGGAAATAATTGATAGACAATGGCACCTCCAACTTCACAAGCCCCTACACGCAGCTGCTTATTTCCTCAATCCGACATTTCAATTCCACCTTGATTTCAAGGCAGATGAGGAGGTTTTGAGTGGGCTCTACATAGTCATAGAGCGGATGGTGCCTGATTCTCTTCTAAATAGTCACCGAGATTGAGATCTTTAGACTTGCACAAGAAGATCTCTTTGCACGAGATATATGCAAGTCAACTTAGACGACATTGCAGCCAAGTTAAAATCTATTATGGGCATAATTTGAGTTTAAAAATTAAAAAAATTCTTTTTTTTACATTATTATTAAATATTGAAACTTAAAGTGGGGCAATGAGATTGATTTTTTCTTTTTCTCATCTCAGATGCATGGTGGGAAAGATTTGGTGCTAAAGTACCAAATCTTCAGAGGATTGCAGTTCGAGTATTGAGCCAACCATGCAATGCTTCAGGTTGTGAGCACAATTGGAGTATGTTTGAGCACATACACTCCAAGAAGCGTAATAGACTGTCAGTGCAAAGGTTGAATGATCTAGTTTATGTTCATTACAACCTTCACCTTCACCACAAACAGATTTTGATTAGTGACTTATCACCAATCTCACTAGAGGAGGTTGATCCACAATCAAAGTGGATAACTGAGGCTGAGGATCCTGTCTTTGGTAATGAGGACCTTGATTGGGTTAACCAGGTGGATAGAGAGGCAGAGGCAGTAGCCATGGCAGTGGAGGAGGCTAGAGCACGAGGACACACCTTGGATGTTGGCGTGTCACTAAGACACAAGCAAATATCATGGTTGCATCATCATCAGGGCCAATCTTAGATGCCCACGAAGGACTTGTCATACTATTTGGCCAAGTGATGCAGGCTCCTCCAAGCCATAGACTCCTAGTTTTTGTTTTGATATTTGTTTTGAACTTTTGATGCCATGGATTTCATATTCCACGAGTTTTGTATACATTTGACAATATTTATATATCTAAATGTGTTATTTCCTTCAACTTGCGTTTATACTTATGTGATCGATGTATACTTGTGTATGTGATCAAAGTAGCTTCTATTTGATGAGTTTATTGTGTCTTTAAAATTTATTTATTAAAGGGTGCATGAAACAAGTTTTAAATCCTTAAAAATCTTTGAATTTCATGGGTTTTTCAATTTGTCGAGTCTTTGCCGAGTCTGGGTGGCGAGTCTGAGTCTGAGTCAAAAATCAGCTTGTCGAGTCTTGGGCGAGTCCAAGTCTTGTAACACTTTACTCAACAACCCCACCGAAATTCTTTGGTGCCGAAGCAACTTTCTAAAAACTTTAAAGAAACTGATCAATCTTGGCTTCTTCGGGCACTAATATTGAATCCAACTAAACTATCTGTGTTTGAAAAATGAACTCAGCCTCTAAAATCAATATCTCAAATTGTTTTGATTTTTTCTCCTTTTTGAATATGACCTGCAATCTTTGTCAAATCATACATATTATCCACATGTTGAAACTTTTCCAATTCTTTCCCTAATCAAGTGCTAAAAAATTTCTTACACTTCATCTAGATCAAATATAGCCCCTTTCTTGTGAACGGGGTTGTGCTTAAATGGCAAGGCCATAGGGTTCTCAAGATGGAGATCCAAGTTCGAATCCCCCAAGTAACATCTACGTGGCTTTTAAGTTGGCTGAGTTGACTAAGTGGATGCTAAGTTGAGTGTGTCGATGGGGAGGAGGTCCCCCTTGTGATCTCCAACTTACGAATCAAAAAAAAAAATATAGCCCCTTTCTCGTCAACATATTTACATGGACTATTAATCATAAATTCAAAAACTAACTTCTCTACTTGAAATAATTTATCCTTCCTAAGTTACTGGGTTCTGCAATACTGGGAACCGATCCCGTACCGAACCGGTCTGGGTCCCGATTCGGTGACGGGAGTGTCTCGAGAGCAGCCAGGGCACAGCCCTGCCATCCCGAGCTCCCTGTGGGTACACACTGGGGCAGCAAGGCCATGCCCTGGCCACTCCCGAGACATTCCCAAGCGCACCCACAAGATGAAAAAACAAAACTATAAATTTTAAAACAAAAAACTATGACATTTATAACAAATTCATTTTCCTTGCACAGTTGCAGCTACACGGTGAATTTTCGTTGAAAATTCAAGCTTCATCAACGATTTTACGACTTTGCTATATATTATTTAAAAGAAAAAATTGTACGATTTCGACGTTGTAAATATTTGTTTATTTAACAATGTCGGCTTTTGTCATCTAACTTTTATTTTTATTTTTATTATAATATATTGTATATATTATTATATTATATATATATATATTAAATATTATATATAGTATAAATTTATATATTATTTATAATATAGTATATAGTATATATAATATAATAATATAGAACATATATATATATTATTATATTATAATTACATTATATAATAAATTATTAAATAATATATAATATTATATATAGCCGTACCGTTCCCAAGGAAAAAACAATTGTTGTATCCACGTGCCAGAACCCCACATTCGTACCCTACCCCATACCAGAACCGACAACTTAGTATCCTTCTATTCAGTGAAAGTAGACAAAGCTTCATTTAGAATTCTCATTAGAAAATAATACTACCCCTTCCATGTAAAAATCTTGTCACTTTAATCTTTATCCATTTTTAGAGCATTACCATGTTTGAGCTTTTTTGCAATCTTCTCATAAGAAGGAAGTATATCCATCATACATTTCTCAGTATCAGCAATTCCTGGGACAATCTTCTTTGCCTTTGTTATCAAAATATTTAAATATTCTAGAGAATTATATAAGTATACTTTAACCCTTTTAACAAATTCTTCAAATGCACAACTCACTGATCCAGCCACTTCTAATCTTTGGTGAAGTATAGGGTCTAAAGCGAAAATATTGTAAGCTCTGAAGAGGATTGCAAAAGACGTAATATAAAGCCTCAAAGATATTGGATTTCAGACTTCAAGGTTGCCTTGTCTTCTCTATTACTACCCTAGCATGTTTACATCACCATGACGTGTGCTCACCCCAAAATATATTCTAAGAATTTGAAAATTAGCAAGCTCAGTATTCTAAATAGACTTGTCCTCTAGAGGAATAGATTGTCGCTTTGGTTTCTTCAATCAATTTATTAAGCGTGCCAAAACTGATTTCATATGAAGACGTTTTCCTTTTTCGAACAACCACTGCCTTCATCCATTCTAGAACATCTTTTCCCCTATCTTCTACACTAAATTTTCCTGATGGAAGATGATAAATCAATTACTAGAGGCACTTGTGGAGAAGAAACAAACTATACTAGAGATGGAATATGAGATTCTAGCTAAACTAGTGTTAATGTAACATCCTTGGAAATCTTTGGGAAGATATCCTAATAGGTGATGGAGGAATGGAAGACAAAACTGGTTGTTGGTGTTGAGTTGATGTAGAGATACCAATCCTATTCTTAGCCATTAACCTTAACTTTCCCTCCTTCGGAGCTACATTTGTATTACCCTCCTCTTTTTTCTTTTCTTTTTCCTTAGTGCTTTCTCCACTTCTCTTCAACTTTATCACTATTTTTGAGGAAGATGGAGGAAGTATGTTCAATATTGGCGGCTCTAAAACTTGTGCTTTCTCTTTTGCTACCTCTGAAGACTTCCTTGTCATTTTTGAATTAAGGAAAAACTTGTTGCGGTTCAAGATGATTTTTGCCCTTTCCTGATTTGAAGAAACTTTTTTGTTGAACCAATTTACTAAGGGCAAAGGCTGCTAATCCATATTATATCTCACAAATTGTGGTGAAATAATGTTTGCCTCATCATCTAAAATACCTTCTATATTCTCTAAAAGTATATTGACAAACTATCGAACTATTAGATGGTTGAAATCTCTTTTTTTTGACCTCCAATTCATCCACACAATTGGCCCAATAGTCTTCGATATTCAAAATATGCAAGAACTTGATTCCCAATCTCTCTTGCATGATGCCCTTCATGTCATAGGTGTGTTTTGCATATAAGGATTTGAAATTAAGTTTGACCATCTCACTACTGATTTTGGTATCTGCGGCAATCTTGCGCTTGTATGTTCCCAACTAAATTGGAAAAGCAACCTGTTGATGATTGTTTTTAGACAAGTCAACAATTAAAGTGGAACACTAGAGTATCCCACTCTCTCTTGAATAAAGCTCTTCAAAGGCTGAACTATGTGATCCAGTGAAGTAACTCCAAGGTTCCTTTTATAATGCATGATGGGTTAACTCAGTGATTACATGTGATCTTGCTGATAATCACAAAGGGACTTACGCAGACTCTTCTTCTTTCATTGAGCTTATCTTTCCTTGGTGTAGATGATGTATTAATGATAAATAAAAGACAAAAGATAAAGGTTTAAGGAATCTAATCTAAGGTCAATGAGGTAATGATGAGGTATGAATAGACAAACTCCTAAGTAAACCCAACTCCACTTCGCCAAGGATGCCTACAACTACATGGAGTTGGTGCAATCTCCTAAGGTTACGCGAATGGTTTTCAAATTATGAAGGCTTATATGAACACCCATCAAACGGCGCAACTCAAACAAGCATTCATAATCGAACTTATGCAAATGATAGGGCTCAGACTAGCTTTACACAACACTTCATCGGCGATGAATGTTAAAAGCATGAGCTAGGAGTTGATCAAATATCCAATATAACATGCATTACGTCAAAGAGCTTCTAATCTACTTTACTTCTAATTTGAAACATCTCTCCATTTCATCAAGATACAGGAAATCATGTCATTCCAAAAGACAAAACTTAAACACCAAACAAGTAGCTCCAATGTCTTTGCATTAATCTTGAGAAATATTTACAACAATTTCAAGCCCTCTCAGGAAATTTCGAGTCTCTTTTATTCTACTCCTACAAACTATTGCCTACAATCTACTCACTACTGAATTACAAATGAGGCAACAAGGCCTTTATATAGTGCTACAGAATACAATGAATGGCTGAGATCAACTTGATAGCCAAGGGTCTAGATCATGCCACCTCAGAGGTAGTTACAACAATTTGCTATTTTTAGCACAAAAGAGGGAGGCAATGAAGGCACGCTTTCCAATGTGACAAGGTAAGGCGAAATCATTTAAAATATCTTCCACATAGGAATCCCCTTGACTTCTTTTATTAAATGATACATTTAATGCATTAAATAATGCAGCTAATCAAAATTGAATGATGTGTACTCGCCACATAGATGCTACTTCAGCATACTTTGAAAATTGTATCATCTTGGTGTGATGTATTCAATGTGATCGCTTGAACTTGTATGTTTAGGAATACAACTTGTAAATCTTGCCTTGTTCATTCTTCTTGTTGACTGGATGTATGATGCTTGTAGCTCATTTGATTGACTTTGTATTGTTTCTTCTTCTTGTAGGTAAGTTGATATGATGATCTTCCTTGATGTACCTCTTGAAGAATGAATAGGTAATGAAGCTAATGATGTTTCCTTCATAACTCAAAGTAGATGATGAAGCTTCATTAATGACATGGAGTAGAAGACTCTCTTGGATTTGAAGGTTCACGAGGAACTTGAAATTGAATAGATGAATGTCTTCAATGTAGAAGTTGATGAAGTAATCCTTCTCAATGATTTGATCTTTGAAGTGGCCCCTTTAGAATGTAGATGATAACCCTTCTTTGGATGTGGAGTAGATGAAAGGCCTTGGAATGTTTGATGAAGATGTGTTTCAACATGATGATCTTAACATGATGCCACTTGATGTAGGAAATGTAGCACATTTCATAGTTGAGCATATTGTCTTTTCATTGATGTCAAAATGATGGTGGTTTTCATTGAAGTTAAAATGATGGTAGTAATATCTCAGGTTCTTCAGTGACATATTTTTCAGTGATACATTTCACAGTCTTCAGTGATATGGTGGAGGTCTCTTCTCTCAGATCAGGCTCCCAGATCAGGGACATTTGATTTTTTCAGTGATATGCTTCTCTCAGAAATACATCAGATTTTACAGTGAAATGGTGTGAGTGAATATGTGACATGTCCTATGTTATGTCATATACTTATCAATTGTATATGTGGTCTCATCTATACTCATCTGTAGTCAGTATATGTGGTCAGATTAAGCACATGGTGAAAAAGTTAATTCATATGGTGTAAAGCTCAAATTGTCACATTTGATTATTACATGGTATAAAGCTTTACAAAATCCAAACTTAAGAGTGAAAAATCAAAAATCTAAACGTCAATGCTTTTTTGTTTTAATATCTTGTTGACTTGTTCAAGCGGTAAATGTCACTTAAGTGACAACTTAAGGGCTACTTGGTCATGGTTTTTACCGACCCCGTTGCCTAGGGTGCCCGATCACCGGTTAACTATTCCTTGTGCTCCGCGGGAAAAGGCTGATCAACGTTCCTTGTTTAAACATCATGTGGCGGGTCGCGCAAATCGGAGGGATAAGGTTTAAACTACAAGTTGCCTCCAACGGTCAGTTATCTGGCGTAAAATTGACAGTTGATTTGCTTCCTTTAGAACTAAAACTTGCCTTTTATCACATCCTTCACCGAAGTTCAAGTGATTTTGAAGATAGAAAGTTATGTAAAAGAAAGAGTGCAATTGGGAATGTTTCTAAAGATGCAGAATATGAAAAGGCAGATCTTCGAAGAGTTGTTTTTTGTTTTTTGTTTTGGTTTGAAAAAGAATGGGTTTTTAAAGAAGAAAATAAAGATATGAAGCTGAACCGGTTACAAGAGAGAATGGGAAGATGAATGTTTATAATCTTTTTGTGTGTGCAGATATGTTTCAAGGAGGTGTGATAAGATCTGATGGCAGAGTGAGAAAGTTTTTTTTTGTGAGGAAGAATGGGATTACTAGTTGCAAGATATTTTTTGTTATTAATTGCAGATATATTTTGACATGAAGAGACATTTTTGAAAGTGAGATTTGTTCAGTTTTGGAGGTGTGATTGTGCAATCAAGGATGGAGATTTTTTTATCAGAGTAGAACAATATTTCCTCAGAGAAGGATAAAGCTTTGAAAAATAATTTTGGAGAAGGTTAAAATTTTTCAATATTGCAGTGAAAGAGTCTATGAAATTGAAAAGTATGAATTGAGTTGTTTTGAGATTGATTTGCAAAGATAGAGGTATGAAATATCTTAAAGATCAAATTTGATTGATTGTTGTGAAGATGATGTCTAATATGATGATAACTGTTGAAGGTTGATTACAGAAAATATACATTTGTTTGTTTTGAAAAGGAGAAATAAGGTATTGATCTTATTGAAACAGGGAAACCCCCTGAGTTGTACTGTTCATTGATTTTTAGATGTTGTAATGTCAGTGAGACATGCAAAGAAGTACAATATGCCAGTGAGGCAGAATTGTAATGTCAGTGAGACAGTTGTAATCTGAAATTTGTGTTAAGCCAATGAGGCAGTTGAGTGGTTTTTATACCCCAGGAGGGTTTTCCACTCGGGAAATTACTTGTGTCAAGTTTTGTGTTGATACTCTGCATATTTTCTTTGTTCTATCTGAAGAATTTTAATTGTGAAATTAAATTAATCAAAAGGAGTAAAAAGTATTAAAATTGTAAACAACACTGATTCACCCCCCCTCTCAGTGTTGTGTGTATTCCTACAGGAAACTTGAGGTGTGATCCTTCTGCAACTTGAAGGTGATCTTGAAGTGACCTCAAAAGGTGGGTAGCATGATCTCTTCCTTGAAGGTGATTCCAAGCTTCTCGCTCAAAGGTGACTCCTTGTATAACTCCTTAGCTTTGTTAATGTTCCTACAAGACAAGGTAAACAATATATTAATCACTTCATAATATAGGAATAACTTGAAACATGTAATAAACCCCTTTCAAGTTTAGGCGCAAATATAGGTAAAAATAGGAACAAAGTGCGCCTAGCATCATTTAGTCCCACATTCATAATTTCAAATGATTTTCTAGCAATTGTAATGTTTAAAAGAAGTCAATCCCCTATAAGGTTCACCCAAAAGGTATCTTTCAATGCAAACTCCTCCCTTAGGCGCCAAAATCAAGAGGTTTTGATACAATTTTTTCAAAGGCGCCCATGGAGGTGGGAGTAACTAGCAAAGTGCGCCTAACACTTGTAACTTCAAATTTGTCATTTTTATGATTTCAAACACCATTTTTACACCTTTCTGAAAGTACTCTACCCTTAGGCGCTAATTATCATGGACTTAGACTTCATCAAGGCGCCAATCTAGGCGATTTCAGAGAGATCCACCAAGGCATCAAAACAAGAGGTTTCTTCCTAGAGCACTAGGATGAGGTGATATACACTAGAGAGGGCGCCTAAAGTTCTTCATACATTTCCCTTGTCAAAATTTCTATTCTTGAAGTCTCTTATGCTTTATTCAAACTTAGAAACCTCCTTGCCTTTAGGCGCAAATTGAAGGTGATTAGAACTTGTTTGATTGTTAAGCGCAAATTGGAGATACTTCAGGAAGGAATTGGCGCCTAACTTAACTCATATACTTGATCAATGTCAAAACCCCTCATAACCCTTTCTCTAGGCGCTTACTAAGGTTGTTTTGATGCAATTGGCGCCTAGACTCACAATTTTCTACCTTAGGCGCTAAAATTGAACTCCTACTTTACCATGCACTCCAAGGCGCCAAAATGTCATCTCTCTAACCATCCAGATGTAGGGCGCTAAGATGAGGTGATATGCAAGAAGGTGCGCCTACTTCAATTCAAGGCGCAAGTGGATGATCATCTGAGTGTGAAATTGGCGCCTAACTCACAATGTTGATTATTGCATCAAATTTCCAATCCTTAAGGTATTTTGGCAACTTATCCATCAAGGCGCAATTTTTTGTTTACTCCTATGTTCATCTCATGTCAAGGCACAATTTTAAGTTGTTTGGAATGATGGGAGGCGCCCTGAGTTTCAGGCGCCATCTGGAGGCATTGCGAGTAGAGAAATGCGCCCAGAAAAGGAAGTCCAAGGAGTAAGGTATATTGAAAAATATATTTAAGTATAAGAAATATACTTTAAATATTTTTCAATATACCTTTCAGGATGTTTGAGATAGGTCTCAAATCCACTAGATTTAACATGCAGATTCTAGATTTTTGAGGATCCACCAGATTTCAGACTTAGCCAATTTTCAGGATTTTCAGGATCAGGATACCAGACTGTCATTTTCAGGGTCTCAAACATCAGGATCAGGTCATCAAGGGGCTCTAAGACTCAAACACCACTGACTTCATCATGCAAAGGACATCATCCTGGACTTAGCAAAGCACTGGAATTCAAAAAAAAAGGGGGGTCCCCATTTGCAATGGGGCGATGTGTGATTTGGTCACAACACAACCCCTAACCTATGTCTCCCTCTCAACAAAAAGTGAAGCTTAAAAACCTAGTGAAGATATTCCATGAATATGATCTCATTACTCAAATACCTTGGCAACATTTAAGGATAAGATGAAAAACCAAATACCCAAATGTATGTGAAAGTGGGAAATTGAATAACCAATCTGCCCAATCTAAAATGATAGTCCTTGCCTTTTCTAAAATCCATCCATTCCCCATACGAAGTGCATGAAAAAGGTATCATTAACCCTCTTATAGTGCTCGAGAGATTCTGTATACTCCAACTATGGCAAATACCAATATATCTAAGTGTGTTGTCGTGGCCCTACAATATTCAACCTAGTGAAAGTGCCATGGCATGCCATTAGGCAAATAATATAACATGTGATCCTTAACTTATGAGTCAACTCAAACTCTGTCAACTGTTATGCAAACAATCACTGATCAACGAGGACCAATCAAAGTGTTCCTTTCCATCCCATATTGTGCTCATGATATAAAACATTCCTGATTTGAAACTGTGAGCTTCCTCTTCTCCAATGATTTCGGTTTAGTAGTGTAATCATGATTGAGAATTCATCCTTGAATTCACCTCTAATAGATTTTTTGGGTATGTTTGATTTCCCTTCTTTCAACCATTTCCTTCCTATCTGCTTTGACGCTCTAGCAAGCTATTCTCCCAAGCTTTCTCGCACTCATCAAGCTCCACTTCAAGTCATTTTTCACATGCAAGGATGGAAAAGGCCAGCTCAATCTCCTCTAAATTGAGGTCACAAAGAACTCACTCATCTACCAATTTGATCTCTTTTTGTTCAAGTTCATAGTGCTTAACACAAGCTAGAAAAAATTCAAGGCTTTGAGTAGAGACGGTGAATGAGCCTGCCTAAACAAGGCCACCATCCATCAATTTATGAGCTATGTTCCCATCTTTCACCCTTTTCTTCTAGGTTCAAACCCTCCAAGCTGACATGACACAAGTCAGTTTTCTGCACATTTGGATAATCGTGAATAAGAACTAAAAGTACATCTACAGAAAAGGATGAATGTTGCATCTTGAAAACGTGTAATTTGCTGATTTGTCCTCTTCGATATATGAAATTTGAATGCACTACATTGCTGTTGTAACAAGATCTCTTTCAAAAACCCTGCTGCAAAACTGCTCTGCTGACAGATTTCACTTCAAATTTGCTGCTCAATGACAGAGAAAAGGAAGATTTTGAAGAAAATATACTGTTGTTCACTGCTTTATGTCTGATTTTTCTTTGAAAAATGCTGTTTGTATTTACTGTTGTGAGAAATAAGATTGCTGTATGTATTCACTGCTCTGCTGATGACAGCCAATCCTGATTTTGGTGTTCTGCTGCAATATACTCTGCCTTGCGACCTGCTGTACTTTTGAATTCTGCTGTAAGAAACAATGAAGAAAAGAGGCTTGTTTAATCAGAAATTTGCTTCCAAACTAGGCGCCCAAGCCTCCTAAAAAAACTTATTAATATCTGCTATTAAAAGCTCGGTTTGAATATAAATGCTTCCTTCTCATTTACAGAGGATTTGTTTTGAGTTTGAAAAGAAATGACTTACTTGAAGTGGCGCTCCCTTTCTTATTAAGGGCAAATCTTTTTATAGCTGAGTCCACATTCATTATCTCACACGTCTATAAATAGGTTTGCCTCTTTTAGAACTTTTGGTTGGCATTCATTCTGATAGGTGTGCACCTTTATTAATAACAGCACTTTGAAATTTTACTTTGAATCCTATACAAAGGCATGCACCTCACAACAAGTTTTCAAACTTCAGAATTTGCACATATGTCTCTTCAATGATGCACCAACCTCATAAAAGGAATTTGTCTTTTAGTTTGAAATGCCTTATATGCCTTGTGTAAGTCTGCCCCTCTACATAGACAACTGTGCTTTGAATGTGTTTTCTCGCAATTCCCATTTATGGCAATTTGAAATTTTTAACTTGAATCTTCATTCTGCCTCTCATAGGCACACCCCTGTGAATAGCGGTTGTAAATTTGAATTTGAAACCTTTTTCCTTTGTTGAATTGTACCCTTGTGCATGTAATTGAGGTTGAATTCTTAGAGTGCATGCCTGATAATTGATTATGCAACACCTGATAATTTCCCTTCAAGCACACACTTATAAACAATCACATCCTTCATATCCATGCACGCCTCTCAATAGGAATTTTTTGATTTGAAATCGCCTTACTAAAACACGCCCTTATGCATAGGATTCTGCACTTAGAAATCCATTCATTCAAGCACGCACTTCACATTACCATTCTAAGTTTGTTTCCATCAGGTGCGCACTTATGAATGTATATCCTTTACTTAAGCGCACACTTGAACATATGCTCTGCATTTTGATTTTGCCTTATTGAAGTGCACTCTAGAACATAGCAATTCTCGTGATGTTTTTAGGTTAATTCCTACTTCCTATCTGCACCCCTAAATATGCAATTTGGATTTTGATCCCTTATGTGCAGGTGCGCACCTCATAGAAGGAATAGTCTTTCGAATATGAAGTATAACATCTATAGGGGTGCACTTATGAATGTCAACTTGTTTTCTATCCTGTGAATACAGGAGTGCCCCTCACAATACAGTTGAACTTGAAAACCAATCTTAATTTCCCTTCACTCAAGTGTGCACCTAATCTCTGGTGCTTGGCAAATTCCTTCAAAATCAACTTCCTTTCTCCGTTGTGACCAGTGGCTTCAAGAGCTCCTTTCGATGATCCTGTGGAGACAACAAAAAGAACAACACAAGATGAAGCAAACTAGACAAGGTATGAAACATGGTTTACATTCAGAAAAAAAAAACAAATTTTAGCTTGAGATTTGACAAGATATGAAAATTTCATAAGGGTGCAATATATAGCAAAAGGTGTAAAGGGATGGCTTCAATTGAAATTGTTTGTACCGTCCCCAGCAGACTTGTACTTTGGTATCAACCCTTGAACTGACTTTGAATAACCTGATTTATTCTCAAGGCTTACGCAATATTGTACACCTCTTCTTTATTGATATATAATATTTTATCTATGTTCCACGGTGTTTCGGGGACGGCAGTCCTGGGGCCATTTTTTGGGGACGTATATATATATATAGCGAGAGAGAGAGAGAGAGAGAGAGACTCAAGTTTCTACAACTTTAACTAATATTGAGTAACATGACATCAATAGTTAGACAGTGACAACAGTATACAAGCAATAAATATATCATGACAAAAGTATAACATCAGAGTAACAGAAATAAAATTAATCATGACAGCAACGACAGTAGTACAACAGCAATAAATATTAAATCTATGAACACAAGGTGGACAATGTACTACTAAGTTCACCTCCAAAGTTCAGTGTCCTGGTGGTTGAGAACTTGATCAGGGTTCTTAATGGCTCCTCAACACCCAAACCAACCAACTATGAAACAAGAGGGACTTTGTTTTGTCTGTTTTTGCCATATTTGATACAGTTCACTTGGGTGCATTATTATCTTGCAATGAAAGGTACCGTGGATCTGAAGAATGTCACAATAGGGTTGACCAGCCTCCATGCTTAATTGCAAAAGTGTAATTTGAAACTCATCATTGATTGAGCTATAGACAAAATCAAAGTTTTAATCCGTCCCAGTTGACGTTATTTTTTTGGCAGTTGATTCATTGAACCTGAATTAGATACTGCTGCAGAGTTATGAAACTCAGTTGCAAAAGAAGATGCACATTTGCAAATTGGAACATTTGGGGGCAAAAATGTGTCAGTGCCTGTTATTTTTTAATGCAATATTGTTCAGCATCGATTTATAATTATGGAAACTGTGTGCCACTGTCATATTAGCAAGATGACTCTTATGACTTACTGTACGCAAGAAGTATACATAACCCATGGTCATTGGCAGGTGGACAGATGAGTAATGTAATAGATCAATTTATTTGCTGAATACATTCAAGGTGTATGGTTGTATTCTAATCAGTTCCCAGAAGTGTAACATAAGATTTGAGTACTCTTACAAGTGCTTTGTAACTTGCAAGATCTTGACATTATGCACTTCTACATTTCATTTGCTCTAGCACCAAGTCTAATTTCAGATATCTGGAATCTCATGAACTGCAACAGATGGTAATTCTGTATGGCAAGATTCCATTTTCTAACTATAACATACACACAGATATCTTCTAGAGTTTAAAATTGGAAAGAATGGCAAGCTCATATAAGAACATCCATATTTTATGTCTTGCCTATCTTCACTGTAGTGAATATCATGGTGGATTTTTTTTTAAAACATTATAAAAAGTATGACTGCCGTCGGGGTCTTAGAGGTCCACAACCGCCTCAAGGACGGCCAAACGTCCCCGCGGCGTTTCCTGTCCATATGGGGCATTTTGCCATTTTCAAAATTTTTGGGGATGTCCCCTGCCGTCCTACCGCACCCGAAACACCATTGCAGACAGGGACGGGGGTTTGAGGGCCGGGGACTTGTCCCCATGGAACACAGTATTTTATCCTTTTTTCCAACAAAAATAACAGAAAACAATATCATACTCTTATTGTGCTTACTAAGAGTGTAAGTAAACCTCCAAAAGAATTCATCAATAATATAAACAGGATAAACCTGTACATTTTCCATAAAATGCACTTTTTTCTTACTCGTTTCTAAATACTGTTGCGGAAAAATATATTTGAGCATGATAGATCATATTTAGTCACTATTTATGTCATTAAAACAGCCTAACTTCAGTGTACAAGTTTTTAGCTTTTCCAATGGTGTGTATTATAATGTATTATAACCACTATTCCATTCATAGAATTTTAAATGGATTTTCACAGTCAAAAATATAATTACAGGAAAGTTACAAAGGAACCTCGTAGAACAATTTTCCACACATAGATTTGTTCAAACAATAAAAAGCATTTGTTATCCTAACAGTGAGTGAGTTAATGAGGAAATAAAGCAAATTACATAAAGATATCCTAGTATTCATAAGAAACACATGGTTCTTACCTTTTTCACAGCCTTTGCTTGCTCAAAAAGGGAAAAGAATTAGCTTGACAAAAAACTGTGTACAAGATGACCTTTCAAAAGGTTAAATAAAATTCTACAGAAAACTTAACAATATCCCCATGGTAATTGTTCTACAAATCTACTTATGCCATTCATGCTTAAAATATAATTCTTTGATCATATTTGTGAAAGAGAAGAAAAGTAAAGAAATACACCTGCAACAGAGGCTTTTCTTTTCGCTGGTGTATTTGGCATTGAATTTTGAAGATGAGATGATAACTCTTGCCTGATTTCTCGGAACACAAAAGCAAAGGCATTTTCTGAAAAAAAAAAAAAAAAAAAAAAAAAGTAGAAAATATAAGCTTCTTCTGAGTTTAACCTCTGATCAAGACATACCCAACAAAGATCAGTAACCTTTGAGCCCAGGAAGAAACCAAGATATCAAAGGAATAAGAAAAAATAGCCATTAGCACCACTGCTATGCATATAGGTCAAATCATTTAATATAACTACCCACTGAGTGCAATAAACCACACAAAAGTAAACAACAAAACCGAGTATTTTTTAAAACAAGTGCAGTTGTCCATGGAACCAATGAAAAAGAGGATGAATGTTTTCTGTAGGATGTTCTTTCAGTATAAACAAATTAATCCATATTAGAGACCTTGACATGCAAGCATTGTTGTATATTGGGTTGTGACCTACCAATAAGATGAAGCACTTGTCACAATGATCACCCTGTTCCAAAACCCAGAGCATGTGCACCTCATGTTAATTGGTCTCCATGTTAATGTGGATAAGTGGATGTGGTGGAGGAGTTGGTTTTCAACAAAACTATCATTTAAGGGCATTATTAAAAGATGGCTGGCTTCCTAATTAAGATAGAATAATATAATCTGTGGAAGACTGTAAAATGTAATCAGAGAGCAGCTAATCATAGATAACTAAAGGATCAACTTAACTAAAATATAAAATGCAGCACATATTGTCTGTTTTATAGCAAAGCTATAACAAAAATCAAAATAATCAGTGACTATTTACAAATACCAATGCATGCAGGCTAGAACTGACCAATTAACAACAAATTTAATGGCTTTAAATGATAAAATAATTTGTAGGATAAACACTTAAAATGGATCAAGTATATCCCTGTGGTTATTCAACTCAAGTATAGCAAAACTAGAAAATGTTTGGTTTCAGAAAAGAAGATTCATTAAGCTGGAAAAAAGCATACGGATACAACAAATGTGGATGTCATTGTAGTATAATTCTAGCCTCTTAATGAACTCAAACCTCAAACCAGAAAGATATTCAAAAATTGCTTCACTATTTACAGAATACTACAAGAAACAAATCTAGATTCTACAAAAGTTTACCATGTTTGAAAACCATTGTCATAATGTAAGGGTAGCAAAAATAAAAATAAAATAGGAGCATAAACATAAACTAAATCCAATGTTTCTTGGACATGGGGACCCAAAAACAGAGGGACATGTTTTGGGGACATCTGAAAAGGCCTTCCAAATTTCAGGGATGACATAGGAGACACAATCCTAACAGCATTTTAGAAGTATTATTCTTTAATAAAGAAAGAAATGTTTTTTTAACTTCTGATATATAATGCATTCATGATGAACAAGCTTAGTAAAATTAAGAAATCAAAATGCATTATCTCACTTATCATTTATGATGAATAAAGCCATTGAATAATTTGATTAGTTTCTAGATCAGATTTCAAACTTAAATTTTAATCAAAACAGGCATTTCTCACTTGCAATAAATCAGAAATATTTCAGATCCATAGATAAGGATTTATTTACTTAACAACTCTGATTTCAACTTTATAACAAATAGCTTATGCACATGAAAAGGGTAGTGACAATACTATTTAGTCCTGAACATGTCATTCATGTAAGAGTTTATGCATAAGCTACCCATACAAAGTCTAAACATTCAGTTAAAATATTAGTTATTTAGCATAGTCTGCAGTTCACTTTAAACGCTAAGAGAAGTGAGACAATCATTTCAAGATTTAAAATATTTCATAATGGAATAAACCACGAAATAGAAGCTTTAGATCAATCTTACCATGATCTGGTGGATTAACCAAAGATATAATATCTCCATGTTGAATTTGAGCTTCAGGAGAATCCTTTTTCAGTTTTTCCCAGTTAAGATAAGTTCCATTGGAGCTACACATTCACTCAGACATTTAGATAACAAATAGAACAGATATTAATTGAACGGTTGGCAGTTCACGAACTAGATGCTTTTATACCTGGAATCTTTTAGAAAGACAGAACAGCACATGCTATCTGATTGGTCAGTATTTTCAAGAACCACTTTTTTCCTGTAGACTTTACAGTGCCTGCCACTGACATTTGGGGATTCAAATTGGCAGCTTGCCTCCTTCACTGTGCGGCCAAGTATATGTTCATTGCCATGCAAAAGAATATGCATACCCTGAAGTTCAAATACCTCATTCAGCAGAAGAAATTCATAACTACATAAAACAAACCATGCAATAAAATAGAAGCATCAACCCATTAGAGGTTATAACAAGATCTTAAGGAACTTTTTCAATACTAATGATACTTCTGTCAGTAAGAAAAAAACACGTATTTTCCACAACCTACGTATCAAGAGCCCCAAACACAACAGTTCGTAGGAATCTCCACCATCTCCAGCAAGACCCAAGTTCAAAGCTTTCTAGTGACATTTGTGCTATAGCCCAGCCTTCATGCAAGTGGGTCCATGTAAAATACCAAATACTGACTACCAATTATCAAAACCAATGAAGCAAAAATTGCAAAAAACATCATGATAAATCAGCATTCACAGGGTATGCTGATCTGAGTCGGCTTGGATCACCAATTTTTTAACGAACTCAGGCACATTTTTTGAGACATGATAAAATCATGATTTAATCATGAACAAATTGGCGTGCCCAAAACCTGTAATTTGCGCTTTCCTTTTTTTCATTTCAACCTTCATTTTTACCCACAATTCAATTTTTTGAGAGCAGATTCGGGGGTAGAATGAGAGGTCAACAAAGCAACATCACATTGGATTGAATCCAATCAATTAGGATCATCAATGGCTTCATAATTTGCATCTGCCAATCTAGATAAGGCCCTCTAAGTATTTTTTACTTTTTGTTTTTTGTTTTCAAATTATACTCTAATCCTAAGTTGACAATTCGGGTACGGGGTTGGGATTCGAGTTTGCGAGAACAGAGATGCCCCCAAGTTCAGTAAAGTTGGATACAACTGTATAATATATATATATATATACCCAAAACTTGCAGAAAAATATATATACAGACTTGAAAACAGAGTAGATAGCGATTAAGATAATTGATAATTCAATGTCAAATGTCAAATCAATACAAAATACAATCAATAATCTTCATCTTGCTCTTCATTGAGAGTATCAAAATCATCACTTGGTTCATTTGAACCATAGTTGAAAAACTCGCCAAAAGCAAAAACTCGCCAAGCCCGAAAAACTCGGCTCGCCAAAAACTCGGCAAAAAACTCGGAACGACTCGCCAAAAACTTGGCAACTTAAAAAATTGATTAAATTTCATTAAAAAGTGCATTTTTTTTGCAAAATTCAATGATAAGATGCATCCAATGAGTCAATAAATGAGAAACAACCTGAGTCTAGTTGTATGTGATTGATTTCAAAACAAATTGGGTACAAAATGGCATCCTCATGTGGAATGCATTGATACTAATAGTCTGAAACAAAATGAAAATAGCAAATTGTTTTTGTAAAACTGAAAGTAAATACTAAATACTACATCTTCCTCTTCCAAAGTCTAGTGAAAACTAGGGGAGTGGTAGAACTAGAGGGTCTAGTCCTAGGAATCTTATGTGGCTCCTCCATCCTCAGCATGATAGACCGTGGCTCAACCTCCATCCTAGATGTAGATGCTAGTAGTGGTACTGGTGGCAATGTCTCCTCCTCATCCTCCTCATCCTCCTCATCCTCAATGTCATCCAATGAGAATCTCAATCCACCAATTCCACCCCCCTCGTCCATTGCTTGTCTCTCCAAATCATAGATCTTATCCTCGGAAAACAATGAAGGTTGCTCATCCCGCCATGTCCAATCACTGTAAGGATCTATCTCATCCAAATCAATGAGTCCATAAATGAGTACAAAAGTGTTTTCTATTACATTTGATTGATTTGAATGCAAATTGAGTACAAAATCGCATCCTCATGCGGAATCATGATGGCTGATTCTAAGTCTAAAACCCTAAAACCCTGAATTTGGCTAAGTCTGAAACCCTAAAACCCTGAAAAATTGGTTAAGTCTGAAATCTGATGGATCCTCCAAAATATAGAATCTGCATGTTTAATCCCATGGATCCGGAACCTATCTCAAACATCCTGACAGTATATTTCAAAATACTTAAAGTATAGGACTTAAATATATTTTGAAATATACCGACCAAGCGTGTTCCTGATTTTTTAAGAGACTGAAATGCCCCAATGCCCCTTTTGCCGAGTTTTTTTTACAGACTCGCCGAGATTTTGGTAAAAACTCACCAAAAAATTGGCGAGTTTTTCACAAAACTCGGCTAGTGAAACAAGCGAGTTTTTGCACGAACTACTCGCCATCAAAAAAAACTCGCGAGTTTTTTGAAACTCGGCGAGTTTTTCGCGAGTCTTGCATCTATGATTTGAACCATAAGCAACCATAGTGTCACTCCCACTAGCTACATCCTATGTAGGAGCCACCTCATCCTTTGAAGAGACTATGGCAATCCGTGCAAATAGATGCATCCAAGTCAACACACTCAAGGGTTACATCCCAATTCTTCACCGCCCCTTGCTTGTAGTCGACTTGCTTATGCGACAAGAGGTGCAAGTTGGAATGCACATAGACCAACTCTTCTATTTTTTTGCAGCCAACCGATTGTGCTTAACTAAGTGGATAAAGGAGTATGTACTCTAGTCCTGCTCAGTCAAGAACTTGCAACTTGTTGAAATTGGCGATAAAGTCAATACAACATTTGTAATCATAAAACGTAATATATAGCTGCAAAAGAATAGTAAGAATGTTAAAAAATTAGAAGTGCTTACCTATGAAACTTTGATTGCAAGAAGTTGCAGGTACATAGAACCTTGCCCATAGAGGTACCATCATGTATTAGAGTCTTTATCCTTGTCTGAAAGAGTGCTAAGATTGTGATTATGTGATGTTATGAAGCAACCAAACTCATCCACAACAATATCCTCAACATTTAGATCTGGGAAGATTCTTCAGATGGTAGCCTTGTACCAATCAGCAACTTCTACATCTTTATATGGTTCCTCTCTTGGAAAAAGAAAGTATTTTCATGTTGTAATATTTGGGAGACAATGCAAACGGAAAGAGATGCAAGGGTGTAATCATCTTATTCCAACAATCAACAATGATTCTTTGCACTCTTTTGAAAAATACTGATGTCGGATCATTCTCTTTGTGTCATGCCCCTGACTTGTTAGACAAGAAACTAAATTAAATAAAACTGTAATATCCCTAATAGGATCTGCCCTAAATTTCTGATTTAGTTTTCTGCTCAAACCCTAGGACTGAATTCTGATTTTTATTTCTGAAGTATGAACACTTATGGGCAGCGAATAACATGTGCCAAACATTCACATAAATATGCCAAACATGTAGATAACATCAACCATGATTCCAACCATGTATAACAACCATCCAAATGCCAAACATATGACAAACAAATCTGATTTCTGAATAAACAAGTCTGCTGCTCCAAATCTGAATATGCTGATTTGGAATTACATCAAACTCATGGGCTCAAACATGCCAAACATTGCCCAGATTTCTGCTCATACAAGTCTGACCTAAATTAGGTTTATACATACTACAAATATGCAAAAATGTCTTCAAACATCAAACCCTAGATGGGCGAATCCTCCATGACAAACGCTCAGGGTTTGCTGCTCCAAAAATGTGAAATCACCCTCCAAAATGGGCGCTCAAATCTGCTCCAAAGATTATGGCGTGAAATCTCAAAAACTCCTCAAAAATCTTCAATGAAGTGCAAGTGTGAACTCCGTATGAATTCACCTCCAAGATGAGTTAGGTTTTCGTCCAACTCACCAAATATTCCTAAGGGTTTTTGTCCTTGGAATATGCTTAAATAAAAGTGCAGCCAAAGAGATAATTCTCCAAATGAAAATGAAATGATTGAATCATGAAAATGACTTGTTTCTTCCTTCTTTTATAGCCCTCCAATAAGACCTCCTCAAGGCTGACCTCCCTCTAGCAATTTCTTTTTATTTTTATTTTCTTTTCTCTTCCCTCTTGGCCGACCTCCCTTGGGCAATTATTTTATTATTTTTTATTTCTTTTTTCCCACATGGCCAACCTCTTCTTTATTTTATTTTCTTTTTTTTATTTTCTTTCTCTCCCCTAAGTCGCTCACCTCCTTAGCAATTTTCTCTATTTTATTTTTCTTCACCAAGTGGCTCATAAAAATATTAGAAGTCATTTCACATCTCAAATTTGCCCAATAAAATTAGTTAAATATAAATAATCCGAAATGATTAGGATTACTTAGTATTTAACCAATTAGGTTATTCCCTTGCCCTTCCTGCTTAGCCTACGGGAATAGAATAGGCTAACCAACTTCATTAGGTGATCACTCAGAAAAAGAGGACATTACAAAAACCCATCGCTGGCCATAATAAGACAAAGGCCAGCTCTAGGAGACAAACAGCACTAGAAGACAAAAGAAATCCTTAACTAATGTTAACCAAAGGGCAGCGGTGGTAGTCAAAAGGCATCGGATGTGTTTAAAGAGGTGTGATTCCTTCCTATGAAGTGTATAAAACAAGGATCCAAAGAGCATTGAAGCAATAAAGTGATCAGCAAATAAATGTATCTTGGCCGAGATAAATCTGCAAGGCATATATCAGCAGTGAAATATATACATATATGCAATAATTGATAGCAGCCAAGGTAATATATAACAGCAGTACAAATATTGATATTGGGAGGAGAAGAAATAAAGGAATTCAGAAAAAGGAAATAAAGGGAAGGAATGCAAATACATACTGATACAGCAGAGAATTATTTATGGCAGCCATTCTATCATGCTATAACTCTATCATCCTCTCATTCTATTAATCTATTATTCCATCATTCTATTATTCGATTATTATATCATTCTTTCATTCTATTTTTCTATCATTCTATCATTCTTTAATTCTATCATTCTATCATTCTATTAATCTATTATTCCATCATTCTATTATTATATCATTCTTTCATTCTATCCTTCTACCCTTCTATCATTCTATAATTCTATCATTCTATCATTCGATTATTCTATCCTTCAATTATTCTATCATTCTATTGTTCTATAATTCTATTATTGAATCAATCAAATCAGCAAATATCTGAGATGTCAATTAGCAATCAAAGAAAGCTATCTTCATTGGAAGAATGTTATATAAAGATCAAGCAAAAGGAAATATATCAAGTCATATATATGCTATACAACAAGTGTTAACAGCAAAGAAGGATATATTGCAATCCTTGAACTGAACTTGAAATCCATCAAGAGGTACGCTATATCAACCATCTAAGTTTCTAACAAATTCCTAAGCAATCCCTTTTGAATTCAGGGAGATGTTTGCAGGTAGGAAGGATGGTCCTTCCGAGTTCACAAGAGATGAAGAGGATGGCCCTCTCATGCTCTCATTAAGTCGGCCAAGAGATGAGGAGGATGGCCCTTCCATGCTCTTGAGCTTAATCAAAGAGGATGGCTCTCTTGAGCTTGATCGAGGAGGATGGCCCTCCAAGGTGCACTAGGAGCTGCAAGGCGGATGGCCCCCCTTACATGCTCTCGGCAATATTAAGGATGACCCGCCTTGATATTGCTACTTGCAAGTATTCCTAAGGAATTCACTATGTGATTGGCTTGAGGGATTGTGTTACGATGGACTCAACCAAATATTGATTATGTTATGAAGTAATGATCTCATTATTAATTATGCTATGATAGATGAATTTAATATGAATGTTGCTATGAACTGAATATTATCTTAATTTATTGATCTTTAATATTTCTAATATCCTTTTCTAGTAGTTATTATTGTATGCAAGTAAAGAAATCAGGAATATCCCAAAAAGGGACATTACACTTTGGTTGCATATATGTGCTTTATTTTTCAATCATGGAATCCATGACATGATATATTTCTCCCAAACTAACTAATCCGTATCAACAAACCTAATCATACTCATGATGGGCTTTAGTGAAACTCAAGTGGAATCCAAATAAGCCCACCAATCATCATTCAAGATCAATGATTTGACCTTTTGGGCCTTCTATGAATTTATTTGCCTCCACACACTCCAAAGGTTGCCAAAGACTATGGTGCTCAATGTCTCTCACACCTTCACAAGTCATCTCAAGACAATTGTGTGCGATGCAAATCAAATCTCAACAACCTAATATAGTGTGAAAAAAATAAATTTAAAAAGTAAATGATGTCATATAATTAAAATGTTATTGCATACTTAAAGTAAATTAAAAAAAATTGAAATTTCATGAACTTACCTTCAACAACTCCAACTTGGAGGACCTGAAGATGGCTTGTGGCATATGATGGTTTGTAACAAACATCTAAATCTCCTCACCCCTCAATGTACATTCCTTGCACCTGTTGATGATTGTTTTTGGACAAGTCAACAATAGAGTAAAACACTAGAGTATCCCACTCTCTCTTGAATAAAGCTCTTCAAAGGCTGAACTATGTGATCCAGTGAAGTAACTCCAAGGTTCCTTTTTATGATTCCTGATGGGTTAACTCAGTGATTACATGTGATCTTGCTGATAATCACAAAGGGACTTATGCAGACTCTTCTTCATACTTATTTAGCTTATTCCTCCTTTCAGTGTGGATGATGTATTCAGGGTCTCAATGATAAATAAAATGAAAAAAAGTTAAGGGTTCAGAAAGTTAATCTAAGGTCAATGAAGCAATGATGTTGTACGAATAGACAAACTCCTAAGTAAACCTAACTTCACTTCGCCAAGGATGCCTACAACTACATGAAGTTGGTGCAATCTCCTAAGGTTTGCGAATGGTTTTCAAATCATGAAGGTTCATATGAGCACCCATAAGACGGCGCAGCTCAAACAAGCATCCACAATCGAACTTAAGCAAATAAACTCAGACTAGCTTTACACAACACTTCATCAGTGATGAATGTTAAAAGCATGAGCTAGGAGTTGATCAAATATCCAATACAACAAACATTACAACAAAGAACTTCTAATCTACTTGAAACATCATCTCCATTCCATTGAAGTACAAGAAACCAAGTTATTTCACAAGATAACACTTGAACACCAAATAAACTTCCAATGTCTTTTGCATTAACCTTGAGAAATATTTACAACAATTTCAAGTCCTCTTAGAGAATTTTGAGAGTCTCCTATTCTACTCCTACTTGCCTACAATCTAATTTCTATATCTTACAAATGAGGCAACAAGGCCTTTATATAGTGCCCAGAATACAATGAATGGCTGAGATTAATTCAATAGCCAAGGGTCTAGATCATGCCACCTCACAGGTAGTTACAACAAATTGCTATTTTTAGCATAAAAGAGGGAGGCAATGAAGGCACGTTTTCCAATGTGATAAGGTAAGGCGAAAGCATTTAAAATATTCCTCCACATAGGAATCCCTTTGACTTATTTTATTAAATGATACATTTAATGCATTAAATAATGTGGCTAATCAAAATTGAATGATGTGTTCTCGCCACATAGATGCCAACTCAGCATACTTTGAAAATTGTATCACCTTTATGTGATGTATTCAATGTGATTGCTAGAACTTGTATGTTTAGGAATACATCTTGTTGATCTTTGCCTTGTACATCTCCTTGCAACTGGACGTATGATACTTGTAGCTCATTTGATTGACTTTGTAATGTTTCTTCTTCTTGCAGGTAGGTTGATATGATGATCTTCTTTGATGTTTCTTCTTAAAGAGTGGAGTAGTAGAGATATGATGACTTGAAGTAGAATGTATGATAATCTTCATTCATGAAGAGTAGGAGAATCTCTTGGACTTAAAGGTTGAATGGAGCTTGAAGTATGATGGATGAATATCTTTGCTTGATGTAGAAGACTTGATGAAGTGATCCTTCATTGATGGCCTTTGAAGTGACCTTCTTTGAGTGTAGATGATAACACCTTCCTTGGATGTGAAGTAGATGTTGATAACCTCTAGAAGAAACTTTGAAGCTTGACGAACCTTGACTTGAAGCTTGAATGGATGAATGTTTCGAACATGATTATCCTTGATGAAGTACACTTGCAAGATATTCCTCGGAGAGCTTGAATGGATAGATGCCTTGAAGTAATACACTTGAACTTAATGTGATCCAACATGATGTCATTGATGTAGGAGACTTGAGGTGTGATCCCCCTGCAACTTGAAGGCTTCTCAGGTACTTGTCCTTGATGACTCCTTAGCTTCACCAACACCCCTTCCTTCAATGATGCAACTTGATAATCTTCAAAGGCGGCTAGCATGATGCTCCTTACTCCTCGCTTGAAGGTGATTCCTTGGATAACTCCTTAGCCTTGTTAATGCTCCTACAAGACAAGGTAAACGATATATCAATGACTTCATAAGATAAAACAACTTTAAACATGTAATAATGCCACTTCAAACCTAGGCGCAAATATAGGTAAAAATAGGAACAAAGTGCGCCTAACACAAATTAGTCCCACATTCATTATTTCAAATGATTTCTAGCAATTGTAATGTTTAAAAATGATCTCCCTTATCAAGGCGCCTACTTCTAGGTGTGAACTGAGAGACTCCCCTCAAGGCGCCAATTTAAACTTGATTTTCACCTCTACAAGGCTAGGCGCTAATTTAAAGATACACCAACATTTTGCTCTTAAGGCGCTAAAGTGATTTGGGAAGGTAAGATAGGGCGCCTAAACTCTTCATACAAGATTTTAGTTATTTAGAAAACTTCTAACACTAGGCGCTCATTGAATGGTGCTTTCCTTCTCCTAAATCTAGGCGCCTAAACTCATGTAGCTCAATCTTGACATCCTTAAGGCTCTCCAACACTTGATATACCCTTGTGAGATTATTCTACCCTTAGGCGCAATCTATTACTGTCTTAAACTCCATCCTCACATCAAGGCGCCTAAACTCATGTCCTTCAACCTAAGGCGCAATTGTTATGATCTTCTGAACATGCAATGGGCGCCTAAACTCTTCAATCATTCCTTTGTCCCAAATTTGGATGTTTAAGGTCTCTTATGCCAATTTCAATCAAGGCGCCCTATCTTGGAGCGTTTGGAAGTTGATCTTCCTCTAGGCGCACTTTGAAGCTCAACCTAAGGTGCTCATGTGGGTGTCTGCAAGTGAGAGAATGCGCCTAACCTCACTGAACAAATTCGCGCCTAGATTTGGCAGTCTCAGGGCATAAGGTATATTGAAAAATATATTTAAGTATAAGTTTAGAGATTGAAACTTATACTTTAAATATTTTTCAATATACCTTTCAGGATGTTTGAGATAGGTCTCAGATCCACTGGATTTAACATGTAGATTATAGAATTTGGAGGATCCACCAAATTTCAAACTTAGTCAATTTTTCAGTGTTTCAAGATTTCAGGCTACCAGACTTAGTCATTTTCAGGATCTCAAACATCATGATAGGGGTTAGTTTAAACACATCATGCTCTCTCATGCTAAGGCGCAACTTTGGGTTAGTTTGAACATCTCTTCATGCTAAGGCGCCAAAATGGCAAAAGCAACACTAATTTAAATCTAGGCGCCAAAATCAAAAGGTTTTGATACAATCTTTCCCAAGGCGCCAAAATCAAACTACTTTGAAGGTAAAGGGCGCCATCTAACTCATCTATCTAAACTTCATCCACATCGGGGTGCAATTTTGAGTGTTCAAACTCCTTATAAGCTTAGGCGCCTAATCTTATTGGGCTTAATGTATCATATTGAATCAACTTTGGAAGTCACAATAACTCCCTCCTTAAAGGCGCCCAAAACACATGACCTCAAGGCGCTATAAACCTCATTTCACATCAAGGCGCCAAAATTCACTTGCACCTAAGACTTTCTCTGGAGGTTGCTTAGACACCATAGGGCGCCTAAGTTCCTAGATTACTCCTTCGTCGAATTCTTGGATCATTGAAGGTCTTTGATGTCAATTTGAATCAAGGCGCCCTATCTTGGAGAGATTGAAGGTTGATTGTCCTCTAGGCGCTGATGTGAGTTTGTCCAGATGATAAAAGGCGCCCTAAGTTCTAGGCGGAATTTTGAGGTGATCCTAGAGCAATTTCGCGCCCAGAATTGACAACGCCCAAGGTAAGGTATATTGAAAAATATATTTAAGTATAAGAAATTTGAATTTCTTATACTTTAAATATTTTTCAATATACCTTTCAAGATGTTTGAGATAGGTCTCAGATCCACTGGATTTAACATGCAGATTCTAGATTTTTGAGGATCCACCAGATTTCAGACTTAGCCAATTTCAGGATCTTCAGGATCAGGATACCAGACTTAGTCATTTTCAGGGTCTCAAACATCAGGATCAGGTCATCAAGGGGCTCTAAGACTCAAACACCACTAACTTCATCATGCAAAGGACATCATCCTGGACTTAGCAAAGCACTGGAATTCAAAAAAAAAGGGGGTCCCCATTTGCAATGGGGCGATGTGTGATTTGGTCACAACAGCACCCACTATATCGCTGTGCCCATCTTCTGCATCACATAGTTGAGATAATAGGCAGTACATGGTGTCCAAAAAATATGCCCAAATGTTACCTAGACCAATAAACCAGCTGCCCTACAATTTTAGCATTGTTCGTTTGACTTGGACAACATTTTTAGCACCCTCCATCTCTATTGCCTCTATGAGAATTTTGACAATAACATTTGCATCCTTCACTTGCCCCTCACAATCAACCGCCTTCAAAAACATTGCCCCTTTAAGGCACATTACAATGACGTTAATTAAATGACGTTTCTTACAATCTTTCCATGCATAAGAAACAATGAACACTCTTGTTTCAGCCAATGAGTCCCCAATTGATTGTAGTGATGTCTCTACAAAGTGTTTTTTTTTTTTGCCAATAAAGTGGTGCACACGTTGTCATACCAAAGACCTTTGTAACCCAAGGGTGTTTGATTGATTATCGTCACCACTTCCTACCAATAATGGTGATATCACTAGGTTGAAAAAAGGCCCATTGCCATAAAACTATAACATGCAGCATCTTCATCTGCAATATTCCTCACCTCATTTTGAAATGCCTTATCCAATGGTCCTCTTTTGTGAGAAAAGAGAATTTATTGTCTTCTTAGAAAGACAATGTTGCAAAGAAAGGATGTAAGGCAGCCCCCTTTGTAGATCCCAAAAAAGTCCCTATAGGTCACTTGTGCAATCCTTTATTGGATAAAGGATGAGATCTTAATTTTGCTCCCTTGCTTATAATATCAACTTCTTCTTACTATTTGATATATAAGACAATTTGTTCCTTTGACAACACCTTTTTGTTTGGCTCTAGACAAACTCTATTTCTCTAGCCAGCCATAGCACATAGGTGAGTTTTCACTCGACTATATGAGTTCTTAGGGATATTTATATGAGGCCATGAATAAGACCAAGGAAGCTATCAAGAGCAGGATGGGCAATGACAAAGATAAGTACATGCCAATATAGGATATCATCAATGACGTGATCAGCAAATGCATTGCTCCCTTCATGCCACTAGATACTATCTCAATTCAACATTGTTCTATATTGACTCATATTGAGATGAAACAAAGGTGGCAAAGAGCCTCCTCAAACGTGTCGAGAGTTTTCCCCCTTCTTCAGATGATCGGTAAGCAACTATGGTAGAGTTGCCCTAATACGAGGAAGCAAAGAGATTTTTCTCTAGTGTTGGTGTCGTAGAAGGTAGGACCACCTTAAAACTATGTATTTGCAATCAAGTTTTGTCTTTTTCTTTGTTTGAAAGTTTAAAGCTTGACTTTGAAGTCTGAAATACATTATAGATATTAAATTTTAACTGTATCATACATGATAGAATCTCGATAAAATTTAGGTTTTGTCAATAATGGTGAAATTTTTTGGCAAGAAAAACAAAAACAACCAATGGATGACAATGCACATTTTACACCAGCCATGTAGTTCATCCGTTTGTGAGTGTTCTTAGAGTGTGTTTGAACACACTCCAAAAAAAGCAACCTTTTGACTCAGCAGTGGATGAATGATTTGGTGTTGGCTAAAAAAATTGTTATGACCCTTACATCCTAACCTTTTATTATTCTAAGCATTGTAAAAATCATAGTTTAGCTATTTAGTTAACATTACATTGTGTGGATTTATCCCACATGCATCACATAAAATTGTAATAATGTAATGAGCTCATATTAAGTGGGTAGATTTATCCCACATTGGTTTTACCTCATAAGTCTCTCCTTGTGAGACCTTCATATTGATGTTGTAATAAAAAGGAAATCTTGAAATCATATTTTGTAATAGAGTTTTGCTCTTAAGGAGGTTGCACCCTCAAAGAGGCCTACATTACTTGTAATGTCCTGTTCTAGAATTTCCTTATTTTTCCTTAAATAAATAACCCTAACTCACAGTAATAGTTGCATAGTTAATTATAAATATTAATTTATCCTAAAAAATGTAATTTTTATTATAAAGTCAGATTTAAAGCTTATGATGTATCTCTGAAAATATAAAACTTATCCTTTATGCTCTGCTGTAATTCTTCTTCCAATTTGCAGTAATTTCTCTTTGTATGAATGTCTTTGAAATGTTTCTAATTTCTGCCCAAGTTAGGGGTTTTTGTCCCTTAACTTGAGGAATTAAGGGTATTTGTCCTTAATTTCTAATCTTGAGGGGTTTCATCCTCAGATTTCTGAAATCTTAATATGTATTCCACAAGGAAAATAGATATTATGTCTTCATGATGATATGATATGATTGATCACTTCTCCTTGTTTGGTTTATCTTATATAACTTATTTCTTCAAGAGACACACCCCTTCACATGCCTTTTGACTATTGACTAATCTTTATTTAGTTTTAGTTTTATAATAGTAATAATCCTTCCTTAGGCGCTTCCTTTATTCCTCCCTGCGACTACTGTGCTGGATACACCTACTGGATTATGAAGTAATAGCTTGAGACTCCCAACTGGCATGGCGTGATCTGTAATAAGTTTAGTTGGAGTGAATTCAACTCCCTTAATGCTTGTGTCCGAAGTATGTGACGAATGAGACCCTCCGGGTGTTGAAGACACATGAATCCATGGCCTGCAATATGTGTTCCATCTTCTGATTGAAGGCGAACGACTTCAATATGGTCCTAATCCTCACGGGTGGGAAATACTTCAAATACCAAAGTTCCCCTTATCCCATACGCTAAAGGAGAAGTGTTGCGGGTAATTTAGGAGCGGTTTAGATGTCCAAACGCATACATGGCTCCCTCACAGTCTATATCGCCTCCAGCACTACGATATGATTTCCAATATGAATTTCTTGCACAAATATATTAGCGCTATTATGCCATGTTTGGCTGACTATATTCAATGTTGTTATATTGCATATCCTAACCCCAAGTTGTTATAGACTGCAAATGTTCTAACCAAAATCATCAAATCCGTGGGGAATGGAAATCAGAACATCTTATAGAAAAAAGAAGCATGCTATGTCGATAGGCCCCACAAAGCTTTAGAAACATTCTGCACAAAGGTAAACATAGTCACTACAACCTGAATTCGCATCATATGATAGTCTCCCAATCTACGAAATTAGCATTGCTATGAGTAGTTTGAAAAAGGTAATAATAATCATGATGTGCTTTTGTCTTTCCTTAAGACCCACGGAAGATGTATGAGGGGCGTTGGGTTAATCTTGTTCTAATTTCAAGGAGGGCACATTACATTACTTGTTCCAAATTCATCAAAATAAGCATATTTGCAACTAGTCTCCAAGCATTGAGTTATTTTTGCATGTTATTTCTTTTGTTTGATAATATTTTGCAAGTGAAATCCTAACAAATGGTATCAAAGCTCTTTACAAGGCCATGTTCCACAGCAACAACAATAGTTTAGTGGCTTGCTACAACTACCAACCATATGCTCTCACCTCATCCATATGAAATCTTAGTGATCAGAAAGTGGTGAACACAGTGGAGTTCTAACCATTCTTTGCCAAAAAAAATTCCTTGCAATAGTGGTCTAGGTTAGAAACCCTATGTCAAGGGTATTTATATATCCTTAGACAATTGTCATTTCTGGCTAAGCACAATGAATTAGTGTGTGAAGTGAGGTGGGATTTGTCTCACCAATACCCAGATCTCAAATAACATCTATATATGACCATGAGCTTCCATGTACCTACAAATATATCAAAGGACCCTTTAGGTAAAGGAGAAACCTCACCATAGGAAGCCATTGATTGTCTACAGTCTATACTATATAGTGTATTGGTTAGTGATTAGCGCCATGAAGTTACTATCTTTGTACCTTGAAGATGAGAGTACAACTACAAGAAGTCGGAATCCTCTATAGTTAGAACTCTGAAATATCAAGCCAGTTCACTATTTACGAATATGAAAAGTATGTCAAAGAGCCTACAAACTAGACACACCCTAACCTAGCAGTTTCCCTCTTACACCCTAGTTGTGAAGAGAGTTAGGCATATTAGGCCAAAGATTGGAAGACCAATGTAATGTCCCTATCTAGGAACAATACTAGTTTTACGCTAAGAATTCAAATACCCCAAGTTTAGGGTTAGGGTTTCGGAATTACATTTCTATTACCTTCCAATTTGCATCATTCTTGTGCCCTAAATCTGCAATCATAACATAAGAAACACATATACAAAATATAGGTGTACAAACATACCTCTTGAATTATTAGTGTTAGATAAGCTTTCCCTATATATAAACAATAAGCATATAGATTGATTTATTACTTATTGTTATGAAGTTACATTCACGGATTCCACTCCATTATAGTAATGAAGACATGATATTCTTTGGTACATGATGACTCCATGCTGGCTCTTAGGGGGGGCATGGCAGTCCTCATATTCAGTTTCTCCATACTAGCCCTAAGGGGGCTTGGCAGGTTCAAGCTGTCATACATGGCCTCCATACTGGCCCTTACGCGGGGGTATGGCAGGGGTGTAGACCAGATTGCCTCCAAACTAGCCTTAGGGGGATATGGCAGGATTCCATAGCCTTAGTCTATCTGTCATTCACTCCTATGACGGAGGATTGAAAATAGCAATAAATTACTTATATAGATTCAAGCTGACATGTTCACAATATTTCTTTCATTGCATAATAAGTATGATTACTAGAATATATGCCTGACCTGTAGATCTGAAACTGTATTATACAAATTCAACAATGGTTTTCAAGTTCTGAGTCAAATGCTCTAGTAATGATGCTTTCTGCTTATATGAGTACTATTATGCATGTTCTATGTTATTATATAGGTCTATGAATGGTTACGATCTTTATGAAGGAATGCATCCTTTTGTTAAGAAATGCAACTCACAAACAAATCACTGTCCTCTTGATAAGAGTCGATGTCTTTTAACAAATTCGCACCTTTTAATATGATCGCTGCCTTATGTGCTCAACAAGGTTATATACTGTCATACAACAGACATTAGTTACTGCTAACTTCATATTAATTTCTACCTTAATATCAATCGAGTATCTTTTAATAGTATGTTATGTCTTGAGGTCAGCTTATAGAGGAGGGGACATCACAGTCCACCCTTCCCAAGATTGCTTGTCCTCAAGCAATTACACACTAGGATACTCTTTGAGTTAGAAGAGTCCCATTATCTCTCAACAACAAAACCAAGAGTTGGTAACTGGTAAGGTCCCTAACTTAAGACAAGTTTCTCTCGTCACAGGGAGAGGAAACCGATTTGGCCCAATTGTTGGACATGGATATCCTTTGAGTCCAAGAATTTCTCCTATATTAGCACGACACACATCTATGACCTCAAATGCAATGTTCTTTTCTGATATATCTTTTCGGTCTTACTAATTTGTATGCTCTAGAGTAGTCTTGATGACCCTCTCATGGAGTATCATGGTATGTCCTCATAATCCTTTCTTTCATTTCTGACCCGGGGATTTGTAACTTTGTATATGCTTATTAGCAATTTTGTTGTAACTCTACATTACTCTAATCAAGAAAGGGAACTTAAGCCCTTGGATGAAATGATCTATTAAGTCAATTTTCAAGATTGATCATATGTGTTACGGACCGGTTTGTATTGCCATTGTTTCAATGAGTGTGGGATAGATCACTTGATTGTATATTTGATCTTGTTCCGAAGGAAATAGAATAGTCTATTCTTAAGTATGTTCATCCTTCCAGAAACCTGATGAATATATCTTATGATAGATTTCCAATATTTCTCGTAAGATCTCTCAAGAGTTCAAATTGTAGGTTCCTAAAGGATTGAATCGTCTGCTTTTAAGAGATTGACAATCCTAGGCTAAGATGATATCTCAAAATGCTTATCTCGAAGCTTGAAAGATAATCTTAATTCATCTTTGTATCTTTAGTTATGCCTAAGTTTTCGTGACAACTAGTGATAGCAATGTGAGTTTCTATAGTTAAGTTAGATTGTTAGATTCTATCGTTAACTATATTGATTTGTTATGATTGTTCCCTCCTTAGAAATATTTTTGGATATTTTGATTGTTTGATTTCTTGAAGGATGTCAATGAATTGATTTATCCTTGTACCACCATTTGGGGACTTATCAATTCAAGAAGTGTTTGACAATAAAGTTTTGATAGATTTGGCATTTTCATTAAACACACATGGAGTAAATTATTGAACAAACCCCAGACATGAAGTGCACTTAATACATGAAGCATATGTGTTACACAAAGCTTATGGAATATGGAAGATACACGTAATACACAAAAGTATACGAAGCATGAACATAGTGTGAATACACAAGTATACGCATGTAATATTTGAAACATATAGAATACGCTTGATACACAAAGTATGAAGCATAAAATATACGCACGTAATACACAAGAATTAAGCATACATATGTAACACATTAAGTATGATTCATGTAGGATGCAAAGTGCAAAGTACAAAGTATACGCATGAATACATGCAGTACATGAAGCATGAAGTATATGAGTATTCGTATGAATATACGTAAGATACAAAATGGGAAACACACGCATAAATACATTAAGTATGTACATGAGTCACATAAGTCGCAAAGCATACGTAGAAGAAAATACATAAGTCATGGAGCATACATGCAAGTCACAAAGTATAAACCTGAATACATGTAAGCCATTGAGCATATAAGTCATACATGAGTCACGGAGTAGACACTTGAATATACATAAGTCATGAAGTAAATGCCAGTCACAAAGTATACCTACATAAGTTGCAAAGTGTTCACATGCACGCAAGTCGCAAAGTATACGCATGAACACAAGTAAGTTATAATGAATACATGTAAGTCACAAGTATGAATACACATAAGTCACCAAGTATTCACTACAGAAAGTACACACAGGAAACATGAACCATATACATGAATGCACGTAATACATGAAACATGCACAAGTCATGAAGTACACTTATAAATACATAGAGTTAAAAAAATGCGTAATACATGTAAGCCCCCAAGTATGAATTAAGTCACCAAGAGTCATAAAGTGTTCACATGAATACACGTAATTTGCAAGGTTTACACATGAATACACTTGAATACACTCGAATGCAAGGTCATAAAGTATACAATTGAATAGTCAAAGTCATGGAGTATACACGTATACACAAAGTCATAAAGTATACTATTGAGTACACAAAATCATGGAGTATGCACTTGAATACACGTAGTCATAAAGTATACAATTGCATACACAAAGTCATGGAGTATACACTCGAATACATGAAGTCATAAAAGTATACAATTGCATACACAAAGTCATGGAGTATACACTTGAATACATAGTCATAAAACTTATCCATTTGAATACAAAGTCATGGAGTATACACTCAAATACAAATACAAGTCATAGAGTATACACTCAAATACATAGTCATGAAGTATACACTTGGATACAAATACAAAGTCATAGAGTATACACTCAAATACATAGTCATGAAGTATGCACTTGAATACAAAATCATAGAGTATACACATGATTACAAATACAAAGTCATAGAGTATACACTCAAATACATGGTCATGAAGTATGCACTTGAATACAAAATCATAGAGTATACACACGAATACAAATATAAAGTCAGAGAGTATACACTCGAATACATGGTCAGGAAGTATACACTTGAGTACAAAGAGTCACAAAATATGAATACACATAAGTTGCATTAATACATGTAAGTATACCGTCAGACAACTGGGAAGGGGACTTAGTGCATCCCATACTATACTATGGATCCATCCACCATCCCAAGGCCACCAAGTATACACGAGTATGCACAGCAAGCATAAAACATACACATAAATACACGTAATACACAAAGTATTCACATGAGTTCATAAGTCACAAAGTATACACATGGAAGCACAATCTATAGAAATGCAAGATTGGCCTACTTTGAATAGTTAATTCTAATTGAATGGTGGTTACAATAGGTATGTCTCGCAGGCTGGCAGGAACATGCTCTGATACCATTTGTAATGTCCCTATCTAGGAACAATACTAGTTTTACGCTAAGAATTCAAATACCCCAAGTTTAGGGTTAGGGTTTCAGAATTACATTTCTATTACCTTCCAATTTGCATCATTCTTGTGCCCTAAATCTGCAATCATAACATAAGAAACACATATACAAAATATAGGTGTACAAACATACCTCTTGAATTATTAGTGTTAGATAAGATTTCCCTATATATAAACAATAAGCATATAGATTGATTTATTACTTATTGTTATGAAGTTACATTCACGGATTCCACTCCATTATAGTAATGAAGACATGATATTCTTTGGTACATGATGACTCCATGCTGGCTCTTACGAGGGGCATGGCAGTCCTCATGTTCAGTTTCTTCATACTAGCCCTAAGGGGGCTTGGCAGGTTCAAGCTGTCATACATGGCCTCCATACTGGCCCTTACGGGGGGGTATGGCAGGGGTGTAGACCAGATTGCCTCCAAACTGGCCTTAGGGGGATATGGCAGGACTGCATAGCCTCAGTCTATCTGTCATTCACTCCTATGACGGAGGATTGAAAATAGCAATAAATTACTTATATAGATTCAAGCTGACATGTTCACAATATTTCTTTCATTGCATAATAAGTATGGTTACTAGAATATATGTCTGACCTGTAGATCTGAAACTATATTATACAAATTCAACAATGGTCTTCAAGTTCTGAGTCAAATGCTCTAGTAATGATGCTTTCTACTTATATGAGTACTATTATGCATGTTCTATGTTATTATATAGGTCTATGAATGGTTACGATCTTTATGAAGGAATGCATCCTTTTGTTAAGAAATGCAACTCACAAACAAATCACTGTCCTCTTGATAAGAGTCGATGTCTTTTAACAAATTCGCACCTTTTAATATGATCACTGCCTTATGTGCTCAACAAGGTTATATATTGTCATACAACAGACATTAGTTACTGCTAACTTCATATTAATTTCTACCTTAATATCAATCGAGTATCTTTTAATAGTATGTTATGTCTTGAGGTCAGCTTATAGAGGAGGGGACATCACAACCAAGGCAAATCTGCATTGATCCGCGCAACTTTGAGCATATTTGTCAAAGTGGGTTGTAGCGTTTTGTAGTATTCAAAAGGAAGGAATTGTGTCAGATATGTCTCAATTATTCGGCTACTATGCAATTTTCCATATCGAATCTTCTAAGGTGAATTTCTCTCAAATCGAGAGGAATTTGATAATTATGTCTAAAAAATTTGCCAAAAAAAAAGCTTGAGCAGTTTTTTCCATCGTGGAGGCACCTATACCATTATTGAAATAGTCTCATTGAGTTAATTGTTTAGATATATAACCCCAATACACCTTCCAATACCCCTAGGTGACCCAAAACGGTCAAGGTCACCATTCTTAGGACCTCACTTTGGAAAGCTTGATATGGAACTAAAGACAATCAAGGACTCACTTTCAATCTTGACCAAGTTAGAAAAATCCAACAAGATAGAAGAAATCAAATCTCAAACTATCGAGCTTAGCAGTAAACATGATGCAATGCAAGTTGCCCTTTCACAACTGCAACCACAAGGACAGCATAGTGAGCAACATAGCTCCTCTAGTCACAATTCTAGTTCATGAAATCATACCTTTGGACAACATAGTTTTGGGGACTGCCAAAGCGTGTACACCCAAACTTGATTTTCCCAAATTTGATGAAGATGACCCCACTAGCTAGATTTACTGAGCAAAACAATACTTCACCATGAATCAAACCCCCATGCGACAAAAGGTGTCCATAGCCTCATTCAACTTGGAACACAAGGCAATCAATGGTACCAATGGCTCAAGCAGACTTCTAAAACACCTACTTGGAATGGATGTTGCAAGTGTCTACTGGTTTGATTGGGCCCTAGTCCTTATGACGATTTCACCATAGCATTGCTACAACAAATTGGTTTTGTCTGAGTACCAAACACAATTTGAAATTTTGTCCAACAAGACAAAAGGTCTTGATGATGTTTTGTCTAAAAGTTGTTTCATAAGTGGTTTAAAAGAGGAAATTTGAGTCAAAGTAAAGATTTTTAGAACCAAAGACATGATGGAAGCCATTGACTTGGCCAAGTTAGTTGAAGACAAATTTGCCACTCAGCACTGTACACATAAACCTCCACAATTCTGCAATCCACCACCTACTCGATCCCCAATAACTCCATCCACACAAGCAACATCAATCAAGAACTTAAGTGATGTCAAGATGAAGGCTCGTCATGATATGGGGTTATACTACAATTGTGATGAAAAGTACTCACTAGGTCACAAATGCATTGAACAAAAATTGTATGTACTAGATGTGGAGTCACCTCCTATCTCTGAAGATTTGGAGCAACCGGAGGTCACTTCCAATGAAGAAGAAGAAGAACAAGTGCCAAAACCAAATGATGATCCTACCTTTGAGATTTCGATGCATGCCTTAGTCAAAATAGCCATGCCCCAGACGACGATAGAGGTTAAGGGGCACTTCAAAAGACAACATTTAACCATCCTCATTGATTCAAGTAGCACCCTTAATTTAATGGACCCCTGAGTCATTAAACAAGCAAATTGTTATGTGCATCCATGCTCTAATTTTGAGGTCATGATAACTAATGAGGAACACTAACCTACAGGGGGAAATGCAGGAACATTCGAATTTTAGTGGGCGACTGCAATTTGAAATTTGATGTGTTTCTAGGAGCACAATTGTTACACACATTATGACCCATCATGTTGGATTTCTCAAAAATTTGGATGCAACTTATAGATAATGACCAAAAATACACTCTTCACAAGTCTAAAAAGTAGGTTCCATAAACCTAATTAGCACCCATTGAATGGAGAAGATATTAAAAAGGGGGTCTTATGGGATTATGGCCCAACTTTGTGCTATACAACTAATAGAATCGGTAAACTAGAATTAACCGTCCAAGTTGCATGAACTTCTAGCCAAACATGCCTCAATACTTGTAGAGCCACAAGGACTACCACCTTAATGTTCCCGTCATGCAATTCAATTGATTTCAAGCAATATGCCAACAAATATTTGACCATATTGATACCCTTTTGTGCAAAAACCCAAGATTGAACGGATAGTGCAAGAATTGTTGTAAACAGGGGTCATTCAACCTAGTATCAACCATACCCTTCCTTGGTACTCCTTGTTCAGAAAAAACAATGGTTCATGGCATTTATGTGTAGATTTTTGGGAATTAAACAAAACCACAATCAAGGATAAGTTCCCAATTCATGTGATTAATGAGTTGCTCAATGAATTGCATGGGGCCCATTTCTTCTCCAAATTGGATTTACAGGTTGGATATCACTAGATCCACTTGTGCAAAAAGAATATTCCCAAGAACAACTTCCAAACTCATGAGGGCCACTACAAATTTTTGGTTATGTCGTTCGGCCTCACTAATGCCTCATCTACATTCCAAAGCTTGATGAACCAAAGTTTTTGGCCATTTCTCAAAAAGTTCATCGTAGTATTCTCTGATGACATCCTTGTCTACAACAAGACATGGAAAGAATAACTCATTCACCTAGATCAAACCCTCCAACTTCTTTCACCAAACCAGTTATGTGCAAAGTACTCCAAGTGTTCTTTTGGCCAAACAAAGACAATATCTCAGGCATATTTTTTCAATATGAATTAACGTAGACCCTGAAAAAATTGAAGATATGAAGAATCAGCCCAAACCCAAAACGCTCTAAAGTCTTCAAGGATTCATAGGTCTCATTGGCTACTATAAGAAATTTGTCAAGAACTAGAATAAAATTGTCCCCCCATTGATTGCTATGTCTTTAGCCATATAAGCAAACATCCTGTTGATGATTGTTTTTGGACAAGTCAACAATTAGAGTGAAATACTAAGTATCTGACTCCCTCTTGAGCAAAGCCTCTCGAATGCTGAACTAGGTGATCAAACAAGATGACTCCAAGGTTCCTTTCTGATGATTTTGGTAAGAGACAGCTCAGTGACTAAGTATGATTTTGCTGTTTAAACACAAAGGGACTTACGCAATTGTTCAAATAAGCTGTTGTTTCAATGATTACGGAAGCGAATACTGGAGAGTCTAAGTACTACAGCTGATGGCGTATGATTTGGCAATTGATGTTCTTGGTTCTAATTCTAACTAAATGGATAAAAAAGACAAAAGATGTAAGGTTTAGAAACACTAATTTAATCCTAAATGTAAGGATGATTACTACTCTAGGTGAAACCAAACCAGATCCTGCTTCGCCAAGATGTACAACTACACAAGATAGGTGCAATCTTCTAGGGTATACAAGATGTTTAAATCACTTATGCTCATGAAAATTTCAACAAACATAAAGATCAAATTGATGTCCAATTCTGTTCAGGCTAACCATGCACTGCAATTTGCAAGCCACAAACTACAAATGGTATGAACTTTAGATTTCACCACAAAGCAAGAAAGAAACCTTCCATTAACTAACATGAACTTAAAGAAAACTTAATCTGACTTAATATTCGTTTGAAAATCTAAACCATGCAACACTCAGAAACGCAAATAGAATCACCAAAGCAATGAATCTTTTATTATCTCAAAGAGCTCTTGCAACAATTTCAGAAATTTCAACCGTACAAATGAGAGCAACAAGAGCCCTTTTATAGACCTCAAAATGAATGAAGGGTCAAGATCGATCGGCCAAGTCAGCGGACCAGATCAAGCCACATCACAAATAGTTGTAATAAACTTCTCTGTATTAAATGAAAGAGGCCAGCTTTATTAAATGAAGGAGGTTATCTGCATTAAATGAGGGAGGCTATGAAGAAAAGAACAAAGGCACGCCTCGCAAGAAGATAAGAATGATTTATCATTATCTTATGAAGAATCCCCATGTGAATATCCATCACTAGAAGCTTGGCATTCAATGAATTTGGACACTATTTGCTTGACTTCTTCCACAGGTACACTTGACGCATTCTGAATGGTTCCTTTAGCTTCAAGTACATCAATTGAATAAAGGCCAAGTGTCCTTTCCCAATCGGTTATTCTTGCTTTGTTGTCGCCAAGGTGGACAGCAAGTGAAAATATACTATCAAGTCTCTCATCTGTAACATCATTTTCCTGAAAAAGAAAACTTGAACTTGTTCTTTCAGATTCTCAAGAGTCATTCCTCCAAATAGATTACAGATCTTCATTAAAGAAGCATGTATTCCATCCTGAATCCTTTGAAGCATACTTCTAACTCTCGACATATCTATTTCTATCTTATCCAGCAACTGTCCTTTGATGCGAAGGCTATAATACCAGGAGGAAAAGTTGTATGTTTTACCTTCTTCAATCACTTCAGCATGTAACAACTCATCAATGGATGTTTCCATCAGGCTTTTCAAGTGTGACAGGTATTGATCCTTGAGGTCTTTGAATTCAACACAAGATGTCATAAGTGCAAGTACCCTCTCCTTAAGACTAGTAATCTTATCACTCACTTGCATAATGTCTCTCAGATGTCTAAATGTAGTCTCCTTTGATCTTTTCATCCAATCCTTCATTCTGTGAGATGAAGACTTCAACTCTTCTAGGTGTTCAACTGTTTCAAGAGGAAGGAGAGATGGAGGTGTAGTTACTCTTTCCTGCTAATGAATAGGATGCACCAAATGCTGAATGTACTGTTCTAAGGCACGACATCTTTGCTCAGCCTTGATTCTGCCTTCTGTTTCTTGTCTTATGATAGCTCGAGCATTATCAATTGAATCCTGAAGTTCTTCTTCAACTTGCATTCCAGTCAAAGGACCCAGATTGATTGTATTGATGTCATAATCATCAGGTGTTACATCCTCTATATTCTTTTCAAGCCTAGGAACTGCTACATGTACTTTTCTTACACCTGTTTCATCTTTAGTGATCTTGGAAAGGATATTTGCCTTCTTCTTTGGTTTCTCCTTCGACATATCCAAGAGTAACTCATCAAATGGAAGGGGAGGACAGCTCTCAAGTTCACAATTCTCTCTGATTCTTTCCTGTAACCATTCTGGCAGTGATGAAAGATCTTGCTGATGTTGTAATTGTCTTCCTTGTGCAGGCAATGATTCCTCTTCAGCCTCATCCTTATCTTCAGTATCTGCTTCATCGATGATCTCAGTATCATGTGGACTAGAAGGAACTTCTTCCATTGGAGCTTCTGGAACTACATTCTCAACAGGTATCACTAAGTCTTGATTCAGTGGGATGTCACCTAGCTGTCTAGAAGAAGCAGTCTCAATACTTATCCTTTTCTTCTTTCTACTGGATTCTCCTTGAACAATCTCAAGCTGTTTCCTTTTCTTTCCTTGTCCTGAATCTTTCTCACTTCCTCTGCTTCGTGAATCTTTACTAGGTGCTTTATGTTGTTCTTGCTGATCCACTTCTCCCATCTTAGTATAGGTGAGTTTCTTACCTTCATCAAGCAAGGCTTGTACTTGTTTGTCTATTTGCTCTTCAGTGATAGCAATAACAGGCCTTATCAATCCTTCATCATCTACCTTTTCTCTATCTGCCCAATTGACTTCATAAGGCAAATTGCGAATTTTATCATATTCATCACCAAGAAGAGCTCTATCACCTTCTAATTGATCAGGAATTCTTAGTACCTTAGTAGCTCTTATCAGGTCCCATTTCAATCTTGAACACTTTTGCATCCTGATGTCATCATCATCTATAGCATTAGCCCAGTGATCCTCCAGTTGTTCTTTATGTTTATAAGAAGAATAAGACTGCTTGATAGCTCCATGTGGATCAAAGTTTTCTCTCCTCGAATCATGTGGATGCAGATGATAAGCCTGAAGCTCAACTTCTGAATGCTCAGCTGCCTGTAATGATGGACAAGAATAGTATCTACCGAGCTGAAGAGGAAACTGAACTCCTGCTTTCTTCCTTGCTTTCTGCATTTTATGAAATTCTAACAGTTGTCTGGAAACCTCTAGCAACACCATCCTGTTTGAGGGGTATCTAGGCAGTCTATATGGGAATGATGTAAATCCTTGAATCCTGATATAGGTGAACTTATCATACTGGATGTAATACCTTCCATATTGCTTGATGAAGTTCCTGGCAACACCAGTTAGTCTCCGATGTAGTTCACCTCTCAACTTCCTCACTATGAACATGGCGAAAGCATCATTGAATCTCTTGTAGTGATTGATGTTTTTCAGGTGGAGCTGAGGATAACACTGATGCGAGAGAATCTGTCCCGGCTTTGTACCTACTTGCCCTTTAGCTGTTAGTCCTTTGTAAACTACATTTCTTGCCAAGATATACACAAGGTATGAAGTCATGAAGAAAGACTTCGTTTCATCAAAGTTTTCAAGCTGTTCATCCAGGCAGTGGCTTATAAGGCCTGCCCAGTAAATCATCTTGTTCTTTGTAAACATATGATCAAAATAAGTATACATCCATCCTTCGAAGGTAGATGATTGTGGCCTACCTGTTACTCGATTCAGGGACATGATCAAGTAACTTATCTCCTGCTTGAAATCAGCCTTGTGATACTTGGGGTCTTCTGAATTGTATATCTTCATCGACGAATCATTCATCCACTTCTTCCTGATTTCTTGCATGTAGACCTTTGAGTTGCCTTCGAACGTCATCTGAGCAGTTGTAGGGCATATGAAGACTCCTTTCGCCTTCGGGATGTTGAAGATCTCCTGAATAGCTTCCCTCTGCAGGTAGGCAAGAACAGTTCCATCCTTTGCTATAATCTGTCTCTTCTCTTTGTCATAATGCTGAACACACTCCAACACTAGCTCGACGCTTGGCAAGGCAGGTGGAAAGCAAGCTGCTTGTACAATCCCGCTCTTCGCGATGGCTTTAATGTCTTCATTCCTGGTGATCGCAAGCAAGAAGTCTTTCCCTTCCTCCAAGTTGACGTGTCCCATGTTGGTGTCGCCGACATCCTTCCACTGCGTTTCTAGCTTGGACTCCAGTATGTTGGACTTGGCATCCATCTTGATAAGGACTTGCCTCTCCTTGGCCGTCATTCCCATCTATCTGCAAGACTGGACTCGAATAAGTGGATTGAAATAATGGATTTTATGAGTCTTCTACATCACTATTATCATGTTATCATGTCTTAATTCAATTTTCTAAGTACAAAGAGGTTTTATAAATGAAGAGCAACATATTCTAAGTCATTTTTCATTGAGGCATTATCTGATTTCTGAACATAAATTTGCAAATTTAGACAAATACAAGACAATTTTATAAAGTAGAAATGACCAAAACGTACCTTGTGCCCAATTTTCTTTTTGAAAAGGTGCAGATTTCTGGAAAAAATTAGTAAAAAATGGCAGAAATCTGGAGTAATAATGTGAAATCAGCTTTCTAAACTGCAGGTCTGCCCAAAAATCTGCTTTCTCCTTGAAAATCCAATACTCCTAGACAAAAATCGCTGCCCCTTTCAAGGAAATTCGCTCCACTTTAGTGAAAATTCGCTGCTTCTTCTTTGCAATTTGTAGAATGAATGAGGTAAATGGTGGGGCGCTCACCTTAAATAAGGTTGTTTCATCTTTATTAAATGAGGTCGGCTAAGGTCAAGTCGGCCTCATTTAGCATTAAATATTTACAAATTTTGAAAATTTTAAAACACAACTTTGGGCGCCAAATAAGAAGATTTAAGTCTATATAGGCGCCAAGATGGATGTCTTCTAAACAAGGATGCCTAACTTCTTCTTGATGCAGATGATGATGACCTCATTGTAGCTATGGAGTAGGAGACTCTCTTAAACTTGAAGTTGCATAAATGAAGTGTCTTTGCTTGACGTAGAAGTTGATGAAGTGATCTTGTCTTCAAAGTGATCCTTCGGAGGATAGATGACGACACCTTTCCTTGGATGTGAAGTAAATGTTGATGACCTCTGGGAGAAACTTTGAAGCTTGATGTATGATGATGATCTTTGAAGTGAAAGGTGATTAGCATGATAACATCTTCTTCTCTCAATGATGCATCTTGGTGATGAACTTGAAATGCTCCAACTTGAAGTGATTTAGGTACTCACTCTTGATGATCCTGAAGCATTCTTTAAATGATGACTCCTTCTTGAAGGTGATTCCAAGCTCTTCGCTCAAAGGTAACTCCTCAAATAACTCCTATCCTTTTGATGTACCCCTTTCAACTTTAGGCGCTTCTTCAGGACCTCAACATCTAATATACTCACTTCATTAATACTCACCTCACTCCAAGGCGCTCTATAAGGTGCCCAGAGCAACTGAAGGCGCCAAACTTAGATGAGAACAACCCCAAACAAAGGACTCAAACTTCTTTATCACACTAAGGCACAAATTTTACCTCTTGGGCTCAAGGCGCCCAAGTACAGGCTTCAACCATTAAGGCGCTAATATACTCACTACCTTCCTTAGGCTCCAAAACACTCCAACTCCACTCTAGGCGCCAAAATGAACTCTTAGCTTCCACTCTCACCAAGGCGCTAGTCCTAATACAAATTTCCCACATGTCATTCTTTTCAAGCATGCAAACTCCCCAAGGCGCATATACTCCTCAACAACCTCCTAGGGCGCAAGATATAGGTTCTTCATCCAAGGCGCCAGAAGGGTCCAAAGGCGCATTTCACCTCTAACCTCACCTCTGACCTTACTTTGAGGCGCCAAAACCTTTTGACATTTTAAGTAACTTCGAGAGAACTATTTTCCTTAAGGTGGTTCACTCCTTGCAATTAGATGTATGATACTTGTAACTCATTTGATTGACTTTATAATGTTTCTTCTTCTCGCAGAGTAGATAAAGATAATATAAGCTTACTTCATGAATCGAAGTAGAAATCTCTCTTGAACTTGCTAGGTGAAAGGACTTGAACTTGATGAAGTGATCCTTCATGATGGCCTTTGACATTACCTTCTTGGAGTGTAGATGATAACACCTTCCTTGGATGAAGTGGATAACCTCTGACCTAAACTTTGAAGCTTGATGAATCTTGAAGATCGGGTTTCCTCCTACTCCCCTTCTGGGCTCCAAAACATCAAAGGCGCATTGATTTGTCCAAGGCGCTCATTCATCATTCAAGGTGCCAATTCTTCTTCTAGGCGCTCATGGGTAGAACCTTCATGACTTTATGCCTCAAATTCCGCCTTCCCTAACCCAGGGCGCACATGGTGGTTGTCACAAGTCAAAAAATGCGCCAAACATCATCTCAGTGGTTTTCTTAAGTTCTTAAAGACTCTCATAAAGGCGCTCATTCCAGAGCCTTCAGATTGGCGCTAAAACTTCCTATGATGAAGGTATAGGATGATTGGATGAGTTTCATACTATCAAGGCGCATTTTGGGGTCTCGTTCACCTCTCTCCATGAAGGCTCTCCATCCACAAGTGATATCTTCCTCCAAGTATGAACAAGGCGCTTATAGGATGATATCATCAAGGCACTCAAACTGTTCTCCTCTACAAGGCGCCAACTCTCCTAACTGGCACTCAAAACACTTCTTCTCTACAAGGCGCTAAAGCACACCAAGGCGCTCATATTGACTGCACTCCATCCAGGGCGCTCGCCTTCAGGTGTTCTCAAGGCACTCAATGGATCCTCTCTAGTCCAAGGCGCTCAAACTCCTAGCAACTCAAAGCTACCAAAGGGGCTCATTGGATCATCAAGGCGCATTTTAACCCTAAGGCACTCCCATCCTTCAAGACACTCCAACATGTCCAAGGCGCTAAAACAACACCCGTTTCTACTAGGCGCTCATTAACTAATTGTTCCTCTCCATGACAACATCTTAAAGCACCAAGATCAAAACTCCAACCAAGGCGCCAATCTACTTACCTTGAGACCCTACTACAACAAGGGCACTAATCGAAGGTGCTCCATCTTAGGTGCCAAATTCATTTCAATGTGCCAAAACATGATGGGGTTTTGAACACTGGGCGCTCACTCAGAGATGCAAGAACTCAAAAGTTAAGTCTTCTACCTTGGGCGCTAGGAAATCCTCTCAGATTGTTCTCCTCCACAAGGCGCATCATCTTCCCTTAAGGCGCTAGATCAAAGCCACTAGGACTAAGGTGCTAGATACCAAGGGGGGCAAGGTATTCACTTTCATCAGAGGCGCAATCATCCCTTCTGGGCGCTCCATCTATCATTTCAAGGTTCCTCCAACTAGGCGCAAAAGTGAAGATACACTCTAAGGCACTCTATGACCTCAAGGCGCAATTTACTTCCCAAGACTCTAAGGCGCCAAAACCTCATCTAGGCGCTCCAGTTAAGAGTTCCCAACACTTCATTGCTCCTGAATACCTTCTAGGCGCTCTCTCCAAGGTGCATATTCACTTCTTCCAAGCAAGTCTCCTTCAGGGCGCCAAAACAACAACTTCAGAACTAGGCGCTCAAAACACTCTTTACAATGCCAGAAGATAGAGGGTTGCTCCAAACATCTCCTAGGCGCAGTTTGGAGTTGATGCAGAGAATGGTACTTAGATTAGGATGATCTCCATTATGACTTAGGCGCAAAACCTCTTGATCCGGAGTAGGGCGCTATTAGAGGATCCTCTCACCTTACCCCTGTCACAATCCTTATCTAGGGCGCTCTCTAATCACCCAAGGCACATTTTCTCTTCCAAGGCGCATTTTCCAACTCCTTGGAACCATTTGGAAGTGTTCTATCTTCCTCAAGACTTACCTTTCATTCCTTAGGCGCCAATACCTTCTCAAGGCGCTAATAGACTCCTTTAAGGCATTCCAGTTCACATATCCAGACTTCAACCTTGTCATAGGTGCACATTCACTCTCCAAGACAAGGTGCAAAAAATCCTATCCTAAGGCGCTCAAATCTTGCTTCTAAGGCGCAAAAAGGAGATCTCTATCACCAAGGGCGCAAAAGGAGGTCTCCAATCACTCTAGGCGCCAGAAATGTTGATGTTTTCACCTTAAGGCGCATATTTTAAAAGGTGCAAGAAATCATGAAGACATTCTAACTCCAACCTCAAGGGGCTCAATGAACTCTCAAACTCCCTAAAGCGCTCATCATATTTAGTATGCCGACTCAATTGTCTTTACTCATCCTTCCATCTGCAAGGCACTATGATCTTCCAAGTTGATCAAGGAACAATTTGATTGAGACTTTATCGTAGGCACTATTCTCCCCATGATGACTTAGTACACCTTTACTCATGATGAGTCTTCTCTGACAATCTAATCCTCCGCATCATTAACATTCAGGACCCTGACAACTTGGAAATGAGACCGCATAATTCAATGCAAAGTACCTGAGCTCAAAAAAGAGGGGGTCCCCAGTCCGATGGGGTGATGTGTGATTTGGTCACAACACATCCCTCAAGCTTTTAGGTAGACAAAAGTTAGTGCCAAAATTCTACGAACTCTTTTGGATACTACAAGTGGAAGAAGTGGCCTACAAGTTGGACCTCCCTCCATCCTCCAAAATACATCATGTTTTCCATGTCTCCTATCTAAAGAAGGTCCTTGACCAACATGTCCACATTCAATCTACAATTTCCAAATTGGACAACAAAAGTTCCATCATCCTAGAGCCAAAAGCTATTTTGGACCAACAATTGTGCCAACTTTGCAATCACACCATCACAGAGGTTTTGATCTAGTGGAAAGGGTTGCAACTAGAAGACGCCACTTGGTAGCCCCTCCACCAGTTTCAATAGTTGTTTCCACAATTCAAGACTTGAGAACAAGGCTTTTTGAAGGGGGGCATGTTAAGGCCTAACCTTTTATTATTCTAAGCATTAACAATCATAGTTTAGTTATTTAATTAATATTACACAATGTGAATTTATCCCACATACAGCATATGAAGTTGTAATAATGTAATGAATTCTTATTAAGTGGGTAAATTTATCCAACATTGGTGGTATCTCATAAGTCTCTCCTTGTGAGGCCTTTATATTGATGTTGTGAAAAAAAGATCATCTTGGAGTCATATTTTGTAACAGAGCTTTGCTCTTAAGGGGGTTGCCCCCTCGAAGAGACCTAAGATACTTGTTCTAGATTCATTAATATAAGCATATTTAAAGCCATTTTCCAAGCACTATGTTCTTTGTGCATGTTATTGCTTCTGTTTAATATTTTGCAAGTGAGCTCCTAACATAAATTCAAGGTTAAAAAAACTTGCAGTTCTAATGATTGTTTTGTTGCAATTTGCAATTATAATACTTATTCCCTCTACATCACAAACTTATGCATTCAATTTGATTATATGAAGGGGCATCAAGAACTATCAGCCAATCAACCTTGACAAGATCGATCCAAATTCAAAACGAATCGTAAATGATGAGGAGACACTTTTTCATGATGAGGACCTAGGTATCTTGAAGGAGTTATATGATCAACAGAAAATCAATCAAATTGGGAGCATAAACCATGGAGCATCAACATCACTGTTCACAAGATGTAGCCCATGGATTGTAGTAGCTAGCCCCATAGGCTCCCTCCCTATTTTGTTACTTTGTAGGTTGACTATGTATTTTGTATTTTGTAAGTTGTAGTTGATTTATTGGTTCAAAGTTTGAAGTCAAACTATGTAGTAATGTACTACACAGTGTAATCGGCAAGACAACAACATCAATAAACGAACAAAATCCATAATTCATAGTGTACACTCTCTTTTTGTTTCATTTCTATGCCTACGGTCTTTATTTGGCATGAAATCAGAAAAACAACATTTTTTTCTCTATTTTTCTGTATTTTTTAATTTGACAATTGTTCCCTCATAAATTAAAAAGTTCTTTTATCATTTCATTTGCCGAATTATTCCAGAGAAATATTTTTGCTACTGTGGCACATACCAATAATAGTATGTCTTTCCAAATAAACTATCTCCTCCCACAGCTGCTAGCCCTAATATTCACAACTTCTGAAATTAAGTTCAGGATATCCATTTGCACTAAACCATGGTATCCTAGAAATGATTATTTTTGTTATAGCCCAATGCCAAAATGATCAGAAACTTACAATACCTAAGCAAATTTGCATCCTCGTGTTAACAAATTTACAGCAAGATTATAATTAGTAGCCTTAGTTGCAAAAGGGATTGCAATGTTATAGTCACAAGGGATACTTTGAGATGTGGTAAAGATGGAGAGTTACGACAATGATGACCTGGATACAAATCCCCTCATAACAACTGGTCACGCTCTTGTGAGTGTATTAAAACTTCCTATTTGGACAATGGCCCCCACTTGTGTTCCAATAGCTGATTTTCCTTCAACTCTCAATTTACCAATTTGAAAAAAATTTAAAAAAGGGACGCTCTATGAAGGGTGGTGGTGGTGTAATGATAATAGGATACTCCACAAGGATCGCAGAGTAATAGTAATAAGGACAATATGAGCTTGATTGACTCCAAATCACCCATCACAGCATGACAACCCATAACTCCATCAGACACTTGCAACGTTGCGACACAACAATTATGGCATAAGTTCGTGCATATAACTATATTTACAAATCTTTAAAATGTATCCCAAGTTTATGCCACACCAAGTTAAAGGCTTTCCTTAATCCCATCCAAAATAACAATATAGAATAGAATAGAAGAATATAAGATTTTTAATATCCACGAGGCCAAAGAAAGCCTATGGGACAGTGGACCCTGCAATTTTTGCTATCTGAAGTGTTGATCTTCTGCTATTTAACTTGATAATGAGCTCCCCTATTTTTTCAACCAACTCCTCGCTGAACAAATCTTGTAATGAAGTTGCTGCTAAATTGTTTATGTACTTGACCCGTATGTCAGTGTAAGCTTCACATTCCTAAATAAAATGTTTTTTTCTGTTTCCACTGCCCCAGTTGTGCAAAAGACACAAACTCTCTCTTCCCCTACCTCTTTTGGCCTTTTCCATCTACCCATTTCACACCGAAGATGATACGAGTTAGTCTTTAACTGAGCTATGAGAATGTTTGCTCTCCAAGGTATATTGACCCCTGAATAAGCCCTTTTGTTGAGGGTTAGAAGTGGGGTTAAATTCCTCAAGGTAATTAATTCTTCTTTCTCCCTAAAACCTTTTCCCACATAGACTTGTGAAACTTATCTACAACAAATGCCTTTATTTCTTTGCTATGATTAGGGCATGCATTTAGATGAATGTGCCATTTGCTCATGCACTTGCTGATTTGTTTCATCCATGGTCAAGACATCTTTAAAGACAACCTTGGGCCATCTACTTGCCTCCATCTGCTCTATTTTTTTCAGATATCTTAAGACATATACCACAGCAATGGCTTCAATAGGAACTGTGCCTATTTGAGCTAGAGAATCTCATAAGGGACCGAAGTTTTTAATTTGAATTTGCTTGTGATCATGCGCTTTTGGATTCTCTCTATATGCTTCCACTTAGTGTCTGAAGTGCTAGTAGCACATATTTCGCACCCATAAAGCACTACCGGAATTACTAGCAGCCCAAATAAAACCTGAGTGGTTTTTCAATCCCATTACTCTACCTCTCTACATCTATTTTGAAGGGCAAAAAGTGCTCTCCAACCTCCTAATTTGCTCTTCCTTCTGCCAGTTTCCCAACTAAGCTTGTTGTTGAAGTCAATCCCAAGGTATTTATACTCTGTTACTTCTTCTAAAATATTTCCTTCAAAATAAAAATCAAACTGATATTTTTCCTTTCTATTGGAAAATATTTCCTTCTAGAATATAGTCTTGCTGGTGCTGACTTGCATACCCACATTTTTGCAAAAGTGCTCAAGGGCATATAGATGCTCTTGTAACCCTTGAACGGACCTGGCAATCAAAATAAGATCATGGCATATAAAAGAAGCGTCACAACATAATCACCCAAAAGAACACCATCCCCACCTTGTAAATTCAACCATTCTTCAAGTTTGTCAATATACAGGCCAAAAAGGATAAGTTATAATAGGCATCCCTGCTTAACTCCAATGTTGATATAAAATAATTGATAGCCTTAATTTTGCATTGGGTGGTTAAAGAATTAGGGATTTCACATACCTGGGAGCGTTTGCGCGCTTTTTCGGAGATTGCGGTGAGAACTCCCCAGACGCCCGGCTTAGAAATCTGCACCTGCTGCGCTGCAATCTTATGCGCAACTGTTCGTATCTCCTCCTTTGTGGATGAACTGGCGGGGGCCGAGCTCGAACTCTTGCCCGCGTCCTCCCCATTTTCTATCATTGTTTATTTTACAAATCAATACTTACTCTGTTCTGCTAACTTTAAGGTCACATAAATATTAAGAATGAATTAAGGGAAAGCCAACTGAGATCGTGTGCACTACTTTCATGGCCGCTTCGTTTTCTCAGACGCCTCCGAATTTTTGGAGGGATTTATTCATTTAGTCCCAAGGAAAGATCAAAACTCTGAGACATCAATCCGTTGGGTTGTTTATTTGTAAGAGGGGATTAACTGATCAAAGCTTTAAGGTCAACTATTATTCTTTCATGTCTTTTCTAATTGGGAACGGCTTTCCCATCTTACAATAGTGTTTTTCTAGTTAGGAATAGTATTTATAGTTAGTAATAGTATTTGTAAGTTAAAAGACTTCAATTTCTTAGAGTGAATTTGAGTTTAGAGAGTTTTTAGTAGGAAATTGTGCATTATTTTTTTATTAATTTTAATGAATCATCCATCTCAAACATTGATGTCAAAATTTATACAAAATTTCTTTCTAAAATTCTCTAATTAAGTATTTATATTTAATATATTTAAGTTTTTATATATATTAAATATATTATTGTAATGGTAAAATTAGTATATTTATGTTATTATTTAGTTTTGGTGCCTCCTTTAATGGGAATGTTTTAAATGTAATAACATATTGACAATTGATTTACAATCTCATACATATTCATCTCCATTCATCTCTATTTCACCCCCATTCACACTAATTTCTATATGTTCATTCATCACCTTGAATTAGCACGTTATCCCTTGAGATCATTTCTAAGGTGTAACATGCCTTCTCATATAACTCAGAATTACAAGCACAATTTACTTAGAAAGTAAAAGAACGTGATATACAAGAATGAATTTTTTTTTTTTACCTTTCTGAATATTTTTCAACCTTGAAATTCATTATATTCAAATATAATCTTTAGTAATAACATTACACTTCACATTTACAAATATATTGCTCTTTGGCAAAAAGAATAATTTTACATCAAATCATAACATGAAACTTTTACATAAAAAGTACTATTTTTTGGAACCTTGATATCTGTCATTCAAATCTTGGCGAATCTTCTGCTATAGAGGGAGAGCATCATCCGAGTGCTTTACCTCCGACCACAGACCGGCGGTCCCCCGCTTACCTTCCTTACTGGAAGTGGCCCTACCCTTCACGAAAAGTATAGACGTGTGGATCTAACAAATTGCCATCTGAGTCCTAGTATTGTGTCCTACGTAACTCAATCGACCATACAACTCTAGACAATCTTCTAACTAAGTATGATCATAATGACCAGTTACGTCATCTAGACACTATGAACCGACTAATGCATGTAGAGACAAATGCATCACTTTGGCCAAAGTTTCTATATAAATGAATGTTTGCAATAAACGTAGTCTTGTGTTCACACACTTCTAACTTGACTTGAAGACTATCTCATCCTAAAGTTTGATTTACTTGGCTAGTACCTCTAGACATAATTATCTAATGTATACTCAATTCCTAGTCCATCTGACTTAGAAATATATTCCTTATCTAGGATATACATACAATATGCAAATTTAGATATTTTTTTCTTTTCTGAGAGTTCCTTATTGCATATCCGCAATTTAATAAGGTCTATGACTTCCTGTCATTTTACTCTCTACTCAATAATAACCATACTTGGTTTACATAATTATTATTGACTTTCTAACAACAAAGTGCTTCTTAGTCTTTTAATAATGTCCAAAACTATGGTTTCTTGACCTTTTGTCTGTCAACCAAAGTACACAATAGACTAATTCAATATCATAATTGACTTGAGAGTTAAAGAATTCTAAACTCTTCAGGATAAAATCTATGGTTCACTACATTCCCTTATCTAATACTTTGCAATATCATAATACCCTTAAAAACTAATAAATTATATCCAAAAATACAATGTGAATAAGATAACCACTTGTCAAATCTTGACTACTTGGTCATTGATCTATTTCACCTTTTCTCGAAAAACATAATACATAAGGTTATCCTCCTCTATGTCAAGTCTTAATAGAAACTAATAAAAGCATAAGAATTCTTGATTAAAATCAATCTTTTAATCCAATAAAGGATATAAGTCTAGGTAGATAAAAGTAATGATGTCTTTGACCTAATGGTTGCCTATCATTCACTGATATAGAAAGATTTAGAATGATAGAACATCATCTTTGCATAATGGAAATTCATAATCTAGTTGAATAAACATGTATGTTGTTATATAAATATGTTAAATATAGCTCCAAGTGCTTCTAATGATATTCAATCATTTCTATACACTTTTAGAAATAAGAGAAAACCTTACTCGAGGTCTTGGATTAAAAAACACTAAAAAGAGTTATTCTCCTCTTCTCATCCTGATGATGAATCACAGAGTGTGATTTGAAATGTTGATCCAAAAAAAGCAACACGCAGTCTTTGCCAGAAGCTCATACTCACAAATCATGGACTGTGGAAATATCATGTTTATAAACACTAAAAAGAGTTTAAGAAATAAAAGAAACTTCTTTATCAAAACTCCTACTCTAATCTTCTAAGACTCAAAACAAAGATCTCAAGAGGCTCAATGATCTCGAAGGGCTCAAATTAACATCAAAAGATAGATTCAACAAGCTTTGAGAGAAATAAAACATCATTAGCTTCCTTCACTCTTCTGAGTGCAAGATATCTAAAGATAGCACATCTCTCAGGTGTTTCTAAGTATAATCATTAATTGATCACTACTCAGTCTTTGTCTAAAAATTTAATCATGACAGGGATACTTCAATATCAGCATAAAACACACTAATGCTCATTACAGATTGTCTTATTAAATACTAAGTTAACTGACTGCATCTAGATAATACCTACCATGATCATTAGCCTTTTGGCCTGCATAGGTAATGTTTCCACAACCTAACAATCTACACGCATAAATGTTATACTTATATGGTAAAGATGATACACAGAAAGAGTTCTCATTCTCTAACATAAGTAAAAAGAGTCTAAGATGAATCGGGTCTTATCCAAAAAGGAAAAGTGTATGGCCATTCAGCCTAAAACATCTCATGGAACAATAAAAGTTAAACCTCTTGATTTTCATAAAGTTCCGAAGGGTTACAAACTTCACACAACTTCACAAAGGTATCTAAGCCTTCGGCTTCTCATTTAAATATGACGAGCTATCAGTTTCTCCTACGTAGAGGTAAATAAGCTCTACTTTTACTTGGAATGTGGAGATAAGATAAACTATCATCTTCACATATCATAGACATCCAATAAGCTCTCATCTCTTCATATTGTAAAGATACGCATTCCATAACAAGAATTGCTGAAGTAAATAATCCACTTAATTACATCAACTCAAGTAAAAAGGATAGATCTAATATATATCGACAATAATGAAATTACAGATCTTACAAATCCACATGCCATAACTAAATGTTAGCACTATAAAAGAATATACAATATACATCTTAGGCTCTCATGACATAAGTCATCATAATGAATAATAAGGTACAATAATCAAGTACAAGCAATGAATAAGATCTAAATCATTGTCTCCAACCACCACTAACCCACATGGTCATTCACAAGCCAAGAGACGGGAACATGGCCCGGGCGCTTTTCCACCCAACCACGAAGCAATTACACTCCCTTGGATTCTGTCATGACATGAAGGAAACCCAGCCTTGCACGAAACACCTAGCAACCTAGAAACAACTAACAAGAGGGAACACCCAATGCAACCTGATATATAAATGCAAATCTAAATGATGATGATATATTGAGCATTTGAATCTTCCATTGCATTCTATATTTGTGTTGTTTTTGTTGTGTTTACTCTAGCTACATGGTTTGGACATTTGAATCTGGCAACATGCAGGCTACAATCAAAGGGCTCATAGGCCTGATTTCTAGAGTACAACTGATATGCAAGATTTGACATTTAAGCAACTCTCTAAAAAGAATCTAACTACCTATCTTATGAAATCAACTAACTTCCTAATACATCCTAGAGATCTATATTTATCATCTCCAAGCTCAAGAAATCCTCTGTGTCGACCAAGAAAGGTTACATACTCCAATGAAGGAATGTAACGTGTAGAAACAAGTAGGTCAAGCTTAACCATCTGGTAATGCTCCATAAATGCATGAATCAAGGTGAGAACCTCAAGGAAGGTCTATCTAAGCCTTATGTACCTTGTATGATGTGTCATTAGGCTCTACAAGTCACAGAAGTGCTTCGCAAACCTTCTCCTTCAACTGATTGTCTAAATGCTCTACTCTGTGAGAATTAACGATCTTTTGTTAGCGATAACTTTTAGCAGACGAGTCCAAATGACCTAAAATTTGGATATGATATAGATGATGATATGTAGATGCTAATTCTTGTTCCATGAGCTCTAAAATGAAGATGTGGCAAAATGCGCTATAAAATGCTGAAACTGCAACTAACTAAACTGAATTGAAAAATGAAAGAAAAGAAAGAATGCAAAATGTTTTTGGTTGATGCAAGATTGCTATGTAACATGGGATGCCTTTGCATCACACAAGCACTTAATAAAACCATACAACATGCAAGACAAAAGATGTAGTATGACTACATGTGTGTGTGTGTGCAGGTATCAGGGTTCCATCCTAGCATTTGTTTTCAGTGACTAGTCAATTCTACCTCAGCCATGTTCTCGTCTTCAACATTTCTTGCATTCAATTGCACTCATTTCGCATCAGTAGGTTAGTCCCAAAATCATATTTGAAGCTTGCAAAAACATGATCCATAATGGCATACATTTTAATCCATGAAAATTACAACAATTACCTATTATGCTTACACAATTAACCATGTAGTAAAACATTTAAAATAATAATCAATAGTTCGAGTTGTAAAAAGAGTCAAAAGGATCGAGACATGACATCCTTCCCCACTAGGAAGAGACATCGTCTTGATATCTTATTACACAAAACTGAAATAATAATGTATCAAAAGTATCATCAAATCAAATAACAGTGTTTCAACTATGCATGAATAAAAGAACTCTGCTAAATCCTCAAATGAGGAAAAGATCTATTTATCTTCTCAGCATCCTCCCATGTGGCAATAACCATAGAATATTGGTCCCACTAGACCTTGTACTGCACAATATCCCTGTTACACAACTTAACATTGTGCCTCTCCAAAATTCAAGTGGGCTCCACCAACACCACTCCTGGATCTTGTACCTGTAAAGCATGCCAATCAAGAACGTGTGAAGCATTAGGATGATAAAGATTAAGTAAAGACACATGAAAAATGTTATGGATTCTGGAAAGAGTGGGCAATAGATCAAGTCTATAAGTGATAGGATTGATCACTTCTAGTACATCAAATGGTTCTACAAATCTAGGAGCAAGTTTGGACACTTTACCAAATGAAACTGAACTCTTCTGAGGCTTGACCCTCAAAAAGACCTTGTCACCTACTGAAAACTATCTAGGCATCTTATTCATGTCTACATAACTATTCTAACGATCTGAAGCTTGCTTCAGTTTCTCTTTGATCAACCTCATCTGATCACTCATTTCCTTGAGCATATCAGGTCCAATCACAATTATGTGACCTTCTACCTTGTCCCAACTGATGGGTGTTCGACACCTACACCCATAAGAGCTTCGAACGGTGTCATCCCCAATGATTCATGGTATGAATTGTTGTAAGCGAACTCCACCAATAGAAGATACTCCTCTCATTTATACTGTTGATCCATACAATACATCCTAAGGAGGTCTTCTACTACCTAATTGACTCTTTTCATTTGAGGATGATATGTCGAATTGAAATTCAGTTTAGTTCCCAAATCCATATTTAAAGTTATCCAAAACTGGGAGTCATGCAAGTGTCTCAATCTAAAATGATCGTCTTCGACACTCCATGCAATTGAAAGATTTCTTGAACAAACTTCTTAGCTAATATCAACAAACCATCTGAAAGATTCCCTTGGATGAAATGTGCTACCTTCGTCAACTTGTCCACAACTACCAAGATGATATCATGCTAATTCTTGGACATGGGCAACCCCTGAATAAAATCCATACTCATCAATTGCCACTTATGTTCTGGTACATTGTGCAGGTACAAAAGCCCTGCTGGATGCACATGCTCAGCCTTGACTCGCTGGCACTCCAAGCAACGAGCCACAAATTTTGTTACATCTTTCTTAAGTCTAAGCCAAAATTATAAAGGTCTAAAACCTTCTACCATTTTTGTCACTCCAGGGTGCCCCGAATATAGTGCGTTGTGGATCTCCTCAATAACTAACTTTCTCAACTCCCTTGAAAGTCGGGAATATACATCCTTGATATTGCAAAAGTCCATTCGACTCAATCACATATCCATCAAACCAATGATCTAAGGGGTCTTCTTCTAAATCTTGTTTTACTCTGTCATAATTTTCATACCCTTGCAAATTCTGAATTACTTTTTGTCTCAAATTGGATCTTGTGGTAACCATGGTTGCTAGATGTCTTCTTCTACTAAGAGCATCTGCCACTCTATTTTCCTTTCCTTTTATGTACTCAATCCTAAAGTCATACTCACTAAGAAACTCTAGCCATCTTCTCTAATGTGCATTAAGATTGGGTAAAGTAAAAATGTACTTGAGTCCTAAATGATCTATCTTTAATTCAAAGGGCTTTCCCAAAAGATAATGCCTCCACATTTGAAGTGCATGAACTATGGCGACTAACTCAAGGTCATGTGGCGCATAGTTTAACTCATATTGCTTCAACTTCCTCAACTTATATGCGACCACTTGCTCATTCTGGATTAACACTCCTCCTACACCTTCTCCTAAAGCATTAGTTATAAATGTGAAATGACCATTAGGATCAGGTATAGTCAAAATAGGAGTTGTTGTGAGCTTTTCCTTCAAAACCTAGAAAGTTTTCTTGCACCTTTCTGTCCATTCAAACTTTTTACCTTTCTTTTGAAGTGAGGTAATTGGTGTTGCTATTGTTGAGAACCCTTCCACAAACTTTTTGTAATACCCTGCAAGTTCCATAAAACTTCTGACTTATGTCACATTTTGAGGTGCAAGCCATTCCATTATTGCCTTAATCTTCTCAAGATCAACTGCAATCCCTTAAGCTGAGATTACATGTCCTAGATAGTGCACCTTGTCTTGATAAAATGTACACTTGGATATCTTACCAAAGAGTTTTCACTCTCGTAGATGCTGTAATACTATCCTCAAATATTTTTCATGATCTTCAACTGATTTGGAGTAAATCATAATATCATCAAGAAAGATCAACACAAAGTCATCCAAGCAATCACTCAATACGTTATTCATTAGATTTGTGAAAGTTGCTAGAGCATTAGTCAATCCGAATGGAACCACTGTGAACTCATAGTGACTATAGCAAGTTTTGAAAGCTATCTTTGAGATGTCCTCATCCTTAATCCACAACTAGTGATAACTGGATCTAAGGTCTATCTTTGAGAACATAGTAGCTCCCTTCATCTGGTCAAAGAGCTCATCTATTCTTGGGAGTGGGTACTTGTTCTTTATAGTATCCTTATTAAGCATCCTATAATCAATGCATAAACACAAAGTCCCATCCTTCTTCATAAAGATGACCGGTGCGCCCCACGACGACACACTCGATCTTATGAACACTTGGTTCAACAAATCTTGCAATTGTGCTTTAAGCTCATGCAATTTTGTAGTGGTCATCCTATAGGGTGCCTTAGATTGAGGCTCAATCCCTAGTAGCAAATCAATTGAGAAGTCAAATTCCCTTTTCGGTGGTAACTCTGTTAAGTCCATACGAAACACATATTGAAATTCTCTTAGGATAGGGTAGTCATTAAATATTGATTCCATATTGTCAAGATCTTTTACTTGGACATCCTTTTCTTTTGGCTTTCTTTAACTGCATAGTCGAGATTTGTCTAAGTTACAGGGGTCTCTTAGATCCATTAATCTCCACATGATTCCCCAGGTCATGTGGTTCAGAGTGATCTTTGTTGGATAAGAGCAACTTCTCTAATAGATGTTGCTATTGCGTACTCTCGAACACTAATTGTGTTTATCTGAAGCAAAATTATCGATGAAGAATTCTCACAAGTCGACTAAGATCTTGACAACAAAATTAAACATGATCTCTCTACTAAGTATATGTGTATGTGTGTGTTTTTCCAGATGGCATAAGGATTGTTGCATTCACGTGATTTAGTATCCTCCCCATGGTGATACTCTCTCTCCTCATATCGGAAGGAAAATAACATTGTTCCTGCATCCACCTTAGTTACATGACAGTAGTTAGTATATTTCATCATTTAATCGCATGTTCAATAATAACGTCATAAACAATTTGTCTACAATAGAAGTGGGATCCTACAAGGTGAGATAACTATCCTAATTAACTCCCAATCCCAAGTCTAAGGGACCTCAAGATTGGACTAACTAATAATGCACTAATTGTCTAAATTGCACCCTATCTAAATGCACTAGTAGCGATTTGTCCTAAGGATATGAATGCTAAGCTATTCTAAACTATGAATTTAGCCTAAATGCTTGAAATATGAGTACTCAAACTAGTAGAATTTCTTTGTATACAATTGCTTATGAAAAATGGAGGGGAAGGCCTCAAATTATAGATCTATGGGGATGGAAATGGAGGGTTGGGATTGAATTGAAAGATCAAGGGTTGAGATTGCTTGAGGATCCTCAAGCAAGGAGAATTGGACAAATGGCATGATGAGGTTGGATGAGAGAATTGCTCCAAGATTCAAGGGATGATCAATGGATGAAATTAAAACTTTGAATGAATGGATGGCTAGGATTGGGTACGTGTATGACATGTAAGGCCTCATTTATGTAAAGGCATGACTTGGATTTTGTGAGGAATTTAAAATTATGAGGAGATGAAAAATTGAATTAAAAATTGGGTGAATAGTGCCACATGGATTAATTTGCATGAATAGTGACACTTGGAGTGGGGTAGAAGAAAGAGGACAAGTGTACACTTTTTAGAAGATTTGGCCATGCTTCCAAAGTGCCACTTGTCATGTACATGCATATAAATTAAATGACAAGTGGACTTCTAGAAACATGGGGGTTTATAATTGGGAATTAATTAAAATTAATATTTGTGCACATGCTTTAGAAGAAATTAATGATGATTACTAAAAGTAATCAAAAGTGGACAAAATAGGGAATTAAATAAATATGGATATTTATTTAAATTTTGATGAATGGAATGTGAACTATAGATGTCAAAATATTTGATTTTTGAACTATAGTAGAGGAATTTAGATTTTTTGGTGAATTGGAAATTATTTAATTAATGTATGGATTGAATAGAAAGATGTGGATGATTAGGTTTGGAATGCGAGAACGGATGAAAGTGGTTGTGACCATTTTCAGGTGTCTATATTTTGCCTCCCTTTGATATGGCGTCATTAATGTTAAGGTTGATGAGATATCAAAGATTTTTTTGATAAATATGCCCCAGTTGGCAGATAGGAGAGAAATGGATGACCAGGTGATGCCCCCTTGAGAGATCGGCGGAAAAAATAAAATTTACGGCAATGTCTCAAAAGAGAGAGAAAGACGGGAGAGGGAGAAAAAAGGGTGAATAGGGAACCTGGGACGAGGTAAGGGAGGAAAATGGGGGATAGGAGGTGAAATACAAGGTCCAGAAGAGAAAATTAGGGTTTAGGGAAGGATGTTAGGGTTTGTGTGGGCTACATATAAGGTGAGAGGGGACCATAATCCTCATTTGTCTTCTTATGCTTAGCAAAATTTGATTAGAGGAGAGAAGAGCCTAGAGAGGAGCAATGGCACACATTCCACAAGAGGAGCATCATGCGGAGCAAGTTCAAGAGTACTTGTGACGATGGCAGCTAGTGATCCGATAGGTTTCAAAACCTTCTTTGTGATTTGGGTTTCGAGTAGGTTAGGCACAATAAATGTGGGGCAGGAAAGGGTAGAGGATAGGCTCTAGGAAGGCAGTTTAGTGCCTAGAGAGTTAGAGTAGCATCATGACGATGAATTGTAGCACCCAGACCAGGGATTAGTGCCTAGTCTAGCGATCAGCACCCAGCTAGGGTGGATCAACGCTTAGGAAAATAGGTGGGTTAGGTTAAATTAGTGCCCAAAATGGGAATTTTAGCACTTAGGAAGGTATTGTGGCACCCAAAATGAATATTTCAGCGCCTAAGTTTAGTACCTAATCAGGCGATTAGTGCTTAGGTTGTGGGTGTAGCACCCCAGAATGGGCAGGATTAGCACTGAAAATGAAAATTTTAGTGCTTAGGTCTAGAAAGTCATGCCGGGTCAGGCAATCAGTGCCCAGACCCTGGGATTAGCACCCATCCAAAAGTATCATCACCAAAAATGAGGAAATTAATGCCTAAGCTTTTTAGTGCTAGAAGGACAAGAAGTAGCACCCAATTTGTAAACTGAGGTTAATAACGTGCATTTGTGACTGTGCAAGATGACGAGGATGTTCTTCAATCTTGGGAGCGTCAACCACCAACATTTGCATTGTGGGAGCATCTAGATGCAACTGACAAGTTCTTTTTAAGGATGGTGGGATTGAGATTTATTGTAGAGATGATGATAATTAGGGTTGATAGGGCAATGATGACAACGTTGGTAGAGCGGTGGTAGACTGAGAGATGCACCTTCCTGTTGCTCATAGGGGAGGCCACCATTACACTAGGGGACGTGTAGAGGGTCCCGATACATGGAAAGAGGGTGTTCTTTGACAATGGTCACGGAGCTGCGTATGTGGACCAAGTGTTTTCCTCATACTGGGTTCCCTATGGTGATCACCAATTAGAGATGCAGTACGGGCATGTGATGGATAGGAGATTGTACCGGCTTCCCCTATTTTTGGCTGGATTGATAGCAGGGACTTTGGTCCCTGACAGGAGATTGAGAGGGTCCCCAATGGGATGGGGGTTGGTGCTGCTGCAGATGGTTCGAGATAGTGTGGTGTTCGCATGGGGACCATGTGTGTTGGCACACTTGTACCACGGTATGGACGTCGTGGTGTATAGGAGGTTAGCCAGCTTGGGATGTGAGGCGATGCTGCTGCATATCTAGGCCTGGGAGCACATAGCAGTGTCTAGGCTAGTGACAGTGTAGGATAGGCCAAGCCATCGACCATTTGTTTATGCTTGATAAGTCCATTAGTTGTCTTGTTTTTACTACTTTAATTACCTATTTTCCAAAGACATTTCCAAACTTACATATGTATTAATTATGTCCATGTTTATCCTTAAGACACTGAAGCATGAAAGATAATATGCTAATAATTAATTATGTGTGGCTAATAGATTGTTCATGTGATAAGCTAGCATTTTAAGTTGATTCTAAGTGATAAGTAATGCATAAATATTATATAGAGTACTGACTCCTGATGCAACAAAAGCTTGGCTTCGTACCATGAAGAACACTGAACAACTTGCAGCTGAAGGAGATGCTAATATCCGTAGAAGTTGATAAAGGTACTTGTAGCCAAAGGAAGAAGATCTTGAGTTAGCCAGGATGAGTCACCCATGATTCTATAAATGGTTATCTTTCCATAAATGATGTAGTTGGGGAATTTAGATCGTGCTCAATGATTCTATTTCTAAGCTCTGATTATTCTTTATGGATGATTAAGAGGTAGAATTGTAGTAGGACTATATTACCTCTGCCGCCTTCATATTAGTTAGTTTCCTATTTTCAATTGCTTTGTAATAAAGTCCTTTTCTTACGATGTGGGATAATGGGCAGTTAAGACATTTATTATTCAGTAGTCCTATTCATATAAAAGACAATGCTGATCTCAGTTATCTAGATCAGAGGATAATAGATAGATTTTGTTTCATACAGTTTTGAATAGAGATACAGTAACAGATTTTGTTGTACCTTTGTTACTTTTTGCATCCAATGAAGAATATGTGTTTTTGAGTTATGTTCATGATTACAAAGATTCAGTAGAAGATTTAGTTAGATCTTGTGGGATCACAGCCACCCAAGCTGATCACTTGAGGTACTGTGTTTCTCCACCTTGTTTATATGTTTAGTTTATATGAATCGTATGTTTATATGTGTGTGTGTGTATGATTGATGTTTTGTTGTTATGAATCATGTGACATAATTTAACCTTAGTAGTTTGTGGTCAAGTTCATTGAGTCAAGGTGATCGTCGACTGAACCACTTGTCAGTTCCTCTTTTACATAGAAGTTACACAAAGACATTTGATTATTGCTTTGTTGGATAATCTAGTTGCTTTCTATTATTCCTATTTACTTAGGATATTTTAATTGCTTTATTTTCCTTACACAACCTCTAGGATAAAACTCAGGAATCCTTAATTGTACACACAGTACAGGCATCATCCAAGAAGAATATGATTCCCTGGTTTGACAATGTAAATGTAGCATGTTATGTAACCAATAGATTGCTTGATAAGGGATTTGATGGTCTGTTGAGTAGTATGTATGCCCTTTCTACATCAATATATTGGTAGATAACAGAGTTTGACATTTTTGGCGTCATTGTAAGGATCGAACCCGAGTCACTTGTGTGATAGGTGGGAATACTCACCACTATACTACACTACACTATACTCCAGCACATTCCGTCAGCACAACATGTCAATCTTAAGATCACATCATTATGATTCGCTTCGACTCATTCGTTGAGTACATCACCTCAAGCCGTCATGTAATCATGTTTACATGCCACAGTTCCAGTCTCGAATGGTGTTTATCTCATTCATCGCTTTAATTGACATTAATTACTACTTCTTTCATGACTTTCTTTATTTGCATTTAATTAATATTAAATATTATATCCATTCAAAATGCTTCAACCTGTTTGTCCGTACCCTTGTTAGTTGTTCTCATTTGAGGACAAATGAAATTTTAGTTGGGGGAGATTTGAATCATTCTATGTACATTCAAACTTCAAATCAACTTCCAAACCCCTTATTTCATAATTATTACCATCCTCCACATGACATTCAAGCTAAGCAAGCAAATGACAAATGCAACTAGTAATAATGTTTTCGTAAGTAGCAGTGGGTATCAAACAAACAAAGGATTGAGAATAGTTGAGAACAAGTTGAAAAAAAAGGATTGAGAATAGCAAGTTGAAATGATAGAATAAATTTTCCTGAGATATCAAAATGGGTGGCGAACCAATAAGAAGAGAGCTTGCTGTTCATTCAGCATTATTGGCTGACATGGATGCCTTGCCATTTTTTTAGCAGGTAGGATGGCTACAATATTTTCTTCATATAACATAATGTAATGATGACATCACTCAGTAGTTTTTCAAGACATTTCATAATGAGGAAGCTATAGTGAAAGGTCTAAGTGTTGATGTTACTATAGCAACCATAGTTGAGGTCACAGGGTTACGAGCAATTGGGGAGGAATTTCCTGTTAGAACGGATGCCATTTCAATAAGAGCCAAGTTCATATGACCAAGAGAAAAGTTAGAATCAAACTCTCAAGGTACTAAACAAGTTTCCTTACCCTAGTTTTGGGCCAATGTAGCTTCTTGGGTTGTTAAGTATCTTACATGTGATGGAAGGCAGTCTTTACTTTATACTCTTCATTTTAAACTCCTGAGTCATCTTCACCATTGAAGCATAGTTAATGTTCCAAATTTTCTGTTCAATTTACTAAAGAGGATGTCTGCAGAATACAAAAAGAAAAATTGTCAATCCTCATCAGTCCACCATGGGTTGATTGTCATGTTAGTGAAAAGAAGTCTGTTTATTCATCACCCTAAGTTTTCTTGGGAAAGGTTTCTTGAAGTTGATCATATTAATGAGGGGCCAGTGAGAGTGGAACTAAAAGTAGAAGAGGCACAACTAGAAACTTCTCAACCAAAAGCTTCCCCTACCCGTAGCCATGCATTTATTGAGGAGCATCCAGCTCCAAGCTCTACTGCAACCACTGAACAACCTACTAGTTCCCCTACACCTGTAGTCTCATCTATTTTAACCCTAGTAGCAGAACATGTATCTCCTCATACCAAAAGCCATAAAGAAGAGAAAGCTAAAACGAAAACTATATGTGAAACCCCAACTTCTAAAACTGTGTTTAAAACCCCAGCATTTGAAATTCCCTATGAAACTTCTTTCTGTTCCAAGTGCTACCAAGAAAACCAAGGAAAGTAAATCCACCTCTTCTAGAGTTAAGGAGAACCAAGAAACCCTTGTTCAAACATGTAGGCATTCAGGTCACCTGAAAGAAAAAGAACTTTTAGGGGAGCCTGAGAAGACAAATGTAGTTGATCTTGATACTAATTCTAAGAGGGAACACATGTTTGTAGATAGAGGACAGAAAAATTTAGCTTATATACTCATTTAGGAGACTGATGAGGAATCCAAGGAAGAGAATATATGGATAGCTAGGAAGAGTCATAGAGCTCCATTTGATACCAAGGAACCAAATTTCTCAATTCCTCAAGATGAGCCTCAGGAAGAAGAGTTGTTTTTAGACTCTAAGGACACAACAGAGGATGGGAAAGATGAATTTCAGATGACAATGAAGAGAATTTTAGAATTGGAGGAGAAATTGAAGGATTATGAACAAAGGGAGACTGGATTGAATGATAGGGTTAGAAAGTTAGAAGAATAATTCCATGTTTCTCAAAAACAAGGATCAAGACTTGAACAATTGGCCCAATTGGCCATTATTGAGGTAAATAGAAGAAATCAAGAGCCTGTGCAGCCAAAAGATCAGCCTGTAGAACATGCTCCAATTACCTTACTTTCAATCACCTTACAAATGTGGAATGAAATAGATAAAGTAATAAAGGAACGAGATGACGTGAAGGAGAAACATAGTAAGGAAATTGAAGTGAAAAATTTAGAAATAAAAAGGTTGAAGTTCAAGACAGACAGAATGGCAGACACGACTATCAGCTGATGAGATGCAGGCCACCTACTAGGTGTATGCCCTCTAATTGCAAGAATAGTACTTGAGTTTTTAATTTAGCCAATTATACAGTGATGCCCCTATCTCCTTACTTACAACTGACTTGTTCCTAACCACTTACCAAAAAGCTACCCCAGGATTGCAAGACTAGTTATGTGAATTCTACCTACATGAACTTGCCATTCCCTATTATTCTCACTAGAATCCCCTAGTTGTAATTGGGGATGTACAATTGAGGGCCTTGGCCTTATTTATTCAGAATGAGCACATGAGGGGAGAATTAATGCATCTATATAATGAAAGAGAGAAGTCAATCCCTCTCAAATTAAGGGAAGAATCTCCAAACCCCTGAAAGATAGTGGAGGAATGGGTGGACTTGATTGAGCATCAAGAGGTAGAAAATAAGCTGTTAGAATGCAAAGCCATATACTATCAAAAATTTGGGGAATTGGTAGGAAATATTGGTAAAGAAACAATGAGGTTTTCACAAGACAGATGGAAGGAATTGACACCAGCACTAGAGAGAAAGGAGCCTCACTCTATCTTTAACTTGTCAGCAACAATTCACATAGCACAAAGATATATAAGGTCAGCAAAGGAACGTGGGATAACATGGTTACCACTAGTCTTCCATCCCCCTCTACAGCTCTATCCTATTCCACGTTGGATGGGGCAAAGGACTAATCAAACTGCAAAACAAAAGAGATGGGACAAATTGGAAAGCTAGAAAGGGTTCTACCTTGGACATGAAAGAGGAGTAGAAGAGCCAACAAACTATAGGGAGATATCCCTCTAGTGCAATCTAAGATTTGTTGTTATATGGAGCCTAATCAGACTCGAAGGTTAAATTTACCCCACTTTTATCGATGTGGTTTCCCCCCAAATTATTTAATGGGGTCAAGGGGCAGCGCCCCTGGCACGCTCCTTGTCGCAATACAGGGCGGGGTCGAGGGGCAGCGCCCCTGAAACCTCAAATGAATTTTATTATTTTATAAAGGTGTAGAGAGTTATTTTTCTATTGGCCGACATAAAAAACCCTATTTTGTAACTGAGATAAGGCTTGATAAAAGTGGCTAAGGGTTAGGGTTTTTGTTGATGTATTGTAGCATTTTGCAATGATATTGAGTTGCAAGGATTGCTGGTTGTAATCAGTTTGATTTACTGGATAATAATATTGGACTCTCTGTTGGTGGATGTAGCCTGAGTTTGGGTGAATCATGTTAAAACTTGTCTCTCGCTGTTATTAGTTCTATGTATTTCCATTCCTCTATTTAATCTTTATTTGCCTTTAATTGATATCTTCTGCATGCAATCCCTAACAAGATCTTCGTTGCTGGAGCACTAGTAAGATGATTAGTTGGGGGGTGTGATGAGTCGATCAGTTGTCTTGTTTTTACTACTTTAATTACATGTTTTCCAAATACATTTCTAGACTTATATATGTATTAATTATGTCCATGTATATCCTTAAGACGTTGAATCATGAAAGATGGTATATAATATGCTGATAATTAATTATGTGTGGATAATAGATTGTTCATGTAATAAGTTAGCATTTTATGTTGATTTTAAGTGATAAGTGATGCATAAATATTATATAGAGTACTAACTCCTCATGCAGCAAAAGCTTGGCTTCGTACCGTAAAGAACATTGAACAACCTGCAGTTGAAGGAGATGTTAATATCCGTAGAAGTTGATGCAGGTACCTACAGCCAAAAGAAGAAGATCCTGAGTTAGCCGGGATGAGTCACCCATGACTCTATAAATGGTTATCTTTCAATAAATGATGTAGTTGAGGAATTCAGATCGTGCAAAATGATTATGTTTCTAAGCTCTGATTATTCTTTATGGATGATTAAGAGGTAGAATTGTAGTAGGATTGTATTACCTATGCCGCCTTCATATTAGTTAGTTTCTTATTTTCAGTTGCTCTGTAATAAAGTCCTTTTCCCGCGATGTGGGATAATGGGCAGTTAAGACATTTATTATTCAGTAGTCCTATTCATATAAAGACAATATTGATCTCGGTTAGCTAGATCAGAGGATTATAGATAGATTTTGTTTCATACAGTTTTGAACAGAGATACAGTAATAGATTTTGTTGTACCTTTGCTACTTTTTGCATCCAATGAACAATATGTGTTTTTGAGTTTCGTTTATGATTACAAAGATTCAATAGAAGATTTAGTTAGATCTTGTGGGATCACAGACAACCATGCCAACCACTTGAGGTACTATGTTTCTCCACCTTGTTTATATGTTCAGTTTATGAATTGTATGTTTATATGTGTGTGTGTGTGTCATTGATGTTTTTTCGTTATGAATCATGTGAAGTGATTTAATCTTAGTAGTTTGTGTTGTCAAGTTCACTGAGTCAAGGTGATCTTTGACTGAACAACTTGTCAGTTCCTCTTTTACATAGAAGTTACACAAAGACATTTGATTACTGATGTGTTGGATAATCTAGTTACTTTCCATTATTCTTGTTTACTTAGGATATTTTAATTGCTTTATTTCCCTTACACAATCTGTACGATAAAACTCAAGAATCCTTAACTATACACACAATACAGACATCATCCAAGAAGAATACGATTCCCTGGTTTGACAATGTAAATGTAGCATGTTATGTAACCAGTAGATTGCTTGATAAGGGATCTGATGGTCTGTTGAGTAGTATGTATGTCTTTTCTACACCAATATATTGGTAGATAACGGAGTTCAACATTTTTGGCGCCGTTGCCGGGGATGGTGCTAAGGTTTAGAGTTTCTGAGTTCTTGTTGATATATGCTTGTTTTTTCTTTATTAGGACATAATACTTTCTTTTCAGCATTTAGGATTACTTAGATATTCCATATATCTCCAAAATATTCGCTAACATGGTGCAGGAACAGAGCTACTAGCTCATACATGATTGTATGCGGCGGCCAAGAGACCATAGAGGGAGGTTTCTTCCAACTAGTTCAATAGAAGAACACTTTGAATCATCCCTTGGTTTGGAGTATACTAAGGATTTTGAAGATATTACAGATCATAGCTCAGACATTATGGCAGACGAAGAAGTAGAGAATCCAATTGAGCTAGTTACCTTTGCCTTTCTTATTACCAACCAGGAGATGGCTGAAACCTTGAAGAATATCCCTCCTTCAGCTTTACCAAACTTTCGTGGGCTAATCACTGAAGATCTTGATACATTTATCTTGAGTTTGATGTACTTTGTAGGAGTTATGACTACACTATAGAAGCATACAGGCTTAATCTTTTCGTAGCCACCCTCAAGCATGCTGCATTAAGATGGTTTATGGGTCTAAGAGAAAACTCTGTAACTACTTGGGCCATCATGAAAGAAAAGTTTTTGCAGAAATATCAGACTATTGTCAGGGCAAAGACATGAAGGGGGATGACATCTTCAGGATGTCACAGAAAGAAGATGAGCCTCTGGAATATTATGTTGAGAGATTTCAGTTTTGCCTCAAAAAGTCAAGACAGAATAGGCTCTCTCCAAAGGCACTCAAGCTGGTCTTCCTAAGATGTGTGAGCGAGGAATGTATGGATGCACTCAACCTAATTGGAGCAGGAGATATCTCTCAGCTGATATTTGATGAAATTTGTCAAATCTATAGAAACTATTCACATTTTACTCTAAAGAAAAATAGAGGTTTTAGAACCTTGTCTTCAAGTAAATCATCCAATGGAGTCTCTACAGTAGAGCTCAGCAATCTCCTATCCAACATGAAAGAGGATATCATAAGCCACCTAGCAACATATCTAGACACTCTACACATAAAGAAGAAACAAGAGGCATCAGAGGCAGCTTTGAGTGAATACTGTCCACATTGTAGACAGAAGAAGGCCAACTACTAATGCAAGGGACTTGCTAGTATTTATGAGGGTAAGAATGAGAAAGTAGATTTTAGAGCCATATAAGATGAAGAAGGTCAAGTGTTCTACATTGCACAATGAAGACCATGGCAACAAAGACAAGGTATGCCTCAAGACCCCTTGACCAACTCCATGCCATTTGTACCACCTGCCTCAAATTCTCATAATTTGAATAATACACCTTGGTATAACTAGCCACAATAGCAATGGGCAACCATGCCACCTACTTGGACCTAGCAGCAGGGAGTATGGCCACAACAACCATCTCAATCCTCCAATTATAACCCACAATGGTAGGCTAACCAAAACCCATGGCCACAACAATGGCATGGAAACCAATCTTGGCAAAATCCAAATGTGAACTACCCACAGCCACAACAAACCCTATCTCAGCAACTCACCCTTATGCCAAATACAACCTCACCTACTCCTGCCTAACCTAGAGCTACTCAATTTCCCACACAACTTGTACCTAACCCTAACAACAAGCCTATTCAATAGGCCTATACTAATGAGGCCATCCAATACCCAACCTATACAGTTAAAGTTAGTGATATGCACTTGCACTCAGGAAAGATGCATGCTGGCCCATCATCACCACTCATTACAGAACTTCCTGATGAGGAACAACCCTTCGTCACTGACAACCATCTGAATAACTAGCAAAAGCCTTCTGAGTGCATCTCTTTGCAAGAAGAAACAATTACCAGAAGCCCTCCATTTCTAGAGAGATTGAAAATGCAACCTAAACCAATTCCATTCGAACCTAATTTTGATTTCATGGGACAACTAAAATACGTTTGTGTTAAAATTCCCCTCATTCAAACCATCAAGGATGTGCCCTTTTACACCAAATCCATAAGGGATTTATGCCTTAAGAAACTAGGAAGGAAGAGAAAAGACCCTTAGACAGTCCATGTTATAGGACAACTTACTGATATCATGTTAGGTAACTTGGTTGTCCCAAAATATGCAGATCCTGGAAGCCCTGTGGTTGATGTAAACATCAATGGTACCCTCATCAAAAACACCTTGATTGACCTAGGTGTAGCCATCAATTTAATGACAAAAGAAACGATGACTAACCTTCATCTGGATAAATTAAGACCTACCCCCACAGTACTCCAGTTGGCAGATAGGTTCATAGTCAAGCCAGAGGGGGTTATTGAAGACCTTGTTATTACACTAGATTCATGGGAATACCCTGTAGAGTTTATGGTTTTGCAACCCAAGGCTAGCCTAGGAGGATATCCACTTATCCTAGGGAGACCCTGGTTGGCAATAGCAGATGCCTTCATAGGTTGTAGGTTAGAAAATATGATAATTTCCAATGGGAATATAACAGAGAAATCGGTCCTTTATCCACCTGTTTAACCTTTTGTTGATATGGAACAATCTATTTGGGCAGACCTAGGGGATCCTGACCAATATTATCTTCAGACATTAATGACAATTGAAAGAAACCCACTACTAGCTATTCAGGATGAAGATGAAGTACTTTCCAATGTCATACAAAATAATTATGGAACAGACATATAGGAAGATCCATGTCTAATATGTATGGCATGTCCCCTTCACAGTGTTCTGCCTACAATTACCACTCCAGCCCATGCTTCCACCAACATAATATTTCATCAGCTATTGCCTCATAGTTGTAGTCTCAACCTATCAGGGTTGGATGTTGCCTCTGTCATGCCTATGGCAGTGCCAGTTGACATTACACCTGGGAAAACACTCAATATCAATTGTGAATTGACATTTGTCCAGAAGATTGAGCTGATTAAAATGCTACAAACTCATAAAACAACCTTTTCATGGGACTATCATGATATGAAGTGGATTGATCCCAATCTTTGCATGCATAGGATATACATTATTGAAGGATGTTGACTAGTTAGGCAGCCTCAAAGAAGGATGAACCCTATAGTAAGAGACATAGTGAAGAATGAATTGTAAAAATTACTAGATGCAGGATTCATATACCCAATATCAGACAGCCAATGGGTGTCTACATTGGTTATAGTACCAAACAAAGGAGGTAAGTGGAGAGTTTGTGTAGACCACAAAGAATTAAATACTGTCACTAGGAAAGATCATTTCCCTCTTCCTTTCATTGACCAAGTCCTAGACTCTTTGGCTGGTAAAAATTATTTTTCTTTTCTTGATGGGTTTAGTGGATATATAACCAAATCAAGATAGCTCCTAAAGACTAGGATAAGACCACATTTACATGCCCATGGGGGACATATGCCTATTTTGTTCTTCCATTTGGACTCTGAAATGCTCCTGCCACATTTCATAGAGTTGTCTTAAGCATCTTTACTGACTGTGCTCATGACTCTATGGAAGTTTATATGGATGATTTTACCACTCATGGAGAGTCCTTTAAGGAGGCCTTAAAGAACCTTGAAAAAGTATTGCAGAGATGTCAAGATCATAATCTGTCCCTTAGTCATGAAAAATGCTTCATGATGATGCAGGAAGGAGTAGTGCTTAGTCATTTTGTGTCCAAAGCGAGAATTCAAGTGGATCCACACAAGATTGAAATCAATTCAACCTTACCTATCCCTCAAAAATAGAAGGATGTCAGAAGTTTTCTTGGTCATGCAGGGTGTTATAGAAGATTTATAAAGGATTTCAGTAAGATTGTTGCTCCTTTAATTGTCTTACTCTCTAAAGATGTCGAATTTAATTGGACAACTGACTGTCAAATATCCTTTGACCATCTCAAAGAGTCATTAACAAAGACACTTATACTTAGAGGACCTAATTAGGAAATACCTTTCCACATACATACATATACCTCTAATTTTATAGTAGCGGCAGTGCTAGGACAGAAAGAAGGTAATGTGGAATATGCAATTTATTACATCAACAAAAATCTTCAAGGTGTTGAACTTAACTATACTGTTACTGAGAAAGAAATGTTAGTTGTTGTAAAGGGTAAAATTTGGATAGTTGAGTTTTTGGTAGTTTTGGTGTATATTCTCCTTTCACCATTACATTCAAGGACCTAGGGTTGAGTTGCGATGTACTATCATACCCTAGGTCACTATTGATATGTAGGGAAACTTGGATTTTTATGATTTGATTGACAATTTCCTTCTCTTATGCTTAATTATACCTTATAACCCTAATTATGCAAATACGACAGTAAACAGATGAATTACGAAAAATGCTTCTGCAAAAATATGTAGAATATAAAATAACTGTGCACCTATTTTTGGGGTTCAGAGATGGAAAAGTCAGGGACTAAAGAGCAGGTGCCCAAGTCCAAGGCCCTACTTTTTGTCGAGATCTGGAAACAAGGTTTGCAACCTGTATCTACTATATCAAAGATTTTCTCGTTGCAAAACTTCGAGGACTAATGAGCAGGCGCCCAAGCCTAGGGAGCTATTTTCTTCTCTGATCTGTAATTCTGACACTCTGTTGTACCATCCTGCAACTTCACTTAGTCTACAACTCCAACCTGTAACCTGCAATCATGAAAACTTTGGGAGGGGGTTGTGGTGTTTAGAGGCTTTCCTCGGTCAAGCCCTCGAGAGACATTCAAGCCTTTTGAACACCGTTGTCAAATAGAGAGTGCATGCCCTTGGGAGGCAGAGGTAAAAACCAAATGATAAATGATCAATAATCACAATAGATATCACTTTGTAGTGAAGATCTCATGGGAGGAAGAATCTCTTCATTCCATAAGGAGATGGATGCTCAAATATGCAAATGCAAACACATAGACAACACAAATTTGCTCTTGCCACACAATGAAAGCCTTGAATCACCTTTAGGATGCATAAAGTTCACAATAACAATCTAGTTTACAAATGAATGCCTAAACATGCTTTTATATGCAACTACAAGCACTCCCACCAAGAATTTTGTAATTCAAACTTACCGTGTCGGCATAGGACCCAAATAACGGTCACAAGCCGACACTGAAAAATTGGGACTGCCCCAAAATAGGGCAGGACTAGGGCGCGGGTGCTCAAGTCCTCCCCTATTTTGGGCAGGGTCTATCTCAAGTGGTCCCCCTAGGTCCTATTTACCAAGACACTTAGGGGTTTTCTCATCGGGATGTTGAATTATGATGCAAGATGTCCTAAATGCACACTAGAGACTCAAGAGCTAAACCTTTTGAGGGAAAAGCCCCCAAGGGGACATTTTCTAACATTACATTTAGCCCCCACTTTAATGTATGTATAAATGCGAGGCCAATACATGCATTAATGTACAGTCAACAAGCACAACAAACACACCAAGCATGGAGAAGACACGCCGAACACATTGAAGACAATGACAGGCACGCAAAACACGGAGAAGACAGTTATAGTCACGCAAAACACGGAGAATACATTGAATGCATAGAAGGCACATTAATGCATAGAAGATAGGAATGATTTAGTTTCTTTTCTTTTTCTCATATATATGAAATGCATATGCAAGTATAGGAAAGTAAACAAACCTCCCATAATGCAGGATGTACTCATCACACAGGTCTTTAAACTACATATATGGGGCAACACACACACAAGACACGTAAAACCTCCCAAAATGTAGGATGCACTCATCGCGTAGGTCTTTGTACTGCATATGGGGCAACTAACACGCCAAACACACACTTTGAAGACACAGAGAAAACACGATAGACAAGCGATGGAGTGTCCCTATTTCTAGGTCTAGCACCATCTCAGGCACATTACAGGCACACACCGACGATTGGGCTTCACCACAACAATCACCAAAGACACGCTTAAGGGTTGAGTTAGTCACAGAACCACTCCTCGCCTCCGCAGAGGACTTTTGAAAATGCAACTCCACCCGCATCACAGAGATGCCTTACAGTGAAAAGGAAGCATTGCATACAACCCCACCTGCATCACAGAGACACCTTATAGTGAAAAGGAGGTATGAGCTCAAAAGTATACAACTCCACCCTCATCATAGAGATGCCTTATGGTGAAAAGGAGGTATACAAAACATATTTCAATATTTCAAGATTGTTCAAACACACTTTACTAGCATCTAGAACAGACATCTTACCTTATATATGCCCCCACATTAAGCTGGTTGATATCATGCATCGATATCAAGCACGTTAAGGTAGGAAGAAAACACACAAGGGAACATAGACTTTCGTAAAGCCCATGCCCCAAGGAGGTGACATGTACTTTACGATCACCAAATGTTCCCACAAACACATCCCTACAAGAAACATGTTAGTGTCAACATAAAAACAACATCATCAATGCATATTAAATCTGAGGCATGCAAGATTCAAGATAGACAAAGTGCATGGAGCAGCAGTATTGTTATGATTTGTGAATAAGATAGAACACCATCATAATCACTATGCAGAAAGCATGAGTGCTTCCACTAGCCAAGCGTCGGATAAAATATACAACCCCATTGTCATATTAGGAATTAAGTCCAATTTTTTTATTTCTTGTGAAAGGGACGCTAGGTCCGCATCAGTATAAATGTTTTTCATAATCCGACTACTAGATAGAAACACTAGAGGAAGGGAAACAATAAATAAGAGAGGAGAAACAAGTGTCTTAGGGACAATCATGTAGGAGGGTGCCCCCAGGTCACCAACCGCAACGCTATGTCCACAAGATACAACACACGACAATGAAATAAGAGAGGCAATATAGAAGAATGATGATACAAATAGAAGAAGGTCACAATAGAGGTGGTCTTCTGGTATCCTGGACCTTACAAGAGATCAAGGGTCATCCCAGGAGGCCTAAACAACACATAACACATCACGGGGGAAGCACATCACAAGAGAGATAAAGGGTTAGAGATACTTACCTGTAGGATCATCCGGGATAAGTCTCATCATCAAGTAAATCATCGTCGTCTTCCCACTCCCAGATTTTAGAGGAAAGTGGGACATAAGGTACCATAGCCCAATTCTCATCATTGTTAGGGTCATCTTTGTTTTGTTCAATGTTTGGATCAATGTTTTCTTGTTTAGAGGCAAGGTTTATGGCATAAGTTTGTCTTCTTCATCTTCTTTCTCTTGCTTTTCTATTTCTTTTTGTTCTACCACTTATCTCTTGTGAGATAGGGCTTTCGCTTTCATATATTTTTGTGTTTTAGAAGAGGAAGCACCGAGATCAAATCTCATTTGTCTAGGTGGCATATTTTGTTGTTTACTATTACTTCCTGATCCTTGTAAGGATGACAGGGGATGAACCTCAGCATAGGGACTTTGTCCTTTCGGTCTATTGTTCTCTTCAAATGTGGGTTACTTATCTTTTATGGTTTCTTGCATAGAGGGACCGACCATCGGATGTAATAGTTTTGCTTTGTAGTTTCTATAGCCCAAGAAGTTAAAGTTTGTTCATGGTTCAGGTTCCTCTTCATTTTTGTCCCAAAAGTAATCCATTGTGTAATGTTTTCTTTCAACCAAAGGTTTGTATTTATTCCGGGAGATGGTAATCACATGTCCCTCAAAAGGAAATTTTAGACAATTATGAATTGTTGAAGGGACAACTTTCATTTCCTTTAACCAAGGGTGTCCCAATTTTATGTGAAAGTGGTCAGAAATGGGGACAACATCAAACCATTGTTCTACATGTTTTTCAAATACAGTTACCAACAATGATATCTTACCCAAAGGTTTTATAAAAGTTCCCTTATGTGTTTTAATCACCATGTCCGAAGGGTCATAAGATACTTGCATCAAATTATGTAAATAGAGGAACTCTTCCGTGGCAACATTAGTCACGCAATTAGGATCAATAAGAGTTCCATCCATGGGGTTTCCCATTATTTTCACAGTGATGTAGAGAGGTCCGTCAGTATCTCTGATTGTTCTATCATGAGGTGTAAACACAATTTCAGGTTCAGGGACCTTTCTCTTCATGTAAGGTCTAGGAGGGAACCTATTGTTGTTGTTTCAATTAGAGGCCATGTGTATATTTTCAAATTAGTACCAAATCAGATTTTGAAAGTTTGTAAAAGACAAGTGCAAAGTTATATGCAACAATGACCTAAATGCTTGATTTTTTGTACTTTTTCAATGCAAATATACGAAAACAAAGGTGTTGTAAGGATTTTGATCAGGGGCAGAAAAATTTATATCTGATATCAATCCAATGCAGCAATAAGATCCTTCACAACACACTCTTGATGCAAATCCAAGATGATGACAAGTCAAAATATAGTGAAAATGCACTAAAATATGTGATTTTTCACCAAATCTCAATGCAAAAGAGCATGACAAAGGGTTTTGTGAGGAAAATGATGATGAAAAACAAATTATATCAGTAATAATAGCCTCTTAATTCCAAAATATCCATCACAACATGCTTTTAGTGCCACTCAAGGTCGACCCCTAGTGAAAATATAGCAAAAATAAATAATTTTTCCCGGTTTTTCAATTCCAAGACCTAGAAATAGTGGTGTTGTAACAAATTTTAGGAGGTGCAGAAAATAATATTGATGATATCAGTCAACTCAATCCATAAAATTTGTTACAACACACTGGGAGTGCAAGCTAGGCCAAACCCTAGGGCAAAAATAGCAAAAATAAGTAATTTTTCATCGAATTTTGAATACAAGAGCTCGATAAAAAGGTGTTGTGAATATTTCTAGGAGGGGAAGAAAATTATTACCCTGATAACAACCAATTAATGTAAAAATATCCTTCACAACACGCCTATGGTGTAAATTTAGAGAGTCGATAAGACCAAATTTAGTGAAAATCAATGTTTTTGAAGCTCTAGGTTTTAGATCTTGACATAAAATGCTCTATGAATGTTTTGCAAGCTGATATATGATCAAAATTATATGATTTTAGATCTAAAAATGATTTCCAATCTCTAACATGCAAAATGCAAGTGCAAATCTAATGAAAAATTAATGAAAATGCTAGTTTTTTGTTGACTTTTTCTATGCAAAAATGCAAAATTTTAAAATCTAAATGCAAATTTGTTCCAAAATGCAAGACTATAGACAAATAAACATTTGAACGAGTCTCTAAAATTAGTAGAAAAATCTGAAACAAGATTTTACCTACAAACCCTAGATTTTGGAATTACTAGGTTATATGCAAAATTCACAATTTTCAACAAAACTCTAGCAATTTTATGATGAAAATGCAATGCAAACTAATGAATTTTTGTAATTTTCTACAATTTAATTCAGATCTAATGCAAAAATAAAAAATTTGATGAAATTTAAATTAATTAATGCAACATGCAACACCTAGAATGCAATTTTTTTTTTCCAATTTTTCAATTTTTTTTGTAAGTTTTCCAATGCAATAAGATGAATGACTATATGAATGAATGAAATCAATGCAAATATAAAGCAAAACACTCAGCAAGGTGCAAACAAGTCCAATAACATGGGTTCACCAAAATGTAAAGGGTAAAATTTGGACAATTGAGTTTTTGGTAGTTTTGGTGTATATCCTCTTTTCACCCTTACATTCAAGGACCTAGGGTCGAGTTGCAATGTAGTATCATACCCTAGGTCACTATTGATATGTAGGGAAACTTGGATTTTTATGATTTGATTGACAATTTCCTTCTCTTATGCTCAATTATACCTTAAAACCCTAATTATGCAAATACGACAGTAAACAGATGAATTATGGAAAATGCTTTTGCAGAAAGATGTAGAATATCAAATAACTGTGCACCTATTTTCAGGGTTTGGAGATGGAAAAGTCAGGGACTAAAGAGCAGGTGCCCAAGTCCAAGACCTTGCTTTTTGTTGAGATCTGGAAACAAGGTCTACAACCTGTATCTGCTGTATCAGAGATTTTCTTGTTGCCAAAACTTCGAGGACTAATTAGTGGGTGCCCAAGTCAATGGAGCTATTTTCTTCTCTAATTTGTAATCATGACACTCTGTTGTACCCTCCTACAACTTCACTTAGTCTGCAACTCCAACCTGTAACCTGCAATCATGAAAACTTTGGGAGGGGGTTGTGGTGTTTAGAGGCTTGCCTCAGTCAAGCCCCGGAGAGACATTCAAGCCTTTCGAACACTATTGTCAGATAGAGAGTGCGCGCCCTTGGGAGGTAGAGGCAAAAACCAAATGATAAATGATCAATAATCACAATAGATATCACCTTGTAGTGAAGATCTCATGGGAGGAATAAGCTCTTCATTCCATGAGGAGATGGATGCTCAAATTTGCAAACACAAACACATAGACAACACAAATCTACTCTTGCCACACAATGAAAGCCTTGAATCACCTTTAGGATGCATAAAGTTCACAATAACAATCTAGTTTACAAATGAATGCCTAAACATGCTTTTATATGCAACTACAAACACTCCCTCCAAGAATTTTGTAATTCAAACTTACCGTGCTGGCATAGGACCCAAATAACGGTCACAAGCCGACACCTAAAATTTGGGATTGCCCCAAAATAAGGCAGGACTAGGGTGCAGGCGCCCAAGTCCTCCCCCCGTATTTTGGGTAGGGTCTATCTCAAGTGGCCCCCCTAGGTCCTATTTGCCAAGACACTTAGGGGTTTTCTCATTAGGATGTTGAATTATGATGCAAGATGTCCTAAATGCACACTAGAGACCCGAGAGCTAAACCTTTTGAGGGAAAAGCCCCCAAGGGGACATTTTATGATATTACAGCTGTTATTTATGAAATAAATAAGTTTAGGCATTATATCACTGGTTATCCTATTTTCATTCACACTGACCATGCAACAATAAGATATCTTATGAATAAACTAGTGGTAAGTGGTAGATTAGTTAGATGGTTACTGCTACTTCAGGAATTTGATATCATAATTGTAGACAAGCCAGGGAAGGCCAGTGTTGTTGATTTTCTCTCCAAGATTCCCACTTGCATTGAAGAACCAGTCATTGATGATTCTTTTCCAGATGAACACTTATTTGCACTGACTGTACAAACTCCATGGTATGCAGATATAGCAAATTATCTTGTCATAGGGAAAACACCTCCACACCTCTCACCCAAAAAGAAGCACCACCTTGCAAATAAAAGCTTTCCTTATTCATGGGTATCTAGTTATCTCTTCTATAAAGGACCTGATCATATTGTGAGAAGGTGTATTAGGGAAGATGAAGTGTATGCCATCCTCAGAGGTTGTCATGATGAACCCTGTGGTGGACACTTTGCAGCCAAGCGGACAACAATCATAATTCTGAACACTGGTTATTATTGGCCAATATTACATAAAGATACATCTCTCTATACAAGGAGATGTGACCACCATCAAATAATGGGCAAACCTACAAGAAGTGATGAAATGCCTCTACAACCACAATTGGTGGTCACACCATTTGACAAGTAGGGCATTGATTTTATTGGACCCATAGATCCACCTTCTAACCACAAGGACTATATACTTGTCTACACTGATTACATTACAAAATGTGTGGAAGTGAAAGCCTTGATAGTAGCCAGAGATAGTAAGGTTGCTACATTCCTCTATGAAGAAATATTTACAAGGTATGGTGTCCCATGGGAAATAGTCACAAATCAAGGGCCATAATTTACATCTGCACTAATTGCTAGCCTTGTTCAAGAATATGAAATCAGGCATAAAAAGTCCACCCCATATCATCCATAGTCCAATGGTCAAGTTGAGGTGACCAATAGAGAGCTTGAGGCAATATTGACAAAAACAATTGTAGTGCATAAGAAGGATTGGGCAGCAAGACTCTCTGAAGTAGTTTGGGCATATAGGACTACATGGAAGACTACAACAGGATACACACCCTATGAGTTAGTTTATGGCAAGAATGTAGTCCTTCCTATTGAGTTTGAATATAAAACACTGAGAATAGTTGTCCAACTTGGTATGGACCTGTCAAAAGCTCAAGAAGAAAGATTGCATTAACTTAATGCCTTAGAGGAGCTCAGGATGGAAGCAGTTCATCACACTAAATTAATCCAAAACTAGATAATTAAATGGCATGATCAGTACATCAAAACTAAGAACTTTCAGGTAGGTGATTGGGCACTTCTCTATGACTCCAGGTATAGAGATCATAAGGGAAAGTTGTAGATTAGATGGTTAGGACCATGTGAGATCAAGGAGGTTTTCAAAAATGGTGTAGTCCAATTAACCACTATAGACTGAGTCAAATTTTCACTAATGGTTAATTGGCATAGATTGAAATTATATAGGAGGCCTTTAGATAAAGCAACATTTCTTCAGCAATTAAAGGCAGATATGACTCATGATGTTCTAGAGCCTCTTGCCTCTAATGAGATCCCTAGTTTGATAGTAGCTGACAAACTGTACTAGAACTAAACCTAGCTACCCCATTGGATGGCAATTCACAACCATCTACATCTACAGTGGTGTTTTGTGTGAAAACATGGGGTTTTCAATTTCAATGAGTGTTTGGGTTAAATCCTCCTTTCACACCTTACATTCAAGGACATAAATCGAGTCAAGCCACAACTCTTGCAAGAGGGTTCTGCTACAGATTTAGTGTCACTTGGAACGAAGAGGAAACTTGGAATTTGTTGATTAATTGATTAATTAAAGCCTGATTATGCTTAAAACCCTAATTTCATAAAATTGTAAATAAACAGACTAACCACGACAAATGCTCATAAACAAATATGTAATATTCAGAGTATATACATACCAGACTTGAAAATTCTAGATGCAGAAAAGTTGGGGGCTAAAGAGCAGGCACCCATGCCTAAGGTGGTAGTTTCTTCAAGGACTTCTAGAATTTATCTGCAACTAATCACCACTATCACATAGGTTTTCTACTTTGGGGATCTAGAGGGCTTCAAAGCAGGCTCCTAGGTCCAAGTCCTACTTTTTCCTTTAGATATGGGATCTCCAAACTCTACCACAGCCTCCTATAACTTCACTTTCTTCTGCTTCAACACCTATTACCTACAATTACATAAAAAGAAGTTGGGGGTTGTGGTGTCTAGGAGCTTGCCTCAGTCAAGCCCCGGAAGGACATTCAAGTCTTCCAAACACCGTTGTCAGATAAAGAGTGCATATCCCTACGGGATAGAGGTAAAAACCAATTGATAAGTGATTGTAAACACAAATAGATATCACCTCAAAGGTGTAGCTCTCATGGAAGTGTTACCTAATTTCACTACTAGCTCAATCATGTAGAGCTTTTGAAGTTTTAAAGAAGAGAAAGGTACATTTTATTTCTGCTATATAATATCCATGTGCACAAATAAAACAAATTAAGATTACAGTGCAAATTTGCATTTTAGATTCATATCATATTTGAAAGATTGTACAATTTTTTTAGAAGAGAAGTAATCTTTATTGGAAAAATAAATGTATAAGGTCTCACACAAGCTATGAGACTAACTGATTTATTGCAAATGAAAAGAAAGACTATACATTTATAGAGAATTAAAGAAATAAATGTACAAATGGTATAGGGTGACTTGTCATTGCCTAAATGATGAGTATTGGTCCTGTTTGTTTTGTCTTGCGTCATCCTGTGTTGTTTGCATGTCCTGTACCTAGTTTCTATCTCCTTGCTGCCTCTAGTTATCTGCACTGGAGAGAGAAAAATGATGTTAGAGCCAGGATGAGTCATCATACAACATATGACATATATCTACAAACATACAATCTAATTTTTAGATGCAATAAACCAGTTAGTATCACATGGACCTGTTGCAAGTATGGGCCTAACCAGTGTTGTCATTGATGTCAACATACTCATGTTGCATTAATGATAAGAATTGGATGAGCTGTGTGTTGAGGATATTGAGAAAATTAGTCTCAATCAGGAACAGTAAAGATCAGTGATGACAGTAAGTTAAAAGTTCAAGATAGGATGAGTATCAAAGGATGCGGTTTAAAGGGTTTGTAGATATGTGTCTTAAGGTGGTCCAGTAGAGATTTCAGAGGTCCACATGAAGATCTGAAGAAGTTGTGGCTGCTTAAGTAAAACCGGTTCCTGCAGATGTTCAATGGTGACAGTGTTACAGATAGGTCCAGTGAGATCTGGAATTGCATTGTCCTGTTTTGCGGATTTGAGGGAGTATTGAGGAAGTCTTTGTGGAGTGTCAAATAGATTGGTTCATGGTTTGAAGGTCCGCAAGCATCTATTCCTTTGTGACAGTAATGATAGACTGTGTTCTTGAGGTTCCAGATAAAGGGGAGATGGATTTCAGTAAGCAGATAAAGTGTGGATGTTCTTGGTGATTTAGGAAAGCTTGTGGAGGTCTTTGGATCGTGTCCAGTTTGAGTTGGTGATCCGCATTGAAGTTGGAGCTCACAATTGAAGATTATCTTCTAGATGATAGTGTTCTTTTGGAGATTGGCCGACTGGATCAGTTACACATCTTGCGGATGTTCTTGTTGATGTTTGCTAACTTAGATGATCATTCCTAAGTTGATGTCTTGTATAAATAAGGGATTGCGAAGTCATTTCAAACTTGTCTGTGTGGAGATGAGAGTGTGGTAGCAGGGAGGAGAGCGAAAGGCAGAGCAGAAGTATTGAGCTTCAATGGAATTGATTCAAGCATGATGAAGATGCTATTTTCCATTTCAAGTATGTGATACTTATTCTTTTGTAGATAGTGTGTCTCTTGTAGGCAATGGGCCTCTTGTGAGCAGTGTGCTCAAGTAGTGAGCCCTAATTGGCATGTGCCATTTTGTTCTTTCTATTCTTCTAACAAAGAATACAATCTTGGGTTAATCACCCTGTGGTTTTTCCCTTAACCGGGTTTTCCACGTCAAAATCTTGGTGTCTTATGTGTTGATGTGTTTCTGCTTTTGATTTAAGTGCATTATGTTTCATGATTAATATACTGCTAATCACCAAGACGATTTAAGTGTGTAATTGGGAGAAAGTTTTGGACAATTGATTCACCCCCCCTCTTAGTTGTGTGCCCTAAGTCTAACAGGACCTTCAAGAAAGCAACAGGATAATCAAGAACATCAATCACATGCACATATTTTCCTAATATGTTTGTTTCCTGTGCAGGTATAGAGAAAGTTATGTTATTGATTTGTTTGTCTCATTTCAACATGTGGGTTAAAATGAAGCTCCCACAAGGGCCGAGCCCAACATGCTGCAGTATCAACTTTTGAGGAGAAGTCAGGATATGAAATCATCACATGTATCATTTTTGACACAATATCTTATAATCTATATTAGTGAAATGATTGATGTCACTACTATAGAGTACATGATATTGAGATACTTATATACAATGATTCTCACTCATAAGATGCATGAAGCCTTCAATACTGTCAACCAATATCATGTAAAAGGTTGTCATCTCTAATGTAGAGTAAACATAATGAGAAAGAGCAAGATTGAAGACAATCATAAAGGCAACAAAGCCTGTCCAATAAGGTGTTAGTTCAAGCAAGACTGTTAAGAAAGATGTAAGGTTTGTGCACTATTTAAACACCTAAAGAACTCAATCATTGAAACCTTTTAGAGCCCTAGAGTTCATCAAATAACAAGTACAAGAACATTGTCAGAGTTTTCAAGAGATTTGTTCCATAGATAATGATAATCACAGTCAGTAAAAAAGACAGTGGTATAAAGAGAATGTACAAGTGATGTGCAAGATTTTTTTTTTACAATGGTGGCTCTGTCAGGGATCTATCAGCCTGAAGAATCAGTAATGCAGATAGAGGTTAAAAGCAAGGGTTGGGATAGTCATCACTATCTTAAGAACAGTCATAGAGGAATATCTTAAGAGCAGTCTATGAAAGGTATGGAGAGTCTTAAAACGCTGTCACATACCCTAGGAGCCTTTGAGATGATCAGTACAGTAACAAATGTGCAAAGACAATGAAGACAATCCTAAAGATTGAGCACAAGATGACTATTAAATAAATGACTATAACAGTCATAAGGGTCAACAAAGAATAGTTAGAGGACAGGTTAGAGGATAGTCCTCTACTATCTATCAACAATCAAGTAACTTGTGCATTGTCCTCATTGTAGCTAGGAGATAGGAAATCTCAGTAAGTGATGCAGTATAGGGAAGACACAAGAAGTTGAGAAGATATCAGAGATTTGGGGAAACATAACAGCACAAAAAACAATCACAAAATGTAGAGAACTGCTTTTTCAATGATTGTGATATAATATTGTCAAGGAAAAGAGCAGTAATGATAGTATATAGTCAACAATGGAGCAGTCACCTCTTATTTTCATGGAAGCAAATTAGTCAAAGAGTGGTCTAGAACCAACATAAGGACAATCATACAAAAACAAATAGAGGACACAATGCTAAGAATACAAGGGTTGTCTAGCAGTATGATCGATCTGTTGCAAGTATGGGCCTAACTAGTGTTGTCATTGATGTCAACATACTCCTGTTGCATTGATGTCAAGGATTGGATGAGTTGTGTGCTGAGGATATTGAGAAAAATAGCCCTATCAGAAACAGAGAAGGACATTGAAGACAATGAAGTTCTATGAAGAAAAAATCCCAATTAGTTGAAGATCAGAGTATGCACATCAAAGGGTTTGCAGATATGTGTCTAAAGGTGCTCTAACCATGATTTCAAAGATCCGCATGAAGATTTGGAGAAGTTATGGCCATATGAATAAAATTGGTTCTGGCAGCTGTTTAGAGGTGACAGAATGGCATGGATAGGTTTGATGAGATCCAAAAATGCAATATCTTGTTCTATGGATCTGGTGGCATGTTTGGGAAGCTAATTTGAATTGATAACTCAATTGGTTCATGGTTTGGAGGTCCACAAGCAATCCTTCTAATGTGACAGTGATGATCGACTGTGTTCTTGAGGTTCCGGATGAAGATGCGAATGATTTCACTAAGCAGAAGTGGTGCGGATGTTCTTGGTAATTCAAGCAAGCTTGTGGGGGTCTCTAGATTGTGTCCAATTTGTGTTGGTGGTTTGCATTGAAGATTGAGCTTGTAATTGAAGATTTAACTTTAGGTGATGGTGTTCTTCCTAATCTTGGCCGATCAGATGATTTGTGCAGGTTACAGATGATCTTGAAGATGTTTTGCAAAGCATGGTGTGTTCCTCAAAGAAGATTGAAGTCCCAGATATGTGTGGCCGACAGTGTAGTGATGCGCATGAAGTTTTTGTAACAAGTCAAGTTGTATTTTTGTAATTGCTCTGTAATAAAATAAAGTATGTGTTGTGCTGACTTTGATGATCATTCCAAAGTTGATGTCATGTATAAATAAGATTTGTGAAGTCATTTAAAAGTATCTGTTGTCATGATGAGAAAGTGGTAGAGAAGAGGAGCGAAAAGTAGAGCAGAGGTGTTGAGCTTAAATGGAACTGTCTCAAGCATAGTAAAGATGCAAATCTCTAGTTCAAGTATGTAATATTTATTTGTAGATAGTGTGTCTTCTGTAGGCAGTGGGCCTCTTATGAGTAGTGTGCTCGGGCAATGAGTCCTAATTGGTAAGTGCCATTTTTCTTATTCTTTTAACAGAGAATACAATCTTGGGTTAGTCACCCCGTTGTTTTTCCCTTAACCAGGATTTCCACATTAAAAAATCTTGGTGTTATATGTGTTGAATGTGTTTCTGCTCTTGAGTTATTGCATTATGCTTCCATGATTGAATCTTGGTATGCTGCTGAAATACAAGAAGGTTTTAAGTGATTAAGGAACATAATTTTGGTGACAACTGATTCACCTCCCCCTCTCAGTTGTTTGTCCTAAAACCAACAATTGGTATTAGAGCCAAGTTCCTCTAGAAGAAGCTTGACCACTTGAGGAGATCCAAGATGTCGACCTAGAAGAAGGACAGTCCAAGGTTTGATGGAACAAACTTCACTGCCTGGAAGTACCGCATGGAATGTCACTTACAATGCATGGGATATCAGTATTGGAACATAACCTCAACTAAATATGTTCCTCCAAGGAATGGGCCAACAACTATAGATGAAGTTAGAGATGCAAAAAATAATCTTTGAGCTAAAGAAGCCCTACTGAGTGCCTTGTATGATACAAAGCTGACAAATGTTATGGGATTAAAGACTACTTACGAAATTTGGACAAAGCTTGAAAACCTATATGAAGGAGACAAGTATCTTAAGTGTGCCAAGCTGCAAAGTCTGAGAGGAAAGTTTGAAAACCTAAGGATGAGTGAAGATGAGAACATCACTTTATATATGGCAAAAGTAAATGAGCTTGTATGTGGCATCAAATGTGCTGGTGGAGTATTGGATGAAGATGAAATTGTTGCTAAAGTTCTTAGATCTTTACCTCCTGCATATAAACACAAGGTCGCTGCTATTGAGGAAATCAGATCTTTAACAACTATCACAGGGGATCAATTGGTTGGTAAGATATCTGCATTTGAGTTGGCTAAGTTTGGTGATGCACTTCCCAAGACTAAATCTGCTTTCAAAGCTAATACCTCTGCTAAAGGCAAACAAAGATATGATCCAGGTGAAAGCTCCTCAAGAAAATCATCTTGGTATGAGAAAGCAAAAAGGGATCTGGAAGAGGATGAATTAGAAGCTGAACAACTTGAAGCTCTCATTGCAAAAAGACTGCCAAGAGGATTTGGTAAGTATGAAGGACAATTACCTTTTAAATGCTTTGCTTGCAATAAGATTGGTCATTTTGCATCAAGATGTCCAGAAAGGTTTTCAAGGCCAAACCCTAATAGATCAAGGTTTCAGAAAAAAATGTTACTATGTTCAAGAAGATGATGATGGAGTAACAAATGATGAATCCGAGATAGGAAACAAATCTGGAAGTGACTGGGTGTTTATTGCCATCAAGGAAGAAGATCCAATGCCTATTGAATCTACCAATCATAAGATAATAGAAAGTGCTCTGGCTGCTCAGGTTGAAGAAAAGGATGGATGGGTTATTGATAGTGATTGTTCTCACCATATGACTGGTGACAAGAGCAAGTTCTTAAGCTTGGAAAGATATGAAGGTGGAGTTGTAAAATGTGGAGATAATTCTGCTGGCAGAATTAGAGGCAGAGGAACCATTTCCTTTGATGGAAAGAACAAAACCAGTGATGTTCTGTATGTTGAAGGTCTGGAGCATAATCTTCTCAGTGTTGGACAGTTGGTGGACAAAGGCTATGATCTCTGATTCAAAAATGGAAAATGCAAGATCTTTGAAAGCTCTGGAACTGAGATTGCATCTGGTACATAGACAAAAGGTAACATCTTCCACTTGGTTGGTACTGGCAAAAGTTGTTTATTTGTTCAAATTGTTCAGAGTTGGTTGTAGCATAGGAGAATGTGTCATGTAAATTTTGATAATATCATCAAGATAAGCAACACTCAGACTGTAAGAGATCTTCCAAGACTGGTGAAACCTATTAACAGTTTGTGCAAAGAATGTCAGTTGGGTAATCAGAACAGAGTCACATTCAAAAGTAAGGAACAATCTTTAACCAAATTGTTAGACTTAGTACACACTAATCTCTGTGGTCTGGTAAGAATCAGGAGTCTACAAGGAGATAGGTATTTCATGTTGTTGATTGATGACCACTCTCGGATAATGTGGGTAACTTTCTTGAAAGAAAAATTTGAAGCTCTTGAGAAATTTAAAATATTCAAGGCTATGGTAGAAAATGAAACTGGCATAAACATAAAATGCCTTAGGTCTGATAAAGGTGAAGAATTCACATCCAATGAGTTCATATCATTCTGTGGGGAACATGGGATAAAGAGACAGTTATCTGCTCCAAGGACTCCATAGCAGAATGGAGTAGTGGAGAGAAAGAACCAGACCATCCAAGAAGCATCTAGAACCATGATGATGGAAGCAAATGTCCCTGAGATCTACTGGAGAGAAGCTGTAAGCACTGTTGTCTATACTCTTAATCGAGTACAAATTAGAGGCAATACTGGTAAGACTCCTTATGAACTTTGGTTTGGCATCACTCCTACTATGAAATATTTCAGAGTCTTTGGTAGCAAATGCTATATCAAAAGAGGTGAAGACCTTGGTAAGTTTGATGCTAGAAGTGATGAAGGAATATTCTTAGGATATTTTACTCAAAGCAAAGCATACCGATGTTATAACAAGAGATTGAGAAAGATTGTAGAAAGTGCAAATGTGAAGGTTGATGAAGGCATGGAAAATCCCTCAAGGTATTATGAGTATGAAGCAGATGATCAGAATGATGTCTCAGATCAAGGAGAATAAGTCCCAACTCCAGTTCAGATTCAAACTGATCCGGAGAATCCTAAAATACAAGAAGAAGAGACAAGTTTGCATGAACCTGTCCAAGAATTAGAAGTGCAAGAGCGTCCCAAAACTCCCAGATATGTAAGACTGAATCATTATGAAGATTAGATCATAGGAGATAGAAGCAAAGGTGTTTAAGCAAGAAGAAAATTTGCTCAAGATTAAGTGAAGTATTGTTTGATTTCAAAGATTGAACCAAAAATAGTAAGTGAAGCACGCAATGATGAAAGTTGGGTTAAAGCAATGGAGGAAGAATTGATGCATATTGAAAAGAATCACATTTGGGATATTGTTCCTAGACCTAAGGACAAAAATGTGATTGGGACTAAATGGGTCTTCCAGAATAAACTGAATGAAGATGGTTAAGTAATAAGAAACAAAGCTAGATTGGTCTATAAGGGTTATTCTCAAGTAGAAGGAGTTGACTTTGAAGAAATATTTGCTCTTGTGGAAAGAATTGAAGCAGTTAGATTATTTCTTGCTTTTGCTGCCTTCAGAGATTTCAAGGTGTATCAGATGGATGTCAAGTCTACTTTCCTAAATGATGATTTGGAAGAAGAGGTATACATTGAGCAACCAGATGGATTTCAATTGTCTGATCATGGAGATATGGTCTGCAAATTGAAGAAGGCATTGTATGGACTCAAACAAGCCCCAAGAGCTTGGTATGAAAGATTGGACAAACATCTTTTGAAGATTGGATTCAACAAAGATACTGCTGACAGTAATCTATACTTCAAGATTAATCATGAAAATATCTTGATTGTTGAAGTATTTGTTGATGATATCATTTTTGGAGGAAAAGATAGTATGTGCATGACTTTTGCAAATCAAATGAAAAGTGAATTTGAGATGTCTATGTTTGGGGAAATGAATTTCTTCTTGGGTCTGCAAATCACTCAAACAAAGAAAGGAATCTTCATATCACAGACCAAATATGTGAAATAATTGTTGAAGAAATTTGGGATAGAAGATTCAAAGCTAATGAATACTGCCATGGCAACCAGATGTAAGCTGAGAAAAGATAATGAATCTCCTAAGGCTGATCAGAAAAAGTACAAGTCAATGATTGGAGGACTACTCTGTCTTACTCAAACTAGACCTGATATTATGAATGTTGTTGGTCTTGTTGCTAGATTCCAAGTTGATCCTAGAGAGTCTCATGTCATGGAAATCAAGAGAATTCTCAGATTTTCTGAAGGGAACAGTTGAGTATGGTTTATGGTATCCTAAGGATCATGATTTCTATCTTCATGCATATACAGATGCTGATTGGGCAAGAGATGTGGATGATTGGAAGAGTACCAGTGGTGGTGTATTCTTTTTGGGGAAAAGATTGGTTTCTTGGCTAAGCAAGAAACAAGAGGCAATATCTCTGTCCACTGCAAAAGCAGAGTCTATTGCAGTAGTAGGTAGTTGCACTCAAGTACTATGGATGAAGCAAATGTTAAGAGACATCAAAATAGAGTATGATGAACCTATCATAATCTTTTGTGACAACTCAAGTGTAATAAACACATCAAAAAATCTGATGTTGCATTCAAAGACAAAACATATATCCATCAAGTTCCACTTTTTGAGAGAGTAGGTGAACACGAATGAAGTCAGATTGGAGTTTGTACCCTTAAAGGATCAGATTGTAGACATTTTTACCAAACCTCTACCTAAGGACACTTTCGAGTATCTTAGGGAGAAGTTAGGGGTTATTACCCCTCTGGTTCTGAATTAAGGTGCACTGATGTGCATCAGTCCGGTGGATCCCACAAGTCATACCTTGTGATCTGGATTGATGTTAGGAGGCTGCTACTTAGGGGGAGCAGTCAAGTATGACAAGTGGTTGCAAGTATGTGCCCTTTGCCATTGATGTCAAAGGGGGAGAGAAGACATGTGAAAAACAAAATATGAAAAACAAAAGTGGTTGCTAATCAAAGGAGCAGTAAAGAAAGAAAAGACATGTGAATAGTTGATGTTGATAGGGGGAGCTATGTCTATCAGTGAGGAGAAGTTCTTGTCTTGATGGTTAAAATAGTTTTTCACATCATATGTTGCTATCAATGACAAAGGGGGAGATTGTTGCAAGTATGGGCCTAACTGTTGTTGTCATTGATGTCAACATACTCTTGTTGCATTGATGTCAAGGATTGGATGAGCTGTGTGCTGAGGATATTGAGAAAATTAGCCCTATCAGAAACAGAGAAGGACAGTGAAGACAATGAAGTTCTATGAAGTAAAAATCCCAGTCAGTTGAAGATTAGAGTATGCGTATCAAAGGGTTTGCAGATATGTGTCTGAAGGTGCTCCAACCATGATTTTAGAGATCCGCATGAAGATTTGGAGAAGGTATGGCCATATGAATAAAATTGGTTCTGGCAGCTATTGAAAGGTGACAAAGTGGCACAAATAGGTCTGGTGAGATATAGAAATGCAATATCTTATTCTGTGGATCTGGTGGCATGTTTGGGAACCTAATTTGAATTGACAACTCAATTGGTTCGTGGTTTGGAGGTCCACAAGCAATCCTTCTAATGTGATAGTGATGACCGACTGTGTTCTTGAGGTTTTGGATGAAGATGCAAATGATTTCAGTAAGCAGAAGTGGTGCAGATGTTCTTGGTGATTCAAACAAGCTTGTGGGGGTCTCTAGATTGTGTCCAGTTCATGTTGGCGGTCCGCATTGAATATTGAGCTCATAATTGAAGATTTACCTTCAGATGATGGTGTTCTTCCTAATCTTGGTAGACCGGATGATTTGCGCATGTTACAGATGATCTTGAAGATGTTTTGTGAAGCATGGTGTGTTCCTCAAAGAATATTGAAGTCCCAGATATGTGTGGCTGACAGTGTAGTGATGCGCATGAAGTTTTTGTAACAAGTCAAGTTGTATTTTTGTAATTGCTCTGTAATAAAATAAAGTATGTGTTGTGCCAACTTTGATGATCATTCCAAAGTCGATGTCATGTATAAATAAGATTTGTGAAGTCATTTAAAAGTATTTGTTGTCGTGCTGAGAAAGTGGTAGAGAAGAGGAGCGAAAAGCAGAACAGAGGTGTTGAGCTTAAATGGAACTGTCTCAAGCATAGTGAAGATGCTAATCTCCAGTTTAAGTATGTAATATTTATCTGTAGATAGTGTGTCTCCTGTAGGCAGTGGGCCTCTTGTGAGCAGTGTGCTCGGGCAGTGAACCCTAATTGGCAAGTGCCATTTTTCTTATTCTTTTAACAAAGAATACAATCTTGGGTTAGTCACCCCGTGGTTTTTCCCTTAACCGGTTTTTCCATGTTAAAAAATCTTGGTGTTATATGTTTTGAATGTGTTTCTACTCTTGAGTTATTGCATTATGCTTCCATGATTGAATCTTTGTTATGCTGCTGAAATATAAGAAGGTTTTAAGTGATTAAGGAACAAAATTTTGGTGACAATTGATTCACCCCCCCTCTCAGTTGTCTATCCTGAAACCAACACAATCAAGTCAAAAAGAGCTGCCAGTTTGAAGATGAGAGCAGTCATTCCAACTTGGAACAGTTATACAAAGCATGACAGTTAGCAAAAAACATAAGGTACATAGTAATAATCATAATAGTGAAAAAGGTTGAGAGCTGTAGGTCACTGTTGAATGAGTAGTCAAAACAGTCACAAAGACTGTATGGACAATGAAGGACTGTTATGAAGATGATAGTTGCCATAGAGGTATACAGTTCATGAGGGTAACACTCCTTCCTAAAGTCTTAAACACCTCGTGAACTATCCTTTTCAATTCTCTATTTGCTGCTACATTCCGTAGGAGCCTTGTAAAATTTGTATCATTGTTATAGTGAAGGAATATGTATAATCCTTGACAAGGGAGGAGGTGATAATTCAAAGCAATGGGTATAATTTTTATATGGACAAGAGCCTATAGAAGACCTAGACAGTGAATGTATAAGTCTATCTACATTAAAGGAGACAATGAAACCTCAGTTCAGTAGGATAAACACTACAGAAGGAAGAAAAATACATGAAGATCCTGTAGAGATTCACATGAATAAGGATGCAAACAGAGTCTTGAAGTCATGAAAGACAACATAAAACACCCATATGAGATAGCAGTCATCATAGAACGTAGAGGCAACTGTGTTTTTTGTTGCAGGATAGAAACAACTATAGGAGAAATACCCAGCTTTCCAAGAGAAGATCTTTCAAAACATGAAGGGAAACTGAGGAAAAAACTGTCCATGCTCTATAAAAAAGCTACAGAAATTCAAGAAAGATTGTTACCTTTTGTTGCCTGAATTGGCAAGTATTGAGATGCATAAAAACTCCATGAATACGCCAAAAAACTCCATCACAGGAAGTCATGGTGGCGCACAAAGGGAACAACAACATGGAAAATGCAAAATGAAAAGTTGCTAAGTTGCCTTTTGTCTTTTAGGGTTTGAGCCCTAAAAGCCTGATGGGCTTTTTGTCTTCTTTTTATTTTTTGTATCTTCTCATTAATAAGCCCATGGTCAAAACTTGAGGCCTTAGGTTTTGTAAGATATTTTGTCTCGTGCTTTATGCCACGACCAACATACAAGTCTTTTAAGACTTTTGGTAATGCTTTATTCCTATTTGCTAGGATTAGCACTTAGGTGCTTTTTCTATTTTCTTTGCATTAACATCAAGATGTAAGACATTTAGACTTGAAATGATACCATTATAAATCATTTAAGTTTATTTTTATTATTAAATGCAAAAGGGTTATAAAAGCATATTTATGGCATTGAGTGACCTTGTTATGCCTTGGCATATGCCAAGCATATAAGAGAGTGGAAGAGATTGACAAGCACATGCCAAGTATATAGCCATTTATTTGCCCATGGGTGGAGTGGTTTGACTAAGTGATGGAGATAGTTAGCATTTGGTTTAAATGTCTTTGAGAGCATCTAGGAGATGTTTTATTGCTTTTAGAGCCTTTTAGGGGTTTGTTTCATGTGTCATCATGTTGGACCAAGTCATGATTGACTTTTTCTCTCATTGTGAGCTCTTTTGGAGGAGATTTAGGTGCTATATTCTAGGCTTTTTGAGGGCATCCAACCCAAGGTGGATTTAGGAACCTTTTTTGGTGGAACCACTTGGAGTTGTGGATATAGTCACTTAGGTGACTCATTTTTTAACTAGTTCTTATTAGGCAATTTTTTGAGACTTGTGATTTTTACAATCCTTGCTTAGATTTTGACAGTTTGTAACTCATTGTGGACATGAATAACAGAGGAGACCTTGAATATCAATGATTTTGGAGTTTTGCCTTCTTTTTCCTTGCTTCATTGTGTGCATTCGAATGGTTTGATCAAGTTATTTGTGAGGTACTATTATTTCCTTATAGCTTTGTCCCGTGTTCAACACCTTTATGCAGGATTTTGTTTATGCAGGTCATAATTTGTGTCAAATTTTATGAATGACTTATAGTTGTGAAGTCATCTTCCTTCTAGAAATTTGAGCATTAGGACCTCATTATGAAATACTTATGCAAAGACATACAAGAATGAGTTGTACAAGTTTTTCAATCATTTTAGGCAAGTGTTGATTATCTGAGTTTATGTCCAAGTTTAGTTTGGTGGATCACCTTTTTAATCCTTTTGTTAATTTTTAGTTTACTAGGTTATGCAAATTTCTTTACCCTTTTCCTTGTCAAAGTAGTAGGATAGAAAGTAGTTTTTAGGTGACACCATAGGAAGCCGGCCTTCTCCAGAGGTTGACCTCTGTTTTTAAGTTACCCATAGATTTAAAGGTCTTCCCATGTTTCAATAGATTGTTGAACCTCACATTCAACAGGGTGCAAATCTCATTGATAACAAGAAGGAAGAAGGTCTTTCATGCCATGAAGAGACAAATTGATGAAGCCAAATCTGCAACAAACAAACACAGCAACAAAACAATACTACTCTACAACACAATGAAAGCCTCAAATCACCTTAGCATAAGATCACAAGTTCGCATTATCCATCTAGTTTACAAATGAAGTTGTAAACATGCTTATATATGCAACAAAACACATTCTCGCTTTAATTTCATAATTCAAACTTGAGATGTCGGCAACAGACACTTCTAATGGTCACATAACCGACATTTAAAATTTGGGACCACGCCAAATAGGGCAGGACTAGGATGCGGGTGCCCAAGCCCTGAGCCTCATTTTCAAGGTAGGTTCAAGTTCATCATTGTCCCCTAAGCCCCATTTAACATGAGTTTTTAGGGATTTTCCATCGGGAGTAAAAATGAGCATGCATGATTACACCTAAAGGACCCGAGAACTAAACTTAGGAGGGAAAAAGTCCTAGGGAGACATTTTTTGATGTAACAAGTGGATTCCAGTTAGGTATCAACTGATAATACTATTCTAGGTTTAGGTCAATCTCTTAGCTTGATTGAAGTTCCATACATCAGTTTGAGTTCTCCAAACTTTGTACATAAATAAAAACACACAATGCACACACATCACATAGCAATAGCAATAAAACATGGCGATCTTCCATTCCAAAGTTTAGGCTCCACCATTTCAGTACCATTCTCCACTAGGAATTTCCTTTGGCATTCAAACACTTCAACAGAGGGACCTGTAGCCAAAGGTAATCCGTTGTTACATGGGACTTGCATATGATGCACCTGCAGCCACTACTCATGGGACCTGTTTATTTCATGATGTGTTTGCATGCATGCAACGAATATTGTCTACAGTACATTTTTTCACCCACATACGCATCCCACCATCTTTTCATCGGATAGTACTTCCTCACCACATGTTGCACATCCAACACATTCCGTTAGGACACCATGTCAATCTCACGATCACATCATTGTGATTCACTCCAACTCATTCATCAAGTACATCACCTCAAGTCGTCATGCAATCATGTTTACATGCCACAATTCCAGTATTGAATGGTATTTATCTCATTAATCACTTTAATTGACATTAATTTCTACTTCTTTCATGACTTTCTTTATTTGCATTTAATTAATATTACATATTATATCCATTTGAAATGCTTCAACCTGTTTGTCCGTACTCTTGTCAGTTGTTCTCTTTTGAGGACAAATGAAATTTTAGTTTGGGGGGATTTGAATCATTCCACATACATTGAAACTTCAAATCAACTTCCAAACCCCTTATTTCATAATTATTACCATCCGCTGCATGACATTTAAGCTAAGAAAGCAAATGACAAATACAACTAGTAATAATGTTTTTGTAAGTAGCAGTGGGTATCAAACAAACAAAGGATTGAGAGCAGTTGAGAACAACAAGTTGAAAACATAAGATTGAGAATAGCAAGTTGAAACGATAGACTGAATTTTCCTGAGATATCACAATGGGTGGCAAACCAATAAGAAGAGAGCCTACTATTCATTCAGCATTGTTGGCTGACATGGATGCCTTGCCAATTTTTTAGTAGGAAAGATGGTTGTAGTATTTTCTTTGTATAAGAGAATGTAATGAGGACATCACTCAATAGTTTTCTTAGACATTTCATAATCAGGAAGCTGTAGTCAAAGGTCTAAGGGTTGATGTTACTGTAGCAGCCATAGTTGAGGTCACAAGGTTACGAGAAATTGGGGAGGAATTTCCTATTAGAGCGAACACCATTTCTGCAAGAGTCAAGTTTGTACGACCGGGAGAAAGGTTAGAATCAAACTCTCAAGGTACTAAATGAGTTTCCTTACCCTGGTTTTGGGCCAATGTAGCTTCTTGGGTTATTAAGTATCTTACATGTGATGGACAACAATCTTTACTTTATACTCTTCATTTTAAACTCTTGAGTCATCTTTGCCATGGAAGGATAGTTAATGTTCCTAATTTTCTGTTTAATTTACTAAAGAGGATGTCTGCATAATATAGAAAGAAAAATTGTCAGTCCTCATTAGCCCACCATGGGTTGATTGTCCTGTTAGGGAAAAGAAGTATGTTTATTCATCACCCTGAGTTTTCTTGGGAAAGGTTTCTTGAAGTTGATCATATTAATGGGAGGCCAGTGAGAGTGGAACTAGAAGTAGAAGAAGAGGCATAGGTAGAAACTTCTCACCCAGAATCTTCTCCTACCCATAGCCATGCATTTGTTGAGGAGTAGCCAGCTCCAAGATCTGCTACAACCATTGAACAACCTACTAGTTCCTCTACACCCGAAGTCTCACCTATTTTAACCCCAGTAGTAGAACATGTATCTCCTCAGACTAGAAGCCATAAGAAGAGAAAGCTAAAATAGAAATTGTGGTCTAGATCTTCTAGATCACAAACCCCAGCTTCTAAAACTACATGTGAAACCCCAGCTTCTGAAACTACATGTGAAACCCCAACTTCATGTGAAACCCCAGCATATGAAACTCCCCATGAAACTTCTTCTATTTCAAGTTCTACCAAGAAAACCAAGAAAAGGAAATCCACTTCTTCCAGAGCTAAGGACAACTAAGAAAACCCTATTCAAACATGTAGGCTTTCAGGTCACCTGAAAGAAAAAGAACTTTTAGGGGAGCCTGAGAAGACAAATGTGGTGGATCTTGATACCGATTATGAGAGGGAACACATGTTTGTAGATAGAGGATAGAAAAATTTAGCTTATACACTCATTTAGGAGACTGATGAGGAATCTAAGGAAGAGGATATATGGATAGCTAGGAAGAGTCATAGACCTCCATCTGATATCAAGGAACCAGATTTATCAATTCCTCAAGATGAGCCTCAGGAAGAAGAGTTGTTATTAGACTCTGAGGACACAACAGAGGATGGGAAAGATTAGTTGTAGATGGAAATGAAGAGAATTGAAGAATTGGAGGAGAAATTGAAGGATTATGAACAGAGGGAGACTGGATTGAATGACAGGGTTAGAAAGTTAGAAGAACAATTGCTTGTTTATCAAAAACAAGGATCAAGACTTGAACAATTGGCTTAATTAGCCATTGTTGAGATAAACAGAAGAAATCAAGAGCTTGTGCAGCTAGAAGATCAGCCTGTAGAACCTGCTCCAATTACCTTACTTTCAATCACCTTACAAATGTGGAATGAAATAGATAAACTAATAAAGGAATAGGATGACATGAAGGAGAAACATAGTAAGGAAATTGAAGTGAAAAATTCAAAAATAAAAAGGTTGAAGTTCAAGACAGACAAAATGGCAGACATGACTGTATAATTAATGAGATGCAGGTCACCTGCTAGGATGTATGCCCTATACTTGCAAGAATAGTACCTGAGTTTTCAATTTATCTAATTATACAATGATACCCCTATCTCTTTACTTACACCTGACTTGTTCCTAACCACTTACCAGAAAGCTACCTCAAAATTGCAAGACCAATTATGTGAATTCTACTTGCATGAACTTGCCATTCCCTATGATACTCACTGGAATCCCCTAGTTGTAATTGGGGATGTACAATTGAGGGCCTTGGCCTCATTTATTTAGAATGAGCACAGGAGGGGAGAATTAATGTAGCTATATAATGAAAGAGAGAAGTCAATCCCTCTCAAATTAAGGACAGGATCTCCAAACCCCCGAAAGATAGTGGAGGAATGGGTGGACTTGATTGAGCATCAAGAGGTAGAAAATAAGCTATTGGAATGCAGAGTCACATACTATTAGAAATTTGGAGAATTGGTAGGAAATAATGCTAAAGAAACAGTGAGGTTTTCACAGGACAGATGGAAGGAATCGACACTAGCACTATAGAGAAAGGAGCCTCACTCTATCTTTAACTCGTCAGCAATAATTCATAAAGCACAAAGATATATAAAGTCAGCAAAGGAACATGGGATAACATGGTTACCACTAGTCTTCCATCCTCCTCTGCTGCTCTATCCCATTCCACATTGGATGGGGCAGAGGACTAGTCAGATTGCAAAACAAAATAGATGGGACATATTGGAAAGCCAGAAAGGGTTCTACCTCAAATAGGAAAGAGGAGTAGAAGAGCCAACAGACTACAGGGAGATAGCCCTCCAGTGCAATCTGAGACCTTGGTTGCTGGAGGACCAACAAGATGATTAGTTGGGGGGTGTGATGAGTCCATCAGTTGTCTTGTTTTTACTTCTTTCATTACTTGTTTTCCAAAGACATTTCCAGACTTATATATGTATTAATTATGTCCATGTCTATCCTTAAGACACTGAAGCATGAAAGATGGTATATAATATGCTGATAATTAATTATGTGTGGATAATAGATTGTTCATGTGATAAGTTAGTATTTTATGTTGATTCTAAGTGATAAGTGATGCATAAATATTATATAGAGTACTAACTCCTCATTTAACAAAAAGCTTGGCTTCGTACCATGAAGAATACTAAACAACTTGTAGTCGAAGGAGATGCTGATATCTGTAGAAGTTGATATAGGTACCTGCAACCAAAGGAAGAAGATCTTGAGTTAGCCGGGATGAGTCACCCATGACTCTATAAATGGTTATCTTTCAATAAATGATGTAGTTGAGGAATTCAGATCATGCTCAATGATTCTATTTCTAAGCTTTGATTATTCTTTATGGATGATTAAGAGGTAGAATTGTAGTAGGACTGTATTACCTCTACCGCCTTCATATTAGTTAGTTTCCTATTTTTAGTTGGTCTATAATAAATTCATTTTCCTACAATGTGGGATAATGGGCAGTTAAGACATTTATTATTCAATAGTCCTATTCATATAAAAGACAATGTTGATCTCGGTTAGCTAGATCAGAGGATAATAGATAGATTTTTTTTCATATAGTTTTGAACAGAGATACGGTAACAAATTTTGTTGTACCTTTGTTACTTTTTGCATCCATTGAAGAATATGTGTTTTTGAGTTCTATTTATGATTACAAAGATTTAGTAGAAGATTTAGTTAGATCTTGTGGGATCACAGCCACCCAAGCTGACCACTTGAGGTACTATGTTTCTCCACCTTATTTATATGTTTAGTTTATGAATTTTATGTTTATCTGTGTGTGTGTGTGTGTATGATTGATGTTTTATTGTTATGAATTATGTGAAGTAATTTAATCTTAGTAGTTTATGTTGTCAAGTTCATTGAGTCAAGGTGATCATTGATTGAACCACTTGTTAGTTCCTCTTTTACATAGAAGTTACACAAAGACATTTGATTATTGTTGTGTTGGATAATCTAGTTGTTTTCCATTATTCTTGTTTACTTAAGATATTTTAATTGCTTTATTTCCCTTAACCTCTAGGATAAAACTCAGGAATCCTTAACTGTACACATAGTACAAGCATCATCCAAGAAGAATATGATTCCCTGGTTTGACAATGTAAATGTAGCACATTATGTAACCAGTAGATTGCTTGATAAGGGATCTAATGATCCATTGAGTAGTATGTATGTCCTTTCTACATCAATATATTAGTAGATAATAGAGTTTGACAATGCTTACAAAGGACAGCTGGTACATCACCACTTAGGTGATTTGAGATATTGTAGGAGGGTGATGGATGACATACAGGTTTTTGTTTAGAGACCATGGAGGGAGGTGGAGATATGGTCTGAGGAGCATGTACAGTTGAGCTATGTGCTGTAGCCCCAATATTTGATGGGGAGGACATTGTTGATCATCGACCGGTATATGTTGGACAAAGTGCAGAGACAGTTCAGGCTCATACATGATGTGCCTCAGGATGAGGCAATATTTGTGAGGATACATGTAGAGGAACCTTGGTGGGGACCACTACCAGATCCACAGGCGATGATTGCAGAGTTTGATGGGCTTTAGGGCCAGGCCTGGCATGCCAGGCGACAGGTGGTGGATGTTGGCACCACGACACAGTATGATTAGTGGTGGGCTTGGGAGAGGCTGATTAGACTGACAATCTATGCAAATCAGATAGTAGTAGGAGAGGAAACAGAGGAGGAGGATGATGATGATGAGGTATAGTATGTAGAGGAGATGGAGATAGATGAGGGAGAGGGGGAGGAGATGGAGGCGATAACGGAGGTGGAGATGGTGATGGTGATGGAGTAGAGTTGGTGAGATTATAGGCTTTGGTTCAGTAGCAACAGGCCCAGATCACATAGCTAAAGGGGTAGTGTGGGGATGGTCAGGCAACAACCTTACAAGCACAGGTGGTTCAGCTACATGCATAGTTAGGACAGGCACAGGCACTAGCACAACGCTACTAGCAGGAGCGTGATCAGGCTAGGCAGGCACTAGGGCTGAACATGGGGGATGTGGTCAGGACTATGCAGCATCATGTGGCAGAGAGTGCTAGGGAGGCCCAATACTATAGGATGTTATATGAGAGGCTGGTCCCTACAGCTCAGAGAGAGTTACTAGAGCTGATCAATGGTATCTTGCTCCAGATGAACAAGGTGATCAGAGAGGTTGGTTCAACAGCCACCTCTAGCATAGGCAGGATAGGTGCCAGCCCCATAGGTACAGGGATAGGCAGGGCAGCAGGGGATGGGGCCACCTCCTTAGAGGGGTTGGGACCAGCCCAGTCAGGGCCTTCAACTAGAGTTAGTTCTATCTAGGGGCAACAAACATTTTGATGTGTATATGTATGTCATTTTGACAAGTCCTAGGGACCTTACTTGTATCATGATCATTTTTTATGTATATATGAGATGGTACATTTTGATGCAATGGACTATGTACTTTGATTTATTGATGTATATGAATGGATTTATGATGATCCTTTATGATGTGGTTTATGATATAATGATGTGGATATGTTTTATGGATGTTTACATTGATGATATGCATAATGATGAGTGTGATGGACTAACCTATGTGTGATGCAGGATGCATATGTGGAGATGTTACATGGTTTTTTTTAATGGATGGATGTTTATGTATTATGTGGTTGATGATTATGATGTTTTAGACTAACATGTGTGTGATGTAGGATGGCATGTGTGGTTTGTGTTTGTTGATGTTATGATGTATTTATATGTTGTGGGAGTGAATTTATGTCCAACACACATTGTATTTGTTTTCTAACTCCATCATGCATAGAAGTTATTTCAGCCACTTTAAATCAACTCCTTCTAGGATGCAGGATGTTGTATGTTGATGATTTATGATATTAGGAACTGACATGTGTATGATGTAGGATATTTTGATATATGGATGATATGATATATGGGGTGTTGTGTGCTTATGAATGTTATGATAGATGGATGACATGTTAGGTAGTATAGTTTTGTGATGGTATGATGGATATATTATGTATCAGCTATAATGGATTTATGCATATGTGATGTAATGATGTGTAATGGTAAATGCTTATGTATATATTATGGATGGAAAATACGATGAATAATATATGCTCAAATTAATAAACATATATTATTGGTGGACTAATAAAAATGCAAAGTGATGAAATGGGCAATATATGCTTAGATTAATAAACATATATTATGAATGGAATAATGAAAATGCAAAGTGATGAAATGGGTAATATATGCTTAGATTAATAAACATATATTATGGATGGACTAATGAGACTACACATGGAAAAGATTAATGCAACGCGATCATGATGAGGTGTTGTGATTGATTTGGTTGATCATGATACCAAGTTCCTGAAAATGGTCATAGGATGGTGGGAAAGAACTAGGAGGTCCAAGTAGGTATAAGAAATTAGATGGGGAGGGAGTGTGGTCTGATGAAACTTGGAGTCATGTATATAGGATAGGATGATAGTGATAGGGATGTTTATGTGGGATAAAAGGGGTGACAACATGTATTAGGAAATCTTGCATATAAATATTGAGCACTACTGTTGATATAGCATGAGATGTTATGCACCAGGGTATGTGGAACCAAGGTGACAAGGCATCCATGTATAGGACTTGACACTACAAACAATAGGATGAACCCATGCATGCCCAAGATAGTACAACCTTGTCTAATCGAATAAGGGAGATTCAAAGCATAAGCCCTTAGTACACAAAAGGTATGAGGAACCTCAGATGAAAAAGAGAGCTAATATACTAGCACTTGTTTGTTTTTTCCCAAACTGGATGCTTATTCCCAGATTTCCCCACAAGGTAGCCATCGGTGATCAACATGATCTCTGGGCTAGGGGCCAACAGTATAGGAGATAGACTATTTTTATCTCCTCTTCTTCTTCAGGCTCTGCAAAACCTAGGGGGGTATTCCCTATTCAGCACCCATTGAGATATAAATGTGTTAAGACTGGGATGCTGACACAAAGTAGATAAGTCCTCCTGTAAGTAGACCAAAACTGTGAGATAAGAGCAAAGGGGCTAGCTTTGGGCCTATGTTTAGTTGTAGACAGAGGACCTTGGATCCTGAAACTAATTCTACAGTCCTAATGGTTGTGGTTGAAGATTGAGTTTGATTTATGTTTGGATGCAAACCTGGACTTGGTGTATAACCTCAACACAGAGCTAGATTGGTGCCTATCCAGGGCTTGGAGTCAGTAGCCATACACCTGTGAATGATCAGCATGAACAACTAAAACTAGATTTCAAGGGGATTTTATGGTATCTGCCTTACAGATACCTCCCAAAATAGAGTGTTAAGTTATCTCTACTTATGGTATCCCTATTGTAGTATATCTTTCCCAACACTCAATCTGAAAATAATTTAATCTACCCCTTGAGCAGAAGTTGAAAGATCAAGCATTCAATACAGGAATTCTATATTCCAGAATACCAGACACCCCTTAGACATCTAGATTCAGAAGAAAGACACATGCAATACTGGAGACAGAATTAACAAAACACATGCAAATACAGCATTACTCATATAAAATCAATCATGAAATTAGTAGATTCATGCATGAGACACACAACAGGAGATACATAAACTCACAAGACCTCCTATACAGAGCAACCAAAAATAGTTGTGTCTTGTTACAGAGCTAGAGACTTCTAGTTTTTCAACAACCACCAGAAAGAGTAACACAGTCTACTCAAAACAGCAAGAAAGTGTACCTACATCAATTAATTACCTGGCCAAAAGTCAAAAATCCGCCAGATATAGTTCATGAGAGATGGCGCTCATAAAAAATGAATGCAGCAGGTATGGGAAGAGACAAGGGAAGCCTCGAGCCTCGCACCACCACCTGGGTAACCACACTTCAAACGGGTAGTTCTTCCATTCGTACCATCGCCCATACCCCTGCAACAGTCACCATTGATGGCTCAACCACCCGCAGCCACTGAGAAATGTAACAATAGTGTGTTTGACGCCTTCCCGCCAAAACACATTTCTCTGAAAGATCAAAATATGCAGGAAGATATATCCCACATGCACCCCACGGAGACCCACTAAGCACTTTATAAGCATGGCCATAAGCAAAGTAAGTGTCGAGCGCTTTTGTCCCGCTCGACCCACGAACCTTCAGTCAAAAGCTCATCGCCCTGACTCCCGCCGATGAACTCTTCACATCCTAACCACCATCATCGGCCATACCCACGCTATCGGCACAATCAAAAACTCCCTCGCCGACCATACTAAGTTACGCCGATACAGCCCCATCGGTCCAACGCCTTCCACCTTCGCCGATGAAGTGTGTTACGCCAACGTCCACACAACATAAACCTGTCAGCCAGACACCATCCATCGGCGAACTCCTCGCTAGCTGGGCCGATACACATTGTCACCCCGATGAACACAACACATTCCCAGGTCTTCGGCGAGACCCAAACCATTGGTGTAACACTCCAAGCCTACGTCGACATAGAAAATCACACCGATGACATCCAAACCAAACCATTGGGGTGACCACCTTCCATCGGCGGAAGCAAAAATAGCTTCGCTGATAGCACTACTCTCCCCGATGTACACCTCCTTCGGTTAGACCGAACACAAAGTCCTCCTGACGGCCACCTCGCATCCCTTGTCGGTGAGACCTAGACCGTCGGCGGAACCTCCATCGGTTAGGCCGACATGCAATCTCACTTTGATGGCATTCTCCATCGGGGTGACTCCCCTGTTGGTGAGACTTAAAAAAGTAATGCCGATAACATACGTTTCACCGATGGCATTCCATCTGCCAGATCAAACGCGTCGGCGAATCACAAAACACTTTGGCCGATACACCAAATCTTGCCGGCAACACTTGAATTACCCTCATCGGCCTGACCATCTCCTTTGGTGGAACAATAATTTCCTTCACCGATAGCACAAAGTCTTGGCGATATAAAGAACACACCACGCTATCGACATGATCGCCAAGACACAAGCGACCTCAAGCCGATGGACAAGAAAACCTAGGGTTTAAATGAAGAATCTGCAAACGCCAAAGCTCAACTCTAGACCAAAATGAGTACCAACAGAACTGACCCTACCATTCACAAGATATGAATACTATGGTAAAGTAACAAGAACTTCCCACAAGCACAACATGCGAAAGCAAGGATGATGCCCCATTCTAGATTGTTCATCACATACCATGATATAATGAGATCAAGGTAGCTTTGAAATCATCAAGAATAAGACACAAGATAAAAATAAAAAAAACCCAAAAGACTGATTGACCCAAAACATACAACCATTATATCTCTTGCCAAAAATAGATGGAGAATTGGTGATTTTGCCCATTATAAGAAGGATGCATCTGTAAGGTAGGGATCGATGGATGATTAAGATAAACTAAAGGATAGGCAGGGGGATATAGGCCACAAGTTGGGGTGAAGCCGATCTGGTAGCTGATGATTTTTTGTGGAAGTGTTATACTTTGGTAGGATGCTTAGCAAGTGTATTGTATGTAACTCAAGCGTAATCAACAAGCTTAAGAAAGTGGGACCATCTAAGTGGGGTTGGATGGGTGCATCATATGTACCTACATACTAAATACTTCCTTCGTATTCTGGACTGCCTACATGCCCTGTTTCCATGGGATCAAGGCACATAACGATGCAGATGGTGATGATATGTAGTTCTGGTTGACTTGATGAAATGAGGATAGGGACAAGATCATGTGAATGGATGAGGTTTGGTTTAGAGGATGGGTATGTTAGTTTTCTGACTGTACCATGTATTAAAACCATATGGTGGGGATGAATGGGATAGATAAGATGTTGGGCTAGATAAAGTGATGATATGGATGATTGTAGGAGTGGGCAAAGGTTACTCACTCTTTGGATGGGTGTAATGTGAAGGAAGAGAGTGCTCAAACTGTATTCAAACTATAGGAACCACGATTCAGGGGATGAGTGATGGTTAAGTGTGGTGTGTGTTTAAGTGAGGTGGTAGGGTGACCAACTAGGTGAAGTGGCGATGCATAGATGTGATGTTTATGCAAAAACCACTAAAGGGACTAGGGTCAAGGATGGACAAGGTAACCAGTTGGGTGACATGGTGGTACAAAGATGTGATGTATATGCAAATACCATGGAAAGGGACCAGGATTAGTGGTAACTGGCCAAGTGATATGGTGGTGCAAAGATGTTATATCTATGCAATACCACAAGAGGATGTGAGTGATGGGAAGACTATGCAGATAGAGGAACCGACTAGGTGAAGTGGTAGTGGATAGACGTGATGTTTTTGCAAACCACAAGAGGAACCGAAGGTTGGAAAGATGCGGTAGGTGAGGCAAAGTGGCGGTGCATAGACATGATGTTTATGTAAAAACCATTAAAGGGACCAGGAGATGGGGGAGCTCATGCGATATGAGTGTTAGGGTAGGTGAGCGTTATGCTTTTATGTTATTCACTCTATTAAAAAATGTGAGGAAGCAAGAAGCAGGGGATGAAAGCTTAGTTAGAGAAATAACTGGATGGGAGGAAGCATGTTGATTGTGCTAGGATAATGGTTTTGAATGTTGTTTTTCTGTTACTTAGTTTTTGTACAACGTATGGAAGGATGGGGGGATATTTTGGGAATGAAGGATAATGAAAGCTCAAGCAGTGGGATTGTTTTGAAGCTCAGATAATGGGATTAATGGATGAGGTAGATGATGTGGATCATGATGAGAAGGTGGTTTGAATAATGGATCCGGGTTAAACTTACACATGATGCCTGTAAGCAGGTTTTCATCATGGTACTTGACCAAGGCACCACAGGAAGTGGTTTTCACCAGAGGACAGATTACTTATGTTTACTTTTTTATTTTATTTTTTAATATTTTTTTTGGATTTTTGACTTTTTTTGATTTTTTTTGCATTTTTGACTTGGGGTATTTAGTAGGCTAACTATGGAATCGCTTCAGGTGGATGATGTTCATATGCTTGTCAAGCTCTTCTCCTTCAAGGGTGGAGAGATGATATGCTCTGAAACCATACTTAGCGGTGACGATATAGGGCCCTAGCCAATTAGGCTCAAATTTGCCTTTCTTGTCCCGTCCTAACAGATTCGTTTGGTTTTCTTTCAGGACCAAGTCTCCAACTGCAAACTCTCCACCATGGATTTTTTGTTGTAGGATCTGCAAAGCATATTCTGTTATGCTTGGAGGTGATTCAGGGTATTGAGATGTCATTCATCTAATAGCTCTAGCTCTTGGAGGCATGTAACACAATATTCTTCATCAGTGATAACATTACAGAAAGAGATGCGCAATGCGGGCAACTCAATCTCTATTGGTAGGATGGCTTCAACTTTGAAGACTAGAGAATATGGGGTGGCTCTTATGGGAGTGTGAATGCTGGTGTGGTAGGTCTAGAGGGTAGGATGAATGTGGAGATGCCAATCACGTCCAGTTTTATTGACAACCTTCTTGAGGATTTTGAGTAAGGTTTTGTTAGTTGCCTCAGCCTAGTCATTACCTTGGGGATATTATGGGGTGGACCAATGATGTTGTATGTGGAATTGTTTACAAAGGGCGTGAACATCATGGTTCTTGAATGGCTTGCCATTATCTGTGACAAAGGTAGATGGGATACCATAATGACAGATGATTTGGTAAAGGATGAACTTGGAAATTTGGTTTCCAGTGGTGAAAGTGAGAGGAATGACTTCAACCCACTTAGTGAAATATTCCATGGTGGTGATAATGAATTTATGTCCATCAAAGGAAGGTGGATGCATTTTGCCAACGAGATCTAGGCCCCACTGAAAGAAAGGCCATGGTGTGGTGATGGGTTGCAATGCTTGAGAGGGAGCATGGATGAGATCTCCATGCTGCTGACATGGCTTACATTTCTTCACGTATTCACATGCATCGTGCTCCATGGTAGGCCAATAATATCTTGTATGCAAGAGCTTCTTAGCTAGGACAATACCACTTATGTGAGCACCACAAATACCTGTGTGGACTTCATGTAGGGTGAGGGAATCTTCTTTCATGTTTAAACATCCAAGAAGAGTGCCATCATAGCTTCGGCGATAGAGGGTATCGAAAAGGATGGTGTAGCAAGCAGCTTGATGGATGAGTGATCTTTGTTGTTTATGAGTGGATTCAAGTGGGAAAGTGTGATGTTGGAGGTAGGTGTAGATGTCATGATACCAAGGATTTTTAGGACCCACAATCTCACAGACGAATTTCAACTCAGTGACATGATATGCTTGCATAAGGAGTTGTTCCACAAGAAATTCACATTGGTGATTGTCATGAGGCATATCAAAAAGGGAACCAATAGTAGCCATGGCATCAGTTACCTTGTTGTGAAGATGAGATACTTGTTCAAATTGGATGCAGGTGAAGAATAGTTTGTATTCTTCAACCATTTGCTTGTATGGTACTAGTTTGTCGTCCTTAGTGAGATATTCACCATTGACCTGCTTGATAATCAACTGGGAGTCACCATAGACTTGTAGTTGTTGGATGTTCCACTAAACTATTGTTTTAAGACTAATAATCAAAGCTTCATACTCGAACACATTATATGTGCATGGGAAGGCAAGTCTATATTCTTTAGGAATGTAGTCACCTTGTGGGGTTACTAGTAGTATTCCTGCCCCTGAACTATGATTGGTTAAGGATCCATGAAAGTATAACTTCTAGTTTGCTAATTCTGTCATGGTTAGGATGGACTCATCTGGAAAATCAATGGAAAGTGGTTGATAATCTGTGAGGGATGCTTCAACCAACTAATTTGTGACAACTTGTCCTTTAATTGCCCTTCAGTCAACATATTCAATGTCAAATTAGATTAGTAACATTACCCATTTTACCATTCTTCCTGTGAGTGAGGTCCTAGAAAGTAGGTACTTGAGAGGGTTGACTTTAGAGATGAGCTTAATAAAATGACTTAGCATGTAGTGTGTTAACTTTTGAGAATAGAAGACAACAACCAAACATGCACATTCCATGGATGTGTAGTTAAGCTCATAGTCGACAAGGGTCCTACTAATATAGTATACAACCCTTTCATAATCAGTGTCATCATGTTGTGCTAGAAGTGCCCCTAGTGCTACTGAAGTTGCTGATATATACAATAATAGGGGTTTTCTAGGGATAGGTTCCTTTAGGACCAACAATGAAGCTAGATATTCCTTGATGCAGTCAAATGCTTGTTAGCACTTTTGGTCACACTTAAAGTGTACATCTTTACGAAGCAAATGGGTGAAGGGTTGACACTTGTCTACGAGTTGAGCAATGAATTTGCAGATAGCCTAGAGCTTGCCTTGGAGGCTTCGAAGCTGTTTGAGATTCTTAGGTGGAGGCATTTATGTTATAGTAGTGACTTTATTGGGGTCCACCTCAATGCCTCTACAGGAAACAATGAACCCCAAGAGTTTTCCTGATGTGACACCAAAGACACATTTCTTGGGATTGAGGCGAAGCTTGTATTCCCTAAGATGTGCAAATATCTATCGAAGAACCTTAGGGTGTTCCACTCTTGTTTTTAATTTTCCAATGAGACCGTCTACATAGTCCTCCATGATTTTATGTAGCATGTCATGGAAAATAGTAGTAATGTTTTGTTGATAGGTGGGTCCAGCATTCTTTAGACAAAAGGGCATAACTTGCTAGCAATATGTACCTCAAGGACAAGTGAAAGCAGTTTTATGTTGATCTTTATGGGCAATTCTAATTTGGTTGTACCTGGAGAAACCATCCATGAGGGAGAGCATCTCATGTCTTGTTGTGAGGTCTATAATGATGTCTATGTTGGGGAGCAGAAAATCATCTTTTGGACATGCTTTGTTGAGGTCTTGAAATCTGTATATACTCAGATGCCCCCAGGTTTCTTAGCAACTGGAACAATGTTGGAGACCCATTCTGGATAGTCAATAGGGCAAATAAAGCCAACCTCTAATAGTTTTTGCAATTCTTCTTTGACAAGCAAGGCGACTTGTGCATGCATCTTGCGAAGTTTCTATTTGACAAGTCTTTCTTCTAGATGTACCACAAGATGATGAACAACCAAGGAAGGATCCAATCCTAGCATGTTTTCATAAGACCAAGAAAAGACATCAAGTGCTTCATGAAGCACAATTGAAAGGTTGGATTCCTCTTTGTTAGCAAGGTTTTATGCCATGTGGGTGAGCTTAGGCTGTTCTTCTGTGCCGAGATTGATTTCTTGGGTGCCTTCAATCAAGATGTTGTAACGTTCCTACCAATAGAATGGTATGGGTAGAAGATGGAGCTCCTCATCCCTAGCACCTTAGAGATATTTTCACCAGGAGATATGTCTTTATTTTTCTCTCTTGTGTCTGAAAGTGCCTCAAAGAGGTTTTCATAGGGGGACGAATTTCTATTTTTTGGACTAAGGATCTCCTCTTCCCCAAAGCAAGCATGGGCATGCAAGCATATATCATACCATGAGGTATCACGAAGTTGTAGGAATGTTGAGAGAGCCTCATCATTTGGAAACATGTCGAGAGGTGGCGGTCCTTGATAATCCTAGGTGATGAGCTCGGGATGGATGAGAGGAAGGTTGATGATGAAGATGGCGTTATTGGGGAAGATACATGAAAGATCAAGATATTCACATGAAGCTATGATGCCACTTGGAGTGATATATTCAACAACAGAAGAGGACTCGGTCACTACTAAAGTTTTAGTGGGTCCATGGATTGTCACAATAGGTGGTGCATATCCTATACTGAAGTGCTGGGCATATTTCTTGGGGGATGTGGGATCACCTGGGATAGGTTTAATAGCACCTTATTCAGTGATGCCAAGTCCTTTCCCATGATAAGGCATTTTGGTACAAATTTGAAATGGTACAGGATATTTTCCCTTGAAGTATTCAACGTCCACTGGTGTTGGAGGGGTTTCATCACAGTATAACCAATCACTTAAAGATGATTTCTTTGGCTTCCTCTTCTTGAGAGATCTGTGTTGGGATGAAGGGAATTTTGTCATTGATCATGTGTTTTTGTTCTTGTTCTTTCTTTTGTAGATGACGACCATGAGAGCGAGGGATAAAGGTAATTGTCCCACATGGAAGGCATTGTGAAGCTTATATTCACCATGCCCTTTGTTTATGATCTTGACATGGGATACTTGAGGTGTAGGAGTGGAAGATGATGTGGAAGCATGTGATGGATCAATGGAGACATGCAGAGTTGATGATGATGTGGATGGTATGGATGAGGGGTCTTTGAGATGTTCCCCATAAGTGCTTAGACAATGAAATTGTGTATTGTAAACAACCTCTAAGGCTTTGAAATATTCAAATGGTTGTGTTATTGGCAGGAATAGTGACTTCCATGTCGTTATGGGGGAACTTAAGACACTGGTGATAGGTGGAGGGGATGGCTTGCATGGCATGTAACCATGGTCAGCCTAGAAGGAGATTGTAGGGTAGGTCAAGATTGATCATATGACATAGGGTGGGTAGCATGAGCGGGCCCACCTTGATAGGGAGGCAAATGGTACCTTCAAATTCTATTTATTTGTTGTCGTATGCTTTGATGGAGATGACCAAAGACTCTAAGTCAGCTACTGAATACCCCAAGAGTTTTATGAATTTCAATGTACATATATTCAAATTGGATCCATTATCCAAGAGGACCCTCTTGATTTTGTGATTGGCAATTTGGACTTCGATATGGAGTGCTTTATTATGAGTGGGATTGATGGGTGGCATGTCAGATTAGCTGAAAGTGAGATGGTAAAATGAGGACAGTTGAGCCACCAGATTTTGAAATTGAGTGGGAGGAATATCAGTGGAGACATGGGACTCTTAGAGAGCCTTGTCAAGGATTTTGCGATGGATGGTGGATGTCTTAAGGAGTTCCAAGATGGATATTTGTGCGGGGGTCTTCCCAAGATGATCAAGGAGGCTATATTCAGAGGTGGTAGTGGTGGAAGGAATCGATTGTCCCTTTATGGTTATATGTCCATATCGGGTAGTAATGACACATTCAGGGGTGGTGTTTTTGACTTTGATGGTGGCGACCCGAGTAGAGCCGAAATCAATCTAGCCTACTACATTGTCGTAAGGAGGTGGAATGTTGTTATAGTTGATGTTGTTGGTTTGATTGTTGGGATTGGTGTTGGAGGATGATGGTTTGGATCTAGATGGATTGTTATGGTGGGGAAGAGGATCTTGGTAGACTCCTAGGCCATCGTTAGGTGAGGCATTGTTGATTCCTTCTATTTGGATTTTGCCATGATCAACGAGGTCTTGGATGCGTTTTTTCAATTTCATACACTTACTCGTGGTGTGACCTTTGATGCGATGATAGTTACAATATTCATTTTCCTTATACCATGTGGGTTTAGGTTGATTTTCATTGAATGACTTTGTTGTAGGGAACTCAACCATGTTTGCTTGGAGTAGTTTTTGGAACACAACCTCGAATGGTTCACCCAAGGGAGTATACTTGCATTTTGGATTGTTGGGAGGATTCCTCTTTGGAGGAGTGGATGGGACCGAGACATTGTTTGAAACGTTTTGCACTATATTTGTCTCTTTAGGTTTAGGAGTGGCGATTTGGATATACTTGGAATTGGTAGCACCATCTCCTACAATGTTTTTTTTCTTAGCCCACAACTTAGGTTTGTCATTGGTTGATTTATCATAGTCGTTCTTGTTGTAGATTTTGACCAAACCTTTCACAATAAGGGCCTTCTCAATGGTGATCCCCTTTTCTATGATTTCATCGAAGGTAGATGCATAATGCACTTGTAAATGGAAGGCAATTTCTTGGTTTAAGTTTTGAATGAAGATATGGATGAGTTTTTTTGGGGGGTTGTCCAAAGTAGCCTACTAGCAAGGGCTCTCCACCTTTGTAGGTACACGACAAATTTTTTGCCACTTCATTGTTTGGTGTTGCAAAGGTTGAGCATATTGATTTCATGCTCTACATTGTATGAGAAGTGGGCAACAAATTTCTCCAAAAGATTAGTGAAAGTTGAGATGGAGCCATAAGGCAAGTGCATGAATCATTCTAGGGCTTGTCCTCCCAGGCTTCATGGAAAAAGATGAAGGAGGAATTGATCATCATAGGCTACTTCTTGGCATGCCATGAAGAATTCCTTGATGTGGTCATGAAGATCTCATTTTCCTTTGTACTTGTTAAATTTAGGAATTTCAAAGTGTTGAGGAAAAGGTATGGTTGTCATGTTTCTATCAAATGGATAGGGACATAAGTATTCGAAATTATAGTGTTTCTTTTGGGTCCCTAGTTGGATGTTTTTAAGCGCATTTTTCATCTCTTGCCATCCTTGATCAAAAGGATTAGCAAGAGGTGGTTGTGATGTGGTTTTAAGTGGAGGTTGTTGTGTTAATGATTGTTGTTGTTGAGGGATGAGGTGTTGTTTTTGGACATACGAAGGTAGACCTATAGTTTGCGTATAAACATGAGACCCAAACGTTTGTTGTTGTGGAATAGTTTGTTAGTTTGGGAAAGGTGGTTGCCGATATTGTGTGACATGTTGGTGTTGCATAGAAGATCCACGAGGAGGTTGTTGATGCATGGATGATTGGTATGTTTGTGTGGGATTAGTATGGCTCATTAAGGGATTTTGTGGTTGCGTAAATGGATTGATTGTTTGGAGAGGTGTTTGTGAAGGTATCGTGGGAAGTAATGTTGTTTGGGTAATGATTGACCTTTGAGGAATGTTCAAAGGATAAAGGGGTTGTTGAATGATGGAGGAAGCATCTTGTGGATTATTTGGTGGAGGTGGTATGATGGGTATGTTGACACTGGATGGGACTACAGAGATGGGCACATTGGAGGGTAGAATGTTATATGGTAGCCCATAAGGGGGGTTTGACCCTTATTGTGGAACATTTCTAACCCTCACATTTTGTCCTATGGTGTGTACAACATTAGTTTTGGAGGTGTAGCTAGCCCATGGATTGTCGTAGGTGGATTCGTTGGGATTAGGGAGATGTCGCCATGGCTGGTTGCGAATGGGTGATGGTGGCTTGTCATGGAAAATGGTTTTAAGCTTGTCATGGTCATATGAATAAGGGATACGCATGCCATATTCAATAAGTCATTCAAGGAATTCATCCTTATGATTGTCAAGGAATTGATGGAATTTATCATGCAATCCTCTTTTATTAAGGAAATAAATGAAAGTGAGAGAATATATGTGATGGTGAGTGGATGCTTCACCCATTTTAGGTTGGCTGACATATTACTCGTGGTAGAGTCATGTGGAGAGAGGGGTTGACCTAACGTGCATCCATCTTCCTCTTAGCTTGTGATCGTGTGATGTGGAGGCATAAAAGGGGAACTTTGATTGGATTTGGATGATGAGGTCCCAATGATTAGGGATGGGGATTGCTCTAAGTTCAAAGTCTAGATCAAGACAATTAAGGATCAAAGATTATTTTTCTATGTACTTCAGGTCGACAAAGAGCTTAAGCAAAAAAGGACAATAGGATTATCCTACTTGGGGTAGACAAGACGCACCAAGAAAGATGGGATTTCTTGAAGTCCACCAACTTAGGAGTTGTCTAAGTTCCCAAGCCAATTTATCCAAGGGGATCTATGATTTCAAGCTTACACTAAACTTAAGATAGACAAATTCTTAAGCCTAATGTAAACAAGAGGATGATTAATCTAGGCTTAACCTTAGAAACTAGGACTTAATGGATAGATGATAGATCTTGGATAGAAGTTTGATTAATTTTGGATGAGAAGGATTTTGTTGGGAATTAAGATCTCTCAACCTTGGTAATTCCTTGTATTTTTTACATTGTATTTTTTTATTATTTGCCTATTGTATTAATTGGATGCAAATCCTATGTTGTCATATTGTGGGAGTTGGTACGGTGATGTGTCATCCTACATGGCATATGACTACATGTATTTTTGTCCTCACATGAGGAGATAAGCGTTCCACTTAGTGGTAGGAATATTTTGCCATGTGTCGGCATCTTGGATGTTGTGTAAGGGAATATTGACTGAAACGGTCATGATAGATTCCTACGACAAAGTTATGACATGTAAGAGTCAAAAACAAGATATTTTATGATAGGTGAAGACATTTGTCAAAGAGCATCTTTAAAAAGGCATCTTTGGGAGCCCCAAGGTGGACTATGACATGTTGTAAGAGACTATTCTATTTATAGCCTGTGTATGATAGATTCTCTTACAGCTATAAGTTATGACAGCTATGATAGATTCTATGACGGTTGTAAGAGTCGTAAGAGCATCTATCATAGCCCATTTTGGAAATAGGCAACCTCTTTGGGATGGGGTGACTTGACAAGTGTCAGGAACATTCTATAAGGTTGGACAAGTGTCCATAGGTGTGGGTTTTGGGCCATGAGGCCATGTTGGATGCCCATTCCAAGATCGAGCCAAAATTGCCTTGTATATTCTATATAAACAGGTGTTTTGAGGAGGTGATGTACTACAGGTTTTACAGGTACTGTTATGCTATTGGATCATCTCTAGATATGAGTGTTAAAGACTCTTGCAAGAGCATTGTCTTTGTGTTGTATTGTAACCTTCATTGTTTACGTAATACATTTGAGCTGTGTTTTGGAGTGTGGGGTTTTTCACCTGTAAGAGTTTTCCCCATATATATCTTGTGTCTCTCTTCTTCTGTCATACTTTTTTGTTTATGTGTTTGCTACAATATCTCTGTTAGTGGGTTTAACATTGCTGTAATAGTAAGGATAAAATTGAATTTGCACTCTCCTCCCCTCATTAGATTAGTGTAGGAAGCATTTTCCGCACACCTAGCTTCCTTTTAGTTGGTATCAGAGCCTAGCCAGTTTTGGTTCTAGCTACTGGGTAGGGGTTTTTGGAGCTAGCTAATCTTAGGTTGAGTGGGAGTGTTATGTAGAGTATTCTGTATCTTGTTGTAGCAAGGAGATGGCAACCACATCTAGAAGGTTAGAGGTTGAGAAATTCAATGGCACTAATTTCAAGTTGTGGAAACTCAAGATGGAGGACCTACTTGTTGATCGTGACCTATGGGAAACTGTATGTAGTGTGGAACCTACAACAATGTCACAAGCCGATTGGGACCTCAAAGATCAGAAGGTTAAGGGTCTCATAAGACTCTATTTAGCTGACTCTGTCCTGTTGAATGCCCACGAGGAGAAGAGCACAACAGATCTTTGGAAGAAGTTGGGTGATGTTTATCAGGCCAAGTTCTTGGTAAACAAACTTTTCCTAAAAAAAAGTTGTTCACTCTGAAGATGGAAGATAGAGGATTTGTTGTGGACCACATGAATGCTTTCAACATGATCATTGCACAGTTGACATCTGTGGGTGTGAAAATGGAGGAGGATCGGTGTATGACCCTGCTTTGTTCTTTGCCAGATTTGTGGGATCATCTTGTCATGGCTATCAGAAGCACCATTACCACCTTCAAGATGAAAGATGTTGTGTCTTCACTATTATCTGAAGAAATGTGGAGGAAGACATCCAAATTAGCCAAAGAGGCTCTTGCAGTTCATGGAAGACCCAAGGAGAAAGGGAAGAAGAAGGACATGAAAGATGAGAAGGGCAGATCCAAATCCCATGGGAGATCCAAATCTCCTAAAAAGTCTAAGGCTCTCTATTAGAACTGTGGCAAGTCTGGGCATTTCTGAAAGGAATGCAAAGAAGAGAAGAAAAAGAAAAAGAAATCAACCCCAGATTTAGATTCTAACAAGTCACAAGATGATGGTGATGCCTTCATCGTAGCCTTGACCACCCATGCATCTAATGATGTGTGGTTGATTCATTCTAGTGCATCATTCCACATGACCTCGCATCGAGATTGGTTCACGAAATATGAATAGTTCAATGGTGGAAGAGTGTACCTGGGCGATGATTCTCATCTAAAGATTGTTGGTCATGGAAGAGTGTACCTGGACGATGATTCTCATCTGAAGATTGTTGGTGATGGAAGAGTCTCAATCTGATTCTCTGATGGACAAGTGAAGGGGATCACTGAAGTTATAAACATTCCAGGCCTTGCACGGAACCTACTTTCTGTAAGTATGTTGAATGATGCAGGTGTGCAGGTTGTCTTTTGAAAGGATGGATGCAAGATGACTAGAGGATCTATGGTGCTTGCGAAGGGTACTCAAAGAGGTACTCTATTTCAACTGGAGGCATGCACTTCACAGTGCAATAGTTCTTCTAACTTGAAGAAAAGAGCTACAGTCACTTCATCCCCACCATTTGAATAAGCAGTTAAGAAATCTGTTGTAACTAGTTTTGATGGTAGTGCACATGCTTTGGAAGTTAAACTTCCTACTGAAAAGACTATGTTATGGCATTTGAGATATGGCCACATTGGTGAGATGGGTCTGCGTACCTTGAAAATAAAAACCTCATTGATGTGTTAAATGATTGTAATCTCGAGTTCAACTTTTGCGAACATTGCATTTATGGAAAGAAAAATCGTGTTTAGTTTTACTCTAGTTCTCACAAGCCTTCTTGTGTATTGGATCTTATTCATTCTGATGTGTTTGGTCCTGTTAATGTTCCTTTGATTTCAAAATCTATATATTTTGTATCTTTCATAGATGATTATAGTAGAAGGACATGGGTTTATTTTATCAGAAGCAAGACTGAAGTCTTTGGTCAATTTAAGGAGTTTAAAGCCTTTGCTGAAAATTAGACTAGTAAAAAGATTAAGTGTTTGAGAACTGACAACGGTGGTGAGTTTTGTTCGGTAGAGTTTGATAAGTTCTATAAAGAGCAAGGGATTGAAAGACATAAGACAACTCCATACACCCCACAACAAAATGGAGTTGTAGAGAGGATGAACAGGACATTGATGGAGAAGTCTAGGAGTATGCATAGTGGAGGAAGCCTCAAACAAAAGTTTTGGGTTGAAGCTCTTGCCATTGCTTGCTATCTGGTAAATAGATCTCCTACATTAGCTCTTGTTGGTAAGACACCTATGGAGGTGTGGTTTGGTAAGAAGCCTTCAGTTAGACATCTTCGTGTTTTTGGTTGTGAGGCATATGCACATATGCCGAGGGAGAAACAGTCTAAATTGGAGAACAAGGCTATTAAATGTATTTTCATTGGCTATGGTGTCAGTGTGAAAGGATACAAGCTTTGGGATCCTGTGGTTGAAAAAGTGTTGTATAGCAAAAGTGTTATCTTTAGAGAGCTAACACCTTATTCCATTGTTCTGCAGCCATAACATATAGAAAAGAAAGAAGATGCGGTTCAGTTTCCTTCTACCGCTGAGAAGACTGAACAAACAAACCCTATGAGACCTGATGATGAGGAGAGCTATAGCAGCTTTGAAAGCTCAGAAGAAGAAGTAGAACCTAAACCTTATCCATTGAGTAGGTCTACATGAACAAGAAAGCAACTTGATAGGTTTGCTTATTCATTACTTGATTCTAGTTGTGCTTTTGCTTTACTTACTAACACTGATGAGCCTAGAACTATGAAAGAGGCTATGAGCATGAAAGATGCAGGTTCCTGGAAGGAGGCCATGGAGATGAGATGGCTTCTTTGGAGAAGAATAAAACATGGGACTTGGTGCCTTTGCCCTTATGGACAGAAACTTGTTGGATGCAAATGGGTGTTCAAGAATAAATTTGGTGCAGACGGTAGTGTTGAAAAATACAAGGCTAGATTGGTTGTGAAGGGGTATTCACAAGTGGAGGGAATTGATTATGGTGAAATTTTCTCTCCCATTGCAAAGCTAACATCCATTCAATTTTTGTTATCTCTTGCAGCTGCTTATTGTTGTGCCTTGCACACACGCCCCATTTTGCCAAATGGAGACCCCCTCTTTTGCTTTGGCTTGAAGTCTCAACCTTTTTGTCTTATGATGATGAGAAGGTGAAATTGTGCTTAGAATGCAGTATTTGCTTCAAATTTGAGTTCTTGGCATGTTTAAAGTGATTTGATGTCATGCATGATTGATTTGGAGGTTTCTTGGGTGGTCTTGTTCTCAAAAAATAGCCATTTGTTGCTTTCTACACTGAAATTGGGTGTTACTGCATTTTGCTCCAAAATCTCATGTCACTGGATATTGCCTTTAAAATTGCTACTGTAGGATGAGTCAATTGAAATTCCTAGTTTCTAGGTCTTAGAGTTGCAAAATCGTGTCAAATTCCACTAGATTTCACTAAGGGGTCCATGTGCTTTTATCGTGATACATGTTCATGAAGGCTTGATTTGGCTAAGTCTGAAACCCTGAAAATCATGAAAAATGGCTAAGTCTAAAATCTGGTGGAACCTCAAAATTCTAGAATCTGCATATGAAATCCTATGGATCTGGAACCCATCTCAAACATCCTGAAAGTATATTTAAATCTTATACTTAAATATATTTTTAAATATACTTTCACCCTAGCCAATTCAAGATCTAGCGCTAAAAATGACCCCAACTGCAAAAAGCGCTAAAACTGCCTCCTACTGACCTTTGCGCTAAAAACAACTTCCATAGACCTTGCGCTAAAAGTGCCTTTGACTAACCCAAAGCATAAAAACAGTCTGCAGTCTTCAAAAATCCTGCCACCAAGTCCATACGCGAAAATTACCATGGTCCGACCTTGCACTAAAAATGTTGTCAACTGACCTCCGTTGGACACCTTCAAGATCTGCGCAAAGTCGGTCACATAAAAAATCAGTACTGACTTAACACTTTACACTTTGTGCTAAATTCATTCACCACTGACTTGTGCTGAAATTCACACCAACTGAACTCATGAAACATTACTAGTCAGATGAACCCAAAATCCCGCAAGGTCGGATGAACCCAAAATCCCTGCAAGGTCAGATGAACCCAAAATCCTCGCTAGGTCGGTTGAAAGCAAAATCAACGCTTTTTGGTATTTTGGCCTGAAAATTGAGTTTTTCAAGGAGAAAATTAGATTTTCTTGATGGATTTGAATTGCATATCTATTTGTCATATCATGATGAACATTTTACCAAGTTTGTATGGATTTTTGGCATGTTTTACGATAATTAATGCTACTGCACATGAAAAGTCTGTGACCCCCAAAACTCCTACTTTTTGCAGAAAAAGCCAAAAAAATATGAAATAATTGCCAAATGGATCCTAATGACTGCAAAAACTTCCTATATCAATATATTGGCCAAATGAGTACTTGAAAATGGTAAAAAATGCAGAAAATCATGCAAAAATCATTAGATTTATGAAGTTGTCTATAAGGAAGCAACATTGACAATGAGCTGTTTTTTGACTGATCCATGATTGCAAATGGACATGTTTTGATCCAAATTGATGAAAAATGACTTGTTAAGATAAAATTGATGTTTTGCATTGTGAATTCTAGGTCTTGGAGGACATAGGAGCTTGTTGGAGCCATCTTTGAAGGATGTACACACATATATTCGGTGCTGATCCAAAAATGCAGAAACTTCATTTCATCAACCAAATTGCTGCTGCACCTGCAAGAAAAAGTCAGTATGATATCCAAGATGATGGAGATGAGCTATAGGAGCTAAAGACATACAAGATCAAGTTTATTTCATTGTTGTTCTCGCAGATCCAGTCTAATGTCCAAGACATACATATAACTGTCCCAACAATCCAGACATCAAGAATCAGTCCAACAAGTATCTAGTTGGATATATCTTCACTAATAAAGTGCCACATACTCCTCTTGGTCCATTCAACACTTGGAATCCCATGAATCCACATCAATTCAAGTTTTTAAGTGTCGTGTGACTCTATTTTGGCTTTATTGGGCCTTGAAAATTGACTTTTCATCATGTACCAAATGGGTATCCATTATGTCCAGATTCGATGTATTTGCAAGCTATTTTTTGTCTTTTTCCTACAAGACAAATGCAAATACAAAAATGTAACAAACTATTGTAATTCATTAAATGCCATGTAATCTGGACCATTGGTGTTGAGTTAATCTCCACCATCCATTGAAAACTCGATATGGTGCCTTGTCTATAAAAGGACCATCCTTTTCTTTCATTTGTAAGTAAGATTTGATAATGAATTGCTGAGACTCTGCCAAAATACAGTCGATACAAAGCAAGTTTTGCAGGTTGCTAGGAATTTGTGTTTATATGTTGTCTTATTTTGGTCTTCATGGTTCATGTCAATATGAAATTAGTTGATATTCAGTTGCACTTGTGATTAATTATTCAGATATTCAATGGATTTCCTGTCCATACCATTAATGGCTTGTTGATTGTAAGTCATTGTACATGGTTAGTCTGGGCATAGTTTCGATTGTATGATTTCATTGAGCTGTGCCAAGGATTGGGTGTTTGATGAACCCTCTACAATTTGAAAATCATTACATCTCCTTAGAAGATTGCACATTCTTTGTGGCATTGTGGGCTGCCTAGTTAAGTAAAGATTTGTTTATTGTTGGGAATCTATCTATCTAGTTATTGATCATTTCTGCAATTGTCTATAGGATCTCTTATCCCTTTCTCTCTCTTTCCCTTTGCATTTTCTTTACATAAAGTTTGGTAGATTTAGGATTTGAGTAGCATTACATTGATCATCTGCTAAAATTTTAGACTTCACAGTATGAACCACCTAGGGTTTCTGCACTTGCATTGCTGTCGTCTTTTCATAAACCCTACATTTCATGTAAGACCTTTTGTTGGCACAACTAGACATACCACCGAGTCATTCCAAGCAAGCTAAGACCTAGCTGTATTATCCTTGGGGCAGTCCTATCTTGGATAGGATACCTTTTTCAAGAGAGGTGTGATACCAACAATCATACCTACGTTGTTGCATGCTAAAAACACCATCAACACTTATGACTTAGAGGTAGAACAACTAGATGTGAAGACAACTTTCCTTCATAGTGATTTGGAGGAAGAAATCAACATGTCACAGCTAGAGCATTACATAGAGAAAGGTAAAGAAAATTTGGTTTGCAAGCTTAAGAAGTCTTTGTATGGTTTGAAGTAGTCTCCTAGGATGTGGTACTTGAAGTTTGATGCCTTTGTGTTGTCGATTGGTTATCTGAGATCAAAATCTGATTATTGTGTGTATTATAAGTTTGACAATGATTGCATTCTCATTATTGCATTGTATGTTGACGATATGCTGTTGATTGGGAATGGTAAGAATATGATTTTTGATTTGAAGTCTCAGTTGTCAACACAGTTTGAGATGAAAAATCTTGGGGCAGCCAGGTACATTCTGGGAATGGAAATCAGAAGATAGAGCAAACATAAAACTTTGGTTAAGCCATAGTAAGTATGTGAAGATTGTGTTGGATAGGTTCAACATAGCAGATTGTAGACCATTGTGTGTTCATGTTGCATTGGGGACAAAGTTATCTGTTAGTGATTGTCCAAAATCTCCTAGTGAGGTGGAGGACATGAGCAGAAAACCTTATGCTAGTGCTGTTGGCAGTTTGATGTATGCCATGGTCTATACAAGACCAGACATTGCCCAAGCAGTGGGAGTCCTTAGTCGTTTTATGGCTAATCTTGGATAGGTACATTGGGATGCAGTTAAGCAAGTGTTCAGATATTTAAGGGGTACTTTTGAGTATTCCATTTGCTATCATGGTAATGCTACAAGACCTCCGCATTTAGTTTGTATTCGTGAATTTGTGGATTCTGATTGGGTAGTTGACATTGACAGTAGGAGATCCACCAGTGCTTGTGTTCACTATGTTTGGTGGTGCAATTAGTTGGATGAGTAAGCAATAACCTATGGTTGCTTTGTCCACTATAGAAGTTGAGTATATGGCTGCAACTAATGTTTGCAAGGAAGCCATTTGGATTAAGAGATTGTGTTCAGATATTGGTGTTGATGTAGGTCAGATTATGATCAGTTGTGACAGTTAGAGTGCAATTTGCCTTGCGAAGAATCCAACTTTCCATGCCAGAACAAAGCATATTGATGTATAGTTTCACTTCATGCGAGACATGGTAGAGGATGGGAAGGTAAATTTGGAGAAGGCGGATACTTTGAAGAATGTTGCAGATGCATTGACGAAACCAGTGGCCATAGAGAAGTTCAGATGGTGTTCGGAGTCTATGGGCCTCTCGGCCTATAGTAGTTAAATTCTATTAATTCTATTGGCTCTTACAAGGTGTTCGACAAGTGGGAGAATGTTGGGAATTAAGGTGTCTCAACCTTGGTAATTCCTTGTATTTTTTACATTGTATTTATTTATTATTTGCCTATTGTATTAATTGGATGCAAATCCTATGTTGTCATATTGTGGGAGTTGGCACAATGATGTGCCATCCTACATGGCATATGACCACATGTATTTTTGTCCTCACATGAGGAGATAGGCGTCCCACTTAGTGGTAGGAATATTTTTCCATGTGTCGGCATCTTGGATGTTGTGTAAGGGAATATTGACCAAAACGGTCATGACAGATTCCTATGACAAAGTTATGACATGTAAGAGTCAGAAATAGGAGATTCTATGACAGGTGAAGACATGTGTTGAAGAGCATCTTTGGGCACCCCAAGGTGGACTATGACATGTTGTAAGAGAATATGCTATTTATAGCCTGTGTATGACAGATTCTCTTATAGTTGTAAGTTATGATAGCTATGATAGATTCTATGACAGTTGTAAGAGTTGTAAGAGCATCTGTCATAGCCCATTTTGGAAATAGGTGACCTCTTTGGGATGGGGTGACCTGACGAGTGTCAAGAACATTCTATAAGGGTGGACAAGTGTCCATAGGCATGAGTTTTGGGCCATGAGGCCCTGTTGGACGCCCATTCCAAGATAGAGCCAAAATTGCCTTGTATATTCTATATAAACAGGTGCTTTGAGGAGGTGATGTACTACAGGTTTTGCAGGTACTGTTATGCTGTTAGATCATCTCCAGATACAAGTGTCGAAGACTCCTGCAAGAGCATTGGCTCTGTGTTGTATTGTAACCTTCATTGTTTACGTAATACATTTGAGCTGTGTTTTAGAGTGTGGGGTTTTTCACCCCTAAGGGTTTTCCCCACGTATATCTTATGTCTCTCTTCTTCTGTCATACTTTCTTGTTTATGAGTTTGCTGCAATATCTCTACTAGTGGGTTTAACATTACTGTAATAGTAAGGATAAAATTGAATTTGCACTCTCCTCCCATCATTAGATTAGTGTAGGAAGCGTTTTCTGCACACCTAGCTTCCTTTCAGATTTGATTGATTTTGGATGATAAGGACTTGATTGATTTTGATTCAAGGATGAAGATTATTTGGATTTGATTGATGTTGGATCGCAAGTTAAAAGGGGGCAAAAGGACATGGATGATGGTTATGAGGCTATAATGCTTGTGGGATGATATGGATAAAGTGATTTTGACAATAAAAAGGATAAACACTTGATTTTTACAAGCCCCTGAATCTAGGTGCTAAAATAGTCAGTTTAGGCACTAATAGACAAGGGCTAGGTGCTAATGTATATGGAGTCAGGTACAGTTTTACAAGATCAGGCACCGATCTAACAGGCCAGGTGCTAGCAAAAGCCACCTAGGCACTGATAGAGATCAGACAAGCGTTGAAATGAAACAGATGACAGTCAAAGAACGTGGTTTTGACTGGGCACAAATATAGAAAGGATAGGCGCTAATATATGTGAACTGGGAGCTGATATGGAATATAGGCGTTGATATGATGTTAGTGAGGTGGTAAGCCTAGCCTAGTCTAGGCACTGATTCAGATGGTCTAAGAGCTGACAGATAGAGGCTAGGCTCTATTTTAAGAAAATTGGGTGCTCATTTGGATTGTTTGGATTTAAGATGTGTTTGATTGAAGATTTTGGCAAGATTTTGTAAACATCAAACACAATGGCTGTTTGGACTGACTTGGAATGGGGTGCGAGAGGTTTTTAGCCTTCATAGACATGCCAAACACTTGCATACAACCTAGAAACCATTCAAGTGGGAGTGACATATCTTATGGATCTCATGAAGTGGTCTTGGGTCAATCTCAACTCAAAGTGAACTAAGATTCCCACCCCCACTAATACCTTTGATGCTATAGCTTGGATAGATAGGGAAAATAAGGTCATGGACCACCTTACCTCCTTCATATTGGAGACTTTCATCTTGCCCAAAGCATATCCTATCTCAAGTATAATGATACAGTGAGCATCTTCCCCTCTTCTACAATAGTGCACCACAAGATATGACAACTGAAGGTCTTATCTAGGCTTCATAAGGCTTCTATGGGATGTCCCAATGTACATGAGGTACAGGGGATGAGTACGTGAATGGGGGTGTGCCAATTTTTGACCTCATGCAAACCAAATCAAGTCTTGGTAGACCAAGGATCTCGAGGCTTTTGCTTGGCAAGAAGGGGTCCTTCCTTTAAAGCAAGTCTTTCGATTCTCGTAATATTTTATCCCATGCCGAAACACATGGTTGAGGTCATCCCTAGGGGGGATGAAATCCCCTAACAATCCCCCTAAAAAGAAACTACTTCCACTTTTGATCACCCAAGATTGTACGAAGCGCAAGGGGAGAACATATGTGAAAAGTGCCCCTTTGAGATAAAAGAAAAAAAAAGTAGTTTGCAAGTGGATTTTTGATCCCCAAGATCACCCTAAGGTGTGAGGGGAGAGCATACACCCACAAGCAAACAAAAACATGACAAACAAAGAGTTAATTCACCCTAAATTATCCTTAACGTGCAACTACTCTAGTGTAAAAAATGATTCTTTGACCACGGGGCTACACAAAACAAGTTAGTAGTTGGATTATAATGTCTTGGACCAATGTAATGAGCTGAAAGGACAATGTTAGACTGAGAAAATGATGGAAATATGAATTTTTTCCAACTACAGAGATTGGGCACTAAAATAGTCGATCCATGCACTGAAACCAAAGCGCTGAACCAGATAGATTAGGCGCCAACATACATAGACTAAGCACTAAAATATCAAAAGCTAGTGCTAAAACATAGATTGTTATACCTTAGTTACCATGTGCTACTATAGAGTGTCTTAGCACGACTGTGTGAAATTTAGGTGTTGTTCCAATAGAGGAAAATGATGGCTTTGAGTTTAATCTTTCCTACAATCACAGAGCACAAAATAACTACCAACAATGTCAGGGGGTTAGAGAATCAACAAATCCACAATTTGTTTACTTTTAAACCTTTAAGAATAGTAAAAATGTGAGTTAATTATTTCTAATAAACCGGGCACTAATATGTGAATATTGAGCGCTGATATATGTAGACTAAGTGCTGATCTGATCCAAGCAGCACTTCCCCTATCCTTGTGTAAATTCCTACAAATCTGAGAGCTTTTATGACACCGGATGTAGATATAGGAAAATTGACACTAATATGTCAGAACTAGGCATTAAAACATCGAAAGTAGACGTTGAAATAGGCTCCGGTAAGCTTTAGGTCTAGGCACTGAAACAAAACCTCTGGGCACTGGTAGAAGGGAAGATGGGCACTAATTTTCTAAAATTCGGTGCTACTCTAACTTGCAATGACAAAATACACACAAAACACCATGCAAAGTGATGATTAGAGGGGGTGGGGGTCCCATCAGGCATGCCAAAAATGTCTACAATGGAAGTGGGATTCTACAAGGTGAGCTAACTATCCTAATTAACTCCCATTCCCAAGTCCAAGGGACCTCAAGATTGGACTAACTAATAATGCACTAATTGTCTAAATTGCACCCTATCTAAATGCACTAGTAGTGATTTGTCCTAAGGATGAGAATGCTAAGCTATTCTAAACTATGAATTTAGCCTAAATGCTTGAAATGTGAGTACTCAAACTAGCAGAATATCTTTGCATACAATTGTTTATGAAAAACAGAGGGGAAGGCCTCAATTTATAGATCCTTGGGGATGGAAATGGAGGGTTAGGATTGAATTGAAAGGTCAAGGGTTGAGATTGCTTAAGGATTCTCAAGCAAGGAGAATTGGACAAATGGCATGATGAGGTTGGATGAGAGAATTTCTCCAAAATTCAAGGGATGATCAATGGATGAAATAGAAGGTTTGAATGGATGGATGGCTAGGATTGGGTACGTGTATGACATGTAAGGCCTCATTTATGTAAAGGCATGGTGTGAATTTTGTGAAGAATTTAAAATTGTGGGGAGAGGACAAATAGAATTAAAAATTGGGTGAATAGTGCCACATGGAATTTTAAATTTGCATGAATAGTGACACTTGGAGTGGGGTAGAAGAAAGAGGACAAGTGTACACTTTTTAGAAGATTTGGCCATGTTTCCAAAGTACCACTTGTCATATACATGCATGCACATTGAATGACAAGTGGACTTCTAGAAACATGGGGGTTTGTAATTGGGAATTAATTAAAATTAATTCTTGTGCACATGCTTTAGAAGAAATTAATGATGATTACTAAAAGTAATCAAAAGTGGACAATAGGGAATTAAATAAATATGGATATTTATTTAAATTTTTATTAATGGAATGTGAACTATAGTTGTCAAAATATTTGATTTTTGAACTATACTAGAGGAATTTAGATTTTTTGGTGAAATGGAAATTATTTAATTAATGTATGGATTGAATAGAATGATGTGGATGATTAGGTTTAGAATGCGGGAACGGATGAAAGTGGTTGTGACCATTTTCAGGTGTCTACACAATTATTTCTTGCATATAAATTAATATAAAGCAAATGTATTTTCCATCATTACTATAATCATAATATTTTCTGTAACTAACTATCTGTCTTCTTGAAAATAATGAAAATAAATACATTAGTTTAAAAATAGGGTGTGACAACGAGACTTTTGTCTTATGTTTGATTTTTTTAAAAGCAAAAATAAACTTAGGATTTGGTTTGTTTAAAAACTTAGAATTTTTAAAAAATTTATAAAGAAAAAAAACCTGAAGTTTTTGTAAAAGCAAACCTGCAAACTGTAGGTAAATTTTAAAAAAAACTAGATTAATTTTTTTAAACACAAAGGAAATCTTCAGAACCATAAAAGCTTTAATTTTTAAAGTGGAAAAAGAATAGACTAGTTAAAAAAAATTGATAGAAAGAACTAGGGCTAGGGGCCCTAAAAAATTAATTTTTATTTTTTTACACAAATCTGCAACTTTTTCCTGCACAACAAAACAAAACAAAATTTCTTCTTCTCTCAATTTGAAATGAGTCTTTGAAAGTGAATACTTCAAAATATGATAGTTGCTTCAACCATTCAACTCACACTTGTATTAGTAAAACTTGCTCTAATACCATTGAAGAAAAATGAAGAGCAAAGGAAAGTACTAATAAGCATTGTTTGAAGTACAAGTTACCCTCCAAAGAAGATTCATAAACTAGAAGCATAAACCATCAACAATGAAGACCAAGATTTGAATGGGGGAAAAAAAAAGAAAAACCCAAATATATATGAAGATGGAAAGAAGCCTTGAAAAAATACAAAAAGAGTATTCACGTGAATGAGAGAATGAGAGATTGGAGTTGAGAGAATGAGAGAGAAAACACCTCATAAATAGAGGTGAGAAGAGGAGTTACATATAACTCCCATATGACACCTTTCATGTAAGTGTGTGCAAAGTGTCAACCTCATAAGGAGGTGACTAACACCTAAATATTCCTCCAAGAGGAATGTGTACGTGAGTCATCCTCACACATGCGTGACGATATTCACATGAGACAAAATACTTTGTATTATAAATACACATATTTAAAAGATGAAAAATAAATAGTAATCTTTACCTTTATCAATTAAAGATTAATATTCTAACAAAGAAAACCCCAATTTTGCATTGGAGACCTTTTATAGGGAACATATGGTAGAAGATGGAGAATATGTGAATAGATTGTTTGAGAATGCTCTGCAGATTGGCATTCAAATCCAGTGGAGATCAATCAGCGAGGAAGAATTGTCCATGCTTATTTTATCAGGGCACTATATTGCTATTGCATTAATTGATAATCACAAGCTCAATCAGCCCTGGTTGGAGGATTTTTTCTCTCTGATTGTTGTAATTAATTTATCAAGAAGAAAGAACCATGCTAAGAAGGGGACTTTTCAGCACATGTAGGTTATCCTGACAGTTGCCTGTCGGTCAAATTTAAATTGAAGCATATTATTTTATTTTAAAGTCCTAATAATGTTTTAACTCATTTAATGAGTTAAATATTATATGCATGGGAAAGTGAAGATTTTATTTTATCATTTGTAATTAATTCTAAAGAATCGATTATGGGAGAGGGGAGGTTATAAATTCCATTTTTTCTATTGTAAAGGGATATTTTTTCCAACTTCTCATTAGGAGATCTTAGTAAGAAGGATTTTTTTTCTTTTTCTATAAATTAATGGCTGCGACTGTTCATCTTTCCAGCACAACTATTGTACAAGGATTTCTAGGGAACAATGTGTTCTCTTTTATTGAAGAATTGAAGGGATATTTTAGGATATTGTGTCTGATTTGTTTCCTCTTGGATTGTAGGTTTTCTTATGTTAATTTGTAATCATTCTTTGATATATCTTTGTTAAATTGGCTGCATCAGAATTTTATACAGAATATTATGTTTTGAGTTGGTTGCATATTATTCTTATGTTTAATGTGTTACCTATTTGCATGTCGGAAGGAATAGTTGTTTATCTTATTCAGTTACTATTATTGGGCACAAGACTTATGAGTTTTGTACCATTTGCTTATGGTCATTCTTTTATTCTAAATATTCTCTTGGGAAACCTAGGTGTTTTTCTTGTGTCTTACATCTAGGGTTTTCTTCTCTTTTCATTTCCTATAGTTTCCTTTGCTACTTTCTGGTCAAAAGCATAGCCCAAAAATCCAAATTAAATCATACGAGGGAGCTTCCCCTCTCAAAGACAGAGGAAGATCATCATTTAGTTGATGATCTCTCCAACTATTATAGGTAGTTTTGTCACCATTCCTTAGGAAAGTCACCATGTTATTATGTATTTTGAAGTGACAAACCTATTTAGTAACAATTATTCAGTAATGAAAACATTACAATACACTTATAGAGTCTCTATGAATACTTCTAAAACATCAAGCTCCTCTAATGCATCGTTCATGTTTCCAAACTATAGCTACAAGACTCAGACTCAACAAGCTAATTTTTGACCTAAACTCAGATTTGGTACAAACTTGACAAATTGAAAAACCCATGAAATACAAAGATTTTTAAGGACTTAAAACTTGTGTCATGCACCCTTTAATAAATAAATGTTAAAGACACAATAAACTAATCAAATATAATCTACTTTGATCACATACACAAGTATACATCGATGACATAAGTATAAACACAATTTTTATCTGAAGGAAATTACACATTTAGATATATAAATATTGTCACAATACAAAACTCATGGAATATGAAATCCATGGCATTAAAAGTTCAAAACAAATATCAAAACAAAAACTATAAGTCTATGGCTCAAAGAAGCCTGCATCACTTGACCCAACATCATGAGAAGTCATACATGGGCGTCTAGGATAGGTCCTAGATGATGATGCAATCATGATATCTATCTATGTCTCAATGACACTCATGCCAACATCCAAGGTATTTTCACATGATCTATCCTCCTCCTCTGCCATGGTACTATCTCTATCTCTCAATCCACCTGGTCAACCCATGCAAGGTCCTCATTGATAAAGATAGGATCCTCAACTTCAGTGATCCATTCTAATTGTGGATCAACCTCCTCTATTGTGATGGGAGATAGGTCAGTGCCCAAAATTTGTTTGTGGCAAAGGCAAAGGCTGTAATGAATATAAAAAAGATCATTCAACCTTTGCACTGGCAATTTATTATGCTTCTTGGAGTGTATGTGCTAAAACATACTCCAATTGTGCTCACATCCTAAAGCACTGCATGGTTGGATCAAGACTCAAATTGCAATCCTTTGAAGATTTGGCACCTTAGCACCAAATCTTTCCCACCATGTATTTGAAATGAAAAAAAAAAATCACTCATTGTCCAACTTTAAGTTTCAATAGTTAATAATAATGTTAAAAAGGGAAAAGTTTTAATTTTTAAACTTGAATTATACCCTTAATAGATTTTTACCTGGTTGTAATCTCATCTAAATTGCCTTCATATATCTCGTGTAAAGAGATCTCTTTGTGCAAGTCTAAAGATCTCAATCTTAGTTATTATTTGTGCTCCAAGTAGACTATTAGGTGCCATCCACTCTATGACTATGTAGAGCCCACTCAGAACCTCCTCATCAACTTTAAAATTAGGGCAAAATTAGAATGGCGATTGAGGAAATAGGTAGCTACATGTAGGGGCTTATGCAGTTGTTTGTCAATTAATGATGTCCAATATAGGATGATACTTATCCTTAACTCCAACATAAATGGATCTAATGGCCTCCTTATCCCTATCCATGCCCTCATAAATGTATACCCATTGTTGGCTTCTCCTCATCAACAACTTGTAGGAGAACAACTAAAAGCTTTGTGAACTACAATTATTATGAAACATTAACATAAGTAAGTGTGAACAAAATAAGAAAATAATATAGAAATATTAATACAAACATAATGTAGATTCACCTCTATGATTTCCTTGGTTGGAAGCTAGAAGTTGTGCTCATCAAAAATCCAATCAACCACATCAACCCCTGCATTGGCTTTAGCATATGATGATGAAGTCCACTCCTCACTAACAAACATGCGGATCAAAGATACCTTTGATTGAAGCAAGAATTGCAATGTGATAAAATCTGTTGCAAACAAGGTTATTCCAAGATGATCCAACTCCTTCTCTATGAATTTCCTCATTAAGTTAAGGACCCAAGTATTATTAGACATGTATTTATAAATATTTTTAGCATGCTCCACACATGATTTGATCCATGGAATCTTAACAATATCTTCCAATATGAGGTCAAGGCAATGAATACCACAAGGAGTCCAGAATAAGGATGGGTGCCTATCCATGAGTGGTCTACCCATAGCAACATAATGTGTTGCATTATCTATAACTATTTGCACCACATTCTCCTAACCCACCTCGACTAAGACTCCCTCCAAAGCTTCACAAAATAATTTAGCATTTTTTATGTTTCCTGAAGCATCAATAGATTTCAAGAACACTATGTCACCTGAGAAAGAAACAAAATCAATGATTCAATAAAGTAGAAATTAAAAATCTTAATCACTAAATTAATGGATTCCAAGGAGTATAATCACCCGAGGAAGAAACAAAAAAATTTAGCAATGTTCTATTTGTTCTATCCATCCAACCATTATTTATTATGGTGCAACCCTTCTTCTTCCATATCTCACACTATTCCTCAATCGTGGCTTTCACATTAGCCACCTTTTGAGACAAAATGGAGCCCTTTATCTCCTCATCATTAAGGGATTTGAAACCTACCCCACAAATAGTAATGGCATCCACCATGTTCTTCCAATATGGAGACCTAACACAAATAAAATAAATAAAATAAGTATTCTAAAATTGAGAGTTTAACTTTGAATTCTACATACCTCTAAATTCAAAAATTCAAGAGACACATAATCAAACAATATATTTTAAAATAAAAAAATGAATTGTCTGGCTGCATGAAATGAATGGTGCAATAGAATCAAAAGTCTCCAATTTCACTTCTAGTTGCATCCTATTTATCCTTGTTCCAAACCATTCTCTCAAGTGACGGTTGGGAACCTAGGGTAGTGTGTGGAAAAATATATGAATCTAACTTAGATCCACAAACTCTAGGCCTAATGCTAACACTGCCACTACTCATAAATGTAGGAAATGGAGAAATGGAAGAAGAAGACTCACTACTAGTGCTTTCCATCTCCTATATTTGCCTCTTTTTATGTTCCTTCTGTTGCTCAAAGGTTTCTAATTGACTTGACACTTCACCTATAACTTTAGGAGGCACTTTTGGGCATGGTTTAGCATCTTGACATGATATACGTGCAAGATGGTATTTCAATCGGTTAATGCCTCCCCCAAGAATTTTTGTTTTGTAATGAAAACAAGTTACCTCCCCTTTCTTTGTTGCAAGGATGGCATGTTTTCAACAAGGGTCCTTTCTAACTGGGGGATAATTAAAACTTATGGTCTATAATTAAATTAAACTAAACAAATTAGGGTCTGTAGTTATAAAATTAAAACTTTTTTACAAAAACACCTAGGGTTTGTTTTTTGGTCCATTAAAATAAAATAGGAAAAAAATATAAAAGAGAAATGAATTTTTTATTAAAAAAATTAAAATACAAACTTACCTCTTAAATCTTGCTTGAGATCAATGGTGAGCTATTCCTAATCCTTCATAGACTCCTCTAGATGCATCAAAAGTAGCTACAAACCTGCTCAAATGTGATTCAACCAATGATTTTAGCTTAATCTGCCTATTGGTTTCCCTTAAATGCAATATAGTCTTGGCTCAAAACTCTTTTTTTCCTTTTCTTTTGGCTTGAAAATGAAATTAACTTGCTTTTACGGTGCATGAGACCATTTTAAGTCTTTTTATTTTGAGTGTTTTGGCTTTTTTCTTTTATTTTTTCTAACTTTTACTTTACCTATCTTGGCGAAGTCTTACCCTCAAGACTCACCATTTCTAGTGAGGTTGTGCAGTTTTACCCTCAGGACTTGCCAGTTCTAGTAGACTCACTAGAGTCTTAAGCCTCAAGTCCTTGGGACCACCAAATACTTGAGTCTCGAGTCTCTTAGACTCATTTTATGTCCCTCACCTCGAGACTCACCAAGTTTGGGTGAGTCTTGTACTACTTGTCCAAACAAAATGGGTAACCATGCAACCACACATCCCATGCCATGCTTCACATATGCAATCTTGTTGGTAAATAGATTTGTCACTTTAAGAATAGATAATAAAACTATTGCATTTCCTAATAAATGGTGACAAAAACTCTTTACAATAGTTGTGAGATCACCAATTGAATGATGATCTTCCTCTGCATTGAGAGGGGTAGCTCCCTTGCATGACTTAATTTGGGATTTTGGGGTATTTTTTAAACTAGAAAGCAAGAAAGGAAAATACAGAAAATGAAAAGAGAGGAAAATAATAGATGAAAGACATAAGAAATATCTACCTAGGTTTCCCAAGAACAGATTTGAATACAAGAATGAGCAGAAATGAATGATACAAAGCTCTTACGTTTCTTGCCCACGAACGGTAATTGAATAAAATAAACAACTATCCCTTCCAACATACATAGGTCACACATTAAACACAAGAATAATATACAACCAACTCAGAACACAATTTTTTGTGTGAAATTCGGATCTGCAGCCACACATAGCAGGAAAAGCATTGAAGAATGATTACAAATTGACATAAGAAAACTTGCAATCTAGATGGAAAGAAAATGGACACAATATCATGAAATATCCTTTCAATTCTTTAATAAAAGAGAACACAATATTCCCTAGAAATCCTTGTACAATGGTTGTGTTGGAAAGATGAACAGCTACCACCAAGAGTTTGTTGAAAAGAAAATCCCTTTTTACCAAGTTCTCAAAATGAGAAGTTGGAAAAAGATGCCCTGCATAATAGAAGTTATTGAATGTTTAGTAGGGAAAGAGAGAAGGAAAGCATGTAAGTACACTAGATCAAACCCTTCTTTCACTACAACATTGAAGGACAAAACTGAACCAAGTCACTAAAAGATGAAAGAGGACTTAACTACTAATTTTTTGCTCTTATTTGTAGAGGAAAGATGTGATTGAACCAAGCCTTTTATAAAACCCTAGGCCAATTAGTGCACTAAACCCTAGAATTTGGATAATCAACTTATAACAGAGAAACAACAACAACAAATTAGAATTTGAAAGTACCAAGATGATCAGTGAGATGTCCAAACTTGTCCCTCAGAAGCTAAAATGTCAGAAGACTTCGGGGCTAGCGTCTGAGTCCAAAAAGTCCCTATCTTCGATAGCTCAAAACTAGAAAAATATCATAAATGATGCTCTGATGTTGAATTCAAGGTCTGTTATAGCTGCTGGACACTGGGGCTAGTGCCCAAAGTTTGCTACAGATGAATTTCTAAACCCTATTTTCAAATCTTAAATCTTTATCCCTTAAGCAACCTCCCTGTACCTTCATTTTTGCAATTCCCGCACCTATAACCTGCACACAAGAAGAAAAGAGGTTTAGGGGTTGTGGTGTTTAGGGATTTACCTCAATCAAATCCTAGGTTAGCATTCAAGCTTTCCCAACACCATTGTTAGAGAGAGAGAGAGCATGTCCTTGCAGAACATAGGCTCAAGATAATCCAAATGATGATGAAATGATTCAAACACAATGATAATGTCACCTTCGAGGTGAAGTCCTTAGGAGGATGAAGATTCTTCAACTCATAAGGGTGTTGATGATGATTCTGAATATGTAACAAAAATAATACTAACACAAGTCTACCACAAACACAATGAATAATTCACCTTTGCACAATATCACAACCTTACTATCATCAACTTGTTACAAAATGAATTCAAACACTTGTTTATATATGATTATCCATTAAACATTCATAAATTAAATGAAAGAGTTGACAAGAGAGGATCCATTTAAAAGTCCTATGCCAACATCCTTAGATTTTACCTTGACCATTCAGGGTGGGGCCTTTTTGGTCAGGACGTAAGCTCTAAATGGGCCCCTAGTTCCCATTTGACATGGGTTTCAAGGGATCTATGATCGGAATGAATAACTTGCTTATAGAGTGTAAACACAGAGACCTGGGAACTAAACTAGGAGGTAAAAGGCATGTGTCCACTTTTTACTCCATAACATTTATCCCCCACTTTAATGTGTGTACGATCCTAGGATACAACATATGCATTAAAGTATGATTGAAGCATATCAAAACACATCAAACACAAGAATGAATACACTCTAAGCTTGAAGGACTATTTCTAGCCCCTAGACTTAGGCAAGTATAAGAAAACACTTGACAGTCACATGAGACACTATGAATATAATGAGGAAGCACGCAATACATAGAGAAGACAGTGAAAGCACGCAATACATGGAGAAGACATGAATACAGTCATGCAATACACAAAGAATACATGAAGAGAAGACACGATTAAGCAATTACCTATCTATCTATTTATCTATATATATAATGCTAACTAAAGTAAACAAAACACACATGTAAAGACATGCAAAATACATACAACGTGGGGAGGGGCTCATCACCACACATCTTTAGACCATGCCACAAACATACAAGACACGGAAGGAAGAAACGTAAAACACATGAAAGACACACATAATAAATGAGCTCTAGTCCATTGACATACTATACATCTTATACATGGCAAACACGAGCGATAGGAAGGAGCTTGTCGCTGCACTCCACTATCTAAAACATGCCAAACACACCCAACGGTTGAGCTATGCTACCACAACTGCCAAAGACACGCTTAAGGGTGAATGACTCAAGATCCAACCCCACCTCATGATGAGGACTTTGTATAAAAAGATGTGCACTAGCTCAAGAGATACACCATCTTACCTCGTGATGAGGGCTTTGTATAAAAGGATGCACACTATCTCAAGAGATACACCATCCCACCTCGTGATGATGAATTTTTGCTTAAAAGGATGTGCACTAGCTCAAGAGATACACCATCCCACCTCGCGATGAGGGATTACAAACATGCTTTGTCAGTGTAAGATTAATCAAGCAAATACCATTTTATATGCCCCCACCTTAAGGTGGTTGATCCTGCTTGTCGGTATCAAGCACATTAAGGTAGAGTGAAAACTCTCAAGAGAACAAGAGCTTTCACAAAGCCCATGCCTTGAAGTGACATGTGCCACGATCACTAAATATTCCCACAAACACATCGTTATGATTTGCTAAGATAATCAACAAGATATAAGCTTTGGTTAGAAAATCTTACTCTAAGATAACAACCAAATCAGTTAATGAAAGCTATATAAAACATGCCAAACACATCTGACGGTTGAGCTATGCTACCACAACTACCAAAGACATGCTTAAGGGTGAATGACTTAAGATCCAACCCCACCTCGTGGTGAGGACTTTGTATAAAAGGATTTGCACTAGCTCAAGAGATACACCATCCTGCCTCGTGATGAGGGCTTTGTATAAAAGGATGCACACTAGCTCAAGAGATACACCATCCCGCCTCGTGATGATGGATTTTTGCTTAAAAGGATGTGCACTAGCTCAATAGATACACCATCTCGCCTCGTGATGAGGGATTACAAACATGCTTTGTCAGTGTAAGATTTATCAAGCAGATACCATTATATATGCCCCCACCTTAAGGTGGTTGATCCCGCTTGCCGGTATCAAGCACATTAAGGTAGAGTGAAAACTTGCAAGGGAACAAGAGCTTTCACAAAGCCCATGCCTCGAAGTGACATGTGCCACGATCACTAAATATTCCCACAAACACATCGTTATGATTTGCTAAGATAATCAACAAGATATAAGCTTTGGTTAGAAAATCTTACTCTAAGATAACAACCAAATTAGTTAATGAAAGATATATATAAACCATTTATTAGATCACATCAAAGATCAAGGCTTCACTTGTGGGTTTAGTATCGAGTATAGCCATTAGGTTATACTGCATGTATCTCAGAACCAAGTGTAGACATATTGAGAGTATTGTAAAAGGTTTGTTACAACAAATACGAATCACAACATGGAGTGATTTTACTAGTTAAGCATCGGATATATATACACACACATACATATATCTACATATATCTACATACATATACATACATATTGTAGACACCTAAAAATGTCTCCTACCATCAAACTGACTCCCGATATCCCTAATCTTGTCAATTTCCCTCCAAACCAATTAATTAAATTTTACTTAATTAATTATCCCTTCATTTTCTTATTTTTCCATCATTTTATCCCCAAAATTGAATTAATTTCATTAATTCAATAGTCCCAACCTTAGCCAATTGATTTAATAAATATGCAATATTTATTAAATCAATTTCCCCCTTTTTCTCTAAATCTAATTAATTAGTTAAAACCATGTTAACTAATTAATCCAACCTACTAATTGACCTATCCCTACCCTAGACAATTAAATAGCTATTATTTAATTACCTACCCTAGCCTACCTCATCCTAGCCCTAGGATTAATTAAATAAAACATGTGATTAATTAATTCTAACCCCTTCATTTGGGTGGTCAAACCTTGTTTAACACCCTTCCCCACATCCTCAAAATAAAAAATTGAATTAAATCCACATAAATCAATTTTTTATTCATAAACATCCCACATCACATTTAATTTTCCTTACAAACCCATACTCATTTATTTCCTCTCTTCCCCAAATGAATTTTTACATTTCCCCATATGAATCTTTAATTCCAAAATAATCCTTCACCCCCATGCTCATTTAATAACTCCTTTTCCCAAAATGAATAAAAGATTCACTTTTATTCCTAGCCCTCCATTCATTCAAGATTGAATCTAGGCCCTCCACATCACTTTTATCCTCCACCATTGATCTTTCAAATCAATTTTCACCCTTGGATCAAAATCCCTTCCAAAAATCTATAAATATAACCTCTCTCCATCCATTTTCATCATCCAAGTTTATGCAAAGTTACCATGTCAAAATCACTCTTGATCTAGAATAGCGAGTTGCAAATTAGAATAGCATTTCACATTTAAATCTATTGTCTAGGGATAATCATGTCTTAGGAGCTTGTTTTGGGTGCAAAGGCTTCTTCCTCCCTTGATGGGATTGGGTTTGCATGTGAGGTATAACTTCTTGTGTTTATTGCATTTTGTTTAGTATTTCTACCTTATTTGCTTATCTAATCTACACATATATATCTACATATATATAGATATATATGTATATCTACATATATATAGATATGTATATGTATATCTACATATATATAGATATGTCTATGTATATATATATATATACATATATATGTGTAGACACCTAAAATTGGCTTGCTTCACAAACTAATTTTCCATATCTCTACACCCTCATTATCCCTCCTATTAATTAAATAAATTTATTTTATTTAATTAATTTATCTCTCATTGACTACCTTGACCATTTACCCATTCCTTGTGATAAATTAATTCATTTAATTTATCACTTAGACCTTACAATACTATCCCTCATTAATCAAATAAATATTCCCAATATTTATTTGGTTCAATTCTCATTTTCCCTAATCCTCATCAATTAGGTAAACCATAGTTATCTAATTGATCTAGCCTACTAATTGACCTACCCTAACCTACCCTAGCCTACCTATCCCATAGACCTAGGTTAATTAAGCTAAACACTCAATTAACCTTGCTTATCCCCTTCTTCCATGCACCTTTGAATAAAAATCAATCTTTTATTCAAATGGTCAAATCCTCCTTACACCTCATTTATCATTCTCTTACACATGTAAGAGTACCATCTTCACATCTCCACATAAAGGTGAATTAAAAATTCACTTGTCATGTCCCCTCTTCCCAAAATGAATCTTTTATTCATTTTAATCCTCCACACCTTTCCCCATGTGAATTTAAAATTCGCTTTTAATGAGAGCCCTCCAATCCCATTGACCAAGTTTCAACCCTTGATCTCCATCATCCACTCTTCTTGTGACACTTGTCACAAGGCTATGGCTTCAATCCTAACCCTAACTCTCATTGATTCCTAGCCCTTGATCTTATTTTTCAATCCTCACCCTCCATCCTCCTTTCAAGAACTCTATAAATGAAACCCTCTCCAAGCCATTTGGGAGAGACTCCTTCATGCACCAAATCTCTGCCAAAATCACTCCAAAATCTCCTTCATCCCACTATCATAATGTCAAAATCTTGCCTTAATCCCATCTAATCTATCCATCCACTTGTCTCTCATCTACATTTGTGTTGAAAAGCTTTGAGCAATCCACATTAGTCACACTGATCACGGGAACAATCTTGAGGAGCTCTTGGGTGCATCTCCTTCCCGCATGGATTTGTGAGGTCTTCATGAAGGTATAATCATGTTATTTTGCATTAGATTATTTATTATCTTCACTTAGATTTCACTTATCACAATATGTATATATATGTAGATATATATGTATGTATATATACATATACATATGTACACATGTACATATACATATGTATATATACATATACATATGTATATATATATACATATACATATGTATATATACATATATATATGTATACACACACACACACACACACACACACACACACATATATATATATATATATATATATTTGCTTTCTTGCTAAAGGGACACACAGTCCTTATCAATATTTGTTTGTTTTCGTCATCCGCTGACTATATAGAGTCATTAAAGAATGGAAACAATAAAATTGAGAGAGGAGACAAGAGTGACTTGGGTTTACAACACAGGAAGATGCCCCCAAGACATCTGCCACAACGTTATGCCCCCAAGGCACAACACAACAATAAAATAGAGGAGATGAAAGATAGAAGAATGTAGAGACAAATAGAAGAATGGTCACAATACACACACACACACACACACACACACATATATATTTGCTTTCTTGCTAAAGGGACACATAGTCCTTATCAATATTTGTTTGTTTTCGTCATCCGCTGACTATGTAGAGTCATTGAAGAATGGAAACAATAAAACTGAGAGAGGAGACAAGAGTGACTTGGGTTTACAACACGGGAAGATGCCCCCAAGACATCTGCCACAATGTTATGCCCCCAAGGCACAACACAACAATAAAATAGAGGAGATGAAAGATAGAAGAATGTAGAGACAAATAGAAGAATGGTCACAACAGAAGCAGTCTCCTTGTATCCTTGACCTTACAAGAGTATCAAGGGTCATCCAAAGAGACCTAAAAAACATATAACACAACATGACCTATATGAATATATCTATCTAAGAGGAAGCCAAACTTGTGAGCATCTTAGAGAGGTTCTCCATCAAGTGTGGCAAATTGTGTGAGAAGTTCATACTTGATTGATGCTTATTTCTAGAATGGCCATGCGGTGCTTGTTTCTCAAGACCATGTATGTTTGAAATATTTTAATGCTTACAAGGAGGGGAATCATTGCTATTTCCCACTGATGATAGTTGCCTTATTCTTTTATGTCCTTTTGCTTTCTTATTCTACTTTGTGAGCCTTTCACGGTGAAATGGGATGCTTCTCATTGGTACCACTTTCTCTTGCTTCAAGTGATTGTATATAGGTTGTTCCAACTACGTATCTTGTGCATTTTGGTTATCTCCCAATCCATAAAGGGATAATAGAGGAAGAACCTCAACATAGATACCTTTTCCATGTGGGTGAGATGAATCGTCATTTGTTGTCTTATCCACTTCTATCATACCCACTATGCCATCATAGTCAAGATAGTCATCATTAATCTCCATAGTATTATGTTCCACCATATTATTGTTGCTACGATTAGGAAAAGGATCAGTGAAGATTTGTAGATTTTGATTTGGAGGAGCTATCGACATATTAAGGTAGAGTGAAAACATGCAAGGGAACAAGAGCTTTCATAAAGCCCATGCCTCGAAGTGACATGTGCCACGATCACTGAATATTCCCACAAACACATCATTATGATTTGCTAAGATAATCAACAAGATATAAGCTTTGGTTAGAAAATCTTACTCTAAGATAACAACCAAATCAGTTAATGAAAGCTATATATAAACCATTCATTAGATCACATCAAAGATCAAGGCTACACTTGTGGGTTTAGTACTGAGTATAGCCGTTAGGTTATACTGCAGGTATCTCAAGACCGAGTGTAGTGACAAGGTGAGATATAAAACAATCCAAAGTGTATTGGAACGTATTAAGAGTATTGTAAAAGGTTTGTTACAACAAATACGAATCATAACACAGAGTGATTTTACTAGTTAAGCATCGAATATATACACACACATATACATATATGTATACATATACATATGTATACATATACATATGTATACATATGATTTCTTGCTAAAGGGACGCATGGTCCTTATCAATATTTGTTTGTTTTCATCATTTGCTGACTAGGTAGAGTCATTGAAGAATGGAAATAATAAAATGAGAGAGGAGACAAGAGTGACTTGAGTTTACAACACGGGAAGATGCCCCCAAGACATTTGCCACAATGTTATGCCCCTAAGGCACAAGACAACAATAAAATAGAGGAGAGGAAAGATAGAAGAATGTAGAGACAAATAGAAGAATGGTCACAACGGAAGCGGTCTCCTTGTATCCTTGACCTTACAAGAGTATCAAGGGTCATCCAAAGAGACCTAAACAACATATAACACAACATGACCTATATGAATATATCTATCTAAGAGGAAGCCAAACTTGTGAGCATCTTAGAGAGGTTCTCCATCAAGTGTGGCAAATTGTGTGAGAAGTTCATACTTGATTGATGCTTATTTCCAGAATGGCCATGCAGTGCTTGTTTCTCAAGACCCTGTATGTTTGAAATATTTTAATGCTTACAAGGAGGGGAATCATTGCTATTTCCCACCGATGCTAGTTACCTTATTATTTTTTGTCCTTTTGCTTTCTTATTCTACTTTGTGAGCCTTTCACGGTGAAATGGGATGCTTCTCATTGCTACCACTTTCTCTTGCTTCAAGTGATTGTATATAGGTTGTTCCAACTACGTATCTTGTGCATTTTGGTTATCTCCCAATCCATAAAGGGATAATAGAGGAGGAACCTCAACATAGATACCTTTTCCATGTGGGTGAGGTGAATCATCATTTGTCATCTTATCCACTTCTATCATACCCACTATGCCATCATAGTCAAGATAGTCATCATCAATCTCCATAGTATTATGTTCCACCATATTATTGTCGCAATGCTTAGGAAAAGGATCAGTAAAGATTTGTAGATTTTGATTTGGAGAAGCTACTGACTTATTTCCATTGTCATTCATGTTGATAGTAATGAATACTGAGAGGGGGGAGGGTGAATCAGTATGCCACAAAACCACTTCTTAACAAGTTTATTAATCTAGTTTCCAAAATTAATAATATGAAAGCGAAATAAACATAGGAACAACAACCACAAAGACATAACACATGAACACCATGATTTTTATGTGGAAAACCCAAAAAGGGGAAAACCACAGTGAGTGTTAGCTCACAATATATTAATATAGCACAATATCGGATTACAAGAAGGCTCACTGCCCTGAGAAATGCTCACTGCCCTGAAAAATGCTCACTGCAAGAAAGGCTCATTGCCAAAAATAGGCTCACTGCCTAGAGAAAGAAAGAAGGAAGAATGGCTCACTACCAAGTTGAACTGCTTAGATTGCATCTACACATGCATGGTTGCATCTCCAATGAAGCACACAAATACTGTCTCAAAACTCTTCATTTCTGACTGCTTTGTTTCACTACTCTGCTTTTACATGGGAATAAGATCTCTCTTCTTCTGCTCTTTATTGCTTCCACAAAATCACCTTCCCATGTATGTTGCACATATATATGTATCACACTCACATCACATACACTAAACACTGAATTTGATCCCTTGTATATATCCGCAAAACTTAAAATCTTCATATTAGGTTGGCCCAATAAAGTGAAGCATGCACTCATACCTTAAGTAGCTTATCGGCCAAATTCATTTACCAAAACTCCCAGCGGACTCAAACAACACTTGAATTGTATTCACATATGTCAGCCTCAACTATTGAACAACTTAGGATTGAGTTCTAAACAATAGAACTTACTGCATACAATTCAAACTTATCATGTCAACCTCTAACTCAGATTGCCACTGATTTAGTTCATCTGTCAGACTACATCTTTTATTGCGGACCACAAGACTTGCTCAAAATCATGTCAAAGACTCCTCATACATCACAAATCATACCTTCAGAACTGCAAAACAAAATATCCTTTAGCAGAAAAATGTGAACCAAAACAACTCAGACTCTGTCACAGTCAAACTCTGTCAAATAGTGTAGAGATACTCAACAGCTTGTAACTATCTTTCTGGTGGACTTCAGAACCTACAACTCTAGATTTAGACACTTCATACAAGTGTTTACAACACCTCAAAACCGCATATCAAGATATGCAACACCAGAGGAATGCAGACCAAAACAAATGTGTGTTCTGCTTTAATTGGCAATGTATTCTGTTCTACCAGACTTAGGCCATTTGAAGATATACTTCTAGAACTGATCAAAAGATGAAACCTTGGATATAAGAACATCTAAGAGTTAGGAACATCATTCCAGAGCCGTAAAACTTGGTCTTCAACTGCTGACCAATGCCAATCCAAATACTATTTTTTGTTGCTACCTCTATATACTGCCAACACTTAGCCAAAATGACTAAGTCTTCTTTACTGGACCAAAATATCTATTCCAACCTTGTTCCTTTTCTTGTTGCCATCAATGACAACACTCAATTATTCAACATAGTAGTGTCTCTTGCCAACAATCTCCCCCTTTGGCATTGATGGCAACACTTAGTGAAAAATGCTTGACTACCTTGACTGCTCCCCTTGAGATGTTTGCCCATTTTTCACTGATCTTGTTCTCCCCCTTTGACATCAATGGTAAAGGTGTTGGTTCCAGAGTCAAAAGTTGTCAAAACTGCAAAATTTGCTATACTCTGTAGCATATGTACAAGTACAATTTTCAACTTTATTTTACATGTGTTGGAGGATGTCATTGAAAATGTTCTTAATTTGGGCTAGCTCACCATCCCAGCCTTTCTTAGCATTGTCCAAAATTTGAATATGACTGCTAAGTAGGAAAACTACAGTCTCTGCCTTGTGAAGATCAGAGGGTGTGTCAGTATGTGAAGCTATTTGTGCTTTGGCTACAAGATTAAACATAGAGTCTAACTTAGGACTGATTAGTCCTCTTAGCTGACACATTTAGGTTCTGATTTGATCCCTCTCACTTATTAGATTACTCAAGTCATTATGAAAGTTGATGACTTGACTTTTCTTGCTACTAACTGATTGTACTACTGGATCAAATGCCTTGGAAGTGTTCATCAATTTCTGCTCCAAATCCTTGATCTTCTCTTCTATTTTCTTTGTGACTTCCAGCCAGGATAAATAAAATTTGTATATGTCACCAGCTTCTTTAATGGCACTTTGAATGCTTTTTATCCTATTATCAAGTTGGGCTTTGTCATTAGCTATCATTTTCTTCATCTCATTCAATCTTTTCTCATTAACTCTTGCCTAACTTTTATTTCTGTAGATTTCTCAAAGGATTCAAAATATTTACTTACAGAGTTTATAAGTCCTTTGAGTTGATTTTCTGATGACAAAGAGGTGTTCCTCTAGTATGTTGGCATCAACTTCTCTAAAATGCTAGATGCCTCACCAATGAGCTCACTATCCTCTATGTGAGACTTCAACATTTCCTCTCTTGCTTTTGCCTATACAATTGAAGCCAATCTAAATTTTTGTATAGGGGACATTGTATCCAAGTTTATTGGACCATGTATAAACTCAGGCTCATTCAAAACTTGTTTTTCTTTCTCTAGAAGTTCCTTAATTGATTTTGCAGTGTCTCTTGGTGTAGCAGAGACTTCTTCTTTCAGGCTCTACTTTGGATCATCTAGATCCATGTCCTTATTGGTGTCCTCCTTTTGTTCTGGTGGAGGAATTTCCTTGACCTATTCTTCCTCAGTCTTCTCCTTGTCAGTTTTATCCTCAACTTGATGTTCCAGAGAGGTTCTTGTTTTAGTGTCATCAGCAGGTACTTCTTTCTCCTCAGTCACTTTGTCATCTTCATCTAATTCCTATTCAAGGTCTACTTTTGGAACAGATGTATCATCTCCAGCATCAGTTTCTTTATTGTCATAAATGGTAGGGAGATTAAATTCCCTTAATGTGTTTAGAGTAATTTCTTTAGTTTCCTTTACCACCTTTTCAATATCTCCTCCCATGAGAGCATTCATTCTCTTTTTTGACTTGATTTGTTGTGAATTGCTTTGGAGATTTTTACTTTTTCCTCCGGAGTGATTTCTGGACATAGTTTTATTAATGATTGTTCTCTAAGCTCAACATCCTTTGCCATAGCCACTTCCTTTCTTGTAGACATTAGACTTGCTAGGATATGTGGAAGATCATCAATTATCTCAATTAGGGCCTTGTTGTAGATGTTCAGATATTCTACAACAGCAGTCTCAATGATGTACTTGTCAACATATTCATAATCTTCATATAATTGGGCAATAGGTCTCAAATTGCCATCAACTATTATGGCTTTCAATACATCCTCTAAATAAATAGTAGCTTCTCCAGTTTGAGGAACATCTTGCTTTTGCCTTTTCTCAGGTTTACCCTTACCGGATGATTTCTTCTGCTGGTTCTAGAGGCTTTGATAGATTCAGACTTAATTTCTTTCACTTCTTCATCTAACTCTATTTCTTCTTCATCGACTGCAGTACTTACATGCATTCTTTTGGCCTTGGTTTTCTTTCTTTTGTGACTGGTGGCAAGAGTTTCCACACTTACAAATGGTGTGGGACTGGAGGGAATAGATGTAACTTCTACAGAGGTAGATCCTCTGGTTCTCCTTCTTGTTACCTCTGGTTTATCTAGTTCACCCTTGGGTTCTTCTAGAGCTCCAATTGATTCACTTTTTCTCTTTTATTTTGCTTTCTTATCAGCTTATGATTTTTCTCTTGCCTTTGTCACTTGTTCTTTTATGAACCCATATTTCAGGGCAATATCTTCTGCCACTTTCTGCATTTTCTTAGAGATCTCAGGTTTTCTCACTTCAACATGAATTTTATCATGCAATTCCTCATAAGTCCCAAATCTTTCTTCATTGGGATCTCTAGGTTTACTTAATACATGTTGAGCATAATTCTCTAATATCCCTTCATCTACCTCATATCCCATAGGCATAACCCATACAGTTCTAGGCTCAACAACCTCCATCAAGCACTGGTCTTTTGTCATAATAAAGCAGATAGTATCCTTGTATTTTTCAACAACTGCTCTGGGGTTTCTTTCCCTGGCTTGCATTGACCTTTGGAAGTTTTTGAAATAGCCCCATAGGGCTGTGTTCTAAGCATCAATGCTATCTATGCTGTTAAGATGATTTCTAATTTGAACTACAATAGATTTATCATTTGTCCAGAGTAGATTCTTCATACTTGGCAACTCTTGCATGAAGTAGAAGAATAATCAAATAATCAACGTACCATATTTGAATGGATATTTTTACTCTTTGGTCTTCATTAAAATTTCCATCAGTTATTGTCAGAGTAGTTCACAAAGATCATACTGTGCATCTTCCTTAACCATCTCAAATGCTATGTAGATTACTGTACCAGAGACTGAATTTTCTTAGTTTGAGAAATAAACATTGTATCCAATAACCATGGATGCAAATCTTACTACATGGTATTCAATATCATTGATTATTAGTGCCCTTTTGTCAAACTTTGCTCTAGTGGTTGCCATTATTTTATCATTCTTCATGGTTTTTAACACTGGTATCGATCTGGTGGAGCTTAATCCATTTACTGCCCTTATAACATATTTTGTGATCTTAAAAGGTCTCTCAAGCCACAAGAATTCATCATGAACCCTGCTCAATACATACTGAATCCACTCATCCTCATTGAATGTCGAGAATCAATATACTGAATGAATTTCTTTGTTTCCAATGCCTTGTATTCATTTTTCAAATCGTAATCCTCACTGCACAAGTGATCTAGAAATAAATCTATGAGTTTTCTTTTTCCATGTTCTTCTAGGTCAACATGAATATAAGCCCTAACATCCTCTGCATGCAAAAATCCATGTGGAACTTCTAAAAATGCACCCATCTGATCGACTTCGACTGATTTAAATGGGTGCATCTTTAATTTAGGTCATGGTCGCTCAGTGATATCAACAACTTGTGGGGTTGCCATTGCAAAGATTCAACAGATTCTCAATAAAGTTCTAACGATAAATACCTTGTTATGTTGAATTAGGGTTTTCTTCACCTGAATTGCTCTGAGTTCTTTGAATTTCTGTTGTCATTTTAAATCTTGCTTCAATCTCTCTTGGATATTTGGTGGCTCGAATGCAAAGTGAGTTAGAAGGCAAATGAGTTTCTTTTTATCCTCTGCACTTGACCTAATCGTCATAAATGCTCATTCTAAAAAGATGCCTATCTTTTCTTTGATAGATAGAGTCAATCAAAATTTTGCTATGTGCCGCATTGACTCATTTTCTTCCAGATTTTCTTCCATAAGATCTTTCATATCAGATTTCACCACATATCTTCGTGCTAGACTCCAGAACCAACTATCTGGCTGGGGGTTTTGGATTTTCAACACTACTCCCCCTGAGCCAGAGCTCCCAATTCACTTCTCGGAGGAAGTATCTGCACCATATGCTGGTGCAGTTTCGTCCTTGACTTTAATCACATCTTTATTGATCCAAATCTTGCCCATCTCTTTCTTAGTTTCAATCAGATCAACCTTGTCTTTTCCTTTATCATTCCTTTGCTCTGTTTTCCTATTTTCAGTATGGTAGTTTCTTTTCACATTCTTTCTTTTGCAAAACTTTACAACATGACCAAACTTGTTGCAATTGTAGCACACAATACTTCTTGGTCCTTGATTGAATGAATTTCTCCTTGATCTGCATTTATTTGCCATGTGTTCAAATCTATTGCATGCAAAACACTTTCCATTGAATGATTGACTATTCCTTGCATTGTAAGAACTATTCCTTACCAGATTTCTACATTCATTTGATTTGTGACTAATTTTATTACAGTTGAAATGTTGACCAGAGAATGATGGAACATTCAGATTTACTCTGATTCTGCATTGAGTAGCCTTATGACCAAACTTGTTGAAATTAAAATAGTGACCATTCAAAGATGGATACCTTTGAGCATTTGGTTGCTTGACCGGAGGTCTTCTAGGTCTTCTTCTCTGATTTCTAAACTGGTTCCCTCTATTTTGCTTTAACTCAGTGTTTGCTTGACCAGATTTTGAACTTTCTCCTTTCTCAAATCCCAAACCTTGCTTATCATCAACACTCTTTTGACTAGCAATCATCTCATCAAGCTTTGTAGAACTTATCTTGAACTTTTCTTCATATATCTTAGCTGCTTCTAGATCAAATTTTAGAAGTAGCACTTCTTTTCCCAAATTTTCACATTCCTCTGATTTATCCTTAACAACTTCATTCAGATGCCTTTCAATTTCTTCCTTCTTTTCAACTTCCAGTGTCAAACCATTTAGGATTTCATGTACTTCATCTAATTGATCATTTAGCTCCTTGCTTTTTTCTTTGAACTTCCTAACTTGCTCTCTTAGCTTTAGGATGCATTCATCAGCTTCTTGAATATTAGCTTTTAGGTCCCTGATTTCTACCTCAGATTTTTCAAGATCAATAAGGGCTACTTCTAGTTCCTTGTTGCTTTCATAATTTTCAAATCTCCTTGCTGCCATGATTACACTACCACAAATCTTCATTAATCTATTAGGCCTCTTCCAAGGAACCTTGCTTTGATACCAATTGTTGATAGTAAGGAATATTGAGAGGGGGAGGGTGAATCAGCATTCCACAAAACCACTTCTTAACAAGTTTATTAATCTAGTTTCCAAAATTAATAATATGAAAGCAGAATAAGCATAGGAACAACAACCACAAAGACTTAACACATGAACACTAGGACTTTTACATGGAAAAACCTAAAAGGGAAAAACCACGGTGAGTGTTAGCTCACAATATATTAATATAGCACAATACCGAATTACAAGAAGGCTCACTACCTTAGGGCTCACTGCCCTAAGAAATGCTCACTGCCAAAAATAGGCTCACTACCTAGAGAAAGAAAGAAGAAGGAAGAATGGCTCACTGCCAAGTTGAATTGCTCAGATTGCATCTACACATGCATGGTTGCAACTCCAATGAAGCACATAATACTGTCTCAAACCTCTTCATTTTTAACTACTCTGTCTCATTGCTTTGCTTTTACATGGGAATAAGATCTCTCTTCTTCTGCTCTTTATTGCTTCCACAAAATCACCTTCGTCTGTATCCTGTACATATATATGTATCACACTCGCATCACATACACCAAACATTGAATTCGATCCCTTATATATAGTTGCAACACTTAAAATCTTCATATTAGGTCGGCCTAATAAAGTGAAGCATGCACTCATACCTTAAGTAGCTTGTCGACCAAATTCATTTACCAAAAATCTGAGCGGACTCAAACAACACTTGAATTGTATTCACATATGTTGGCCTCAACTATTGAACAACTTAGGATTAAGTTCTAAACAATAGAACTTACAACATACAATTCAAACTTATCATGTCGGCCTCTAACTCAAATTGCCACTTATTCAGTTCATCTATTAGACTACATCTTTTACTGTGGACCACAAGACTTGCTCAAAATCATGTCAAAGAATCCTCAGACATCACAGATCATACCTTTAGAACCGCAAAACAAAATATCCTTTAGCAGAAAAATGCAGACCATGAGAACTCAGACTTTGTCACAGTCAAACTCTGTCAAACAGTGTAGTGATACTCAACAGCTTGTAACTATCTTTCCGGTGGACTTCAGAACCTACAACTATGGATTTAGACACTTTATACAAGTATTTACAACACCTCAAAACCACATATCAAGATATACAACACTGGAGGAATGTAGACCAAAACAAATGTGTGTTCTGCTTTAATTGGCACTGTATTATGTTCTACCAGACTTAGGCCATTTGAAGATATACTTCTGAAACTGATCAAAAGATGAAACCTTGTATATAAGAACATCTAAGAGTTAGGAACATCATTCCAAAATTGTAAAACTTGGTCTTCACTACGGACCAATGCCAATCCAAATATTATTTTTTTGTTGCTGCCTTTATATACTGCCAACACTTAGCCAAAATGACTAAGTCTTCTTTATCGGACCAAAATCTTTGTTCCAACTTTGTTCCTTTTCTTGTTGTCAATGAAAAGACTCAATTATTCAACATAGCAGTGTCTCTTGTCAACAATTCACACTAGTAACTTGTGTTATATTAGAATCGATGAGGTCTTGAATTTCATGTTTAAGATGCATACATCTTTTAGTATCATGTCCCAGAGAGTCGTGATAGTGACAATAAGCATTAACATTGAATGAAGGTCCTTGTGGCCTACTACTGTTGAAAGGATGAATAGGAGAAAGTTTCAAAAGATTATTGTTCACTGCTTGAGTCATTACCGAATGGAGAGAATATGATAATGGAGTAAATTGTCTATGTTCTTGTTTGAATTGAAATGGTGCCCCGGGAGGCTTTGAAATAATAGACACTTGTGAGTGAAAATTATTCAAATGTTGCCCATTGATCTTAATGAAATTCCTATTGTTCTTCTTGAATGAATTTTGAGATTGTAAGGAAGCTAAGGTAGCAGAACAACTTCCTACACTAATCTTGAGAGGAGGATAATGCAAAACTTTACATATATTTAACAGTTATAGAAACTTAAATAGAAATAAACATAGATATCATGCATACCACAACATAGTGATTCACGTGGGGAAAATGCTTTCGGGAGAAAACCCCACACTCTAAAAGCCACCCAATATATTATTCAGAAATCACAAAGATTACAATATACTTGCAGAGAAAGCTTCTCACAGGAGTATCACAACTAGAGATCCAGAGATGACACAAATGCTATCAGACTCTTAGAATACACCATGATACCGCAACCGTAATACAATGCCCTCATAAAATAGGGTTACCTTCTAGGGAAAGACAAGACAAAAAAATATCTACCATCAAATCTAAAAACTAATAGTGTACAATCCAAATTTATAATATATCATTAATTTAATGTATGTCGACCATTTAATAGTTTTTATTAACAAAAAATGTTAACACGCATCCCACTCCACCCCATGCTACCATTGTATATTACACCTATCGGTGTAACTAGGAAATATATATAAATATATATCCTATCAACAATAAACCTTATATAATTTCAAGGTTGAGACACATTTTCCCAACAAATCACCCACTTGTCAAACACCTTGCAAGAACAATGGGAGGGAGTAAACATCATCTCTTAATTGCTAGGGGCCAAAAGGCCCATAGTCTCTGAACACCATCTAAACTTTTCTATGCTCACAGGCTTAGTTAAAGAATCAACAACATTCAACAAAGTCTCTACCTTGACCAGCTTCACCCTGCCATCTTTGACCATATCTCTAACAAAATGATATGATACATCAATGTGCTTGGTCCTGGCATGAAATGTCAAGTTCTTAGCTAGATGGATGGCATTCTGACTATCACAATAAATTATCACTACACCTTGTTTTATTCCAATATCTAAACATAGTCTCTTAAGCCAAATGGCTTCTTTGTAAGCATGAGTAGCTTCCATATACTCAGCTTTAGTAGTGGACAAAGCAACCATAGCCTGTCGCTTACTCATCCAACTAATTGCACCACCAAATAAAGTAAACACATAAGCACTGGTGGATCATCTACTATCAATATCACCTACCCAGTCTGAATCCACATAACCATGAATATCAAGGGAAATACAGTCTTCAGTCAAATTACTTTGATAACACAAAGAATACTCTAAGGAACCATGCAAATATATAAAGACTCTTTTAACTGCATCCCAATGAACTCTACCAGGATTATACATATATTTGGAAAGAACTCCCACTGCTTGGGCAATGTCTAGTCTAGTACAAACCATAGCATACATCAAACTTCCAACCGCACTCTGGTAAGGCACTCTGCTCATCTCTTTCATCTCTAATGGAGATGTTAGACAATTTGAAATAGATAACTCTGTTCCAATTGAAAAGGGAACACACAATGGTCTACAGTCCTACATGTTAAACCTTTGTAAAATTGAAGTGACATACTTACATTGGCCACGCCATAGCTTGCTGTTCACTCTATCTCTTCTAATTTTCATCCCAAGAATGTGTCTAGCTGCGCCAAGGTCTTTCATTTCAAATTTAGCAGCAAGTTGAGATTTTAGTTTTGAAATCATACCTTTCCCTTTACCAGTAAATAACATATCATCAACATATAATGCAATAAACAAGAAATGATCACCATCACTTTTATAATAAACATAATGATCTGATTTAGAATGCTCAAATCCCAAACTCAACAAATATGTATCAAATTTTTGGTACCACATCTTAGGACTCCGTTTTAGGCCATACAAAGATTTCTTCAATTTGCAAACTAAATTACCTTTACCTTTCACCACGTAGTGCTCTAGCTATGTCACATAAATATCCTCCTCCAAGTCACCATGAAGGAAGGCAATTTTCACATCCATTTTCTCAACCTCTAAATCATAAGCAACAATAATAGAAAGCAAAAATCTAATGGATGCCATTTTTGCAACAGGAGAAAATACCTCACCATAATCAACACCCTCAACTTGAGAGTAACCTTTCATAGCCAACCTTGCTTTGTACTTCTCAATACCTCCATCTAAACCAATCTTTTTCTTGAACACCCATTTGCAACCAATAGGTTTTCATCCTTCAGGAAGTGGTACAAGATCCCATTTATCATTCTTTTTCAAAGATGCCATTTCTTCATCCATAGTAATCTTCCAGGATTCTGCATCATTCATACCCAATGCCTCTTCTACAAATCTAGGTTCATCCATGTTAGTATTCAAAGCAAAAATACATCTCCAATTATTAGGTGAATACCTTTCAGGTAGTTGTCTATGCCTTGTAGACCTACGAACAAGCTGAGTTGGAGGTTCTTCCTCCTTTTTTGAAGATTCAAAGCTAGATGAGCTCTCCTCAACTTCTTGTCTCTCTATGGGCCTCGACTCAACTTTCTTAGGTGTAGAAGGGAGTCGAATCACATCTTTCTATTCACTTTGTTCTAGTTACAATGCAACAAAAGAAGATTTAGTTTCTCTAAAAATAACACTTCTACTATATATTACCTTCTATACAACAAGGTCCTAAAGCTTATATCCTTTCACATCATAATTGTACCTGATGAAGATACATTTCATAGCCTTGTTCTCCAACTTTGTTTGTTTCTACTTTGGCACATGTGCATATGCCTCGCAACCAAAAACTCTAAGATGTCTTAATGAAGGCTTGTGACCCAACCATGCCTCTATAGGCATCTTATCAACAAGAGCTAATGTAGGAGATATGTTAATCAGATAACAGGCTTCAACCCAAAACTTTTGTTCTAGACCAGCACCACTCAACATACTCCTAGCCTTCTCCATTAGTGTCATATTCATTCTTTCTGCAACTCCATTCTGTTGTGGAGAATATAGAGTTGTCTTTTGTCTATGAATACCACAATCTTTACAAAATCTATCAAAATCATTAGAGAAAAATTCACCACCATTATCAGTCCTTAAATATTTTATTTTCTTTCCAGTCTGCAACTCAACCATTGCTTTAAATTCTTTAAATTGATTGAAAACTTCAAATTTACTCTTTAGAAATTATACCTATGTCCTACTATAGTCATCAATAAATGAAACATAATATGTGGATTTTCTAATTGAAGGAACATCTACAAGACCAAACACATTTGAATAAATAAGATCCAACACACCACAAGATTTATGAGAACTCAAGTAAAACTGAACGCAGTTTTGTTTTCCATAAATGCAATGCTCACAGAAATCAAACTCAAGATTACAATCAGACAACCCTTCAATAAGGTTTTTATTTTTCAAGGTCCTTAGACCCTTTTCTCCAATGTGGCCAAGTCTCTGGTGCTATAACATAGTTTTCTCTGCAGGTAACTTTGATTCAGAAGAAAGAGAACCCTTGGGTACCCAAAAGCAATGACCATTTGCTGAAGATGAAACCCTCACCTCTTCCACAGACTTGCTTTTCATAGAAGTACTATTGCACTCAACAGTGCATGCATCAAGCTTATATAATGTGCCATATATGACACCTCTAGCAATCACCATAGCACCTCTAACCATCTTGCATCTTGCATCAGAAAATACTACCTACACACTTGCATCTATTAGTTTGCTCACATATAACAAATTTATTGCTAATCCAGGGATATGCTGCATGCCATTAATCCTTTTTATTCTACCATCAGGAAACCTGATTCTACCTTTACCATGACCAATAATATTTAAATAAGAATCAGCACCCAAGTACACCTTACCTCCATCAAATTCTTCATATTCAGAAAACTAATCTCTATCAAAGGTCATATGGAAAGATGCACCTGAGTTAATTAACCATGTATCATTACCTACACAAGTTTCCAAAGTTGCAATGAATGTATCACCATATTCCTTCTTAGACTTATAATCAAAATCAAATCTCTTATTTTTCTTCTTCTTTTCTTCTTTGCATTCCTTATGAATATGTCCAGGCCTACCATAGTTCCAACAAACAAATTTGGACTCTCCAGGAGATTTGGATCTCCCCTTGGACTTGGATTTATCACGCTTCTCATTCTTCTTGCCTTTTTCCTTAGGTCTTCCACAAACATTTAGGGCCTCCTTGGCACTAATGGATACCTACTTCCTCATCTCTTCAAAAAGCAAAGAACCCACCACATCTCCAATTTTCAATATAATAGAAGTACTCCCAATAGCCATAACAAGAGAATCCCATGAGGCAGGTAAAGAACAAAGCAATATCTAACATTTCTCCTCCTCATTCATTTTGACACCAACTAATGCCAATTGAGCCACCAGCATATTGAATGCTTCCAGGTGGTCTGTAATTCATCCACCCTCTTCCATTCTCAAGGAATACAATTTCTTCCTCAAGAAAATCTTGTTCACTAAAGATTTGGCTTGATAAATCTCACTAAGCTTCTTCCATAGTTTCTGTGCAGAGGTCTCTTCATGGACATTGATTCAGAGTTTGCCAAGCACAATTTGATTAGACCCTTGGCTTTATAGTCCATAACATCATATTGAGAAACCAAAGTAGGATCTATAGGCCTTGAAACTTTCTCATCAACAGCATCCCACAGATCTTGATCTATGAATAGATCCTCCATCTTCAGCTTCCACATTTCAAAATTATTTCTAGAAAATGTATCCACCTCTATTCTCCCTGATGAACTTGCCATCCAAAAATTCCTACAACAAGATCACTAAGTGTCTTCTACACAATCTCCCACTCAAATCTAGATTACTTCAAAAAACCCAACAACCCACAACTGAAACCAAAGGTGATCAGGCTTTGATACCACTTGTAAGGAAGCTAAGGTAGAGGAACAACTTCCTACACTAATCTTGAGAGGAGGATAATGTAAAAATTTACAGATCTTTAATAGTTACAAAAACTTAAACATAAATAAATGTAGATATCATGCATACCAAAACACAGTGATTTATGTGGGGAAAACCCTTTCGACAGAAAAACCCCACACTCCAAAAGCCACCCAACATATTATTTAGAAATCACAAAGATTACAATATACTTGTAGAGAAAGCTTCTCATAGGAGTATCGCCACTAGAGATCTAGAGATAACATGCATGCTATCAGACTCTCAAAATACATCACGATACCGCAACCGTAATACAATGCCCTCATAAAATATGGTTACCTTCTAGGACAATACAAGCCAACAAAATATCTACCATCAGATATAAAACCTAATAGTGAACGGTCTAGATTTACAATATATCATTAATTTAATGTATGTCAGCCATTTAATAGTTTTTGTTAACAAAAAAATGTTAACACGCATCCCACTCCACCCCATGCTCCCATTGAATATTACACCTATCGCTGTAACTAGGAAATATATATACCCTTGTAGGAGTACAATCAACACTGAGAGGGGGGGAGGGTGAATTAGTGTTGAGTCAAAAACCACAATTTATGACTTTTCAAACTTGACAATGAAGTTTATCAAAAATTGAATTCAATACTTGAACAACCAAAATCAAATGTTCAATCATATGTAATTACAAAAGACATGAGATCATAACACAAAGAAATTAATGAGTGGAAAACCCTCCTAGGGTAGAAAACCCACTCAAAACTGCCTCACTGGCTTAAGCAAAAACCTCATTGGTTACAATGTTTAGAAGCACCAACTTCAAGGAGCACCAACCCCTAATACATACAAATAGGTCTCGCTGACCATACAAGCCTCACTGGCTTTTCTCAATCAATCAAAACAAAAGATCTCATGTGTAAGAAGTGATTGCCATTCAATTTGATTTGCACCATTTAAACCCTCATTCATCTCTTTAACAATTTTCTCATAGATGCATTTTCATCACACCCTTTATTCATCACATGTCTAGTATCACCTTCTCATCTATCTTTTCTCTGTCAAAACATGATCTCATATACACTATGACACACACGCACATTGATCTAGAACCTGCAAAAATAAATTATATAAATCTTCTTCAAAATCCTTCATATTCCTCTTCCATTTGATAACAAATTCAACTCCTTTATTTTTGTTTTTCATTATCTTCATCTCAAAACTCTTCAACTTCTTCATCTCTGCAAAAAAACCATCTCCAAACAAAAATTAGAACATAAAAAAAATTAAACCCCATTCAAATTCAAATTCTCTTCATATTCTTCTTCATAAAATCTTCTTCGACAATCTCCAAACCTTTCACCTTCTCTACACAAACAATTCATCTAAAACAATATTGTGAATGGAGAAAAAAAACTTCATAAAAAACTCTCCAATTAAATCTTCACAAATCTAATTAAAACAATCATATCTTGCCTCTCCAATCTCCATGAAGATTTAGAAATAAATCTTCTGCCTTTAAAAAAAATCAAGAACCCCTTACAAATAGCTCAGATCCTTCAAAATAGGAGTTTGTAAAAAGTTTTCTAAATTCAAATCATGCTCCACAAAAATCAATTAATAATGGATGCTTTTCTAAATAAAGCTCTTCATAAAAAATCAAGGTCTTCATATTATGTGTTTTGATGCTCTTTTCAATGAAATGCTTTTCAAACACTTTTCGCTGCCCACATATGATAAACGATGCCATTTTAACAAAGTCCCTCGATGCTTTAAAAAAAACATTTCATCTCACCTTTGAATACTATCGACCCTTCACACATCATGCTCTTAAGCATTTATAAATCGACAACTCTTCTTCTAATAAATATTATATTTGATGCCTTTTCCTTTGAATTTTTTTTTATGACTTTAAGTGCTCAAAGCATATAAAGATTTTATGATGTCATAAACATAAGACATGAGGGGACCGATAAACTAGGAGATAGAAATAAAGTTTTTAAGATTAAAAACTAAGACTTATTCAATATCATCTCCACTTTCTTCGAATGATTTTTGCTTTATAAACTATACTTCCCTATGAATATGATATTCAATGCTTTTTATAAAAAGCAAACTCTCCACAATTATATTGATGCACCCATTAAAAATTCAATGCTCATGAGCTTCTTTATAAAATCACTTTAAATGAGATCCTCAAATACTTTATGACCGATGCTCATGTAGGTTTGAACTTTCTTTTCCCGCTCGAGTAATTAAGAGGTGACCGGTGTAGCAAGTTGTACTAGGTGGAGGGGCCGGTCCCCATAATGTTTTAACACCCATTAGTAAGTTGATTTAAGTTATATGACAAAGCTTAGATCTTTGCCATCTGCCAACATTTAATACTATACTGCCATCTGCCAAGAATATCTTAATCTCTGCCACTGAACATATAAACTCTGAAGAGCAAGTGAAACCACTGAGCAAGCAACTGTGTATAAACAATTGTGACTATGTCAAATGTGACATCAACCAACCTTGTGCCAAGTAAGTCATCATACCAACTGAGATAGTACAACTAAGAGTAATCAATGAAATCAATGTAGTGTATACCTTATGAGCATGAACATCAAGAACATCTATACGAATGCCAACACCCACATGAAGCAACACTTTGTTAACTTTTTTGTGCCACCAAAATGAATATGAGATCCTCTGTACAACATAACTCAACTCAACTTAGCACTGATCCTTGAGAGCATGTAGAAATGATATTCTATCTACAAGAACAATGACATCCCAAAAAACACAACAATGTATCTTGAGTGTGAATAACCAAACTGCTCCTATCAATCTGCAATGTGTACAAAGAAGATCTCCTAATTTGTAACAACAATCCTGCATCATCATTTCTTGAACAAGAACATACATCATGCATATGAATCATGTGAACTCATGTATGATCAATATCAACACCTTGTGAACCTGCAACACCTTTTGACATCAATGACAATCAACTCAAACACCTTTTTGACATCAATGACAATTTACCTTCATCAACCCTATCAACAATAAGCCTCATATAATTTCAAGGTTAAGACACTTTTTCCCAACAGAGATGAGCTAGTTGTGGATTGACCAATAGGAGCCGATGAGGTATGATTGTCATACCAACTAGCTGAAAGTTGGTAATCGCGAAGAGCTATGCATAGGTGTTGAAAAGAACTATACTTCGTCAATAATATCTTATTGTGTATATTTAGATGTAGATTTGTAATGAGTACCTTATGAAGATCCTCATCTTTAATCAGATATTGTATTTGCAAGATGAGATCTTGATATCGATTGATGAATTCTGTCAATTTCTTTTTCAAGCCTTGTTTACAATGAACCAAAACAATCAAGGAGACTGTAGATCTAATGTTTGCTTGGAAGTGTTGCAAGAATTGATTGACTAGCTATGAGAAGGAATTTATTGAATTAGGAGGTAGAGAGAAAACCACTGCAAAGTAGTATCTTTGAGAGATTGAGGAAAGAGTTTTGCTAATAATTCCTCATTAAAGAAGAAATCACTACACATTGTTGTGAATGCTGCCACGCGAGTATTAGGATCACCTTTACCACCATACTTCTCAAAGTGAGGAGTCTTGAGTTTGTTAAGCATTAGAGTTCTTAGGATTGCATAGGATAAAGGACTGCGAGCGTGATATGTTGGTAAAGTAGGTTGAGAAGAAGCATTGGTCAATCTTGTCACTTTTTTTTGTAAAGAAGATATACTCTGCAAAAGCTATTTTATGAGAGTATCACTAGATGAAGAGGTGGCTTGTGTATTTGAGAAAGGTGGGTTTGATGTTGCAGTCGTAAAATTATATGGTGGATTGTAATGAGTAGAGGTGATAGGTGGTTGAGAATAGGTATGCATTGATATGGAGATATGAGGTGTAGAGTTTTGATAGTTAAATGTAACAACCTTGTAATTATTTCCAGAAGATGTTCCCATGGTAGTGGTAGCATTACTACAAGCATGTGGATTGGTGGTGAGAATTGATGATGTAAAAGTGGATATTCCAGTAGTCGGTATGGGTGCCGAAACTGGTGAAGTTATAAATGCCGATGTTGATACATTTTCAATGACATTCACATGGCTAGCTATTGGTATAATGTTATGTCCCACTATATGAGCTAAACCATGGAGCATATCAACACCTTCTCAACCTTCTTGTAATATCCCTTTTATTCCTTCAACAATAGGTATCATTTCTTGTGCTAGATGTGCTTGTCCCACAACTTGTTGGAATTTAGCTAGTTGTGTGTCCAAATTCTTAATATTTTCATCAGACACATGTGAAACTACATCAATGACATCCTCAACATCATGAAATGTTTGTTCTTCCATTGTATTAGTGTTTATGATATCTTGTAGAGATGTTGATTCACCCTTTTTAAAGTGGTCGTATAATGAGTTTCCCGATGTTTGCATATAGTCGCTATTGAAAGCACTAGAACCCATTAATCTACAACTTCTAATTACAAAGATGTTTCTATTAGGGAAAAAGGTTATAAAACTCATGCAAAGTCCTAGAACACTCAATGCAAAAACTAATAGAACAACCAAAAGGATTATGTAGTTATGCTTGTTAAATTACACAATGTGTAATTGCAAAATTTGAAATTTCAATGCAAGGATGCACAATGAAGAAACACTACAACTAAAAATAAGATTTGAATTAGTGTTTAAAGGAGCAGCAAAATCTAAAATAAGATTTTGACTAATAACCCTAGCTTTTTGCAAAAACTAGGTTACATGAAAAATGCAAATTTTCAACAAAACCCTTACAAATGAGATATGCAAATGCAAGATGTGATATCATGAAATGATTAATGCTATAATTAGGTTCAGATCTGATGTAAAAATCAGAAAATCAAATGTTTCTAATGATATGCAATTAAAATAATGCACAATTATGCCTTTATGCAAGCCTATAATGCTTATATTTTTCAAATTTTTCAAATGTATGCAAGATTTTTCAATGTAAAATGATAAGTATGATAGTATGTAATGCAAAATCTGATTTCAACACTCAACAAGATGCAAATTATTTAAAACATGAGTTCACCAAATTGTTTAGTAGGGAAAGAGAGAGAAGGATGTAAAGCATGTAAGTACACTAGATCAAACCCTCCTTTCACTACAACATTCAAGGACAAAACTGAGCAAAGTCACCACAAGATGAAAGAGGACTCATCTACTAATTTTGTGCTCTTGTTTGTAGAGGAAAGATGTGATTCAACCAAGCCTTTTATCAAACCCTAGGCTAATCAATGCACTGAACCCTAGAATTTGGATAATCAACTTATAACAGAGAAACAACAACAACAAATTAGGACCTAAAAGTACTAAGATGATTAGTGAGATGTCCAAACCTGTCCCTTAGAAGGTGAAATGGTAGAAAACTCTGAGGCTAGTGCCCAAGTCTAGAAACTCTTGATCTCTAATAGCTCAAAACTAGAAAAATGTCATAAATGATGCTTTGATGCTGAATTTAGGGTCTGTTTTACCTACTGGACATTGGGGCTAGCACTGTAAGTTTGCTACAAATGGATTTCTAAACCCTATTTTCAGATCTTGAATCTTTATCCCTTAAGTAACCTCCCTATACATTCACTTTTTCAATTCCCACACCTATAACCTACACACAAGAAGAAAAGGGGTTTGGGGGTTGTGGTGTTTAGGGATTTGCCTTAGTTAAATCTCAGGTTAGTATTCAAGATTTCCCAACACCATTGTTATAAAGAGAGTGTGTCCTTATAGGACATAGGCTAAAGATAATCCAAATGATGATGAAATGATTCAAACACAATGATAAAGTCAACTTTGAGGTAAAGTCCTTAGGAGGATGAAGATTCTTCAACTCATAAGGATGTTGATGATGATTCCAAATCTGCAACAAACACAATACTAACACAAGTCTGCCACAAACACAATGAATGCCTTGAATTCACCTTTGCACAATATCATAACCTTGCTATCATCAAATTGTTAAAAATGAATTCAAACACTTGTTTATATATGCTTATTTGTTAAACATTCACAAATTAAATGAAAGAGCTGACAAGGGAGGACCCATTTAAAAGTCCAATGTTGACATCCTTAGAATTTACAATGACCAATCAGGGTGGACTTGGGCACAAGTGCCCAAGTCCTAAGGGGCCTTTTTTGTTGGGACTTAAGCTCTAAATAGGCCCCTAGTTCCCATTGGACATGGGCTTTGAGGATTTCTCATCAGGATGAATAATTTGTTTATAGAGTGTAAACACGCAGACCTAGGAGCTAAACTAGGAGGTAAAAAGGCATGTGTCCACTTTTTACTCCATAACATTGAATTTATATCCATTGCCTCCCTGATAACTACTTTTCGAAAAGCATTTATAGAAATGAAGTAATTTGTTAACTTTCCCGTGCATAGAAATGAAGTAATTTCTTAAGTAATTAGTGTTTGAGAGTATGCAGTAACGACATCTATTAGATAAGTTTCTCTTATCCAAGCACCTTGGTCCCACTTGGGAATTTTAGGGCACTTCTTTGGTTTGTATTTGTCATCCTAATGAAGTTTTGTTTATTGTGAGTATTTTACACCTAGGTGCATTCTAGAGGATTAATGTGAATGTTGCCCTCATATTGTGTTCTATGCTAAAGTGTTCTTCATGCTTGGAGTCTTATCTACTTAAGGATGCTATTGAAGTTTGTTTGCAGGCTTTAAAACAAGTTTGAACCCCTCTTCATCACTCTCCTTTGTTGGTGTAGGATCTTGAGTCATCTTCATGAAATAAGGTCATATCTATTGTGGTTTTCATCATCATTATCATTTATTATTCATCATATTATTACAGATCTAGACTCTGTGCTCCAAGAGCACACACTCTTGGATATAATCATCATTGTAGTAGAGGCAGAAACACCAACATGGGGTTTGACCGAGGCAAGCCCTTAAAAACAACACAACCTTTTCCTCTTTCCTTGTGTGCAAGTCCCAAATTTCGAGAAGAAGGTAGAGTAGACAGGTACAGGTCTAGTGATATCCAAGATTCTACTAAACCCTAGAAAAGGCCTAGGTCACTCAAGCATCCTGGTCCTAGGCATTTTTGCTACAAGATCTAGGTTTTGAATCTTCCTCTGATCTTTACTGTACTTTGTGTTTGCTATGATCTATTTCTGGTAGTTAATTATAGTCTGTTCTTTATCTTCTAGGGTTTGATCACTAATATTAGCTTGCTTGCATGACTTTGGTTGAACTTGGATGATCCATATATATACAACAAAAGGGTAGAACCCTTGTAGTTTGGCTCTCCTTCTTGAGTAGAAGCTAGGCTGAGTTTGTGTCCTAATGTTTTGTAGAAGAGGGTTTTGACCTAGTTTAACTCCTTAGGCTAGATCACCCTTTTCTACTTAACAATTTATACTTGTTAAAGGGGTAGGGAAAATATTTTCAACATAAAAGGAATCATTAACATTGTAACTCTGTCTCATGAGTATCAATTCCCAGAAGCCTATGATCATTATTTGCAATATTGATTTCCATGTTATCAGTTGTAATTAATATAGTAACTCCATGATCCATTGACAACATAGCAACACATAACCATGATAAATATGTTCCATGAATCACCTAGATTAAAATTTTATTTCCCATGATTGATGAAGAAGGATAGATAACTCCATTACCACAAGTGAAGCCATTATTAGAAGTTCCCAAGCATGGTTTTAAAGAGAGTATACCTTGGGACTACAAACTCAACTGAACTTCATTGAAATATGTGTTTTGTGTTTGTTGTTCAATAATATTCTAGTTTCTTCAAATTTATCTACTATAATATGATCTAAACAATCAGAATGACAATTTATATGTTTAACATTCTTCAAAGATAATGCAGAAAATAGAAATGAGATACATAACTTCTTATCAACCACTTGATTATTTGTATCCACAATTGCGCCCTTTATAAAATCAAAAATTTGATTCCATCCATTATTGTCATCAGCATTATTTGGACTATATTCTTCATCAACATTATCTAGGTTTTATGTTACATCCACATTCAAAAGTCTAGATGACATGAGATCATTTTCATCTCTTTCTTCATCATTATATCTCTCGCATAATGGATCAACATGATAAGAAGTAGGAGTTTGAAATAAAGCCACATGAGTTTGAAATGAATAAGAATATCTTCTTCACATAGAAAATCATCATCCAAAGCATCAAGGCACCATATTGAAATATAGATATCATGAGGATGTGGATCTATCCCACTAAACGTAGTCATTTGATTGTTTGATTTTTCATATCTTCCTTTGTTATTCTATCTCTCGCATAATGGATCAACTTAATAAGAAGTAGGAGTTTTAAATCAAACCATTGAATAAATCCACAAAATCTCTCATAGGTTCACTTTCTTTCTTGTGAATTAGGAAAAACTAAGATATAAGTTCACCAAAATCAACTATTGTTTTAAATCTTACAAGAAATTTTACCTTCAAACTGTCCCAATTTGTAATACATCCGTCCTTCAAATGTTGAAACCATTATACAACATGTCCAATAAGGCTTTTGACAAATAGTCACACAAACATGTCTTCTTTGATAACTCCCAGGATTCTGCAAGCCACTATAAATGCAAGAATATGATCAGCATGTGAGTTCTCCCCATTGAACTTTGGAAAATGCTTCCATGATCCAGTAGGCCAAATTGTGTATTGAGGCAAGGATAATGGGCCAAAGTGAGTTCTCCATGGCTGAGGAAGATTTTATGCCATGGTATAGGTATGAAAATAAGGACAACAAATATCTCACTTCTGTAGAGTCACCAACCTCCATTCCAAGGGATGTATCCTTAGTTTTCTGAGGATTAAGATGCACTAGTACTTCACATCTATCCCCAGTAGAGTCACCAAAAATCTGTTGGTAAACAGATTTATCGCTTTAAGAATAGATAATAAAACTATGACATTGCCTAATGAATGGTGACAAAAAATATCTACAACAGTTGGTGAGATCACCAATTGAATGATGACCTTCCTCTGCATTGAGAGGGGCAACTCCCTCATATGATCTAATTTGGATTTTTAGGGTATGCTTTTAACCAGAAAGCAGGAAAGAAAAATACAAAAAATGAAAAGAGAGGAAAAACCCTAGATGAAAGACATAAGAAAGACACCTAGCTTTCCCAAGTATAGATTTGGAATACAAGAATGAGTAGAAATAAATGATACAAAGCTCATAACTTTCATGCCCATGAACAGTAACTAAATAAAAAAACAACCATCCCTTCCAACATACAAATAGGTCACACATTAAACACAAGAATAATATGCAACCAACTTAGAACATAATGTTCTATGTGAAATTTGAATGCAGCCATACATAGTAGGAAAATCATTGAAGAACAATTACAAATTGACATAAGAAAACCTACAATCCAGAAAGAAGCAAAACATACACAATATCCTAAAATATCCTTTCAATTCTTTAATAAAAGGGAACACAATATTTCCTAGAAATCCCTATACAATGGCTATGCTGGAAAGTTAAACATCAATCGTGAGGAGTTTGTAGAAAAGAAAATCCCTTTTGACTAAGCTCTCACAATGAGAAGTTGGAAAAGATGCCCTGCACAATAGAAGTTATTGAATTTATATCCTTTGCCTCCCAGATGGTGCAGGAGCACCTACCTGACAGCTGGCCTTCATGAGGCAGATAGTTAGTTTGAGTCTTGTTTATGTTTTCAAGAAGGTCTGATAAGACCAAATGAATGTAATAAGGTCATGCTGATCATGATAAGATCATGCTGACCATGCTTTTCTATTTTTAGTTAGTTTGTTAGAACAGCTGTCATGCTGTAGGACCGGTTGGATCTCCCAGCCGCCTGGAGAGTTCCCAGCCGCTTGGAGTCGGGTCAGTAGTACTCGTAGGAAAATCTATTTAAGCATGAGGATCGGTTGATATTGGATATATCATCGATCAGACTTTGCGAGAGGAGAGACTGAATATTGTAATAGCATCTTTTGAAATCGAATAAGAGATCCTGTTCTGTTCAACTTCTGTTTGGTCTCTATTGTTTAATCGATTTACTGCATCTGGGTGGTTTTCATGGATTCGCTGATCCATTCCACCGGTTGATTTGTCTGATCGGTGGAATGGTGATGTATAGTAGGGTAGATGTTAGTTTGTTTGTTTGCATGCAGGTGTGCAGGATCGCGGCTGAAAGGTGTTGAAGACCCTAGCATGGGCATGTGCTAGGTCGAGCTGATAAAGTGTGGAAGATCACCCTGGAAGTGGATCGAGTCATCCCAGGAGGTTCGGCGGATCAGAACAGCGAAAATCCGCTAAGGCTGAAAGTTTGTCAAAACTGCATCATCAGGATAATCTGGTGAATGTCCTGCAGTCGTTTTGAGCATCATCATCCGAGTAGGAGGAGATCGGCATGATGCAGTTGAGTGCATGAAGTGAATGTGCGTCGGGGTGATCATCATCAGGAGGAGCCGAGGAGGAGCGTATCGGCATCAGGTTGAAGATCGGGTTGATCGCGGGCCGAAAAAAGCTAAGTTTGGCCAACATCAGGATATGACGTCATCGTCATCAGGATATACGTCATCAGGATATCGGGTGACATCAGTATCAAAGGGACGGTGCGAGAAGTGAAGGTTGGTCATCATCAGGATAAATGGGAGGAACCTGATGTTCTTTATCTTGTTGATTATCATGATGTTGAATATCATGATGCTGAAGATAACGAAGGCGGAAGTTGTCGCGGAAGTGAACAGTGGACGTCAGGAGGATGTTCGCGCTGGTCGAACATGATGATGCTGTCGATAATCGAATAAGGTGATGCTGTTGGCAGGCGAAAGTGCGAAGGCTTGTCATCAGGAGGATATCGGTCGGCGCAGGAAATATGATGATGCTGACAGTGTTAAGCAAAATATGATGATGATGGGCTGCAGACGTCCATGCTGTATTGTAAGGTTATAGTGTGGATGCCTCTGCATCATAGTGGTATCAGAGCTCAGCAAAACATCTGGGCTGTTGTGTGTTGATTCTGTCACCGAAAGGGCAGAGATAGAGTTGATTGTGTGTTGTGTGTTGATTAAGAGGTTGACAAAATGCCTCCGAAAGGTAGTGGTACTGCAAGGGAATTGCAGGAGATGAAGGAGAAACATGCCAGAGAGATGAGGAAGATGAAGGAGCTTGCTGAAGCACTTCAAGCCAGGCTTACAGCCCTGGAAAAGAACAAAAAAAGGGAAGTGGCAGACAGTGAGTCTGAAGAAGATGAAGATGCTGTAGAAGAGTATGAAGAGGTAGCTGAAGATCTGGATGCTGAAGACCAGAGATTGGCAAAACTGTTAAAGGCAGTGCAGAGTGATAAACCTAAGGTAAAGGTTGATGTTTCCAAGTATACTGGAAGTTTGAATGAAGATGAGTTGTTGGATTGGATTGCTGCACTTGATAATCACTTTGAATGTGAAGATGTTGCTGAGGATCAGAAGGTAAAGATTGCAAAGACCAAGTTAGGAGGTCATGCTTTGGTATGGTGGGATTATGTACAATCTGAGAGAAGGAAACAAGGGAAGTCAAAGATCACTTCATGGGATAAGATGGTAGCAAGGATCAAAGGTAAATTCTTGCCAAGGGATTATGAAATCCAGATGTTTAAGAAGCTGCAATTTTTAAAGCAGAAGGAAAGGGATGTGAAGGCCTATACTGAGGAGTTTTATAAGTTAAGTATGAGATCTGGTCATCATGAGAATGAGGTAGAAAAGGTGGCTAGGTACTTGGCTGGTTTGAGATTTAACATACAGGATGAGTTAGTTTTAGCTAACCCTAAGAATGTGGAAGATTGTTATCAAATGGCAATCAGAATTGAAGAAAAGATGAATAGAGGACATGATAAGTCCATGAGAGGAAGAGGAAATAATATGAGGGGAAGAGGAGCAGCCCCTACACAAAAGCAAACAAATGAGGGTCAAGAAGACACTGTTAAAGGACAGGGACAGTCTGATTTCAGGGGTGGATGGAAAGGTAATAGAGGTAGATTTGGAGGTGGTAGAGGTTCTACTACATTTTCAGGAAAATGTTACACCTGTGGTGAGTTTGGTCATCCATCTTTCAAATGTCCAGAAAATAAAGGTTCATCATCCATAAATGATAGAACTAGTGACAAGAGAGTACAACTTGTACAAGAAGAGACAGTAGAGCAAAGTGTGCAGAGTTCAAACACTTATCAAAAGGATAAGGAGCCTGATAATTATGCATACCCAGAGAGTGGAGAGTCTCTGATGATGAGAAGAACAGCAACTACCATACATGACAAAGAATCCCCACAAAGAAGAGCTCTTTTCAAGACCATATGCAAGAGCAAAGGTAAAGTATGTAAGGTTGTCATTGACACTGGTTCAACAGACAACATGGTATCTCAGGAGATGGTGGATAAACTGAATTTGGAAAGGATTCCACATCAGCACCCTTACAAGGCATCTTGGGTGAGTGATAGTCAATCACTTTTTGTCTCTAAACAGGCATATGTGGATTTTCAGATTGGGGCATATCAGGATAGAATTTTGTGTGATATTTTGCCCATGGAATGTTGTCACCTACTGTTGGGTAGACCATGGCAATTTGATAGAAGGGTACTGTATGATGGGTACGCTAATACCTATACCATCAAGAAAGATGGGAAGACTATGAAGTTGATGCCATTGCAGGCAGATGCTGCAGCACAGGGGGCAGCCAAAATCATTTTGATGGGAAAGAAGGAGTATGTGCAGATGCCTAGAGGAGCAGGCATAAAGGCAGTTGAAGACACTGCAGGAAAAGAAGTTGTTCAGGACAACAGGTTGAAGAAAGTTTTAGTTTTGACTGACAGAGATTAGCAGCAGGTGCAGAAATAGGTTTGCAAACAGCAACCAGTTGAGAGGAATGACAGGGATGTTGTCATAGTTGGGACTATTGCTTGTCCTATAAAGATTGAAAGGAAGATAGAGTGGAACATTGCAGAAGTTCAAGAGGCAGTTCAGACAGAGGTTCTGGTCAGACAACCTGACAAACACAGGGTATGTGAGAGAAAGGCCTACATTGACAGGCATGAGGATTTACTTGCCAGAAAGCAAGTTACCGTTCAGAAGACTTGGAGCAGCCAAGAGCTAGCAGGGGACAAAGCTGGAACAGTTCAGCATATTGCTAAGGCAAAGTGTAAAGGTGGAGGACTTCCACATACTAAACTCATGGGACATGAGTTCTTTTCTGTTGGGGAGTATGGTGCAGGAGCACCTACCTGACAGCTGGCCTTCATGAGGCAGATAGTTAGTTTGAGTCTTGTTTATGTTTCCAAGAAGGTCTGATAAGACCAAATGAATGTAATAAGGTCATGCTGATCATGATAAGATCATGCTGACCATGCTTTTCTATTTTTAGTTAGTTTGTTAGAACAGCTGTCATGCTGTAGGACCGGTTGGATCTCCCAGCCGCCTGGAGAGTTCCCAGCCGCTGGGAGTCGGGTCAGTAGTACTCGTAGGAAAATCTATTTAAGCATGAGGATCGGTTGATATTGGATATATCATCGATCAGACTTTGCGAGAGGAGAGACTGAATATTGTAATAGCATCTTTTGAAATCGAATAAGAGATCCTATTCTGTTCAACTTCTGTTTGGTCTCTATTGTTTAATCGATTTACTGCATCTGGGTGGTTTTCATGGATTCGCTGATCCATTCCACCGGTTGATTTGTCTGATCGGTGGAATGGTGATGTACAGTAGGGTAGATGTTAGTTTGTTTGTTTGCATGCAGGTGTGCAGGATCGCGGCTGAAAGGTGTTGAAGACCCTAGCATGGGCATGTGCTAGGTCGAGCTGATAAAGTGTGGAAGATCACCCTGGAAGTGGATCGAGTCATCCCAGGAGGTTCGGCGGATCAGAACAGCGAAAATCCGCTAAGGCTGAAAGTTTGTCAAAACCGCATCATCAGGATAATCTGGTGAATGTCCTGCAGTCGTTTTGAGCATCATCATCCGAGTAGGAGGAGATCGGCATGATGCAGTTGAGTGCATGAAGTGAATGTGCGTCGGGGTGATCATCATCAGGAGGAGCCGAGGAGGAGCGTATCGGCATCAGGTTGAAGATCGGGTTGATCGCGGGCCGAAAAAGCTAAGTTTGGCCAACATCAGGATATGACGTCATCGTCATCATGATATACGTCATCAGGATATCGGGTGACATCAGTATCAAAGGGACGGTGCGAGAAGTGAAGGTTGGTCATCATCAGGATAAATGGGAGGAACCTGATGTTCTTTATCCTGTTGATTATCATGATGTTGAATATCATGATGCTGAAGATAGCGAAGGCGGAAGTTGTCGCGGAAGTGAACAGTGGACGTCAGGAGGATGTTCGCGCTGGTCGAACATGATGATGCTGTCGATAATCGAATAAGGTGATGCTGTTGGCAGGCGAAAGTGCGAAGGCTTGTCATCAGGAGGATATCGGTCGGCACAGGAAATATGATGATGCTGACAGTGTTAAGCAAAATATGATGATGATGGTGATGATGATGATGATGATGATGGGCTGCAGACGTCCATGCTGTATTGTAAGGTTATAGTGTGGATGCCTCTGCATCACCAGATAATTACTTTTTGAAAAGCATTTATAGAAATAAAGTAATTTCTTAACTTTCCCATGCATGGAATATTTCAACTCATTAAAATGATTTCAAACATTGTAACTTTGAACTTTATAATAAATGATACACCCCAACTTGAAATTGAAAGGTAAGTGATCGTCAAAATGCCTTGCACGGGTTGATCTTCTGTCTCTATTCTAGTTTCACTTCGTTGCTGTGATTCAAGAACAATTGCACTAACCTTTTCCAAAACCCATTCTTGTAATTTCTTTTTTTGAAACTTAACTCAAGTAGATGGCTCTTAGATTCTGCCAAAGATATTCTTTCCTCCATAATAAAACTCTCATGGGATATGGAATGAATTTGTTTCTCAACTGCTATTGCAAGAAGGATGAGATATCATACCTATGCAGTGTAACAGTCAAGGCCATTACAAATTTGATTCTAGATATCGACAATGGGGTTCATCATATATATCCTTTGTTTCACATACTTTGAATTTAAACTAAATCTACACCAACAAATTCCCTTTCATACTACAAAACATACAATGTTGACATCATCTGATCGTTTGCTTCCAAATGATAATTTTTTCATTATTGTGAGCATTGGAATTTAGTGCACTCCACACAAATTCGTTTGGTGCTTAGTTTCTAATGAACTCCTTCACTGTAATTGAAATTGATGATACAAGATCACCATGGCATGCTCTCAACAAAACTTATTAACTATCAGAATATAAACCATATAAAGTGGACGTAACTTCAACATTGAAAATTATTCCAAGGATATACAACTAGAAATTTTGCACATTGATATTTCTTGAAGGTCTTTTTAATGATAATCTTAGTGTAAATACTAACAAAGCCACTCAATAGTGCCATCACAATAGTCATCATCCAACCTTGAAGAGGGGTATGAAAATATAGTATTGTAGTAAATTTTTTTTATAAGATATAATGCCTCTGGAATGGGATAGATTTTGATCTCTTCCCAAGTGGTGCTAATCTTGTTATCCTCTATAGTACCTCCTCTTTCCCATATTTCGAGTCAGAGCTATCAATGATAACGTACACTTTAGTGTCTCCACCTAAATTTTTCCATTGTGATACTGGGGTAAAAGCACAAAGATGAGTCCACTTAAGGTGGAAGTTTCTACCTTAGTGAAAAAGATGAAAATGGGTTCAATAGAACGGGTTCCTATTTTTTAATAAATGGGATCCCGTTTAGGTTCGAGGTCCCAAGTCGAAAATAGAAACGGGATCCCATTTTTTTAAAAATAGGATCCCGTTTTGTTTTGACCTCCTGAGCCTGCCATTGGGAAACGAGATCCTGTTCTTTACAAAACGGGATCCTGATTTGTAAAAAATGGGATCCCATTGCATGGAGGTATTTATTTTTAAAAAAATTGAACCCCATCTCATTTTCATAGATGGGATCCTGGTTGAGAGCTCCAACGACCCCAGGGAACTAGTAATGAGCCAGTGACCACACTAGGTAGGTGTTTGAACCGATTTTTATGCATTTTTTTCTATGGTGAATAATGATTAATTTAGTTTTTTTAAATTCTTTATAGTTTTCATGAATTTGTTCGGCTCAATCCAAACCTGTCAAAAAGCATGAAACCCTAAAAAAATAAACAGAAACATCAAACAAAAATAAAACCTGGTATAAACAAAAAAAATGAACCTGCTATATACATGTATGTATATATGTATGTACATATATATATATATGTATGTATGTATATATGTATATATGTATGTACATATGTATGTCTATATATATGTATGCGTATATTTTACAACTCTAAAATATGAAATAAAAACCCTTAAATTTAACTATTTTGAAACCATTGAAATAAATTTTCAAAATACATATACATACATACATACATACATACATGTTCTTATATATACATGCATATATACATGCATACATACGTACATACATACATATACACATACATGCATACATACATTCTTAATTATATGTATATGTATATACATACATATGTATATGTATGTATATACATATACATATAATTAAGAATGTATGTATGTATGTGTATGTGTATATGTATGTATGTATGTATCATATGACTTACAACTCTTCAATTAGATCCATATTAAATAGTGAAATCCCATGGGATGACACCCAATGTGTGAATCCATTCAATGCCCAAGATTACATGTCACAACAAAATTGAAAGGAAAAAAAACATGTTAGATTGTAGAGCATAATCCCCCATGGAAACCTTGAAATTTTGATATTTTTCTTACATGTCAATGTACCACTATTAGCAATCATCACTTTAAATTAGTTACATGGATATTGATAATGTACTTAGTTTTCTTTTCCACTCAAGGGTTAATGAACTTATGAATATTAAGCAACATTCTTTGAAATGACTCAACACCTTCATATATATGTATGCATATATGATTTTTTCATTCCATATATGTTATTGTTTTCTAAATATTAAACGTAGATGATAATGGTATGCAAGATAAATGTTTGTGACTTTCAAAACCAAAAAAACTTACCTTTCCACCCATAAACACTCTCAAGAATTTATAATCTTTTCCTCATCCAAATCACTTCAAACATTAACACGACATTCTTAACACTAACTTGAAAGCTATGCTCAAAATTGAAAAAGCCAATTTCAAATTATGGTGAAATGAAATAAATTTCTCTACAACAAATTGGTCACTATAAACTAATAAAAAATAAAAAACTATACTAAGGTCTCACTTTTCTAAAATGATGCAAGATTCTAGGTCACACTGCCTATGGATGCTCCTACATTTAAATAAATCAAGTATAACATGTAAAGACCACTAGATGCATGTTGAGTAGTAGACTAAACTATAGACTAGAGCCTTCCCATTAAAGAAAAAAGACCAAAAGTATACTCATCAAACAACATGGTTTCCTACAAAATAACCACATCTTAAGGGGTCCTAATATGATCTATCTTAAGGGGATCAAAGAAGTTCTCAAAATTTGGTGAAGTTGCCCAAGGCAACCAAATTTTTAAACAATTATAATATACATGATATTTAGTTAAAAACCAACCTGGTTTCCTACAAAATAACCACATCTGTAAGGGAAGATATGAGGAAGTTAAAAACTACCTTTCTCTTGTTAGGGGTGTTAAGGCCTCAAACATTTCAAGAGAGGCTTCTCATGGAAGGGGAGGATGAAGGCTTCTCATGATAAGATAGTGCAAGATTATAATATGAATGAGATTTCATGAGAGGCTGGTCAATCGAAACAAGAGCTATCTCAATCAACTGTTCCATAAGAAAATGTTGTCCTGTGAAGAAGAAATGGTTTGCTAAATGATTCAATTCCATTGCACAGTATGGGTATAATTCAAAGGCTCTACACATCTTTTCCATTCCTTCATGAACACTACCTTTTTCACTAACTTGCAAGTCCATTATTCCAAGGGCCACCCAAGCTTCAACATTTTCAGGTTCTAGCTATCATCACGCTCAAAATGAAGAACCCCAATGTTAAAATGATTCAATAAATGATTTTCTCTAAATATAGGCATTTCTATAAATTCAAGGGTAGACCATAGATACTATCCTAAATTGTCAAAAGTGGGTTAATATAGGGAGAATGTAGCACTATACATTACATCGAACATAATGATAAGTTCAAATTGTGGTTACTGCAAAGTTTGTTATGTTTTAACTTACTTCATAGATCCCCTTAAGCCATCCTATTACCCTAAACCCTAAACCCTAAACCCATCATTTTGTCCTAGGACCTTAATTTATAGATCCCCTTAAGCCATCCTATTACCCTAAACCCTAAACCCTAAAGTCGTCATTTTGTCCTAGGACCTTAATTCAAAGATCCCCTTAAGCCATGCTATTACCCTAAACCTTTTGATTACCCTTTAAAATATTAACTTATAGTAAATACATAGAGTTGAGAAAGATCTAGTGCTTCATGTGATTTACCATGTATTTAGTTTGACATTGATGTAAAAATAATTAGTTAAAGCTAGAAGCACTATCTTGCACTTGACCAAATCTTATCCCCTTAAGCCATCAAATGTTGTGTCCTAGGAGCTTACTTCATAGATCCCCTTAAGCCATCATATTACCCTAAATCCTAAACCCTAAATCCACTATTTTGTTCTAGGACCTTAATTCATAGATCCCCTTAAGCCACCCTATTACCCTAAACCCTAAACCCTAAAACCATCATTTTGTCCTAGGACCTTAATTCATAGATCCCCTTAAGCCATTCTATTACCCTAAACCCTAAACCCTAAACTCTAAACCCTAAACCCTAAAGCCATCATTTCAAGTCCTAGGACCTTAATGAAATTTGGTTGCCTTGGGCAACTTCACCAAATTTTATTTCCTTAAGCCATCATTTTGTCCTAGGACCTTAATTCATAGATCCCCTTAAGCCATGCCTTAGATAATTAATGAGATTTCATAGATCACATTAACAATTATTTATTTTTTCATTTACATGCCTTAGATGGATTTTTTTTGGTTGGATGGATCTATTAATTAATATTGTATTAACTTTTTAATTGGTGTTTTTTTTTAATTCTAATTTTTAGAGGTGTATCTATGATGGATTACATTCACATTTTGAACTTGTCTAGAAATGTTTTGATATACTTAGTTTGTGATACTTAGAATTGTTTTGATATACTAAACCCTACACCCATCATTATGTCCTAGAATATGGCTTTGTTTTGATATACTAAAACCTAAACTCTAAAGCCATCATTTTTTCCTAGGATAGTTAAACCATAGATCCCCTTAAAACTATACTTAGGGCCCCTTAAAAATAATATATATTTAACTTAATGAAATTTAGTTGCCTTGAGCAACTTCACCAAATTTTATCCCCTTAAGACATCATTTTGTCCTAGGACCTTCATTCATAGATCCCCTCAATCCATCCTATTACAACCCCTTAAGCCATCCTAGGAGTACCCCTTAAGCCATCACAATTTCTCCTAATAAAAATTATTAATGATGTAATTTTTAATGAGATTCCATATCACATTAACAATTAAATTTTATCCCTTTAAGACATCATTTTATCTTAGGACCTTCATTCATAGACCCCCTTAAGCCATCCTATTACGACCCCTTAAGCCATCACAATTTCTCCTATTAAAAATTATTAATGATGTAATTTTTAATGAGATTTCATATCACATTAATAAGCTTTTTGTGTATGTTTTAAGTTTATTTTTTAGTATATGTACATGTATGAAAATTACATAGTTAGATCTTACATTTTGAAATTTGTATGTATATGATCAAGTTAAATGATGTATGTATGTGTATGTATGTTAATGATGTATGTATGTGTATGTATGTTAATTTTGTATAATTTTTGCAGGTTCATTTATATATATCATGGATTTGTTATCCTCAAAATTAGTTGCACTCAATTTTGTAGGATGACCCCTACGAAACTTGTCTGTTTTGTAGCCTACAACTCTAAGCATGCAAATTGAGGCAATTTCATTTGTTCTCGTGTGTGGTCCCCTAGCTCCGGAAAATCTATCCGAATACCTCCTTGTTTTGATTCCTTGAAGTGTGCATATTGAAGTCAAATAGCAAACTAATCAAACAAGGGAGTTTGAAGTTTCTGGGAGTTCAAAAATTTTTGGTCTACATGTAGTGGTGGTGATTTTTGCTACCAATGCATGTTCATGTCTTTGTCAAATGCAAGGGTGGCAGTTTTTTCCGCCCATGCATATTGTTTCCCTTAGTATGTGCGGAGGCGGCAAACTCTGCTGCCTAAGCATCTCCTAGTTCAACTCGTGTGTAATTAATACACATTAAGTCGTGTCTTTTAAATCATTTTTATAGGTTTTATTACTTTTATTTTTCATTGATCTTTGTTTATTTACCTCTGTAAACTCCCTGCACCGTCAGAGACTCTTTGAAATCGCTACGCGTGTGTCACTTGGCAGATTCCAGTAAAGATTTCAACTAGGGTTTTCATCTTTTCCTATTCTGTCGGGTAAGTCTTTCTTTTCCTTCCTTTTTCATTTTCATCTTTTAAATAAGAACTTATACCCTTTGTCGATTTGTTGTACATTTTTGTCCTATCCATTTGTGAGTTAACTTATTTTAGTTTTCGTCTTTCTCTGGTTAGGGTTTATGTTTTTTCTTTGTAAAAATGGTCAGTCCTCCCTATTAACGTGCCCTACATCTTTATGGGTGACATTTTTACCATATTTATCTTTTGCTTTCATTTGCAGTTCAAACCATGAGTTTTGTTCGTAGATGACGATGATTTTTGTTGTTTTCATTCTTTGCTTTGGAGTGTTTTTACCTTGCATTGCATTGGCAATGATTTTCATCGATCACTCAACTAAAACCCTACTTGTCTCATGTGTGAGCGGTGAAAATCACTGTTGATACATGGCATTAGTGTTTGTCTTTCCCAAATGTAGGGGCGGCGATTTTCACCGCCCATACATAGACTACATTTTTCTTAATGTGCATGAGCGGCATAATTCGCCGCCTATTTTGGAAACTTGTAAGCTTTTCCCCAAGTGTAGGGACACAAAAGTTATACTTTCTAAAAGATGTAGAAGCGGTTATTTTTATCGCATGAGCACAACAAGGTTTTATCAAAACACCAAGTATAAGATGCGCTAGCAGTGTTTTTCCCCGCCTATACACTTTGCAAGCACCATACCCCCAATATGAAGGGATGACAATTTTTGCCACCCTAACACCAAAAAGCAATTCCTCCTGCATGCAGAGGCAGTGATTTTTTCCGCCCATGCACTATCTTCCCAAATTTCTCTAACTCTAATTTTTTTCCCTTTTGTTAACTTTCACCCGCTATCACTCAGTTGCTTGCTTTTATTCCTCTCTAGCCCCACCAAGCTCTTGCTATTGATCATGATCTTCAACATTGCATTTCCCCCATTTGTCAAAATTTCCCTAACACTGCAAAATCATGCCTTTTATGTTGCAGTTGCTTCTACAAGATTGTCGAGATCCAGTTTCCAACCAAGGGAGTCTATGTTTTAGATGATTGATCCTTCGCCGAAGAAAGCTAAATCCATGAAGTATAAATACCAAGGTGTGTTTCTTGTGACCTCAGTCATATCCAATGTGGATGAAATCTGGGATACAGAAATTGGTCATGTGGATATGGCCGAGTTTGTAGAAAGGACAAAGCAACAATCTCCAAGTCATTACATGAAGAGGATCGCGGAGAGTAATATTTATTTGGTTGCTTCCTTTCCTGTAGTAGTACATAATCCCAAGTTTGTTCTTCAGGTGGCTCATTTCTGTAATAGGAATAATAGAACAATTGCAGATGCTCAAGGTAATTTGTGATTCTGAGGTTAGATGCAGAATTCATGGACAAAGTCTTCATGTGTCCTGGTGCAGAGGATTGTGCAGAGATTGACTTCAGTATTGCTCAGAAGGAGTATGATAAAGATACTGAGAAAGCAAAGAGGGTCATAAACACTAAATGATTAAAAACTAAAAGGCCAAATCTTTCCATATGGAATAAAAGTTTCCCAAGAAGTGATTTTGTCGAAGAGGCCAGTGACCTAATAACTCTTCTCATAAGAGTTAGAGGGCTTTCTTCTTCCTCTGATTTTCATGAGTGGATGTACCCTTATATTAAACTCATCCTCCAGGGAAAACAAAAGATCTTTTGGGGTGAGCAGATAAGTAATGCTCTTCATGAACAATTGACCAAAGTATCTACAACCTCAAAATTCTACATGACATCCTATCTGGTCTATGCAGTTGCTTCAATGAGAAGTTTCCCAAGATTAACATCTAAAGGAGACTGGAGAGTTGTACCTGTGTATCAATACTACCCCCAGTTGACTCTAAAGGGATCAATCCATCACTTTCGAAGGGTAAATGATGCTTTATTTGTAGTGTTTATGTGTCCTTTTGGTCCTCAACTAGAGTAGAAGAGAGTTTCAGATGAAGCCTGGGAAGTTGTGAACATTTTTGGTTGTTTATATCTCCAATTCCCAACTTTCACTTATTTGAGGGTTGGTTATTTTCAAGGCTATCCATATGTGTTGCCCAAATTTCCTAGTGATAAAATTGTCTTGATGGAAATATGTTGACAAATGATTGTTGTCCATAACAAGCAGATGGAGTTGAAGAAACTTGGATTCAAGTTTCCTGTTGAGATTGACAGGTACTCCATTACTACTTCTGCTAAGGCCAAAGCTCTTGAAACTGAGATGCAACTGATAACAATGAAGTATTTCAAGAGTAGAAATAACTTTGACTTCAAGAGGGTAAAGGAAAAGATAAAGAGAAAGTCTCTATCACATATCCCTATTGTGGAAGATGTATGGGCTGACTTGAGGACTCAAGAGGAGATTAGGAAATTGGACTACTGTAGATTAACACTAAGTCAAATTGAAGACTTAGAATTGGCTGATATCCCAGAGGGAATGGTTGATGATGAAGACATTGTGAATCCCAAATATGTTAATGAGAATGTTGAGGGTTCTCCTTTGCCTGTTGTTTTATGGTCAAAGAAAGAATTAACTTTAATAAGGAAAAGATTTGACCCTATCTTGGCAAATACAAATGTATGGCTAAAGGGAAAAGGGATTCAATTGAAAGATTTTGTCATTGGCTCTGAGGAAGAAACTCTTGAGCAAACAGGTAAAAAGGTAGAAATAAGAATAAAAAATAAGAGTGATGCACCGAGTTCTTCCAAGGCTCCTAAGCCTAAAATAAAGTTTGTATCAAAAGGTGGCAAAGATAAAGTGACTAAGGAATAACCAGGTGGAGGAGAAATGGAAACAGATGAATAGGAAACTGAGGAGCCTGCTGATGTGGAAATGGCTACTAAAGAGAAGTATTTAGAGGAGAAGGAGGATGAATAGGAAGCAGAGAAAGAAGACGAATATGAACAACTAGAGGAACCAATCATGTCTTCTCAAAAATACATGACACAAGACCCTTGAGTTTCTTCTCCTTTGCCTACATTACCTGTTTCAGATTCCACGCTTGTTATCTCAAATACCCCATTGTCTCCAATTGTGATTCAATATTCTAGTCCTTCTGTACCATCTTCTTCTAGGACAATTTTTGATAGTCCTAAGATTGCCTTTGACACTATTTTTGGTTCTTTAGGATCTATACCAAGTTTATCTTCTCCTTCTTATGATATTGGTGATCAAACAATTTTGGATCAATTTGTTTCAAGTACTGAGCAGGCTGCCAATGTCAATGTGTCAGGTGCCATCTTTACAAACACTTCTCCAATTGTTACCACAACTAGTGTGAGTTCAACTCCTTCTGCACTAGTAATGGATTCAAATCCAAGTGCTAGTTTATCAATGCTTCCTCCATGGCTCTCGTCTTATACTCCAAAAAGAAAGAAGCATGCCATCTCTCCAGAGGAATTTGACTTCGAGAAGCTAACACCTATTAAGGCAAAGACCAAGAGGAAGCCTAAGACTCTCTCCCAGCTACTGGAAGATAAAGTTCATAAGTATGTAGAAATCGTTCAACCTCCACTAGATGCAAGCATTGAGGATTTCAATATGAATGATTATTCAATCTCTAGGATTGAGCTAGGGAAAATCACTCATGAAAGTGCTAAGGCCAATGTACAATCAATCCTCAATTCTCTGATTGTAAAATTTGATCATGAGAAAGATATGAGGATCACTACAAGGCAAGAGTGGAACAACTGGCTGCAATAATATGGAAGATCACTTTGTCTTCTGAGTCAGTAGAACCTGAGGCTATCACTATGGAGGATCCTATCATCCAAAAAGCTGAAAAGGTTCATGCTAGAGGAAAGGTAGTTGGAGAATATCTTGAAAGATTGTGTGCACAAGGGGTACTTCTTTTGACAAGTATAGTTGAGAAGAAAAGTAAAATGGAGAAGGTAAGATATGAGTTAGATGACTTGGTTGATGTGTTGCATCTAGAGATTGAGTATTTGGATGCAAGTCTTGAAAAATGGACCAACATGAAGAAGATGAAATTGAAAACCTTGGTATCAATTGGAATCATTTCAAACTGGGAATCATATGTGGAAACCAAGGAGTCATTGATTCATCGTAGTAATGTGTTGAAAGATTTGATCAAGGATCTACAAAGTGCCTGGGAGCTCAGTGAAGATAGTGATGTTGATCTTCTTCATAAGTTGGAAGAACTTTTGTGCCAACTGACAGGTGATGATCATCAATTTCTTTCTGCTGATGAAATGATCTAGGAGATCAATAAGATGATTCAGAGAGATTTTGAAGAAGCTTTTTCAGTCACTTCTATGGATAAGTTACTGGATAATCAATTGACTCAAGAAAATTTGAAGGCCAAATTGATAAGTCATGAGAAAGCAGCCACTACAGTCAAAGATGCAATAACCAGAGCCCATGTCATTTCTAAGAACACTGCTAGTCCAAACAGTCTTGAGATACAAACTATGTTCATAATGTACGATGATTTCCTCAAGAAGGATGGTGCTGGAAGTTAATCCAGATGTTCGTGCCTTAGCCAATTTTTCATATATTTTCATATATTTTCATATGCACTTTGTATTTAGTTTTGGACATGTCCACATGTAGTTTTTAAAAATGTAATTACACAGGTAAACAAAGGAGGTCCTAAGTCAATAAGGAATCTTTTGTTGAAGAAGTCAAAGTAGTTAGACTTTTTCCTAGATTAGCTTTTGGCTCTCACCTATAAATATGAGAGAGCTCTTTTGTAATTATCTATCTTTTATCTATTGCAAGAAAACTCTACTGAATTGAAAAGCAAGTTGAGACTTTGTGTTCATTTGTGAAAATCATTTTTCAAATATTTATCAATACGAGAGAGCAAGTTAAACTCCAATCTTTGTCTTGGAGTGATTTTTTTATGATAGAATTGTTCTTACATCTTTGCTATCATATTATCTTTTATAAGTAATTGAAGTGTGAGGGTTTATTTCAAGTGATTGAGGAGTATTCTAAATCTGATTTTAATAGACTTTGGGCTCTAAAATCATTTGTGAGAATTGTGTTGCGTTCATGAATGAGAAGTAGCTTGAATACTTTGTGCTGCAAGTTGTTATCTTTGATCTATTTATCTCATCTTGGCGTATAAGTGAAGACTTTGGGCTGCACTTTACTCCAAATCATTTTATTTTCAGTTGGTGAAAGAGGCAATGGAAGACTTTGTGTTTTCGTGGGTTTTGTGGTAACTCATTGTTCTTTGCATAGTATTAGTTTGTCAAAATCATTATCATAATGTGTAAACATATATTCTAAAAAAAGAGAATATGATGGAATGGAATCACCCCAAATATAGTTCTTAGTGTAAATAAGTTTTATCGATTGTTAGTTTGTAATAGCTTGCAATAAGAGGGAGCCTCCCCTTGCTGAGAGGAGAGATTTATCTCATCACACTGAGGTTGATATAACCATTTTGTCTTCAATGACTTGATGACAAAATATTCACCCAACAGTTTTTGGCGACTTAGCTGGGGAACAAATACGCATCCAAGAGCCTCACGCTTTTGGTTGAAGTATACTGGTCTCATATTGCTTGTAATAGGTTGTTGTGTTTTAAATGTTTGTTAGTTATTTTACATTCTGGCTGAACCGAAGTATACAAGAAGTAGAAGAGCATAGGGAATTTTGGATCCTATTTTTGAGTTAATGCAACAACACAATTTCAATCTTCTTCCTAAGATATCTCTTCAGCATACACTAAGCTTTCTACCTACCAACATGAGATCTCCCATACTAAGTGAAGCATCAAGTGTTCACAAAACTTCTCCTATCCCACAAGTTTCAAGGTTTGTAATCTCGCCTTTCAATCAACGTATAATACATGTTTAATGTCCTTGGGGAAATGATTTTGGGTCCTTGAATCTAACACCACCATTGCATGAACTACCCCATAGCTCAAGGAAGAATTTTCCAAAGTTTTATGGTGATGGGAAAATTCACCCTGACGAAAACATTGTAGCCTTCTACATTGCATGTGGTGTTCTAGGGGTAGAATATGAAGATGTATCTGTAAGACTCTTTGTTGAGACACTTCAAGGTGTTGCTGGAGACTGGTTTTATCATCTTCCAAGTCAACCCATCACTGGATGGAATATTCTATGAACCAAGTTCAAGGTTAGATTCAAACCTGTCGAGGATGCACACACCCTTTTGGCTCAACTCACTCAAATGAAGAAGGAACCACAAGAACCCATGCATGAGTTCATTGCAAAGTTTAACAAGTTGGCCAACAAAATTCCTACAACTGCTCAGCCTACAGCTGAGAATCAAAATTGTTTTTTCATAAACATGCAACTACCAGAAGTAAGCTTTCTTCTACGGCGGGCTGGTCCAACTGATTTGACAGTAGATCAGACCCTGGCTATTGAAATTGAGGATGACTTGATCCTCACGAGAAAAATAAGGAAGGATACAAATCGGGCTAAAGGGTAGCCTTCTACAAGTGCACCTTCCACAAGCATCATGGATCCCATGGTGCAAAAGTTGGCTAATGAATTGTTAGCCTTGAAGAAACAAGTATTTCAAAATATGTCCTTTCCTTCCTACAAGGACATACCAAGGAGAACTTTCCCTAATGATCCATATCAAGGTAATACTGCGAGGAACCACAGACAAAACAGGCTTCCCCCTACACAAGGGAGACTTGATTTGGAAGCACCATCGGTTAATGCAGCAATTGGCTACTATGAAGCAGAATAAGAAAATTCCCCCAACCTAATTTTGATTAGGATAATATCACTAATTGTTGACATCCACCAGACAACTGAGAGGGGGGGTGAATTAGTTGTCCCTAAAACTTTTAACAATTATGAACATCAACTCTTCAAATAATTATTTACTGTTATTCAGATTTAACCATGAAAACATGAAATAAGAATCTCAACACAATAACACAATCAACACATGAAACCCCATATTTTTATGTGGAAAACCCTATAAGGGAAAAACCACGGTGGGTGTTAGCCCACAAGATATATATGTTATAGCAATACTGAAAAATAGAGGCTCACTGTCTGAGGGCTCATTGCCCAAATTGCTCACTGCAAATGTTGAGGCTCACTGCCAAGGACGGCTCACTACTAAGAGGTGGCCCATTGCCAAGAATGACTCACTGCCAAGGACGGCTCACTACCAAGAGGTGGTGAACTGATTTGGTAGCATCTACTCCATGCTTGGATTCATTTCCATTGAAGCACAATCTAACTCTTATGCTTTGCTCTTTTACCCCTTCACACTTATCTCTTCATTTCTACACTAGGACCTCTTTTTTGTAACTTCATTTTATGCCTTTATACAATTTATCAACCTTGGAATGTACATCAAGGTCAACATTACATTCATCAACCATTGGAACATTCTCCAAGGTTGGCATTACACATATATAAAGAAATAGGTATGGACCTAAACAAGATTTGCTAAGTAAAGATGTACAAGGATCACGTTATGCCTTAGCTAGGACTCAAATGCAATCTTCCATGCCACGACATGCTTCCATAATCTTTAATGCATCTCTGCAAGAAGTGAAGACAACCAAGTCGGCCAAGACTAGTGATAACATTGGGTCTTCAAGGAACAAACTTCATCCATGATCCAAATTTCTCTTTGTGGACCAATCCAGAGGTAGGAACATGATTAGACAACATCCAAAAGTGCATTATAATTACCAAGAACAACCGCATGACCTCTAACCATTATGTCAAGAAGATTCTTCAAACTAGAGCACAAGAACAACACTGTCAGCCATTGTCATAAATAAAGGATAGATTTTGGACTATCAAATCATGAACCATTGGAGTTGAAGGCACTTATCATCATTCCAGACTTAACTACAGAACCACAAATCATAATACTTCAATGTAGAGGAATGCAGAGCAAAATACCTTCTCCCTATCACTAGTGAATACTTGGGAAAAGTAGTTTTTATTTTGGTGAACATAAATCACTCAGATCTTCATACTGGAGGCTCAAACTTGAGATATAACATCTTTAGACATGCCTCTAAATAAATTCCAATCCACAAACAACAATATTCATTCTGCTAGAGATGCAGAGCAATCTACCAGACTGTTCTTCAATAAACAAAGATACTCTTCCACACACTGTTTCCACCAGAGGAGCAAACTTTCTAAAAAGCAATTGGAAACTCAATATCAGGATCATTTACTCATTTTTGCCAACACTTCCATGAGCCAATACAAAGCATCTAACTTATCAAATTAGCAGCACAGTTGACATCAATGACAACACAGATATGTTGACATCAATGACAACATTGATTAGGCACATACTTGCAACAATCTCCCCCTTTGTCATTGATGGCAACATATGATGTGAAAAACTGAAAAGAGCATCAAGACAAGATTCTCCCCCTTTCTCTTTACTTGTCTGCACTCTTTCTCCCCCGAGTTTTTTTTCACATGATTTATCTCCCCCTTTGACATCAATGACAAAGAACACATACTCGTATTCTGCTGCTCTGATCCAACTAAACTTTTCTCTGTTACCAACACTTTCTTTATCAGGAACATCTAGCTACTCCCCCTGAGAGGTAGCTCTCATAACATTAGTCCAGATCAATGTCTGAGGCTCTAGACACCACTGGATTGATGCATTCTTATGCATCTTAGTTCAGAGCAGGAGGGGTAATTACCCCTAACGTTTCTCTGAGGTACTCAAAGGTATCCTTAGGTAGAGGATTAGTGAATATGCCTATAATCTAATCCTTTGTGGACACATATTCCATCTTTACTTCATTCTTTGTCACCTTTTCTCTCAAAAAGTGATACCTTATTAATATATGCTTTGTTCTTGAGTGCATCATTGGATTCTTTGAAATGTTTATAGCACTTGTATTGCCACAAAAGATTGCAACTAGATCTTCATACACAACCCTTATGTCCTTTAACATTTGTTTTATCCATAATACTTGAGTACAACAACATGCTGCTACAATATACTCTGCTTCTGCAGTTGATAAGGAAATTGAATCTTGCTTTTTCCTCAACCATGATACCAATCTATTACCCAAGAAGAAAGTACCTCCACTTGTACTTTTCCTGTCATCAACATCTCTAGCCCAATCTGCATCTATATATGCACTGAGAGTGAAATCATTGTCTTTTGGATACCATAAACTATGATCTAATGTGCCTTTCAAGTATCTCAAGATTCTTTTAACTGCCATCACATGAGACTCTCTAGGATCTTCTTGAAATCCTGCTACAAGACAAACTACAGGCATCATATCAGGGCTAGATTGAGTTAGATAAAGTAATCCTCCAATCATGGATTTGTACCTTCTCTAATCAGTCTTAGGTGATTCATCATTTTTACTCAACTTACAACCAGTCACCATGGGAGTACATACCAGTTTAGAGTCCTCCATTCCAAACTTCTTCAACAACTCCTTCACATACTTAGATTGAGATATGAAGATTCCTTTATTTGATTGAGTAATTTGTAGACCTAAAAAGAAATTCATCTCACCAAACATAGACATCTCAAACTCTTTTTGCATTTCACCAGCAAATTTCATGCACATACCTTCATTGCCTCCAAAGATGATGTCATCAACAGAGACTTCAACAATCAAAATTTGATCACCATTAATCTTGAAATAAAGATTACTATCAGCAGTACCTTTATTGAACCCTAACTGCAATAAGTACTTATCTAGTCTTACATACCAGGCTCTAGGGGCTTGCTTGAGTCCATATAATACTTTCTTCAACTTGCATACCATATCACCTTGATATGACAGTTGAAATCCTTCCAGTTTCTCAATGTAGATTTCTTCTTCCAACTCACCATTCAAAAATGTAGACTTCATATCCATCTAAAACACTTTGAAGTCTTTGTGAGTTGCAAATGCTAGAAATGTTCTGATTGCTTCAATTTGAGCTACTGGAGCAAAAGTCTCTTCAAAATATATTCCTTCAATATGAGAATATCCTTTGCACACAAGCCTTGCTTTGTTCCTTACAACTTCTCCATTTTCATTCAGCTTATTCCTGAAAACCTATTTGGTTCCAATAACATTTTTGTCAGCAGGTCTAGGAACTAATTCCCAAGTTTCATTCTTCTCTATCTGCATTATTTCTTCCTTCATTGCCTTTACCCAATTTTCATCATTGCAGGATTCATTCACAGTTTTTGGTTCAACTGTAGAAAGCAAACAGTAATTCACGCGTTCTTCTGCAACTCTTTTCCTTATTAGCACTGCTTTGTTTTTGTCTCCAATAATTTGATCTTTGGAGCAATTGATTCTTACATACCTAAGGGTCCTAGCAGCACTTTCTAGAGCCTTTTCTTCTTCATCTTTACTGTCTTCTTGTTCAACTTTTTCCTCATATGTTATAGAAGTAGGTTCATATGATTCATAGCTATTCTGATCTGATGTTCTTCCTTTGTCTTCATCCACATTCACATTTGGACTCTCAATAATTTTTTTCAGCCTTTTGTTGTAGCATCGGTAGGCCTTACTCTTGGTAGAGTATCCAAGGAAGATTCCTTCATCACACCTTGCATCAAACTTCCGTAGATCTTTATCTCTTCTGATATAGTATTTGCTTCCAAAAACTAAGAAATATTTTACTGTGGGAATTCTTCCATACCACAATTCATAGGGAGTTTTAGTACCATTACCTTTCACTTGAACTATGTTTTGAATGTAGACAACAATATGTATAGCTTCTTTCCAGAAAACTTCTAGCAGACCTCCTTCCTTCATCATTGTCCTAGCAGCCACTTGAACTATCCTATTTTTTCTTTCCACAACTCCATTCTGTTGAGGAGTTCTAGGTGTAGACAACTATCTCTTTATTCCTTGCTCTTCACAGAAAATGTTGAATTCATTTGATGTGAACTCACCTCCTCTATTAGACCTCAAGCATTTGATTTTTAGCTCTATTTCATTTTCAACCATTGCCTTGAAGGATTTGAACTTCTCTAGGGCTTCAGATTTGTCTCTTAAAAAAGCAACCCAACTAGTCATTCTAGAATAATCATCAATAAGCAACATGAAGTACCTGTCACCTTGTAGACTTCTTACCCTTCCAGGACCACATAGATCTGTATGCACTAGATCCAACAAACTGGCAGAAAATTGCTCTTTGATCTTGAAACTTGTTCTTGTCTACTTCCCTAACTAACATTCTTTGCAAATGGTATTGGGGGGTTTCATAAGATTTGGCAAATCTCTCACAGTGTGATTCAAAATTATCTTTACCAGATTATCAAAGTTTATATGACACATCCTTCTATGCCACAACCAACTCTCATCTGTTTGGGCCAATAAATTGTAATTATTAGTTCCTCTTAACTGGAAGATGTTACCTCTAGTTTTCTTACCGGTAGCAATCATTGTTCTGGAGCTTTCCATGATCTTGCACCCATTGTCTTTGAATCTTAGATCGTAACCTTTATCACACATCTGACCCACAAGATTATGTTTTAAACCCTTCACATATAGGACATTATCAGTGTTGTGCTTACCATCAAAATAAACAGATCCTTTTCAACAAATCTTACCAGCTGCATTATCTCCAAACCTAACCAATCCTCCATCATATTTTTCCAAACTTACAAACTTACTTTTGTCACCAGTCATGTGATGTGAGCATCCACTGTCAATAATCCATTCATCCTTATCTTTCTCAACCTAAACCAATAGAGCACTTTCTTCCACTAGTTTTTCTTCCTTCACATAGCTAGCATGATTAGTAGACACAGACTCTTCTTTAATTGCAATAAACAAACACTCATTTGTACTAGTACTAGCATCATCATATTCATCATCTGTCACACCTTCATCATCAAGATCTCTAACATAATAGCATTTCTTTGGAACTCTAGGTCTACTTTCAAATCTTTTTCTATTCCTTTCAATTCTCTCTGGACACTTAGAGGCATAGTGACCTACTTTACCACATGAAAAAAGTTTGAAAGGTGAACTTATCGGTGCCTCTTTGTAGTCTGTCAACAAAATTTGCTTCAATTTCATCAAGGTCATCATCAGGTTCCACCTTATACTTCTCAGCTCTGGAGATCTTTTCTGAAGTACTGGCCTTGAAGGCAGTCTCAATCTTTGGTAGAGCATCACCAAGTTCTCTCATCTCAAAGGCTGTTAGCTTTCCTAGCAACTGATCCTTGGTAACTTCTTTCATAGTCATTACTTCTTCAATTTCTGCAACCTTGTGACTATATGATTTAGGTAATGCCCTAAAGATTTTCATCACAACGTATTTTTCCTCAATAGTTCCTCCCATAGCTTTGATTCTAGTAACAAGTTCATCAACCTTTTGCATGTAGGATGTTATGTTTTCATCTTCTCCCATCTTTAAGCCTTCATATTTGGCTTTCAGTCCCTTCAATTTGGCACTTTTTATAGAATCATCTCCTTCATATAGATTTCCCAGCTTTACCCAGACTTCTTGAGTAGTTTCAAGATCCATGACCTTTATTAGATCCGTGTCGATTAATGCACTTAACAGAGCATCTATGGCTTTTATGTTTAACTCATATTCCTTGATTTCATCTTCAGTTGTTAGACCATTCAGAGGCATGGTATATTTAGTCTCTATCACTTTCCATACTTTGTATCCAATACAAAGTAGATGGCTTTTCATGTGTATCTTCTAGGTTGCATAATTTGTTCCATCAAATTACGGGGCTTCCTTCTTGTAAGACATTCTGGATCTACCTCAAGCTGTTAGAATTTCCTCTAAGGAACCTTGCTCTGATACCAATTGTTGAAATCCACCAGACAAATGAGAGAGGGGGTTGAACCAGTTGTCCCTAGAACTTTGAACAATTATGAACATCAACTCTTCAAATAATTATTTACTGTTATTTAGATTTAACCATGAAAGCATGAAATAAGAAGCTCAACACAATAACACAATCAACACATGAAACACTAAATTTTTACATGGAAAACCCTATAAGGGAAAAACCACGGTGGGTGTTAGCCCACAAGATATATATGTTATAGCAATATTGAAAAATAGAGGCTCACTGCAAATATTGAAGCTCACTGCCAAGAGGTGGCTCACTGCCAAGAATGACTCACTGCCAAGGACGACTCACTGCCAAGGATGACTCACTGCCAAGGACGACTCACTGCCAAGAGGTGGTGAATTGATTTGGTAGCATCTACTCCATGCCTAGATTCAGTTCCATTGAAGCACTGTGTATAACTCTTTTGCTCTACTCTTTTACCCCTTTGCACTTATCTCTTCATTTCCACACCAGGACCTCTTTTTCGCAACTTCATTTTATGCTTTTATACGATTCATCAACCTTGGAATGTACATCAAGGTCAACATTACATTCATCAACCATTGGAACATTCTCTAAGGTTGGCATTACAAACATATAAAGAAATAGGTCTGGACCTAAACAAGATTTGCTAAGTAAAGATGTATATGGATCATGTTATGCCTTAGCCAAGACTCAAATGCAATCTTCCATGCCATGACATGCTTCCATAATCTTTAATACATCTCCACAAGAAGTGAAGACAACCAAGTCGGCCAAGACTGGTGATAACACTGGGTCTTCAAGGAACATAATTCATCCATGATCTAAATTTCTCTTTGTGGACCAATCCAGAGGTAGGAACACGATCATGCAACATCCACAAGTGCATTGTAATCACTAGGAACAACTGCATGATCTCTAACCATTATGTCAAGAAGATTCTTCAAACCAGAGTACAAGAACAACACTATCAGCCATTGTCATAAAGAAAGGATAGCTTGTAGACCACCAATCACGAACCATTGGAGTTGAAGGCACGTATCATCATTCCAGACATAACTATAGAACCGTAGATCATAATACTTTAATATGGAGGAATGCGGAGCAAAATACCTTCTCCCTATCACCAGTGAATATTCAGGAAAATCAACTTTTATTTTGGTGAACATAATTCACTCAGATCTTCATATCGGAGGCTCAAACTTGAGATATAACATATTCAGACATGCCTCTAAATAACTTCCAATCCGCAGACAAAAATATTCCTTCTGCTAGAGATGTGGAGCAATCTACCAAATTGTTCTTTAGTAAACAAAGATACTCTTCCACACACTGTTTCCACTGGAGGAGCAAATTTTCTCAAAAGCACTTGGAAACTTAATATCTAGATCATTTACCGATTCCATGAGCCAATACAAATCATCTAACTTATAAAATTAGGAGGACAATTGATATCAATGACAACACATATATGTTAACATCAATGACAACATCGATTCGACACATACTTGCAACACCAACCTCTTCACGAAAGGAGAAGAAGAGTTGGCTGGTGACTCAAACATTGGTTTCCTAAAATTTTAGGATGAAGCGGAACAAAAATAAGATGCATATGGTGAATCATATGTTGTTTTCATGTGGTCATATAATCAACTGAATCAACAAGTGGTTGATAAAGGAAAGTCTAAGGAGGATCCTCGTCATGCAATCTCCATTGCTAAGAGAGGTACACCTCTACCTTTCCAACCTAGGGATTCAATCGGTGAAAAACAAGTAAGTACATCTAATGTTCCTTCTTCTACTTTTGTTCCTCAGACCAATACTTCCAATCTAAGACCTCAAAATGAAAGTATTTCTTCTCCCGTGTCTACTTTATATCAACTATTTGATATAATAAACCATGCTAGAAAGACTAAAATTCAAATGTTTGATGTTGAGTATTTACAAGCTAATCTGGATTAGTTTGAGTGGTTAGCTAAATTTGTAAAAACTAAGGTTTCCCTTGTAGGGAAAGGCTCTTCCCAAAATATTCCTATCATCTCTAAGACAAGACCCTCTTAGAACAATCTAGTTGTTACCCCTTCCACTACCACATGGAAAATTGAGCCATTCTATGTTTCTTTGTTGGTAAACAGTCATAAACTTAGTAACTATGTCATAGACTCAGGAGCCTTTGATAATGTCATGCCTGCCAAGGTGGCAGATGCCCTAGGATTAACTCTGATAAAAACATTTGGTAGATGCTTTTCTATGGAAACCAAACAAGTGCCCCTTATAGGGCAAATCAAGGATGCATAGTTTGCATTCACTGCTTTTCCAGAGAAAAGGATTAAAATGATCATCTTAGTGGCCAATTTTCTAGCCTCATATGGAATTTTATTGGGGTGGAATTTCTATAAAGATTTTGGTGAAGAAATCAACATGGATTGGTCCAAAGCAAGGATACCTATTAAAGGTGTCATGCAAAAGTTGCTTTCTGAAAGGGAAGAAAAATATATTGTAACCACATCTGAGGATCCAAAGGTGCAAATTCTTTTTGAATCTTTAGGTATGGGGAACTATTTTATGACTACTGAGGATTTTTCTGACATGCCAGATGATAGTTCAAATGAAAGCGTTATAATGGAAGATTATTCTTCTTCAAGTGAAGAGTTTTCTAATCATGAGAATGTCAAATCAGAGTTCAATGACATGACAGATTCATTGGCTGTCTCAGCTACCCTTATGGTTCCTCATAAGTAATTTAAGGGTAACAAATACACTATTGAGTTGGTCTATCAACCAAGTGTTCTAGATAATTTTGATTATTGATAGGTTTTTAATGGTGATGATCAAATTATCGCATTCCTGGAGAAAGTAGATAGCTTTAATGAACTTTATTTTGAGGGAAGTGATTCTCTTCCTCAAGAATCTATTTATGAAGTGGATTCAAAGAACGGTGAAGAGTTTTTATAGTTAAAGGGGAACAAAATTCCCAAAGGCTTGGTTTCTCTCAAGAAACTATTTGACAAGCATGATCGATACATCAAGCAACAACAACAGTTTGGAACAGATTCATTGACCGAAGTTGAACAGGTGAATCTAGGTATAGAAGTTGATCCCAAAATGGTCAACATTGGGAAATGTTGCACGACAGATGAAAGATTCAAGTTTGTGACACTTTTATGTCACTATATTGATTTGTTGGCATATTCCTATGATGACTTGAAGTCTTTCTGGCCAAAGGAAGTCCAACACGAGATTCCACTTTAGATGGGATCCTTGCCTCATAAGCAAAAATAGAGGCAATATAACCCAAAGATTTCAGGTACTATTCAAGCTAGAATTCAAAAGATGTTGAATGCAAGAATAATTTTCTCAATTCATCATTCTACATGGATTGAAAATATAGTGCCGGTAAGGAAAAAGAATGGTGAAATCCACATCCGTGTGGATTTACAGAATAGTTTGAACCACTCTTCCCTAAAAGATAATTACCCACTTCTGGTAATGGACCAAGTACTTCAAATGGTGACTAGTTTGGAAATGTTATCTATGTTGGATAGCTTCTCAGACTACAACCAAGTGGAGGTTAGCAAAGTGGACCAACATAAAACTGCCTTCACAACTCCTTGGGGTACTTTTTCTTATCACAGAATGCCATTTGGATTGATCAATGCGGGTGTGACCTTTCAGAGAGCAATGGACTTGGCTTTTAGAGATGAAATGGGTAAGTTTATTGTTGCCTATCTTGATGACTTAACTATTTTTTCAAAAAAGCATCAAGATCATGCATATCACTTGCGGTAAGTTTTGGAAAGGTACTGTCAACATGGAATTTCCCTGATCAATCCCAAAAAGTCCTTGGGGTAACATAAGGTAAGCTTCTTAGGCACATAGTGTCTAAGGAAGGTACAAAAATTGACCTTGAAAGAGTCAAATCAATTCAAGCTCTTACTTTGCCTTCAAGTAAGACAACCATTCATTCTTTCTTTGGAAAGGTGAATTTTTTGTGGAGGTTCGTTCCTAAATTTGTAGAGAAAACTCATCATATTGTAAATATGATGAAAGGTAAGTCCACTTTCCATTGGAACACAAAAGGTAAGGAAGATTTTGAGGACATTAAAAGAGCCATTGCCCATGCTCTAGTTTTGGTTTGTCCTGATTATACCAAAGATTTTATTATGTATAGCTATGCTTCTGAGAATACACTATCGGCTATCCTGGTTCAACAGAACAAGGAGGGTATTGAATCTCCTATTGCATTCATGAGTTGCCCTTTGAAAACTCATGAACTCAAATATTTAGTTATGGAGAAGCATGCATATGCCATGGTAAAATCTATCAAGCATTTCAGGTTCTACATTCTGAATTCCCATACAGTTGCTCTGGTTCCAGATTCAATATTCAAGTCTATTCTAACCCAACAAGAGTTTGGTACCAAGAGAGGCAACTAGATTGGTAAGATCTAGGAGTATGATCTTGACATTAAGACCACCAAGCTTGTGCATGGGAAAGGATTATGTCAGCTTATTGCTGATAATGTACCTAAGGAAATAGGTGATGAAGAAGTAGAAAATGAAGATGTTCCCACTGTTCTTTTTGTTAGCACAACAGATGAGTGGTATTCAAATATTGCTTACTTTCACTTATAGTGAATGTCTTGAACATTTGTCTTACAAAGAGAAAAGTGTTGAAATTACGGTAGACAAATGAGAGGGGGGGTGAATCAGTTGTCACAAAAGATTTTATCCTTTGCTATAATTAAACTTCTTTACCACTTATTAATAGATGAATGATATAACCATGAAAGCATGAATCAACAACACATGAGCAGAAACATATAACACTAGGATTTTTACGTGGAAACCCAGTTAAGGGAAAAACCACGGGGGGGGGGGGGGTTAACCCACAAGATTTATTCTCTATTAAAAGAATAGAAAATGGGAAGGCACTTGCCTTTGGGCACACTGCCCAGAGCTCATTGCTTAAAAGAGGCTCACTGCCTACAAGATAATTGTATGATTAACACAGAAAGACTGAACTGAGAAACATCTCCTTCATGCAAAGTTTAGTTCCATTGAAGCACACATTACTTCTGCTCTGCACCCAAACACTTCTTCGCTATCTCCTCATCCTTTACTTCTCTTCTTCTTATGCTCTTCCTCTTCTTTGCTCTATCTTTCTTCCTTTCTTAAGATCTTATCATTTTCGCACAAGGATGCTTTTTCCACAACTCGGCTACAAGTATTTATACGCTTCATCAACCTTGGAATGAACATTAAGGTCGACTTGATTTAATGCGAATCACTATATTGTCAGCCAAACATATCTAGAACTTGAATCTTCTTCGAACAACATGCCACTCTTCATAGAAGCTCTTTTAGATCATCCACAACATGCACAAAGCATTCAGTCGGTCAAGACTGGAAAGAACAACAACACCAAAGGAAGAATCTTCATCCATGAGCTCAATCCTCAATGCAGACCACTAACACAATAGGCATACGATCCACAAACCACCACAAGCACAATGAAATCAACAAGAACAACATTATCACCTCAAATCACTAGAAACACTTGTACCTTCATCTGGGAACTCAAGAACACCAATTGTCATGACTGTCACACTAAAAAGATTGCTTGCGGACCTCCAAACCACAAACTAATTAAGTTGGGGATACACACCGATATCCTAGGCACACCTCTAGATCCGTAGATCATGATATTCCAATGCAGATCAATCCGGACCAAATTTCTGTCACTCTGTCACCTCTAAACAACTACAAAACCTAGTTCTACTTAGATGGCCATGACTTCGCTAATTATTCATGTGGACCTCTCAAATATTGACTGGAGCAACTTTAGACAATCCTTTACAAACCCTTTAATCCACAGACTCTTATATTCATCTTACTGGGAATGCAGACCAATCTCCTTCACTGCACTGTCTTCATTATCTCTGACAGAGAGATGTAACTCACTTGTTTCTTCCAGAAAGGCTAATTTTCTCAATATCCTCAACATACAAGTCTTCTAGAATGGGATACAGTTGACACCAATGACAACAAGGATATGTTGACATCAATGACAACATCAATTAGGCACATATTTTCAAAAATCTCCCCCTTTGTCATTTGATGGCAACATATTATGTGAAAAAATTATTTCAACCATCAAGACAAGAACTTCTCCCCCTTTCTCTTATCACACCTGTAATCATTTTCTTTACTTCTCCCCTTTCACCATCAACTACTTACTTCCAAGTTTTTCACATGACTTCTCTCCCCCTTTGACATCAATGGGAAAGGGCACATATTTACAATCATCTCTTCCTCTTTTTATTTCTTAATCCAGAATCATACTGACTACTCCCCCTGAGTAGCATCCCCTAAACACCAATTTGGATCACAAGATATGACTATGAATTCCACCGGACTGATGCACCTTAGTGCACCTTAGTTCTGAACCGGAGGGGTAATAACCCCTAGCATCACTCTTAGATACTCAAAAGTATCCTTAGGTAGAGGCTTAGTGAAGATGTCCACAATCTGATCCTTTGAAGAGACAAACTCCAATCTAACTTCATTCTCATTTACCTTCTCTCTCAAAAAGTGAAACTTGATGGATATATGCTTTGTCTTTGAATACAACATCAGATTCTTTGAAATGTTTATTGCACTTGAATTATCACAGAAGATTGTAATAGGTTCTTCAAACACAACTCTGATATCCTTCATCATTTGCTTCATCCACAAAACTTGAGTACAATTACTTGCTACTGCTATGTACTCTGCCTCTATAGTAGACAGAGATATTACCTCTTGCTTTTTGCTGAACCAAGAAACCAATCTCTTTCCTAAGAAAAATGCACCTCCACTAGTACTCTTCCTGTCATCCACATCTGCCCAATCAACATCTGTATATGCATGAAGAGTTAAATCATCACCCTTAGGATACTATAAGCCATAACTAGATGTTCCCTTTAGCTATCTAAAAATTCTTTTGACTGCTACAACATGAGATTCTCTAGGTTCGGCTTGAAATCTAGAAACAAGGCCAACTACATTCATAATATTAGGTCTTCTATGAGTCAGATAAAGTAGTCCTCCAATCATTGATCTATACCTTTTCTAACTTCCCTTAGGGGAATCATCATCTTTACTCAACTTGTATCCGATTATCATAGGAGTACTCACTGGTTTTGAATCCTCCATTCCAAACTTTTTCAACAACTCTTTTACATACTTAGACTAAGATATGAAGATGCCTTTTTCTGACTGAATGATTTGCAGACCTAAGAAGAAATTCATTTCACCAAGCATGAACATCTCAAATTCACTTTGCATCTGATCAACAATTTTTTTACACATACTCTCATTTCCACCAAAGATGATGTCATCAACAAATACCTCAACAATCAAGAATAAAAATTATTGTCAGCAGTGCCTTTGTTAAATCCTAACTTTAGTAGATTATCTAATCTTGCATACCAAGCTCTTGGGGCTTGTTTAAGTCCATACAATGCTTTCTTCAATCTACAGACCTTATCTTTTTGATCAGACAACTGGAATCCTTCCGATTGCTCAATGTAGACCTCTTCTTCCAACTCTCCATTCAAGAATGCTGACTTGACACCCATCTGGTAAACTTTGAAATCTTTGTAAGTAGAAAAGGCAAGAAATAATCTGACTGCTTCAATTCTTGCCACCGGAGTAAAAGTTTCTTCAAAATCAATTCCCTCTACCTAAGAGTAACCTTTGCACACTAGTATTTCTTTGTTTCTCACAACTTCTCCATCTTCATTCAATTTATTTCGGAAGACCCATTTAGTTCCAATTACATTTTTGTTTTCAGGTCTAGGAACAAGATCCCAAGTATAATTCTTTTCAATTTGCATTAATTCTTCTTCCATTACTTTTACCCAACTTTCATCATTACAAGCTTCATTCACTGATTTTGGTTCAATCTTTGAAATCAGACAATACTCCTCTTGTTCTTCAGCAATTCTTTTTCTAGTTTGAACACCTTTATTTTTATCTCCTATGATCTGATTTTTAAAATGATTCAACCTTACATACCTGGGAGTTTTGGTATTTTCTTCAACTTCTGATTCTTGAACTTGTTCCTCAACATTTTCATTCACTTCTTGAGTCACTGGATTCTCTGGAGTAAACTGAACTTGCTTTCCTTCATTTGGACTTTCATTTTGATCATCTGATTCATATCCACAAAACCTTGAAGGTCTCTCCTTGCTTTCATCAACCTTGACATTAGCACTTTCAACAATCGAATTGCCCAGAAATATTCCTTCATCACATCTTGCCTAGATCTTCATCACTTTTGATATAGCATTTACTACCAAAAACTCTAAAATATTTCACAGAAGGAGCATTACCCAAACCACAGTTCATAAGGTGTTTTACTAGAATTACCTTTGAACTACACCCGGTTAAGAGTGTAACAATAGTACTTACAACCTCTCTCCAATAGACATGTGGAACATTTGCTTCCATCATCATGGTTCTAGCAACCTCTTTAATAGTTTAGTTCTTCCTTTCCACAACTCCATTCTGCAGAGGAGTCCTAGGAGTAGAAATCTATCTTCTTATTCTATGCTTTTCACAAAATGCATTAAACTCACCAGAGGTAAACTCTCCACCTCTGTCAGATCTCAGACATTATCTTCACACCAATCTCATTCTCCACCCTAGCCTTAAACACTTGGAATTTGTCAAGAGCCTTTGATTTATCTCTCAAGAAGGTGACCTACATCATCTGGGAGTGATCATCAGTCAGCAACATAAAGTATCTGTCTCCTTGCAAACTCCTAACCTTGGCAGAACCACACAAATCAGTGTGCACAAGTTCCAACAATCCACTTGAAGATTGTTCTTTACTCTTGAATGTATCTCTATTCTGTTTTCCCAATTGACATTCCTTACATATGCTATTGGTAGGTTTCACAAGATTTGGAAGATCTCTTACAGCCTGAGTAGTACTTATCTTGATAATGTTGTCTAAGTTTACATGACACATTCTCCTATGCCATAGCCAACTCTGATCAATCTAAGCAATTAAACAACTTTTACCAATACCACTTAAATGAAAGATGTTACCTCTAGTTTGTGTACTAGATGCAATCTCAGTTCTGGAGCTTTCCAAAATTCTGCATTTTCCATCCTTGAATCAGAGATCATATCCCTTGTCAACCAACTATCCAACACTGAGAAGATTATGCTTCAACCCTTCTACATATAAAACATCATTAGTGTTATTCTTACCATCAAAAGAGATGGATCCTTTGCCACGGATTCTACCAGTTGAATTGTCTCCAAACTTCATAATTCCACCTTCATACATTTCCATACTTACAAACTTACTCTTATCACCTGTCATATGATGAGAGCATCCACTATCAATTACCCATTCATCCTTTTCTTCAACCTAAGCAGCCAAGGCTCTTTCCACATTCACACAACTAGTAGATTCAATAGGCATCGGATCTTCTTCTTTGATGGCAATGAACACTCATTCATTTCCTAAGGTACTTCCCTTATCAGATTCATCATCAATGACTCCTTTAGCAGATTCTTGGACATAGTAGCATTTCTTCTAAACCTTAGGTCTATTAGAGTTTGGCTTTGAAACCCTCTCCAGACATCTTGAGGCAAAATGACCAATCTTAAAGCAAGCAAAACATTTGAAAGACAACTTTCCTTCATACTTACCGGATCCTCTTGGTAGTCTTTTGGCAAAAAGAGCTTCAAGTTCTTCAAGCTCCGATTCATCTTCTTCAAGATCCTTCCTTGCCTTCTCAAATCTAGTTAGTCTTTTTAAAGAGATTTCACCTGGATCAAATCTTTGCTTTCCAAATACACTGGCCTTAAATGCAGATTCAGATTTAGGAAGAGAATCACCAAACTCACTCATTTCAAATCCTGAAATCTTGCCAACTAACTAATCCCTTGTAACAGTTGTCACAGTCCTGATCTCCTCAAGAGCAGCAACTCTATGTTTATATGAAGCAGGTAAGGATCTGAGCACTTTGCCAACAATATCTGATTCTTCCAGTTTTCCACCAACACACCTGATATTGCACACAAGTTCATTCACCTTCTGCATGTAGGAAGTGATGTTTTCATCTTCACTCATCCTCAAATTTTCATATCTACCCTTCAGGCTCTGCAACGTAGCACATTTGACATATTCATCACCTTCATATAGAGTTTCCAACTTCTTCCAGATTTCATGAGCAATTTTTAATTCTAGGACATTTGTCATTTTTGCATCAGTTAGGGCACTCAATAATGCTTCTTTAGCCCAAATGTTGTTTTCAGCATCTTTGAGTTCATCTGGAGTTGAAGGACCTTTCTCTAGAGGCTTATAATCATCCTTAGTTATTAACCAATAAGCATCACCCATGCATTATAAGGGGCACTCCATGTGACTCTTCCAAAGAGAGTAATTTGTTCCATCAAATCTTGGACTATCCTTCTTGTAAGTCGACATCCTGGATCTCCTCAAGCAGTCAAGCTTCTTTTAGAGGAACCGACTCTGATACCAATTGTTGAAATTAGGGCAGACAATTGAGAGGGGGGGTGAATCAGTTGTCACAAAAACTTTTATCCTTTTCTATAATTAAACTTCTTTACTACTTATTAACAGATGAATGATATAACTATGAAAGCATAAATCAACAACACATGAGAAGAAACAAAATCAACACATATAACACCAGGATTTTTATGTGGAAACCCAGTTAAGGGAAAAACCACAGTGGGGGTTAACCCACAAGATTTATTCTCTGTTAAAAGAATAGAAAATGGGAAGGCACTTGCCTTCGGGCACACTGCCCAGAGCTCACTTCTCAAAAGAGGCTCACTGCCTACAAGATAATTGTATGTTAACACAGAAAGATTGAATTGAGAAACATCTCCTTAATGCAAAGTTTAGTTCCATTGAAGTGCACAATACTTTTGCTCTACCCCCAAACACTTCTTCTCTATCTCCTCATCCTTTACTGCTCTTCTTCTTCTACTCTTCCTCTTCTCTTCTTTGCCTTTCTTCCTTTCTTAAGATCTTATCATTTTCGCACAAGGATGCTTTTTCCACAACTCAGCTACAATTATTTATATGCTTCATCAACCTTGGAATGAACATCAAGGTTGTCTTGATTTAATGCAAATCACTATACTATCGGCCAAACATATCTGGGACTTGAATCTTCTTCGAACAACACAACACTCTTCATAGAACCTCTTTTAGATCATCTGCAACATGTACAAAGCATCCAGTCGGTCAAGACTGGAAAGAACAACAATACCAAAGGAAGAATCTTCATCCATGAGCTCAATCCTCAATGTGGACCACCAACACAACATGCACATGATCTAGAGACCACCACAAGCACAATGAAATCAACAAGAACAACAGCATCACCTCAAATCACCAGAAACACTTGTACCTTCATCTGGGAACTCAAGAACACCAACTAGCATGATTGTCACACTAGAAAGATTGCTTGTGGACCTCCAAACCATGAACCACTTGAGTTGGGGATACACACCAACATCCCAGGCATCTCTAGATCCACAGATCATGATATTCCATTGCAGATCAATCCAGACCAAATTTTTGTCACTTTATCACCTCTGAACCACTAAAAAACCCAGTTCTACTCAGATGACCATAACTTCGCCAATTCTTCATGCGGACCTCTCAAATCTTAACTGTAGCAACTTCAGACAATCCTCTACAAACCCTTTAATCCATAGACTCTTATATTCATCTTACTGGGAATGCAGAGCAATCTCCTTCACTGCACTGTCTTCACTGTCTATGACAGAGAGATATGTAACTCACTTGTTTCTTCCGGAAAGGCTAATGTTCTCAATATCCTCAACATACAAGTCTTCTAGAATGGAATACAGTTGACACCAATGACAACAAGGATTTGTTGACATCAATGACAACACTAATTAGGCACATATTTGCAACAAAAAGGACTATTAAGCTCACAACCGTAAATTTCGTCCTATGGGACAATGGTTTGTATAAGAGGCATTGATGGAATTTTCCTCTATTGTGTTGATAAGGCACAACAAAGTAAACTATTGGAATCTTTTCATAGTTTAGCATGTGGTGGGCATTTCTCAGCACTAGTAACAACTCACAAGATTTTGTGAGCTAGATACTATTGGCCTACATTGCTTCAAGATGCATACAACTGGGTACACAAGTGTGAGATTTGTCAACAGTTTGTGGGGAAACCTAAGTTGGCTACCTTACCACTCAAACCAGTCATTATTGAGGAACCATTTCAGCAATGGGGTATTGACTTCATTGGTGCAGTAAACCCACATTCAAGTGTAGGGCACAATTACGTTCTTATGGCAACTGACTACTTCACTAAGTGGATGGAGGTTATTCCTGTAAAGCATGCTACTTCTGAGGTAGTTTGTAGGTTTCTCAAAGAAAACATAATATCAAGGTTTGGTGTTCCAAACAAGATAATAGCAGATAATCCTACTTATTTTTCCTCTCAAGAGATAACTGTTGGATTTAAGGCATACAACTGAGAGGGGGGGGTGAATCAGTTGTATAAAACTTCTTGTTCTTTCAAACACTTGATTCTTCGTTGTTAGTTAACAGCATATCAATTAATCATCCATGAAAGCATAATACATAAACACAAGAGCAGATAAACATCAACACATTGAACACCAAGATTTTGACGTGGAAAACCCGGTTAAGGGAAAAACCATGGGGTGATTAACCCAAGGATTATTCTCTGTTAGAAGAATAAGAAAAAGAATGGCACTTGCCATTTAGGGCTCACTGCCCGAGCACACTGCTCACAAAGAGGCCCACTGCCTACAAGGAGACACACTGTCTACAAAGTGATAAGAATCACAATCTTGAACTGGAGAATGACATCTCTACCATGTCCGGATCAGTTCCATTTAAGCCCAAAAACCTCTGCTCTGCCTTTCGCACTTCTCTTCGCTATACCACACTCATCCACACTATCCTCTCTTCGAAATGAACTCACAAACTGTTATTTATACAAGACATCGACTTAGGAACAAACATCTAAGTCGGCAAACAACCATAAGAGTATTCGCAAGATGCATAACACATCCGGTCGGCCACCACAAGAACATTCGCAGGATGAACAACTCATCCGGTCGGCTAAACAGAGCAAGAACTTCATCCGGAAGAATAACTTCTATTCCAGGCTCTACTATCAATGCGGACCAACAACACAACCTCAACATGATCCAAGAACCTTCACAAGCCTGCCTGAATGACCAGGTACATCTGCACTTTCTTTACTTACTGGAATCTCTTCTCTTCCTTATCTGGAACTTCAAGAACACTGTCTGTCGCCACTGTCATAATGCAAGAGGTACTTCCGGACCTCCAAATCATACACAACTTGAGATGGCACATCACAAGGACATCCCAAAGACTCCTTCCAATCCGCAGATTAGGATTATACAGTTCCAGACCTCACCGGACCTTTTTGTGATCCTCTGTCACCTCTGAATACTTGCCGGAACCGGTTCTACACCGACAACCACAACTCCTTCAGATCTTCATGCGGACCTCTGAAATCTTAACTGAGGCATCTCAAGACTTATATCTACAAACCCTTTAATCCGCATCCTTCGGTTCTCAACCTATACAATACATTTGCCTTCTTCTCATCACGGTTCTTCACTGTTCCTGACTGAGGCTAATTTTCTCAATATCCTCAGCACACAGCTCATCCAATCCTTCTTGTCAATGCAATATGAGTATGTTGACATCAATGACAACACTGGTCACCTCATACTTGCAACAATCTCCCCCTTTGTCATTGATGGCAACATATGATGTGAAAAGCCATCAAGACAAGAACTTCTCCTTTCTGTCACAGCTCCCCCTATCAACAACAACTTTTCACATGTCTTCTCTTCCTTTACTGCTCCCCCTTTGATCATCAACCACTTGTTTTTCACATGTCTTCTCTCCCCCTTTGACATCAATGGCAAAGGACTCATACTTGCAATTCTCATACATCAGAATCATACCAGCTACTCCCCCTTAGTTGCAGCTCCCCATCATCAATCCGGATCACAAGATATGACTGTGATATCCACCGGACTGATGCACATCAGTGCATCCTAGTTCATCACCGGAGGGGCCATGACCCCTAACTTCTCTCGGAGATATTCAAAAGAGTCCTTGGGAAGAGGTTTAGTAAAGATATCTGCAATCTGATCCTTTGAGGGAACATACTCCAATCTGACTTCTTCCTTGTTCACTTGTTCTCTCAAAAAGTGAAACTTGATAGATATGTGCTTAGTCTTAGAATGCAATACCGGATTCTTAGAAATATTAATTGCACTTGAATTATCACAGAAAATTGTGATAGGCTCCTCACATTCAACTTTAATGTCTCTTAGCATCTGCTTCATCCATAAGATTTGAGTGCAACTACCTGCTGCTGCAATGTATTCTGCTTCAGTTGTAGACAGAGATATTGCATCTTGTTTCTTGCTTAGCCAAGAAACCAATCTCTTCCCCAAAAAGAATGCTCCACCACTAGTGCTCTTCTGGTCATCCACATCTCCTGCCCAATCTGCATCTGTGTAAGCATGAAGAGAGAAATCCGGATCTCTGGGGTACCATAGACCATACTCAACTGTTCCTTTCAGGTACCTAAAAATTCTTTTGATTGCCATAACATGAGATTCTCTAGGATCAGCCTGGAATCTTGCCACAAGACCAACAACCTGCATTATATCTGGTCTAGTCTGAGTGAGATACAACAATCCACCAATCATTGATCTATACTTTGTCTGATCTGCCTTTGGGGAGTCATCATCTTTGCTCAACTTACATCCGGTTGCCATGGGAGTGTTCATTGGTTTTGAATCTTCCATACCATATTTCCTTAACAATTCTTTCACATATTTGGTCTGAGAAATGAAGATTCCTTTCTTTGTTTGAGTAATTTGCAGACCCAAGAAGAAATTCATTTCACCAAGCATAGACATTTCAAACTCACTTTTCATCTGATTTGCAAAAGTTTTGCACATACTATCTCTTCCTCCAAAAATGATATCATCCACAAACACTTCAACAATCAAAATATTTTCATGAACAATTTTGAAATATAAGTTACTGTCAGCAGTACCTTTGTTGAATCCAATCTACACAAGATGCTTATCCAACCTTTCATACCATGCTCTTGGGGCTTGCTTTAGTCCATACAATGCTTTCTTCAACTTGCAGACCATATCATCATTATCAGACAATTGAAATCCATCCGGTTGTTCAATGTAAACTTCTTCTTCCAGATCACCATTTAGGAAAGCAGACTTGACATCCATCTGATATACCTTGAAGTCTTTGAAGGCAGCAAATGCAAGAAATAATCTGACTGCTTCAATTCTTGCCACCGGAGCAAAGGTCTCTTCAAAGTCAATTCCTTCTATTTGAGAGTAGCCTTTGCAGACCAATCTAGCTTTGTTTCTGATAACTTCACCAGTTTCATTCAGTTTGTTCCGGAAGACCCATTTGGTTCCAATCACATTCCTGTCTCTAGGTCTGGGAACAAGATCCCAAGTATGATTTTTCTCAATTTGCATTAATTCATCTTTCATTGCTTTAGTCCAGTTTTCATCATTGCAGGCTTCATTTACTGTTTTAGGTTCAATCTTTGAAATTAGACAACATTCATCCTGATTTTGAGCAACATTCCTTTTAGTTTGCACACCTTTGCTTCTGTCACCTATGATCTGATCTTCAGAGTGGTTTAGTCTTACATACCTTGGAATTTTGGGAATATCCTGCACTGTTGCTCCTTGATCAGGTTCATTCTGACCTATTTCTTCTTCCTGATTTACTGGATCAAGTTGATTCTGACTTACCGGAGGGGATTGAGTCCCTTGAACCTGAACACCATCTTGATCATCTTCATCAAACTCATAAAATCTTGAAGGCTTCTCAATTCCTTCATCAACTTTCACATTGGTGCTTTCTATCATCTTCCTCAATCTCTTATTGTAACACCGGTATGCTTTGCTTTGAGTGGAGTAGCCCAAGAAAATTCCTTCATCACTTCTAGCATCAAACTTTCCTAGATCTTCATCTCTTTTAATATAACACTTGCTACCAAATACTCTGAAATATTTCACAGTAGGAGTGATGCCAAACCAGAGTTCATAGGGGGTCTTACCGGTGTTGTTTCTGATTTGAACTCGATTGAGAGTGTAGACTGCAGTGCTGATAGCTTCTTTCCAAAACATCTGAGGAACATTTTCTTCCAACATCATTGTCCTGGCAGCTTCCTGGATGGTCCGGTTCTTTCTTTCAACTACTCCATTCTGCTGTGGAGTCCTAGGAGCAGACAATTGTCTCCTTATACCCTGCTTCTCACAAAAGTCAATGAACTCACCAGATGTAAATTCACCACCTCTATCAGACCTTAGACACTTTAGTTTCAATCCGGTTTGATTCTCTACCATAGCTTTGAAGATTTTGAACTTCTCAAATGCTTCTGATTTTTCTTTTAGAAAGGTAACCCACATCATCCGGGAATGATCATCAATTAACAACATGAAATATCTATCACCTTGCAGACTCTTGATTCTTGTCGGACCACAGAGATCAGTATGTACTAATTCCAACAATCCGGTAGAAGATTGATCTTTGCTTTTGAAAGAGACTCTGCTCTGTTTACCTAGTTGACATTCTTTGCACAAACTATTTGTAGGTTTCACCAATTTGGAAGGTCTCTTACAACCTGAATATTGCTTATCTTGATGATGTTATCAAAATTCACATGACACATTCTTCTATGCCATAACCAACTTTGATCAACTTGAGCAAACAGATAACTTTTGTTTGAACCAACCAGATGAAAGATATTACCTTTTGTTTGAGCACCGGATGCAATTTCAGTTCCGGAGCTTGTAAAGATTCTGCATTTTCCATTCTTGAATCGGAGATCATAGCCTTTGTCCACTAACTGACCAACACTAAGAAGATTGTGCTTCAATCCTTCAACATATAGTACATTACCTGTTTTGCTCTTTCCATCAAAGGAAATAGTTCCCCTACCTCTGATTCTGCCAGCAGAATTGTCACCAAACTTTACCATTCCTCCTTCATACCTTTCCAAATCTAAGAACTTATTCTTGTCACCAGTCATATGGTGAGAACATCCACTATCAATAACCCAATCATCCTTTTCTTCCACTTGAGCAGCCAAAGCTCTTTCCACAACCTTGTGATTGACAGATTCAGAGGATATTGAATCTTCTTCCTTGATGGCAATAAACACCCATTCATTTCCGGATTTGCTTTCTAGTTCTGATTCATCATCTGTTACTCCTTCATTGTCATCTTCTTCATGAACATAATAGCAGTTCTTTTGAAACCTTTGTCTGTTAGTATTAGACCTTGCAGATCTTTCCGGACATCTTGAAGCAAAATGACCAATCTTATTGCAGTTGAAACACTTAAAGGGTAGTTTTCCTTCATACTTACCGGATCCTCTTGGCAGTCTCTTTGCAATGAGGGCTTCAAGTTGAGCTGTTTCTGCTTCTTCTTCTTCCATGTCTCTTCTTGCTTGATCATACCATGACATCTTCCTTGATGAGTTTTCTCCCGGATCAAATCTTTGTTTGCCTTTCACATAGGCACTGGCTTTGAAAGCAGATTCAGTCTTGGGAGGATCATCTCCAAACTCGGTCATTTCAAATGCAGCTAGTTTGCCAGCCAGTTGTTCTCTTGTGACAGTTGTGTGGGCTCTGAATTCATCAATGGAAGCAACCTTGATTTTGTAGGCAGCAGGAAGGGATCTTAGGATTTTGCAGACAATCTCATTTTCATCTAGAGTTCCACCAGCATTTCTAATTCCACATACCAGCTCATTCACTCTTGGCATAAAGGTAGTGATGTTTTCATCATCTCTCATCTTCAATCTTTCAAATTTCCCTTTCAGACTTTGCAACCTTGCACTTTTGACAAACTCATCTCCTTCATACAGAAGTTCCAGTTTAGTCAAGATCTCATATGCAGTTGGTAGGTCAATAACATTTGAGAGATCTGAATCATTCAATGCGCTTAGTAGGGCTTCCTTGGTCCGCAGATTATTTTCAGCATCTGTGATTTCATTCAGAGTTGTCGGACCACCTTGTGGAGGTACATATGGTTTTGAGACCATAGCCAAGTATGCTTTTCCCATACATTCCAAGTGACACTTCATGCGACCTTTCCAGAGAGTGAAGTTGGTTCCATCGAACTTCGGACTATCCTTCTTGTATGACGACATCCTGGATCTCCTCAAGCGGTTAAGCTCCTTTCAGAGGAACTTGGCTCTGATACCAATTGTTGGATTTAATGCATACAACTGAGAGGGGGGGGTGAATCAGTTGTATAAAACTTCTTGTTCTTTCAAACACTTGATTCTTCGTTGTTAGTTAACAGCATATCAATTAATCATCCATGAAAGCATAATACATAAACACAAGAGCAGATAAACATCAACACATTGAACACCAAGATTTTGACGTGGAAAACCCGGTTAAGGGAAAAACCACGGGGTGATTAACCCAAGGATTATTCTCTGTTAGAAGAATAAGAAAAAGAATGGCACTTGCCAATTAGGGCTCACTGCCCGAGCACACTGCTCACAAAGAGGCCCACTGCCTACAAGGAGACACACTGTCTACAAAGTGATAAGAATCACAATCTTGAACTGGAGAATGACATCTCTACCATGTCCGGATCAGTTCCATTTAAGCCCAAAAACCTCTGCTCTGCCTTTCGCACTTCTCTTCGCTATACCACACTCATCCACACTATCCTCTCTTCGAAATGAACTCACAAACTGTTATTTATACAAGACATCGACTTAGGAACAAACATCTAAGTCGGCAAACAACCATAAGAGTATTCGCAAGATGCATAACACATCCGGTCGGCCACCACAAGAACATTCGCAGGATGAACAACTCATCCGGTCAGCTAAACAGAGCAAGAACTTCATCCGGAAGAATAACTTCTATTCCGGGCTCTACTATCAATGCGGACCAACAACACAACCTCAACATGATCCAAGAACCTTCACAAGCCTGCCTGAATGACCAGGTACATCCGCACTTTCTTTACTTACTGGAATCTCTTCTCTTCCTTATCCGAAACTTCAAGAACACTGTCTGTCGCCACTGTCATAATGCAAGAGGTACTTCCGGACCTCCAAATCATACACAACTTGAGATGGCACATCACAAGGACATCCCAAAGACTCCTTCCAATCCGCAGATTAGGATTATACAGTTCCAGACCTCACCGGACCTTTATGTGATCCTCTGTCACCTCTGAATACTTGCCGGAACCGGTTCTACACCGACAGCCACAACTCCTTCAGATCTTCATGCGGACCTCTGAAATCTTAACTGAGGCATCTCAAGACTTATATCTACAAACCCTTTAATCCGCATCCTCCGGTTCTCAACCTATACAATACATTTGCCTTCTTCTCATCACGGTTCTTCACTGTTCCTGACTGAGGCTAATTTTCTCAATATCCTCAGCACACAGCTCATCCAATCCTTCTTGTCAATGCAATATGAGTATGTTGACATCAATGACAACACTGGCTCACCTCATACTTGCAACAATAACTAATTTCTATTTTGAATATGGAATCATTCTTTCTCACTGATCCAACTATTATCTACAAGGAAATGGTCAAGCTGAGTCCAGCAACAAGAATTTGGTTAGCATTATCAGAAAGTTAGTGGATGAAAATTAGAGATCCTCACACAAGGCATTGTTTGATGCATTGTGGGCAGACCACATTACCCCTAAGAGAGCAATTGGTATGTCACCTTTTTAATTGTTGTATGGATTGAATGTTGAGATACCGATTACTTTAGAGCTGCTTGCTTTGAAGTTGGCAAAAGCAATTGAAGAAGAAACTTTTGAGAGCTCAATTGACAAGTGTGTGATGTTCCTTTCTAAGCTTGAGGAATAATGTGTTAAGGTGGTGGGTCACATTGTAGAACACCAAAGTCAAGTGAAGAAGTTGTTCGACAAGAAGGCCAAATCCCATAATTTTCAAGTCGGGGATCAAGTCTTGTTATGGAACAAGAGAAGAGAGCCAAAAAGAATGCATGGGAAGTTTGATTCCCTATGGAGAGGCCCATTTGTCATTCATCAGCTATACAGTGAAAATAGTTTCATTTTGGAGTATCAAGATGGGACACCTTTCTTGCTACCGCATAGTGGGCAACATCTGAAGCTTTTCTCACAATAAAGTGATAGATAAGTTCATGTGTATTTTTATAGTTTTATGTCTTTTTATTTTAAGTCTTTTTGTGTCTTTTGTTGTGTTGCCTGACTCTATAACCCAATGGATGGATGAAGGCACTTAGAGACTGGTATCAGAACGAAGGAGTATTCTTTGGGTAGCAGAAGAAGATAAGATGTCAGAAGGAGAAGGGTCAGAAACGTACCCAACAAAGATGACCAACACTGAGTTGACGGCCTTAGTAAGAAAGCAAATGGCAGAGAGCAGAGCTGATCAAGATCAGAATCAGGCATTGAAAGAAGAGGTAGAGAAGTTGAGGGACAGAGTAGAGAAAGGGGAAGAAGGTTCTGGTAAATGAGAAGATTGGGATGAAGAGGAGATCCCAAAGCAGGAAGAGAGAGGTTCCTGCAAACTCAAGACCCTTACTCAATGCCCTCAAATCCATGGAGAGAAGGACCATGGATATGAAAATAGACCTGCCAGTGTTTGCAGGAAAAATGGAACCTGATTCAGTGATGGAGTGGATAGACTCCTTGACTAGTTTCTTTGAGACTGAGGAAATACCAGATCACAAAAGAGTGAAGATAGCTCAATCCAAAATGAAAGGAGTTGCACTAACTTGGTGGAATTTCATCCAAGATGACAGGGTGAAAGAAGAAAACCAAATATACATCTGAGGGAGAAGACTAAGTTTTAATATGGCTTATGCATTTCATACTTGTCAAATGTAGCATTTGTGTTGGCATTTCATGTTTGTTTTAATGTTGGCATTTTATGTTTGTTTTAATATCTCTTCTCTCGGGGAGAATTTGGACATCATTAGACAATTGCGTTAGGTGGAGGATTAACCAAATGTGTCATATTACTAGGTGTTTTGCTGTCTTGAGATAAACAGGTGTCGTATGATTAGTTAGGATTTTGATTATAATCTTGGTTTAAGAAAAATACCGAAAACACAGGAGAGGGAGCATCAGATAACAAAACAGGGAAGGTGGTCGAGGAAAAAAGAGTTCTTCCACCTTCAGAAAAATCTTTGTAATTAGTTTGTGTGTGATAATGTGAAATGAAGAAATAGAAATTCTGTAATTTGTGTTCTACCAAATTCTGGATTCGGTGTAAATTCTTTGTATATCAAACCGTCTTATATATTATTTGTATAGATTTGCCTTGTGTTTCATTCAGTTCTTCTGTGGTCGAGATGCACGATTAAATCCATTCCACTGGTGGATTTTTGTGAAATCAGTGGAATGGATTGTGTATATTAGTTTTTTGTTCATTTTTCTTGTGTACGATGGGCACGATAGAATGGAAATTACATAATTCATCATAGAAAACGTTATCAGCGGGAAGTTCAAACATGCATCAATTGTATGAGGAGACAATCTGTGAATATATCGCATTCACATGCAAGCAACTTCCTGTGTATATGCTGTGAAAATGGTATGTATAAAAATCTGTTTGAGTCCAGTTTGTGTTGGTTGCTGAATATACAATTCCTGTATATATCAGAAATGTATGAAGGTGCATTTCATGAGTATATCGTGTCTGTATGTGAATATACATTTCGTGGATATCCTGCATCTGTGTATCAGGTTAAATCATATCGGGGGAATCGATAATAGATGTTTGCAGGTGGATTGAACCAATTCAAAGGTTCAACGCTTCATCGTAGTAAGGGTTGTCGACAGTTGAACTGCTGGTTGAACTGGTTCAATGGTTCAATGAATACAGTGGGTTCAGTTGGTTCGTCGGTTCAACCAAGAGTATCAGGTTCAATGGTTCACTGAGCTCGAAGGTTAAATTGGTATAGTCTATGCGACGGGAGTATATTAAACCGCTAGTGTATGTTGAACTGAATAATTGAAGGTTCAACGGTTTAATAGGTTCTTTGGTTCAACAGAGCAAAAGGTGCCAATAGCTAAAATAATGGTTGAACCGATTTAGTAGTTCAACGGTTCAACGGGCTCATCGCTGATAGTGTTTAAGTGTGTGATAGTTGAATCTGTGGTTGAACCAGTTCAAGGGTTCAGCGGTTCAATGGTTCAGCAGTTCAACCCTTAGTTGAAGGTTTAATGGTTTGACTGTATGTTCATGGGTTCATTGAAGAGAGAGAGAGAGAGGTTTCAAAAATTTTGATCTACAAAACTGAATGTATTTGACCAATGGGGAAACAGACAATGGTAAATGTTTGTGGGTGAGGAGCTGACATCAGTTATCCACATTTCTGTTGCTTACTCTGCATCATAGTGGTATCAGAGCGAAGGAGTATTCTTTGGGTAGAAGAAGAAGATAAGATGTCAGAAGGAGAAGGGTCAGAAACGTACCCAACAAAGATGACCAACGCTGAGTTGACGACCTTAGTAAGAAAGCAAATGGCAGAGAGCAGAGCTGATCGAGATCAGAATCAGGCATTGAAAGAAGAGGTAGAGAAGTTGAGGGACAGAGTAGAGAAAGGGGAAGAAGGTTCTATTAAATGAGAAGATTGGGATGAAGGGGAGATCCCAAAGCAGGAAGAGACAGAGGTTCCTGCAGACCAGAGACCCTTACTCAATGCCCTCAAATCCATGGAGAGAAGGACCATGGATATGAAAATAGACCTACCAGTGTTTGCAGGAAAAATGGAACCTAATTCAGTGATGGAGTGGATAGAGTCCTTAACTAATTTCTTTGAGACCGAGGAAATACCAGATCACCAAAGAGTGAAGATAGCTCAATCCAAAATGAAAGGAGCTACACTAACTTGGTGGAATTTCATCCAAGATGACAGGGTAAAAGAAGGAAAGAACAGAGTTATTACGTGGAAGAAGATGATGGCTGTAGTGAAAGAAGCCTATGTCCCATTGGATTACAACATCCAACTACATAAGAGGAAACAAAATTTGAAGCAAAAGGAATTAGATGTCAGTTCATACACAGAAGAGTTCATGAAACTATGTGTCAAGACAAAGGTAAAGGAGGGTGAGGAAGAGAAGGTAGCAAGATACCTCAATGGATTGAGATTTAACATTCAAGAAGACATAAGTCTACATAACCCAGAGACAATCCAAAAGTGCTACTAGTTAGCACTCAAAGTGGAAGAGAAATTTAAGAGAAGGCATGAGCAGAACAATAGAGGAAAAGGGAGACAACAAAGGGGAGGCAGAAGTCCTTTGAGAGGCAGAGGAAATGGATTTGGATACCAGGGGAATCCAATCAAGAGAACAACATAGGAGACAACAGTCAAAACCAAGGGGGAAGCTACAATCAAAGAGGGAACTTCAGGGGCAGAAGACCACCATTTAGAGGAAGATCTCAGGGCAGAGGACTGATCAGATGTTACAACTGCAATCAAGAAGGCCACATAGCTAGCAGATGTCCAGCAAAGGCAACAAGTTCAATAGGAGAAAGGAGGATCAATCTGATTCAAGAACCTGATTGTCAAAGTGTAGCAAGTTCAAGCACTAATCAAAGTGTGAATGCTCCTGATAGTTATGGATATCCTGAGAAAGGAGAATCTTTGATGATTAGAAGAGCAATGACCACCATGAAGGTGCCCAACAAAGAACCTGTTGTGTGGTTACACAACACGCCCCATTTTGACTTGGCAAAACAGGGACCCAACTTTTGTTCTAGTTTGTGTTGTCTGCTTTCTGGCGGTTTGGTAAAAATAGGTCAGGTGCATCATCATCATGAAGGTCAGGATGAGGTAGGTCATCATCATGAGGTCAGTTTGTCAAAGTTCATATTTTGTTCCTATGACCTCATGGTTAGAAAGAGCTTGAAATTCCATGCAGGTTTGCCTTTTACATCACTTGAAAATTCGTCCATGTGAGGGAGTTATGCACAGTCAAAGTTTTGGTCAAACCTGATATTCGCATGAAGAGGGTCATATGTTATAAACTCAGTTTTGCTGTATGAAGAACATCATCATCATATTTGAAAAAGCCCCCCGATAATATCCTGAGGTCGAAATATCCGGACGTCAACTTTAAGTCATAGTAAGCTTTTCCCGTCGAGCGGTCTTTTGTATCGCGAAAGGTCATCATCATGATCTTGGTCTATCACCCGATAAAAATCATGCAGTCCCAATATCCGGACGTCAATCTTAAGTGATAGTGTGTTTTACCCATCAAATGACCTTGGAAACATCGCGAGCATCATGATATTTTAACATCACCCGATATTATAATATCATGCTGATATTATAATATCACCCTACTTAGAAAATCCACCATCTACATAATTTGCATGCGCACGTCAAAGTCCTGGTGATCATCATCATCATGATCTTTCAAGGCAGGATCATATTTCGTATCCTCGTGATCTCCTTTTGCACAATCATGATGATCACCCTATCTTTCGGAGGGAGGGTGATATTCCATTCCTAAGTCATGTTGTCAAGATCATCATGATCTTGTTTCTCTACCCGACATTTCGTAATATCCTCCTGCCGAGAAGTATAACCTTTTGCAAATATCCTGATGACGTCATCCCGACCTGATAAACGAAGAAACAAATATCAGGATGACGTCACCATCACATTTCTCCTTCGGCAGGATATTTTCCAAGGCATGATCCTGTTCGCGAATATGACGATGACGTCATGTTCTAAGATTAACAAAGGCCCCGGATATCCTGATGACGTCATCTGGACATTCAGCAGGATCATATTTTAAATCACCTAGTGCGGATATGATGATGATGATGATCATCATCCTGATCTTTTGAGAGGGTTACCTTGGCCGCAAAGGGGTCATATTGCATGCACCACCCGATCATCCTCCTAAGGTGACCCGATATTACATTTATCCCCTGATTTTAACGAAACATGACGGTGACGTCATCCTTTGCATTTTAATGAAGCCCGAATATGACGATGACGTCACCATCATATTCCTTTCCTCAGCAGCAGGATCATATTCCAAATCCTCCTATTTGTCTTCATCATGATGATGACGATGATGTCTTTCTTTCCCCAATATGCAGAAGCGAAACATCCTGATGTGCTTTTCATCGGAGCATTAGGAAAGGAGGAGCATCATATTTCATGATATCCTGCAGCTAGATAGAAGACATAGGGTTGGTCATCATCATGATTTTTGGCGTTGGTATAACTGTTGCCATCGGCCAGGTCTAATATTGTCACCCTGATCATATGTGGTCACGCCGATGCGAATATGATGATGACCCGAAACATACAAGCAGAGCATGCAAGGCCGGATTTGAAATAATTTGTTAAAAGCGGTTATTTCCTTGTATATTTTGACATGCATGATCATATTTGAACCCGATACACATGGAAATGGGCGGGAAAACATGAAGCGATTAGAAATTTGAAAGCCCGACTGCCTGATTTTTGGTCAACGATGGTTGACCTGATTGTTTTTATGCTGTTTATGCATTGAGTGCATATTTTCACAGGTATAAAACCTGATTTCCTGTAGCTGCACATTTTGAGGTATGTTTAATAAAACGTTTAATTCCTGTTGTTTATCCACATGATGATGAACTTAATGTTTGTCTGTTTACTTACAGGAAGTCATGATGCTGCTGCTGAAGCTGAGCATTGAAGTCATGATGCTATTAGAGCTGCTGCTGAAGCTGATAATTACAAAGTTGCACATGGAGGCAACATGAGCCAGAATTGAGGAGGATGTTGTCAAATATGCTGTTCGCCAGCTGGAGACCGAATCAAGTTGAAGATGCTGGAATATTCTGTGCCAGCTGTACATTTGCCAACTGGCGAAGCATGTGCTTTTCATCTGGACCGTTGATTATTATGAGAGGATCCTGATCCTTGGATCGTTGTAACCGTTTTTGGCAGTTGTTCTATATAAGAGCCAGAGCTTGTCAAAAATAAGAGAGATAACATATTAGAATACACAGACGCATCTGGCGCATTAAGGCTAATTACTGTAGAATCAATTAGGAGATCAGATTACTGAGACTAATGAGGATAGAATTGTTGAAATGTCAAGGTTCTTTCTTCAGATCACTGTAAATGTACCTGTTCTTGAGCATACTGAATGGATATGAAGTTTCAGATTACATCTTGATTGTAAATTTTACGTAATCTTCCTGTTGATTTCTGGATATGTACTGGTGAATGCTGTGTTCAACTGGAAGCGCTTTCATTTCATTACATGTTGTTGTCAAATTTTCCTTTGAAGATTTGCACTAGATCATGCGGATTTGTGGAATGTCCTGGTGAAGTATGATTCTAGTTTCCTTCTTTTCATTGCATGTATGGGAGCTTGTATGTGAATCAGTGATCTAAGTCAAGTAGTTTTGGGAATCTCATTCTTTAACCCTTTTCCTTTTTTCAATTTCATAAATTCATCACCATAACTGCAAATCATGATAAATAACAAGCAGAACAGAGAAATATGCTGAAATCCCGTAGGTAACTGAAAATCATTAGCATATTTGAGTTAAATGCATGTATTATTGAAAATATCATGCAAAGAATCATAAATAATGATAGAAATCATGCAAATATCAGCCTGTAGGCACATTATTTGACTAAATTCACAGTGCAGAGGTAGAATTGTTGGAGATTTATGCAAAGCAAACATCTAGAGCAGGATATTTGAAGATAATGATGATGAACTTTGCAGAAACACGTAAGGCCCCTGAATGGAAAACAGCAACACACATCAACCACTGAGTAACGTCAGTAGATTAAGACCTAATCAACGGAGACTTGGGATCATGAATTCTCTGAATTCATCGTATCTTTCAAGATGAGTAAAGGTTGTTGTGTAACTTTTATTCTATGTTTGTGAATGACTAACATCATGACCAACATAAATTGGTGCTAGAAGGAGGGCCCGACCGGAAGATCACAATCATCATCAGTATTTTCAGGTTTGATGATGTATAAGAGTAAGGTAACCTCACATCACTCATGAATTTCAGTAAATTTCGTAAATATTTGCTGTGACAAGATTGTATATGCACATTCTATGTAAAGATTTCCAGATCTCACATGAATATTGCAGGCTTTACAGTAGATCTCTCTGAATTCACTAATATCGGCTAAAGATGCGCAAATTTGTTCAAGCTTTGAGAATTTGAGCCTTAAACACTTGAGATTTTGTGCTACGGGTCAGGATATCCCAATATCCTGTCATATTTGCAGTATCTTCGCAAATATTTCGTAAATATCCAGTCTGATTTACTGTTTAACCGCAAATACCACCTCATCCGGTGGAATCCAGCGAATATTTGCAAAGTTTCAGCCAATTTGCTTCCAAATCGAGAAATCCTGGCTTACAGGATAAATACCAGGTCTAGACCTAGTGAAGTTTTTGAAGAATTGCCTGTTAGAGGTTTCAGACCTAGGACTGTGGACATTCACCATACTCCAGAGTCTAGTGCGTCCAGAACTTCACCGGGACCGCCTCCTGTAACCCCTGTCGGTTTGCAAATACCTTCCGGTATATCCGTGACACCTCCTGTTCAAACCCAGGGTATACCTTTAGTTCAACCTCAGCCAACTGCACCACCAGTCCAGCCCCCTCAGGCTGCAATGTCTTTCTTTGTAGCGGAGTCACGCTTGACTTTTACTGCATATCATGAGTTACCAAAGAATCCGGACAAACTTTGTCCAAGGTATCATCCTTATCAAGATGCTGATGATCATATCAGGACATTTAAAGAAGCATGCTGCAGAGCCAGAATAGAACATCAGGACGTGGTGTGCAGATTATTTCCTTTTTCCCTAGGGGAAGAGGCTTATAATTGGTTCATCAGTCTTGGCCAAGCTTCTGTCGGTTCGTGGGCTGTCTTAGAGAAAGCCTTTGTTGACAGGTTCAAAGTCCCTATTGATCCATCCATGAATTACCACATGTTTGCCACAATCAAAAGATTTGAGAATGAACCTATTGCCAATTTCAATGCTAGGTTCCAGAAAATGTTGTCCAAACTAGTTGCCCCATATGTGGTGACTGATGCTGCTGCTAGGAGTATATATTATTTAGCCCTGGATCCATTAACTTCCATGTTCATCAGGAGAACACATCCTGAGATCACTACTTTGACAGGAGCTTTTCAAGAAGCTATCAAGGTAAATCAGCAGTTGATACCTGCTCCTACTCCAAATATAGCATTCCCTACTTTGCCTGGCATGCAATCACAATATCCAGCACAATATCCTGCAGCTTATCCTTCACAATATCCTGCACAATATCCAAATGGATCATTGATGCCCCTAGCAGTCATGCCTGCACCTTTGCAAGTACCTCCATTGAGTATTATGCCTCCTCCTAATGGAAATAGCCAATTGCCACAATATCCTGCACATGCTCAGACACCTCAGGGTACAAATCTATCCAACAATAACCATGGATCTTCTTTTTTCAAGCCTCAGACTGAAAATATAGTGGCCAAAGCTCAAGAGGAGAAGGAGGAAATCAAAGAAATTTCTGCTCAACTCAGAAAACTCACCACAGAAGTAACACATTTGAGAAATCAAGGGTTTTATTCGCAGTCAGGTCAGAATAGGAGTTATTCCAATGACAGACCAAACTACCCTGACAGAGGATATAACAACAATAACTTCAACAATAATGGTGGAAACAATAATAATCCTCCTAGACAGCCCAGAGTGTGGAACTCCAAGCCAAATAATGGTTCATTACCATCACCCCTAGACAATCAGCCTCCTGGTGAAGCCAAACAGACTACTAGAGTCAATCTTGCTGAAGCAGCCCTTACCAATTGGTGCAGGATTCACAATACAAATGCACATGCAGAATTAGATTGTCCACAATTTAGGATTGCTGCCAGCATCTTTCAGACTGAAGTGTCTAATACTTCTGGAAATCCACCTCAGGCAGAAGGAAATGAAATAGTTCCTTGTGGATATGACTCAACTTTTGTGTTAGAAACGTACACAAATCAACCTCATCAGGATTATAATCAGACATGTGAAGAATCTGCCTTAACCTTTGAAACAAACTATGTCTTCCCCTTTGAGGATGAAAATGAACCTGCAAGAGAGCATGAGGAACTACATGCATACCAGCAGCAATATCCTGGTAAGCACAATTATAACCTGAGGAGCAATGCCAACAGACCTGCTGGTCCATTGACATCATCTCTACCTCCAAACAACTTCAACACACCTCCTGATCCTAAGGCTAGCAATAACCCTGGGTTCCCTAAGGTGAATGCTCAATACTTGTCTCCTCAAAACACAGTAACAAAAGTCATAAATGCACCTCAGGAGTCTGACAAGTTAGTCTGCTATTTGGCTAATGAAATAAAGAAAATCAAGATCAGCATGTCCCTATCTGAGTTACTGAAAACTCCTGCCATCAAAAGGGCATTCATGAAGTCACTAGATGATGCTGCTCCTAAAGAAGATAATCATCTTTCAAGACAATCCAATGGCAAAGATCATGCTGCTAAAGATAACTTTATCAAGCCCAAAGTGTCAGCTACAGTCCAAGCTGCTGAAACCTCCCACATGACCTTGTATAGAGATAAAATTGAATCACCTCTGTTTCTCCTCACCATAAGAATGTTCAGCAAGAACTTGCACAACTGTTTAGTTGATTCAGGAGCCTCAACGAATGTTATGCCTTTGTCAATATGCAACGCATTAGGACTGCATCCTGCTAAATCCTTAAAGAAGGTCACTCAACTGGACAAGACAGAAGTAAGTGTCGTAGGAGAACTCACTCACATTCACATGCAGCTAGCATCTGATCCTCGGATCCAGTATTACATTGACATTCAGGTAGTGGACATACCTGATACATATGGGATGTTGCTTAGCCGAGATTGGTCTAAAACGCTTAACGGATATATGTCCACAGACTTCAGTCACATGTGGTTACCATGGAAAGGTATACCTAATCAGATCAGGATTGATGCTGAGCCTAGGATGAAACATATGATCACGGAATATAACAAAACAAATGAGATCATGTATGTAAACGTAGAACCTGGAGTTTATCACATTAGGCCACAGACTGTTAAAATAGAAGAGATCCTGATGCTGGATGTTCATCATCATCATGATGATGATTATCATCAGGACATGCCGAGTCTGGAGTTTGGTAATAATCCAGATAATGAGAATGAAATGGATCGCTTCAGAGATTTTGAGATGCATTTATCTACTCAGGTAAAACGTTGCCAATTATTGAATATATCTGCTAATGATATTTTGATTGATGGATGGTGCAGATTACACGGCGAAGCACACTCAGAAAAGACTTGTGAACCATGCTTAGACATGATGATACTGGAGCAAACGTATAGTGAAGCATCATCATCATATTCCAAGGTGAGTGCTACATCTGATGATGATGATGATATTAATTCTTATTTGTCTCCTGCAGGAACAGAAGAGTCGACAGATCATGATGAAGATCATATCCAGAAAACAGAAGAGGTCCTGGTGTCGGATCCGATAAATGATATCAGAAAAGAAAAGATCACTCCTGGTAGTGATTGCTTGATGGAATCAGATTATGAGTTGTCTGATGAAGATAAAGGCAGTGACCTGGCGAAGTTTGAAGAATTTCTGGTAAAAGAAATAGAAAAGATGACACGACAGCGTAAATCTCCCCAGGAGGTTTTAATTAGAGGTTGGTGTAGGCTGCATGAGGCACCTCACTCAGAAACAACTTGCTCACTATGCTTACATATTTTGAAGAAGCATGCAGCTGTATATGTTGAACATCATCCTCCTGCTGAGATGGAAGAGAAAACAGAAAAGCCATCAGGCTCATCAAATAAAGGAAAGAAGAGACTTGAGGATGACATCCCCAAGTTAAAGTGGATATCAGGCGGAGCAGCAGCCAGAGCTGCAAAGAAGAAAGGAAGTTCAAGTAAATATCCTGTTGAAGACAAATGTCCTGCTGAAGATAAGCCTTGGATCCTGAGGTTTGATGGATCCAAATCCAAGCAAGGTGCTGGGGTAGGAATTGACCTTATTGATCCATCAGGGAAATCCTACTTAGCAGCTTACAGACTATAGTTCCCCTGCACCAATAATGTCGCAGAGTATGAAGCTCTGATTCATGGAATGTTGTTTGCCCATAAGAAGAAAGTGAAGATCTTGCATGTCTTTGGAGATTCAGAACTGATTGTGAGACAAGTAAGAGGAATTTACTCTTGTAATTACAGAAAGCTATCAAATTACAGGCATCGTGTGTGGGACTTGATTGAAGATTTTGATGCCTTTAATATCGTTCACGTACCAAGAGAACAGAACCAGAGGGCAGATGCACTTGCCCAGGCCGCCAGTACGTTGGAACCGCTGTCTATATCTGGTCTGAAGAGATTTTCAGTAGAATTGGTGTCAGTACCTTCAGTACCTGACAATGTGACTAATCTCCAAGTGTTTGATGATGATCAGCACATTCTGGACTTCATATCAAACAGAGACATATTTGAAGCTCAAATTATAGATGAGAATGATATGGAAGATCATGTCTGGGAAGAAGATGAGATATTAGAGTTGCCTAGCAACAGAATTCCCAAAGGTATGATTGAATTAGAAAGAGCCTTTGATCTAGATAATATGCTCAAACATAAAGATCTGCCTAAGGCAGATGGAGGTCAATATTCACAGGTGAATATTGGACAAGCTGATGACAAGAGAAATGTCTTATTGGGTAAGGTTTGTACACCAGAAGAGTTAGAAGGAATAACTCAGGCCCTTAAGGATTACATACATGTAATTGCATGGACTTATGATGAGCTAAAGACATATGACACTTCTGTCATAACTCATACTATACCTCTCAAGCCAGATGCAAAACCTTTCAGACAGAAGCAGAGGCCAGTCAATGCTCTGCTTGAACCAATCATCCTTGAAGAAGTCAAGAAATTGTTAAATGCCCAGATAATATTTCCTGTAAGGCACTCCACTTGGGTGGCGAATCTTGTGCCAGTCAGAAAGAAGAATGGAGACATCAGATTATGTGTAGATTTCAGGAACCTGAACAGAGCATCAAAAAAAGATAATTATCCTTTGCCCTCTTTGGATGAAGTTCTACAAATTGTGAATGGAGCCAAGATGATGTCCTTCTTGGATGGTTTTTCAGGATACAACCAAGTGATGGTTGATAAAATTGACAGATTAAAAACTGCCTTCACCACAAAGTGGGGGATATTTGCATATAGACGTATGCCATTTGGACTTATAAATGCTGGAGCTACATTCCAGCGAGCAATGGACATAGCCTTCAGAGGCTTAATAGGAAAATGTATAGTCATCTACATGGATGACCTAACAGTATTCTCCAAGGAAAGAGGAGATCATGTTGCTGACCTCAGAAGTGTACTGAAGAAATGTGAAGAATATGGAATATCTTTGAATCCTAAGAAGTGCATATTTGGAGTCACAACAGGAAAATTACTAGGCCACCTGATCACAGAAGATGGAATTATCATTGATCCTGACAGGGTGGAATCTATTATGAAGTTACAACTTCCAGGAAGCAAAAAGGAACTTAAATCTTCTTTTGGTAAGATAAATTTTGTGAGGAAGTTCATCACAGGCTTTGCTGAGATTGTCAGACCACTAAATGCCATGTTGAAAAAAGATACACAAATTGAGTGGACACCAGAAGCCAAGGCTGCCTTTGAAGATATAAAGAAGGCCATTTCAGATGCTTCTGTCCTCATTAGTCTAGATTATACAAGAGATTTCTACATCTACTCATTTGCCTCAGAACATACTTCTGCAGCAGTGTTAACTCAAAGAAATAAAGAGAAAGAAGAGAAACCAATTGCTTTCATGAGCTGTCCTTTCAGGGATGCTGAGTTGAGATATGTAGATGTTGAAAGACAGGCACTTGCATTAGTCAGAGCAGTAAAAAAGTTCAGACATTATATACTGAGAAGCAAAGTGATTGCTGTGGTACCAGATGCAGCAGTAAAGATGCTGCTGATGCAGAGTGAACCTGGTGAAAAAAGGGCCAAATGGATTACTATATTACAAGAATATGACATGGAGATCACACCAATGAAGCTAGTAAGAGGACAAGCTCTGAGCCAGATGATATCTGAAACTGATCCAAACATCATCAGTCAGCAGTATGTGATCAATGAGAAAGACAATGGGGAATGGTATTCAGACATCAGGCACATCCTGATCACGGGAAGATGTCCTTCAAGAATGCAAGCCTCACAGAGAAGAGCCTTAAAGATAAGATCCCAGAAGTATATGATGAAGGGAGGAACCTTGTTCAAGAAGAATTATGAAGGAATATACCTGAGATGCTTAGAGAAACCAGAAGAAAATAAAGTTTTAACAGAGTTACATGACAAGTTTGGTACTGCACACGGATCAGCATTAGCCACAACACATGCAATCCTCAGAGCAGGATATTACTGGCCTACAATTTTTAAAGACACAGCTGATCATGTTAAATGTTGTCATGTTTGCCAGGTTGCTGCCAACAAAGAAAAATATGCTGCACAACCATTGCAGCCAGTGATGGAAGAGCGCCCATTTGCACAGTGGGGCATGGATTTCATAGGACCGATCAATCCTCCGTCTTCTTCAGGCCAGAGGTATGTCCTAACGATTATTGATTATTGTACCAGATGGACTGAGGCTATCAGCAGCAAAACTTGTACTGCTGATGATGTCATTAAATTTCTAGAAAGCAACATTGTCACCAGGTATGGAATTCCTTATGCATTGGTAAGTGATAATGGTTCTGCCTTCATTTCCACCAAATTGTCAAGTTGGGCTTTTGATCATGGGATCATACTTAAGTTCTCATCCAATTACTATCCCCAGGGAAATGGATTAGCAGAATCCACCAATAAGAATTTACTGAGTATCATAAGAAAATTGATAGAGAAAAATCCCAGGGAATGGAACTCATTTCTGAAATATGCCTTATGGGTAGACAGAACTAGAATAAAAATTGCATTGGGAAACTCACCCTTCCAACTAGTATATGGGGTAGATCCTATCCTCCCTGTAAACTTGAAAATTCCTACTCTACAGTTTGCCCAAGACTATCTAGGCATAGATAATAAACAGGAAGTCAGGTTGCTTCAGTTGATGCATCTGGAAGAAAAACAAAGTCAAGCGATTGGCCAATTTGCAAAACATCAGGCTGTTGTCAAACACTGGTTTGACAAGAGAGCCAGAATTAAAGCTTTCAGGATATTAGATTTGGTCCTGATGTGGGATAAAGCCCATGAAAGGAAAGGTGATCATGGTAAGTTTGATAGATTATGGATAGTTCCCTTTCAGATTTCTGAAATTTTAGGAGACAGCACTTATAGGCTTAAGAACCTGACAGGTGAGGATGTCCCGTTGCCAGTCAATGGACAATTCCTCAAACATTATTTCCAGGCCTGAATGACTTCATGACAGTCATATGTATCATATTGTATATTTGTATAGTTGTTTGTACAGTTTGCTTGTTGTTGTTGTTGTTTTGTTGGTTGGGACCTTGTTCTGGTAAGTCAGGATGATGCACTTCATCACCCTAAGAAAATAATTAAATTGTTGGGATTCAGATGATGAGATCACATTTAAATATAGGTTATGATTCATTCTAAGAAGTGTTCATGATCAGGTTTATGATGTCTTTTCATTAGGGTGCTTCTTCTTGGTCAAAGTGAATCAAACACAATGAAACACCTAACAGCCTTGGGTTTGTTGAAGATATGAGTATAGGTGTTAAGTGAAAAATCTAAAGGGACTCCCTTGCTACCAATACAATCTCCAACCTAAAGCTGCAAGTGACTACACCTTGTATAAATGAGCTGACATGATGATATCAAATATAAATTTTTAAGGGAAAATCATAAACGAAATAAAATTAGGCCATCTAAGTAACTCTACCGGGGCTATGGACGCCTGCTGGCAGTGGGGCTCTACTTAGGGAGATTGTATAGATAACCTTGCCGGGGCTATGGACGCCTGCTGGCAGCAAGGCTCTATCCAGGTTGGCTATGAGGGATGATCTCCAACTATGTAGTTTAACACCAGTTACTTATGTTTTCAACTTACTTTCAAGATGAGGATAATTAATCATATGCACACACCTGATCCTTTGTTAGCTTTATCACCATAATGAAATTTTATCATTCAGAGGATCATGATGATTTTACTTAGACAGAATTAGAACACTATAGATAAATGTGATCACATCACTTGAATCATTGGAATTTGTTTATTTTCTTTGGTGGCAAGTTGTTGTGTGGTTACACAACACGCCCCATTTTGACTTGGCAAAACAGGGACCCAACTTTTGTTCTGGTTTGTGTTGTCTGCTTTCTGGCGGTTTGGTAAAAATAGGTCAGGTGCATCATCATCATGAAGGTCAGGATGAGGTAGGTCATCATCATGAGGTCAATTTGTCAAAGTTCATATTTTGTTCCTATGACCTCATGGTTAGAAAGAGCTTGAAATTCCATGCAGGTTTGCCTTTTACATCACTTGAAAATTCGTCCATGTGAGGGAGTTATGCACAGTCAAAGTTTTGGTCAAACCTGATATTCGCATGAAGAGGGTCATATGTTATAAACTCAGTTTTGCTGTATGAAGAACATCATCATCATATTTGAAAAAGCCCCCCGATAATATCCTGAGGTCGAAATATCCGGACGTCAACTTTAAGTCATAGTAAGCTTTTCCCGTCGAGCGGTCTTTTGTATCGCGAAAGGTCATCATCATGATCTTGGTCTATCACCCGATAAAAATCATGCAGTCCCAATATCCGGACGTCAATCTTAAGTGATAGTGTGTTTTACCCGTCAAATGACCTTGGAAACATCGCGAGCATCATGATATTTTAACATCACCCGATATTATAATATCATGCTGATATTATAATATCACCCTACTTAGAAAATCCACCATCTGCATAATTTGCATGCGCACGTCAAAGTCCTGGTGATCATCATCATCATGATCTTTCAAGGCAGGATCATATTTCGTATCCTCGTGATCTCCTTTTGCACAATCATGATGATCACCCTATCTTTCGGAGGGAGGGTGATATTCCATTCCTAAGTCATGTTGTCAAGATCATCATGATCTTGTTTCTCTACCCGACATTTCGTAATATCCTCCTGCTGAGAAGTATAACCTTTTGCAAATATCCTGATGACGTCATCCCGACCTGATAAACGAAGAAACAAATATCAGGATGACGTCACCATCACATTTCTCCTTCGGCAGGATATTTTCCAAGGCATGATCCTGTTCGCGAATATGACGATGACGTCATGTTCTAAGATTAACAAAGGCCCCGGATATCCTGATGACGTCATCTGGACATTCAGCATGATCATATTTTAAATCACCTAGTGCGGATATGATGATGATGATGATCATCATCCTGATCTTTCGAGAGGGTTACCTTGGCCGCAAAGGGGTCATATTGCATGCACCACCCGATCATCCTCCTAAGGTGACCCGATATTACATTTATCCCCTGATTTTAACGAAACATGACGGTGACGTCATCCTTTGCATTTTAATGAAGCCCGAATATGATGATGACGTCACCATCATATTCCTTTCCTCAGCAGCAGGATCATATTCCAAATCCTCCTATTTGTCTTCATCATGATGATGACGATGATGTCTTTCTTTCCCCAATATGCAGAAGCGAAACATCCTGATGTGCTTTTCATCGGAGCATTAGGAAAGGAGGAGCATCATATTTCATGATATCCTGCAGCTAGATAGAAGACATAGGGTTGGTCATCATCATGATTTTTGGCGTTGGTATAACTGTTGCCATCGGCCAGGTCTAATATTGTCACCCTGATCATATGTGGTCACGCCGATGCGAATATGATGATGACCCGAAACATACAAGCAGAGCATGCAAGGCCGGATTTGAAATAATTTGTTAAAAGCGGTTATTTCCTTGTATATTTTGACATGCATGATCATATTTGAACCCGATACACATGGAAATGGGCGGGAAAACATGAAGCGATTAGAAATTTGAAAGCCCGACTGCCTGATTTTTGGTCAACGATGGTTGACCTGATTGTTTTTATGCTGTTTATGCATTGAGTGCATATTTTCACAGGTATAAAACCTGATTGCCTGTAGCTGCACATTTTGAGGTATGTTTAATAAAACGTTTAATTCCTGTTGTTTATCCACATGATGATGAACTTAATGTTTGTCTGTTTACTTACAGGAAGTCATGATGCTGCTGCTGAAGCTGATAATTACAAAGTTGCACATGGAGGCAACATGAGCCAGAAATGAGGAGGATGTTGTCAAATATGCTGTTCGCCAGCTGGAGACCGAATCAAGTTGAAGATGCTGGAATATTCTGTGCCAGCTGTACATTTGCCAACTGGCGAAGCATGTGCTTTTCATCTGGACCGTTGATTATTATGAGAGGATCCTGATCCTTGGATCGTTGTAACTGTTTTTGGCAGTTGTTCTATATAAGAGCCAGAGCTTGTCAAAAATAAGAGAGATAACATATTAGAATACACAGACGCATCTGGCGCATTAAGGCTAATTACTGTAGAATCAATTAGGAGATCGGATTACTGAGACTAATGAGGATAGAATTGTTGAAATGTCAAGGTTCTTTCTTCAGATCACTGTAAATGTACCTATTCTTGAGCATACTGAATGGATATGAAGTTTCAGATTACATCCTGATTGTAAATTTTACGTAATCTTCCTGTTGATTTCTGGATATGTACTGGTGAATGCTGTGTTCAACTGGAAGCGCTTTCATTTCATTACATGTTGTCAATTTTTCCTTTGAAGATTTGCACTAGATCATGCGGATTTGTGGAATGTCCTGGTGAAGTATGATTCTAGTTTCCTTCTTTTCATTGCATGTATGGGAGCTTGTATGTGAATCAGTGATCTAAGTCAAGTAGTTTTGGGAATCTCATTCTTTAACCCTTTTCCTTTTTTCAATTTCATAAGTTCATCACCATAACTGCAAATCATGATAAATAACAAGCAGAACAGAGAAATATGCTGAAATCCCGTAGGTAACTGAAAATCATTAGCATATTTGAGTTAAATTCATGTATTATTGAAAATATCATGCAAAGAATCATAAATAATGATAGAAATCATGCAAATATCAGCCTGTAGGCACATTATTTGACTAAATTCATAGTGCAGAGGTAGAATTGTTGGAGATTTATGCAAAGCAAACATCCAGAGCAGGATATTTGAAGATAATGATGATGAACTTTGCAGAAACACGTAAGGCCCCTGAATGGAAAACAGCAACACACATCAACCACTGAGTAACGTCAGTAGATTAAGACCTAATCAACGGAGACTTGGGATCATGAATTCTCTGAATTCATCGTATCTTTCAAGATGAGTAAAGGTTGTTGTGTAACTTTTATTCTATGTTTGTGAATGACTAACATCATGACCAACATAACCCCCACAAAGGAAGTCTCTCTTCAGAACTACTTACAAAGCAGGAGGAAAGGTATGTAAAGTTCTGATTGACTCTGGATCTACTGAGAATTTTGTGTCCATTGAGATGGTAGAAAAGCTTAAGCTTAGAAGACTGCCACATCCTTGCCCATACAAGATCTCATGGCTCCACCAAGGACAACAAACAATTGTGGAACAACAAGCTTGGGTAGAATTTCAAATTGGACCATATAAGGATAGCTTATTGTTTGACATTGCCAAGATGGATGCTTGCCATCTCCTATTTGGAAGACCCTGGCAGTATGACTTGAAAGCATACCATGATGGAGTTAGAAACACATATTCAATCACCAAGAATGGTAAGGTGATAGAGTTGCTACCATTAATGGAGAATGAGCTGGAGTCAAAAGGGAAAGAAGTTAAGGTGATGATGGTAGAAGGCAAACAATTCATGAAAGGGATAGTAGAAGAAGGAGCAATTACATACACTCTAATTCCATGCCTAAAGGTGAACAAGGAACAACAACAAGAAGTTAAGGGAGAGAAGAGGCAAAGGTTCATAGATTCTGCAGTCCAAGAGCAATTGGATAAGTACCAAGGCATCGTCTCTGATGGAATACCAATGTCCCTACTACCTATGAAGGACATCAGCCATTGCATAGATCTGATCCCTGGATCTACACTCCCAAACAAAGTAGCATACAAGCTTACCCCAGAACAAAATGCAGAGGTAGAAAGATAGATTGAGGAATTGTTGGAGACTGGCCTAATTGGCAAGAGTTTAAGTCCATGTGCAGTACCGGCTGTCTTAACACCAAAGAAGGAAGGCACTTGGAGGCTTTGTACTGATTCAAGGGCTATCAACAAGATAACAATCAGGTATAGGTTCCTAATCCCTAGGATAGAAGATTTACTTGATTACTTGGGGGGTGCTAACTATTTCACAAAAATAGATTTAAAGAGTGGCTATCATCAGATTAGGATTAGGCCAGGAGATGAGTGGAAAACTGCATTTAAGACCAATGGGGGGTTATATGAGTGGAAGGTCATGCCTTTTGGTTTGTCCAACACCCCTAGTACCTTTATGAGGTTAATGAATGAGGTCTTGAGGGAATTCATAGGTAAATTTGTCATAGTATATTTAGATGACATCCTGATTTTCAGTAATACAAGGGAAGAGCGCCTCAACCATATAGACTTGGTCCTCAAAAGGTTACATGAAGAACAACTAATGGTCAACTTAGCAAAGTGTTTGTTCATGCAGGAAGAGATCATCTACTTGGGATTTTTTATCTCACATAACAAACTGAAAATGGATCAAGAGAAGGTAAGTGCCATATTGTCTTGGCCAACTCCCAAAACCTTGAGTGATGTTAGAAGTTTCCATGGGTTAGCAACCTTTTATAGGAAGTTTATAAGAGGGTTTAGTCATGTTTGTGCACCCATGCTTGACACCATAAAAGGAGGATAGAAGTGCAGGTTCACTTGGACAAAGGAGGCAGATGATTCATTTGAAACATTGAAGAAGAAGGTGGCAGAGTAGCCAATTCTTGCACTTCCTGACTTCAGCAAGGTTTTTCAAGTAGAATGTGATGCCGGTCACATGGCAATTGGAGCAGTACTCAGTCAAGAAGGTACGCCTATTGCATTTTTTAGTGAGAAACTAAATAATGTAAAGAAGCAATACTCATCATATGATTTGGAGATGTATGCTCTAGTACAGTTACTCAAGAAATGGAGGCATTACTTGATGCCAAAAGAATTCATAGTCTTCACAGACAATTAGGCCCTCAGTTTTATAAATGGTCAAGAGAAGCTGAACTATAGGCATATGAAGTGGGTGGAAACTTTGCAAGCTTTCACCTTTACACTCAAGCACAAGAAAGGGGTTAAGAACAAAGTAGTAGATGCTTTGAGCAGGAGGGTTCTGACCATCAATCAGATCCAACTAGAGAGTGTTGGCATCGATTCCTTAAAGGCCATGTATGATGATGATGAAGACTTTGGAGAGATCTACAAGGTATGTACTTCCTTTAGTGGCAAGTATCATGTTGAGTTCTTTGAATTTCTGATCCAAGATGGATTACTTTTCAAGGGTAGACAATTATGTATTCTAAGGTGTTCTATGAGATTGAATATTATTCAGGAGAAACATTGTGGGGCTATGGCAGGACATTTTGGTCTAGATAAGACTCTTGATCTTGTGAAGAGGCATTACTATTGGCCTAAGTTATAGTCCGATGTGAGAAGATTTGTGGAGGCATGTGTAATTTGTCAGAAAGCAAAAGGGAGATCCACAAATGCAGGTTTGTATCAGCCACTACCCATTCCTTCTAGGCCATGGGAGAGCATCAACATGGACTTTGTATTGGGTTTACCTAGAACAAGGAAAGGATATGATAGTGTTTTTGTGGTTGTAGATAGATTTAGTAAAATGGCACATTTCTTGCCATGCAAAACTACTTGTGATGCTTCATATGTTGCTGATCTATTTTTTAAGGAAATAGTGAGGATACATGGATTGCCATTGAGCATAGTCTCAGATAGAGATGTAAAGTTTATTGGCCACTTTTGGAGGACTCTTTGGAAGAGGCTTGGAACCAATTTATCCTTCTCATCAGCCTACCATCCTCAAACAGATGGGCAGACTGAAGTTGTTAATCGTTCATTGGGAAATCTGTTAAGGTGTTTAACAAGGCAACATGGAGCGAAGTGGGATAATATCCTACCACAAGCAGAATTCTCCTATAATGACACCATCAATAGGAGTACAGGGAAGTCACCTTTTCAGGTAGTATATGGTCTTCATCCAAGAGGTATTTTAGAGCTGAGAGATCTGCCTATAGGAGAGCCTATTGGTGCAGATGGAGAAGCTTTTGCATCAGCTATCAAAGAAGTGCATGATCAAGTAAAGAACCAGCTTCAACAGACCACATTGAAGTACAAAACATATGTTGATAAGAAGAAGAGGGATGTATAGTTTGATATGGGAGATTTGGTATGGGTTAATCTGAAGAAAGAGCGGCTCCCAAAAGGTAAATATACCCAGCTAATGGAAAGGAAGATTGGACCATGTCAGATTTTGAAGAAGTGAGGGCAGAATGCCTATGAGATCCAACTTCCCCCTGATCTTGGATTGTCACCCATTTTCAATGTATGTGATTTAACTCCATACAGGCAACATGTAGATGTAGAACAAGAACCCCTACAGGATGTAGCAGATGATAATATTCCTAAGCATGATCCACCGAAATTAAAAAAGCTATTAGACTCAAGAGTGGAAAAGAGGACAAGGAACAAAGAGTACATGGAGTATTTGGTGGCTTGGAATGGGACACCTGATTCAGAGGCAATTTGGATGATTGCAGATCAGATCACAAACAATGGCGCAGACCTTCAAAATCTGATCTCAAAGGGGCTTGAGATCTCTTCTCCCGGGGAGTATGGTGCAGGAGCATCCCTTCAGAAAACCAAATATACATCTGAGGGAGAAGACTAAGTTTTAATATGGCTTATGCATTTCATACTTGTCAAATGTAGCATTTGTGTTGACATTTCATGTTTATTTTAATGTTGGCATTTTATGTTTGTTTTAATATCTCTTCTCCCGGGGAGAATTTGGACATCATTAGGCACTTGGGTTAGGTGGAGGATTAACCAAATGTGTCATATTACTAGGTGTTTTGCTGTCTTGAGATAAACAGGTGTCGTATGATTAGTTAGGATTTTGATTATAATCTTGGTTTAAGAAAAATACCGAAAACACAGGAGAGGGGGCATCGGATAACAAAATAGGGAAGGTGGTCGAGGAAAAAAGAGTTCTTCCACCTTCAGAAAAATCTCTATAATTAGTCTGTGTGTGATAATGTGAAATGAAGAAATAGAAATTCTGTAATTTGTGTTCTACCAAATTCTGGATTCGGTGTAAATTCTCTGTATATCAAACGGTCTTGTATATTATTTGTATAGATTTGCCTTGTGTTTCATTCAGTTCTTCTGTGGTCGAGATGTAGGATTAAATCCATTCCACTGGTGGATTTTTGTGAAATCAGTAGAATGGATTGTGTATATTAGTTTTTTGTTCATTTTTCTTGTGTACGATGGGCACGATAGAATGGAAATTACATAATTCATCATAGAAAACGTTATCAGCGGGAAGTTCAAACATGCATCAATTGTATGAGGAGACAGTCTGTGAATATATCGCATTCACATGCAAGCAACTTCCTGTGTATATGCTGTGAAAATGGTATGTATAAAAATCTGTTTGAGTCCAGTTTGTGTTGGTTGCTAAATATATAATTCCTGTATATATCACAAATGTATGAAGGTGCATTTCATGAGTATATCACGTTTGTATGTAAATATACATTTCATGGATATCTTGCATCTGTGTATCAGGTTGAATCATATCAGGGGAACCGATAATAGATGTTTGCAGGTGGATTGAACCAATTCAAAGGTTCAACGCTTCATCGTAGTAAGGGTTGTCGACAGTTGAACCACCGGTTGAACTGGTTCAATGGTTCAATGGATACAGTGGGTTCAGTTGGTTCGTCGGTTCAACCAAGAGTATCGGGTTCAATGGTTCACTAAGCCCGAAGGTTAAATTGGTATAGTCTATGCGACGGGAGTATATTGAACTGCTAGTGTATGTTGAACTAAATAATTGAAGGTTCAACGGTTCAATAGGTTCTTTGGTTCAATGGAGCAAAAGGTGCCGATAGCTGAAATAATGGTTGAACCGATTCAGTAGTTCAACGGTTCAACGAGCTCATCACTGATAGTGTTTAAGTGTGCGATAGTTGAATCTGCGGTTGAACCAGTTTGAGGGTTCAGTAGTTCAATGGTTCAGTGGTTCAACCCTTAGTTGAAGGTTTAATGGTTTGACTATATGTTCATGGGTTCAATGAAGAGAGAGAGGTTTCAAAAATTTTGATCTACAAAACTGAATGTATTTGACCAATGGGGATACAGACAATGGTAAATGCTTGTGGGTGAGGAGCTGACATCAGTTATTCGCGTTTCTGTTGCTTACTCTACAACATTTCTTCTCCCTTTGATCCTTTCAAAGAACAATCGAAGGAAGCTCCCCAGTTAGAGCCAGCTGTTATCCTCAAAATTAGCTGCACTCAATTTTGTAGGATGACCCCTATGAAACTTGTCTGTTTCATAGCCTGTAACTCTAAGCATGCAAATTGAGGAAAGTTCATTTATTCTCGTGCATGGTCCCCTAGCTCTGGAGAATCTATCTGAATACCTCCTTGTTTCGATTCCTCAAAGTTTACATATTGAAGTCAAATAGCAAACTAACCAAACAAGGGAGTTTGAAGTTTCCGGGAGTTAGAAAATTTTTTGTTTACATGCAGTGGCAGTGATTTTTACTGCCAATGCATGTTCATGTCTTTGTCAAATGCAAGGGTGGCAATTTTTGCCACCCATGCATATTGTTTCCCTTAGTATGTGTGGAGGCGGTAAATTCTATTGCCTAAGCATCTCCCAGTTCAACTCATGTGTAATTAATACACATTAAGTCATGTCTTTTAAATCATTTTTATAGGTTTTATTACTTTTATTTTTCATTGATCTTTGTTTATTTACCTCTGTAAACTCCCTACGCCATTGGAGACTCTTTGAAATCGCTACATGTGCGTCACTTGGTGGATTCCAGTAAAGATTTCAACTAGGGTTTTCATCTTTTCCTATTTTGTTAGGTGAGTCTTTCTTTTCCTTCCTTTTTCATTCTTGTCTTTTAAATAAGATTTTATACCCTTTGTCGATTCGTTGTACGTTTTTGTCCTATCCATTTCTAAATTAACTTATTTTAGTTTTCATCTTTCTCTTGTTAGGGTTTATGTTTTTTCTTTGTAAAAATGGCTAGTCCTCCCTGTTAACGTGTCCTGCATCTTTATGGGCGGCATTTTTACCATCTTTATCTTTTGCTTTCATTTGCAGTTCGAACCATGAGTTTTTTTCGTAGATGATGATGATTTTTGTTGTTTTTGTTCTTTGCTTTGGAGTGTTTTTACCTTGCATTGCATTGGCAGTGATTTTCACCGATCGCTCAATTAAAACCCTACCTGTCTCATGTGCGAGAGATGAAAATCACCATTGATACATGGCGTTAGTGTTTGTCTTTCCCAGATGTAGGGGTGGCAATTTTCACCGCCCATACATAGACTACATTTTTCTTAATGTGCATGAGTAGCGTAATTTGCTGCCTATTTTGGAAACTTGTAAGCTTTTCCCTAAGTGTAGGGGTGGCGATTTTCGCCACCCATATATCTTTACTCAGGTTCTACCATGTGTAGGGGCGGCAATTTTCACCGCCCATACATGAAAGTTATACTTTCTAAAAGATGTGGAAGTGGTTATTTTTATCACCTGAGCACAGTAAGGTTTTATCAAAACACCAAGTATACGATGCACTAGTGGTGTTTTTCCCCACCTATACACTTTGGAAGCACTATACCCCCAATATGTAGGGATGGCAATTTTTTTCGCCCTTACACCAAAAACAATTCCTCTTGCATGCAGAGGTGGAGATTTTTTCCGCTCGTGCACTATCTTCCCAAAATTCTCTAACTTTGGAGAATTTTTCCCTTTTGTTAACTTTTGTCCTCTATCACTCAGTTGCTTGCTTTTATTTCTCTCAAGCCTTGCCAAGATCTTGCTATTGATCATGATCTTCAACATTATAGTTCCCCCATTTGCCAAATTTTCCCTAACACTACAAAATCATGCCTTTTATGTTGTAGTTGCTTATGCAAGATTGCCAAGATCCATTTTCCAACCAAGGGAGTCTGTATTTTAGATGAGTTATCCTTCACCAAAGAAAGTTAAAGCCATGAAGTATAAATACTAGGGTGTGTTTCTTGTGACCTCAGTCACATCTAATGTGGACAAAATCCAGGATACAAAAATTGGTCATGTGGATATGGTTGAGTTTGTAGAAAGGACAAAGCAACAATCTCCAAGTCATTACATGAAGAGGATCGTGGAGAGTAATATTCATTTGGTTGCTTCCTTTCCTGTAGCAGTACATAATCCTGAGTTTGTTCTTCAGGTGGCTCATTTCTATAATAGAAATAATAGAACAGTTGCATATGCTCAAGGTAATGTGATTCTGAGGTTAGATACAGAATTCATGGACAAAATCTTCATGTGTCCTGGTGTAGAGGATTATACAGAGATTGACTTTAGTATTGCTCAGAAGGAGTATGATAAAGATACTGAGAAAGCAAAGAGGGTCATAAACACTAAATGGTTAAAAACTGTAAGGCCAAATCTTTCCAGATGGCCTAGAAGTTTCCCAAGAAGTGATTTTGTTGAAGAGGTCAATGACCTAATAACTCTTCTCAACAGAGTTAGGGGGCTTTCTTCTTCCTCCACTTTTCATGAGTGGATGTACCCTTATATCAAACTCATCCTCCAGGGAAAATAAAAGATCTTTTGGGGTGAGCAGATAAGCAATGCTCTTCATGAGCAATTGACCAAAGTATCTACAACCTCCAAATTCTACATGACATCCTATTTGGTCTATCCAGCTGCTTCAAAGACAAGTTTCCCAGGGTTAACATCTGAAGGAGACTGGAGAGTTGTACTTGTGTATCAATACTACCCCCAGTTGACTCTAAAGGGATCAATCCATCATTTCCAGAGGGTAAATGATGCTTTCTTTGTAGTGTTTATGTGTCTTTTTGATCCTCAACTAGAGTAGAAGAGAGTTTCAGATGAAGCTTGGGAAGTTGTGAACACTTTTGGTTGTTTATATCTCCAATTCCCAACTTTCACTTATCTGAGGGTTGGTTATTTTCAAGGCTATCCATGTATGTTGCCCAAATTTCCTAGTGATAGAATTGTCTTGATGGAATTATGCCAGCATATGATTGTTGTGCATAACAAGCAGATGGAGTTGAAGAAACTTGGCTTCAAGTTTCCCTTTGAGATTGGTAAATATTCCATTGCTACTTCTGCTAAGGCCAAAGCTCTTGAAACTGAGATGTAGATGGTAACAATGAAGCATTTTAAGAGGAGATGTAACTTTAACTTTAGGAGGGTAAAGGACAAGATAAAGAAAAATAGCACTAATCAAACATGCAAAGTAAATAATACAAAACACAAGAGAAATACCAGATTTCAGATTACACCAAGGAGACCAAGACCAAGATTGTGAAGGGGGAAAAACAAAGAAAAACCCCCTGTGTATATGCAAGTGGCAAGAAGCCAAAAAAAGATTACAGAGAGAGTGAGAAGCTTCTTAATGAGAGAAATGAGAAGATGAAGAAGAATAATAAGAAGATATCCATGAAGAGATAATGTGTGGAAAGAGAGGAGGAGACACCTCTTAAATAGAGGTGAAGAATGGAGTTATGCGTAACTCCCATATGCCACCTTGCATAAGGTGTGTGCCACATGTTTCCTCTTAAGGAGGAATCTACCAAAATATAGATTATTCCTACAGAAGGAATAAAAGAGGTGTTATTCGACATGTGGGGATAAAACACCAAATTAATAAAATACAAAAATATAATATAATTTTCATGAAGTAAAGATTAATTTATAACAGTCTCTATCACATATCCCTATGGTGGAAGACGTATGGGCTAACTTGAGGACTCAAGAGGAGATCAGGAAACTGGACTATTGCAGATTAACACTAAGTCAAATTGAAGACTTAGAATTGGCTGATATCTCAGAGGGAATGGTAGATGATGAAGACATTGTGAATCCCAAATATGTTAATGAGAATGTTGAGGGTTCTCCTTTGCCTGTTGTTTTATGGTCAAAGAAAGAATTAACTTCAATAAGGAAAAGATTTGACCCTATCTTGGAAAATACACATGTATGGCTAAAGGGCAAAGGGATTCAGTTAAAATTTTTTATCACTGGCTCTAAGGAAGAAACTCTTGAGCAAACAGGTAAAAAGGTAGAAATAAGAACCAAAAATAAGAGTGATGCATCGAGTTCTTCCAAGGCTCCTAAGACTAAAATAAAGTTTGTATCAAAAGGTGGCAAAGCTAAAGTGACAATGGATGAGCCAGGTGGAGGAGAAATGGAAACAGATGAATAGGCAACCGAGGAGCCTGCTGATGTGGAAATGGCTACTGAAGAGAAGTCTTCAGAGGAGAAGGAGGATGAACAGGAAGCAGAGAAAGAAGATGAACAGGAACAACTAGAGGAACCAATCATGTCTCCTCAAAAAGACATGACACAAGAACCTCAAGTTTCTTCTCCTTTGCCTACATTGCCTATTTCAGATTCCATTCATGTTGTCTCAAATACCCCATTGTCTCCAATTGTGATTCAGTCTTCTGGTCCTTCTACACCATCTTCTTCTAGGACAAGTTTTGATAGTCCTAAGATTGCCTTTGACACTATTTTTGATTCTTCAGGATCTATACCAAGTTTATCTTCTCCTTCTTATGATATTGGTGATCAAATAATTTTGGATCAATTTGTTTCAAGTACTGAGCAGGTTGCCAATGTCAATGTGCTAGGTGCCATCTTTACAAACACTTCTCCAATTGTTCCCACAACTAGTGTGAGTGCACCTCCTTCTACACCAGTAATGGATTCAAATCCAAGTGCTAGTTTATCAGTGCTTCCTCTGTGGCTCTCGTCTTATACTCCAAAAAGAAAGAAGCAAGCCATCTCTCCAGATGACTTTAACTTCGAGAAGCTGATACCTGTCAAGGAAAAGACTAAGAAGAAGCCTAAGAATCTCTCCCAGCTTCTGGAAGATAAAGGTCACAAGTATGTAGAAATTGCTCAACCTCCACTAGATGTAACCATTGAGGATTTCAATATGAATGATTATTCAATCTCTAGGATTGAGCTAGGGAAAATCACTCATGAAAGTGCTAAGGCCAATGTGCAGTCAACCCTCAATTCTCTAATTGTAAAATTTGATCATGAGAAAGAGATAAAGGATCAGTATAAGGCAAGAGTGAAAAAACTGGTTGCAATCATCCAAAAAGCTGAAAAGGTTCATGCTAGAGGAAAGGTAGACAGAGAATATCTTGAAAGGTTGCGTGCACAAGGGGTACTTCTTCTGACAAGTACAGTTAAGAAGAAAAATAAAATGGAGAAGGTAAGATCTGAGTTAGATGAACTGGTTGATGTTTTGTCTCTGGAGATTGAGTATTTGGATGCAAGTCTTGAAAAATGGACCAATATGAAGAAGATGAAATTGAAAACCTTGGTATCAATTGGAATAATTTCAAATCAGGAATCATATGTGCAAACCAAGGAGTCTTTGATTCATCATAGTAATGTGTTGAAAGATTTGATCAAGGATATGCAAAGTGCGCAGGAGCTCAGTGAAGATAGTGATGTTGATCTTCTTCATAAGTTGGAAGAACTTCCATGCCAACTGACAGGTGATGATAATCAATTTCTTTGTACTGATGAAATGATCCAGGAATTCAATAAGATGATTTAGAGAGATTTTGAAGAAGAATTTTTTTAGTCGCTTCTATGGATAAGTTACTAGATAATCAATTGACTCTAGAAAATTTGAAGGTCAAATTGATAAGTCATGAGAAAGCAGCCACTACAATCAAAGATGCAATAACTAGAGCCCATGTCATTTCTAAGAACACTGTTGGTCTAGACAGTATTGACATGCAAACTGTGTTCACAATGTATGAGGATTTCCTCAAGAAGGATGGTGGTGGAGGTTAATCTAGATGTTCGTGCCTTAGCTAATTTTTCATATGCACTTTGTATTTAGTTTTGGACATGTCCACATGTACTTTTTAAAAATGTAACATGTGTAAACAAAGGAAGTCCTAAGTCAATAAGGACTCTTTTGTTGAATAAGTCAAAGTAGTTAGACTTTTTCCTAGATTAGCTTTTGGCTCTCACCTATAAATATGAGAGAGCTCTTTTGTAATTATCTATCTTTTATCTATTGCAAGAAAACTCTGCCGAATTGAAAAACAAGTTGAGACTTTGTGTTCATTTGTGAAAATCATTTTTCAAATATTTATCAATACAAGAGAGCAAGTTAAATTCCAATCTTTGTCTTGGAGTGATTTGTTTTATGATAGAATTGTTCTTACGTCTTTGCTATCATATTATCTTTGATAAGTAATTGAAGTATGAGGGTTTATTTCAAGTGATTGAGGAGTATTCTAAATTTGATTATAATAGACTTTGGGCTATAAAATCATTTGTGAGAATTGTGTTGTGTTCGTGAATGAGAAATAGCTTGAATACTTTGTGCTGCAAGTTATTATCTTTGATCTATTTATCTCATCTTGGCGTATAAGTGAAGACTTTGGGCTGCACTTTACTCCAAATCATTTTATTTTCAGTTGGTGAAAGAGGCAATGGAAGACTTTGTGTTTCTATGGGTTTTGTGGTAACTCATAGTTCTTTGCATAGTATTAGTTTGTCGAAATCATTATCATAATGTGTAAACATATATTTTCAAAAAAGAGAATATGATGGAATGGAATCACCCCAAATATAGTTCTTAGTGTAAATAAGTTTTATCAGTTATTAGTTTGTAATAGCTTTCAATCAGAGGGAGCCTCCCCTTGCTGAGAGGAGAGATTTATTTCATCACATTGAGGTTGATGTAACCATTTTGTCTTTAGTGAGTTGACGACAAAACATTCACCCAACAAGATCAATTTGACATTAATTGTATTCATAATGATCCACCTGTTTAGACTCCCCCTCCACCTCCCCCTTCACCTCATAACCCCCCACATCCAGTATGGGGATCTGATGAGGCTCACTTGCAAGCCTGGATTAATGATAATGTTATATCCATTTAGAACCAAATCATGCTATTCAAAATGAAGCATTGGTTTCTCCACACTTGAGGCGTTTTGGATCTATGATACAAAACATTGTCGATGTCGTTAAGAATATTGATTCGGACTTAGATAGGCATCGACGATGGAGGGAGGAGATGAGACAATTTTATTTAGATGGTCTCTCCTACAAAGATATTTTGGACTTGAAAACAACAAAAGCCCATCTTGCACCTTATTTTACTGACCTTGTCACTAATCAACCTATTCCTGGAATTAAACCTAGGATATCGATGAGGTGGTGTAGACATCCATAAATGTTTGCACATTTTTGGGAGTGATGGTGGATGGTATTTGACTATCCACCACATGCTAATTTGGAGGTCCCTCTTTAATTTTTGAGGAAATTATATGCAGAGTTTGTTTTGGGGCAAAAGCCCAATTATTTTGATTTTAAATCATTTCAGGGTGTTGGTGGCGGCATGCCACAATAGAGGTTAGGGGCACGGGTTGATCCCCAATGCCCTATGCATGCCCAACCTTTTGTAGATCCTCTTGCTTCTACCATTCCTACACCTATGCATCATCGTGCGGTAGTATCCACATTAGGATCTTTGAGTACGCTCACAGGCAACCTTGATGAGCACACTTTAGCGATGACGGCTGCAACTATAGACCACGACCATGGAGGAGCGATGTATGGAGCTGGTCCTAGTACCATTCCATGAGTGTTATCACCCCACATATGTACCAGTTATCATTAGGTATGCTATGGACCTAATCAGGCTAAACCCATTTCGAGTAAACGTGGAGATTTTGGTGGCATCGGTTCATGTGTTGATTTTATTACTATAGAACATCACCCTGTAGACATTTTGACACATGTATAAATATGCATGTATGTGTTTTTAATGAACATATATATCAAAAAAAAATTGCAATGTTTTAACAATCAAATTGTTTGGTGTAGATGACACCGACCATTGGGGAATCGTCTGCTCCTCGAGTTTATATGTAGACACTAGTGCAAGTCAGCCACCCTCACAGGGTATTTTGATTTCAATTTTCTAAATAATATGAAATAATTTTTTAACTTGACTTTTTTAATTTGTAATTCAATCATGAACATATGTTTTAAATATTTATGTTGGTTCAGGGGAGTCAATCGACTTCCACGTCGGTTCCACCTGGGGGGTTGTCGCTCAACGCTCCTACATTGTCAGATGTCTCGTATGAGGTGCAGGTTCATGTATAATGTAAATTAAATTTAAAGTTACTACATACTTACAATTTTGTATTTTGAATTCACTATATGTCAACCTGTTGATCATGATGTTGCTCATTCACAAACATAGAATAAAAGTTACACAACAACCTTTACTCATCTTGAAAGATACGATGAATTCAGAGAATTCATGATCCCAAGTCTCCATTGATTAGGTCTTAATCTACTGACGTTACTCAGTGGTTGATGTGTGTTGCTGTTTTCCATTCAGGGGCCTTACGTATTTCTGCAAAGTTCATCATCATTCCTTCAAATATCCTGCTCTGTATGTCTGCTCTGCATAAATCTCCAACAATTCTACCTCTGCACTGTGAATTCACTCAAATAATGTGCCTACAGGCTGATATTTACATGATTTCTACCATTATTTGCAATTCTTTGCATGATATTTTCAATACTACATGCATTTAACTCAAATATGCTAAGGATTTTCAGTTACCTACGGGATGTCAGCATATTTCTCTGTTTCTGCTTGTTATTTATCATGATTTGCAGTTATGGTGATGAAATTATGAAATTAAAATAAAGGAAAAGGGTTAAAGAATGAGATTCCCAAAACTACTTGACTGAGATCACTGATCCACATACAAGCTCCCATACATGCAATGAAAAGAAGGAAACTAGAATCATACTTCACCAGGACATTCCACAAATCCGCATGATCTAGTGCAAATCTTCAAAGGAAAAGTTGATAACAACATGTAATGAAATGAAAGCGCTTCCAATTGAACACAGCATTCACCAGTACATATCCAGAAATCAACATGAAGATTACGTAAAATTTACAATCAGGATGTAATCTGAAACTTCATATCCATTCAGTATGCTCAAGAACAGGTACATTTATAGTGATTTGAAGAAAGAACCTTGACATTTCAACAATTCAGTCTTCATTAGTCTCAGTAATCCGATCTCCTAATTGACTCTACAGTAATCGGCCTTAATGCCAGATATTCCAATGTTTATTAATGTATATCCCGTTTTTGTATATTCTATTTTTGTATATCCTCTCTCATGTATCAGGATCTGGCTCTTATATAGAGCAAATGCCAGAAAACAGTTACAATGATCCAAGGATCAGGATCCTCTCATAATAATCAACGGTCCAGATGAAAAGCACAGGCTTCGCTAGTTGGCAAATGTACAGCTGGCACAGAATATTCCAGCATCTTTGATTTAATTCGGTCTCCAGCTGGCAAACAACATATTTGACAATATCCTCCTCATTTCTGGTTCATGTTGCCTCCTTGTGCAACCATACAATGCTCAGCAACAGCTCTAACAGCATCATGACTTCCTGCAAGTAAACAGACAAACATTAAGTTCATCATCATGTGGATAAACAACAGGAATTTAAACGTTTTATTAACCAGGCCTCAAAATGTGCAGCTACAGGCAATCGGGCTCCAAATCAGTGGAAAATATGCACTAAATGCATAAACAGCGTTAAAAAAACACTCGGGTCAACCATCGTTTCATTTTCCCGCCCATTTCCTTGTATATCGGGTTCAAATTATGATCATGCATCGCAACATATACAAGGAAAAAACTACCTTTCAATTTATTTCAAATCCGGCTCTGCATGCTATCGGCGAGACCACATATTGTCGGAATGACAATTTTACATTAGGCCGACGGCTAAACGTATACCGACGCCAAAAATCATGATGATGTCCTTCCATCGGGAAGACATGTTCTATCGGCATGATAACTCAAGATAAGGCCGACAACAAGACTTAAAACTTTCGTCTGCATGATATTTTGGAAATACGATGCTCCCCCTTCCGAATGTCCTGATGACGTCACCGTCATGTTTCGCTTCTGTATATTGGGGAAAAGAAAGACATCATCATCATCATCATGTCGAAGGAAAATAGGAGGATATGAAATATGATCCTACTGCTGAGGAAAGGAATATGATGGTGACGTCATCGTCATATCCGGGCTTCATTAAAATGCAAAAGATGACGTCACCGCCATGTTTAGTTAAGATCAGGGGATAAATGTAATATCGGGTCACCTTAGGAAGATGATCAGGTGGTGAATGTAATATGACCCCTTTGCGGCCAAGGTAACCCTCTCGAAAGATCAGGATGATGATGATCATCAGGATATCCGGGGCTTTTGATAAACTTAGAACATGACGTCATCATCATATTCGCGAACTGGATCATGTTTTGGAAAATATCCTGCCGAAGGGAAATGTGATGATGATGTCATCCTGATATTTGCTTCTTCATTTTATCAGATTAGGATGACGTCATCAGGATATTTGCGAAAGGTCATATTTCTCGGCAGGAGGACATTACGAAATGTCAGGTAGACAAACAAGATCATGATGATCTTGACAACATGACTGAGGATAAAAATATGATGATCCTCCTCATTGAATATTATGATGACGTAACCATCATATTCCGTCTTCGAAGCATGAGGATGAGTTGAGGTCATCATTAGGTTAGCGCTAGGGTGATATTTAAAATATGATCATGCTAAGGAATGGAATATCACCCTCCCTTAAAGATAGGGTGATCATCATGATCATGCAAAAGGAGATCAGGAGGATATGATGACGTCATCATCATATTAGCGAATATCAGCAAATATGACCCTCCCTTGAAAGATCAGGATGATGACCCTCCGATAGGACTTTGACATGCGCATGCAAATTATGCAGATGGTGGACTTTCTAAGCAGGGGGATATTATAATATCAGCATGATATTATAATATTAGGTGATGTTAAAATATCATGATGCTCGCGATGCGCCCAAGATCATTTGACAGGTAAAGGGCACTATCACCTAAGATTGACGTCCGGATATTGGGACTGCATGATTTTTATCGGGTGATAGATCAAGATCAGGATGACCTTGACAACATGACTAAGGATATAAAAATATGATGATCCCTTGCGATTATCAGGTTTGACCAAAACTTTGACTGTGCATAACTTCCTCATATGGACGAATTTTCAAGTGATGTAAAAGGCAAACCTACATGGAATTTCAAGCTCTTTCTAAATATGAGGTCATAGAAACAAAATATGAACTTTGACAAACTGACCTCATGATGATGACCTACCTCATCGAATATCATGATGATGATGCACCTGACTCATTTTTACCAAACCGCCAGAAAGCAGACAACACAAGCCAAGCCAAAAATTGGGTCCCTGTTTTGATAAGTTAAAATGGGGCGTGTTGTGTAACCACACAACACAACCATGCATGTACAAGTAAATATTATAAGCGTTATGTCTATGTATGTAGGTTGACACAACAATGAGAATGGGGATCAGACACACATTTGATGTGGATGCAACTCAAGAGGCATCTGACTTTCAGGTTGTTTAAAAAAAAATTCTACACAATGTGTACACACATGAATATATATATATATATATATATATATATATATATTTTAACCTAATTCAAGTACACATGTGCTTTAAATTTGACCTTGTAGGACTTTGTTAGTGCCACTTTCTGCCCTCAAGAGGTCACACCACCTCAACTAGGACATGCAGAGCAACCTCATATGGTAATTTAAATTTTTGATTATATTCAAAGTCAATTACAAATTATACATTGTGAATAACTTAAATTAAATTTAAAATTGAATATATATATATATATTATGCTCATACATGTTAAATTCTTTTTCTTTTATAGCATGAGACATGTCCTATAGCTGAGCATGTAGAGACATGTCCTGGAACAAAGGATGCACAACAACCTCTTACGGTACAATTTAAATATGATAAATTATAAATTAAATTGAATTAAATCATTTTTAATCGTCTTACATCTAATTTAAACTTTCTTTTTGTTGTATGTAGATTGATTCAGAGTATGTAGAGACAGGTCCAGGTGCACCAGAGCATGCAGAGTAGCCTCACACGGTAATTTAATTTTATGATAAATTATAAATTAAATTGTCATTAAATCATTTTTAATTGTCTTACATCTTATTTCATCTTTCTTTCTCTTGTACAAAGTGATTTGGGTCATCTGGGTAGTCCGCGTGGTGTGAAGAGGTCTCTTGATTATAGAGACGATATGAGTTAGATTATTTCATGGGTTGTATTTGATTATTTCATGGACTACATATATTTTTTCTCGTGGACTTAATATATTGTTTCATGGACTTTATATTTAATGGGTTGTATTGTCATGGACTTAATATATTGTTTCATGGACTTTATTTCATTTTAGTATTTTATGGTCTATTATTGTTAAATAGTAATTTACACATGTGCATTTATGCATTTTATGTGAAATTAATATGAAATTGATAGGAAATATTTGTACTTTACAAACAATTCATAGTCAAGACATTAATAGGACATTAATGTGAAATTAAATACAAATATGAAATTAAAGTTGAAATTAATAGGACATTTAAATATTTGTACTGTTATGTCAGAAAATGTCTCCCTAGACTTTTCCCTCCTAAGTTTAGCTCCTAGGTCCCTTGTTTTGCATCTTACATGTTCATTTTGGCTCCTGAAAGAAAATAACCTGAAACCCATGTCACATGGGGCATGAGGGACATTGTGGCACTTAGTCCTGCCTTGAAAAAGGACTTGTGGACACAGGCGCTAGCGGCCTTGTCCTGCCCTATTTTAGGTAGGTCCCAAATTTGAATGTCAGTTTTGTGACTGTTAATTAGGTCCCATACCGACATCTTAAGTTTGAATTATGAAATTCTTAGCAGGAATGTGTTTAGTTGCATTTATAAGCATGTTTAGGGTTTCATTTGTAAACTAGAAGATGATTATAAACTTTTGGCAAACTTATGATTTTAGAGCATTCAAGATATTCATTGTTGCAGAGCAGAGCATTGTTATTTTATTTGTGATTGCAGATTTAACTTCATCTTCTCATGTATTGAAGGATTTTCATCTACATGCGAGCTACACCTCTGAGGTGATATCTATTTGTGTTTGAATCATTTATCAATTTGTTTTGCCTCTATCCTGTAGGGATACACACTCTCTATCTGACAACGATGTTCGAAAGACTTGAATGTCTCTTCAGGGCTTGACCGAGGAAAGATTCTAAACACCACAACCCCCAACCACTCTCCTTGTGATTACAGGTTACAGGTGTTGCATCTTGATGGAGTGGAGTTGCAGGGAACATTAACACAATGTGTAGATTCTAGATCTCTGAAGAAAAGCACTGCTCGAACTTAGGCGCCAATGCTAGTGTCCTCTGAGGTTGAAAACACATAAATCATTTGGATAGTGACAATCAACATCTAAAGAGACTCTGACATCCTGAAGAACACCCTGCCTTGGACTCAGGCTCGAGTGCTAGTGTCCTCCGCATCTCCCAGGACAGAAATGGAAAATACAATGAATATCAGTGCTAGAAGGAGATTAGGATTCCACGAAGAAAACACTACCTTGGATAGGGGCAGTAATGCCAGTGTCCCTGAGTATTCCACACCTTGAACTTCAAAAAATAGTAATTAACTAATCTCTGCCTATTACCTTAGTTTGCAAGCATTTGTCGTAATTCATCATTTTACTTACGATTTTGCATAATTAGGGTTTTAAGGGTATTTGAGCATTAAATTGTTACATTAATTGACAAACTCTAAATTTCCACATCGTTCCAAGTGATAGCCTAACTTGTAGGCGAATCCTCTTACCAAAGTGTGATTCAACTCGATTGATATGTCCTTGAATGTTTGTTGAGAAAGGAGGATATAACCCTTTTATTCATTGCTGCCTTTTTCCTACTAAACATGTACTTTACAAATTTAATGATTCGTAGTCAAGGCATTAACTTATCAAAGAAGTTCTAAAAAAATTACTTAAGGGGATCATATTTACTTTAAAGTACATGTCTCATATTTAATCACAATTGATATAATTAAGTATTAGACTTCAGGGAGACTCATCATATAACAAATGATATAATTAAGTAGTAGAAATGAGGATGACTCATCATTTAACAATCACAAAAGTTATACAAAAATAATGTTAGTGTTAATATAATTTATGTCGTAATAGGATGTCTTAAGGGGTCCTAATATGACTTCTTAAGGGGATCAAAGAATTCAAACTACATGTCTCATGTTGGATCACAATTGATATATGTAAGTATTAGACTTTAGGATGACTCATCATAACAAATGATATAATTAAGTATAAATATTTAGGATATGTCCCAATAGGACATCTTAAGAGGATCAAATACTTCAAAGTACATGTCTCATATTTAATCGCAATTGATGTAATTTAGGATGATTCATCATAACAATCACATTCTATACAAAAATAGTGTCAATGTTAATTTATTTTATGTCATAATAGGATGTCTTAAGGGGATAAAAGAAATTCTCAAAATTTGGTGAAGTTGCCTAAGGCAACCAAATTTAACAATAATACAATCAAATTTAAAGTAAATTCAAAATAGCAAAACATGCACATTTAACAAACAAAATATATAGAATATTGATTTTGATATATAAAAGTGTAGAGTATAATTGTGTATGTACATGTATTCAAATTTATACAAAATGTGTTATTGTGTAATTGTGTATGTACATACATGCCAACTCAAAATAATGTTTACAAAATGTGGCTATGCCATCTCAAGAAAATCTGAAACTTGTGGGGAATGTAGCAGGTCTTCATGCCACCTAATATCAAAATGATACAAGCAATATAAATATATCATCAAAAACATGTATTTTAATTTATATAAAACTATCTATAAACACAACTTGTACCTGTATATACAAGTGCCTCACACATGTGTATAGGTTTAATTTGCATCCTCTCCTTTTTGTTTCAAAGTATGAGATCAATGTGATGATGGCTTAAGGATACAAAAAGGATAATAAATCAATTTTAACTATTAATGTCCAAGCAATATTAATATATAATCAAAACATGTATTTATATATATATTAACTAATAATTACCCATTTTTACCAAGTATTCGATGTTGTCTAGGTTGAATCAATACATGGACTCTCCTTTTTGTCTCAAAGTATTTGATGAATTTGTGATGATGGCCTAAGGATATAAAAGGACAATTTAAATCAATTTCAATTAATAATGCACAAGCAATATCAAAACATGTATTTAAAAAGACAATATAAAACTAAAACTATATTTACCTATATTTACTTATTCCATTGTACCATCTGCATCCTCTCTTTTTTGCAACACATATATGATTGTCTCATGCTCTTCCATAGAAATTGTCCATAGCTCTTTATTTGTAGGTCTTCCATGATACCTCACTAGTTTTATATTTGTTGCCACCGCCAAATGTGAGTAGTGTATAATCTTCTTATGTGTTTCATAATCTTTGAATGCAGGCAAACCATTCTTCCTTATTAGGTATTTTCGTAGCCAAGTGCCAACAACCACCACCGAACCTATTGGATACTGATAGCCATCATCAAAGAAGTTCTCAAAATTTGCTTAAGGGGATCAAAGACTTGTTATCAAAATTTGCTTAAGGGGATGTCTTAAGGAGATCACTGAACCTGTTGGATAATGATAGCCATCATCTTCTTCTCGAGGTGCTATTAACTTATGTTTAGTCTCCACACAACAGGGCAACCAATATTCTATTTCCTCTTCATTCTCCTCAGGTGCAAAAACAACATACACATGTCTTGCAAACAAAATTTGATTCAATAACTTGCACATGTCCATATAATTTGACCAATTTACATACACACATTCATATGTATATAAATAAATAAAAGCACTACAAATAGTAATAAAATGAAATAAATTGAATTAGATTACCTTCTTGAACAAGGTCTGAAACACGGTCATAATCGTCTAATGCAAACACTTGATCATTGTCTTCAATTATTGTTTCATATTGATTGTGTGCTTGTGCATGTGTCAAAATTCTTTGCTTACACTCTTCAACCCATTCTGTATTCTCACATGCTTCCCAATCTCTTGAAATACAAAACTAACAAAAACATGCAAGCTCCCTTGTCCAAATAGTCCATGTGCTTGCATTCGAACTCTTAAATGAATGCCATTTAGTAGATCCACTGATTGTCTCGCAATCAAGTCTAGGTAGAATGTTCTCTTCTTCAACCAACCAAAAGAATCAGCTAACTATAGAGTACTCACTTGATCCAAGTGTAGATAATCTTGTATTGCACCAATCCATAATCCCATGTGCATCTTTAAATTTTACTGCATCCTCAAATTTCAATTGCTCTCTAGCAAGAATTCTTTTAACACACGCACCAGCTCCATCATGTTCTCCTTTACCATGTCTAGCTTGAAAAAAACTTCACATATATTGGATATTATGTTCCTTGTGAACCCTACTTAACCAATAGAACATTCAAGCATTCTTGAACTACCTCGTACAATTATCTAACCATATGAGATGCTCTATCATCTGGATTCCTCTTTCTCTTAAATTTGTAAAAATATATTGAAACAGTATTGAACAAACTCTAACGAGTGTGACCGGTTGTCACTCAAATAAAAATGATACTCCCTCAAAACTTTTCTATCATCCTCGATGCTATCATCTACATGTCTATAAACAATATGAACAAACATAGCCACCTGCACTGAATTGTAATATTGTGATTAGATTTCTTCTTGCGGAGCTAGAGTATAGTTTTCTGTAAAATCAACCACTGATAGTATAGTACCAACTGGAAATGTGTTTCTACATGCATGAAATTTTCCATCAAACCATCGAGCATGTTGAGAGTGCTTGACATATTTTGGTACAATCTTAATCTTAAATTCTAATATGAATACATGTAAACTAAATTTTTCTATAATTAAATCACAACGCTTTCTAATTTTTCCATCTTTTAAAGAATAGTCAATATTCTTAAAATTTTTAACATCCACTAATTGTTGTCCAAAACCATTTTCAACACTTTCATGCATACAAACTCATAAAAAAGAAAGATTGCCACAATTAGTGCATTGTCTAGAAATACATGAACTTAAATAAAATAATTTCCCATTAGATTTTTCACAAAACAAACTTGATATAAACTCCTTTATTGTTTCTGGTAGCATATTAATACCACATTCCTTTATAATCATGTTAGTAGGTAAAGTACAACGTATATATCGAAACACATTATAATAATAATGAAATTAAACATGCATTTTACAACAACAAGATATTCGTTGCTTATTAATCTTTACATACCAAGGTTTACATTTTTTAAAAGATCTTTGACTTATTTTAATATTACCAGGTAACACTAAATCACCACAATTTTTTTTATAAAATTCAATTTGTGTTGTATCTAATAGGTGTTTTGGATGAGAATCACAAACTTTGGACCCTACTCTTAATTTTAAAACATCTCTAGCATTAGATGATACCCTAGTATTATCATGCCAATATTTTTCAATCTAAGATTTGATTTCAACATTTAGTTTCATGTCAGATCTTGGGTGTCGACCACTAAAACTCCAACATTGGTTGATTGGATCATTTTCTATACTTTCTCTTCTTTTTGTCGCTCTTACCAATGTTTTAGGATATATTTTTAGAATTTCACTAATATTGCTTACCATTCTTTTATTCAAAGTTACTTTATTAACTATAGCAGTTGTTATAGCTTATCTTGCTGCATTCTTATCTTTAGATCGACTATTCTTTCCAATAGACTCAATGGCACTAGCAACAATAGACATAACATGTTTTAGTGATTGATCTTTTCTTCTTGGTTTAACAAAAATGCCTAACTTTTTCATTACTTTTCTCATTTTCCACATTCTCATTAATTACATCATTAGTTGACATTAAAATGATAATTTTTTACGATAAAAAAATTCTTTGTATAATCTATTGGCATGTGTTCTTATTTGTCTCCAAGAAATCTTACCAGGAAGATTATCCAAAACATCTCTTTCAATTTTTAAAAAAATCATTTTCAACATCACATCTTAGATTTTTATTTTCATTTTCAACTTTAAAACAATTTTTATTTTCATCAACAAAACGATTTTTATTTTCATTTTCATTTTCAATAAAAGGATTTTCATTTTGATTTTTAACAACAAAATGGTTTTCATTGTCATTTTCAATAAAAATATTTTCATTTTCATTTTCAACAACAATTTGACTCAAATCTTGATCTCTATGAATATTATCGATGTCAACATTGTTATATCTAGTTTCTTTTAAATCTCCTATACACACCGTTTCCATTTCATTCAAAGGTGGATTTGAAGACATACCTAGATTTGTTCCTATTGAAACATTTTCCATAGCATTGAAAGGGGGATTTGAAGACATATAGGAGTAGTTTGTACAATCATATTAGTTTCCACATTCACCTCTTGCAAATTTGCATCATCTACATCCATGGTCTCCTCAATGTTTTTATCTTCAATAGTTGTGGAATTGGATGCTTCAGCATTATTTATTGATCGAATGCTCATTCTTCTATCTCTTTGTATTTTTGCCTCCTCTCTCTTTGCTTGAATTTCTTTAGAGGTCAATACCTTCCTATCTTTCCTCTTGTTATGACATTGTGATCCCATGATTAAAAAATTCTGAAGTATGTACAAATGAATGTCAAAAACTTGAAAGTCTTCCTTCCTTGTTCCTCCTTTAAACAAGTAGCAATTAAACAAAATTTTGCTCAAACACTATCCCAATGATGCCTCCTTTCAAAATTGAAATAAAATCACAAGTTGAAGAGCCTCTACAAGACAAAAGTTGATAGAAAATAGTGAATATGTCACCGTCGTCCGTACAGAACAAGTTGCAGGACTGATAATGTACTTGTTTGATGTTTTCTTGCTGCTACAGTAATGGGTTACACTTTTTGGGACATCTTAATTTTTTGCTAAAATCATATATTTTTAGAAAATATAATGATTTAAGCCTTGAAAGGTTCCATTTAAAGAATTTTAATTGAAGAGGGTTTGATCAAACCCCTTTGGATAGAACCCCACTAGTTTTAAACCATACCTATAATGGAGTCTCCTCTACACCTATTAAAATGCTGATAAAAAATCACTTTTGATTTACCTTTTGGGGGATCAAATGAATTCATTTAAAATTTATATTTTGTAAGTATGTAGTCATTATTATAAGCTTCCCAAAAAGTATAATTTTAAATATATTTAATTTGATTATTATATTTATTTTTTTATTTCTTGTGAATGTAAGTTTTTCACCGAACATCAAGTTCTTTGTTCTACACACATGGAAAATTAGTAAATTAGTGAAAAAAAATTCTAAAAAATATCTATGCCCTAGGTATTGATGTCCTTGTTTCAACAAAAAGAAAAAAAATTGAATTTCGATACATACAGAAAAAGTTATGTTTTACGGAATACGCCTATGTCTAAATATAATTGGTTTGACTTCAAAACTTAATTAAAAAAAATTCAACAAAACATTATGAAACTAAATGCATGCCTTATATATCAGTGTTATCAATCTAAATTCAAAAGAATCAGAATTTTATCCTTTGTAGAAAAAAAGTTATGTTCTATGGAATACACATCACTTTAGACAATGTTGCTTACTATTAAAAACTAGTTATCAAAGGAGACGCAAAAAAATTATAATTTAACTCCAAATTTTTTTTTTAAAAAAAATTTAGAATCTACAAACAAAATCTCACAAATCACTAGTTCGCATCATCTTCAAATTCCTAATGGTTTAGCGGCTATAGGTGTCAGAAAGTGTAGATTTAGTTCAAAATGTTGATTTCAATGTCAAGTTTGGCCAAAAAGTGTAACCCATTATTATGGGATGACCAGATAGTAAAAATAAAAAAGACAATAAAAAATAACTTGGGATTCCATTTAATAAATAGGATCCCACTCTATAAATTGGGATCCCATAGTAAACGAGATCTCAATCCCTTTTCAACAGATAGAATAAGAAATGGGATCCCGATTTGTAAAATTTGAATTTCAGGCCAAGTTTTTGCTCTGTTAACTGGTTCGGAAAAAGGGCTGGGGACCCAAACCTAGGCTTTGGACATGGTTTGGCCTTCAAGTTGAAGGTCCTGTCAATGTCACAAGAAAATAGTGACTTTAGGCTTATGTCTGAAGACCTTTTTTGCAGAATTTTTTGACGAAATTAAAAACCATTATAGATGAGATGGTGCATAATCTAAATATGTAATTTTTTTACAATTGGATTATTTTATCTATTTTTCAATTAATTTCTAATGAAACAGGTCCATAAACTTGAATTATCAGGGTTTTTTAGTATTTTAATAACTTTTTATTAAAATAATTTTTTGAAAAGCAAATTGTACGAAAGCATACTTCAGACAATTCTTTTCAATTTGAATTTTTTTTTTAAAATGATAAGTTTAGGTCATCTTATGCGTGACATACACAATTTTTCAAAACACCAAATATGGCCAATAAAAAATTAACAAAAAAAAATTCAATAAAAAAATACAAAAAAATATGGAAAGCATGCTTAAGTGAGTTACAAATATTTTCCCAAAAGGATTTAGAAAATATCATTATTTAGGTCAAAATATGGATGACGTACATATGCATGGTATAGTAAAACAAAAGTGACTTTTAAACAGTGGTTTTTAGAAATGCCTATTGAAAATCAATTTGTATCATCTGAGTATTCAAATAAATTACATATTTGGAAACTAGACTTCGATTACTACATTTTATGATTAGTGACTTTTTTTAAGATGCTATCTCTAAGTGCTTCAAATTTTAAGGTCAAATGTGACAAATTCTAAAAATCAGGGAAAACACTTCCACTTTTTGGCCAAAAAGTGGACTCAACTTCTTGCCAGCGCCCATTGTAGTCATACTTTCTAGCTTGTTTTGACCATACAATAAGGATTCCTTGTGAATTGGTAAGAATTGTTAATGCAATTATTGCAAGAGACTTGTGTTTCCATTTTGATCCTTCTTGGTGCCAATTTTTGGCTTATCTACAATACCACCCTGACCATATTTAGGGTATGGATCTTCAATATATGCTATACTCTTCTCCTCGCCTCTGTAAGGTTGTGTCCACGTTTAGCACACATGCTTACCAGGGCATTTAGCATTACATCATCTGGAAAAAAATTAGACTCAACCATGCTTTGATGGATGTCCATACTCGTTCCAAAGCATAAGGAGGGTGGTGAATAAGGTTGCAGAATTTGGCTTTACACCTGCCAATTGCATTTTCTTGAAAGTTTCTAAAGTCTTTTCAAAAAAATATGTTTTATTCATATCCTACAATCATTACACCCCTGAGGTGTTTTTCCAAATAGTTCATGCCTTGTGCAATGAGTCTTTAGCTTCTTGCACTATGCACATCTCCATTTAATAAAATATTTTTGAGGTGTCCTGTTAAATCATTCATTTGTATATGCTTCTACATCTGGTGTTCATAGTGGTTGAGGCATTTCAAAGTGTAATGTTTGGCATAAACCCCCCACTGTGTTACACTTTGATGGTGGTTGATAACCTGCCCTAAATTTGCCAAGATTGGTTCAAACTCAAGGAAAATTGGTCAAGTTGAGGAACCACAATCTTCACCCTCAACTAGCGCAGTCTCTGTGCGATCCTCAGTCCTTGTAAGAGCACATCACACACAAGGTGTCATTGCAATAGAGCATTTCCAGCAAATCAATTTTGTGGATATCTTGCAATCACATTTCTTGTAATCATTTCAATCCATGAGACATTGGCGTAGCCATGGAGGATGATGTTAGAAGCACAAACCCTAACCTTTGAATATCGAAGATAAATGGAATTTGGAAACCATTAATATCACGGAAAAATGAAGTTTGCAAACTTTAATATTGTTAATGAGGAATATATCGGGCAAATATAAAGTTTGCAAGGATGTATCAACAAATCATAAGGTTTGCAAACTTTTAAAACTTCCGAGATCTCTCATATATGGAGTTTGTAAACCTTAAACTTTGCCGATAAGGAATATTTTTACTTTTTGCAAAGCTTCTCACTTTTTTAGTTCTTGCCTTTGGTAGGATTACTTATGCATCCATATGATGCAATTTATTTTGCCTATTTGACCAATCAATATTAAGTATTAAATTTATTTTACAAATATACTATAGTTTATAATTAATTTTCTTATTTAATAATTTGATAAATGTGATTTATTTGTTTCCTTATTGGAAAATCCTATGAACAGTAAGGGTAAAAAATAGAATTATTATTATTTAAATTTTATTATATTTTAAAACAATTAATGCCAAGTACCAACTTGTAAAATAAATAATTTTATTTCTCAGACGCTCCTGTCAAATAATAGGAACAGTGTCTGGGGAAGCTTGCAAGGCAAGACATTAGAAGTAGCAAATGTTTGAGTTTTGCGTACAGAAGGAAAACCCTGCTCAAGAGGTTTTAGACTCATCACATTTCAAAATTTGTATTCACAGGGTGTTGAACTATGGTCACAGATGCTGATAGCATGCTCAGAGCCACAAAAATTACAGACAAATCAAGGGGTTTGTATACATTTCTTGTTTGTGTTCGCCGCTTTAAATTACTTTGTGGGTGTCAAGGAATGTGATTGTGGTGGATTTATTGAGCTCGAATGCTCCTGCGATGACCATCCTCATCCCACTAGGTTGAGATGGGAGCTCAAACCCCACGACAATCTCTGTCTCTCCCATGGCATCCATTACTCCCTTCACCTTATCCCTTGAACTTATACGGGAGCTAAAGAAATATTAGTACCCAATAAATATTATAATATATTTATTTTCTCCTTACCCCAATTTGCTCTTGTTGAGGATGTCAGACGTTCGAGACTTCACAACGCTTCAACCATTTGCAGGTATGCCAGCGAGAAATCAAATCCTCGCAATGAATTTTGTTTGTGATTTTTATTTTGCTTTTAAAAAAAAAATTAAATTAAAAATCTGGCTTTAAATAATACACAGAGATATTAGGTTTCTGTAATTCTATGAATTCCTGTAAATTTTCTTTCTTTTTGTTTGATGAAGGAACATGTGATTTGTAGTTTCTAAAAATAGGGGAATTAGGGCTTCATTTTATTGGGTTTGAAATTTAAGATTGGGGTTTCAGATGAATTGGGCTTGAACCGACAATTTCCACAATTGTTTTTTATTAGATTGATTTTATTTATTGATTTGAATAAATTAACTAAGCTACATTGCATTTGGGTTATTATTTTTCTGGGTCTTTCTTTTTTCCTTTTTTTGATTACTTTTCGATTTCTTGAATTTGGGTAATTCTGATATATATTAGATTTGTCGAAATATTTATTTATTATTGTTTCTCCTATGAGCTCAGAGTGCATGTATTTTTTGATTTTCTAGATTGGAAATGTTTGCCAATCATTTTGTACTTACTAAAAAGCCCACGTATTAAAATTTCCCTTAGTTTAGATTTGCCATAGATTTTTTGTCTCATTAATTACATTGATCTAATTTGGTTTTGGATCCTATGTGCTGCTGGGTTTGCACTTCCAGGGTTTGAGGCTAACGTTAAGAGTTGTTAGAGTTCTGTAGTTAGTTGTGAAGTGGGTATTGGATTGCCTTAATTGCATTGTTCTTCATTGATTCTGGAACTTGTGTTTGCTGGATTTCATAGTTTCTGTCTTGAATTTAGAATTCTCTAGAATTACTGTATTAGTGTGGTAAATTTTATAGTGGGTTTGGATTTCTCTTTTCTTTGCATTGTTTGAATGATTCAATTTTTTTTCTAGTTGCTACCGAATCACATGTCTTGCTGGGGTTCCTCATTTTGGTCTAAAATTTACACTCTTGGAAATGATTTTAATACAGCTATAGTGAATGAGTGAGAACAACTTCTTTAAAAACTGTGTTTTGTTTGCATCATATCAGGATCAGGAAGTAAAGATAATAGGAATAGGATTGCAAAAATAGCTTTATAAAAGTGTGGGATGCTAAGGGGGAGCTTGGGAAGTGCGGAAGCCAAGAAACCTAGCTAAAACAATTACAACTGTGGAGAGAAAATTAATCAATACAATCAAGTATGTGATTAAAAGTGCCAATAAATTGATGAGTACAGAGAATGAATGTAGTGAATGTTGAGGAGTGTTTGGATATGCATGGAAGCACTATTTGAAGTGGTTTCGCATGATGGAAAGGTTTAGCGGTGAGCCTGACCTATGGGGAAGCCCTCTGTGTTAGAGTGCCAACTCAGTGAAGGCTAATTGAGTGGGGGCTAAGATAAGGATTGGAGAAGCACTTATTTGTTGGAATGTTGGTGCTGGTGTTTCACATCATGAAGTTTGGCTTACTAATGTGAACAAAGTAATAACATGGAGTCATGGACCATTGTGACTTGGCTCTGATCATTTGTTACTTCTTTAAAACAAATAATTTTATTTCTGAAAAGAAAATTGATATAATGTTTTTGAAAAGTAATTACTAATAATAATATGTACTTTCTGTATATATATGTCTATATTTCAACTGCATCAATTTTTCCAAATAAAATAATTTTCCAAATAAAACAATCTTGTGAAGATATTTTTTATTTTATATATAACCTTACCAAATTATAGACACAATTTTTAAAAAAGTAAATTGCAGTTTAAGTAATTAATTATTAAATTACTAGATTAACATGCAACTGTTTAGTAGTTTTTAAATTTCTTATAATTAAGTAATAGGTTGTTTTCATTGCGTATGAATCATATATTTTGCCAAGTTTCCTTGTCATGGTCGAAATTTAGGCTTTTAGAGTGCCCTCTGGAGGCAAAAAGAGGATCATCTATTTGTGACTTGAAGAAGTTGCGGTCACTGCAGGAGAGGAAAATGAGAATGTTTTGCTTGAAATGTAAGCCAAGTTACTTTCTTTTCTATTCTCAATTATCATATGGTATGATATGAGTTTTAAGTTCCTTTGGGGCAAAATGATTTTTAGGGTTACTTTCTTATACTATAAAATAAAATTTCCAAGTTCTGTTTGATTTAAAATTTTAAGTTCTTGGGTATGATTGGAAATATCTACCTAGTGACGCCTAATATAATAAAACCTAATACTGTTATATATTGATTTGCCCATTTTGATATAAGAATTTTGGATTTACTTGTTTCAATAAAGATCTGCCTACTTACATTTAAGATTTTGGAATCTAACCATTTCAATATAGGATTTTGCAATACCCATTCCCATACAGTGTTGTTGCAATATTCATTTCAATATATGATTTTTATATTACTCATTTTATTATAAGATTTTGGGTTTCAACAATTCAATATAAGGTTTTGGTATCTACTCATTTCAACATAGGATTTTGGGATTTATCTGATTTAATATAGGATGTTTGGGATCTAGACATTTCCATATATGATTTTGTAATATTGGATTTTGCAATACCCATTTTGTAATAGGATTTTTGCAACACCCATTTCAATTTAGAATTTAAGGACTTATTCATTTCAATATAGGATTTAAGGATTTATTCATTTCAATATAAGATCTTTGTGGTATCCATTTCAATTAGGAATCATGCATTTTAGAATTACACATTTCAGACTTTCGTAATATGCAATTTCATTTTAAGGTTTTGAGTTTAACTGTTACATAACTATTGGCATGGTCAATGGTTGAGATTTTTAGGGATTTTATCGCAGGAAGTCTAAGATTTATAGGTTTGATAAGGAGGGAAATCAATGGAAGGAAAGAGGTGCAGGAATAGTGGAGTTTTTGAAGCACAAGGATACTGGAAAAGTTAGACCAGTCATGAGATAGGCAAAGACCTTGAAAGTCTATCACCATTTTGGTGAGTCATCAGCTTTATTCCTACACACTCAACTTAACACTTTGATTTGCTGTTAAATTGGGATGCTAAGTGATTGATCATGAGATTTTGTTCAATTAAGATATTATGGTATATCATCAGACTGTTGGTTAATTTGAGTTGTCCACGGTTAGATTACTAGGGATTTCCAAACTTAATATGATATATTCTATTATTGATTCTGGAGTTCTAATTTTTAATGGATGGATGGAATAAGGTTTTGATTTCAAAGTTTCAAGCTATTTTTAGAGTTTCTTCATGGTTTCTAGTTGGAAGTGTAGTAATGTTTCATCTGTACAGTCGCTGCCCCATTCTATCTAGAGGTTTGTTTAATATGGAACTCCTTTTATTTACTGCTTTGAGAATGGTGTCAAATAATAGATTGTAAATTGCACATGAATCATTGCAATATTTTGTCGAGCACAAGCTTGTCTATTTTTGAACTTGGGCGACAATGGCCCCAACTTACTGCTTGTAAAGCATGGTGTATAGTGTAATATGCATATTTAGTTTTCTTACATGGTAAGATTACTTTCAATATCCTTTAGGCCAAAGTGGTCTATAGGACTTATTAAAGTGCATTTACTTGTTTAGAAGATAATTTATATGATTGTTTACTACTAAAATAAAATTTCCAAATGTTGTTTGATTGTCTTAATGTAACATTTATGCGATATGTTTTGATTCAAAATATTTGTGTAACTGGCCCTTATAATATTATGATATAGCGAGAAAGTTAAAACTTAAGAGTAAATTATGTCAATATTACAAATTTGACCTCAATTGGGATCCCTCTCCCTCTCCCACTATTCTACATTTTGTATATAAGTTAATAACTACAAAGCTAAAAGGTGACAATGTTTTCAATCGTATTATAGTTTAAATATTTTGACAAATTGGTATTGGAAGGTGGCTATGCTGGCTCTGCTCTGCAATTTATGGCTGACACCTTGAACATCTGCCAAAGGTATAATTATATAGCTGGTCCAATTTTGAAGCTTTGTAAAGTCTGACGTTTATTCAGTCCAATCTTTCACAATAATGTGACATCTGTAATTTCTTTTCTTCTTTTGTCAACAATTATTAAGTTATGTCATCTGAGTAGAATCAATTGATACAACAAACTTTAAAGTTGAAATTACAAAGCCTGTAATAAAATATTTTGAGTAATGCAACAATTATTATCATCTTGCAGATTTGATCTTATGCAGCACAAAAACGATGCCTTGAACATCAAACTGAGCAACAATATTGATCTAACTTTGGTTATTTTATTTTTTGTTGATTTGCGCTCCATGCATTTCCAACTGTTTAAAAACCAAGTATCCATTCTAACCAATTTGTGCAAAAGGCAGGAACCTGACGCAATGCGTCTCTTGTTCAACATGGAATAGATTGCCGATGGAATATACATTGCTCAATTATAAATTTCGTAAACTTTTGATGTGGCCAATGGAGACTAATGTAACCTTATATAATTACCTCGACTTTCAATATTTGGTAAAAAGTTAATCGGAGGGGAGGTTTGCAAACTTTTAACAAAATGTTTTTTACCTTTTCACTTTCTTTGGCGACTTGGAAGATTTGCTAACTTTTCACGCCAAAAATAAATTTTACGCAATTTGAATTTTAATAATATATCCTTTAATTTTCCAAGTTTAGGAAAATAAAAAATATATTTATGCCCCATAGTATTTGAAAATCAAACTGTTGGGATAACTTTTGACTGAAGATTAATTTTTACTTAGAGAATGACAGTGTGATGTGAAATGATCTCACAAAGCCCTCTGCAAATAGGTTCGGTCCAAATATCATAAAAATGTTGAATTTAATACTTTCCACAAATTACCGAGCCAAAACAAGAATTTTAAAAATCTCCCAATCCATGAAGGGTTTCACCTTAAAACCTTAGCCACATTAGGTGAAAAGGAGTCAAAAAACTTGTTGTAAGATGATTTTGCACCAGCGTCAATAGATCTCCATAATCAATTGTTTCAGTAGATGTCTCCTAAAGTACGCAACTGCCTTCAGGCCCCTAACTAAAAGAAGTGAAGCATTTTACATTGAATGTTTAGAAGTAGAATGATGGATTGGATGGATGGCACCACATAACCAATGGTCATGAGAAAAGTTTAAATTTGGTCAAGTTAAAAAATGAGGTCAACAACTCTTCAAGAGAGCTCAATAGAAATGGCGAACGACTCCAAAATGACACCAAAATGACAGCCGACCTTAACCACTAAACACGTTTTTATTTTTATAGATTCAAGCTCACACAAATACAACTATGGTATTAACTAAACCATGTGTCTCAAAACCATGAGAGCACAAAACCATTAACTTCAAAATTAAATATTTCTAACCAATGTTACAATACAACTTTACAAGTGGACCCAAATAAATATTTAATGTAGCTAAATATATCATTAAAGATACACCACAAATAATTATTTATTTTACATAATTAAAAATTAATCTTTCTTATGCAAGCTGTACAACACCCTTTTCCTAACACTCTGGACCTTTTTCATACCCCTAAAACTAGTAAAAGCACCAAAGGTGCTATCAAATGGCTGATAGGCACAAATATTTATAGGCCTATTGCTAGATAGTTTATATCTATATTTTTACTCGAAAGTCATTACATATAATAGTTGGTGGACAAGGCTACTTATACTATAAGAAATTAATTTTTTTTTAAAATAAAAATTTAATGGAATGCTATTAAATGAATAACCATATGAACTAAATTGTGAATGAACTATTAGAGCACTAATTCATAAAAAACCCTGAGAACTATGGGCTCCCATTCAACCACGATGAAATCTATTAACATTGTCATAATTAGTGTTATACTATTTGTAAGTTGCATTTTGTACATGTTTATTTAGTGTGTTTCACTTTGGAATCTAATTATTGTTTGTGTGGAGTGCAACTGATATACTTATTATTTGTGTGAAGTATGGGTTTGAACTTTGGCATTGACTTATATTTGTTTCACTTTGTATGTTTAAAATTGAATTCACTTTTTTTGCATTTATTGTTTGTATGAAGTGTGTGTTTGTGCTTAAATTTTGACATTTATTGATTGTTTGTTTGAAGTGTATTTAAATTTTGTTTGTTTAGTGTGATTCAGTTTGCCATCCACTTTTTGTTTGTTTGAAGTGTGATTGAACTTTAGGCATTACTTTGTGCGCACTTATTGTTTGAACTTTTGGGATTCAGTTTATATGTGTGTTTGAACTTTGGCATCCACTTATTTATTTGAATTTTGGAGCTCACTTTGTTTAGTGTCTTGGGGTAAGTGCAGGAAGATGGGGGGCCAAAAAGGGGTCTTAAGTGGCCACTTTTTTTCTAAAATCAGGAAATACTGGCCTTGGATGAGAAATTGAGCATAGTTACACTCAAAATTTGGAGATGCAACCAAAACAATGTTTGTAGTGCTCCGAGTCTACTTTCTAAACTACTATTTTGTTTTGAAAATGGCATAGATTAAGGGGTTCAAAAGAGGGAGCCACAGAAATTGGTGTTGTTTCTGTCAAAAAAACATAACATAGCATGTTTTGTGGCTCCCTCAAAAGGTCAACTTTTTTTTGGTATTTTTAAAATCGCTTCAGTGAGAAATTAGCTAATAGCATGTAGTTTATGCCCGATTTTTCTAATAATTTTTTGATGAATATTTGATTTTTTACTAATTTTTAAAGTGGACACATCCTAAAAATTAGAATTTTGGCCGTGCTATCCCTATAAATTTTGAAAACTAATTGAAAATCATTTTTTTATTTTTTTAATATTTGTAGAATGGAGTCTAGTTTCTAAATATATAATTTTTTTGAAATTTGAATGAATAGTTATTTTACAATGAAAAAAAGACCAAATAGTGGTTTTTGCCTAAAAACAGACACACAAACAAAAGAAATTAAAGATGAAAGGCTTAACATTGTTAAAATGTGAAAAAAATCACATCGTCAAATAGCTAAGAGAAAGCCTAACATTACCCATGTGTTCGATTTGTTCAACCTTGAAACACGTGCAAATCTGAAGGTTAGCACGAACGAAATTATGTGAAATTTTGAAGAATATAGAAAAACACGTCTGTGACTATTCATAAGGCACTCCAAGCCTTTGGGTTGGAAATCCAAAGCAAATCCCAAGCCCAAGGCTTGGGATTTCCAAAGCAAGAAATAATGCAAGCACGTTATAACGCGCTCGCGTTATGTTTTGCCTTGCATTTTTCTTTCTCGCAAGTCTGTCTTTTGTCATGTTTGACATAACGCGTGCACGTTATAACGCGCTCGCGTTATGTCCCACTCAAATTTTTTTACGTTCAAGGCTATTAATCATGAGGGTTAAGGGATAAGGGATAGAGTTGGAGGGTTTAGGGATAAGGGATTAGCGTTTAAGGTATAGTATCGAGCCCGTTGAGGGTCTAGGAATAGGGATAGCATTTAAGGTTTAGGGATGAGGGATGACAGATTACGGTTTAGGGTATAGGGATAGGGTTGAGGGTCGAGGGATCAAAGTTAAGGGTTGAGGGATTAGGGTTTGACATTGAGGGTTGAGGGTTGAGGTTCAAGGGTCAAGGGTTTAGGGATAGGGTTTAGGGTTGAGGGATTAGGGTTAAAGTAGAGTGTGGAGGGTGTAAGGATTAGGGATAGGGTTGGAGGGTTTAGGGATAAGGGATTAGGGTTTAAGGTATAGTATCGAGTCTGTTGAGGGTTTAGGAATAGGGATAGCATTTAGGGATTAGGGATGAGGGATTATAGTTGAGGGATGATGGATTAGGGTTGAGGGTTGAGGGATTAGGGTTTAGGGATAAGGTTTAGGGTTGAGGGTTGAGGGATTAGGGTTTAAGGTATAGTGTTGAAGGTTGAGGGTTGAGGGTTTAGGATTAGGGTTTGGGGTTGACAGATTAGCATTTAATGTCGAGGTTAGGGTTAGAGTGTCGAGGGTAGAGGGATTAGGGATAGGGTTTAGGGTTGAAGGTTTAAGGATTGAGGGTTGAGGCTTTAGAGATGAGGGTTTAAGGCTTAAGATATAGTGTCAAGTGTTGAGGGTGTAGGGATAGGGTTTAAGTTTTAAGGGTTAAGGGTTGAGGGATAGGGATTAGGGTTTAAGGTATAGTGTTGAGGGTCGAGGGATCAGAGTTAAGGGTTGAGGGATTAGGGTTTGACGTTGAGGGTTGAGGGTTGAGGTTCGAGGGTCAAGGGTTTAGGGATAGGGTTGAGGGTCGAGGAATTAGGGTTAAAGTAGAGTGTGGAGGGTATAAGGATTAGGGATAGGGTTTGAGGGTTTAGGGATAAGGGATTAGGGTTTAAGGTATAGTATCGATTCTGTTGAGGGTGTAGGAATAGGGATAGCATTTAGGGTTTAGGGATGAGGGATTAGAGTTGAGGGATGACAGATTAGGGTTGAGGGTTGAGGGATTAGGGTTTAGGGATAAGGTTTAGGGTTGAGGGCTGAGGGATTAGGGTTTAAGGTATAGTGTTGAGGGTTTAGGGTTGAGGGATTAGGATTTGACATTGAGGGTTGAGGGTTTAGGGTTTAGGGTTTAGGGTTAGGGTTGAGAGATGAGGGATCAGAGTTAAGGGTTGAGGGAATAGGGTTTGACGTCGAGGGTTGAGGGTTGAGGTTCGAGGGTCAAGGGTTTAGGGATAGGGTTGAGGTTGAAGGGATTAGGGTTAAAGTAGAGTGTGGAGGGTGTAAGGATTAGGGATAGGGTTGGAGGGTTTAGGGATAAGGGATTAGAGTTTAAGGTATAGTATCAAGTTTGTTGAGGGTTTAGGAATAGGGATAGCATTTAGGGTTTAGGGATGAGGGATTAGAGTTGAGGGATGAGGGATTAGGGTTGAGGGTTGAGGGATTAGGGTTTAGGGATAAGGTTTAGGGTTAAGGGTTGAGGGATTAGGGTTTAAGGTATAGTGTTGAGGGTTGATGGTTTAGGGATAGGGTTTAGGTTTGAGGGATTAGGGTTTAGGGCTGATGAATTAGGGTTTAATGTTGAGAGTTGAGGGTTAAGGGTTAAGGGTTGAGGTTGAGGGATAGGGTTAATGGTCAAGGGATTAGGGTTAAATAAGAGTGTCGAGGGTAGAGGGATTAGGGTTTAAGGTATAGTATCGAGCCTGTTGAGGGTCTAGGAATAGGGATAGCGTTTAGGATTTAGGAATGAGGGATTAGAGTTGAGGGATGACGGATGACAGATTAGGGTTGAGGGTTGAGGCATTAGGGTTTAGGGACAAGGTTTAGGGTTAGGGTTGAGGGATTAGGGTTTAAGGTATAGTGTTGAGGGTTTAGGGATAGGGTTTAGGGTTGAGGGATTAGAGTGAAGGGTTGAGGGATTAGAATTTGACGTTGAGGGTTTAGGGTTTAGGGTTAGGGTTGAAGGTTGAGGGATCAGAGTTAAGGGTTGAGGGAATAGGGTTTGATGTTGAGGGTTGAGGGTTGAGGTTCGAGGGTCAAGGGTTTAGGGATAGGGTTGAGGGTCGAGGAATTAGGGTTAAAGTTGAGTGTGGAGGGTATAAGGATTAGGGATAGGGTTGGAGGGTTTAGGGATAAGGGATTAGAGTTTAAGGTATAGTATCGAGTCTGTTGAGGGTTTAGGAATAGGGATAGCATTTAGGGTTTAGGGATGAGGGATTAGAGTTGATGGATGATGGATTAGGGTTGAGGGTTGAGGGATTAGGGTTTAGGGATAAGGTTTAGGGTTGAGGGTTGAGGGATTAGGGTTTAAGGTATAGTGTTGAGGGTTGATGGTTTAGGGATAGGGTTTAGGTTTGAGGGATTAGGGTTTAGGGTTGATGAATTAGGGTTTAATGTTGAGAGTTGAGGGTTGAGGGTTGTAGTTGAGGGATAGGGTTAATGGTCAAGCGATTAGGGTTAAATAAGAGTGTCGAGGGTAGAGAGATTAGGGTTTAAGGTATAGTATCGAGCCTGTTGAGGGTCTAGGAATAGGGATAGCGTTTAGGGTTTAGGAATGAGGGATTAGAGTTGAGGGATGACAGATGACAGATTAGGGTTGAGGGTTGAGGGATTAGGGTTTAGGGACAAGGTTTAGGGTTAGGGTTGAGGGATTAGGGTTTAAGGTATAGTGTTGAGGGTTTAGGGATAGGGTTTAGGGTTGAGGGATTAGAGTGAAGGGTTGAGGGATTAGAATTTGACGTTGAGGGTTTAGGGTTTAGGATTAGGGTTGAAGGTCAAGGGATCAGAGTTAAGGGTTGAGGGATTAGGGTTTGATGTTGAGGGTTGAGGGTTGAGGTTCGAGGGTCAAGGGTTTAGGGATAGGGTTGAGGGTCAAGGAATTAGGGTTAAAGTAGAGTGTGGAGGGTATAAGGATTAGGGATAGGGTTGGAGGGTTTAGGGATAAGGGATTAGAGTTTAAGGTATAGTATCGAGTCTGTTGAGGGTTTAGGAATAGGGATAGCATTTAGGGTTTAGGGATGAGGGATTAGAGTTGAGGGATGAGGGATTATGGTTGAGGGTCGAGGGATTAGGGTTTAGGGATAAGGTTTAGGGTTGAGGGTTGAGAGATTAGGGTTTAAGGTATAGTGTTGAGGGTTGATGGTTTAGGGATAGGGTTTAGGTTTGAGGGATTAGGGTTTAGGGTTGATGAATTAGGGTTTAATGTTGAGAGTTGAGGGTTGAGGGTTGAGGGTTGAGGTTGAGGGATAGGGTTAATGGTGAAGGGATTAGGGTTAAATAAGAGTGTCAAGGGTAGAGGGATTAGGGTTTAAGGTATAGTATCGAGCCTGTTGAGGGTCTAGGAATGGGGATAGCGTTTAGGATTTAGGAATGAGGGATTAGAGTTGAGGGATGACGGATGACAGATTAGGGTTGAGGGTTGAGGCATTAGGGTTTAGGGACAAGGTTTAGGGTTAGGGTTGAGGGATTAGGATTTAAGGTATAGTGTTGAGGTTTTAGGGATAGGGTTTAGGGTTGAGGGATTAGAGTGAAGGGTTGAGGGATTAGAATTTGACGTTGAGGGTTTAGGGTTTAGGGTTAGGGTTGAAGGTCGAGGGATCAGAGTTAAGGGTTGAGGGATTAGGGTTTGATGTTGAGGGTTGAGGGTTGAGGTTCGAGGGTCAAGGGTTTAGGGATAGGGTTGAGGGTCGAGGAATTAGGGTTAAAGTAGAGTGTGGAGGGTATAAGGATTAGGGATAGGGTTGGAGGGTTTAGGGATAAGGGATTAGAGTTTAAGGTATAGTATCGAGTTTGTTGAGGGTTTAGGAATAGGGATAGCGTTTAGGGTTTAGGGATGAGGGATTAGAGTTGAGGGATGATGGATTAGGGTTGAGGGTTGAGGGATTAGGGTTTAGGGATAAGGTTTAGGGTTGAGGGTTGAGGGATTAGGGTTTAAGGTATAGTGTTGAGGGTTGATGGTTTAGGGATAGGGTTTAGGTTTGAGGGATTAGGGTTTAGGGTTAATGAATTAGGGTTTAATGTTGAGAGTTGAGGGTTGAGGGTTGAGGGTTGAGGTTGAGGGATAGGGTTAATGGTCAAGGGATTAGGGTTAAATAAGAGTGTCAAGGGTAGAGGGATTAGGGTTTAAGGTATAGTATCAAGCCTATTGAGGGTCTAGGAATAGGGATAGCGTTTAGGATTTAGGAATGAGGGATTAGAGTTGAGGGATGACGGATGACAGATTAGGGTTGAGGGTTGAGGCATTAGGGTTTAGGGACAAGGTTTAGGGTTAGGGTTGAGGGATTAGGGTTTAAGGTATAGTGTTGAGGGTTTAGGGATAGGGTTTAGGGTTGAGGGATTAGAGTGAAGGGTTGAGGGATTAGAATTTGACGTTGAGGGTTTAGGGTTTAGGGTTAGGGTTGAAGGTCGAGGGATCAGAGTTAAGGGTTGAGGGATTAGGGTTTGATGTTGAGGGTTGAGGGTTGAGGTTCAAGGGTCAAGGGTTTAGGGATAGGGTTGAGGGTCGAGGAATTAGGGTTAAAGTAGAGTGTGGAGGGTACAAGGATTAGGGATAGGGTTGGAGGGTTTAGGATTAGGGTTTAGGGTTGACAGATTAGCATTTAATGTCGAGGTTAGGGTTAGAGTGTCGAGGGTAGAGGGATTAGGGATAGGGTTTAGGGTTGAAGGTTTAAGGATTGAGGGTTGAGGCTTTAGGGATGAGGGTTTAAGGCTTAAGATATAGTGTCAAGTGTTGAGGGTGTAGGGATAGGGTTTAAGTTTTAAGGGTTAAGGGTTGAGGGATAGGGATTAGGGTTTAAGGTATAGTATCGAGTCTGTTGAGGGTGTAGGATTAGGGATAGCATTTAGGGATTAGGGATAGGGTTGGAGGGTTTAGGGCTAAGGGATTAGGGTTTAAGTTATAGTATCGATTCTGTTGAGGGTGTAGGAATAGGGATAACATTTAGGGTTTAGGGATGAGGGATTAGAGTTGAGAGATGATGGATTAGGGTTGAGGGTTGAGGGATTAGGGTTTAAGGTATAGTGTTGAGGGTTTAGGGATAGGGTTTAGGGTTGAGGGATTAGAGTGAAGGGTTGAGGGATTAGGATTTGATGTTGAGGGTTGAGGGTTGAGGGTTAGGGTTGAGAGATGAGGGATCAGAGTTAAGGGTTGAGGGATTAGGGTTTGACGTCGAGGGTTAAGGGTTGAGGTTCGAGGGTCAAGGGTTTAGGGATAGGGTTGAGGTTAAAGGGATTAGGGTTTAAGGTATAGTGTTGAGGGTTGATGGATCAGAGTTAAGGGTTGAGGGATTAGGGTTGAGGGTTGTAAGGATTAGGGATAGGGTTGGAGGGTTTAAGGATAAGGGATTAGAGTTTAAGGTATACTATTGAGTCTGTTGAGGGTGTAGGATTAGGGATAGCATTTAGGGTTTAGGGATGAGGGATTAGAGTTGAGGGATGATGGATTAGGGTTGAGGGATTAGGATTTAACGTTGAGGGATGACGGATTAGGGTTGAGGGATTAGGATTTGACGTTGAGGGTTGAGGGTTTAGGGATAGGGTTGAGGGTTGAGGGATTAGGATTTGACGTTGAGGGTTGAGGGTTTAGGGATAGGGTTGAGGGTTGAGGGATTAGGATTTAACATTGAGGGTTGAGGGTTGAGGGATCAGAGTTGAGGGTTTAGGGATTAGGGTTTGACGTTGAGGGTTGAGGGCATTTTCTATCACGAACTTGATTATGAGGGCTTGCCCCTTCATTGTTATGCCTATCATATGGCGGAGCATCTGGCAAGCCCTTGCAAGAAAAAGATGTGATCAATGCAAAAGGATGTGATGAATCTATAGCAGGATAAAACGCACTCGCGTTATAACGCGCTCGCGTTATAACGCGCTCGCGTTATAACGCGCTCGTGTTATAACGCGCTCGCATTTTGTATTTCTATTGAAACGGTAAAAAAGTGGTTACCCCCATGATCCAGGCCCACATGCTCTATTTTCTTACTGATTCTGCGCGTGCTCCGACAAAAAAGAAGTGCTTTCATGCTATTGGGAAGTTCACATGCACATTTGACACATTGTACCACCTTTGCATGATCTTTCCACCACCTTTTCTGCTTTGCCAACTTGAGAAGGAGGAAATAACATAGTTTTCACACCAAGTTTGATATATATCTATTCAAGTTTCAATTTTTGTAGTGTTGCAATGTTAATTGTGATTCAATTTTAAGAATTTAACATTGAAAAGGAAGCAAGTGGTGAAAAACTCAAATTGTTGAGGAGTTTGATGCAAGAAGATAAAAACACTACATAATTGGGTACTCTCTCCATTCAAATCTTCATTTTTTAGGTATGTCAAGTCTTTACATGCATGTTCTTTACATTTTCCTTATTTCGGATTGAATTACTTTATCATGCTTTATCATACATGTTTAAAATAGACACATTCCCAATCAAGAAAGCAACCTACAATCTCACATGATGCCATGTATATTTTCTACACTTGGGCTCTTTAATAATTATGTGTAATAAACAAACCTTAGTTCATACCATGATGTCAAACTATACAAGAATAAATCCTTACAACATAAAAAAAATACAATCCCACTATTATCATGTATTCATTTCTTAGGAACTAATATTGGTCTCTTTATCATGCTACAGACAAATTCTCCGTCATGCCAAGGAAACGATCAAGAATTAAACCAACACAGGAAGAGATAGAAGCTAAGAATGCAAAGAAAGCAATGGCTATGAGGGAACTTCGTGAGAAGAGGAAATTGGACACGATAAATGAAGACATACCAATTGAAGAGGAACCACAACCATCACAAAGAGATATGGTATTGGCCGCACAAAGAGAATGAATGCAAAAACTTCGTGGTATGAGAGATTTGAATACCATAGTTGGAGACACGTCCTTTACCGCAAGTCAACATGTAGGGACACCATCTACCACATCTCAAGTTGAGAGTACATCATCACTCACATGTGATGAAGGAGGTACGCCATCGTTCCCACCTCAACCTCAAGGTATGTCATCTATTCCATCTTCGATCGAAGGTATGCCATCTAACCCATCTCATTTAAATATTGATGAAATTCCTAATGTTGAGATGAATTTACCTATCTTGACACCACCTAGAATTTTGCATAGAAAGCCAAAGTATTTGATTGATATTGATGAGAATATTTTGCAGCCAATGGAAGGTAAGATTCCAAAACGCACTTGTAGAAGATATGCTAATAAGATTTGGAGATTGTTCTTTGAAAAGTTAAATGAGACTGCAAGATGTCAACTATTCGTTGAAATGATGGGAAGTATAAAGTATAGGTCTATCATGAAGATTCTTGGGTTGAGAACATCAGAGGCTTCAAGTGAAAAATCTATTGTCAAGAATCTAATGAGTGCGTATGAGAGTGTGGGTAACACCTCACACACAAAAGATAGTAATGCAACACGGCGTGTGATTACATCGACTATAGTAAGTAGTCAAACGAGGAAAGATCGTCTCATTAGAAAGACAAGTCAAGAATTGAGAATTAATAGGAAAACTTTATCAAGAGCCGTTGGAAGACGCCAAAGAATTGAGGACACTAATGCCAATGAATTATGGGCATTCTCAGGGAGACTACCACGAAAAGATAAACCAATTGTTGAAGCATTGAGATCATTAATTGAAGACTTTTGGAAGAATTACACAACGGTATCTCTGAATCAAAGGGATGTGGTAAGAAGGAGAATCGGTAGTCAGAACCGCGAGCCACATCCAAAGCATTTTTTGGATGAGACTCAAACACAGTTTTATGGCAAATTTCTAGAGAAGTATCCTCAAATTAAAATTTGTCAAAGATATTTTGAAATGCTAAAACCTTTCTATGTTAAGATAAATCACACACGCACTACTTGTTGTAGATTACATATTGAATTTTCTAACCATTTTGATGCTTATAGGTCTATATGTTTAGATATGCATACTAACAATGATTTGCAGGGTTGTGCCATATGTGCCCCACCAACATCTTCAAGAGACTTCATATCAAGAATTTTATGTGAAAGAAAGGAAGGTCAAATATTCTACAAGAAATTATGCTTGGATGGCACATGTCATTGTTGCGGTGGCTTGCAACATTTGCCAATATGTGAACATATGGAAATAACACATGCAGTTGGAAACGAACTAGTAGAGTTTGGCAAGTGTAAAATAGTGGCATACAATACAAAAGATGGTAAAGAAGCAAAGAGGTGTGAATTAGTTATTGAAAAGATTCCAGTGTATCAGTTTATGCCTATATTTCGTGACAACATAGTGTATGAGTATGCAAGACATGCCCATAGAGCTCGATGGTTGGACTTGCAATTCAAGTTATGCAATGACACATTTCCGGTTGGTAGCATTGTTTCAGTCATTGACTTTGCAGAGAACTACAGTCTACAACCATAGCGTGAGGTGCAATCACAATATTACAACTCCACACAGGTTTCTATATTTGTGCACATCGCATTCATTCATGTGAATGATAGTACAGAGGATGACAGAAAGATCATAAGGGAGTATAATTTCTATATTAGTGATGATCGCACGCATTCTACGGAGTTCGTGCAAGGTTGCTTTCAGGTGTTCTACAATGATTTGGCTAGAAGGGGCATATCGTTCAGTCAGCATATCATATGGTCAGATAATTGTGCGTCACAATTCAAGAACTTGCGAAATTTCTATTGGCTGAGTAGGAGGCATAATTTTACAGGTATTCAACATATGTGGAACTTTTGTGAGGCCAGGCATGGAAAGGGGGAGCATGATGGTGCAGGAGCATGTATCAAAAGAGCCATAGCACGAGAAGAGTTAAAGTATAAAGACAATGCAAAGTTGACAGATGCAAAATTGATTGTCGAGTGGTGTAATGCTTCCATGGGTCCAGGTAATGAAGGTAAGTCTTTAGTTCGTAGATTTTTTTGGTTGATAGATGATACTAACATTGCACCATATGAGGATTGTTGTACACTGACAGGATCAAATGAGATGCACTCTTTCAGAAGCTCAATTGCAGGTTCATGGAGTATCCATACACGAAAGATGTCATGCTTTTGTTCTTCCTGTACAATTCAAGTCTGGGATGAGTGCGAGTCAAAGGAGTGGGTTGACGAATGGCAGTTAAGTTATCTTAGCCCACTTGACACGTATTGACCCCCGACGGCACTGGAACTAACACAGATGGAATCGTTAGTTGACTTTGACCACATATCAGATTTAGTTCAACTAGGTAATATAGGGCACGTATATGCATCTAATTTCATCTAGTTCAACTAGGTAATGTCATCCTACTTTGTAGTGTTTTTGTAATGTTGACTAATTTCATCTAATTTGCTACACATATCAATGTAGGGCATGTATATGCAGTTATTGCAGATGAAGATAATGAAGAGGGAACAGATTATTACTTATGTCGTTGTGTTGAGGCCAAAAAGAAATTGGAGGCCCCTGTTACAGATGGAGAAAACATCGAATACCCTATAGGATCAGTGGTTATTACTGGAACATGCTTAGAAGGTACCCACATAAGAGTGTTAATATTTGGCTATTTCAGGACTTTGACATGCATCGGAAGATTCTTCATTACTCAAACCTTGTCATGGCATCCAATGTTCATTTGATAAAGTATCGGGGTAGACCTTTGAACAAAATATTGTGGAAGGTGCGTGAGTTTGACCATGAAGCAATACTTGACACAATAAAGAGTAGAGCAGACCTGGATGGTTCATTGGATTAATTTGTAAGTATTCACATTGATTTTGTAAAGTTATGTTACATTGAGTTGTAAGTATCCACATTAATTTGTAAGGTTTGTCTTTTTTTATTTCCTCCTGCATTTTTACACATATGTACACATTTTTACATCATCATGTTATGCATTTTTGGTGTCCTGCTCTTGATGCGACCAAACTCATAACTCACCCTACTAGACACCATTTGATGATCTCTCCAACACTTTGGATCCAAGGTGCCCAATCATGATGATGACCTATATACCATTCTCCCAAGGCGCTCATAATGAATGAAAAGAAGACCAAGGGTGCCCAAGCTTAATAGACTTATTTCTTTCAATTTTGATGATCCAAACTCTTGCAATATGACATCCACTTTCATGCCTTTAGATCTTCCTTCACATATAGGGCGCCAAATCAAGTTGAAAAATCTACATAAGGGCGCCAAACTGGATGAAAGGAGACATGAAATGCGCCTTAGGACTCCATGCTAAGGTTTGAGCCATTAAAGTCTCTTGATATTAGGCGCTCATGATGATGAAACTTAGAGCTTTTTCCTTTCCTATGCGCTCATCTAAGATGTTTGAATGATAAGGAGTGCCTCGACCTCTATAATGTACATTGGGCACCAAATCAAGGTGATTTTAAGTCACTTTGAGTCATTTGGGGTCAGTTTGAGTCTTTGAGTCATGTTGCAAAAAAGTGTCAATGTTGTCAAGTTGCACAAAGCAACTTTTGCATTTTTGGTGTCCTGCTCGTGATGTGACCAAACTGACTATTCCAACGCGTCTAGATGGGTACATTTACGCTAGGCATGGTCCTATTTTTCACCTAAACATGTCGAAACAGTCTGAGCTACATTGTACCAACGATATCCCTGAAGAGTCCAAAGTGCAAAAAGGCTGCAATCTTTGATGAGATGTTACTTGAAAACTGTGTCACTTAGAAACATTCTGTCTGAGGCAATGCTATCACGTAGAGTGTCTCTACAATAACCTCTCTTAGTTTTTTATAGCTCTGAGGCATTTGCCCATGGTGAAAGGTTTTCTGCTGCCCCAAAAATCATCAGAAGGAGGCAGTGTAAAGTCGCAAAGGGGTGTAACTTTCATCTTGCTCCTGATGCAACCAAACCGACTATTCCAACGCGTCCGAATGGGTACATTTACGCTAGGCATGGTCCTATTTTTCACCCAAACATGTCGAAACAGTCGGAGCTACATTGTACCGACGATATTCCTGAAGAGTCCAAAGTGCAAAAAGGCTGCAATCTTTGACGAGATGTTACTCGAAAACTGTGTCACTTAGAAATATTTTGTCTGAGGCAACGCTATCATGTAGAGTGCCTCTACAATAACCTCTCTCAGTTTTTTATAGCTCTGAGGCATTTGCCCGTGGTGAAAGGTTTTCTGCTGCCCCAAAAATTGTCAGAAGGAGGCAGTGTAAAGTTGCAAAGGGGTGTAACTTTCATCCTGCTCCTGATGTGACCAAACTGACTATTCCAACACATTTGAATGGGTACATTTACGTTAGGCATGGTCCTATTTTTCACCCAAACATGTCGAAACAATCAGAGCTACATTGTACCGACGATATCCCTGAAGAGTCCAAAGTGCAAAAAGGCTGCAATCTTTGACGAGATGTTACTTGAAAACCGTGTCACTTAGAAACATTTTGTCTGAGGCAACGCTATCACATAGAGTGCCTCTACAATAACCTCTCTCAGTTTTTTTATAGCTCTGAGGCATTTGCCCGTGGTGAAAGGTTTTCTGCTGCCACAAAAATCGTCAGAAGGAGGCAGTGTAAAGTTGCAAAGGGGTGTAACTTTCGTCCTGCTCCTAATGCGACCAAACTAACTGTTCCAACGCGTCTGAATGGGTACATTTATGCTAGGCATGGTCCTATTTTTCACCCAAACATGTCGAAACAGTCGGAGCTACATTGTACCGATGATATCCCTGAAGAGTCCAAAGTGCAAAAAGGCTGCAATCTTTGACGAGATGTTACTCGAAAACCGTGTCACTTAGAAACATTCTGTCTGAGGCAACACTATCACGTAGAGTGCCTCTACAATAACCTCTCTTGGTTTTTTATAGCTCTGAGGCATTTGCCCGTGGTGAAAGGTTTTCTGCTACCCCAAAAATCGTCAGAAGGAGGCAGTGTAAAGTTGCAAAGGGGTGTAACTTTCGTCCTACTCCTGATGCGACCAAACTGACTGTTCCAATGCGTCTGAATGGGTACATTTACGCTAGGCATGGTCCTATTTTTCACCCAAACATGTCGAAACAGTCAGAGCTACATTGTACCGACGATATCCCTGAAGAGTCCAAAGTGCAAAAAGGTTGCAATCTTTGACAAGATGTTACTTCAAAACCGTGTCACTTAGAAACATTCTGTCTAAGGCAACGAGATCACGTAGAGTGCCTCTACAATAACCTCTCTCAGTTTTTTATAGCTCTAAGGCATTTGCCCGTGGTGAAAGGTTTTCTGCTACCCCAAAAATCATCAGAAGGAGGCAGTGTAAAGTTGCAAAGGGGTGTAACTTTTGTCCTACTCTTGATGCGACCAAACTGACTATTCCAACGCGTCTGAATGGGTACATTTACACTAGGCATGGTCCTATTTTTCACCCAAATATGTCGAAACAATCAGAGCTACATTGTATCGACGATATCCCTGAAGAGTCCAAAGTGCAAAAAGGCAGCAATCTTTGACGAGATGTTACTCGAAAACCATGTCACTTAGAAACATTCCGTCTAAGGAAATGCGATCATGTAGAGTGCCTCTACAATAACCTCTCTCATTTTTTTATAGCTCTGAGGCATTTGCCCGTGGTGAACGGTTTTCTGCTGCCCCAAAAATCGTTAGAAGGAGGTAGTGTATTAAGTCAGGATGAAAGCCTATTCACTCTAGGCGCCTGTTTTTGACCAAATCACACATGTGCCTTGAACAAGTGATGCTACAAGTGGTGAACAAAATGGGCGCCTTGAAGAATTGAGCCCTCCAAGACATCTTGCAATTGCCTAAAAGTCCAAAATTTACATAAGTGAGTTAAGGCACCATTTTCCATCTCCAGAGCCTCCTTTGAGCGCCTTAACATGGAGTGAATGTTTTAGTCTATGAAAGATTGCACCTAAAGAATATAACAACCCCTTCAGTCACTAGGATTAACTAAGTTAACAAAAGGAACTTCATGGAGGGAGGCGCACTTGTGCATCTAGACAACTCCAGTTTAGTGCCTGAGAAAAAACATGTTTAGAGACACCCCTCGAATGAACCCTCTAGAACAAATAAGAATCTTCTCTAGGTCCATAATTAACTCATGCCCATATCCAAGTGAAAGTCTCCTTGGTCTTCCTGCTAAAACCTCTAAAGGGTAACCATCTCAACAAGTGTCTCTAATCCCAAGAGAACTCTAGCCTCACCCAAGTCTCGAAGTATGTATGAGAACCTACAACCAATCAATCCATGTTAAGCTCCAAATGAAACACCACATTATCATGAAGCTCCCAAGCACATGACCAATGTACTCAATACCAAGAGAACCAACAAGACCACTGTCAAAAATCCTACTACAAAATTAGGTATCCAAACATGACATCATGATCTAACATCTCCTCCTAGAAGATCACATGCACCAATACAGACATCCTAGTCTCAAGAGAACTTGTATCATGCTAATACTCTAATCTAGAATCAAGAGTCCACCAAGACACACTACCAAACAACTCTAAACCAAGGATCAACATCTACAACCACATGAAGATAACCATTACACCCAACCACTATATAAGATCATCCATCACTAGGTGACGAATACACATCACTATCAAAGCAACATCCATCCTCTCATCCCAATGCAACATACCAATGCGCAAATGAGCATAGACAAGGAAAAATAACAAAGTCATCCCGTGGATATAGGTAATATGCATTCAAGTCATCCCACTACCTTGTCCGAGGCTCATGCAAAACCCAAAATGATTAGCCTAGTACCATGTGTCATGTCCCCGTTCCTGGCTTGATCATCAAGTGTATAATGGATTAGCCTATTCCTCATTCCCAGAGGCTAATTCCAAATGATGAGGGAATGAATTGGTTTCGGACTAACTCTATCTGTTTGTTTTGCAGGAACAAGGTCAGAACCCTAAAATTTGACTAAGTATGGAAGCTTGGGAGCCTAGGCGCCCATTTCACTCCAGTTTTCCTTACTAAGCGCCTAGCACAAGGATCATCCAAATTAAGCGCCTAAGAACCTCAAGGCGCCTATACATGTTTCTAGGGATCCTCCAATTGAGTGCCTAGCATAGATGGATGAAGATTGAAAGTTTTCAAGTTAAAGATGTCCTTTGGGTGAACTCATAGCACTAGGCGCATGTGTTGGTTGGAACTCCTTAGATCTGGCGCCTAGGATTGAAAGCCTTTGATGAGGAGAGAAGTCTCAAGGCCTGGTCTGGCACCCTCACTTGCCTACCCCACCCTCAGAATGCACCTAACCTTCATAAGGCGTTAACACTCTATTTTGAGCGCCTAGTAGGGGGTAATGGATAGATTGAAGGCTTGGGAGCTAAGGAAAGTCACTTAGATGAATAATCAAGATTGAAATGAGAAACTCCTAGCCAAGGCACAAAATTCCTCAATTCTGGCATCCAGAAATCAAATCTAAGTAAGGTGCTCTTTCCATTTGCCAAAGGCTCTATTAGCGCCCTTGGTTGATGATCTCTCCAGACACCTGAAATGGAGCCCAGTGGATCTTTCAACTTGTCTCAGGAAGAAGGGAAGCATTCTCAATGTTGTTCAGATAATCTAAGTTGTAAAGTTAACAAGGAATAGAGCCAGAGGACAAGGCACACTTATTGGTCTCCATCACCTCAGAAATGCGCCTAATGCAGTTGGTGTCAACTTCCCTCTTTCTAGCCTCCAAATGGCACCTAGAGTCAAAAAAGGATTTCACTGAATAATGTTAATGTTTTGAGCATCAAACTCTACTTGGCGCATACCTATGCTCTTGCAACCTCAAATTGGCACCTAGGGTTCAGTCATCCTCCTAAGGTGTGGTTCTACTCCTCCATAACCTTGTTTTGGTGCCTAAACTTGGACGTACCTTGAAGACTTGGATTAAGACGGAATTCACCTCCAGAATGTTAGGTGCTTGATAGAAGATAAAGGCGCTAGGGTAAAAGAGCTTCAAAAGTTTGATGTCAAGTGTGAATTGAGATAATAGGTGCTGATACCAGTTGACATTACTCCAAACATGCGCCTAAGAGAGATGCAAGTCCCCAAGACCAATTTTGGAACAAGGCGCTCCATCAGAGGGTAAGATGATAATCCTTGGAAGTCAAGTGTTTCAAAGATTCTTTGAGAAATTGACAAGTTGTAACCTAGGCGCCAAAACCCCTGAGAATCCTCCTATCTGGCGCCTAGTTAGAAGAACACTAATATTGCGCCTAAGTGAATTTGAGTGTCAATATAGAGTCATCAAACTCCACCAGACGTTCATCCATGTCTCTACCACCTCAAGGAAGCGCCCAGCTTAGGATGGCGCCTAGTCTGGTCTCTACTACCTTCAGTTTGCGCCTAACCCTAAGAGTCTTGCAACTATGACGTTCATCCATGCAACAAGCAAGGTGATGCTCCCTTGTGATATTGTGAGGTGTTGACATTCAGTTGACATCATTGAGTTTGATTGAGTTGATCAAGTGTAGACGCCATTGTAAACATCAAGGCTTCAAGGCCTTTCTTTTGTATCTCCATTGAATAAGTTGTAACTTCATGCTATTGAAAGCATTATCCATGTAATAAGATATTGCAAGTTGATTGAGTCAAATAACTAGACAAGTACCCAACTCTAAGGTTGATTCATTCAAGTAGTTATCTTTGATGTATATCTTTGTGTTGTTGAAGTAGTTGATGAATTGATAGCAAGTAAAATTGTTTAAGTAAGGAAAAATTTTCGTAGAACTAGTTGGGTATCTTACACCATGCCTATCCATCAAACATCACAATGCAATCAAAATCCTAACAACATGCCCATGATCCAAGATCAAGTGCAATCATGCAAATATATTATCAATCACAAGCCTATTAAGAATGAACTAGAGTCTTCTAGTACCATACTTTTCCATCAAACACCATCATGTAATCCATGGCCTATCAAGCCTATCAAAGAAAATGCAAACATCTTATGTAATACAATCAGACTTTAAATATTTGAAGTAGCCATCTACAAATATCCATTCAAAAGTGGATTTATAATGCAAGTATAGACGCCATCAATAAAAAAGATTTGTATTAACCAAATATCCATATAGGCATACATCAATATTTGTCGATATAAGTATAACATATATACAAAATAGCCATATAGGCTTACAAGAATGCCATATAGGCATACAATGTCAACTATGTACAATACAAAATATATGTCCACAAATGCCATATAGGCATACAACAGAGGAACACAATAAAAAGTCATTCCCCTCTGGCTGGTGAAGAGAATAAATCACGAGCAGCCTTTGATCTTCTAGGGGATGGAGACATGCATGTGGGTGGTCTACTACGAACCCGAGGGCTACTCCTCCTATTTAGTTCTTCCTGCACCTTTACCTGTTACAAAAAAAAGTATAGACATTAATATATAGAAATTACATGTTATAAAAAAATGAAACATTTAACAAAATAATCACTTACCGCTAACATATAATTTGTCTCCTCGCTTGCCTCAGTAGCAGGAATAGGCCCTGGTGATGTCATGTCCTATAGAAACCATCTAGATAGAAATTAAACTTCAAATCAATAATCTTTTGATTTTTCAAAAATAGACAACTATAACAATGAATGTAAATTGAAATTTACTAATCTGCCTCATACCCCTGTCAATGCCATAGAGCTATGAATCGCAGAGGCCACACCCTGCTCCATTGCCCTATGAACATGGGGAGGTGTATCCGCAGCCTGCATCATCTGGAAATAAAACAACATTATTCAATTATGAAAACTATAATAGTGATGCAAATCATGGCTCCTAACATACACACACGTTCATCTAAACATGGAAGTACACACAATAAAACACACAAATCACATACAAAAATTTAGTAAGTACAATTCATTCATTAAACTATTTATTTTATTACCTCCGTAAAGCTTTGAAGTCCACCACCGCTGGCAGGTGTTGCCATGAAATCTACAGTGTTAACCTATTCAACATCCAAAATCAGAAATTAGAATACCATTCATATAACGATGCTATTCACATGTAATATTTATAATTGTTTACTAATTACATACCTCGACAGTAGATGATCTAGTGAAAAATGTAGGTGGAGAACCACTGAAAACTGCATCGACACTATGACCCTGAAATTTCATTAAAATCATCAATTTAAATTAGTTAATCTTGTATTTCAAAAATAAAATTTAATAAATTAAATTCAATAAACTTGCTAATATTTACCTGAGTATCAAGGCCGAAAGTCTCACTCAGGAGGGTATCTGTCATCACCATCTGCTCAGTTGCAGATGTAGCCTGTGCACCTGCGTCTTGACTATCCATGGGGTCATAACCACAGGCTGACCCGCAAGCCTGGCAAGTATGCGGTGGGACCCTACTCCTCGCACTATCTCCCAACCCACTCTGTGTTGCAGGATCGACATGCTCTATGATGCTCTGGGTCAAAGCACTAATCGACCTCAGTGTATCGACCTCAACACTCCTTCACAATGGAAGGGATAGAAACATGCTCGTGGGCTGGTCTGCTGATTACTCGTCTCACTACCCGCTGTGCGTCAAGATGTGCCCCTGGTCTATCCTGTGCTGAGCCGCCACCTCTACCCTGGAAGTCCCGCATATCAAAATAGTTTGGCACTTTATTGAGGACAAACTCGCAGTAGAGTTTCCTCAAAAAGTATTGCGGGACCTCATTATTATTGCATGGAGGATGGTCAAAAACCATCCACCACCTCTGCCCGAAATTGTCCCTTATCGCTTGGTTGTTGCACCAATGGATAGGGAACCTCTTGCATGTAATGGGTGGAGGTTGATTTGTTTGTGGGTTTGTGAAAATTGAACACAAGTTTAATTTTGTAATTTGTAATTTTTTGACATCTTGGTATGACAATTTATCTGCATAGTAATCTCTAAACTCTCTTTTTTTATGGGTCCAACTAGTTATTTGCTTGCTAATTGAATTTACATTTGATAACATAGACTCAAGAGATTCGGCAAGCGTGGACCTATGCAAGGTTGAAGTGGAAGGATCTTTCAACCTTGCAATTATATCTTCAATTTGTTTTTTGTTGTTTTCAAGTTGCCCCATTATATTATCTTGTGTTCCAGGGGCATGTCGAGGAATGAATGGAGGAGGTTGTTGTTCTGCAGGTATTTCCTCCTCAGGATTTTATGGATTTTGAGGAAGAGGAGGAGGAGGAGGTGCATTAACATTTCCTACAATTAACAAAATATACATAAAAAATCAACAAAAACCTACCTATTTAGAAAGAAATTCAAACAAAAAAACAAAGATAACTCACCCCTTTGGCGTGCTCGACGTCGCGGCAGCATTTTGGCGATGAATCGACAAGCTTTTTGTGTTGATTGGTGTTTTGTAGAACGCGAGCGCGTTTTTGAGAGTTTTGAAGCCGCGGGCGGAGGAGAAAATCAGAATGAAATGAAATAAAATTACTTTTTTTTAATTTATAATAGGTTATAACGCGCTCGCGTTATGGCTCGGTAATGACGAGCCTGAGGCTTGTCATTACCAAGCCATAACGCGAGCACATTATAACGCGCTCGCGTTATGACTTAAATTTTTTTGAAATTTTTTTGGCCACTTTTTGGCCCCCCATCTTCTTGCACTTACCCCTTGCATCCATTTATTGTTTGTGTGAAGTGTGCAGTTTTATTATTTGAGTGTGAGTGTGCTTTTGACATTCACATTGTGTGTATGAATTAAATTTCACATTCACTTTATGTGTGTGTGAACTAAATTTGACATTCACTTTGTGTGTGTGTATATGAACCAAAGGTGCTACCGATAGGCACAAATATTTATAGGCCTATCGTTAAATAGTATATATTTATATTTTATTGGAAAGTCATTAAATGTAGTAGTTGGTGGACAAGGTTATAAATACTATAACAAATTCAACTTTTTTTGTAAATAAAAATAATAAAATGGTATTAAATGAATAACCACATGAACTAAATCATGAATGAAGCATTAGAGAACTAAATCATAAAGAAATCATGTATTTAGTAATTGCCAAAATCTTTTTCATCTTGTACCCCCTTATGATTGCCTCATTATGCTATGTCTACAACTCATATAAAATCTTTAATAGCATAAGAATTGTAGAGAGTCATGAAGACATTGAAATAACAATAGAAAAATGTATAATAACAACATAAAAATATATTAATATTTTGAATGTAACTTTTAATAAATCACATTAGGATATCATATTAAATATTAAGCTATATGAAATAAAATGGCAACAAATAATTTATTTTATACAATTATAATTACATGGACACAATTGAACAAAAATTATTATTGCAAGTACAAAGACCATAACATTATTGGTAACAACACAATATTCATTTATGTAAATGAATGACAAGTAAATTGAATATTTCTTGTATGTTATCTCAATGGTCAACTTAGAGACACCATTGTGCAATTGATGTTTTTCATTTTCCTATTCTTAACATAATTTGCACTTTCTATCTTAATATACTGTTCAAATGATAATGGTGGTGATATTCTCAAAGTTTTGAGAGATTTAATTGGAGATGTAGCATGAATGTTTAACCAACTCTCTACATCACCAATATTTATTTTATATTGTGTTGTGTGAATTTTAAAAAATTAGTTAATATTAAAAATTTTAACCCTAATATATTTTTAAATGGAATAATCCATTTTCTCATTCATTAATCTTTTCTAAATAAAATTATAATAACCCATATCCTCTTAATAATAATAAAATTATAATTAACCCAACATAAAACTAAAACCTTAGAAATTAGGTATAAATATTAATATAAAAAATTAACTTTAAAATATATTTAAATATAAATATTAATATAAAATTAAAAAAATCATTTAAATACATCTAAATTATTAAATATAACTATTAATATAAATATAAATATTAATAATTGAAATAAATAAAAATTTAATAATTATAAATAAACTGGCCATTTAAAATGCTATTAATTAAAAACTTTTATTCGTACTTTAAAAAAATAAAGTAATAAAATTAAAGTCTCATCTACTTTAAAAAAATAAAGTAATAAAATTAAAGTCTCATCTACTTTTCAATTAAAAAAAAAATTAATGGTATGATATGACTAATTAATAGCTTGATTTCCAAATCTTAATCTATTACTAAGGTTGAGTCAAATACTAAAAGGTGTCCACTCTACCACATCAACTTTACCATGTTTATTTAACACTAAACTCCAAACCTAATCTCTTATAATGAGAGAGTACATTTGTCAAATCCCTTAAATAAAAAACTTTGCCAATAAACTAACTGCCACTTTAACAGATAAAGGAAAATTTACCAATAAACTAACTGCCACTTTAATAGATATAGTAAATTATAGTAAATTTTACTAATAAACTAATAGATATAGGAAAATTAAATTGGAAGTGGCGTGAAAAGAAAAAGGATTTAACTAACAAGGCTCAATTTTCCTTTCAAAACCGTTGTGTGGGAGGGTGTACCTGCACGCCAAATGTCTGGTTATTTGAGCTCCTTTAGGTAGTGAAGAATTTGCATTAAAAAGGCAGAAATTTCTTGTATGGGAGTGGGACGCTATCTCTGTAGAAGAAAAAGTGGTAAAGCCATAATCTTTGTCACATGGAACAAGGATTGCGTTCTGAGTATATTCAATTTTCAGTTTGTTGTTATTATCACATTTTATAATGTTTTCAAACACTCTACCTGGCCTGATTCAATGTCCATAATTCTATCTAATTTTATTTTTTTGTTAAAGCATATTTCGGTAAGGCTTCAATGGCAAACTTCTAAAAATAACCCAAAAACAAAATATTAACATTCAAACCCTACTGAATGAGCAAGCAATTCAGTAAATACTTAAAAATTAAGTGTAAATATCCAAACACTACTAAATGATGATCACAGAATGCATGTGGAAAAATAATGATTATTGACATTGAGAAAAATGGATACAATCAATGGCAGCCATAGATTTAAGCCGCAGCTCTACATGGACCGGATAAAAATAGAAGAAAGAAACCATCGTGTTTGCGTTCTGAAATTGAAAATCCAATCCTTGGTAAAATTCATTGTCGAACAAATTGAAATCCATTTTGAACCAAAAAAAAAGTCACAGTTTCACAAAGACAGATTGAGGGAAAAACTATGCCGTATCATGGCCAGCCCCAAGAGGACGGGGGAAGCCATGGTCATTTAATCCATTGTCGGGCTTGTCATTCCAATAGATTTCTGATCATCATCACCCCATTTCATGGTTCTGTAATATATGGCGTACAGTATCAACTGAGATGCTCCCAAGCCAGCTTCCAATCCATTTGGAAGCTGCATGCAAAGATTAAATACTCAGCAAAACCAACAAACCACACTTTAATAACAGATCTCGCAGAATGAGAATGAGAAAATATTGAGAATATTAATCTGTACCACAAGATTTATGTCGAAGTGTATGCATCCATATGCAGTCCAGATGAGTCCATTGGCAAACATGGCAAGAGATAGGTAAAAGGGCATGTATTTCACACTTCTTTCTACTTCACCTGAAACCCACAAATAGAAAATGTAACTCCAAAGGAAAGAAAAATATTTTTTTTGGGTGTGTATTTTCAAAATCAGTCATAGTAATTAAAACTGGGCCTATTTTTAGGAAAAGACTACCAAAACAATTATTTTTTATTAGGGAAGGACTACCAAAAAAATTATTTTTTATTAGGACTACCAAATTTTTTTGGCAGTTACAAAATGTGTGCACATATAGAATGGCCTATCGGCCAAAAAATCCTAATCACAAAATAATGCATATACAATCAACCATGTTACAAAATTGAAAAAACAATCACACAGCCAAAGTGTTAAAACTAGTAAAAGCACCAAAGGTGCTATCAAATCGCTGATAGGCACACATATATATAGGCCTATCACTAGATAGTTTATATTTATATTTTTTTAAACCATTAAAGAACTAAATTATAAAGAAACCATTAGAGAACTATGACCTCCCATTCAACCACAATGAAATATATTATCATTGTCATAATTAGTGTTTTACTATTAGGAAGTTATATTTTAAACACATTTATTTAGCGTGTTTCACTTTGGAATATATTTATTGTTTGTGTGGAGTGCAACTTTGGCATTCACTTTAGTTTGATATATAACTTATTGTTTGTGTGAATTATGGGTTTGAACTTTGGAATTGACTTATATTTGTTTCACTTTGTATTTTTAAAATTGAATTCACTTTATCAATCTAATTTGATATATTTATTGTTTGTGTGAAGTATGAGTTTGAACTTTAGCATTGACTTATATGTGTTTCACGTCTTATGTTTAAAATTGAATTCACTTTGTTTACATTTATTGTTTGTGTGAAGTGTGTGTTTGTGCTTTGACATTTATTTTGTGTGTGTGTGTTTAAATTTTGGCATGCATTGATTGTTTATTTAAAGTATCTTTGAACTTTATTTGTTTGAAATGTGTTTGAACTTTAGACATTACTTTGTGTGCACTTATTGTTTGAACTTTTGGCATTCACTTTCTATGTGTGTTTGCACTTTGGCATCTAGTTATTTATTTGAATTTTGGAGGTTACTTTGTTTAATGTGTACACTTTGGCATCCACTTATTGTTTGTGTGAAGCGTGCATTTGAACTTTGACATCCGTTTATTATTTGAGTGAGCTTTTGACATTCACTTTGTGTGTATGAAATGTGTATGAACTAACTTTTATATTCACTTTGTGTGTGTGAAAGTGAGTCACTTTGTGTGTGTGAAAGTGAGTTAACTTTGACATTCACTTGGATTTGAGCCACTTATTGTTTGTGTATTGATATCCACTTTGCTTATGTGAAGAATATTGTTGAACTTTGACATCCCCCTAATTTGTTTGATTCAATTGTGGATTCATTTGTTTCTGTATGAAATGTGAGTGAACTACCTTTGTCATTCACTTATTAAATCTATTTACTATTTGTGTATTTAGGTAAGTTTGAACTTTCACATTCACTTAGTGTAAATTGAAAATTGGCATGTTGAATTATGTAACTTACTAAATTGTGTGTGTGTGAAGTGTGTGCTTGAACTTTAGCATTATTTTTTTTGTGTGTGAGTGTTTGAACTAAATTTGGAATTTAGTTTGTATGAAGTGCACGTTTGAATTTCACCTTTCACTTAGATTTGATCTTCTTATTCTCTCTATGTGTGTTTGTGTCATCACACAACTCACCACAACAACATGTCTAATTAGAAGACATGTCCATAAAATAAATTTTTAAATATTTGACCAAAAATTTATCATGGAATCCGTAGTAGTTGAACAAAAAAATATCATTTGTCATTTGAACAACATCATATTCTTAATTAAAATATAACTTATATGCAACCTAAATGATCTCAATACCTTTTGGTAACCATGAATTTTACTTTTTTAAAAACAACACATTCTTATTTAAAATACAACTTATATTTAGGTTTAAATGATCATAAATTTGTTTTGACAACCTTTTACATTTCATGAAAAAATACAAGGTATTTATTATACTCGCCTTTTATATTTGTCATAAGACAAACATATAATATGAAGTATTGCAATGCATATACATTTCCATCCTAATAGTTGTACACATAAAAATGGTATTTGTCCACATAACAACAATACTAGCAAGGCTATGTGAATTGTGAACAAATTTTAAATGTTGTAATTTGTTATCATATAGTGTAAATTGTTGGTTTTATATATCTGAATAGAATGCAGAGTTTAGAAGTTTAAAATAAATATTGGTGTATCAATTTCTTTTAAAAATAGCCTAGTAAAAATTTCAATTCTAATTTCTAAGTTATATTTAAAAAGAAAAACTTACCTAATTTAAATTTAAAGGAAAAAACCACTAAACATGAAAAAATAGTGATATTTATAACTATTGTTTAGTTTTAGATTTTTTTAATCTTTCAAGATTAAGATTAAAAGATAAACTAAATTAATATATCTAAATTTATCAAAGATGATAAACTAAAGGATATAATTTATATATGGAAGCTATATTAATATGTCAAAATTATTATGATGCTTATATGCATATTAAAAAGCTTCAAACCCAAAAACTTATAGCTGCTATCACATTATTTAAGACATTATTTAAATTGGCCTCCTTATAGAATTTTTTTTTAACAATGGAAAGAAATCTCTAAATCAAGAAGCTGAAACATTCTTATCACAGACTCAAACTTTTACCATATAACCCAATCATAGAAAGATCTTCTAAAAAAGGGTAGAAACTTTCATGCAAATGTAATTAGTATACTTAGAGCCAGATTTCCATAGTCTTTACCAGCATCCTTTCTACATGCGCCCCAAAATGGGAGTCATAAAATAGGATACGGTCACCATTCAAAGCAAAAAGGGTAGATTTTAACAGATAATTCTAACTGACAAGCTATGGTATAAATAAATGCATAATGTGGAATCTCAGTTAAGGCGCTCCAATTAGCTGACCGGAATATCACCTCATGGAATAGCAATGTTCACAAGATACCATAAAATGGATTTATTGTTACAAGTGGTTTGAAACTTTTGAAGCTAATACAATTCGTATACGTTAGGCCATAATTCCTTAACCTTGGTTAGCACAACATGACAAGAATATAGCTTACATCATATAATTCAACAGCACACGTATCCTACTTATTTGAACACTCTTTATATAAGCAGAAAAAAGAGGTGAGTGACGGAGTGTTTTTATAAAATTTGATGATAATGATTAAACATTATACAAAGCTCACTATCAAGGTGTATAGCAATGAGTGAATAATTTGGATGATGGGAGTAATTTCCTTAAAACATTAAGGATATGCATCTCTTCATAGAAATATAAAAGAAGCACTATGAGATGAAGTGCGATCTGATCACTAGGGTGCTAAGGAAAAGATTCTTCAAATTGCAGTTTAAGTTGCAGCAAAGATAAAGTTCTACACTAAATCATGATTTAGCAAGAACTAAAAGATAAGGGAAATGAATGGGCGTAAGGAAGTTTGGCCTAATCTCTCAAAATATTTTGAGGCAAATGTACAGAGACTTCAAAAGAAACTAACTCTAGCACACTTGCAGCCAAGAAATAATTGTCGAAGGTCCAATAATATAAGAAAGTGAGGAGTACACAAACTATTTGACATATTGCCTGAAAGAGATGTCATTTGATGGATCACAATGATTGTAAGATTCATACAAAATGGATTTGTCACTAAAACTTCTAGGCAAATGCACTTGGCAGGTTGGGTGATTGTAATAGAGGAATACTTTGCAAAGGGGTTTCTTATTAGGAAAGATAATTGCATAAACCCTCCAGGCATAAACCCTCCAAAACATGCATACCAAAAATGGATTCAGCGATAAGATAAAAGATCTGTTTGATAAAATCTTTAAAGAATTGAGGCATCTAGAAATGTTAAAACAATAGGATTTCACTTATAGATTTGAGGAGAAGACTAAAATACAAAAGACCAACTTCTCAATCTTGACTCATGGCCTTCCTTTCTACGGATCAAAGTTTGAGAAGAAAATAAAGCTTAAATACATAAAATCTAAGAACAGACATTCCTACTAAACAAAATTGTATTGTTTATCTACATGGAATACAACGAATCCAAGAATTAGCCATACCATTGAAGTATCGAGTTGCAGGCCGGATCTGGAGATTTTGAATTCCTCATAAAGAAATCATAGAAAATATTAACTACTGTCGCCACAATCCTCCCAAAATGCCCATCTCTGTGATTCCCCCCTCATAAATAAAATTGGAAATGCAGTCATTACCTATCTCCCATTAATCCACTATCTCCCTTTTTGTAACGTCCAAGATGACTTCAAACACAATGCACTAATATTGTGCCTATCTATCAATTCACTACTCAAGAAGTTGAATAGTTTGATGTTACTATGTAATGATGTAATGCCCACTCATAAAAATACCAATTAAATATAATAATTTAATAAAATACTCACAAATGATAAAAATGAAGCATGTTTAGGGGAAAAAATATTTTCTTCTCCTTCATTTTCAAATAAACACATTTCCGATAATTTTCTTAAAGTCATCCTTTCACCATGTGGAAAAATACTTTCTCAATTCCAGTAACCTCAACAAACAGACCTGGATCTGCACATTTATTATAAACATTAGATCCACAAAACCATCTAAGATGATTTCATCATATTCTCAAACTTAGATATACATTCGCATTTCATTCCATACTTGAGGTCAGATGAAGATTAAAGTTTACCTTTCTCATTCTCATAAAACTCTAACAATTCCTTTCAAACATATATACAAACTACTATTAGATTTAACTATTTATGCAAGTAAGAATAATCAATACAAATATACTCATTTGGAAGGCAAAACAACAACACACATATAGATAGTATTAGATCCATAATCTACATCCTAAAATGATGTCATCCATGATAAACAAACATTTTAAACACCTTAATCCATAAGAAAAGTCTTAATACAATATTTCATATTCAGCTAAATTATTAATATACTTGAAATACTTTCTTACTCATACCACATATATACACAAGTCACAAGGTAATTGAAGAGATTATAATCTAAAACATAATTTTATGAATCCCATGGATGAATAAATTTTTTATCAATAACTTCTATAGTCTTCATTCGAGGATTTGTGGAGATACAATATTCCAATGGTCACATTCAAGCAGTGAAAATGATTTAGAATTTTTTAACCCAAATTCATTTTATTTTCCTCATCTAGATCATGCAATATTTGTATTTAAGACCAAGATAAATCAATGCTAAAATTAAACTATACTACATACCATTCTTTAATTTTATTATCTAAGACTTTGACTCAATTATGAAATTAACTCTAACACTTTTAACCTCAACCCTAATCTTTCATATAATCATAAATCAAATAAAACTCAAATACATTTAATCAAAGCTTTTAAAAGCAATAAAAACTAAACCTTATTATATTCCCAATTCAAACTATAATAATTCTCCTTTAATTAACAAGAAAATTTCATTTATAAATCAACAAGATAATAATATAATTTCTCTTTTATTAAGAGATTAAATTCATATTTATTAATATACATATTCTTAATAAAAAGTAATTTAAAAAAAAAATAGGATATCTAAGGGAATAAGATGATAACATAAAAGACAAAAATCCTACATAAGAAAGATTCTAAAACTAATCATATTTACTAATTTTAAAAGGTTCAAACTTAACGTATATCTAATCTTAATAATAAGATGTTATTTTTGAACTAAATGAACTTAAAGAAAGAATTCTCGTATGAACTTTAAGAAATAAAGGCATTCCAAAGAATTCTCGTATGAACTTTAAGAAATAAAGGCATTCCTTTTATTACCCAAACAGATTATAAAGAAAAAAGAGAGACATGATGACTATCTAAGTTTAGTACCCAATATTGTAATGATGCAATTAAATCATCTTGGTTTCTAAGAATAGTAAAAATAACCGTGGCAATAATATGTGTTTATGCGAATGCATGCTGAGATGTATAACCTCAAAGATGCACCATCTCTTGGAATGTGATGAATTCAAGAATTGCATAATAGTTTTTGTTGAAGGTTATGGAACAGATTATAATGATGAGGTGTACTCCACGATGGAAAAATATAAAATGTTTTAGAGATTTCCATAAAACATTCACATATATCTAAATAATAATGGAATAATGATTCTTTTAAATGCCTCAAAGAGATGTCATCTCGTGATGATTGCAGGATATGCACATTGTTGAAAAGGCTTTAGAAAACTTTCAAGCATATGCCGACTAGCTAGAGTAAATAAGTGCATAGATTATATTATAAACTTGCAGTGGCTGCATGTGGTGGATATAAGGACGATAAACAAGCAAAAGATTTGGTAGGTTAAAGGCTAAAACATGTGCGCTTCATAATAGTTGGAAAAGAAACTCGCAATGCAACTAATGCCTAGAAGAAAAATGGTTTCATAAAAGTAGTGTTTGCAGGATATGCCTTTTTTCCTATTTCTTTCTTTTCTTTATCCTGTGAAGCATACCCTCTATTAACCTAGCAAAATATAAAAGGTTGACAGTTTAGGTGGATCGATTTAACTATAGTTGAAGTAATTTTGTCTCTCCGACAATAGATAGAAGTCGACTGATTCGATTGATTTAACTATAGTTGAAGTAATTTTGTCTCTCCGACAATAGATAGAAGTCGACCAGAATAAGAAGTAACATCCTCAAGTACACAGCATACTAGTCTGGAGAAAGTTATTACCACGAATGAGATCACACAATAAGATAAGAGATATGTAATTTTGCATATATATAAATAAACGAATCCAACAAAAAAAGGTTTGTACTAAATTGATTCACATACGTGGTTTCTAAAAGGATACAACTCACGGATAGCAAAGATCTCCAAATAGGGATGGTAATGACAAAAAGATATTTAGATATCTTGAAGTTATAACAGAACTAAAATTAGATGTTTTCCTATTCTAAAATAAGAAGAACACCTACTAAATCAAAAATACATGATTTCTTTATGAGTGGTGACATGATTATATCTGATTAGGATAAAAATCTAAATATTTCTTATTATAGAAGAGTCTATACGAATATGAAAAGAAAAGAGGTTATTTAAGCACAATAAGGATACGTTGAAAAGGCTTTAAAACTTCCAAGCAAAAGCAATCGGTATGTGTACAAGAGAAAATGCTGTGAAAGAAGGGAACCATTTTTCATCGTTGTAAATAGAGATGATTTTTTTAAGGAGATTGGCCTGGATGCAAGAGCATACTAACTGTTTGATAGAAAGCCTTAATAAGGATATTACATTCTTAATAAACTAAAGTGTGTCACCCTAGACCAAGGTTACCATCTGAAACTCATGTCTATAAGGATTTTCAATTAAATTAAAACTCAATAATACCATAACAGTCAAGACCAAGCTTTAATGACCTAGGTATCAATTTATATCAAGAAAAGAATAAGGTGATAGAGAAACTGTTCATCCAAAAACTCAATCAAACCTAGATGAATGATAAATATATATTATTGTGGCCTTTGTAGGCCTGAAGATAATGAAAGCGAAGCACCACATAATGCTGAAAGTTCATATTATATCCACTTCAAAAGGACAACACACATTGTCATACAAAACTAGACTAATAATAAGATTTGATCTCTATTTCGACCCTTATGCTTTATTCATTTCAATTTTCTCAAAGTTGTTTACCACAATCAAAATCAGGCTGTACCAGGCTTAAGAAAGTTGACATTTATACTTTTGTATTCCTATCAAATGCATAGGTAATAATGCATTTAAAATATCCATCTGATAAATAATACTAAGCAATTTTATCATTTAGAGAAGAAAATGTACCTGGTTTGAGCCCTTATACCATATCTTAAAAAGTTGGAGAATAATCAAATATTAAATAGAGGATAAGAGCTTTGAGAATACTCCTCTCTACTCCTCCTCAACCCACCTCTTCTTTCTACCTTCTCCATTTTTCTTTCTTGGCTGTGACCTCTCCACATAAATTCATAACATTTTTAAGACTTATGAATGCTCAAATGCACATGATCTGTGACAAATTTTTCTACCATGAATATCCTTGAGAAAGCTTTTATGTTAGTATATCTAGAGAGTGCAAGGAATTCATATCCGCCTTGAAATTCTCCCATTTTAAAATTAATAGACTCTTTGTCTTCCACAAGAAGATGATTCTTTCTTTTCAACTCCGGACACCCATTATTCTCATTAACTGAAATTAGCTCTACAAATCTTGAAACTGCAAATAAATATTAATCCTATTTCTTGCAAGTGATATAAAATAAAGGAATCTTTATAATATAAAATATTAAATTATCTAAATAATTTTTGAAGAAATATAACTAATTAATTATTTTTCAATAAGATATCCAAATCCATAAATGGATTTCAGATATGCCTTACAAATGCAGCACTACTCTGCTATTTTGGAACTTTTACAAATTTTTTAGATAAATTCCTGGGTGAATGTTTCAATAAAAAAAAAATAAAGAGCCATAAAGGACTTACACAATCTTAAATGATGTCATATTTAAAATATACATAAGACAAATGAAACACCAACCACCTATGTGTTATATTCTAATTTTAGTTATGGAAAGATTTTCTAACAATTTTATTTTTTAAAATCTTGGAGAACAAAAAATTGAAGGACTACCAAAACATAAGGACTACCAAAATTTGGTAGTTATAAGATGTGTGCACATATAGAATGGCCTATTGGCCAAATAAAACTAATAAAATTAATATTTTCCCCAAGCATATCTCATGTCCTCAAATGAGCAAGAAGTTTTAATTTAACAAACCAAAGAAGCCTAGGAAATTCATGTAGTCCAAGTGTTTCAACAAAGAAAGAGCCCAATAGTTTTTGTGAAAATACAAAGCCCAAAAACTTCAACTATAGATCACATAATTTGTAATTCAGAAACATGCATTTCTATATTGACTTAAAGCTGGAAAACAACATATTAAATATCAAATCAGAGGAAATCAGTTTACATATCAAGGTCATGCAATGGCAAACTCAACCAGAGTTCGCATAGCAACAGAGAATTATGAGATCTTTCCTCTAGCAGAGCCCCTATGTTACTTTTCGACTCTTGGAGGCTGTCAAGGCAGGTTTTTCAGTTTGTGAGAGCTGTAGTGAGCCATGCCTGGATGTCCGCCATCTAGGTCTTAAAGGGTTTGATGCTCATGCCATCTATCTCTTCCAGTAATTCATGGAATCTTGTAACAGCTCCATACAATCTTCCAACGCCATGCATTCTGAAGACGACTCCATGCCTTGGAGGCTACATTCAGAGCTATATCATAGGCTTCTTGAACTCGACCTATTGTCACATTATTAAGATGTGATTGATTTTGAATATTATTAAGATGTGATTGATTCTGAATATTAACTGTATAGTGATTTTTACATTAATGTTTCCAATCATATTCCATGATAAAAAAACCATTTCTATCAGTGTCCCTTGTAAACATATGGAATCTAAATGGGAAGCATTTTCTTCAAGATACGTAGAAGTTGAGCTTTTCTGTTTTTCCCATATGCTTACAACACATCTGCGCTTAAAGCAGCCTACAAACGTACGAGGCGAGGATTATAATAATAAATATTCTTCTCCTTACTGGCAGGCCTCACAACTTTGTCTATAAAATCTTTAATGCTAGGTAAATATTCAGGTCCTTTAATTCAGTTACTGACTAGTCAGATCCTTTGGATGAGCAAATGAACCAGACACTTTTGCTTTTGGTCTTTCTCTTTCACATTTTACAACACTCATCAACGTTGTGAAATCTGAGACCCATATGACCTGTCATGATCTTTATTCCTATACTTTTCTTTTGTTGGCTTCAGCTCAGCAGGGACACCATCTTTCACCATTCAAATCTCCAATCAACAGAAGCTGTCATATTTAATGAATCCAAATTATGGGAAGAGCCAAATTTTTAATTCCAATGCATGTGATGGACGAATATAATGGTGGCCCACACAGGCCTATTTCGGTCTTCAAAGGCCAAATACTTTATTCTCTGGCAAAGCATTTGAAAGTTATACTTCAACCCATCTTTCTTTGTGTTATAAATGGAATGAATACTAGTCTCACATTCCCTCCTTCAATGCAAGATCTTGCATTGCCTTTGTTACAATTGTATGACACTAATCCAGAATTAGTGCCTAACATTTTATTATCTTAACTTATTTCTTACTTAACCAAAGCTGTGTCTCAGATTTGATTTATACATAAAACCAAATAAATCACAGGTCGTCCTAATACAGTCTAAGGTGGTGTTAATTGTTAGTAGTGTGGGCATGTCAAATCCAGCTGATTCCAGAGGTCCTTCTCCCAGCCAACCTTTGATGCTGCTGACATTCACATTTTTCTTTATTGTTTCCCCTTGGTATTTCTCAGATCATGGAGAGGATGATGTGGAAACTGCAGGGGGCTTTTTTGGAAGTCCTACTGCTTGGTTGCCTGTTATGCTGGTGTTATTAATACTAGCCATCTATATATCATGGTGTGTGGAACAGAGCTCCAGCTCCAGAGTTAAAGTGCCAGAAATAGCAGATGGGTCTTCAATTCATAGAATTGGAGGGTCTGCATGGGGCATAGGGGCTCTGGTTGTTATGCTTATGTTTATCCGCTGGTGGCAGTCTATGATGCAGCAATGAACAGAGCAGCATTTGCTTCTATTGCAGCCCTCAATACCTGATCAAGGGGATGCTTTTATAGATGGTCATTTCTTGGTGTGCAGCAGAATATTGCAGGAGCGCCTATGGGCATGAAAATTCTTCCCTTGTATATATATACAAGATGAACAAGGGATAAATCATGCAGTTACAAAGAGAGTTGTGGGAAGTTATACATAGTTTTGCTTTGTTTAAAAGAAATTATTGAGACATAACAGAATTTGGGGAAGTAAATCAAAGAATGCTCAATTATGGGCTTGTACAGCTTCACATTGCAATGTAATGGTGAGAAAGCGCAGTCCGCCTTTACTAAAAAGATCAATTAAAAAGAAAAATCCTCTGATCTTAATAAGAAGTCACTGCACTCTTGCTTACAAAGGTGAATGTCTGACTGTGTTATTGTTTATCAAAGGACATTTGAATGTGCTTTCCGAATAGATGTTCATGTTGAACCCTTAATACTAGGATATAATTATTGTGTACACTCTGGGTATTTGCTAGTGATCAAAGTTCAAGAAAAGTATCCAGCCGAATAATATGGATCGATTTAAGGCTATGGTTTTATGGAGGGGATATCTAATTTTTTTTTTCTCTGCATATTTTTGAAATTGCCCACCATTATCTCTCTAGGTTCCATACCATGCTCTAGGTGCAGGAAGTATAGCCTTTTTTTCTGTACGCGCACATTTATTGCAGCATTTTGGCCATTTAAATGCCTCTTACCGCTTCTAACCCGGCATGTGTTGTTGGTGTTGGCGGTTTCTCAGCTCTGAACAATGGCTCCTCCACCAACCAAACATCCCTGGAAATTTGTTTTGAAGGCGTTCCATGAGGTAAGCCCTTAGATTCTCCTGCTGATGTGATTTTACCATCACAGGAATTTGATATTGCTTGTTTATGGTTAGAGCAGCATACTCTCATTGGTTATTTTGTAGGGAGAACCCCCCCCGAATCTATGCTCAAAGAATGGGTCCAAAAGGCTTGGGTCCCTCATGGGGTCCGCCTTGATATGTTCTAGAATTTGACCAAAGGCTTTTTCCTTTTTCGCTTTGTGGAAGTTCAAGCTATTTTGAACCATGGCCCTTGGTATGTTCGATCTTCCCTGTTGATTTTCCAACAATGGACCCGGGATTTTGTGGCCTCTGATGATACCAAACACAAGGTTCCTGTGTGGATTGAATTCCCTGATTTGCCTTTACTCTATTTGCATTTCCTGCATGACATTGCCTCTACTTTAGGAAGAGTTATTTGTGTTGAACCTGATAGGTTCTTTCAAGTACACCCTCAAAAGCATGTTTGTGTTGAGGTGGATCTTTTGAAAGACCTCAAGGAATTTATTGACATTCAAATTGGCCCCCTTCGGCACACTCAGAAAGTCACATACTTCAATTTGCCCAATACTTGCTATCGCTGCCAGTTAACAGAGCATAAAATTAGGGACTATCCTCTTGCTATATTGAAAACCTGGGTTCCACCCAGGGAGACTATACAGGCACGCCCTGCAGCAACTGTGCCCAAGGAGGTGGTTTCTAAACCAATGGACACTTGGGCTATTGTTACCAATCACAAACACAGAGTGAAACCCCCTACAGATGTTCTCAAAACTGCCAAAGCAGTTAAAGATGTTTCAAAGCATTCTACAAATGGTGGGAAGGACAAAAATAAGAGTCCTCTTGTGCTGCCTTCACAGCAAACATCACCGCCAAGGGCAAGAGCCCGTGTCAATCCTTCTGTGTTGCCTCGCAGGCGCTCTCGTAGCCGAGAGCTTCCTGAGGAGGGAGAAATTATTCAAGAGCTTAAACAACAACACATCCCTCCTCTCCAATTTGGGTCAAACCCCACCAACTTTCTTCAGAATAGTTTTGCTTCCTTTAAAAGCCTGGATTCTAGGGAGATGGTGGAGGATTTTAAATAAATTTTCTCTCTTGGAATGTTTGAGGTCTCACTGACCTCACTAGGAAGTACTCTGTTCATGATGCTCTACATCATTATGTTTCTCTTGATGTTCTGTGCTTGCAAGAAGTTAAAGTTGCAGACTTTCTTTTGTCTTCGGTTTGCCGTTGTATTTGGCCAGCCAGTAAACTATTTTCCACCACCCATGAGGTTGGCAAAGGTGGTGTTGCTACTCTTTTGTCTGCTCGGTGGCATGATTCAGTGGTGGATCATGGGGTGGATCCCACCAACTGGTTAGTTTGGACGCTTCTTAATATTAATAATCATTCCTTTGGGATTATTAATAACTATGCTTCAAATGATGCGTCAAAAAGATCTACTTTGTGGCAGTGGATTGCGCATTCAATCCCTGTGGCCACGTGGCTTATTTGTGGAGATTTTAATATGGTTGAAACGACTACTGACAAAGATGGTGTTCTGCCTTTTCGGTGGCCAGCTGGTGAAAGAGAGGCGTGGTTCCATATGCGCAATAAATTGAGATTTTTTGATCCCAATGTTGGCCGCCATCACTCCAGTCCTTTATGGCATACTTGGTGCAATTTTCAAACAGGAACTGACAGGGTCTTTAAATGCCTTGATCCTGCTATGATTTTTGCACAATCTTTTTTTAATTTTTCCACGTCATCCACCCTTCTTGTGCAATCGTTAGTGGATGTGACATTGTTAGACCACTTTCCAATTCAGTTTGCCATTGAGTAGCAACCCACTCAGCCACGCGCCATGAAATCTTAGTTTTTTTCTAAACACTTCCTTGCTTGCTCATCAACCCACTTTGGCACACATTTCAACTGTATGGAATTTAGAATGTTGTTCGATGCATTCTACTGGTTGGATTAAGTGGTGGAATGATGCTATTACTTGCACAACGAGGTTTCTTCGCATCTATGGCCGTCAGCTGGCCAATTTCAGGAGATGGGCTTATGAAGCTACTGTCACTACTTTGAAATTTGCTTTTGAGGCCTTGGTTGTTGAGCCTTTTTCTCCTTCTAAGCAAATCCTTGTTGCCAATTTACGGCATCAAAAACAGATGGCTGATTGCCATGTTGCCAGAGCAGCGCAACTTAAAGCCAGAATGCAGTGGCTAAAAATTGGGGATCGTGTTTCTAAGGAATTATTTCTTGCTCTTTGAGCTAGACATTCCTAACACAGTATTAAGCAAATCAAAGAGGACAATACTGTTCATACAGATCTATCAGACATTCTCTAGGCTTTTGTAAGACATAAAAAAGTTTTCACTACTTAAGAATACACTCCTGAGCCACAGACTGCTTTGTAGGATTGTCTTGTTGTTGTTCCAAAAAACCTCTCCTCAGCCCAGATGTGCTTCTGTGATCAATTATTGACCATTGAAGGACTTAAAGAAGCTGTCTGCTCTATGGCTGATGGCAAAGCTCCTGGAATTGATGGTTTTCCCTGTGAGTTCTACAATGCCCTGTGGGATTGTTTAGGAAAAGATTTACACAATGTTTACCTTGAAGCTTTTCATTCAAATTCTTTAGGAAATATTATAAATCAAGGAAACATTAAGTTCATACCTAAAGTTGGCAATCCAGAGGATATTTGCAACTGGAGGCCCATTAACATCCTCAATGTTTCTTACAAAATCATTGCTAAAGCCCTTTCACTCAAACTCCACAACCTGCTTCCTCTAATTGTCAGCCTTGAACAAACAGGCTTCATTAAGTCTAGATATATTTTAGATAATATCATTGCAATTTGGGAGGGAATGGAATGGGCACGAAAATCAAATCAAAAAGTAATCTTTTTAAAAATTGATTTTGCTAAGGCATATGGTCGCATTGAATGGCGCTTTATCCTTGCAATGCTTGTAGCATTAGGGTTTGGACCCTCTTTTATTCAATCTGTCAAAATGCTCTTTTTAGATGCATCTTCTTGTATCACTATCAATGGCCACCAGTCCCATACTTTTGGCCTTTTCAGATTTATCCGGCAAGGATGCGTTCTTGCTCCAAGCCTGTATGTTCTTGCGATAGAAGGTTTTGGCTGTCTTCTTGCTCATTCAGTGTCCAATAAGCTTGTTCATGGTATTTCTTTACCTAATTCTTCCAGCCAACTGGTTAATGGTCATTTTGCTGATGACTCTTTTTTAACCCTACTAGAAGAAGAAAATTCTGTAAAAAATGCTCTTGGTTGTCTGGAGACCTTTTGTCTAGCCTCAGATTCTTCCATTCAGTGGCATAAAATGTTATGCTATATGTAGTCAATTCTTCCCATTCCTCAATGGATTTAACAATATGGCTGGTGCTGGGTTGGCCATGGTGAAATTTTTAGATTCCTGGGTATTCTTTTGCGTTCCAGGGCACTTCTGCTACTCTATGGCAAGCTGTTCTTACCCATGTGGAACAAAAACTTATAGTCTGGATCACTAAGCCACTTTCTCTAGCTGGTAAATTCCAGGTTTGTTCTAAGATCTTGGCTACAACCCATGTTTACTATTCTTCTTGTTGGGCCCCTTTAAATAGTTCTTATGCCAAATTGGAAAAACTCTTGAGGGATTTTCTATGGACCTCTTCTGATACTCGCCATGGTTTTCACCATGTTGCATGGGAGTTTTGTTGCCTTCCTAGAGATTCTGGAGGACTTGGTATTCTTTCTACCCAATGCCAAGGAACTGCCTTGGCTGTCAAATGGATTATTCGTGCTCTCATTGGTTGTGAGGCATGGAAGGTTTTACTCCGGCATAACATTGAAATGGGACATCCTTTGCACAAACCGGCTTGAAAAGGAATTGGTTTTTCTACTCTCCTTGTCATGAGAGAACTAATTCAGATCTCGGGCACGTTTGTGGTAAAGAGAATTTGGAAAGCCTTGGAAAAAGTTAAACCTTGGTTATGCTGGTTTGGTGATGGTTTTCATGCTAGTCTTTCCTTCAATCACCTTAATATTTGGTGGTCACCTCCCCTAGCTTCTGCAGCCCAACCTTTGGCTAAATTGCCTGGTTTAAAGGCTCTAAAATTTCATCAAAAGGGTGTTCAAACCTTACAGGATATGTTCCATCGGCCCACAATGAGCCTTTTGGCTTGGGAAGAATTCCATGTAAAATTTGGTCTTTCAAAAGTTGATAAGCCTACTTATGACAGAGTCATCATGGCTATTCCACCTGAAATGCTTCACAAGGTTGGAATTCAGTCCAACAAGCCATGGTGGAAGGACTGGAAGTGGTATCTTGAAACACCTATGCATCATTTCAAGCCACAGATGGCTTACAGGTGGCTTTCAGCACATTTGCCCATGGTTGACACTCTTAATAAGCATTGGCTTATTCATAGCTCTTTGAGTCTATGTCATTCCAGATTTAAAACTATTTGGTCTACCATTCTTGAGCCAAAACTTGCTCATTTTTCTTGGTGCATTCTCTATCAAGGACTGCCTGTTGGTACTAGGTTGTTTCACCTTGGGGTCCAAGATCCTCATTGTCCTTTTTGTGGACAGTCTGAGACAATTCAACATCTCTTCTGGTATTGCACCAAAGCTCAACAATTTTGGCTATGGATTCATGATTTCTTTCACCCTTTCAGACCCGAGCCATTAACCTGGCAAATCATCCTTCTGGGTGATTCACCCAGGTTTCCTGAAAAATTTACTCAAATTTGGCATATCTTTAGGGTGGAAATTTTATTTGCATTATGGAAAGATCATAATTCTTGTATATTTTCATAAAGCAAAATTGGAACTTTTTTTTCTCTATACATTAATACAATTATTTGTTTTAATGTTCTTCTGCAGATTCAAGTGCAAGCTAACAAAGTTGCCTTGGAAGTGAAACACTTACAAGAGTTGTTGGATCATTGGGGGAATGCTCCCTGCACTGTGGCTCGTGTTCCTCCCTCACCTTCCTCTATCAGAGCCCGCTCTCCTAACAGACACAGAAGTGGTTCAGCCAGAGATTCTCGACCTCACTCCCAGCCTGCTCTGCATCACAGTGCTCACCGATGCAGGGGGTCGGCCTCTCCACGTCTGCATGGTTGGACCTCTGGCCGTACTGCAAGTGCAGATGGGGATAACGTGGGGTGGCCTGTTATGGATAATGTAGGTAATGCTGGTTGGCCTGCAATGGATAATGCAGGCTGGAATGCTCCTAGTCCTTCTCATCCACCAAGTACAAGATGGGATAATACTAACGTCTTCCCTCGGTTGAATTTGGCTATCTCACCTCAGCACGAGGGGCCAAATGTTCAGAATGAAGAATACGAAAATGAAGATGGCTGGGCAATGCCTGATGTCAACCCGGACCCCGCTGATATTTGGGCAAAACTGGATGACAGGGATCCGCCATCTGCAGGGATGGCATTGGCAGCTTAATTCTATTTTTTAGTATGCTTTTATATGGGTTTTGTACCCTTTGATACTTTGTTCTAGATCTTTCTGGGCTTAGCCCATCTGACTTTCGGGGTGTGCCTTTTAACCACCCATTATTTTTTTGTGAAGTGTTATTTTATTTTAATAGATAACTTGCATTTTCATAAAAAAAAATAAAAATTTGTAAGTGTTGTTTAGAAAATTTAGGAATATTTTATAATTAGGTGGTTTTATGAATTTTATAGTAAATATTTTAGTAAAGAATTATTAGGAAGTTGGTTGTCCCATGATTTCTTTAAAAATTGCAATATTATATTCTAACATCATAAATATACAAAGGAATTTTTTTTCCAAAATCTACATTGTACCTTTTAATGATGCCATGTGCATAAAAAATCCTACAAAGGTGGGGAAAATTGTTAGCTCTATCCCATAGGGAACCACTAAAAATCTAAGGGCTACAAAGTAGGGGCTCCTATTTCCTAGGAGAAGACTCCAATTTATTCTATAGTGGCTCTTCATACGTATATAGTTCATGATGTTTGATGAATATTTGCAAACATTGACATTCTTTGTTTATAAAAAATCAAGATTTTCAGTTTATTGCTTTCTACCTCCTAGCATATCATTTGGCTAGATAACCTTTCTTTTGAGTAATGATCATGGGTCACGGCATGGAGGAGTTGTTACATTTATTTCTCCAAAATGATAGTTGTATGTCATCTCTCATGGATGAGACATGTCCAACATGACATTATGGATTCTCTTCAATCTAAAAGACCACTCTACCAAACACGAATTGTGTTTTTCAAGCTACATAAGTTTAGTTCATGATTTCTAAGATGTCTTTCAAATTTATGCCTTTCTTACTTGAGTCATATGTTGATTTGTAATGTGTTCAAAATATGTTGACAATGCGGTATTGAGTTGAGGTTGGTGGTGTTTTTGATTAATATAAGCGGCAAGACAAGGTGCTGAATCCATTATAGAACAACCTGTCGGGTGCACAAAAAGTTAAAAGAGAATAGACCAAAAACACAACACCAACAAAAAACCAGTAACAACGGATTGATATCAGGCTAACAACAGACAAAACACCAACAAATAACAAAGAAGAAGCACCTAGGGCTGGTCAAATCACTGGTCCCAGTCTTTAGTGAGGAACTAGTACAGTTCCTCATAATCCTTCATTTTCTTATTTTCAATGCCATGCTTGCTGAGCTTCAGGTCTTGGAGGACCGCCAGTGTTGTAGCTGACCTGTGCATAAATTTGGATGCAAACCTGGCCAGCATTTTGAAATTATTCTCCAAGTCAATAACCCTGTTGTTCAAGTCCTCAATAGCGGGTCCTTTCATGGTCTTCCTATCATCTTTTTTGATTACCTGAGTGTCCTATTTCAGCTTAGCAGAGTTCTCCGTCTCCGTATCCTCGATATTCAATTCTGGGAAATGGCTAGGGCCATCATCCTCCATTTCCTCACCCGTAGTCTCATCCATTTTCCCAGCATTAATCTCACTATTAATGTTCTCATCCTTGTCCTCCGAATCACTAGACATCACTTGCTCTTTCCGAGAGGGAGTAGGTTTCGTGGCCAATCTATTAGACCTCCTAATCGAAGGCACTCTGATTTTGCCCTGTGGCATGATCTTCCCTTCATCATGGGTGTCCTTGCTACCTTCCTCCTCACCACCAGAGATCTCCACCTCCTTACCCTTATCCAAGTTGTGACCCTTCTTTTTGAGAATGTCCCTGACATTGACAAACTTACAATCCCCATCCTTCCCCTCCTTGGTTTTCTTTTGAGGAGTGCCACCCTTACTGTCAGCAACAACAAGTTTCCTCTTGATGGGTTTGGAGCCCGCTTTAGGACTACTAGTCATTCTGGGATCAACCTGGCCAGTGGGGTGTTTAGCCACAATGTGGGAAACATGACTTTTTTTTGGGCTGGGCTTCTTTTTAGAAGTAGAAACCCTAGTATCTTTGGGGGTCTCCATCGACTTTTCAGGGGTAAGCTTAGTTATGATCACAGCATGGCTCTAGTCAACAGTATGTTTCAAAGTAGAAGGGGAGCTGTCAACATGGGTGGCCTTGATTTGTTTAGGAGGGCATATGACCAGGTGGAATTTATACAGATGGTAGATAAGACCTTGGTGCAGGGGTATCAAGGGTTTGTCAGAGTTAATGGCATGTTGCTCGATCACTACCGAAACTGAGGTCTCCAGCAAGGAAAGAAGGTAGAAAGGGAAGATAATAAATTGACTCCTAAAGTGGTTTAAAAGCACAAAGTGATAGTGGTAAAAGCAACAGAACCTACCTTCCAAGGTGAAGTATTTCATCAACATGTAGCAGACATCGTCCCATGGCTTGGGTAATCTCTCTCGGTCAAACCCACCTTGGAGATTACGCATAACCTCTCCCTTCTTCAAAAACAACACCATGCCCTCTGAGTCTGATACCTTGCTCTGGAGTTTCTACTTCACACCATCAATGGTCATGCCAGTAGCCAAGCCAATGATCTCTTCCATTATTTCAAAACCGATGCCACCAACTTGAACCCTTATGTTATCCCACTACACCACACATTGTTTGGAAAGATTTTCGTCATAACCTTGGAGGCACTCAAGATACGGGGCCACCCCACCCTCACATCAAATGTGCCAGAGGGTTTCATTTCTCCTAAACTCCTCGCAGGATAAAGGTTCAGTGTGGGTTCTCTCTCCCCCCATATTTGCGGAGTTGATGAACTTAGTAGAACTCAGAGTACAAGTGATCTGTATGCTAACTCTACAGTCCCGTAAAAACTTAATCTTGATATATGTGAGCGACCAGTGAGGCAAATCATGAACTTTGAGATTGTATCCGTCACCATGCCACTTAATGATATCATAGTTCCATAACTTCTCCTTATGCGAATTAGATGCCATGTACTCACAATGATAATTGAGATTGAAATAATCATTAAAGTGAGCCTTCTACCAAATTAAATATCTAGGCCTAGTCATCCTCCCAACCACACGACTGACCATGTGCCTGACCCGTTGGGTCATCCTAGTCATCATGCCGATCTGGCCTTGAGTCATCCCATGATGATTCTTCTTAATCATCCTAGTGATATGTCTTTTAAATATATCACTATAATTTCTCACCCCTTGGTGCCTTAAGCGTGCACTATCGGGGTAGGAATTCAAATTAACTTGTTTGTAACCCATTACACGGTATAGGGACATAATTTTGCTCCTTAAGAAGGAGGATTTGAACTTATTTGGGGAGGCTATCAATCTTCCTCCAACATCTCCAATTGCTAAGGTTTTGTCCCAAGTTGGCCATGCAGTCAGCCACCTTATTACCTTCTCTATAGGTGTGTCCTATCTCTTTCTCAGTGAACCCAAATAGTAAGCCATTTATGTCTGTAGTGATATCCTTGAGCTTCCAACCAGTGTCTGCCCTACCCAAAATAACATCCATAATAATTTTTGAATCCCCTTCAATTTGAATTCTGTTAATACCCAAGAAAAGAGTGAATTTAAGGCCCCACAACAAGGCAAGACCCTCCGCCACATTATTGGATTGTATGCCTATCTCCCCAGCATAGGCAACAACTAATTGCCTATTATTGCTCCTGATAATTCCCCCCAACTAGCCATGCCAGTACTTATTTTGCAACACCATCAAAATTAAGTTTAACCCAATCTTTAGGAGGAGGTATCTAGATAGTGCTTTGTCTAGCAATCTTCTTGGAATTGTCAAAGGTAGCAATATCCAAAGTTAAACCCTAATCCTTGGCAATCTGTTGTTCGAATTGAGTGGGGAGGTCTTTGGCAGTATTCAGATTGTTGATGGAGATATTTTCAAACACTAGCTTGCTAAAGGAGAAGAAGACCTCTTTAGGACTTTTGGCGGAATCCCTAAAGATTTTGTTAATTCTCTCTTTCCATATGCTCCACCCCAAGTGTGGTGGAATTTATCTCCATAATTCCCTAATTCTCGAATGTTTAAAGGGGGCAGTCCAACTCTCAATGAAATCGGTGAGGCTTTCATTCATCACCCATTGAAGGCCAAGTTTACTTAGAGTCAAACTCCAAACCTGTTTAGCGTAATCACAATGGAGGATTAAGCGGGGTATGGACTCTTCCTCTTTATGACATAGCACACACCAGTTAACTACCTAGAAAGCCATTTTCTTTAGGTTATCAATTGTTAGGATTTTGTGGTGAGTAGTAGACCACCAGAAAAAAATGATTTTGGGTGTCAAGTGGCTATTCCAGACTCTCTACCAGAATCTGTTGATTTGATCACTATTTGATAGTAGATTGTAAGCAGTCTTAACTGAGAAGACTCCCCTACTATCCTGAGCCCAAAGCATCTCATCCTATCTGGGAAACAAAGGAATTATGTAATTACTTAGATCAAGTTGCAAGGAGCTAATCCCTTGATCTCCTAGATTGTTATTAGTCCAACATTCAACAATATTTTTCCACTATCTTTTACCTTGGGCATGGTTAGTAATGTAATTGTTGACCATCACCCCAAAGTACTTGGTGGTCATAAGTTTAAGGTTGTCATTTCCCTGGCTGGACAGGGGTTTCTCTTGAAGCCAAGTGTCATCCCAGAACTTGATCTTATCACCCTTTCTTAGCTTCCACTTTAGACCTAAAATTGGCTTGTGTCGAACTAAATAAATATTTTAAATATTTGTTTTAATTCTTATTCTTCTATCAATCAAATAAATATTCTAATTTATTTGATGGGTTCATTATCCCAAAATTAAATAAAAATTATTTTATTTAATTAAATATCCTAATTCCTCTAATGTCTCATCTAATTAAATAATCCTAATTGCCTCTATCCCAAGGTCCTAATTTCATAAATCCATATCACCTTTCCACTTCATCTTTCACCTCACCATGTTGCACACATAATTAAATATTTTAAAATATTTAATTAGCTAATTTCCCTCACCCACATGTCCTATTTATTCTCTAATCAAGATCAGTTAACTCATCAGTCAAATCAGTTATCTAATCAATCAATTCACTTAACTAGTCAATCTATTCAGTTAACTCCTCAATCTATTTTGTTAACTCCCATAACTCATAAAAGAAGCTTGGACACTTGGACCCTCTTCTGATTCACACACATTCCCTCAAGCTTTGTCAACCGTACACCTCACAAATGATTCCTCCAGTCATGGATCTATTGACACTTGGATTTGGCCTCTCTTGAGCCTATAAAAGGAACCTTCATTCCCTCATTTTATATCACTCAAGCTTTAGCAATCTTACTCTACAGAAATCCTACCAGCGTGCCTTTGGAAAAGTATCTTCATTGCATTTGCATAATCCCATTATCATCACAATCATCCAACCATGTCTCCATTATCCATCATCCACCATCCATCCCCATTACAATTGCATTGTTAGTTTAGTCTTCATTGCATTATCCATCTACAACCATTCTCCTATTGTCATCTTCAACAGCAAGGAAGTACAACTTCTGAGAGCTAAAATCATACACAAGATCAATACGAGATAGGCAACAATGGAAGTTACGAGGTGAATCGATCTATGAAGGTAATGTCTTTTTTTATTGTGTTTGCATCAATTTCATTGAGTTATTAGATATTAAGTAGTTTGATACTATTCTTCATATTTTCCATAACATGAACCTTTTGGGAGACTCTCAAGCTCAAGGAAGCCTTTTGTATCCCAATTGTGCAGGTACTTGGCTCTCGTAATTTGACCCCAGTCTTTTTGTTCCTTCAAAAACACCACCCCACCTTCGCTAACAAAGCTTTGTTCATCAATTGGATCTTTATGATGCCTAGTCCCCCCTGTGCCATAGGAAGACAAACTTTGTCCCAATTGATGAGGAAGATCCTCTTTTTTTCTTCAACCCCCATCCAGAGGAAATTTCTCTAAATTTTTTCAAGTTTATTTGCTATATATTTAGGCATCTTAAACAGAGTGAAAAAGTAGGTGGTGATACCTTGGAGGGAAGCCTTCATGAGTTGGTACTTTCCAGCTTGGCTCAACAACTTACCCTTCTAGCCTTCCATCTTTTTTTGGATTCTCTCAAGGATAGATATCCAGAGAGAGGGGGTCACTTCCTTGACGGTGAGGGGGAGACCAATGTAAGTAGCTGGTAGGGTGGCCTTATCACAATTAAGGATAGTTTTAATCTTCTCATGGAGGTCCTGTTCAACATTGAAGGAGAAGACATTGCTCTTTTCATAGTTTATGCATTGTCGAGAAGCTTCAGCATAGTCATTAAGAACTTGTTTCCATTTTCTATATTCCAATACTGAGGTAGCACCGAACAACGTGGTGTCATCCACAAATTGTTGGACAACCGAGGGCTCCACAATAGAAGTAGCTCTAACACCTTTCAGAACCTGTCTACCAAGAAGGTCTAAAATGTTTCTCCCCAGCACCTCCGCCATGATAATGAACAAATAGGGGGATAGGGGGTCTCCTTGCCTAATTCCTCTGCCAGAGTTAAAATACCCCTGGGGTGACCTAGATTAACTAGCACAGAGTACTTGATGGTGGTCACACATTCACTTATAAGTTTAATCATTTTATCCTAAAACCCAAACTTCCTTAGCACTTTGAATAGGAAATCCCAGGATATTATATCATAGGCTTTAAATATATCATGTTTAATATCCATACTTGGGATATTACCCCTGTCCATCGAGTGAATTATCTCATGAGTGGAGATGGCAACCTCAACAATCTGTCTTCCGAGAACGAACCCCTTCTGACAGTCAGTTATGAGACTATCCAACAAAGGTTGCAATCTGAAGACTAGGGTCTTAGTGATAATCTTATAGATAGTATTGCAAAGGCTAATAGGATAGTAGTCAGCCATAGTCTTAGTAGTGATCTTATTGGGGATGAGTGCAATAAAAGTAGTGTTAATTTGTTTGAGGATCTTACCCATCCTGAAGAAATCTTTGGCAACCACCGTAACTTCAAACCCCACAATGTCCCATAAGTCTTGGAAGAAACCCGGGGGAAACCCATCAGGGCCATGGGCTTTAAAGGCCCCCATGGAGAAGACCACTGCCCTCACTTCCTCTCTGGTAACCAGTTTCAAAAGAGCACAATTGTCCTCAATCAAGAGAATGGAAGGAATGTTGTCCAACAACTTCTCACCCTTGTCCGGGTTCGGATTATCTTGTTGTTTAGAGAGGAAATTCCTAAAGTAGTTAGAGGCCAGCTGACCCATCTCTTCCTTTGAATTGACTTCTCTATTTTTTTCATCCATGAGTTTAGTTATTCTATTTATTTCTATGCTTCATGGTTGACTGGTGGAAGAAGGAAGTGTTTCTATCCCCTTCAGTCAACTATTAGACTCTAGATTTCTGCTTCTAGAATATCTCTTTCCTTTTCATCAGGTCCCTCCAATCTTTGAGAAGTGTCTCTTCCCTATTGAAATCGGTCTCACTCCTATCCTCTTTGGCCATTTTGTCCTAGATGTCAAGAAGGCTGTCAGAGATGTGTTTCTTTTGGGTCATCACATTGCCAAAGCAGAACTTGTTCCAACCTTTGACCTTCTACTTGACATGCATCAGTTTTTGGGTGAGTCTAAACATGGGGGATCCATGAACCGTGATACTCCACCAATTGGCAATGCAGTCTTTGAAATTAGGGTGGGAAGCCCACACGATTTCGTATCTGAAGGGGTAGGGGCCTTTAGGAACTCCTTCCCTCCAAGTGAATAAAAGAGGGTTGTGGTCAGAGATGGTTTGAGGCAGGGTAGTCAAATTAGAGTGTTCCACAATATGCCAATTGGATGAAATCAATAATCTGTCTAATTTCACCTGAATCAATTGATCTCCCCTTCTCCTTTTGGTCTAGGAAAAGAGTTGATTATTATCCTCCATATCCATAAGCCTGGTCTGATTAAGAAAGTATGCCAGGTCAGCCATGTTGTCAGAGTAGTCTATGATTCCCCTAGACTTTTTTGAGGGGAATAGAGGGGTACTAAATTCACCAACCATCATCTAATTATCTCTTTTCTCTACATTTAATCTTAGGATCAAGTCTTCCTAGAGTTCCTTCTTGGCACTCTTAGAGTTGGAGGTATATATGTTTATCAGTTTCTAGACTTTCTTGTTGAGAGTGAATTTCACTTCTAAGTTGTTCTTACTGTGGGAGAAATAGTAGCCAGTGAGGTGGTGTTTATTCCACATTGTAACCAGGTGCCCAAAAGAACCAAAGGAGGGGCTAATGAGGTAGTCCGCTATGGGCCATATTTTGCTAGAAACATCTTTGAAGCTTTCTTCAGACATTTTAACTTCTTGGAGGAGGACAATATCCACTTTATTTTCATAAATGTAGTTTTTAACCAAAAACTACTTTTGAGGATTGTTAAGTCCCCTTACATTCCAGGAGAGGAACTTCATTTACGACCCCGCCTAGAGGGAGCCTCCAGGGTGCTTTATCTCCCAATAGCTATTTCCTTGGTAGCTTCTCTCTGTCTGGTTTCCCTCTATGAGGGTCTTCCATCCTTCCCGTATGTCCCCACATCTGCTGACTTTTTCGAATGGCCTTTGCCTTTCCTCTTGGGTGTCACCCATCCCTCCTGGTTACTCCATATGGAACTAGGACCAGCCCTAGGGGTTAGAACTTTGGGTGAAGATAGATCTGCCTTTCGCCCAGTTTCTACCCCTTCCTGTGCAGCAGAAGGACCACACTCAGATTCTTGCTCCCCAGCGGCAACTTTCTCCCCTTGAAGGGTGTTATTTTTGTTTTAGGGGGTTGGGACTGGACCTCCCCTTCTTCAATCCCTTCTGATCCTGCAGTAACTTCCCTAGTATTGTTGGTCAGTGAATTCGATAGCTGTTGTTCAACACTTGGAGTGGTCTTTTCACTGGGCCTATCTAGTTCCTTTTGTTTGGATGGGGACTCAATGATGCTCAGTAAATCATCTTTGAAGGGGTAGTCCTCCGTATCAGCCGCCACCTCACTCCCCTCTTTAGGTTTTTGGTTCCTTAGGAGATTGCATTCATTGATCAAGTGACCTTTCTTGGAATAGTTTTGACAGAAGGTAATGCCATTTTCATAAACTGCTTTCTATTCCTAGCTACCATATATGGAATTTATATTGATTGAATTAGGTAGGGTTTTGTTAATATCTACACTAACACAAAAGCGGGCAAAAACTAACCTCATTTTGTTCTTGGTGGTATTGTCTAGTGCTATGAATCTTCCAAATGAGTTCTCAATCTAGGTGAAGATATATTCATCCCAATACTCCAACGGTAGTCCTGGTAACCTCACCCAAGACGGGGCTGACTTGCTTAGTTCCATGGCTGCATAGAAACCTAGTTTCCAGCGCCCTAAGCACAAGTTGTGTTTACCATAAAACTAAGGGCCTCCAACCAAGATCACCATGAGGTCTTTCTTAATAGTGAATTTGAATAGAAATAGGACTCCAAATATAGCATTGGTCACTACACTTCCCTTCAGGTGCCATCTTAAAGAAACCCATCTTCTAACCATGTCTATATTTGGTCTTAGAGAATAGAACTTACCAACCAGAGATAGCTCCATGGATGAGACTATATTCTCCATCATAAGGTTTGGGATTTGAAGATGCACTCCTTCCTCCATCTCTGATAGCATAGGCATAGCAAAGTCTTCACTATTTCACTCACCTACCCCAAGTAGGGCCTTTTTCCAGGCCTTAGGACCTAAATTTGAGGTTGGAATCTCGTGCATTGGAGTACTGCCCGGGGCAGTACTTGCTGTAGCAGGTTCCATCAGGGGACCCAACGGGGGGCAGGGGGCCCCCTTGGGCTGACAAAATCTATGACCTAAGTAGGTTCAAACCTAGTTCAAGTGGGAAAGTTGCAGAGCATGAGGCTTGTTTTGTTGAGGTTGGTGGTGTTGATAAAAGGAGTTGTTGTTGTTTGAGGTTATCTCAAATGCATGGTTGGAATTTCCAACCTTTCTCTTGATGTAATAGAGTTATGTGGACCCTAACCAAAGTGGTTGCCTAATGTTATGCTTTCTTAGGGTTGTGTAGAAATTATTGCATTTAATTTGTTGCATTATGATTTTATTTTATGGACAAAGTTGTAGGTTGAACTAATTATGTTTTTCAACCTGCACAAGTTTAGTTCATGGTTTGTAAGATGTGTAAATTCAAACTTATGCCTCTCTTAGTTGAATCACATATTGATTCATAATGTATTGAAAAGATGTAGACAATGTGGTATTGAGGTGAGGTTGGTGGTGGTAATGGAAGGACTTGTGGTCATTTAAGGTTATCTCAAAGTAACAGTTGGATTTCACAATCGTTTTCTTCATGTAACAGAGCTATGTACACCCCAACAGAAGTGGATTCCTAATTTTATGTTGTTTTAGGGTTGTGTAGAAATTACTACACTTAATTTGTTGCATTACGATTTCATTTTCTATACAAAGTTGCAGGTTGAAAGACACATTGTGTTTTTCAATTTGCACAAGTTTAGTTCATTTTCTATTGAGTTGAGGTTGGTGGCATTGATGGAAGGACTTTGGTCATTCGAGGTTATCTCAAAGGCATGGTTGGATTTCACATCCTATCTCTTCATGTAATAGAGTTATGTGTACCCCAACCAAAGTGGCTTCCTAAATTTATGTTGTTTTAGGGTTGTGTAGATATTATTACATTTGATTTGTTATGTTAGGATTTCATTTTCTATAAAATATTGTAGGTTGAACTACACATTGTCACTTTTCAACCTGCACAAGTTTAGTTCATGGTATGTAAGATGTGTTTCAAACTTATGCCTCCCTCAATTAACTCATATATTGATTCATAATGTGTTAAAAAGCTATAGACAATGTGGTATTGATTTGAGGTTAGTGGTTTTGATGGAAGGACTCATGGTCATTTGAGGTTATCTCAAAGGTATGATTGGATTTCACAACCTTTCTCTTCATGTAACAGAGATATGTGCACCCCAACCAATGTGGCTTCCTAATTTTATGCTGTTTCATGGTTGTGTATAAATTATTATATTTGATATGCTACGTTAGGATTTCATTTTCTATAAAATGTTGTAGGTTGAACTACACATTATGTTTTTTAACCTGCACAAGTTTAGTTCATGGTTTGTAAGATGTGTTTCAAACTTGTGCCTCTCTTATTTGACTCATATATTGATTCATAATGTTTTGAAAAGATGTAGGTCCAACATGGTATTTAGTTGTGGTTGGTGGTGTTGATGGAAGGACTTGTGGTTATTCGATGTTATCTCAAAGGCATGGTTGGATTTCACTAACTTTCTATTCATGTAACAGAGATATGTGCACTGCAACTTTATGTTGTTTTAGGGTTGTGTATAAAGTATTACATTTGATTTGATATGTTAGATTTTAGTTTATATATAAAGTTGTAGGTTGAACTACACATTATGTTTTTCAACTTGCATAAGGTGAGTGTTGACCTATTTTAGCCCTCAAGCTCAAATAGCCCATCTTTCAAAAATTTGTAAAATATTGTCAAAAACCTTCAAAAGACCTTAGATGTGTCTTTTGCATCTCATAGTGTGGTTTTGCCTTTGGAATTTAAAAAAATGTTGAAATTTGACTAAGTTATGGGCTGTCAGAGTTTTTGGTCCCTTCAAGGACAAAATCAAAGATTTCCATTGTTCTAGGAACAGTGGAATCCCCGACCATTCCCATTCCCTTATAAAAACCTAATGAGCTCTCTTTGGTTCCCTTTCATTGGGCAATTCCCAGTAATCGGGAACTTCTCGATGAAATAGAATAGGCCGATAAAAAGACTCCGTCGAAGATTTCCTAGTTCCTAGGAACTAGGAAATCCCTGACATGTTCCTATTCCCCATCGAATCATCAACGAGACTGACTCAACTAGTAGCAGGATAGGGTGTGGGCAAAGGTGACCATGTGGACAGGTAAAAAGAAAAAGGTCTGACGAGAGGTAAACAATTTCTAAGGCATGGAAAAGATAACTGGGGACAGAGAGTTCAAATCCCCGATGGGAAAAGACTAAGTCATCCGTGAGTTCTAAGCTAGTTGGAACTCACCAACCATGAAGAAAGGCACAGAGATAAAGAAAAGAGAAGGCCTTTTCGGCAAGTTCCAAGTTGACGGGAACTCACTAATAGAGAGGGAAGCAAATCCAAGGCAGAGAATCATCAGAGTTTGGGGAATTTCTAGGAACTAGGAACTTGCCAATGAGTTTCTAGGAACTAGGAACTCGCCAATGAGTTCCTACTGCCTAGGAAATCTCTGACGGCGAGATGCGGGTGGAGTCAAGGTGGAGACTGGCTAGACTAGTTGGGGATTGGTGGAATTGGTTAAGGGAAGTGGTCATAAGGCCAAATAGAGGACAAGACAAAGGTATAAGAGTCGATGAAGGCAGAGAAAGAGATTTCCAAAGAAAGAAAGGCGAAGAAGAATTAGAATGTTCCAAGTAGGCAGGAAATTGTCGACGAACAAGAACAAAGTGAAAGTGAGCCTGAATACCTGTCAACGATTTCCAGGTCACCAAGTGACCTAAAAATCGTCGGCCAGGACCCAGTGTAACATCCATGTTCTATAAACCTAGTAAAATTGGAAAATTTACCATAAAGTAATTTAACAAAGTAAAAATGAGATAGAGAATGTTTTTTTCTTTTATTCATCATATAATCAAGTACTACAATTTCAAGATTTCTTTTTTTTACAAAATACAATAAACCCATATTGCCTTTTCATTTACAATGTTTACAAATGTAAAACCATTACATATACAAATTTTGGAATAAATACTGCATCTGAATATCTGACATCTTTATCACAAGTCTTGGCATGTTTCCTGCTTGGAGAGAGAGCATCTTTCCAGTGATTTACCTCCATCCATAGACTGGTAGTCTCCCACACTTCTTCCAAATAGGAAGTGGTCCTACCCTTCACGAGGAATATAGACCTTAGGTGACCAGTGGTAATTTTCCTTTTCTGAGTACATAGTGTTGTATTCTACTCAATTCTATCAACCATACAACCCTAGATACCCTCTAGCTAAGTATGATTTCTGATAGGAGGAGCAATCCGAATACAGTGAACCGACAATGCATGCAGAAAACAAATGCATTACTTTGGCCAAAGTTTTTAATATCATTATCGTTCATAATGAACATAGTCATTGTGTTCACCCACCCCTACTCGACTTGGATATTTCCATATTCTCACAGTTTTATTCTTATACCAATTCCTAATCATGTAATGGTTTAATCCATGAGTCATAATAATAATATCTTTAGACCTTAATAAGTCCCTTATGACTAAACTATACAGTTGGTTCATAAGCAGCGCTAGATTATCCAGTTGTCCCATGGCTAATTTAATAATGCTATATAACCTTATCTCTTTGCTAGGCAACCTAGATTCATAAATGACTTATGACTAATTCAACCAAAGAGTAAGAACACTATAGTTCTTTTAAATAATATTAACCCTTGTCCAGTACCTTTACTAATGTAATAAAGTAAAACATACCCAATATGACTTTCCTACAAGGTCATTCCTTAGTAGAATAAGTCTATTCTATTGTATTGGATCTTCTCTAGAATAACGTGAATAATGAATACAATATATACATCAACAGATTCTGATAAGAACCTTATTTTATTTCCCATAGTAACTCTAAGTTATACTCGTTTGATGTGTTACAATAGTTTTACTAAAGATTCCTATGAATCTAGTTTCCAAGAATGGATAACAATTTCCATTATATATATAGTCTAAACAAGACAATATATTAAATCACTATTATCTCAATATTATATGGCTCAAGTTGACAGTATAATAACAAAGTTCATTCTTCTCTATAATACTCGAAAGTCCTATTGTTTTGCTAACTCACCATCATTCTATTGACCTTTTACCAACTCAGTCAAAGGATGATCTATTATCAATGTAAATGACAACTTAACCCATTTTATACCATGAAGAACGTTCTATTCTTCATTTCAAGCATTGGATATAATTACAGTTTCTCATATATCTAAGTGGTCGAATTCATTAATTATATCATGTACTCACTAGTACTACCATAGTCGACTCTATAGTTGCATTCTATTTCTCGTTCAAACAGAGATAAAATGACTTAATTTTCTCAATAGATAACTGTGTCTCTTTCCTCGTTGAGTCTAATATTTATCAATTGTAACACACATAATATAAATCAGGGGAACACATGCAGTCGTCATAAGACTATAATATAATTCCTAAAATATCCTATTCGATTTCCTTCATTGTTAGTAAATAATCGATTGAGGAATACCTGAAAGTAATGGTTTCTTGTATTGACAGAGGTATGTAAATATTACACAGGTTGATGCCTTATCTGAGCGTACTTCCCCATGCCTCCAGTCAAATCACTATTCCACAATGCATTTTTGTTTTTACTCCATTCCCTTAACATTCTCATTTTGTATTCTATTTCTATCTATTTCTCTGCTACAGCTCAAAGTTGAGTCATTTCCCCTTATTAAAGCGGACTGGGCATGACTCCTATAGAGTTGCCCTCCATTCGGCCCATAACTGTAAATCAGTTGCAATATTGATTGCATAATAACAGTCTTAAGAGACTTAGTCCAAACCGCAAATCAATTTCTTAGCAAAATGAACACATGTTGATAGAGATAGCCTCCTATAGGCTCATTCGGTTGGGCGGTTAAACTTATACAGTCATCCTCATTAGGATGAAGCCGATGCTCTTTTAAAAATAAAACTGATCTTTAATGATCATGTTATGAGTGGTTTGACCCACTTCTTTCACTAATGAAGGCTTACTAATAAATAGCCTACGTTTTCATCACTACCTTTGATGCAATTAAGAGGTATTATCCTCTTACTATGTTAAGACATTTGTATATATTTGATTACATCAAATATACATATGGTTATAGTTTAATCAATACAATAATAATATTTAAACAAGGAAACATGGATAATGTGATTGGGTTGAGCTTGTCTTCCCATCACAATCTGTCGACATAATTCACGTATTCTTAACTTGACTATATCGTCTTCATGTTAAGAATCATTTATAATACATCAAGTAACTTAATAATAATATGACAACCATTCTATGACAATAATGTCGTAATATTTACGTTAAACGTAAATAGTCATAAATCAAACTCAAATGACGTCGTTAATGTTATTAACGACTAAGACGACTTAATACGACTTAGAAAGATTTGAAAACAATATCGACTACCTGTCGATTAAGTTCAGAAGTAACTAACAATACAAGGCTTACCTCTTATGACACATTGGTTCACATTTTCGTGATACACTTATAACTCAGTTTGGAAAATAAACCACTTGTAACCCGAGCTCTATATTTCTCTCCTGGAAAGATACTCTCTCTCTCTCTTTTCTCTGAGAGTCGTCTGATAACCTGAAATCTTGTTTCACTTGTCACCAAACAATATGTGATAAGTGCATCATTATTCAATTAATTCAACTAATAAATCAAATCTCATAATACATATATTAAATCGATAATAACACAATCATTCCTACAATTTCAATAAATGACATTCACTAAAATCCATGTTTTTCCTTATCATTAATCTAAACATCACAACAAATTTACTTATGTCCATGTAAAAAAGTAAAAGTATAGCAAGACAAAAGTTGGGGATGTAACATATCCTTCCCCTAAAGATTCATCGTCTTCGATGATATAAGGTATTAAAAAGTAACTAAAAACAAGTCTATTGTTTTAACTGGTAACATTTTTAAATAAATGAGGAAATTTTTGATAAATTTCATGGTAATCCTCCCATGTAGCATTTTCCTCAGCATACTGGTCCCATTGGACCTTGCATTGCAAGACCTCTCTGTTACGCAAGCAGAGCTTGCGTGTTTCTAACACCTTGAGTGGCTTGATCATGACCACCCCTAGGTCTTGCATCTGTAAAGAATTCCAAGTCAAAATATGATTATTACCTACAATATATTTCTTTAAATAAGACACATGAAAAACATTGTGCATTCTAGATCAGGCTGGTGGTAGAGCAACTTTGTAGGCAACTGGATTGACTACTTCAAGCACTTCAAAGGGTCCCACATATCGAGGGGCCAACTTAGTAGACTTCCCAAACTAAATAGAACTCTTTTGAGGTTTAACCCTCAAAAGAACTTTTTCTCCAATAGAAAATTGCCTTGGAACACATTTTGCATCCGCATAGCTCTTTTGCCTATCATTGGCTTCTACCAATCTTTTTCTGATTAGCTTAACTTTCTCTTCCATTTCAGCTAGCATTTCTGGTCTGATGTTAATCCTATCCTCTAGCTTATCCCAGCTTATAGGAGTTTGACATCTTCTTCCATACAATGCTTCAAATGGCGCCATCTTAATAGCGGAATGATAGGAATTATTGTAAGCAAACTCCACAAGTGGTAAGTATTCTTCCCACTTATATTGCTGATACATGCAATAGATATGCAACAAATCTTCCAAGACTTGGTTAACTCTCTCAGTTTGCCCATCGGTTTCGGGATGGTAAGTTGTACTCACATTAAGTTTAGTCCCTAGCGCAGAAAACAAAGTTTGCCAAAACCTTGACGTTACACGTGCATCTCTATCCGAGATAATCTTTTCAGGGAAGCCATGCAATCTAAACACTTCTTGCACAAATTTCTGAGCTAACACAGGTGCTCCATCAGTTAAATTTCTTGGTATGAAATGTGCTACTTTTGTGAGTTTATCAACCACCACTTAAATGGCATCATGTCTATTCCTTGACATAGGGAGTCCTTAAACAAAGTCCATGCTAATAACTTGCCATTTCCACTCTGGGACATCATGTGGATACAACAATCCTACGAGATGATGATGCTCTGCTTTTACCCTTTGGCATTCTAAACAACTTGCTACAAATCTTGTAGCATCATTCTTCATTCCTTTCCAGAAATAAAGAGGTTTAACATCCGCTAGAAGTTTGGTCACTCTTGGATGTCCTGAATACGACACTGTATGAACTTCTTTCCATACTAAATGCCTTAATCCAGCTGAATCAGGTACATAAATTTGATCTTTATACCTAAATAGTCCATCTGACTCAAACAGAAAACCATCATATCTTGGATCTTTAGGATTATCTTTCAGAGCCTGCTTAACCTGCTCATAAAACTCATCACCTGACAAATTTTGCAATACCAAATCCTTGAAATTTCCACGAATAGAAATAATAGAAGCTATATGTCTTCTACAACTCAAAGCATCATCTACTCTATTCTCTTTTCCTTTGATGTAGTTTATCTCAAAGTCATAGTTAGATATCAATTCTAACCATCTCCTTTGTTGAGCATTCAAATGCGGTTGTGAGAAAATATACTTAAGACTTTGATGGTCTGATTTAAGTACAAAAGTCTTTCCCAACAGATAATGTCTCCACATTTGCAAGGCATGAGTTACTTCTACCAATTCCAGATCATGCAGTGCATAATTTTTCTCATAAGCTTTCAATTTTCTTGACTCATATGCTATGACTCTTCCTTCTTACATAAGTACTCCTCCTAATCCTTCTCCTGAGGCATCTGTAATTACCTCAAATTGTCCTTCGGGGTCAGGAACTTTCAAGATTGGAGCTGAAGTTAACTTTTCCTTTAAGAGATCAAATGCTTCCTTACATTTGTCTGTTCATTCAAATCTCTTTCCTTTCCTTTTGGCCCCTTTTAATTGTTTGGTAGAGATAGTTCTGATTTTAACTTCTCTTTAAATCCCTTAGAATTGGGTCAAATTTTCCAAATCATCTAAGCATTCAACTATTTTTGAGAAACAGTCAACCTTAGCTCTATGTTTCCATAACCAATTCATTCCTAGGATCACATCATAGGAACCTAAGGGAGCTACATATAGATTTACTTCAGTTGAGAAACTAGGAAGGTCAACTTTGGCTTCAAACAAACATTGCTCTAACTGAGCCTTAGATTGGTTAGCATATTCTACTGACCAGGGTTTGGACATGTAACTAGCTTTTCTAGAAAATTTATTCAAAATTGTAGGAGAAACAAAGTTTTCTGTGGTTCCTATATCAATCAAAATAGATATAAGGACTCCAAACAAAGTACCTGTCATCTCAATGGGTGTGATTTGATACTCTGCTTGACGATTGTCAATAGATGCATGAATCCTTTGCTGGAATGCTTCTTGTTGAGTAGGTAGTGCAGTACCTCTTTGTTGTCCATTTTGATTCTTGTTTGGGAAACGATTTTCATAGTGGTCACCCCCACAAGTAAAGCATCCTCCAATGGGTCCTTTCTTATCTGAAGTCTTCCCATTGTTATCCTCATTTCTTTTGTAGTTGCCATTCTTCTTGTCATTACCAGATCCACCTTTGCTCTTCTAAGGTCCTTTATCTTTTCTCTTGTTATTGTAGCTCTTTTCATATCTTTTCTTGTAGGGTTGATTGTTAGGAGTTCCATTAAACCTCTTGCGACTTCTGTCACGATAAGCCGAGATAAATTTTAGCTTTTGCTCTTGCTTGATCGCCTTCTCGTACACTTGATCCATTGTTGTGGGACCATGTACATCCACTTCACCACCAATTTGAGCATTTAAGCCCATGATGAATTTTTTGATCCTGAATCTCTCATCCTTTTGATACTATGGAACATATTTCAGGAGTCGAGTGAATTTTTCTCCATATTCTACCACTGTCATATCTCCTTGTCGAAGATTCTGAAAATCAGTTAGTTTCTGATCAAAATAGAGTTGTGGTAACCATCTTTTACGAAAGAGTTCCACGAACTCATCCCAAGTTACCCTTAGAAAGCTCAAATTCAATTCCATCTTTTTATTCATCCACCAAGTGGATGCTTCTCCTGCTAGTTGGAATGCTCCCCATACTGCCTTGGTCACCTCCGAGTAATTTTTTATCTCAAAGTACTTTTCCATTACTATTGACCAAGCTTCTATAGCATCTTTGGTTTCTGGCCCATCAAATTTTGGTGGAACAACCTTCTTCATATCCTTTGAGAACTCCAAGGTCAATCTATCCCTAGCCTCTTTATGAGGTTCATTACTCTTACTTTGATCTTCATGATTTTCTTCGCTTTCACCATGAGAGTGTTCACCTCCTCCCTCAGTATTCCCTTTATCATCCACCTTCTTTTCCAAATCACCTAATCTTTTCTTGGTTTCCTCTAGCATGGTTATGATTTGGTCCAGCTTATTATTTGGCGGGTGGTTTTCCTCTTCACTTTCTCCTTGATTAGTTTTTGTCCGCACCATGTTTATCGATTTCTCACACCTGAGAATATTGAGTTGTCCATTAGTTCAAGATTATAATGTAACCCATTAAATCTAAACATAATACTCAATTTAAACAATAGTTTGGTACAAAAACAACTCTTTTTATTTATTTATTTCTTTTCAAAATCAAAGAGTTTTCTTCCTTATACAAGAAATAACTTCAAAAGTCATGCTTAAGAGGAGTATATCCCTCATACTCATTTTCAGATACATAATCTCGAGGTAAATTAACCCTTTGACTCACTATCGGACCTAACTTCTATGATCTCAACAGTTGAGGGTATGCGGGGATCTCGCCTAACCATAGTTGTTTCCTCATCTGACATATACTCTATGATTTTGGCAGTGATCTTAACTCTTTCTTTGTCTTCCCTTCTTACTCGCTTAATTCGAGTTAAGGCAATCGCCAGAGTTTCAGTATCACTTAACCAAATGCCACTCTCATCATTGGTTCCCTCAAAGGTTTTGATAATAGCCTCACGTTCTCTTTTTGCTTTAAGGAAACGTTGACTCGAATTAATAGACTTTCTTGCTGTCTTCTTAAAACGTACCATCCTGGCACATAAATTTTCAAACATTAGCTAACAGCATAATGTTGACTACATGCAAGCATAGTGGTCTCATAAGCCCTAGTGTTGAACCTGGTAGCTCCAATACCATATGTAACATCCATGTTCTATAAACCTAGTAAAACTGAAAAATTTACCGTAAAGTAATTTAACAAGGTAAAAATGAGATAGAGATTTTTTTTTCTTTTATTCATCATATAATCAAGTACTACAATTTCAAGATTTCTTTTTTTTACAAAATACAATAAACCCATATTTCCTTTTCATTTACAATGTTTACAAATGTAAAACCATTACATATACAAATTTAGAATAAATGCTGCATCTGAATATCTGTCATCTTTATCACAAGTCTTGGCATGCTTCCTGCTTGGAGAGAGAGCATCTTTCTAGTGATTTACCTCCATCCATAGACCGGTGGTCTTCCACACTTCTTCCACATAGGAATTGGCCCTACCCTTCACAAGGAATATAGACTTTAGGTGACCAGTGGTAATTTGCCTTTTTTGAGTACATAGTGTTGTATTCTACTCAACTCTATCAACTATACAACCCTAGATACCCTCTAGTTAAGTATGATTTCAGATATGATGAGCAATCCAAATACAGTGAACCGACAATGCGTGCAGAAAACAAATGCATTACTTTGGCCAAAGTTTTTAATATCAATATCGTTCATAATGAACGTAGTCATTGTGTTCACCCACCCCTACTTGACTTGGATATTGCCATATTCTCACAGTTTTATTCTTATACCAATTCCTAATCATGTAATGGTTTAATCCATGAGTCATAATAATAATATCTTTAGACCTTAATAAGTCCCTTATGACTAAACTATACAGTTGGTTCATAATAAGCTCTAGATTATCCAGTTGTCCCATGGCTAATTTAATAATGCTATATAACCTTATCTCTTTGAGCTAGGCAACCTAGATTCATAAATGACTTATGACTAATTCAACCAAAGAGTAAGAACACTATAGTTCTTTTAAATAATATTAACCCTTGTCCAATACCTTTACTACTGTAATAAAGTAAAACATACCCAATATGCCTTTCCTACAAGGTCATCCCTTAGTAGAATAAGTCTATTCCATTGTATTGGATCTTCTCTAGAATAACGTGAATAATGAATAAAATATATACATCAACAAATTATCATAAGAACCTTATTTTATTTCCCATAGTAACTCTAAGTTATACTCGTTTGATGTGTTACAATAGTTTTACTAAAGATTCCTATGAATCTAGTTTCCAAGAATGGATAACAATTTCCATTATATATATATATAGTCTAAACAAGACAATATATTAAATCACTATTATCTCAATATTATACGGCTCAAGTTGATTGTATAATAAAAAAGTTCATTCTTCTCTATAATACTCAAAAGTCCTATTGTTTTGTTAACTCACCATCATTCTATTGACCGTTTACCAACTCAATCAAAGGATGATCTATTATCAATGTAAATGACAACTTAACCCATTTTATACCATGAAGAACGGTCTATTCTTCATTTCAAGCATTGGATATAATAACGGTTTCTCATATATCTAAGTGGTCGAATTCATTAATTATATCATGTACTCACTAGTACTACCATAGTCGACTCTATAGTTGCATTCTATTTCTCGTTCAACTTGAGATAGAACGACTTAATTTTCTCAATAGATAACTGTGTCTCTTCCCTCATTCAAACATAGAGAAAATTCATGCAACCTGAGGATGAAGGTAAAACCCTTACCTTCAATGAAACACTCCACAAAGAAAAGAGGTAGCAAGATATGGATGCAACTCCCTCCCTACGTAGAAACAACTCTTCTCACCACCACCAAGCCACAATAATAGCTCTAGGAAATCCTCATGCCAACAACAAAGGAGGAACCTGAAGAATGAAGATTTCTATACCTTTCTCTACCATAGCTTCCCCATCCTTGGGGTCAGGTAGAATATCCTTCTCTCCCCTTTTCTAGTCCACTCTTTTCACTATCTTGCTAGGGTAATTTTTAACAAAATGACTTGACTTGTGACAATTGTAACAAACAAAAGGAGAATTTTCAACCTCAATATATTTTTAACCAAGTTCTAAATTGAGATGATAAATTAATCACAAAAGGCAACTCCAAATCCATAATCACATTAACACAGATTCTTGCAAAAGCCAACCTTCTCCTATACCTAGTAACTGGGTCAATGACAATTAATTGTCCAAAGGAGTTGGCTATTATCTTCAACACTTCTTCCTCCCAGTACTCCAAGGGTAGTCTAGGGAGTTTGATCTAGATAAGGGTCACATTGATGTTTTCCTTGTTCAGGTCAAAGCCTAGACACCATTTTTTAGGAACAAATGAAATTTATCTAGGAACCATGGGCCACCCAAAAGGGTTCTACTAGTGTCTTCCTGACACAAGAAAGAGATTTAAAGAAGAATCCTTTAGCCATAGTTGTGATTTCCACCTGACCTTTAAGGGACCATGTCTTATTGGCCCACTTCTAGAAGGCATCAACATTCAACCTTAGACCTAAAAACTTACCTAAGAGAGTGTTTTCCATCTTGACAATTGCTCGATCCATCACTACATTAGGGATCTTGAGAAAGAGTTCACCATTATCCTTAGTGGGTTGGGCCTTAAAAGTAGCCCAACCAAAGGAATTGTTCTTGAATAAGCTTGCCTATGTTTTGATTATCGCCAAATGAGAAGACTTTGAACCATGCTCCTTTGCTCGTGGAGAGGAGGAAGCAACCTTTAGTACACCAACCACTTCAAGACCACGAACCAAAGAATCTTCACGAGTGGTCTTGGGGGAAGCATGTTCGAGTGGGTCCTCTTATCTTTCCCCACTACCTTTATCACCATCTTGCATGACAATTCCTTGACTAGCATCAACGCCCAACTTTTCTTACTTAAAAATCATTTTCAAACTTCATTTATACTTCTCAAAAGTATTGTTTTACACCTAAAAAAAAAGAAGATGAAATCCATACAACTCAAATAGAAATGAACAAATAGCATGGTTCATAATTATTACACTGATAATCATTCCTTAAGTGAAAAGCATTTCAAAAATTATTATGTCAATGGAGGGTCTGGATTAAAAGGACTATCATCTCCATCCAATTCGATCCAATTTACAATGAATACATTGTCACGTCAGTTTTCCTTGCAACTTGCCTGAATTTTGTCGGTCGCCGAAATTGTGGACTTTGTTTCTTTATCGAGCAGATTTTCTTTGCAGCCGAAGCAGAGGCAGAGTCATGACAATCTGGGCCGTCAAACTGTCCAAAAGAGCCCGAATGAAAGGAAAATCGCCAAAACGAATTTCAAAATAAAGGACCACATGTCATCATCAACAGTGAAGGAAAAGGCCGCGAGCTCACGTGGAGTAGTAGTTCGAAATCGATGGACGAAAATGCGAGGTAGGAATTGGACTAGCATAAAAATTATCTCAGCCACTGACATCAAATCGTAGCAACACTGTTACTATTATAGTGAAGCGTAATATGCTTCCAGCAGCGGTAATGCAAGCTGCAACCCAAATGCCATCAGAGTAGGTCTCTCAAGTTAGCTCTGCCTAGAATGTTTTGCCCGTTTATTTGGTGATGCCATCACGAATCACCTGCTTTTCCACAACTAATTGTGCTTATCTTGTACTAACTAAAAGAATCGGCAAGCCCAACTTTCACATATTCAGAAAAGACTCGTCTTCAATAGATTTTTCATTGCATGCTTGTAAGCTACTAAGCAGAGACATTGACATTGCGCCCTCCCTTATAACATAACATCTCAAATGTATAAACAGAACGACCTGCTGCTCTGGGCAGGTACACAACAAGGATGATAGATGGAATACAAGCCTTTTAATCAACTGATACAGACCTCTTCTTGGCTTCTTTTTAGCTTTTTATGAAGAATTTTGATTTGATGGAAAGCATTAATATAAACGTCCTGCATTTGTAGATTTTTACTGTGAAATTGTTGCTGAGTAGCTTCCTCTGATTGGAAGAATCTAACGTGCTTTCGAAGAAGGAGCTGGCAGTTCATGAAATTGTTGGAAGTAAGCCACACCCGGACCGACGATGGGCTGGCCACAAGGGGCCAGTAGCTCATTTGGTAGAGCACTCCAGCAGCAAATGGAAGGTCCTAGGTTCGAGTCCTAGTTGGTCCATATGAGCAGCAGCTCAACAATTAGTATCAGAGCCAGGCAATTGTAATTACAACATCTAACAAAATTTCTATGTATTTTTGTTTTGATGTATGTCCATACCCTATTCCAAAGCTCCTATTTAGGTAGAGTTGGGAGGATGCTTTTAGTTTCCACTTCCCTGCCACCTGACAAACACTTTAACCATGTGCTTTAGAGGGCTGCCTAACCATGTGCTTTAGAGGGCTGCCAATTCTGATTTTGTGTTCGTAAAAAATAGTTCCAATCAATAAGATAATGACCGAGGTGACTAATGTGGTTGTGGTTACTCCATAGCTCATAGCCTAGTTAGCATTGTCTTCTATATAAATAAAAAATGGAAACATGTAGATTTGAGAAGGTTTTTTGATCAATAATGACAAATGGTAAGGTTTATCACACACTTAAATCCAGAAGCATTCAATCCAACATTATGAACTGTGGAAAACTAATGACTTCCAAGGTTATCACAGCGAAGATGAGGAATTTTATGACCAACAAGCTTCATGCAAAGAAGCATCTTGGAGGTCTTTTGGGTTTCCATTGTTTTCTCTTAATTTTGGAAACATGTCATGGGTATTTCTCTCATATCCAATTTGTATAACATTGTGTTCCTTATTTCTACCATTTTCAATGGTAATCATAAAGATGTTCTTCACTTTGGCAAGCCAAATGTTTCTAAGGAAGTGGACTTTTGCACCCTTGATGATTCATGGCATTTTTTGGAATAAAGGTTCTTGTGGATGAAGACCTCCCACTGACTTAAGGTGAGTTTTAAAAATCAAAACCCTAGAATTTTTTTCGAATTGTTTTTTGAGCAAGTCTATTTACATTTTTGACATGTAATGATTCAAAGGAAGGCATTTTTGCATGAATTAATCTACAATCAAATTTTGGATTTAATGTGTTGCATGATACATTCTTTCCCTTAGTAGGTACATGTATAGTTCCCTTTCAAGTTTTTTCAATTAAAGGACATTTGAACAAGCGAAAGCAATTGTCTAAAGCATTATTGTATGTAGTAGAAGCTTAAGACAAAGCTATCCTTTCCTTTATCTCTTCTTGCTTACTAATTTCCTTTTCCTTTAGTTTGGAAGCTATACGTTGATGCTTTGCCCCTTGATGCTTTGCCCCTTGGTTGCGCATCTGCATGGCAAAGGAAAAAAAATTGAATAATGCTTGAGAAGATAACTCACAAACACTCTTATTTGTTATTTAGATATCAAGGGTAATGAGGTGAAAATAGATCTTCTTTATATTATCTAACTCTAACTCATTCTTTATTTATAATAATAATAAAGCTCAATGCAAGACTCATTTGAGTGCAAATCTTAGCTCTATGGTTGTAAAACTGACGAAATTGGAGCTCATGTATGGTTTCGTGGGCAAGCGACTGATATTTCACAACATTTATTTTTCAACAGTCCTACCTTTGACGTTGGTTCTTTACATTGTCTAGGACACTTGTGATTTGATTTCATATGTTCAATCAGCTACTAAACCATAAGCGTCTCCCTATCCGCAAACCCACCTTCCTGCCAGCTCGAGATCTCTGCATTCTAGACCCTGTGCTTTTTGTAGGGCCTTCAAAATAATGGTGCCTTTTTGATTGGCTAGTTGGCATTTCCTAAATTACTGGGCACTGGATTTCTTAATCGATTAATTCTATCCACTCTGATGCTATGCAATTGTTCAAAAGAGCAATTTAAATTTGAGGAGATGTCTCAGTCTCCGGAGTCCCTGGCCAAACATAATATGAATGTTTGGGAGGAACACTTCCAGGAGCACGAGGAACAATTCAAGAAAACTTTTTAACTTCTTCGCATGTATAGTTAATTCATTGGATGGACTTGTTAGGTATGAAGACATAGTAAGCTTGCAAGTTTTTGGGTAAAGAGGACGAAACCTCTCCACTTCTACCAAATTTAAAAAGCATCCCACCAATACCTACAATGGGCAAAAGCGGGTAGAATTGAAGAGCCTAGTACTTGAGTGCACCAAATGCCTTAGAACTACAAGCACCACCTTGAATATGTGGCTTAATGCCTGGAAAGCACTTGATGCTCTCGGCATAGCAGATGCCCTCTGCCCATTTTACCCTCAACTTGATGGGTAATTTAGTTTTATTATATGATTGTCATAATATGTGATTCAAAATATTGATAAAAAATTATGTATAATTATTTTCAGAATATAAATTTTTTTATGAACTGAAAATCATATGCTCGTTATATATTATCCCTTTCATGAGAGGAATAATACAGAGATTCACTTCCAAGATGTCTGTGTGCAGAATTCGGGGCTTTTTAAATTGCACTGGAGTTTCTAAGAATGTCCGTCTGAAAAGTGGAGGCAAAGGGTTTGGAAAAGGATGATCACTTAAACAAGTGAATATAATCATTTTTTCCCTCATTGGTGGTTCTTGGAAAAATTCATATGATGTAGCTTTAATACAACATAGAAAGGCTAAAACTTTTACAGGACATTTTAAATTGAGCTAACTATTCATATGGGGAGAGTGTCCGCTCTTATATTATTCAGGGACTAGTCTAAAAATTATTCGTGCATGAACAAAATTTATCTATTCTTGTAAAATAAAGTGCCAATGCTTTGATAATAGATTTGAGGCACTACTTGGGAGGAGGGGTTGAAATATTCCTTGTTCATTTAGGAATTCCATTACAATTTTAAAAGAAATTTGTAGGAGAACTTTGATAGAGTGGCACACTTGAAATTTCTTGACTAGTGTTGCTATGGAGCTTTTCATAGCTAAACATCCCAATGAATATCAAGTTTCTACCTCCCTACATCTATTTTTTTAGTTTTATTTAAAAATTATTTAATTATCATTAATTAACAAAGGTTGCACTTATCCAACAAATAATTAAATCTAATTTTTTTCCGTGCATATTTCTCAATTTTTCTAGTACATGTTGAGCTGGCAACAAGGCTACCTAAAAAGTCTCAGCCTTTGCTTTACCCTTCTAGTCCTGCCTCTTGAACACCCACTGGAAGTTTCTCTCTAAACATAACTAATAACATGGATGCTCTACAATTGATAGGGAATATACTGTTTAATCTTATTTTACATTTCCAAACATTTTATGGAGGAACGATATATTCATTTACCCCTTCATTTGTAATTACTCTACAACTCTTTAATAGATTTGCATATCGAAAAAAATTCTGTTACATTTTTTCAATAGCATATGCTAAAAGAATTTATGTTGCTCCTCCATAGGATTATAGCTTATGAAGGCTTAACTTCTTACATTGCCTCAACCTTTGTCGAGCAATGTTGACTTATATTTCCTAAGGTAAGACCAACTCCCAAATCAAATATAATTTTTTTCTCCCAAATTAAAAATTGAATTTTAGATATTTTCACATGTCACAATCATATATTGGTTTTAAATCGTTGTTGATTGAGGATGCAAATGAAATTTGGCTAGAGTTGTTAAGAGATCAAAGTTGTTGAATTAAGGAGTTCTAATCATTCACAATTCAAAAAGGAGATCTACTTAAATAAAGATAAAAATAATTTGCACTCATCAGTCTTTATTCACAGATGCAAATCTATTGGCCACAAATAATGAAACTTCAATGCAGATATTATGAAGATATCTGATATTAACTACCAAAACAATCAATGCTAGCAATATATTTTGCACACGAAGGCTTACAATTAACTAAGTAAAGTTATACTTATAAAGATAACTAACAAAGATGACAACCATTGATTTAATTCCACTGCTTGATAGAGATCGTCAGATTTTTCAAAGGTATACAAGCTCTATTATAAATATTTTTCAACCTCAATCTCTTGCATGATCACGATAGTCCATATGTTTTTTTGCTTCTTCCACAACTACATGGAGAAGAAAAGGGCAATCAATAAATTTATCTACAACTATGTATCCTAGAGCTTCCTTTTAGTACTTTGTACCGTCTAAACTAAGCACATGATAAACAATGGAGATGCAGATTCAGTAGTACCAGTTACAACAACAAAGTTATCTCTTAAGGAACTTATTATTCCTTTTAAAATTCGTTGCTACCCATGGTACTACAGTTTGAGGGAGATTTTGTGGAACAGAGTCGAATACCATCATAAAGTACTGGGCAAAGATGTAAGAAGAATAAAGCAATAATCTGTTTAGGAAAACCTTGCTATAGATCCAATTGCTAGTTGCTAGCTTTACCTAGTCCAATAAAAGAAAAAAAATGGTTTATAATTGCATTCACTCAACACACTCGTGAATTGATCAACAAAGGACAAAATCACTTACGAACAATCCGTTTAAACTAATAATTTTCCCATCCATCCAAACCGACTCCCAGCTATTATCAATATAAAAAGGCACCGCAGCATTGTGCTTTGTTAGAAAGGAAGTCCCACCTGTTTTGACTCTGTTCTTGAGAAATTTTAAAAAATACAGTATATTTACCTACTTGTGATAATAGCAATTCATTCCCTTACGTTTGGATGGCAACCGGACGAACAATGTATTTGTAGACTTCAGTGCTGGCCAATACGGACATGACTAATGTGAATGCTTGCCTTTTAAGAACTTAGCAGAAGTGGGTCAGGAATTTGACGGTCATCATTGTCTGACAAGTGAAATTCTTTGTTTGGTGGGGGGTTTCATCTGTTTTTTTGCCTTGTCTTAAATAATCTTATAGACTGTTTAAAAACTTAATTTCCTTTGGCTGCATAAATTTAGACGCATGATTGTGACCAAAGCTTTTTTCGGTTTTTTTTTGTATGTGGATGAACAGTGCATACCAGCGGCCATTGCCTTTTAATTTCGTTTTTAAAAATACGGCCTAAAATCATTAAAACAATGTACAGACAGTGAAAATTAAATTATGATGGTTTCCTGGCTATTGATTGAAAAAGATACCTAGTATGCAGCTCTTATTACGTATAATGCTTGTCTGTTAGCTTGGTTGGTAATTTGGACGAGGCGTGCACACAAAAAATTGCTCATTCCTGGGCTTGTTATGCTATGCCTCTCGTGATTTGTAAAAAGTAGGTTTAGCTGATAAGTGCCTCTTAAAAAAAGTTACTCAAAGACCCATTGTCTTTTAAGTGTTTGATTTGCAAAAGTAAGGTTTAGCTGATAGTGCCTCTTATATGTTATTCAAAGATACAGCAGAAGTGTCCCAGAGCTAAGCGTGGGCATGGCTTCAATGTGTGCTGCTTTAGCGTTGTTTGTGCTGTATTTTGGTTATGCTTGTGCATATGTTCGGCCTCCTGCACGCTCCATGCTCTCTCTTGAACATCACTCAACCTCCGACATGGATCCCCAGCAGGCATGCTTCTCTTTTCTAACAAATTTGTCTGATGCTTTATTTCTAAGAATAAGACATACTCTGCAAAATATAGCCTAGTTTATTTGGGCTCAATCTAGCAAGAATGCCTTAACATAAAATACAGTTTAGTTTGATTTATAGAGTGGTACAAGTGTAGGCCATTAAGAAAAATCTGTGCAGGATGGGGGTGGCTACAGATTTAGTGTAAATAATTTTACTCAGGTTGATCCAGAAGACTTACAAACTGTGTTCAATGGATTTGACTTTTCACAGCCCCACATTATTAGATATCATTTTAAGTATTCAATAGTGAATGCTCCAGTTATTCCTTCCATGTTCTACCTCTGTCATGAGTAGCCGTCTGCAGGAAGCAACTCATCTCTTATGGGCTTGAATGGTCTGCTTTGTACTCACTGCCTGAGGTGATATTCACATTCACGAAAAGGTTGAATTGTAATCAGCAAAATGAACTATTACATAGTATCAAAATTGGTAAAGATCTGGTCCAGGACTTGTCACTATTCTACTCATTGGCATAAAGGTCACAATTCTAGAAGGTTAAGAACTGAACAAAGCAACTTTGTGTTTAATTGATTTTTTCTGCCTTTTGCATCATTTGGTTGTACCCCTATTTCCTGGAGCCTTGGTTAATTTCTTTTTAACACAAGGAGGATACTAGTGAGTATATCAAGTATCCCAATTATTGACTTGTCAATACTCAGGGGTACCCAGTTTGGTAAGTTTTGAACCAGCTACTTGTTCAAATGTTTGCAGGACATATTTGTGCGTATGGTGACTGTATCTGACATATGTCTCAAAATATAATCTTCATAAATACTAGCTATCTTATTATACTTTTTTTGTTGATGTTTTTTCTTAGTGGGTGATAAGTACCTTAGTTTAGATGCCCTCCCTTAGGGTTATTGTTTAATCAGATTGAAAAATCCAATGTGCCAGACAAACTACTGGAACTAACATACTATCAATATTGGGGGCTCTACACCCTCTAGGATTTGGAACTCTGTATTTTGCATTGTCGTGCCCCCTCTCAACTACTTGACCATGGCCTGTTGGACTTTGGAAACTTTATTGAAGTTCTGTCCATGTTCAGTACCTTTCAGTCAGATGTGGTTCACCTTGTCAATCTGCGATACCATTCTGACAAGAATCTCACATGGAGATCTTAAGACAAGGCTGTTAGATAAACAGAAACACATATTGCTAAGGAATATTTCTTCACTCTCGCAAAGGATACAGGATAAGAGTAATATTGTATAATTAGTGTGCATGTGCCATGCATCCACATCAAATCAAATAAGGGAGTGCGATCATCAATTGTGGTGTAAATAAAGTACACTGCACTTGCCTACAAGGGCAAGCTATATGGTTATCCAAACCTTGTAGAGAAACGCTTATATGATAATTGGCCTGAAATGGTCATCACTATCACTCTGCATAGGTGAATAACTTTCACATGACTCCGCTCCATCTTCACACATCTGCAAGTGTAAGAGACCTTATTATGTATGACTGAAAATATTGATCAACTTTAGATAAGATTTCTTGCACATATCAAAGTAAAACACCAATACAAATCACTATAAATGAAGTCATCAATCTCCTTGCATTATTATTGATTGAAAATGGAATCACAACACAAAAAGGTACTGCTGTCATGAAATTACAGTCCTGATATCAGTCTTATCAGACTCAATATCTTCACAAAAAATGACCAAATATGAGTGCCAAATGTCTTCTACAACATCAATAGTCATGTACAAACATGAGACAATGATCCATAAGCCTGGAAATGATTACTACAGCTTTGTATATGCAAATGTATGTGACTGATATAAATGTTCAGTTAGCTGATCACACTGCTGTAGGTGTCTTTTCCACTCAGCCAATAAGATATGTCTTCAAATGCATCCAAAATGATCTTCCTAGCCAAGCGATGGATTCCAAAGTCTTCGCAAGTTGCTCCTTATTGCAAAATAGCTCCTAAAACCCTGCAAATTCAAAACATGATGTATCTGTCATGATAACATCTCAGAAATCATTATGGGGTCATCACCATAATGCTCAAGGGGTCATCTCCTTGAAAACTAGCTGAAAATCGGAATTCTCAGTAGTAAAGTGTAGTTAGAAAAAACATACCAGATTCAACATATCCTCAAATGAACTTGCAATGATCTATTTATCCTTCCATGCAAATCGGTTAGTTCCTCATGGTGCGATTTGTCTTGGCATTCAATATTGTTTGTTGGAGATTGCAAATCCTTGAGCGGCTGGACATGGGCATTTAAAATCTTCACATATCATTTAAAATCCTTTTCTAAATCCAATCAGTTCCTTCTTGCATAGGCGGCTGTTTGCATACATTCATTTAATATTTTTGCATTGAATACAACCACATTGGCGTTGGCATTTAATTTCCTCAACCGCTCCATATGCAAACATTTAATAAATAAAATTTGCATTTAAAATGATTCTCCCTTTCCTTGGGCAATCTCTAACAACTTCATGAAATGCATCACATGCAAACATTTAATAAATAAATTTGCATTTAAAATGATCCATTGCCTTAGCCGTTGATCCTCTATAGCATTTAAAATTATCTTACTAGCATTTAAAATTGTCTTCATAGCTGTTGGCTCTCCCTTGAATGCACAAATATAATTTTAAATGCGTTTACTTCTCTCTTGCATCGATCCTTCTCATGGCACATGATCCAATGAACATTGTGTACATTTTTACCAATGAATTTTGCACTCCACATGATAGTCGATCCTCTTGGAACAGCCATTTGAAATATTTGAATGCATTTGAATAGCTTGGACCTATCTTCGTCCCACATTGGCTTTTGATGACAAATAGGTCCCACCTGGAGCAATTCCTTATTCCACACAAAACTCTATAAAAATAGATTAGAGAAAATGTAATTAAAGATTTCATTTTCTCTTTTATTCCATCTAACAAATCAAACCAAATAATTGAAAATACAATTTCAATATTGCATTTTCCAAATAATATATTAGTTGAGCCAACTTTCCGGTTCTCCATGTATAGACATCTACCAACTTTGCGGTTTTCCATGTATAGAAACAAACTCAACTAGCAAATCATTACTTAGCTCAAAATGGGGACATTATAGCAAGTATGAGCATAAGACATACGAGTTTAACTGTGGCAAGTTCCTTTATAATGCCAGCAAGGCAGAATACCTCCTTTATCCTAGCTTGTATTTTACATTACATAGATGTGCTCAACCACAGGGCAATGATTTTTCGGATCTAATTTTACTTATATCAACATCAAATGCTACCTTGGAAATGCCAGTCAATCATAGATACAAGTAATTATAAGAATAGATAATTCCACTTTTAGTAGCTAGGTCAACATGTGATTGACATAGAATCCTAGTATGATCATTCTATCTTCATAAGGCAGCCAGCCAATACATCACCTTGAGACAGCTTTTTATGGATCATGATTATGAAAATATGTAAGTCATGATCATGGTAGTGACACGAATGTTTCAAATGCCTCCTATTCAGATTTATTAATGCATGCATTTAATAACCATACCACCTTTACTAGTTAGTCCCTAGAGGCTTCATTTTGGAGCAAAAATATATATTTATTATGAGTGAGATAGTCTTTCTCTACTCATTAAGCATCAATTCAGAGATGCTTCTTGTATACTTCATGTTGAGGATGCCCCCAGGGATTAGTCCTCTGGTATCCTTCATGTTGGTGATCAGCTGAGGAATTAATCCTGTTGTATCCTTCATTTTGCTGGTCACCCCAGAGATTAACGCCATGGTCTAAGTTGTCATCTATGATCTATGGTCCAAGAGGTTAGGTTGGCTTCTATGCCTCACATACCAGTAACACTTTGATGTTCGGGGTGGTAATTTTGTGGGACTCAGGTGACTTTATATGATTGGCTGACTCCGTGGACCCATCCACAGGCCTTTATTGCAGGAAATGACAGGAATGCTGGCAAAACATCCATGCCAGCCCATGGCTAGTGAATCTAATTGGCAAGCAACTAGGCCAAAGATGCATCATGTTGTTACTACTTTCACAGAAGAAACAACAAAAAGGGCCGACACCAGCTAGAGAGGACTTCCTCTGTGACTAGCACAGGGAATGACCTACATGCAACCTGATAAATCTTCTTATCATTTCCTTACACTTCTTCCTAGGAAGCTACTTGCTTAGGGCTGCCTAAATAGAACATCTAAGGATTTGTTATCGCACAATTATGCAGTAAACTAATCACGGTGTAATAAATCAGCAAAGGGAAGAGAAGACTTTACTAAGTTTTAAGCATATCAATATAAGTGAGGAGATACAAGGTTGCATATTTTTCTTACTAATTTCAGTCCTTTATGTGATTGATTACCATGGGAAGATGTGCGAAGTTGAGGTTGTTGAAGAATAGTGAGTAACTCTTTGGCTTCTAGGAGTGACTGTTCAACTACTATGGCTGTCTCTTTGATTCTGCAACTTCTATGAATGCCTTGGTGTATCTTGATCTGTAAACAGGGAGGGTATCCCTTACATGCTGTTGATCAAGTATCAACTATGGATTCTCAATGCCAACTCACTAACACTCTCTTAATCCACTGTAATCTATCTCTCTTAGATGCCCATTACAGATATCAATGTTCATTTAAGTGTTTAAAACATGAAAGAAGTTCAAAACAGAAGGAAAGTATGCAGAAGATCACACACAAACAAGATTAATCAAAACAGATTACCTTGGAGAAATCGTAAATCAGGGAGAAAACTCTAGCAAGAGTGAGCTATGCTCCTCGTTCTAGAATCTCAGCCAAGTTAGAATGGCGTTACAATGCCTCTAGGGCATATTCAGAACTCTATGGTAATGGAACACCAACTCCTAACACTTGCAACCTTCTCTGCACCTTCAAACCCTGCATTGTCACTTTCTTCCCCAAGAACAATGTGAACGTGGAAGTTTTCTACATGAGTTAACACCCTGAATTTGTGAAAATGACTTCACTTGCCTTTCGTATAGCCTATCCAACCCCAAAATTGGAAGATTAAATGTCTGAAAAGAAAGATCAATGGACAAAACCCTTTGTATTCCACATACTGTCTGAATTGTGACACTTTTGCTGGTTCTGCTAGGTGGTGGTTATGTGTTTGCCACAGTATATGGAGCATTTGCCATCCTATTTAAAGTTTTTGTCACCTGTGACAAGTGGCGAATTCACCAAAATAGGTTTTCTAGGTCATTTTGAGGTCTGCATCTTGTTGTTGAAGACATCTGTGAGATGTCCCATAATATCCCCAACACCCTCCTGAGTTCCTTATAGTTCCTCCTGCTTTGCAATACCCTACATTTTGATGAATTTGTGTTCCCAATACATTTTAATGTTCTCCTTGATTGAGTGGAACCACTTTGGCGCCCTTGGTCCAATTTTCTTGATCCATTTTATCTTCAACTTCCTTGAATGATGTGGATTCACATCTGCAGCCTTTATGGCTTTTCACCTTCCCCAATTCCTAACATTGTTTCCATAATTAGTTGTAATCTATGTATACACAAATTTGATAAATATATACACAATGCTTGCAGCTTCTATAAATTTTGTTACAACCATTGGAAAATGTCTCCCACAATAACACAATATACTCTTGCATAATCCTGTCGGTCTTCAAATGAGCCTTGAGGTGGTGTATATATAATGACCTCTTGTGTCTCTTGACTTTTGGATGGAAGGAAAACCTTTCCTTTCTTTTGCTCCTCAAATAACATTTTAACCTTTTAAAGTTCAAATGACTAGAGGGGCCTATTTGATTCCACTTCATTACTTTACATATTTGTCTCATATCTTTTTAGTCCTCTTTGCCCCCTCTAGATCTTAGAATCATTTCAATCCCTGTCTTTCCTAGGAAAAATTTAATCTATAACCATTTCTATGGGATATTAAGTGAGTGTCCATGGGATTGTCTTTAGCAAGTTAACGCTAGGGATTAGGGTTGCAACAATTAATGAGCTCAAAACCATGATATATTAAATGAGCTCTAGTCTCCTTGGACTTACTCATATTGAAAATTGGCTTGTATCATTTGTACAATGATGTATCCAAGTTGACCTTAGATTTGATGTTTTGAAATTGCAACATAGGATCTTTATGATTGACTGGCTAGTTTTCATGGCATCTTTGTCTCTAAGAAGTATGTGGTCTCTATTTTAATTTTTTTTCTATTTCTGTGTTTGTAACTCTTGGAAATGTGTTTCTAAGGGTTGCTGTAGGATGGAAATAAGCAATATCTTATACCCCTCTTGAAGTTTAGACAAATATTGGATTTAGTTTGTGTTACTGGGTTGGTGGACTTGGGTCATATGTGGACTAGGTTTGTACTAGGGAAGGATCCTATATTGGATATGGCCCAGGTTCACCCAGGGTATCACTTGGAGTGCTCAGCTGACCAAATATGGGTTGGAAAAGGAACAAATTCTTGTGTATATCAAAGAACAAGAAGTAGATAGTGTGGCTGAGAAATATCCATCAAAGTCTCATCCTTTGGCAAAGAAAGGATCCTGCAATTCAACCATATGGCCATACTCAAGTACTCTAGTGGTGGCTGCTACACATCCATTTCTTGTGACATTGTCTCTAGAAGAAGATGACAACACCCCTTTTTTCCACAAAAGAACAAAGGATGTAGACTGATTAGAAAGGACATTTCAGAATGAGGTGAGGGACAATGTGGATGAGCTCATTGGGCCTTGTATTTATGCCATTGTGGTTCCTTTCAACCTCATAAAATTGCCATACTAGCAATAAATGATGAGGGGATAAATGAAGCCCCTAAAGGATAAATAGGTTTCAGTTATGAAAAGGTACACACCACCTTGTGAACAAGGAAATAAAATCTGTAGTTACTTCATTTGTCATGTCCCCATTTCCGGAGTGACTTCACATGGAGTTGATGATTAGCCTATCATCCATTTCCGTAGGCTAATGTATTGGTAAGGGAATGATTTTTAGTTTAGCTTGTTTCTAAACATGGAGAACCAGAATGTTGGCTCAACTAGTGTTTTGTTGTTTTTGGCTAAGTATTGCTAAGTGATATTATTTTATTATTTAGCCAAATGACAAAATTATTCTAGTGGATCGATTTTGGCCAAGTGGACAATGACATGAAATCTTTAATTACATTTGTCCAATATCTATTTGTTCTTCTATAGCTTATTGTGCCAATCGATGGGATAAGGAATTGCATGGAAATTGATGTTTGTGCCATTCGCCCAAGGAAGTGAAATCAATTCAAAGATAGGTGAGACCTATTTTATTGTTATTTGTTCTTGTTCCTTGTGCAAACGGCTACATAGAAGGATCAATACCTTTGGGAGATAAAAATATGAAATGCAAAAATTGTGTTGAGTCTTGGAAATTGGCGCTTAGAGGAGAAAAGGAATTTAAATGCAAAAACAAAGTTTTAAATGCAAATCGATGGGTAGTTATGGATCGCACAAGCCAAAGAGGAGGATTTTAAATGATCAATGGCCAAGCTATGAGGTTCGCCCAGCTAGGAGGATCGGCCAGCTATGAAGAAGTTTTTTTAAATGCAAAAGATGAATTTTAAATGCCAAACAACAATCATTTCCAGTTGCCGCTCAAGATAGAGGAATTCAATTGCTATGAGGATTGATCCATGAGGTTTTCAAGATGTAATGCATTTAATAAAATTAAGATTGATTTTAAATGTTTGCTCTAATTGATGCAATACATTTAAAATGATCAATTGGAAGGAATTCTATTGGTGGATTCCAAAATGCTTTCAAATTTGCCGAAGGCGAGGGACGTCCAGCCATGAGGAGCATAAATAGAGCCTTCCAACTTCAATTTGCAACTATTGATCTTTGGTAAGCTTTTCTACTTTATGTTTTATTGCTGAAAATTGCAATTTTCAGTCAATTGACAAGGTGATGAACCCTTGTTTGATATGGTGATGGCCCCATATCCATTTGTGAGGCGATATCATTCAGATTTCACCATTTGTGCTTGAATTGCAGGTTGAATTTGTGGAGTTTGAAGTGAATTTGCATATCATATGAAACCCTTGGTCATTGAGGAGATTAGTCAAGGTAGCTCATTTGAGTCTAAGAGTGATTTACATGATATTTCGCGTATTTTATTTGGTCTGATTTTATGACAGCAAGCTGCGAAATGTATCTACAGGGTTTATAGCTTGATTTCATGAAGATATTTGAAGTTTGAAGGCAAGTTGACATCATTGGGTAAATCTACAAGGCAATTGCTTCATCTAGGAGTCCATCGATTCATGAGAAGAAGATATTTGAAGGTTTTTTTGTGATATTCCATCTTGCTGGGTTATAGCAGTCATTACAGCTCCTGTAGCAGCGAGTTTACAGTCATATCAGTCATGATTTAAGTCTCATTCAAAGGCCCAACTGAACTGAATTGATGTATTGATCATTCTGTATGGTTTTGGCATTGATCCTAGAGTTGGTACATTTGCATGCATTTTTGTATAAAGAATAAGGTCTGATGTTAAACAGTCAATGACTGTTATCATTTCCAGCCACTGAACATTTATATGTAATTCATTTGATGACTTCAATAATTATGGTGTTTGAGGGTTTGATGCTTCATATGTATTGTTGCTCTTATTTGATGTTTATATGGTAAACGGTTGCAAGAAATCTTATCCATAAATTGGGACAGCAAAAGGAAAATTTTCAGTCATTCGTAGGGTACTTTACATCTTGCAATGCATTTGTTTACTTTTCAATTTGATAAAACTAGTACTTGAAATAATGAACAGAAATAACAATGCATTATGATAGAGTAATAGAAATATGTTTTTATTCACATGAAGTTCTTATAGAAGTAGACCAAAGATGATCAGCTAAGGATAAAACTACTTTCCTTGACTACACAAATTCTATATAAAGCACTTGACGATTGCCAAACAAACCACAATATCGACAACTAACAACTAACTACCCGAAGCCAACAAGTGAATAATACATAGTTGGGTACAAAACATAACAAAGGCATTTTATGTTAACTACACCATTAAGGATTCACGGGTTTAAATGAAGGTGCTCATTGTTTCTAATAGATGGAAAGATTGTAAAAACATGCCCCTAATTAATGTCATTGCATTGTGACATAAGGGGCAATATTTTGGGGGACAATTGATTGTGAGGGTTAGGTAAAAGATGCTAACTTTATTGACGACATCCTTATAGAGTCCATTGAGGTGGGAAGGCCTCAAAATGTTGTGAAGTCATAATGGACAACGCGAAAAATTGTCAAGCTGTGGGGTTGGTTGAGGTGAGATATGAGTACATATTTTGGACCGCATGTGCTGTTCACTTGCTCAACTTGATGATGCAAGAGCTTGGCATATGATCAAGTGGATGAAACAACCCTACACTAATGTGTATGAGATTCAAATGTTAGTGACTAATCATCATATGCCACAAACCATCTTTAGGTCCTAGAACTTGGAGTTATTGAAGGCAACTTTATGAAAATTCATTATTTATTATTTATTTACTTCAGTTTTAAAATTTTAATCTATATTTTTTGTTTTACATCATCTACTTTGTTTTTTAAATTTGAAATTTAAGAAACAAAGGAGTTGATGTTCTAACTTGGAATCATTTAATTTGTTTTAATTCTTTTAACACCATATAACATTGGTGAGACTCAATTCACCTCACACAAAATTGTATTGAGACAATGTGTGAAGGTGTGAGAGGCATTGAAGGCTAGGCTAGGTAACAACCTATGGAATGTATGGAGGCAATCTAATATAGAGAGGGCTCAAAAGGTTAAAACACTAATCTTGTGCAATGATTGGTGGGCTCATGTAAAGTATGTATTGAGTTTTATTGAACCCATCATGAATATGAACAAATTCGCTGATGTGGATCAGCCATAGTTGGGAAAGGTATATGATGACATTGACTCCATGATAGAAAAAGGAAGGGCATAATTGTAGCTAAGGAGCAAGACTCCTCTAAAACATTTTTAAAGTAGGTGAAAAGAATTATAATTGAATGGTGGAACAAGACGACCACCCCGTTGCATCTCCTAGCATTTGCTTTGAACCCCAAGTATTGTAGCATGAAGATACTTTATTTGCTGAAGAGGGTGCCACCATATAGGGATGTTGAAGCTAGTGATTGATACATTGTGACACTCACTAGACTTTTCCTTGACCCAAATGTAGAGGACATAATTGTGGGTGAATTTGGGAAGTGTGTAGCTTCAACATGTCATAGCCTTAGCACTCTTAAAGATAAGTACAAGGAGTAGGATGCTTATATGTGGTGGTAACTCCGTGGCCGAGTCTATTTACCTGCAACCTCTTGCAATCAAGTTCTGTCAGAGGTATGCATTTTTAATTTCTTAACTCTTTTACTTTTCTTGGCAACTGTCATTTTAAATTTTGTATTGACTTTATCTTGAATCTCAATAGGTTGTGAGTTCCTTGTCTGCTCAACAGAGCTGAAGTACATACTCTTTTATCCACTCTGTTAAGCATAACTGGTTGGCAATGAAAAATGCAAAGGAACTAGTGTATGTGGATTCCAACCTATGCCTTCTCTCACACAAGCAAGCCAAGTAAAAGGAGGGGACAACAAGGTATTGAAAAAATCAGAAAATCAACTAGAAATTTTCAAAAGAAAACCATTAAAAACATTTTTTCGTATATGATATATATATTTTTCCAATTGCCAAGTTTTGGCCGAGTTTTACCACCAAGTCCAAATCAAAAAACAGATTACAAAGTTTTGCCCAGTCAGTCTCAACACTATATATATATTGTGCCAAAGCTGAACCCTGAACTCAAACCAGCAATTTAGGATTTAGTTAATACAAATGTCAATTTATTTGTGGTCTATTTTAACTCAACAAGATTAAGAATGAGATGAGATTGCAAGCTAGATCTTTTGTATAATGTTTTAGAAGGCATCTCCCCTAATCTACTACACGATGTTATTATTGACCTTATATTTTAATGTCCACGAAATCCAACATTGCCTCTTTAGAGTTGACTAGTATCTATGTCTCTCTAAACAGGGTGGCCTCTATCTTGATTTTTACTATTTGTACATCTTTTAACCCTTGGAAATGGGTTTATTGGGGTTATTGCAGGGTGGGAGAAAGCAATATCGTATTTTCCTCTTGAACTTTAAGTGGATATTGGATTCGGTTAATACTGTTGTTGACTTGGTGGTGTCTACAATAACTCAATAAGTTTGAAGATTTGCTAGCTAGATATTTTGTATTACATTTTGAGAGAAGGCATCTCCATTAATCTACTTTAAGAGGTGTTCTTGATATCTAGCTGGATTTTTTTGTATAATATTTACGAGTCTTGGTTCTCCATTAATCTACTTTAAGAGATGTTCTTGATATAATAGAGGTGAAATAGATATACATGCCGTATACTTATTGAGTTGGAGTGATGCAATCTACTAGAAAATTACTTGAGTATGACACTATGTCCTTGTATCGGGATCTCAGAAACAATCCAGGGTATAATACACTAAAAGTTTAGAGTTAAGTGTGTCGTAGCAGAAGCAAACAAAAACAATAATCAAAGTGCAGAGAAAAAATGAATTGATTCCCACATAGCTAGCAATATTGCCAATAAGATCTGTGTCTTAACTCTTAAGAGATGTAGAATGTGAACTTTTGTCCTCTCCCCTGGGGTCGGGGGGGGAAGGGAGGGGAGGGGTGCAAATAAGTATAAATTCAATAAGTGTAGGATACTTATATAAATGAATGCTAATCGAGGAAGATGAGGGGTCATCATTTGATAGCTATTGATAGGGTGCCATCAGGGCAGATATTGCTAGTACTGTTGCAATCTTTAATTGTACAGTCTTCATCATTTTTTGAGTTTGGAGCATTGGGGGCTCTGCCCCTTTATCGCACCCCGCAAGGGGAGAAAGGTAACATAAGTTGATTAGAGGCACTCGTGATGATAAGTATAATGAGAGCTGTATGACTGTGGTGTACAAAACCACCCAGGTTGAGCCTCCACAGATCTTAATCAACATGGATAGGGCATATTTGGTGATATTTGTGCAGATGTGGTATTTGCTGAACTTTGATAATTAAATGTCACATTATATATTATTATATCCAGCTGGTATGCTCCTATATCTGCTATGCATTATGATTATATATGTATACACATCATGCATGCACACACACCATTGCTAAACCGTGCCTTATAATTGCCATGGTGTAGTTCTTAACATATCAATGTGAGAATCACAATAACAAGCTGTATTGTATATATAAATGAATTTTGAAAGTACAATTACTTCGAGTCATTTTTCAGTTGTGTTCAATTTGTAGCCACGGTCGATTGTACAAAATCGTGTTCAATTTGTAACAGTGGTTGGTTATGGTCTCCATTTAAATTGCATTTGGAATTAGTCATTTTTAACAATGGTTAATTCTGGACCAGTCAGTCAAACAAGCATACTTTTTAAGTATATGTGTATGCGCGTGTGCATATATGTACAAAAATATGTTTCAAATTGAGGATTGTTATTAATTAAGAAGCCCACACAAAATACAGGTGTGCAATTATGATAGTAGCATCCATAATTCAATCAAATAAGCAATTGTTTATGGTTTATAACTCTACAATTTATAGCTGCAATTTTTGAGTAATTTCTGGCCATATTTGCAATCCACATTTATTGTGAGCAATCCTAACTAAATCTATAAAGAAATTTGTAGCAAAACTATCCTATTATCATTATTGCTTAATATATTAGTCTTCTGGTTGTTGGAGTCTCAGAAACAAATCTAAATACAAGTTGAACCCAATAATTTCGACTCTCTAGAATCTGGGCAATTAAAGAAAATAAAATTGATTCTATTTCAACCAAAGAATGGCAACAATCATAATAAAAAACTGAATATTTGATATGAATTGAAACATAAGAGTAATCAATGAGGCTTTCTAAAGAAAACACAGACAGATTGAGATGACAAATATCCGTGTGCATTTACATTTGAATATCGTAAAGAGTAAACATTCTTCTGAAAATTTTCTTCTTACCATCTGGATGGTTGTATAGAATAGAAAATTCAAAATTCAATTTTGGGTAGAAGACTCATGTTAGCTTTTGTATATAGGTGAATGACTAGATTGCATATGAACATCAGTTTTAGAATATCTAATGTATTTATTACCAAAGGATCAAGATGCACTTTACTGTTCATTAGTAATATTTGGACATAGCCTCTTTCAAAACCAATTTGGAGATTTGACAGAGACATACAAACAAAGTTCTGTTAAAAATTTAATCAAATATTGAAGAATTGGAAAACACCATTTTAACATTCTAGAGAGAGAAACAGTTTCAATTAATTTTATGTGAGGTTAGATCTTTTTTTTCCTTATACCATCGAATCCACTTGAAGGCATTGGAGCCTGGTTCTATCTGAATGAAATCCAAATTTCAGAAAATTTAGAAGGTACAATATCCTAGATTTTGTTCTCCTGTAGTATTGCATTGTATCATTGCACGACTCACTTCTTGTTTCTTCTTTGAAAAATGCAGGTACACATTTCTTTGGTAGGAAAGAATCATATGAGGATCACATGGTTAACAAAGTCCAATGATGTGGCTTCAGCAGTGGAGTATGGAACATCTCCAGGCGCTTATATTTCATCTGCAGAGGGAGAAATAACCAAATATTCCTATATGCTCTACAAATCGGGCTACATTCACCATACTGTGATTGGCCCATTAGATGCTGATAAGACATACTACTACCGATGTGGAGGCTATGGTCCTCAGTATAGTTTCAAAACTCCTCCATCACAGTTTCCTATTAGTTTTGCAGTTGTTGGTGAGGCTTTTTCCTTAAAATCCATAAAATACCCAAAAAAAAAAGAGAGAGTGCGTGCATGCATTTGTGTGTAAGAAAGAGGGAGGAAGAAGCAAGGAAAATGGGGGCACATCTTGGCTTTTTAAACAAATAGAGTAGTTTACTACCCAGATAAAAGAGTACTTATAAAACCACCATACGTCAACCTCACTATACATAAGAAAAAGATAATGAGTGGTGAGGACATAAAAGACAAGTTGTCCACGTACCACTAGTACTGCATAACAAACTTGCAATCTTGAACGGTCAGTTTCAAATCCTTAAATTGTTATTAACAAAAAGATCATAATAGATTAATTGCAATCAAACAAGGGATAAATGTTTTGTTTTGGAATGAAAAGGGAGAGAACAGAATTAAGTTAGCATGAGGCCATGTTTGTTATGGAAGGAGAATCAGACCTTGTTTAAAGCTTGAGGAGACAGAGAGAGATCATTGGCATCTTAATCACGTTCTCAATCTATTCATAAATACTAATGATTTAAGACCATAACTCATCCATCCATTTCACATCAAGGACCTTGGTATTTAAACAGTTTTCATTCTTCCAATAGTGTTGATGTCCCTTCTATCATATAATTTCAACATACCTCCTTTCTTGATATTACAGTAAGCACTGCTACTTCCTAGGCTGTATATATCTCTGGAGTTTCCATCTAGCGCCAGAATCTGATGCTACAGAGATACTTACCAATGTACTGTGAAAATCATGTAGATCTGCATCCAGTCAGGGTATATTTTAAATTTTCACGTATTATGTGTTTTATAAAATGTTTTTACCTTCCTGGAGATGGGATTTCTTGAAATGACCTAGATGTAGGCTCCATATTTTTGTCAAATTTTCCAAAAAATGTGATACCATGAGGCTTTGAATCTTTGATGAATCTTAAACTGCATGTTTTGAAAAGTCTGACATCAAAACTCGAAAATTTGATAAGGGCAATACATCATTTGATGCCAAATCATTAGGTCCTGGATATGGATTAGCATGGCATTCAATAGGTACAATGGATCATGGCTCTCAAACTATCATTATGCAATTGCATATGTTAACCTAAGCTTAATCTAATGTGATAATATTCCGATGTCTTTCAATCATTATGTTTGTTAGTTTGGTATTGGATTTATTTTGCAAGATAGATATCCATTTGGGCATCATTCTTTTCTCAAGAAATGCATCCAAATTATTGCTTCTAAATAAAGTGTAGTGGAATGGTTCTTTAGCCCTGAGTTGAATGAGAGTGGGTGCTATATGTTCTTGAGAAAGCATTTGTTCTTCCTTGCATGTTTCCATATATCCTAGTTCAATCTCCTTGCCTTTATTTATGTGCTTCCTACCAATAGGTGGCTATCTTAAATGGCCAAAGCCCTCAGGAATGCAGTTGTTAGTTCTGTATCTATTGTCGTGTTGAAGTGGGCCAGGAAATTTGTGCTAGAGGTTATGAAGAGATAATTGCCCTATCCCATTCTTTTCGTTAAGCAAAAAGAATATACTTATTTTTATGAGCATTTGGATAAATTTTATATGGTTAGATGCTTTGTTAGAGTTGAGTTCCCTTTAAGGCTATTAGTAGAGCTTGGATTTGGGATAATCTGGAAGAACAAGTGCAAGATGTGTTTTATATTAGAAATTTTTTATTTTAAAAAAAAAGTTCTTCCAATTTGAGGATCTTCAGCACTATGCTTGTTGAGTTTTTTAGCTCAATTTGGAACTTCTGCACAGGTTCAATGTGAATGTGCAGGTAGTTTGAGTTATTTCTATTTTGTAATTCACTTTAGTGATTAAAGTGAAATCTTTTATTTAGTTAATTAAGTCTAATAAAGTGCGAAAGCACTAATGACTTAGACTTATCTTCCAAGTCATCTCTTGCATGAGATAAGGTTGCTTTCTCTTAAGTGATAAGATTGCTATTTCTAGAAGACTAGATTTTTAGCTGAATAGTATAAAGATAGAGGCAAGATACAAAATTAATAACTTAGAGCAGTGTAATATTCTGTGCAACTGAAGGACTAGTTGTAGAGAACCGAGGTTGCCTTTTAAGCTTTCAAAGGAATGTGAAGCAGATTGAAAGGTGTAAAATATTTGTATCTTTGTTCATTGTTTCGCCTGTTCAAACTTCAATGATTTGTGTGTTTAATTCAATGTTATTTCAGCATTAGGAAATTATACATCGTGATTGAAATTTTGACAATGCTCAGGTCACAATTAGAGGCTAAAGTAGAAACACACTAGTAGTGTTCTACAGATGGTAGGGAGCCTTCGTACCTGAAAAATCAGTTGAGCTTCACTGCCCTATTCATGTTGAATTCCTTGGTTTGCTCATCTATATCTGGTTTCCTATATAGAGCGGTTTACCTAGCCCCTTGGGAAATTTATATTCAAGGAGCCCTATAAACTCTTCTAGGCTAGGTTGAATAACCAAATTTTTGTTCAGGTTAATTTGGTTCAAGATCTGCAGGATTCAATTGAAATCTTTGTGATGATATGGTCTTTGCATATTCTGTGCTCATACATTGATTGTTGAAATACAACTTTAAGCTGCCAAAATTCTGAGACTATCATCTGGTTTGGTAAATTGAAGCTTCACATGCTTTGTCCTCTCTTGGTAGGCAAGGACTGAAATTTTGAGGGGTAGATCTTTTTTTTCTGCAAGGGGTCACAAGAATCATAAATATCATTGCTGTCTTAAAACTAGTGACCTTGGCTATTTGGATCAACAGGAGAAAATGAAGGAAACTTGTGCAATTCATCTGGGTCAGCTTCCACTATTTGCATGCTTCAAACTTCGACAAGCAAATCAGTAGACACCTCCATAGTCCTTGTCTTTGGAAGAAGCATGAAGAGGATCCTTTTTACGAGGATAAACAACCAACTTTATTTCAAATTTGATGGAAGAGGAAGAACCAAAATGAGAGGAAGAGAGGCTCCTTGCCAGGTTCCAAATTTGCCTGATGATGCTGAGATCTTTTTCTTATGGACTAGATAGATGGAAGAAAAGACTTTCACTCCGTTGAGATTTTAAGACAAAGGAAGTGTGGCTGTTATTGATGTTTATAACTATATATTCAAGAGAGGAGTGGTTTTCAAGTGGATTATAAGGGCCAATGACACAAAGGAAGTATGGGAAGTGCTTCTTAGAAACAGTATTAGTTTTGGTTCTTTATGGTATACAATATTTGAGGTGGATTTGAGACGAAATCTGGAATCTTTTTTCCATCATCTACCAATCCTTATGGTGGTCAATAGTCTTAACTGAGAATGGTAAATCCCCTTTGAACAATTCTTGGTTGGTTTTGCACCTTTACAGAAAGGGCATCAAGGTCCTAAGGTGTCTATAGTTGTGCCCGTTAGTGGATTGGATCTCACTGAATGAGGTAAAAAGAAATTAAATTTTAATATAATATTAAATAGAAAGATCTATAGTTTGGTTTCCTTCTCTGTCTTTCAAGCTGAGTATTGACCCCCAATGCCAAATCTGGCATTAAACATTCTACTCAGTCTGCTATCTCTTACAAAGCTATATGTCTTTATAGTCAGTGACAATCTAGAATGTTGGATGTCATTTTGAAGCATTAAAAAAAAGGTTTACTCTAAAAGTTGCTTTTGCCAGACTGCTGCCAAAACAAGGGTAAGACATGTTACCCCAGTTGAATGGCATTATATGATGGAATTTGGGGAGATTTAAATTCAGAACAAAACCCTATTAATAGTAAATACTAAGATTATTGCTTCATCATCATCAACCATTTACACTTCTTTAATGAGCTTCTCTATCTCCTGTAACTTCTATCACTTTATTATGAATGTCTATATTGATTTTGCCCTTTCTGGTACCCTCTCCAGGGTTTTTTGATGAGATTTCTACTTCTTGAGTTTCATCTACACCATGTGCAATCCCATTCTGGGTTCATGTGTTATTTGCCTCACACTTTCCTGGCTGACATAAAATGTTGTGGTTGTGGGATATGTTTGCATTACCTCAGAGTATGCACATTGGAAATTAGCTATAGATTTCTCAATATCAGAACACAAAGAAAGAGTGCTCACAGAAAAGGAGTTTAAGTGGAATTGTTTAGAAGCGTGCCTAGAAGATATGCAAAAAAATCAAAGTATCACTCAAGATCTTGAAAATCGATCACTGTAACTTAGCTTATGAAAAGAATTAGTGATCAGAAATCACAAAACTCCTGTCACAGGCAGATCAATGTATGGTTTTCATCACAAGTCAAAGAGTACTATCAGTAAGAAGATATAAAACAAGTAAAACTAATGAAACCCTGAATGAACAGCTTGTCAGTCATCTTTCATAAGGTTCTTTCCTTTGTCCTTGTCCTCCTTGTCATTCAGCCTCCTAGTCTGAGCAGAACCCTTAATTGTGTAATCATGTGTTGCAACTTTACATTGTCCCTCATTTTTCCTAGGATCCAACTCATCAATGATCCCCTAAGCCATTCAACCATATCATGTACCTTATCCTCTATCAAATTTTCAACAAATGCAGGGAGTAACTGCTCATATTTCCAAACTCAAGATGAATGGGAATGCCTTCCAATAAAGAGTCAGAAGAAAGTATACAAGAAGATAAAGAACCTTCAGTTCTGGCCCCAGTGGAGCCAGAATCCTCATCATTAGGTTGTTGATTTGATAACTGTAGTTGCCTCCTCTCTATCCTATCTGCTGATGCCTGTAAATCCTGTAGAATAGCATCATAAACACCTGTATATCTCTACTCTATCTGATCAGAGTGCTCTACATCTATCATGGCCACATTAACCCGCTGAGTCTGTTCTACAACAATCCCTGTTCTAGTAACAATGGGTTCTTGCTGGATTTCGTGGTCATCAATAGGAGGTTTAACATCAGGATGCCATTACTCATTAGACACTTTGTTCCACCCATCCTCATCTACATCATTCATAAGTAAAATCTCATTTTGGGCCAAACCAGCAGGTGGATGGAAACCCTGGGAATCTGCTAGTGTCAAACAGATTTTCAGGACCAACTTTCAGGTATTCATTATTCAAGAACCTTCTCAAGGCAGGTTCAGGCACCTTCAAATGAAAATGGAAATGCATATCAACATATAACACTGCAACTTTGCTAACGAAGTCAGTAGGCACCCTCCTTGTTGAAAAATATCAATGTTCCTTCTTTTCAACAGAAACCAAAATGCTTATGTAGACATAATTAACCAGAAAGCATCCATGTTTGAGAACCTTCAAATTCCAATCCAGATACTTGCTAAGATATAGATATTTGAGAACAAAGCATATTCTAACTAAAACACTTAGCAAATGGACATTCAACAGAAAGATGTTGCATGGTTTCTTGCTGACCACATATAGATTTAGATTAATCAGCTGCAAATTTAGATTTAGTTCACATGGAGCTAACTTTGAGTTATTGAAGTACTAGTAGCCATTTAATGTTTTTGTTTAAGTTTCTAATTTATTTGATTCCTTGTCCCGTTTTTCAAAAAATATAATTTGCACTTAACTGAATTCCCTAAGATCGTTTCTTTCTTAAGCATCATACAACAATCTGGGATGGAAGATGTTCCCATTTCTCAAACAGAAGAAAGGAATTCCATTACCAGATATTGCAAAAGAATAGTCAGATGGTAGATCCCATATGTGTATTCTTTCTACTTTCTGCACTTTAGTATCAAGTCCTAGAATCTTGGTTGGGATGATAGAGTCTTAAAAAGAATCATCAAGAAACTTTGAAGGGAGGTAGATCCTTCATTGTGGCATTTGGGTGAGTTTTCTTGCATCTATTTTCTATCCTTATTCCTTTACTAATCCTATAATTTTTGCTTGTTCGTTTTCCTGCATGCTACTGTAAAATGATACTAAATGCAAGCAAATGTTCTAAATACATTTTGGTTCCTTTTTCATTTACTGCAGGTGATCTTGGTCAAACAGAGTGGACATCCTCAACTTTAGAGCATATACAAAATTTCAAGCATGATGTGCTTCTTTTGCCTGGCGATCTTTCCTATGCAGATTATCAACAATCTCTGTGGGACTCATTTGGCCGTTTGGTGGAGCCTTTGGCAAGCAGAAGGCCTTGGATGGTTACAGAAGGAAATCATGAGATTGAAAAGTTCCCGCTGTTTACTCATTCCTTTGCTGCCTTTAATGCACGATGGCGAATGCCTTTTGAAGAAAGTGGTTCAGAGTCCAACCTGTATTACTCTTTTGAAGTTGCAGGGGTACACACAATCATGCTTGGTTCCTATACAGAATATGGAAAGGATTCGGACCAGTACAAGTGGCTTCAGGTGAACCTCATTATTGTTTTTGGTTTGAGTATGCATTTATTTTTCAGAAATAGTAATTTAATTTCTTTATGGTGGAGATAACTACAAAAATACTAATATAAAAGAACAATTTTTTTGGGTGGAGATATCTAAGGCTTTGAAAATTTGTCAAATCCAGGCCGACCTCTCAAGAGTAAATAGAAGAACAACACCCTGGCTTATTGTGATATTCCATGCTCCATGGTATAACAGCAATACTGCTCACCAGGGAGAGGGTGATGACATGATGGAAGCCATGGAACCACTACTTTATACAGCTAAAGTGGATATGGTATTTGCCGGCCATGTGCATGCTTATGAGCGATTTGTAAGTATAGCTTACATGGTCTTGTTTTTCATGCATAAAATTCATTTAGGTTCCTTGATTGTTGTAACATTGTCTGATATCCAATCTTTGTTTCAGACTCGAGTTTACAGGACAAATATTAATCCATGTGGTGCTATGCACATTACCATAGGAGATGGTGGAAATAGGGAAGGACTTGCATCCAAGTAAGTACAAGAAAATGTTGCATGTACTGTCTTTCTAAATTTCATTTTTGGTTAACCCCTCTTGTAGGGTGACCTTCCGCTTGAATGTAAGGACTGAGAGGTATCTCTTTTGTCAAATTCACCTGGGACTTTGCACCCAGTCCATTAGGTAATGCCATATCTAGTGATTTGGATGTGGTATTTTATCCAATTTCAAAGCTTTATCATGTCTCCTAGGAATTTGAACTTTGGACTCTGCTTTGAAGTACCAATATTTTACCACTTGAGTTCATCCCATTAGACATTGCATGTACTGTCTTTGCTTAACTCATTTTTTGCTGTTTCTTGACCAGGGAAATAAAAGATGTACTCTCTTTACAATTTTCTTTTGGACATTTTCACTTATTTTACCTTCATTTGCATGCTTATACCTTTGTACCTCAGGTTTTTGGATCCACATCCTCAGTATTCACTATTTCGAGAAGCAAGCTTTGGACACGGTGAACTTACAATTTATAATGCAACTCATGCACATTGGAGCTGGCACCGTAATGATGATGATCAACCAGTTAAAGTAGATGAAGTCTGGATCACCAGTCTAAGCAACTCAAGAACATGTACTGGTACTGATGATATGGTGAAGGGATAGTGTCATGTTGTAATGTCATAAATGACTTCACTATTGATGTTGGCTTGTATCCATTTGGTAATTTAGACAGTTTAGCAACTTTTGAAGCATACCCAAAAACAGATATGGGAGGAATATTTGACACAGGCTTGTAAGGCACATTGCATCTCCTATCAAGAGTTGATAAGATCAGAGCAAATAGGTAAAAGAGTACATTGTAACAGTAGTTGTCCAATTAAATTGTATAATCCATCATAAGTGTAATTAGCTGAACTTGTGATTCTCATTGTTAATAAACATTGGAATGGTGAAAATTGCTTACTCATGCCCCTTTGCCTTATGTTTTGGGCCCACTTCAATTAGAGTAACCTTTTTGCAATAACAAGCATACAAATGGCTTTTTTTTCAGCTGAGAGTGTGCACACAGCTGTACCTTATCTGTTCCTATCTACATTTATTCCTAGGGACCGGTCTTGATCTTCAATTTACCCCTTTCCTGCCCTAGGTGAGATTTGTAGTTGTGGAAATGACCCCTTAACTTTAAAAATTCAAATTGAAAGTTGTGGCTGACTTTACCTATCTTTGTGACCATTGTGTGCTGACTCAAGGCATGAAAGTGTTTCATCTAATCCTTGGTGTTGTATTTAAGGGGCTAACCCTAGTTCATTTTAGGCATGTTAGATTTGATCATCCCCTAGTAGCATTCCAAAGTTATCATTGATTACTCACTTGCATTATTAGGGGCATACTATCAAATATTTGCATCACACAATCATCTAGGGCATCTTGCATGTTTAAGAGTGTTGTCCTCGATCATTTATCTAGCCATTGAATTGGTATCCTTACATGGTTTGACACAAGGGAGTAATTATCCTTGTCGTGTGCAAACTAGAATGCACAAGAAACATTTTTTTATGGGGGAACATATTTGTTAAGGTGTGGAAAGAGGATCCTAATCAACAATGAAGCAACTAGGTCAATTTCTCTCCACATATAACATTAGAATGCTCACAAGCCACCAAGGACTATAGACTTGGCTACTGTCCCTAGAGAAGAGCCAAGTTATAGGTGTTGGTGGGGTCTTGGGGTTCTGTTGTTGCTATGATTTAGAGATTGATGTAAGAACGTTGATTAACCTTTGCAAATGAGTAGATCTAGTGATCAAATGAGCAACAGTGTAGGCTATAGTAACAAAAACTAGAAAACAGGAACAGGGCAGAGCAGAGCAGACAGAGAGGAACTTGTCACCAGAATCAGAAGCAAAAATGGAAGGACATGGGCACTGGAGTGCCCTAATCCTAGGGTTTTGGGGCAGAGTCACTTATGTGCATAGGTGTCAGTTCCTATAACTTTTGTCTATCTTTCGTCCGTCGATATCCGAGATCTTTCACTCTAGATTTGCCTGCACAAGAAGGGGGAAAAATGTTTGGGGTGTTGTATAGAGACTTGCCTCAGTCAAACCTCCATGTAAGTGTTCCCACTTCCACAACAACAAAGATAAGTGTGATAGAGAGTGCATGCCCTAAGTAGGCAGAGGCAAATAACTAATAAAATGACAATGATCAAACACAAATGGAACAGATTGAGAATGGAGAGCATGGTGTGCACGGAGAATGGATCGAAGATTTCAAAACTACCTGCGAGTGGGAAAGGGTTTGAACGATCGAGTGGGCAATTGCTACAGACGGGAAGGAGGTAGCTCCGAACGTTGGTTGAAGGGAAGATTAGGTTATTGGCTCGGGACTGTTGGGCTCGTCCTGTTCTGAATGTGTGTCTCTCACAGCTACTACGGTTTGCGCTTCTGTTGAGGGCAAAAATAGTGAGGAAAATGAGACTTGCGGCCCTCCTGTTGGGGATGGTGGTAATGGTGGGTCTGCGGCGGGACTTCGGGCTCCTAGGGGCCCTCAGAAATCTCTCTGCTGCTGTGACTGGCATTGGAGCTCAGTCTCGCTCACCCCAGCATGGTTCTCGGCCTATCCCTTGTGCCCGGGAGTCTCCTGTTGTGGTGTGTGGCTCAGAGGTCACAAAAAATGAGGATTACTATCGCAATAAAGGAGTGATTTGCAGATTTAATGGACTTTGGCCCTCTCTGCCCAACCTCCACAATTGGGTTATGGAAACATGGAAGCCGCTTGTTGAAGGTAAGATTGAGCTGTTCCCCAATGCAAGAGGGTTCTTTATTGTGACTTTTGCTTCTTCAGAGCAGCGAGACTTAGTGCTCGATGGCAGGGTTTGGTTGTGGGGTGAGCATTCCCTTTCCATCAAACCCTGGACTCTATCTTTTAATCCCCTTACAGAGCCACTTAACATCAGATCTATTTGGGTCCATCTCCCAAATCTTCCTCTCCAATTTTGGGAGGATTCCTGCTATGAGGTCATTGGCAATGCTATCAGTCGTTTCCTCAAGGTTGATTCTACTAGTTCTTTCATAGGACATTCCACGGTAGCCCGCATCCTAGTGGATATTGACATCTCCAAACCTCTTCATGGAGATGTGGTTTTGATGGTAGGGGATAGACCCTAGAAACAACTACTAGATTATGAGGGTATCCCTTTCAGATGTAGAAGATGTTTTGGCACAGGTTATATGGCCTCCGGTTGTCCTCTCATGCGCCGCAAGGGCGTTGCAACTTGGTGGAAGGATGCTCTCCTGGAGCACTTGACTGTTAGTGCTTCCCAGGAGGATTGCTCCTCTCGGGAGGATGAGTCCTCTAAGGAGGATGAGCTCCCTGTTGAGGCGGTTCTTGAGGGGATGGCTACTGATGCAGTTCCCTCATAGTCTCTGGAGTCTTCTGATCATTCCACTACTCATTTGTCAGCTCCTCCAGCTTCAGGTAGGATTACTTCTTGTTATGTTCCAGCCTCTTCCTCTTCAGTTTTGCCTTCTGCAGGTTCAACTTTTGATGCTGGGACGTCCTTTACTGCTACTGGGGTGCCTTCTCCTATTGGGGCTGCTGCTGTGGGGACATGCTCTTCCTCTCCCCTTGCTCCACCTCCTTCAAAGGTGCAAGTTACCTCGCCTACTTCTCATACTTCTGCTGATGGAGATGATGTCTTTTGGACTATTGTCCAAAGGAAGAGAGGTCTTCCTAAGCATGTTTCTCTAACCCATACTCAGGCCAAGGGTGTTCGACTTGCTAGGTCAGGTTCTACTTTTATTTAGTTGTTCCTCGCTGCCTTGCTATAGCTGTTTTGTTTGTGTGCTGTCAATGTGCTGTTTTTGACTCGTTTTAGCCCTGGGGGTTGCTTTGTAAAGGGTTTTGGACCCTCTTTTCTAGTTGATCTAATAAAAAACACAAATGGAACAAAATCACCATGAAACCCTAATTGGACTTGATGTCACAACACTAGTCGCAAATTAGGAGACCTTGGAGAGAGAAGGAAGCTTCTTCAGATACTTGCAAGGGTTAGTATGATAACAACAACAATTTTACAGATAGAGAGCTTCAGATTTCATGCATAGAGCATATAACATGTATTCAAATAATCACTTTTTGCATCCTTCATTCATCCTTTCAAATAAGAGAGAGAGCTACATATATATGAATCTCAATTACATCTGAAACAATTCACGTTAGGCCGACATGAGGTGTACCATTTGATGTAGCAAATTCGACACATGAAATTCAAACTTTGTTTGGGGCAAAAAGGTTGGACCCAGGTGCTGGGGCACCCTGGTCCTAACTATTTTGGCCCCCATAAACTTAGCAATAAAATCTTTTAAGCGCCCAGGTCCAGCCTATTTTGACCCCCGTAAACTTAGCAATAAAATCTTTTAGTATAATTTCTTAATCAAGCCCCAAAACGAGCATTTCACGAATGGAGATACACAAATACATAGAAAGTACACAAACACAGAGGAGGGTGGTAAACCTAGTGTCAAATTGTGGGAGGTCACAATTTTCAACAGTACATTTAGCCCCCCACTTTAGTGAGGGTATGGGCTTACGCCCATACCCGCACTAAAGTACAGAGAAAACAAATCTCTTTGCTAATCATCAAAGAAGTAGAATGTCACCAAGTTGAGAGGTGCAATAGCCCCCAAGCTTAGGATTCTATGACTCTACCAATGTTTTAAAAAAAGGGATTACACACACACAAGACACATAGCACGGGTTACACATGTACACATAACATATATCTAAAAGTAAATACACACAGGATGAGACCAAGTATTATATGCTGAAACAACTGCAGTTAGTAAGATAATATAGTCAAATCCAAAGACACATGGAGCGTACACGAAGCATACACAAAAAACAAGAGCATGCAAGGTTTGTTCTTGGACTAGCAAGCTATGTCATGCTAGGAATCAAACTGAAAAACACACGTCATGAGCCACATGATAGTAAAATTCACTGTTTACTAGGTGGTCGTGAATGTGTAACAAGATGGCAACATCATAGGCTAGTAAGATCTGCAAATTTACTAGGTGAGTTCCATGTCAACAGGTAGCAAAATGAAAGCATCACATGCTAGTAAGATCTGCATATGTACTAGGTGAGTTTCATGTCAACGATATCAGAGATTACAAGCCAAGCAAAATGTGTTGTTTGCTGGGTAACTCTGGTAAAGTGCTACAAAGATGATCAAAAGGTACTGTAATAACACAACTAGCCACGTGGTATGTGAACAAACTGAGGCGCATGGCCGAGTGTATGCCCCCACCTTGAAGTAATTGCTAACGCCGACAGGGAGCAATTGCCTTTAAGGTAGAGTGCAATACACACAAAAGGCACGAGAGCTTTCTGGAAGCACATGCCCAAAGGGATATGTTTCCACAAGCTACATCGTGGCAAGGGGTTGCCTCCAGGCCCAATGCTAAGCATAAAGTAACATCAAACAATAGCACTAAGGGATCTACTCTAAAGGAACACTCGTTTTATGAATTGTCATGATCCTCCAGCCAGTAAAACTACAGAGACAGAGGAGGAAGTGTCACATGAAATCAAAAGAAAGTAAAACTTAGGGTCAACAAAGGAAAAGATGTTAAATTATACTTTACTTCACATTGTCCCTAAAAGGCATAAAACTGCATTTATGAAAAATAGAAGAATCAAGGTACATAGAGAAGAACGTCACAACGAATTTGTTCCCTTTGTATCCTTGCGCTAACAAGAGGGTTGAGGGTCATCCAAAGAGAACTAACAAAACAAAGTACACGCCAGGTAGCACATATTGGGGTAACATCACATACAATCATAACACATATAACACAAGGGTACTATTCTTGCGAGTCAGACTATAGCAAATCATCCTCCTCCCAATCTTGTTCATCATAAAGGGATAGTGGACAAGATGCTAGAGGAACTACAACAAGTGTAGCACAAGGAGCGGCACTGGGTTCACAACATGATGGATCAATCACTGGGGAAGGATCGTTACGCATGCCCCGAGAGGCCAAGTCCACTAATTTTGTGAAAACCAAGGACAACTGTAGAAGATTTTCCGGTGGTTCGGGGATGTGCTCTGAATCATTGTCAGAATAAATTACAAGAGGTGATGTAATAGTGCTAACAACAATGTTGCAAGCACTATCGATCACAGGAGAAGAAGAAATAGAAGAATCCTGTGGACTCGACGGTCACTTAAGCATTTGATATGGATGAAATGGATAAGGCTCATGCTTACGCTTGGGTGAATGTGGTAAAATATCAATGTCAATAGTGGTGGGACACAAGACATTAGGGAACACTGGGTGTCGAGTACACTAGGATGGAACCATTTGCAATAGAGCTCTACTTGAAACAACTTTGTCAATGGGTTGGTCTAAAGGCTCAACAAATGGTTGGCTAGATGGAAAAGATGGTGGGATGGAGCTCTTCATAGATAGAGGCAAGGACACTGGGACCAAAGAGATGGTCTTTTCTACTTGCTCAGTCGTCAAAGAGGTAGGCAATGGCTGGTCAACGGGTGGAGATAAATCAAGGGACGACTGCGTAGGAGGACTAGAGAGAAGAGGTTCAACCCCTGCAACAAGCTGGCGAGCCATAACACGACGTCGTCTCCTGCGTTGTTTCACATTCTAATTTCATCTTGTACGGTTCGGAGCATTCTCAGGAGGAATCGAGGTGTCTTCCAACATAGGTTCTTTTTCATCCTCTGCTTGGGGAGCAGGAGGAGGAATGGAAGGAACCGTTGAAGGTTGGGAGACAATGGGAGAAGGATCCCTCATGGCGAGATGTCATTCTCTCGAAGCCTATAGGATAGGCGGAGATATTGAGATAGCCACAAACAAGTGAGAAATCGTAAGGAAGAGCTCTCGCGCTACAGATTGCTTCCCTCTAGATTCCAAAGAAGCAAGAGGAATGAAAGCAATCCTTGGCGGGCATGGAGGTCTGGATTGTGTAGGGTGTTTGCCTTGTTATCCTTGGTAGGATGGGGGAGGTGGCACCGCAACATAAATACCAGACGCTCGGAGTCAGGGAATGATTCTTGATTCTGGCTGTGGTTCATTCGCCACTTGCAGAATAGGGGGAACTACTATCACAGCCACAGGAGATTGAGAAACCTTAAGGGTTGCAGCCGGGATAGCACACGAAGAGACACCAACAGATAATTGAGCAATTTGACTAGCTTTGAATTTCTGATAGGAGATAAACAAAAAATCATTGTGAGGATGAATGGGCTTAATTGGTTGTGACTAGAAGTAATCAAGCGAAAAGTTTCCATAGAGAGCCAAAGGCTTGAACCCATTGTGATATATAATGTGCACTTGTCCTTGAAATTGGAAATTTTAAATACTTATGGATCACAGAAGGGGTCGCCTTCATGGAAGCGAGCCATGGATAGCCTAACTTCACACAAAATTGATCCAAGGTTGGAATGATGACAAAATACACATCCAGGAGTTTTGGTCCAACCTAGATGGGGAGAGTTATGGCACCAAGAGTAGGTCGAGTGGAACTGTCATGTGCTCTAACTGAGATTTTTGATCTCTTGTATTTATCTTGGTATGATTCATGCACATAGAGGAACTCCTCCATAACTACATTTGCTAGACGTACAAGATCAATGAGTACTACACTTGTGGGTTTGCCATTAATCCTGGTGGTAATGTAGAGAGGACTCTCAGGTGCACAAATAGAGGCATCAACATGGGTAAAGGAAATGTCAAGCTCAGAGTCATCTAGTTTTTGGTTAAGGTAAGCATCTATCAAGGAAACTAGGCTGTCTATATTTTTGTCTTGAGGATCAGAAGTCATTGAAGTAGGCACTCTATCGACATATGGTTCCACAAGGTTGGTAGCATGGTTAGGAAGTGGATTTGTATAAATTTGCAAATTTTGATTAGGCAAAGCTACATACTTATTCCCTTTGTCATTCTCATCGGCTACTTAAATAACATTAGAGTTGATGAGGTCTTGAATTTCATGTTTCAGATGCATACATCGCTCGGTGTCATATCCAGAAGTTTGATGATATTGACAAAAGGCCTTCGGGTTAAAAGGAGATAACAACTTAGAAGTGTCAACGTGGCGAATACGCAGAAGCTAGATAAGGTTATGGTTAAGGAGTTGCTGCATGATGGAATGAAGAGATTCAAAAAGTTGGGAAAACTGTCGAGTCCTTGGTTTGAATTTACAGGGGGTCGCAATAGAAGGTGTTGCAGCCACAACATGTGATTGAATATTGTTTGAAGAATTAGAAGAAATTTTGATAAAGCTTTTGTTTTGTTTCTTGAATGATTGAAGATGTGTAGATGTGACTTTAGATTGAAAATGAGAATTGACGAGGAAGAGCCCTCATACTGATTAACTAAAAATTGGTAATCATTGAGAGTCGTGCAAAGATGTGTAAAAGAAGGATATCACATTAAGAGAATCTTATCACATATCTATGGCTATAGGTTCCCAATGAAGACCCTTTGCACATCAGCATCTGTAAGAGAATAAGAAATTTGAGAGACGAGGGCTTGATAGCACCCAATGAAATTACTCACTTTCTCCTTCACTCCTTGCTTGCAATGAACCAAACCAGTCAATGTTACTTGAGGTTTGATGTTGGCTTGAAAGTGTTGGAGAAATTGATTGATAAGTTGTTGAAAATAATTGATTGAATTATTAGGTAGAGAGCAAAACTGGTGCAGGGCACCCAAGAGCAGCATTTTGATTTCTAAGAGCATTTTGATGCATTTTGAGAAGTTATGGTTTTTGTTCAATGTGTTTGGTAATAAGGCTTTTAGCCATTGTTGTTTGGTCCATTTTGTATGGTCAAGAGGTTTGGGGTGACTATATAAACCTCAAATCCTTCTTAGTCCATTTGGACCCTAGTTATGCCACTTAGGCCTAGTAGGTCTAATGTTGTCTTTTTTGTTTGTTTTTTAGTCTAATTGGAAATTTTTGTGTTTTGGCATGTTTTAGAGGGAATGGTGGTTGGTTAGGTTCCATTGGACAAGTTGAACCAATCGACCTCTTTGTGTTATTGCAAAATGTCATAATGACCAATGTTGTCAAATGACACATTTGGTCGGTTGCAACCCATTTTTGGAAGTTGAATCTGTTTTGATAGTTGAAAACCAACTTGGGTCAAGTTATATTGCTGTCCTCTCATCCTAGAACGGAGGAGATTTTGTATGAAATTTTGGGCACAAAAATCAAGGATTTGACTGTTTTTCTGAAGAAAACATGTTTCTGTACGGACTGTACAGACTGAACCCTTGGTCTAATGTACTTTTCCTAAAACTAGAGTGAGTCTGGGTTCGAATGCAACTGGTTTGAGGTCTTGAAGTGGTCGGAGTCAAAAGTTATTGAATTTTCTTTCAAAACTGGTCTAGAAACCCTATTTTCTAGGGCTGTCCCACAAATTTGGCCCTAGAATGCATTCCCATTGATGAAATTTCATGCCACTTGGTGAAATGTAGGCTAGGGGTGTATACTACTTGATTCCAAAAGCTTTTTGTTGGGAAAGGCAGTCTTCTATTTTTAAGGTGATGCCCTAGGTCAAATATCTCTATGTATTTGACTGAAATTATGCAATTGGGTGATGTAAATGACAAAACTCTGATAAGGTGAGTGAATGAATGGTGGTTTTGAGTTGTTTGGGTGTGGTAGAGGTAATCCAAACTCCTGTCCCTGATCTATGACCCCAAATTAGACCACTTGCTTTGTAACCTAGCCCTAAAGTGATCAATTAGGCCTAGAGACCTAGTGGGTGTTCTGAGTTGTTGGAGTAGAGTTGGACCTGGAGGTTTGGAAGTTTGTTAGAACCCCTTAAAGGGTATTCAAAGCCATCATTTACTTGCTTGGTCATTTAGGGTTTTGTCAAGTTGTGTGGAGAAAATTAGATTTGGAGGGCTAGTAGCCTCACTAGACCTAGTCAAGGCTAGAGAGTTGAATGAAGTTGGTGATCAAACCAAGTGTTGGTAAGGTGTTTGCTGATTTGTCTTAAGGTGTTGGAGAAGCCTTAGGGGTTGGACAATAGTCTGGACAACAAATCCTTCATATGCCTTGAATGTGCCTTTGGTTGGTTGGGAGGTTGAAGGCTAGTTGAAGTGGGTGAGTGGGCAAAGGACAATAGAGTAAACCCTTGTGTGTTGCTTCCCTTGTGCCACTCTACATCAGGTGGTATTAGAGCCATCAAAGAGATGGGAGATAGAGAAGAAGAGGAGGAAATTCCTCAAAGAGTGACAAATGCCAAATTGGCAAAGATAGTGAGAGAGCAAGCAGCCAAGAACAAAAGGATGGAGGCTGAGATAGAGAAGTTGAAGAAAAATAAGGACAAGAAGAAGAAGCCAGAGGTCATCTTAGATTCAGATGAAGAGGATCAAGATGAAGAAAAAGAAGTGCCAATGGAAGAGCCACAAGGAGGCATGTCAGAGAGACAATTCCTAGATGCACTTGGAAAGTTGAGTAGGAAGGACACTAAGGCAGACTTACCTATGTTTCATGGTAAGATGAATCCAGAGGAGTGTCTTGATTGGATATAGGCAATGGAGAACTATTTTGAATGTGAATAAGTGGCAGAAAATTAGAAAGTGAGGATTGCCAAGTCAAGAATGAAAGGGCCAACCTTGAGTTGGTGGAACTTTATTCAAAATGAGAGGATAGAAGATGATAGGAATCCTATCTCTACATGGAGGAAGATGGTACTTGAAATCAAGAAGCAATTTGTCCCTGAAGACTATGAAGTCAACTTGCACAAGAAGTTACATAACTTGAGATAGAAGGACATGGACGTGAGCACCTACACAGAGGAGTTTCACAAGATGACATTGAAAGCCAAGATGCCTGAGAATGAAAAACAGAAGCTTGCAAGATATCTTAATGGCCTCAAGTTCTCCATTCAAGATGAATTAACTCTCTTTAACCCAGAGACAGTCCATAAGTGCTTTCAAATGGCACTGAGGATTGAGGATAAGCAGAGAAGAAAAGGGGATTTTAACAGCAGCAACAGAGGCAGAGGAAATCTGAACTTTAGGGGCAGAGGCAGATTTCAAAACAAAGATAATTTCTCTAGACTCCAAGGTGGCGGATCACAAGAAGGCAGCCAAGGACAGGCTGATAGAGACAATGCTGATAAGGGTCAGTTTAGGGGCAGAGGAAATGGCAGAGGGAGAATTGGGGGTAGAGGTCCCAATGTGTTTACTAGAAGGTGTTTCTCTTGCAATTAGATTGGACATCAGTCCTTTAGATGCCCGGAGAAAATTGGAAACACTGTTGCAAATCAAAAAGATAGAAGAGTGCAACTCCTTCAAGAAGAGGACTATCAAAGCACCACATCATACCAAACAACCTCTTCCAAGTTTGCAGCACCTAAGAGTGGAGAATGCATCATGTTTAATAGATCCCTCATCATGCCAGCCACCAAGGAACAGCCCCAAAGAAACAACTTGTTCAAAACCACTTGCAAGGTGAAAGGAAAAGTTTGCAAGGTAATAGTAGATTCAGGTTCTTCTGAAAATTTGGCTTCTAATGAAATGGTGACTAAGTTAGGATTGGACAGAATGCCTCATCCTAACCCCTATAAAGTCTTTTGGCTAACCAAGGAACAACAAATTGTAGTAAAAGAGCAATGTTGGGTTGAATTCAAGATAGGTGAATATCATGATAAGGTTTTTTGTGAGATAGTGGATATGGATGCATGCCACCTTCTTGGAAGGCCTTGGCAACATGACACAAGTGCCCAACATGATGGTAAGAAAAATGTGATTCATTTGTTCAAAAATGGTGAAAAGTTTATAATGACTCCTTTGATTGATGATTGCAAAGAGAAGGTCATTTCTAGTTCAGTTATGTTGGTAGGTGAAAAAGAGTTTTTGGCTAACCTCAAGGAAGAGAAAGTGCCATGTTTTGCAGTGGTCATCAAGCCCAAGGATGTGAATCCCAAGAAGGCCAAAGTGCAGCAACCTCTTAGGAGGATTGGACCAAAGGAAGTGGAAGAACTATTGGAAAAGTTTCATGATGTGATAGCCGATGAGAGTACGGATGCCCTTCCACCAAAGAGGGAGATTAGTCATTGCATTGATCTCATCCCTGGATCCACCCTACCAAACCAAGCAGCCTACAAGTTGACCCTAGAGCAAAATGCTGAAGTGGCAAGACAAATCCAAGACTTGTTGGATAGAGGGCTTATCAGGAGGAGTATTAGCCCATGTGCAGTACCTGCAGTACTTGCACCCAAGAAGGAAGGAACATGGAGACTATGCACTAATTCTAGGGCCATCAACAAGATCACTATCAGGTATAGATTTCCAATGCCTAGAATATAAGATTTAATGGATTGCTTGGGTAGGGCTAAGTACTTTACCAAGATAGATCTAAAAAGTGGTTATCACCAAATCAGGATAAGGGAGGGGGATGAGTGGAAAACTGCCTTCAAAACCAATGGACTATTTGAATGGGTTGTCATGCCTTTTGGCTTGTCAAATGCACCAAGCACCTTCATGAGATTGATGAATGAAGTGCTAAAACCTTTCCTTAACAAGTTTATTGTTGTGTATTTGGATGATATACTGATTTTTAGTGACAGCAAGGAAGATCACATAAGACATATCCATCAAGTGCTCAGGAGGCTTCAAGAGGAGAAGTTGAGAATCAACCTTGACAAATGTGTCTTCCTACAAGAAGTGTTGATATTCTTGGGGTTTGTCATCTCCAAGGGCAGCCTAAAAATGGATCCAAGTAAGGTTGAAGCCATTCTTAATTGGCCAACACCTACAACAGCCTCTGAGGTAAGGAGTTTCCATGGTTTGTGTAGCTTTTATAGAAAGTTCATTAGAGGGTTTAGTGGCATTTGTGCTCCACTTGTTGACACCATAAAAGGGGGCAAGAAATGTGTGTTTGTATGGACAAATGAGGCCACCCAAGCCTTTGAACTGTTAAAGAAAAAAATATCATAACAACCGGTCCTTGTTCTTCCTGATTTTGACAAGGTTTTTGTGGTAGAGTGTGATGCAAGTAAGAGGGCTGTAGGGGGAGTCCTAAGTCAAGATGGGAGGCCTATAGCCTTCTTTAGTGAGAAGTTAAATGAGGCAAAACAAAACTACTCCACCTATGATCTAGAGTTATATGCCATGGTCCAATCATTGAGGAAATGGAGACACTACTTATTGCCAAAGGAATTTATAGTTTTTACTGATAACCATGCATTGAGCTTCTTGAACAGGCAGCAGAAGTTAAACCACAGACATGTCAAGTGGATGGAGTGCATCCAAGCATACACCTTCTCCATAAAACACAAGAAAGGAGTGGCCAATAAGGTAGCCGATGCCTTAAGTAGGAGGAATCTTGTTGTGCAAACCATACAGTTGGAAAGTACAGGTATTCATTCCATCAAAGATTAGTATGCAGCAGATGAAGACTTCAAAGAGCCATACCTATCTTGCAAGGCTATGACAGGAAGGTATAACACTGATTTTTCTAATTTTTTGTTACAAGATGGATATCTTTTCAAGGGTAGCATGTTGTGTATCCCAAGAGGGTTTATTAGAGAGAATATAATCAAGGAAAAGCACTGTGGCAGCATGTCAGGCCACTTTGGTATTGACAAGACCCTAGAATTGGTTAGGAGGTACTATTTTTGGCCCAAGTTGCCAACCGATGTAAGGAAGTTTGTTGAAACTTGTCAAGTTTGTCAAAGAGCAAAGGGGCATACATCAAATGCAGGTTTATACACTCCTCTACCTATTCCTTCAAAGCCTTGGGATTCCATAAGCATGGATTTTGTACTTGGTTTGCCTAGGACCAAGAATGGACATGATAGCATCTTTGTGGTTGTTGATAGGTTCTCAAAAATGGCTCACTTCATCCCATGTAAAACACACATGATGCCTCACACATAGCAGGTCTTTTCTTCAAGGAAATAGTCAGATTACATGGTTTACCTTTGTCAATCATCTCAGATAGAGACCCCAAGTTCATAAGACACTTCTGGAGGACACTTTGGAAGAGACTAGGTACAAACTTGTCATTATCATCTGCCTATCACCCTCAGTCTGATGGAAAAATAGAGGTGATTAATAGGTCACTTGGCAACCTCCTAAGATGCCTAACAAAGGAGCAGGGTGCTAGTTGGGATTCAATTTTGGCTCAGGCAGAGTTCTCATACAATGACACTGTCAATAGAAGCACCGGCCTGTCTCCTTTCCAAATTGTTTATGGCACTCACCCAAGGGGTATTTTGGAACTTAGGGAGATTAAAGGATTGGAAAACAATAGTGCCTTGGCTGAAGAGATGTCCATGAACAAGTACAACAGAAATTGCTGTCCACTTCTCAGAAATATAAACAATTTGCTGACAGAAAAAGAAGGGATTTGCAGTTCAAAGAAGGTGATTTGATAATGGTCCATCTGAAGAAGGAGAGGCTCCCTGCAGGTAAACATACCAAGCTGCTCATGAAGAAGATTGGGCCTTGTGAAGTGCTCAAGAAATGTGGAGAAAATGCCTATTAAATCAGACTTCCAGATGGCATTGCTTTGTCTCCAATTTTTAATGTTTCAGACCTTTATCCCTATAAAAGATTTGATCCTCAGACTGCTATTGAAGAAGACCAAACTGATCAGACACTCCAAGAATTGATTCCTTCATCTCCTGATCAGATTGAGTGCATTTTGGATCAGAGGATTGTAAAACAAACCAGGAGGCACACCTATCATGAATACTTGGTGAAGTGGCTAAACAAACCTCAGGAGGATGCCACTTGGATGAGTAGAGAAGACATTGAGAAGGTAGGTTTCACATTTGATAACATTCCTAACTCAAGAGACTTGAGTTCTGTTTGACAGTGGGTGTATGGTGCAGGGCACCCAAGAGCAACATTTTGATTTCTAAGAGCATTTTGATGCATTTTGAGAAGTTATGGTTTTTGTTCAATGTGTTTGGTAATAAGGCTTTTAGCCATTGTTGTTTGGTCCATTTTGTATGGTCAAGAGGTTTGGGGTGACTATATAAACCTCAAATCCTTCTTAGTCCATTTGGACCCTAGTTATGCCACTTAGGCCTAGTAGGTCTAATGTTGGTTTTTTTGTTTGTTTTTTAGTCTAATTGGAAATTTTTGTGTTTTGGCATGTTTTAGAGGGAATGGTGGTTGGTTAGGTTCCATTGGACAAGTTGAACCAATCGACCTCTTTGTGTTATTGCAAAATGTCATAGTGACCAATGTTGTCAAATGACACATTTGGTCGGTTGCAACCCATTTTTGGAAGTTGAATCTGTTTTGATAGTTGAAAACCAACTTGGGTCGAGTTATATTGCTGTCCTCTCACCCCAGAACGTAGGAGATTTTGTATGAAATTTTGGGCACAAAAATCAAGGATTTGACTATTTTTATGAAGAAAACATGTTTTTGTACAGACTGTACAGACTGAACTCTTGGTCTAATGTACTTTTCCTGAAACTAGAGTGAGTCTGGGTTCGAATGCAACTGGTTTGAGGTCTTGAAGTGGTCGGAGTCAAAAGTTATTGAATTTTCTTTCAAAACTGGTCTAGAAACCCTGTTTTCTAGGGCTGTCCCACAAATTTGGCCCTAGAATGCATTCCCACTGGTGAAATTTCATGCCACTCAGTGAAATGCAGGCTAGGGGTGTATACTACTTGATTCCAAAAGATTTTTGCTAGGAAAGGCAGTCTTCTATTTTTAAGGTGATGCCCTAGGTCAAATATCTCTATGTATTTGACTGAAATTATGCAATTGGGTGATGTAAATGACAAAACTCTGATAAGGTGAGTGAATGAATGGTGGTTTTGAGTTGTTTGGGTGTGGTAGAGGTAATCCAAACTCCTGTCCCTGATCTATGACCCCAAATTAGACCACTTGCTTTGTAACCTAGCCCTAAAGTGATCAATTAGGCCTAGAGACCTAGTGGGTGTTCTGAGTTGCTGGAGTAGAGTTGGACCTGGAGGTTTGGAAGTTTGTTAGGACCCCTTAAAGGGTATTCAAAGCCATCATTTACTTGCCTAGTCATTTAGGGTTTTGTCAAGTTGTGTGGAGAAAATTAGATTTGGAGGGCTAGTAGCCTCACTAGACCTAGTCAAGGTTAGAGAGTTGAATGAAGTTGGTGATCAAACCAAGTGTTGGTAAGGTGTTTTCTGATCTGTCTTAAGGTGTTGGAGAAGCCTTAGGGGTTGGACAATAGTCTGGATAGCAAATCCTTCATATGCCTTGAATGTGCCTTTGGTTGGTTGGGAGGTTGAAGGCTAGTTGAAGTGGGTGAGTGGGCAAAGGACAATAGAGTAAACCCTTGTGTGTTGCTTCCCTTGTGCCACTCTGCATCAAAAACCAATCCAAGGCCATATCTTTTAGTGACCAAGGAAAGAGTTTAGTCAAGAGAACATCTTCAAATAGAAAGTCACTGCATAAGGCGGTAAAGGCTGACACATGGCTATTTGGGTCTCCTTTTCCATAATACTTTTCAAAACAGGGAACTTCAAACTTATTAGGCATTAGAGTTTTAAGGATAACAAGGAATAATAGACTACGAGTGTAATAGGATTGAATAGTAGGGTGTGATAGAATTTGACCAATGGTTGCTAATTGTTGTTTTAGGGAGTTGACATTTTGCAAAAGTTGGTTTATGATAGGATCAATAGGTGTACTAACTTGGGAATGGATGGAATTTGAAGGGGATGAACTAACAAGAGCTCGAGACACCACATAATTGGCATTTTGGTAAGTGAATTGTGGATGGAGTTGGTTAACAAGACACTAGGAAGTGGTTGGAATGAGGTTTTGATAAGTAGATTGGAAGTTAGAGGAAGACGAGACAAAAGTATAGTCCCCACTTGTCACCCTAGAACCAATGTTAGCATTATTATCATTTTGTGCAGCGATGGTGACAATAGAAGAAGTGAATGTTGGAATAGATGTTGCTATGGGTACTGACACCTGTGTCCCAATTTGGTGTTGAGAGGACATGGTGTTGAGATTATTTGTGCAACTTGTTGTCGACATAATGTTGCTATCCACTATGTGAGAAAGACCGCATAGAACTTCCACACCCTATGGATCATCAAGCAACAACTTTCTTAGATTCTCTATAAGAGGTATAGCCTCCCCAGCTAAATGTTCCATGCCTAGGAATTGCTGGAAACTAGCCAACTCACTGTCTAGTTTCTGAATTTGGGCCTCCGGAATATGGGTTACAGAGTTCTCAAGAGCATCAAGAGAAGGTTGTGTTTGGGAGATCATTGGAAAGATAGAGATGTAATTATGAGATGATCATGTTCCAGAACTCCCTAGTATGAATAGGTTATCCAATTCAAGTTCTGATGTGGCAACACTGGAGCTAGCTAATGGACGAGAGTCCATTAGGATTTGATAACTTCTTCTCACAGGATGTTTGTATTCGGAGCATTGGGTCAGAAAACTCATAAGGTAATTACGAATTTCACGATGCTCATGTACTCTTAGGAAGCAATATAGAAGAAAGAGTGATGACAAGACGGATATGCTGATTAAGGGATAGAAGAAAGATATAATATTGTTTGTGTTTTATGTTTCCAAAAAGAAAGATGTTCAAATTTTTCTTTTGTTTTCTACAAGATATGCAATATAAGTGTCTAATCAAGTTATAAACTAATCAAACACTAATACAAATATGAACAATAAGATCAATAAGTGCAATTGTAAGATACGTCTCGACAATGAACTATGTATATGCAAAAACAAGTGTGTAAATAAATTATCCACTTAATTAAACAGAACACTAAAGAAAGTGTAGTGAAGCTAAAGAAAGTACAACAAAGATTCAACAAATTTAAAGAAGGTGCAAGCACGTCAGGTTCACCAAAATGTTAAGGTGTGGAAAGAGGATCCTAATCAACAATGAAGCAACTAGGTCAATCTCTCTCCACATATAACATTAGAATGCTCACAAGTCACGAAAGACTACAGACTTAGCTACTGTCCCTAGAGAAGAGCCAAGTTACAAGTGTTGGTGGGGTCTTGGGGTTTTGTTGTTGCTATGATTTAGAGATTGATGTAAGAGGGTTGACCAAACTATGCAAATGAGTAGATTTGGCGATCAAATTGAGTAACAGTGTAGGCTATAGTAACAGAAACTAGAAGACAGGAACATGGCAGAGCAGAGTAGATAGAGAGGAACCTATCACCAGAAATAGAAGCAGAAATGGCAAGACACGGGTGCTGGGGTGCCCTAGTCCTAGGGTTTTGGGGGAGAGTCACTTCTATGCAAAGGTGTCAGTCCCTATAACTTCTGTCCATCTTTCGTCTGCTGATATCTAAGATCTTTTGCTCCAGATTTGCACGGACAAGAAGGGGGGAAAATGTTTGGGGTGTTGTATAGAGGCTTGCCTTAGTCAAACCTCTGTGTAAGTGTTCCCACTTCCACAACAACAGAGATAAGTGTGATAGAGAGTGCGTGCCCTAGGTAGGCAAAGGCAAATAACTGATACAATGATAATGACCAAACACAAATGTAACAAAATCACCATGAAACCCTAATTGGACTTGATGTCGCAACACTAGTCGCAAATTAGGAGACCTTAGAGAGAGAAGGAAGCTTCTTTAGATACCAGCAAGGGTTAGTGTGATAGCAACTATAATTCTACGGATAGAGAGCTTCAGATTTCGTGCATAGAGCATATAACATGTATTCAAATAATCACTTTTTGCATCCTTCATTCATCCTTTCAAATAAGAGAGAGAGCTACATATATATGAATCTTGATTACATTCAAAAGAATTTGCATTAGGTTGACACGAGGTGTACCACCTGAAGTAGCAACACTGTCACACAAAATTCAAACTTTGTTCGGGGCAAAAAGGTTGGACCTAGGAGTTGGGGCACTCTAGTCTCGGCTATTTTGGTCCCCGAAAACTTAGCAATTAAATATTTTAGTATTATTTCTTAATCAGGCCCTAAAACGGGAATTTCATGAATGGAGATACACAAATACATAGAAAGTACACACACACATAGAGGAGGGTGCTAAACCTAGTGTGAAATTGTGGGAGGTCACAGTTTCTGATAGTACAATATTGAAGACATCAAGGCAAGCCTAAAGCAACATTATGAAAATTAGGATAGATCGGGTCCATATGCACATATAAGATTTGTGAGTCAAATTATAACCACCTTTCTAGGATCAAATCAATAGTTGTGGAAGTGATCCAGAGCTACAAACAGAGCATTCAATGATTCAAAAGCATTCATTTGAGCATCACCAATATTTCTGCTATTATTTGTCATTGTTTTCTAGCTAAGTACAAGTTCATTGTTTTATTCAATTTCTGAAGCATTCATTTTAGTGCATTTAATTCATTTACATTTATTACAATTCTATTTAATCTAGGGTAGATTTTTAATATTTGTGTTATTTATTCACCTTAGATTTATGCAAAAGGGATTCTATTATCCCTCACATTTAGGTGAGGGCTGATTACTTTTGTTTTTAAACATAGTAGGATCAAATAGATTGCTTTTTCTTAAACTTAGGCTATTTAATGTCTCTTTCTATGTGATATGTGATGATGCAAACAAGGGAGGGATTCCAATTAAGGGCTGCCTAATCCTTGCAACCTAATTAAACTTTCTAAAAATATAACAAATATGAGTCCAACACATTAAATTCTGATCTATTTTATACACCATAAAAATCCTTCACTCAAGCACTCCAAACATGCACTCTATTTATGATATCTATGTTTTTTACCAACCTGCCATGATTGAATTACTAGAATAGAGTTCCAAACATAAGCTCTTAAACATTGCACTTGCCAAACTACTCTTTCTCAGACCCATTAACATGTTAAACCAAAATACTGATATGAATATAAAGCTACAACTTCATGGAGTCAATCCATTATTAAAAATTTGAGTGTGGTTTCCTTTTTATCATGAAAAACCCACAAGGAATATGTGGGTTGTTTTTCCTCCTACCCATTAGAGTCTAATTTTGTCAACTTCTTCATTGATTATATTCTTTAATACATGCATGTGCATGGTATTCAATAGAACTCCCATCACCCATGATGAGCATACCAAGTCAAAATGTAAAAGAATAAGGTGAAATAACACTTTTTGTAGCATCACATACAATCATAACTTGCCCAAAAGTGTTGCTATGCAAAATCTAAAGGATCCTCCATCTATTTAAAAAACCCACAAAATGTCTTTAGTTCCTCCTTAAGACATTTTGAATGTTCCAATCATTAAAATGCCATGATGTCCCTCTAAAGGTTAAAAAGACACAAAACAACTAAAGGTTGCTTTTGTCTCGACTTTGATGGCATCTCTTTGATATCAAAGGTTTCACCTATAAAAGCAAAAACCCATCATGAATTAGTCCTTGGATTAGTTAGCTTCTCCAAGTTTGCTCAAACCAATATATGTGGGCTAGGTGTTTGATGAAAATTCAACATAAGAACAAACCACATGACACTTATTTAGTACTAATGTTTTTCTTTTTTTGGTTGATGTGGACTGCCATGCAACTAGGGATGTCTCTAAATCTAGGGCTAACTTTGATGGCCGTATGGTTGTGTTTATTCATTTTTTCCATAAAATACAATAAATTTTAGGAAAAACTATATCAAATGAAATGGGATATTTTTGGCATATTGTCAAAAAAATCTAAGGGATTTTAGTTGAATCTATATTTAGTCTATAATATTAAAAAAGGGATATGTATTAGCATTTGAATATCAACTTGTAACAGATAACTGTCATAAAAAATTGGCTTGAGAGGCATGATTGATTATCAAATTTAGGCCCTAGTTGTGTTAGACACCCTAGATAGATAAAGGACAATAATTACTTCTCATAGACCCTGAGTGAGTTATTTTAGTGACCAGTCCTAGATGGACCCATTGAAGAAGCATCTTTAGCAACCTTGTCCTTCCATTTTACCAAATGTTTTTTGTACTCTTTGCCTCTTGTTTGCTTGATGATTTTGGAGTTGATGATTGCTTCAATCTCTTGCCTTTGCTTTTTAGGAAGCTATTCTCTCCAATTTGGAATTTTCAACTTTAATCTAGTATCATCTTCATTGGGTTGCCCCTCATCATAAGGGTACAAATTTACAACATTGAAGATGGGAGAAATGCCTACCCTATTTTGTTGGTTGGGCCACAACAAGCCGTTGAGGCTTGTTTGGTAACTCAATGAAGAGACCTAAAATCAAACTTCAAAGGGACCTACAAAAGGGATTTTTAAAATGGAACCTTGAATGAGACCCTATAATGACTAAGGATTTCACTTGGCGAGGTGTTGGGCTGATTTGACAAGATGTGTTCATGATTAGACATTGGTTTGATAGCTTGAAGAAGTTGTAAAGCTATTCAAAAAGTTGCAAAGTTGAAATGTTGCAAAACTACAAAATTGCAAAGTTGGAAGGAATTGTTGAAAGATGTTCTATTGTGTAGAGAAGTTTTTCAATGCTAACAAGTTTTACATGTTTGCCTCAAATGCTTGAATAGGTTGAATGAAATTCCTTGTTTTGAAATGTCTCCAAAGTTATACAGTTGTATGGGAAGACTTCTTTGAATGTTGCAATGTTTTCTATCTTATTAAATGCAAATGTTTGAGTTTGCAATTAGTCTTGAATGTGATGTTTGAAATACTAGCTTGTTTTGTTAATTGATTGAGCTAATTCCTTTGATAGAGAAATGTGATGTTAAGATCATGAAAGGATCCTCTTTAGTTTCTAATATAAATAAGATTATAAGTTTTAGGATCAGGTTTGTGTTCAATTGATTATGTGCAAATGTTTGAGTTTGCAAAAATGTTGTATGATATTTTATAAATGTTTTAGTTGTGATAGTAAAAATAGAAATTCTTAACAAAGAAAACAAACAATTTAATTTATATTGACAACTACACTAATTATATTGGCTATGCTAACAAAATTAAAAATAATTAAATTTATTCTAATGAAATCAAAACCAACAAACAGTTGTAATTGGATGAAGCAACAAACTAAACTAAAATCAACAAATAATTTCTTAGGATTTTTTTTGAAAATGTGCTTTTTAGGTTTTGGGTAGGAACGCTACTACATTGCAATTGGCGAGCATGGTGGGGGGACTCCTCCACATGGTTCCTCCCTTGCTTTGTCGAAAGGGGTTGTTTGGAAAAAGTTAGGCCTAGAGGATTCTCAAGACACAATTCCGTAGGTGGAACTTTTAAAATCTCTTGCTCCTAAAAGGGGAGGAATCTTGGTTTTCTCATCGAAAGAGGGATTAGCTCTGAAGATAGAGGATCCAACCATTGATAGGCTTATCTCTAAAATGGACAACGTATTGGTTAGATTTTTTTGTGAGGAGGCCCATTATCGAATTGGTTAGTAGGCAGACAAGCTCTAGATGGATGGCCAAAGGGAGCATGGAAGTTAGTGCCCTCCCTAAGGGCCTCTTTCTCTTCTTTCTCCTCCCAAAAGATTGCATTCAAGTGTTGGTGAAAGGCTTGTGGTTTATTGGGAAAAATAGTCTCTCATTGTGTAAGTGAAAGCCTAACTTTAACCTAGATGCCTATCTTCCATGGCTCCTACTTGGGTTTGTCTCCTAGGCCTCCCTTTGGAGTACTAGGATAAGGAGATTATTACAGCAATTGCAAACTCTTTTGGTTAGTTTTTGACTCTTGACAATGTCACAAGGAATAGAAGTCAACATGTGTTTACTAGGTGTTGTGCCAACATGGAGGTCTACAAAGTGCTTCCTAACTCCATTGTTCTAGAATCCAAGTTGGGACACTATATGCAAAGCATCCAGTATGAGAACTCTTCCCTCTTTTGCTAGAACTATTCGCAAATAGGCCATTTGATAAATGTTTGTTCACGAATAAGCCATTTGATTAATGTTTGTTCACAAATAGACCATTTGATTAATGTCTGTCCACGAATGGCTAAATATAAGAGAAACAACAAAGATATGATAGAGAAAAGCAAAGTAAAGTAGGGAGACATCACAAACGATGTTGGGGAACCCTCTAAAGAATCAAAGGTGCTACCCCCAACAAGAATGACTCATTAGAGGGTGAGATAGTACCTCCTACTGTGACTTTAGAAGAATCAAGACTTAATGGGTTGGGTGAGTTGGATCATCCCTCACTTGGCTGCCCTTGTCAACATGGAGCACCCCGCCCAAGGTGAAAGCTAAAATTAGGAAACAAGAGTTGGAAAAGTTGGTTTATGTGTGTTTTACAAGGAGTCCCTAGGGATCACCACCCATTGTAGTAGAAGGAGAAATGGTTCCTCGTCTGAAGGGAGAGATAACAGTGATACCTCTCCTACTTTACATGAAATGAAGAAGGAAACTCTTGGGGCTTCTCCCTCAACTCCTCAAGTAGGCAAAGGGAAAGGTGCCCAAAAATTCAAAGAACAAAGAAAAATAACAAACATTGGAGTGGACTTGAAGCTTGGGAAAAGGTCCAATATGGAAACTAGAGTGAAGGAGACATCAAGGGAGGTAGACAATGGTAAGAAAAAAATCCTAGAGCTAACATGCCCTAGGAAGGGGAAAAATGAAAGTCACATCATGGGATATAAGAGGGTTGAACAACCCTCACAAGCAAAATATCCTTAAGAATATTTTGAAGGATCTCAAACTAAACATTATGCTCCTCTAGGAAACTAAGATGACTTCTAATACTTTATCTTCTTATGGAGATGAAAAAGAGAAATCTACTCTATTCCATTTCACTCTAATATTAATGTTGATTTGTAAACTAGATCAACACTTCCTAGGATTAATCTGAATCTTACAAATATAGATGATTTCACAGAACAAAATTTAAAAAGTAGAACCTAATGCTAAAATTTGGGAGCCTCAGCCAAAGACACCAACATGTCACATGGACATCTGTGCCTTGCATTGTTGTATGTATGGTAAAATACAAATAAGAAGGTCTGATTGTTGCAATATGTACTTTTCTAGTGAGCTTCTATTCTATTTGTGTGATCTTGAAATCAACCTGCACAACAAAATAAACAGAAAAACACAAGTGTAATAACTAGATAGGAAAACAAATTAGATGAATATAAATGATCAAATCAACAGAAATGATAGATTAAACCACTTGCAAACCTCCATGCATTTGGTTCTCTCTAAATTACCTTTTTTTGATAGGATTGAAAAGAAGTTTGGGACTACTAAGGAGCTTTTTAGGACTGGTCAAATCCCTACTTTGGTCTTTCAAACTCCACAAACAGTAAAATGATAAAGATGTTAATGAAAAGTGTGTGCACCTATCCTAAGTGTGTCTAAGATTGGAGATGTAGTGACAAAAGTGATGCTAGGAGCACCTCCCTCGTCTATGGGAAGGACACTAGGCATAGATTGTTTAAATAACAAGGATGACAAATAGGAATTAGGATCGAGTAAATGGACAGGGCTTTTGTGAGCATGAAAAATTCAAGGGAATGCTTAGTGGAGAGGAAGAGCTTCACCATGCACTTTTTTCTAGTGCTTTCTTAGAAACTTAATTAGAGAATGCCAGACTCTTAAGGAGCTTTATTCGTAAGAAATTAGCAAAGGAATTTTAGAGAGAAAATGAAAATGCTACTTATGGAAATGCTCAATAGAGAAGGGATTTTTGGAGATTGAAGGCAAGTAAATCAGAGGAATTCTTGGGAGAAACTCTAGCATATAAGTCTCCCACACGGTTTATTTTCTCCTTGAGTTCAAACCTACAAAACATGATGTAGAGATAGAAGTTTGTAATAGTGATTCTATGCTTAAACAACCTCAAAGCTACACTGGAAAATGTAGAGCTCAAAGGTGATTGTATCTATGGAGAAGATGTTCAGAAACTTTCTATTGTCTATGCTTCTTTCATGTCATGTCCTTGGTTTCTAGAATACTCTTACATTTTAATAGAAAACTTGTATTTCCTATTTCTCTTAGTAATTAATGGCACTTGCTAATTTTCTAGATTCCAGTAGATTTGGTTCAACAAATCATGCCAAGAATGGTGTAGCATGTTCGTAGGGGAATTACAATTGCCAACGATTATCATGAGATTGTTACATGCAAATGTAACGTACATCTTGTGGTACTATAGGCATGAGATGCTAGTGCGTCATGTAGACATCTACGCATTGCATTGCTGGCTTGTGAAAATAGTCCCATATTTGCAATGAGGGTGTAGAAAGGTGGAAAGAACAACCTTCCAATTTGGATTTCAAAAATAATTTGATTCAAAGAAGATGACATAGGTTGAGTTATGGAAGGGGGTCATCTAGGTAGGCACAAGAGACACAATGAAATTGTAGGGTATGCAATTTACAATGTTACATTTTGCCCCCACTTTAATAGGTTGAAGCTACTCTGTATTAAGCATGCTAAAGTACAATAATAGAATACTAAAATAAAATTTATCTATAACAATGATACCATGAATCTATAGAGATTCTTTGGATGGAAAACAAGATGCCCCCAATTCAAAACCTTCAAAACCATAGTATTAAAACTATAATCCCTGCAAAACCACCATTACATGTAACCCTGCAAGATACATGATTAGATTCAATATAATTTATAGAACATGTTCTAGTGAATCATATGATCTAATAAATGGAAGAGGGAAACATAAATAGTTAGCATACACACAAATAAAAACACACAACTACAAGAAAAATAAAAATTCCTCAAGGGATGGAAAAAGGTAAAAACAAACACTTCAGGGAGTGGTGATAAAATACAATTGGAAGCAGTAAATATGTTGAAAGGAGAAATAATAAAACACTTCTGGGAGCAACAAAGATGTTGCAGGGAGAAATGATATAATGCTTTAGGGAGTAGTGATAAAACACTTATGGGAGTGGTAAAAGGCGCTGCAAGGAGCAATGGAGATGCTGTAGGGAACAAGTTTATCAATGTGATCAATATGAAGTGGTGTGGCAGGGATGCCCTTGATGAAGGACACAAATGACATCATAAGCAACAAGAAAAATCCATGAAGAAACACTAAGGGATCTACATGTTTGTAGTTAGTATAAATATATTAGGAGTGATAATCATGAAGAGGTAAGGATTGAATTGTCATCATTCCCCAAGCATATAGAACAATGAGAACATATGAGGAATAGCACATGAAAATAAAACATAAAAATAATATTTTGGGTCAACATGGAAGAGACTTAAATGTCTTGACACTTTGTAGATTATCCCAAAAATATCAAGAAAAATCATAGATATGATAGTTGGAAGAAGTTAGATACATAGAGAAGAATGTCACAATATTTTTGTTTCCCTTTTATCCATGTCCCTATGGGGGAAGCATGGGTCCTCCATGAGAAATTAACAAGTACACACCAAGCAAGTACACAAGGATAACAAAACAATTAGGAAAGCCACATATAAACAAATAGATGATGTGAAGGTACTACTACTCTGTTGCAAATATGTGCCTAAGTGGTGTTGTCATTGATGTCAACATATTCTTGTTGCCATTAGTGTCAACTATATCCTATTTTTCTGTCTGTATAGAAGACCGGATTATTGAGGATATTGAGAAAATTAATGACAATCATTGCATGCAGATCATGTGGCTATGTAGAGGATTGTTAGAGGTTGCTCGAGTTAAGATTTGAGAAGTTCACATGAAGATTTGAAGGAGTTATGGCCATTTGTGTAATACCGGTTCCTGCAATACTCAAGAAAGACAGAGTGATAGGAAAGAGGTCTAGATTGCTCTAGTAATATAAAATTGTGATCTGTGGATCTGAAGACATGTTTGGGAAGTCAGTGTGTATCATCAACTCTAGTGGTTTGTGGTTTGGAGGTCCGCAACCTATCCTTCTAGTTTGATAGTCATGGCATAAAGTGTTCTTGAAGTTCCGGAGGAAGATTCAAATGTTTCTAGTAATATGGTTTAGAGTGAATGTTATTGGTGATTTTAGTGTACTTGTGGAGGTCTCTAGATAGTGTGGCTACTATGTTGGAGGTCTGCATTGAAGTTTGAGTTTGTTAATTGAAGATTTCTTCTTTGAGGTTGATGTTCTTCCTAGTCTTGGTCGACCAGATGTTCCTAGCATGTTGTGGATGCCTTAAGGGGATTTTAATGAAGAGTGGAGTGGTTGTAGAAGTAGATTCAAGTCTCAGTTGTGTTTGGCCGATAGTGTGATGATCCGTGTCAAGTTTAGCCGACCTTGTTGATCTTTCCAAGATTGATAAAGCATATAAATACTTGTTGAAGAGTCATTGAAAAAGCATCCTTGTGCAAAATAGATAAAATCTGAATAAAGGATCAGGAGCAGAGCATAGAAGAATAGGAGCGAGAGTAGTACAGAGTGGGAAGAAGAATTCGGGGCAAAGCAAAAGTTCTTGAGCATTCATTGAAACTGAATTAGGCATGAAGTAGATGCTATTTCTCAGTTAATTATTTCTAAATAAATCCTGTAGGCAGTGAGCCTCTCTTTTGAGCAATGAGCTCTGGGTAGTGCACCTGAAGGCATGTGCCTTCTATTTTATTAAAGTACTTTTAACAGGGTACGCATTTCTATGGGTTAACCCCCACCATGGTTTTTCCCTTAACTGGGTTTCCACGTCAAAATCTTGGTGTCAAATGTGTTGATTATGTTTCTGCTCTTATGTTGTTGATCTATGCTTTAATGTTTACATCATTAATCTAGTAGTCAGATAATAAAGAAGGTTAAAAGCAGAAACAGTTTTTATTACGAGACAACTAATTCACCCCCCTCTCAGTTGTCTGGTCTAAATTCAACAATTGGTATTAGAGCTAGATCCTCTTCTAAAAGCTTGAACGCTTGAGGAGATCTAGGATGTCAACCTACAAGAAGGATAGTCTGAGATTTGATGGAACAAATTATTCTATTTGGAAGAATCGCATGGAGTGCCATTTGCAATGCATGGGTGATGCCTATTGGGGGATAACCAGTGTTGAGTATAAAGCTCCAGAAAAGGGTCCTTCAACTCCAGATCAAATCAAAGATGCTAAAAATAATATGCGAGCTAAAGAAGCCTTATTGAGTGCCCTGACTGATTCAGAAATGACAAATGTGTTTGGTCTAAAAACTGCTTATGAAATCTGGAAAAAGTTGGAGTTTCTGTATGAAGGTGATAAATATGTCAAATGCTCCAAGCTGCAAAGTCTGAGAGGAAAATTTGAAACTATGAGGATGAGCGAAGATGAAAACATCACAATCTACATGCAAAAGATAAATGAACTTGTGTGTGGTATCAGGTGTACTGTTGCAACTTTGGAAGAATCAGAGATTGTATTAAAAGTGCTTAGATCTTTACTTGATTCATACAAACATAAGGTCACAGCCATAGAGGAGATTAGGATTGTCTTAGATGTGACAAGAGATCATCTAGTTGGCAAAATTTTAGCTTTTGAATTAAGTGAGTTTGGTGATTCTCTTTCCAAGTATGGGTCTACATTTAAGGCCAGTATATATGGAAAACAAAGATATGATCGGGGTCAAAGCTCTTCTACAAAATCAAATAGATTCATGAAGACAAGGAAGGATCTTGAAGATGTTGAAATTGAAACTGTAGATCTTGAAGCTCTTCTTGCCAAAAGATTGCCAAGAAGATTCAGTAAGTATGAAGGAAAATTGCCACTCAAATGTTTTACTTGTAATAAGATTGGTCACTTTGCCTCAAGATGTCCAAAGAGGTTTTCAAAACCAAACCCTAACCGATATAGAAATCAAAACAAATGTTACTATGTCCAAGAAACTAGAGAAGAAGGAGTCACAGATGATGAATCTGATCATGGAGGTTCCCCTGAAACTGATTGGGTGTTCATTGCCATCAAAGAAGAAGATCTAGTGTCTACTGAATCTGCTAGCTATGCAAATATGGAAAGTGACTTGGTTGCTCAGGTTATTGAGAAACATGAATGGGTGATTGATAATGGATGTTCTCTCATATGATTGGAGACAAGAGTAAGTTTGTGAATTTTGAAAATTATGAAGGTGGGCTTGTGAAATCTGGAGATAACTCAGCTAGTAGAATCCGTGGTAGAGGATCCAACTCTTTTGATGGTAAGAATAGCACCAATGATGTTCTGTATGTGGAAGGATTGAAACATAATCTTCTCAGTGTTGGACAGTTGGTTGATAAAGGTTATGATCTTTGATTCAAGGATGGAAAGTGTAGAATCTTGGAAAGTTCCAGAACTAAAATTGCATTTGGTACTCAAACTAGAGGTAACATTTTTCATTTAAGTAGCTCTAGCAAAAGTTGTTTGATTGCTCAGATAGATCAAAGTTGGTTATGGCATAGAAGGATGTGTCATGTGAATTTTGATAACATTGTCAGAATAAGTACCACTCAGGCTGTAAGAGATCTTCCAAAACTTGTGAAACCTAATAGCATGTGTAGAGAATGTCAATTGGGGAAACATAGCAAAATTTCATTCAAAAGTAAGGAACAAGTTTCAAATGGACGATTGGAACTGGTACATACTGATCTCTATGGTCCTGCTAGAATTAGGAGTGTGCAAGGAGATAGATATTTCATGTTGCTGATTGATGACTACTCTAGGATGATGTGGGTAACTTTCCTAAAAGAAAAATTAGAATCTCTTGATAAATTTAAGGTGGTGGAAAATGAAATTGGTGAAAAATTGAAATGTCTGACATCTAATAGAGGTGGAGAATTTACTTCTTATGAGTTTGATGCTTTTTGTGAAAAGCATGGCATAAAAAGATAGTTATTTACTCCTAGGGCTCCCCAACAAAATGGTGTTGTGGAAAGAAAGAACCAAACCATTCAAGAAGTTTCCAGGACCATGATGATGGAAACAAATGTTCCTCAAGTTTATTGGAGAGAAGCTATAAGTACTGTTGTCTACACTCTTAACCGAGTGCAGATCAAAGGCAATTCTGATAAGACCCCTTATGAACTATAGTTTGGTCATCCTCCTACTGTGAGATATTTCAAAGTTTTTGGTAGTAAATGCTGTTAGATTCAGGGTAGACAACTGAGAGGGGGGGCGAATCAGTTATCCAAAAATTTCTTCCAATTAAACACTTAAATCCATTTTGTAATTCAACAGCATAATAATAAATCAATCATCGAAACATAATGCACTAAATTAAGAGCAGAAACACATTAACACATGAGACACCAAGATTTTGATGTGGAAACCCTGGTTAAGGGAAAAACCATGGGGTGACTAACCTAAGAATGTATTCTCTGTTAGAAGAATAGAAAGAACAAAATGGCACATGCCAATTAGGGCTCACTACCCGAGCATACTGCTCACAAGAGGCCCACTGCCTACAAGAGACACATTGTCTATAGAATGATAAGTATCACATACTTAAACTGGAGAATAACATCTTCACCATGCTTGAATCAGTTCCATTTAAGCCCAATACTTTTGCTCTACCTTTCTCTCTCCTCCTTGCTACCACACTCTCATCTCCACAAGAATACTTTTGAAATGACTTTACAATCCCTTATTTATACAAGACATCGACTTAGGAATAATCATCTAAGTTGGTAAACATCTACAAGAACATCCATAGGATGTGTAACTCATCCGATCGGCTAGTCTTAGGAAGAACACCATCATCCGGAAGTAATTATTCAATTGCGAGCTCAAACTCTAATGTAGACCACCAACATGAACTGGACATGATCCAAAGACCTCCACAAGTTTGCCTGAATCACCAAGAACATCCACACTACATCTTACTGAAATCCTTCTCTCCTTCATCTGGAACCTCAAGAACACAGTCTATCATCATTGTTACAAAGGAATAGATGCTTACGGACCTCTAGACCACGAACTAATTGAGTTAACACTTCAAAAGGACTTCCTAAATACTCCACCAAATCCACATAACAGGATAATGCATTTCTGGATCTCACCGGACCTATCTGTATCACTCTGTCATCTCTGAACATCTGTCAGAACTAGTTTTACTTGAGCAGCCACAAGTTCTTCAGATCTTCATGTGGACCTCTAAAATATTTACTGGATCACCTTAAGACACATATCTACAAACCCTTTGAACCGCATCCTATGATACTCATCTTATCTTGGATCTTTACCTTACTGTCTTCACTGTTCTTCTCTGTTCCTGATATGACTAATTTTCTCAATATCCTCAGCAAATAGTTCATCCAATCCTTATCATTAATGCAACAGGAGTATGTTGACATCAATGACAACACCGGTTAGGCCCATACTTGAAACAATCTCCCCCTTTGTCATTGATGGCAACATATGATGTGAAAAACTATTTTGACCATGAAGACAAGAACTTTTCTTTACTGACACAACTCCCCCTATCACCAACAACCATTCACATGTCTTCTCTTCCTTTACTACTCCCCCTTTGATCAGTAACCAGTTGTTTTTCACATGTCTTCTCTCCCCGTTTGACATCAATGGCAAAGGGCACATACTTGCAATTCCACCTCTTCAGAATCATACCAGCTGCTCCCCTTGAGTAGCAACTCCCAATCATCAATCCGGATCATAAGATATGACTGTGATATCCACCGGACTGATGCACATTAGTGTACCTTAGTTCATCACCGGAGGGGCAATAACCCCTAACTTCTCTCCGAGATACTCAAAAGAGTCCTTAGGTAGAGGTTTAGTAAAGATGTCTGCAATCTAATCCTTGGCAGGCACAAACTCCAATTTGACTTCATTCTTGTTCACTTGCTCTCTCAAAAAGTGAAACTTGATGGATATATGTTTAGTCTTTGAATGCAACACTGGATTCTTAGATATATTTATTGCACTTGAATTATCACAGAAGATTGTGATAGGCTCCTCATACTCAACTCTTATGTCTCTTAGCATTTGCTTCATCCATAGAACTTGAGTGCAACTACCTACTGCTGCAATATATTCTACTTCTGTAGTGGACATAGATATTGCCTCTTGTTTCCTGCTCATCCAAGAAACCAATCTCTTCCCCAAAAAGAATGCTCCACCACTGGTACTCTTCCAGTCATCCACATCTCCTGCCCAATCCGCATCTGTATATGCATGAAGAGAGAAATCATGATCTCTAGGATACCACAATCCATACTCAACTGTCCCTTTTAGATATCTAAAAATCCTTTTGATTGCCATGACATGAGATTCTCTAGGATCATCTTGAAATCTAGCAACAAGACCAATAACATTCATAATGTCAGGTCTAGTTTGAGTGAGATACAACAATCCTCCAATCATTGACCTGTACTTTTTCTATTCAGCCTTAGGAGAGTCATCATCGTTGCTCAATTTACATCCGGTTGCCATGGGAGTATTCATTGGTTTTGAGTCTTCCATCCTAAATTTCTTCAAAAATTCTTTCACATATTTGGTCTGAGAAATAAAGATTTCTTTCTTTGTTTGAGTGATTTGTAGACCCAAGAAGAAATTCAATTCCCCAAGCATGGACATCTCAAATTCACTTTTCATTTGATTTGTAAAAGTTTTACACATACTATTTCTTCCTCCAAAAATGATATCATCAACAAACACTTCAACAATCAAGATGTTTTCATGATCAATTTTGAAATACAAATTACTGTTAGCAGTACCTTTGTTGAAACCAATCTTCAATAGATGCTTATCCAATCTTTCATACCAGGCTCTTGGGGCTTGCTTTAGTCCATACAATGCTTTCTTCAACTTGCAGACCATATCACTATGATTAGACAATTGAAATCCATCCGATTTCTCAATGTATACTTCTTCTTCCAAGTCACCATTCAAGAAGGCAGACTTGACATCCATCTGATATTCTTTGAAGTCCTTGAAGGCAGCAAAAGAAAGAAATAATCTGACTGCTTTAATTCTTGCCACCAGAGCAAAAGTTTCTTCAAAATCAATTCCTTCTATTTGAGAGTAACCCTTGCAGACCAATCTCGCTTTATTTTTGATTACTTCACCAACTTCATTCAGTTTTTTCTGGAAGACCCATTTTATTCCAATCACATTCTTGTTTCTAGGTCTGGGAACAAGATCCCAATTGTGATTTTTCTCAATTTGCATCAGCTCTTCCTCCATTGCTTTAGTCTAGTTTTCATCATTGCAGGCTTCATTCACTGTCTTAGTTTCAATCTTTGAAATCAGACAATACTCATCTGAATCTTGAGAAATTCTCCTTCTTGTTTGTACACCTTTGCTTTTATCACCTATGATCTGATCTTCAGAGTGGTTCAGTCTTACATACCTGGGAACTTTGGGAGTTTCTTGCACTTCTGATTCTTGATCAGGTTCATTAAAACTCATCTCTTCTTCCTGATTTACCAGATCAGTTTGAATCTAAATTTTAGAAGAGGCTTGGGCTCCTTGAATTAGAACACCATTCTAATAATCTTCATCATATTCATAAAACCTTGAGGGTTTTTCAATTCCTTCATTAACCTTCATATTTGTACTTTCTATTATCTTTCTCAGTCTCTTCTTATAACACTGGTATGCTTTGCTTCGAGTAGAGTAGCCCAAGAACATTCCTTCATCACTTCTAGCATCAAACTATCCTAGATCTTCATCTCTTTTAATGTAACATTTGCTACCAAAAACTCTGAAATACCTCACAGTAGGAGTGATGCCAAACCAAAGTTCATAAGGAGTCTTACCATTATTGCTTCTAATTTGTACTCGATTGAGAGTATAGGCTACAGTGCTGGCAACTTCTCTCCAATAGATCTGAGGAACATTTGCTTCTATCATCATTGTCCTAGATGCTTCCTAGATGGTCCGGTTCTTTCTCTCCACTACTCCATTCTACTGTGGAGTCCTAGGAGCAGACAACTATCTCTTTATTCCATGTTTCTACAGAATTCTATGAACTTGGTGCAGGAGCACCTACCTGACAGCTGGTCTAGATAAGGCAGTTAGTAGTTTAGGTCTTGTTTGTGTTTCCAAGAAGGTCTGTTAGACCAAATGCATGTAATAAGGTCATGCTGATCAGGATAAGATCATGCTGACCAGGCTTTTGCTATTTTTAGCTAGTTAGTTATAACAGCTGTCATGATGTATGTTCGGTGGGATCTCCCAGCCACTTGGAGAGTTCCCAGCCGCTTGGAGTCGGGTCAGTAGTACTCGTAGGCAAATCTTTATAAGCATGAGATCGGTTGATTGGAGATCATCGATCGGCAGTGTAGTGTTGCATCAAGCAGAGGAGTTGAGTGTTCTGTGTGAGGAACATCATATTGTATTGCATCTTTGAGTCAATAAAGATCCTGTTTCATTTTCTGTTTGATCTCCTTCCTGTAATCGATTGCTGGTTTGAGAGGTTTTCATGGATATACTGATCCATTCCACCGGTTGACTCATCTGATCGGTGGAATGGCTATGTACAGTAGGTTAGTAGGTAGTTTGTTTGTTTGCATGCAGGTGTGCAGGATCGCGGTCAAGAGATGTTGAAGACCCTAGCATCCTCATGTGCTAGGTCGAGTTGATAAGCTGACTGAGTTGGAAGATCACCCTGAGTTGGATCGGGTCATCCCTGGTGGATCGGCGAAGAGAGATTTCGCTAAGTGCAGAAGTTCGTGAAGACGGCATCATCAGGATATTTCTGCAAATATCCTGCAGTTGGGTTAGGCATCATCATCCGGATAAGTGAAGGAGAGCATGATGTTTTCGAGTGCATGAAGTGCGAGTTCGTCGGGGTGATCATCAGCAGGAGGAGCCGAGGAGCGTATCGGCATCAGGATCATCATATTGGGAGTGCCAAACATCCGCATATCGCAAGTAGATGCGGAGGAGAAAGTTCGTGTTTTTGGCTAAGTGTTGAGAAGGTCATCAGGATATTGGGTGACGTCATCGTCATCAGGATATGACGTCATCGTCATCAGGATATTGAGATATCCCCTTGTGCGAGTTTATCCTGCCGTCGTAAGGTGTTAAGGTATCGGCAGAAGTCCGTAGCAGGAAGTTGTGTTAACATCATCATCAGGAGGTTTCGAAGAGAACCGGATAATTTATATCATGATGCTGTTGCTTGTATCATCGGGCAGTGGAGCGTCGAAGGCACGTTGTTGAAGGTGATCGTCATCAGGATATTTGAACAACCGGATATTTGGATATCCTGCTGACGAAGGTGATATTGAATATCATGATGAAGACGTTAGAGTTCGGAGCCTGATGAACAGTGCAACCGGAGGATGTTTGCGCCCGCTGAACATCATGATGATGATGTTAGGAGGAAAGCGGAGGAGGTGAATAGTAGTCGGCAGGAGGATGATTGCGAGTGTCCGCAATATGATGATGCTGTTGGTTTTCGGAAACATGATGCTGACAGAGTAAAGCCGAAATATGATGATGTTGGTAGTTTTAGGGAATATGATGATGATGGCGAAGATGATGATGATGAGGTTGGTCTGTAGACGTTCATGCTATATGCGAATGATATAGTGTGGATGCCTCTGCATCATAGTGGTATCAGAGCTCAGCAAAAGGTCTGGGCTGTTGTGTGTTGATTTTGTCACCGAAAGGGCAGAGGTAGAGATAGAGTTGATTGTGTTGTGTGTTGGTTGAGAGGTTGACAAAATGCCTCCAAAAGGTAATGGTACTGCAAGGGAACTGCAGGAGATGAAGGAGAAACATGCTAGAGAGATGAGGAAGATGAAGGAGCTTGCTGAAGCACTTCAAGCCAGGCTGACAGCCCTGGAAAAGAACAAAAAGAGGGAAGTAGAAGATAGTGAGTCTGAAGAAGATGCAGATACTGTTGAAGAGTATGAAGAGGTAGCTGAAGATCTGGATGCTGAAGACCAGAGGTTGGCAAAACTGTTAAAGGCAGTGCAGAGTGAAAAACCTAAGGTAAAGGTTGATGTTTCCAAATATACTGGAAGCTTGAATGAAGATGAGTTGTTGGATTGGATTGCTGCACTGGATAATCACTTTGAATGTGAAGATGTTGCTGAGGATCAGAAAGTCAAGATTGCAAAGACCAAGTTAGGAGGTCATGCTTTGGTATGGTGGGATTATGTACAATCTGAGAGAAGAAAGCAAGGGAAGTCTAAGATCACTTCTTGGGATAAGACGGTAGCAAGGATCAAGGGGAAATTCTTGCCAAGGGATTATGAAATCCAGATGTTTAAGAAGCTGCAATTTTTAAAGCAGAAAGACAGGGATGTGAAATCATATACTGAGGAATTTTATCTGTTGAGTATGAGATCTGGTCATCATGAGAATGAGGTAGAAAAGGTGGCTAGGTACTTGGCTGGTTTGAGGTTTAACATACAGGATGAGTTAGTGTTAGCTAACCCTAAGAATGTGGAGGATTGTTACCAAATGGCAATCAGGATTGAAGAAAAGCTGAATAGAGGACATGATAAGTCCATGAGAGGAAGAGGAAACAATAGGGGAAGAGGAGCAGCCCCTGCACAAAAGCAAACCACTGAGGGTCAAGAAGACACTGGTAAAGGACAGGGACAGTCTGATTTCAGAGGTGGATGGAAAGGTAATAGAGGAAGATTTGGAGGTGGTAGAGGTTCTACTACATTTTCAGGAAAGTGTTACACCTGTGGAGAGTTTGGTCATCCATCTTTCAAATGTCCAGAAAACAAAGGTTCATCATCCAGAAATGATAGAACAAGTGACAAGAGGGTACAACTGGTGCAAGAAGAGAAAGAAGAAGAAAGTGCACAGAGTTCAAACAAGGGTCCTGAGAATTTTGGCTATCCAGAGAGTGGAGAATCATTGATGTTAAGGAAAACAAGTTTGCAGGCATCAAAGGATATGATGCAAAGAAGAGCTCTTTTCAAGACCACATGCAAGAGCAAAGGTAAGGTATGTAAAGTTGTCATTGATACTGGTTCAACAGACAACATGGTATCTCAGGAAATGGTGGATAAACTGAAGCTGGAAAGGATTCCACATCCACACCCTTACAAGGCATCTTGGGTGAGTGATAGGCAATCACTTTTTGTCTCTGAACAGGCATATGTGGATTTCCAGATTGGACCATATCATGATAGAATTTTGTGTGATATATTGCCTATGGAATGTTGTCACCTACTGCTAGGTAGACCATGGCAATTTGACAGAAGGGTACTATATGATGGGTATGCTAATACCTACACCATCAAGAAGGATGGGAAGACTATTAAGTTGATGCCATTGCAGGCAAAAGCTGCAGTACAGAAGGCAGCTCAAATCATTTTAATGGGAAAGAAGGAGTATGTGCAGATGCCTAGAGGAGCAGGCATAAAGGCAGTTCAGGATACTGCAGGAGAGGGAGTTGTTACAGACAACAAGCTGAAGAAAGTTTCAGTTGTGACTGACAGAGGTCAGCAGCAGGTTCAGAAATAGGGGTGCAACCAACCATCAGTTCAGAAGAATGACAAGGATGTTGTCATAGTTGGGACTATTGTTTGTCCTATAAGAGTTGAAAGGAAGATAGACTTGAACACTTCAGAAGTTCAAGAGGTAGTTCAGCCAGAGGTTCTGGTCAGACAATCTGACAAACACAGAGACAACCTGGAAAGGGCCTACATCAATAGGCATGATGATTTACTTGCCAGAAAGCAAGTTACAGTTCAGAAGTCTTGGAGCAGCCAAGAGTCAGCAGCAGATAAAGCTGGAACAGGGCAGAACATTACACAGGCCAAGTGTAGAGGTGGAAGACTTCCACATGTTAAACTCATGGGACATGAGTTCTTTTCTGTTGGGGAGTATGGTGCAGGAGCACCTACCTGACAGCTGGTCTAGATAAGGCAGTTAGTAGTTTAGGTCTTGTTTGTGTTTCCAAGAAGGTCTGTTAGACCAAATGCATGTAATAAGGTCATGCTGATCAGGATAAGATCATGCTGACCAGGCTTTTGCTATTTTTAGCTAGTTAGTTATAACAGCTGTCATGATGTATGTTCGGTGGGATCTCCCAGCCGCTTGGAGAGTTCCCAGCCGCTTGGAGTCGGGTCAGTAGTACTCGTAGGCAAATCTTTATAAGCATGAGATCGGTTGATTGGAGATCATCGATCGGCAGTGTAGTGTTGCATCAAGCAGAGGAGTTGAGTGTTCTGTGTGAGGAACATCATATTGTATTGCATCTTTGAGTCAATAAAGATCCTGTTTCGTTTTCTGTTTGATCTCCTTCCTGTAATCGATTGCTGGTTTGAGAGGTTTTCATGGATATACTGATCCATTCCACCGGTTGACTCATCTGATCGGTGGAATGGCTATGTACAGTAGGTTAGTAGGTAGTTTGTTTGTTTGCATGCAGGTGTGCAGGATCGCGGTCAAGAGATGTTGAAGACCCTAGCATCCTCATGTGCTAGGTCGAGTTGATAAGCTGACTGAGTTGGAAGATCACCCTGAGTTGGATCAGGTCATCCCTGGTGGATCGGCGAAGAGAGATTTCGCTAAGTGCAGAAGTTCGTGAAGACGGCATCATCAGGATATTTCTGCAAATATCCTGCAGTCGGGTTAGGCATCATCATCCGGATAAGTGAAGGAGAGCATGATGTTTTCAAGTGCATGAAGTGCGAGTTCGTCGGGGTGATCATCAGCAGGAGGAGCCGAAGAGCGTATCGGCATCAGGATCATCATATTGGGAGTGCCAAACATCCGCATATCGCGAGTAGATGCGGAGGAGAAAGTTCGTGTTTTTGGCTAAGTGTTGAGAAGGTCATCAGGATATTGGGTGACGTCATCGTCATCAGGATATGACATCATCGTCATCAGGATATTGAGATATCCCCTTGTGCGAGTTTATCCTGCCGTCGTAAGGTGTTAAGGTATCGGCAGAAGTCCGTAGCAGGAAGTTGTGTTAACATCATCATCAGGAGGTTTCGAAGAGAACCGGATAATTTATATCATGATGCTGTTGCTTGTATCATCGGGCAGTGGAGCGTCGAAGGCACGTTGTTGAAGGTGATCGTCATCAGGATATTTGAACAACCAGATATTTGGATATCCTGCTGACGAAGGTGATATTGAATATCATGATGAAGACGTTAGAGTTCGGAGCCTGATGAACAGTGCAACCGGAGGATGTTTGCGCCCGCTGAACATCATGATGATGATGTTAGGAGGAAAGCGGAGGAGGTGAATAGTAGTCGGCAGGAGGATGATTGCGAGTGTCCGCAATATGATGATGCTGTTGGTTTTCGGAAACATGATGCTGACAGAGTAAAGCCAAAATATGATGATGTTGGTAGTTTTAGGGAATATGATGATGATGGCGAAGATGATGATGATGAGGTTGGTCTGCAGACGTTCATGCTATATGCGAATGATATAGTGTGGATGCCTCTGCATCAGAACTCACCGGATGTGAATTCTCCACCTCTATCAGATCTCAGACATTTTAATTTTAATCCGGTTTCATTCTCTACCATAGCCTTGAATATTTTGAATTTCTCAAGAGCTTCTAATTTCTCTTTCATAAAAGTTACCCACATCATTCGGGAGTAGTCATCAATTAATAACATGAAGTATCTATCACCTTGCACACTTCTGATTCTTGTCAAACCACATAAATTAGTATGGACTAAGTCTAATAATCTAGTAGAAGATTGTTCCTTGCTTTTGAATGAGACTCTGCTTTGTTTACCCAACTAACATTCTTTGCACAAACTATTTGTAGGTTTCACCAATTTTGGAAGATCTCTTACAGCTTGAATATTGCTTATCTTGATGATATTATCAAAATTCACATGACATATTCTCCTATGCCACAACCAACTCTGATCAACTTGAACAAATAAGCAACTTTTACAGTACCAACCAAGTGGAAGATATTACCTTTAGTTTGAGTACCAGATGCAATCTCTATTCTGAAACTTTCAAAGATCTTGCATTTTCTATTCTTGAATCAGAGATTATAGCCTTTGTCCACCAACTATCCAACATTGAGAATATTGTGCTTCAATCCTTCAACATACAGTACATTACCAGTTTTGTTCTTTCCATCAAAAGAAATAGTTCCTCTTCCTCTGATTCTGCCAGTAGAATTATCACCAAACTTTACCACTCCTCCTTCATACCTTTCCAAATCTATGAACTTACTTTTGTCACCTGTCATATGGTGAGAGCATCCATTGTCAATGACCCAATCATCCTTTTCTTCAACTTGGGCAGCCAGAGCTCTTTCCACAGTTTTATGATTGACAGATACAGAGGACATTGGATCTTCTTCCTTAATGGAAATGAACACCCAGTCACTTCCGGATTTGTTTCCTATTTTTGATTCATCATCTGTTACTCCTTCATTATCATCATCTTCATGAACATAGTAACAATTCTTTTGGAACCTTGATTTGTTAGGATTTGGCCTTGAAAATCTTTTCGGACACCTTGAGGGAAAATGACCAATCTTATTGCAGTTAAAACACTTAAAAGGCAATTTCCCTTCATACTTACTGGATCCTCTTGGCTGTCTTTTTGCAATAAGAGCTTCAAGTTGAGCAGTTTCAGCTTCTTCTTCCAGGTCTTTTCTTACTTTTTCATACCATGATAGTTTCCTTGAAGAGTTCTCTCCCAGATCAAACCTTTGTTTACCTTTTACAGAGGCACTGGCTTTGAATGCTGATTCAGTCTTGGGGGGGCATCTCCAAACTCGGTCATTTCAAATGCATCTAATTTTCCAACCAATTGATCTCTTGTGACAGCAGAATGGGCATTGAATTCTTCAATGGCAACAACCTTGATTTTATAAGAAGCAGGAAGGGATCTGAGAACTTTGCCAACAATCTCATCTTCATCCAAGACTCCACCAACACATCTAATCCCACAAACAAGCTCATTTACTCTTGGCATAAAAGTAGTGATATTTTCATCTCCTCTCATCTTCAGATTTTTGAATTTTCCTTTCAGACTTTGTAGCCTTGCACATTTAACATACTTGTCTCCTTCATGTAGAGTTTCCATTTTTTCCCAAATCTCAAAAGAAGTTTGTAGGTCAACAACATTTGTCAACTCTGAATCAGATAATGCATTTAGAAGAGCTTCTATAGTATGTAGATTGTTTTTAGCATCTGTGATTTCATTTGGGGATTTTGGGCCACCCTGTGGAGGAGTATACTTCATTGAAGCCATGGTCCAGTACTACATTCCCATACATTGCAAGTGACATTTCATGCGACTTTTCCAAAGATTAAAATTGGTTCCATCAAACTTTGGACTATCCTTCTTGTAGGACGACATCCTGGATCTCCTCAAGCGATTAAGCTCTTTTAGAGGAACTTAGCTTTGATACCAATTGTTAGATTCAGGGTAGACAACTGAGAGGGGGGGTGAATCAGTTGTCCAAAACTTTCTTCCAATTAAACACTTAAATCCACTTTGTAATTCAGCAGCATAATAATAAATCAATCATGGAAACATAAGGCATTAAATTAAGAGAAGAAACACATTAACACATGAGACAACAAGATTTTGACATGGAAAACCTAGTTAAGGGAAAAACCATGGGGTGACTAACTCAAGAATGTATTCTCTATTAGAAGAATAGAAGGAACAAAATGGCACATGCCAATTAGGGCTCACTGCCTGAGCACACTGCTCACAAGAGGCCCACTGCCTACAAGAGACACAATGTCTACAAAATGATAAGTATCACATACTTGAACTGGAGAATAGCATCTTCACCATGTTTGGATCAGTTCCATTTAAGCCCAATACTTCTGCTCTGCCTTTCGCTCTCCTCCTCGCTACCGCACTCTCATCTCCACAAGATTACTTTTGAAATAAATTTACAATCCCTTATTTATACAAGAAATTAACTTAGGAATAATCATCTAAGTCAGAAAACATCTACAAGAACATCCGCAGGATGTGTAACTTATTCGGTCGGCCAGTCTCAGGAAGAACACCATCATCTGGAAGTAATTCTTCAATTGCGAGCTCAAACTCCAATGCATACCACCAACACGAATTGGACATGATCCAAAGACCTCCACAAGCTTGCCTAAATCACCAAGAACATCCACACTACATCTTCTTACTGAAATCCTTCTCTCCTTCATCTGGAACCTCAAGAACATAGTCTGTCATCACTATTACAAAGGAATAGATGCTTGCGGACCTCCAGAACATGAACCAATCGAGTTGACACTTCACAAGGACTTCCTAAATACTCCACCAAATATACAGAACAGGATAATGCATTTCTGGATCTCATTGGACCTATCTGTATCACTCTGTCATCTCTGAACATATGCCAGAACCAGTTTTACTTGAGCGACCACAACTTCTTCAGATCTTCATGCGGACCTCTAAAATCTTTACAGGATCACCTTAAGACACATATCTACAAACCCTTTGAACCACATCCTATGATACTCATCTTATCTTGGATCTTTACCTTACTGTCTTCACTGTTCTTCTCTGTTCCTGATATGACCAATTTTCTCAATATCCTCAGCAAACAGTTCATCCAATCCTTATCATTAATGCAATAGGAGTATGTTGACATCAATGACAACACCAGTTAGGCCCATACTTGCAACAAATGCTATATCAAAAGAGATAAGGATTTAGGCAAGTTTGATACAAGAAGTGATGAGGGAATATTTTTGGGATACTCTACTCAAAGTAAGACTTACCGGTGCTTTAACAAGAGGTTGAAAAAGATTGTTGAAAGTGCTAATGTTAGAGTTGATGAGAGCAAGGAAGGACATTCCAGGTTCTTTGAATATGATTCTGATGATCAAAATGAAAGTCAAAATCAAGGAAGGTTAGTTCAAACTCTGACTCAGTTGTAGATTGATCTGGAAACTGCAGAGACTCAAGGAATTAATACAGATGTTGAGGAACAAGCTCAAGAAGCAGAAGCCTAAGCAATTACCAAAACCCCTAGGTATGTTAGAATGAATCATCCTGAAGATCAAATCATAGGAGATAAAAATAGAGGTGTTCGAACTAGAAGAAGAGTTGCTGAGGATCAAGAAGATATTTGTTTGATTTCAAAGATTGAACCTAAATCAGTAAGTGAAGCTTGCAATGATGAAAACTGGGCTAAGGCAATGGAAGAAGAATTGATGCAAATTGAAAAGAATCACACTTGGGATCTTGTTCCCAGATCTGAGGACAAAAATGTGATTGGAACCAAATGGGTCTTCTAGAACAAAATGAATGAAGATGGTGAGGTTGTAAGAAACAAGGCAAGGTTGGTATGTAAAGGCTATTCTCAAGTGGAAGGAATTGATTTTGAAGAAACTCTTGCTTTGGTGGCAAGGATAGAGGAAGTCAGATTATTTCTTGCTTTTGCTACTTTGAAAGATTATCAGATGGATGTCAAATCAACATTTCTAAATGGAGATTTGGAGGAAGAAGTCTACATTGAACAACCAGAAGGATTTCAGTTGTCTGATCAGGGAGATATGGTTTGTAGACTAAGAAAAGCCTTGTATGGACTCAAGCAAGCTCCAAGAGCCTGGTATGCTAGATTGGATAAATATTTGCTTAAGCTAAGATTTAGCAAAGGTACTACTGATAGTAATCTATACTTCAAGATAAATCATGAGAACATTCTAATTGTTGAAGTCTTTTTTGATGATATCATTTTTTGTGGAAATGAATGCATGTGCAAAGCATTTGTTGATCAGATGAAAAGTGAGTTTGAAATGTCAATGTTTGGTGAAATAAATTTCTTCCTAGGTCTACAAATTGTTCAGTTAGATAAAAGTATCTTCATATCTCAATCCAAGTATGTGAAAGAATTGTTAAAGAAGTTTGGAATGGAAGATTCAAAACTAGTAGGTACTCCTATGATAACTGGATGTAAGCTAAGCAAAGATGATGACTCCCCAAAGGCAAATCAGAAAAGGTATAGATCAATGATTGGAGGATTGTTCTATCTGACTCAGACCAGACTTGACATCATGAATGTCGTTGGACTTGTTGCCAGATTTCAAGCTGATCCAAAAGAATCCCATGTTATGGTAGTCAAAAGAATTTTTAGATATCTCAAGGGGACAATTGATTATGGACTATGGTACTCAAAGGATAATGACTTCACTCTTCATGCATATACAGATGCTGATTGGGCAGGAGATATGGATGACATAAAAAGTACTAGTGGTGGTACCTTCTTCTTGGGGAGAAGATTGTCTCTTGGATAAGTAAAAAGTAAGAGGCAATATCTCTATCTACTGTAGAGGCAGAGTATATAGTAGCAACAAATAATTGTACTCAAGTTTTGTGAATGAAGCAAATGTTGAAGGACATCAGAATTGTGTTTGAGGAGCCAGTCACAATTTTCTGTGATAATTCAAGTGCTATAAGCATTTCAAAGAATCTGGTATTGCATTAAAAAACAAAGCATATATCTATCAAGTTTCATTTCTTGAGAGAGAAAGTAAATGAGAATGAAGTCAAGTTGGAATTTATACCTTCCAAGGATTAGATTGCAGATATCTTCACTAAGCCTCTTCCTAAAGATACTTTTGAGTATCTCAGAGAGAAGTTAGGGGTTATTACCCCTCTTGATCAAAACTAAGATGCACTAAGGTGCATCAGTCTGGTGGAATTCACATCCATATCTTGTGATGCAGATTAATGTTAAGGAGGTACTACTCAAAAGGGGGAGTAGTCAGTATGCAAATATGTGCCCTTTGCCATTAATGTCAAAGGGGGAGAGAAGTCATGTGAAAAACTAGTTGCTGATGTAAGGGGGAGAAGTAAAGAAATTAGTTGCAGAAGTGAAAAGAGAAAGGGTGAGAAGTTCTTGTCTTGATGGTTAAATTCAATTTTTCACAGCATATGTTGTCATCAATGACAAAGAGGGAGATTGTTGCAAATATGTGCCTAAGTGGTGTTGTCATTAATGTCAACATATTCTTGTTGCCATTAGTGTCAACTATATCCTATTTTGCTGTCTGTATAGAAGACCAGATTGTTGAGAATATTGAGAAAATTAATAACAATCATTGCATGCAGATCATGTGGCTATGTAGAGGATTGTTAGAGGTTGCTCCAGTTAAGATTTGAGAAGTTTGCATGAAGATTTGAAGGAGTTATGGCCATCTGTGTAATATCGGTGCTTGCAATACTCAGGAATGAAAGAGTGACAGGAAAGAGGTCCAGATTGCTCCAGTAATATAAAATTGTGATCTATGGATCTAAAGGCATGTTTGGGAAGTCAGTGTGTATCATCAACTCCAGTGGTTTGTGGTTTGGAGGTCCGTAATCTATCCTTCTAGTTTGATAATCATAGCAGAAAGTGTTCTTGAGGTTCCAGAGGAAGATTCAAATGTTTCTAGTAATATGGTTTAGAGTGAATGTTATTGGTGATTTCAGTGTGCTTGTGGAGGTCTTTGGATTGTGTAGCTACTATGTTGGAGGTCTGCATTGAAGTTTGAGTTTGTTAATTGAAGATTTCTTCTTTGAGGTTGACGTTCTTCCCAGTCTTGGCTGACCAGATGTTCCTGGCTGACCAGATGTTCCTAGCATGTTGCGGATACCTTAAGGGGATTTTTATGAAGTGTGGAGTGGTTGTAGAAGTAGATTCAAGTCTCAGTTGTTTTTGGCTGATAGTGTGATGATCCACGTCAAGTTTAGCTGACCTTGTTGATCTTTCCAAGATTGATAAAGAATATAAATACTTGTTGAAGAGTCATTGAAAAAGCATCCTTGTGCAAAATAGATAAAGTCTAAATAAAGGATCAGGAGCATAGCAGAGAAGAATAGGAGCGAGAGTAGTACAGAGTGTGAAGAAGAATTCGGGGCAAAGCAAAAGTTCTTAAGCATTCATTGAAACCAAATCATGCATGAAGTAGATGCTATTTCTTAGTTAATTCTTTCTAAATAAATTTTGTAGGCAATGAGCCTCTCTTTTGAGTAGTAAGCTCTAGACAGTGCGCGTGAAGGCATGTGCCTTCTATTTTATTAAAGTACTTTTAATAGTGTATGCATTTTTGTGGGTTAACCCCCACCATGGTTTTTCCCTTAACCGGGTTTCCACGTCAAAATCTTAGTGTCAAATGTGTTGATTATGTTTCTACTCTTATGTTGTTGATCTATGCTTTAATGTTTACATCATTAATCTGGTAGTCAGATAATAAAGAAGGTTAAAAGCAGAAAAAGTTTTTATTACGGGACAACTGATTCACCCCCCCTCTCAGTTGTTTGGTCTAAACGCAACATACTCAGGCTCAGAAATGAGAAAGTCATCCTTTTCCCAATATTGATTATTATGGTGGGACAGAGGTTGACAAACCAACAAGACCACTACTAGAGTAGTACTTGGTGAAGATCCATCACTAGAATGTGGAAGGATGGTCATAGGAGAAACGTCCTCCTTAGCATCCTCAAGTGAGGCATGGGTCAAGGATTTCATAAAAAAATGATGATAGCGAAGGAATGTCAACACTAGCCATATGCTCCTTGAAAGAGGAAGGTGCCAAAGTAGTCCTATCATAGAGGAAGATCTACAACTATTGCTCAATACTAGTATTAGGGAAAAGGTCTGTAGGAGCAATTGAGGCGAATGGAGGAGGAGCCTCCACTGAATCAGGACTATATGAAGAAGACCCTGAAGATGAAGGGGGAATGTTGGTTTTTGTCCTGCAAAATGATAGAGTGGGGTAATGCTCCTGCTTACACTTGGGTTGTGGGATGTTTATGTTGATTATAGCAGGAAAAAGAACATTTGAGAAAATTTGATTGTGAGTGTGTTGGAATGGCACCAAAGAGTCTAATGTTTTTAGGAATGATGGAAATATTAGGTAGATCAAGTGGTTTGGAGAAAGGTGGCTAGTCTGGTGTGATAGGGATGATCGAAGGGTCATGAGAAGGAGCTAGGATAACTTGGACTTTTTGGGTACTGTACACTCAAAAACACAACTCAGAGGCCTGGGGTGATTGAGTCATCTTTGGTACACACATGGACCCCTCTCCTTGCCATGGGGTGAACCTCCACGTCACTCTCACTCTCATGGAAGTAGCCAGTTGAGAGGAGGCAAGACACAGGGGTGGTCTGGCCCGCTTAAGAGTTGGACTTCGTGAAGAGTGGTCGACTGGTCTTGGGGCCTTTCTTGTGTGTTGATTCTAATTTGATGTTTTGTGACAATTATTAAAATAACCATATGACCCAAAGGGTCACTAGTCACCATTTTTTGTTTGGATTTCTAAGGTTCCAACACTGTGTAGGATGACTATTGCTTTAGTTGATACTTCTATCAATTTGACATTATTGTTCAAACTGTTGAATGATAACCTGTGTTTGGAAGGTCCTCAACCTATGTTGTTGTTATCAAATTGTTTGTTGGTCTTGTTGTGGTCTAGGGTGAATCTCCTCTATCTCATTGAGGATTGCCCTCACCCACACGCCTCTAAGCCCAGGGCACATTCGTGAGCCGAAATTGAGAGAGAGATAGCTGAAGTTAACCTTGATTTGACCTAGGGTTTTGACTTAGGGTTTGTTTGACCTAAGGTTTGAATTTGCATTGACCTTGTATTGGAATCAAGGGTTTGACTAATGTTGACCAAAGTTGACCTTGTGTTGAAATCAAGGGTTTATGAATGTTCTATGATGCTAATGGTTTTGTGCTTTTTAGTTTTTGGATGCATGCAAGCCTATATGAGTGCAAAACAATATTTTTGTGCATTTTTCTATTTTAGGAATTAAAATATGGATGCAATCTTATATGAAATTATCTAAATGCAATTGATCTATGTTTTTGTTTTGTTTTTTTGAATTGTGGAACAATTACTCTAAGAGAAGGAAATTGCTTTGAAATGGATCTACTCTATTAACTTTTGAAAGGAAACTAATTTAAAAATGCAAGATCTACTTAGCCTATCAAGGAAATGACAACATGCATTTACTATTCCCAAGAGCAAATTGTGATTTTCTAATTACTCTGAAATAAAAGCATGAAGGAACTTGGAATAAAGAGATGTGTGAGCCTCCACTACCCTCATAAATCCTTGTATGGGCAACCTCTTATCCTCTTGCAACAACGGGGTGATCCTCTTGGTAACAATAGAAAAGAGATGCAAAAAAAGATTTTGAAGGCTTTATTGAGAGCTCAATGTGAGCTTGTGAGCAATGTGGGTTGCAATGTGGGTAGCATATCGATGCTAAATGAAGCTTTTAGCAAAGCTTGATGAGACAATAATAAAAATCAAAAGCCTCGAACGTCATGTATGAGCATATGGATGCTAGTTGGAGAGAAAAAACATGCAAGAATTGTGTACACAAATGAAATTGCCTTTAAAAGGGGGAGCTTTGAAGCTTTGGAAAACTAAAAAAAGAAATGAAGAAAGAGGCTAAAAGGCTTGTGAAGAAGCTTGAAAAAGCTTGTGAAGAAGGGAAAAGCATTCTGCAGCTTGGAAAATAATGAAGAGGTGAGGGGTATTTATAGGTTTGAAGAGGCTAAAAGAAGTGGAGAGGATGGAGAGTTAACTCCCTTGATTGGAGAGTTAACTCAGAAGACACAAGAGTGATCTGGGCTAATTAGGGAGTGAACAAGCCAATATAGCTTATCACTCAAGAAGAAATGGAGTTAACAAGAACACATGGGTTGACAACTAAAGATAAAAAGGAGCTAAATATGCATGTGTGATGCATGAAATAGCTAACTCTAAGTTTAGGACAAAATCCCATACAAACAAAAGAAAAAATGGGTTAAAACAAAGCTATTTTTGGCCAAAAACTCGAGTTGTTTCACGATTGGGAAAGACAACAAGGTCGTCACCTGGTCGCCCCTTTCACCAGTCAGGGTCACCTAGGGGAAACCCATAGGAGACCTTTAGAGGAGGAGTCTTAGGTGAAAGTGCAGGGTTGGAGATGAACAAGGAGGGGAAAAGGAGGTGAACTGCCTCTAGAAATTGGTCAAATAGGGGTCAAAAACCATATCTCCACTTGCAAAAGATTGATCTCTTAGGGGAGATTTGGCAATAATAGGGGGAGATTTGTACTAGTTAACTGGAACTAAAAATTGAAAGTTGGAGATGGCTCAGGAGGTCCTCTAGAGGGCCTCTAGGGGTGGGAATGGGTGAAAAACATTAAGGAAAGGTTAAAACACAACAAATGGACAAATAAAAGGCTAAAAGATGAAGTTGCAAGCATTGGAAATGAAAATTTACAAGTGTCAAAAAATGTTGAAAGCGAGGAATGGGTTAGCAAGACAAAGAGGAAACAACAAAAGGAAGAAGAAACGACAAACTACCAAGAGAATTATTGCTGAGATGGTATTATTTCACGCTTACATGTAGGTGAAAAGGATTGTGAGTCATCATTGGGGTCTTCGTGGAGGTTGTGCATGATTTTGGTGCTTACATATTTGCCCCTTCAGGGACGGTCTAGTCTACATGAAAGGTAGGTACCGTTCCCAAAATAGGCCTTACCTATTGTCAAATTTTTGACAATAGTACCATAGATCTTATGAATTTACCTAGTTGTTTGCCTTTGTCGAAGAGACCTGTAGGGAGGAAACACAAAATGAGAGCATGAGAGATGCATAAAATAAATAGAACACATGCTAAGTTAGAGAGGAGAACAAATTATCCTTTTATTGCAGATTTTGAAGAACATATTTGATTTTAGGGATTTCCAAGGTTTTACAAAAATTTTAAGTTTTTTTTCAATGTTTCTAATTTTTATGGTTTTTTTGGAGATTTGACTTGACATTCCTTGAGGTCTTTGAGAGACCTATATTTATTGAAGAGATTTATACCCTTGCCCCCTTGCATGGGGAGACTTGCACACTTGAGTGCATAGTTTTTCCCTTTTGACATGTTAGAGGAGTGACTTATGCTCAGACATTATTTTCACTTATTGTTATAAGACCTAATTTGATGAGATCCATACATAGATTTAGATGACATATTGTACTTCACTTTCCCTCTTGTGCATATGGTTGGCTAGAGATTTTATTTTTCTTATGAGAATGCATACCTAAGATGATCACATATGGATGGTGCAAATTATTTTTGTCTTTTTATGATATGAATGACATGAAATGTGTTTTGGTGTGATTCACAAATATGAAATGCAAAGTACTATGTTCTAAGTGCTATGAATGTCATGATGTTAAATGACATGTTTTATTTCTTTTGATTTTCTATGATAGCATGTATGCAGGTGGAACAAACAATGTGATTGCTCTTAAGTAGGATTTTTGACCTAGGGAATTGTGAGTTAACTTGGTATAAAGAGACTTATTGATCTTTGGGATGGGATTAGGGACTCAAGTGGGAGTGGGGAGGAGGTGGAATGCTTCTAATTTTGGGCTTTGCAAAATGCTAAACACTGATCCTTATCTAGACAAAATAATTTGACAAGCTTTCAACTTAGACAAGTAACAAATTTTATTGGTGTTCACTAGACTTAGATCATAGATGGAAAGCAAGATAGACTTGGGGTAAAGGAAAAATGGGGAAGAACAAGGGTCCCTAAGTAGAAAATGGCCCTAAAGACTACTAGACTGTTGGCTTTTCTTAGCTAGTGTGTGTGTGCTTTGTACCTTTCTCTTTTATTTCCTTTGATAGAATGTCACCCTTGAAGCTTTGATCTTTAGTTTATCTCCACCCAAGGGTACAGACACTCAGGTATCTTCTCTGTATTAATCTTTTTTTGTAACTCTTTTTTTTATTTTTCTCTTTTTTTTGTATTTTTGCAATACCTCTCTTGATTTTCTCAATTTTTTTGAATTTTAGATTTTTATGAAAATGAATGCTTTTGAGCTTTGGATACACAATGATTTGATCTCTCTTCTCAATTTTATCATCACTCTTATTTTTTTGATCACTCATATTTTAGATTGCTTCCTTCAGAGTTATGATCCTCCTGACATTTTTGGCTAGGAAGGCTAAGGGGCTAAGCGCCACCAAAAGTTTTCATAATCCAGTTGAAATTCCTTTTTACTAGGGAAGAATGGAAAAGGTCTACTTGAAATCTTCCTTTGAACACTATGGGTTTCAATACTAACTTTGATTAGACTTAACAACATGAATCATTAAGATTGAGATCAGTGTAAAGCTAAGAGCTAGGCTTTTTATCAGAATCATTGGGAAAATGCGAATAGGGGAATGATAACCAGTAAACATGATTTATTATGGGATCTCAAGGGATTAAAAAGGTCAACCTATACCTAAGCAACCTTAGACTCCTTACTAGGACAAAAATCTAACAAGAGAATGACACTCACAAAATGCATGATGGAACATAATGAAGAATGCAAAATTTTGATCTTTCATGATTTTATGTTTTTTTATGGATTTTTAAATTATTTGATTTTTTTGGATTTTATAGGTTTTTACAATGTTTTGAGATGCCAAACTCTTCTCCTTCCATAATGCACAAGAGGTAGCATCATTTCTAACATCTTCCTTAACTATGTATGGACCTATTCAATTTGGTTTGAACTTTGCTCGAAAGTCTTTGCAAGGACACTCAAAGACTTGGTGTAAAAATGCCTTTGTATTTAGTGAGGAGTTTTGTGTACTCACATGTTTCATTGTTTGATGATTCCCCCCTAGCTTTATCATTTTCTATTCTTGTTGAGTTCTCAGGTTTGTTTTAAAATTTTGAGGGGCAATTAGAGTTGGTGTTAACTCTCCTAGTTTCCGTGTGGGTATTGGTTGTTAATTCTCTTGTTGCCCCCTTTCCTATACATTTTGAGGTCTTGGCTATGTTTGGAATTCATTTTGATGTCTCTTTTTTCAAAAGTGTTGATTTTAGTGTCATTAGTGGTTTCCATGGTCTTTCCCTTCTTTTTGACTTGTTCAAATCTATAAAGGTTGAAAGGATCAGGATCTCCTTTTATGACGTGGGTTTGTCCCATGTGTGAGAAGTGCATTTATTGAAATAGCATGGAGGGAACAACCCTCATCCTATAGATCCAAGATCTTCCTAGGATCATGTTGCAAGTGGTTTCTTCATTTATGACATAAAATTTAGTTGGGAGGGTTTTGGGACCCAATGTGATTTGAATATTGACCTTACCCATGGTTCGAATGTTTGGGTTATCATGAATTCTAAGGATGGAAGTTTGTTTTGTGATTTGAGTTTGGTCATAACTTATTCTTTGAAGAAGAGAGAAATAGACTATGTTGATTGCAGACCCATCATCTATCATTACATGTTTAATGGAATAGTCTTGAAATTGGACAATCAGATGGAGGGGGAGATCACCTTGTTTATCTATGTTATTATTTGAGGGTAACTTTTCAAAATCAAATGTTGAAGATGAACACTTTTCACTTGGAGTGTTTTGAACTAGATGGCCTACATCTAAGGCTTCGAGGAGAGTGTTCTTGTGCATAGGAGAACCTTTGAGAAGTTCTAACATGTGAGAAAAATTCAAATTGTTGGAGGTGTCATCTAGTTGTTCTGGTCCTTGAGTGAAACAAATTTCTTGATCTTTATCTAATTCCATAAGGCATAAGGTGTTTTAATCAAAGGAATTTAAATGGATTTTGGGACTAAGTTCTTCATGTTGTGAGAATGTGTCCATGAATGTTTGTCATTGACATTTTGGGAGGTTTGATATGAAGTGATGGTACCCTCGACATGACTTGATCTCATGTCCCCTTCTTTTGTGGAATGAGCAATATTTATCATGATTGTGATCTTGAGTTTTATGATGATTATTGTACGACTGCTTGTTGCTTCTCAAGGGATAGTTGACATTTCAATTCCCCAAATTTGTATGACTACCATAGTCATAATTATTGTTGTTTCTAGATGGTGAAGTGTTTGTTGACCCATCTATGTCATGATCATTTGTTAAGGATTTGTTATTTGTATCATGGTTTATCAACCTTTCATTGGAATCATACTCACTTTTTTTTCTATCAAGAGCGGCTTGGTCAATTCTAAGGGCACTTTCAAGTGCTTCTTCATATGACTTGGAAGGGAGTTTTTGGACTTGTTCTCGTATGTCATTATTGAGAGCATGTAAGAAAACATCACAAAGTTCCTTATGATCCATGTTTGGTGCGCTAGTTGAAGAATATAGAACTTTCCTCCATCGTGTGATAAAATGTGCAACTGACTCATTGGATTCTTGTTTGGTTGTAAAAAATTCTCATATTCTTGTCTTGACCAGTTTTTTTATTGCAAAGGTAGCCACAAATTGATCAACGAGTTGCCTAAAAGAGTGGATCAATGCTTTTGGAAGTCGATAGTACCAATCCAGAGTGATACTCTCCAAAGTATTTAGAAAAATATTTGCTACCACCCCATCCAAAGGAAGGAGTTCTCGTACTACCATGATGTAAGCCTTGATATTAGAGTTGGGATCACCCTTTGTTGAACACACCTAATACTAAGAGGGGTATGAATCAGTATTAGAACAAGTCTCAAACCCTCCAGAGTAGATTGAAACTTAAACTTTACAACATTAATAGAAACATAAAAGATCAACACAATGCACAACACCACATAACACCAAATATACATGGAAAACCCCAAAGGGGAAAAACCATGGTGAGAAAAGTTGCTAGGAGCTACTATCCTAATCCAACCTCACAAAAGAATCATTATTACAACTTTGTTTTAGGGCTACAACTCAAAGAAGCTATTACTCCCTGAAGAAAGGTTTTAGGGTCACTCCCAAATCCCTTCTGACTTTGTTTTAGGGCTTCAACCCAAGGAAGCAAATAATCCTTGATATAAGAACAAACTTAGAAAAAGATTATAGAATGACAGTGCTTTTACTATCTGAAACTAACAGTGAAGCTTAAACCTTTTGATGATTGTAATTCTACTTTGACAACTTCTGCAACTTCTTCAAATGTATTCTCTGTAGCTTAATGACTCACTACTTTCAGCCTTCAAGAAGTTTTTCCTTTGGCTCACTGCCTCTAGAAATCAGTTAGGCACACTCTTCACTTCCCTTCTATCTTAAAAAGGTTTTCAAGATGAATCAGGACAAGCCCTATTACTTTTGCTCTTTCTCCTTCAATCTCACATCATAATGCATTACACATACATATTCCACTTCACACATTCATATTCACAATCATACTTCACCTATATCAATTAGGTTTACAATATATATGATATTACATTGATTACATTACATGTCAGCCAGAGACAACAAAAATATTACAATTAAAGTTGGCCAAAAAACAACATGAAATGTGTAGAGGGCAAGCCCTAAAATAAATTACATGCAACACCAGGAAGAGGAACACATCTTGTGGATTCCAACACATGCTTAACCTAGTCCTAAATATCCTTCACAAGATCATCCTTCATAGAATAACATTCGTACACTTCATACAATTGAATTAGGTCACCCTTAAGCAAGACAATATGAAGCTTGTAGTGCATCGGTCATTACAACTTGGCAGTACTCATGGAAGATTAAACAGTACTTGCGCTTCTCCTAGATGAGTTGGCATGACCCATACAACATCTCCAAACACTCCTTGAACTCCTTACAGAAAAAAATTTATGGCACACATCTTCACATTCCTCAGTCGGCTAGGCAAAAGCATAACCTAGCAACACCTTCATTCTAGACCACAGCCTATTCTGGAGAATCCAAAAAAACACCTTGCAGAGAATAATTAAACATCACAAGATCATCAAGATCATTATTCACTAGCCAATTCACCACCTCATACAGTAACAAGTTGGCGCAAGCCAACAAACACTAAAACCAACCACCAGACAATACAGTCTTGCACTCTATCACTTACAACTTTCTTTGCAGAGGAGCAAATGATGTGAAACTTTGAATGTAGCACCTTTACAACCCTTTGAAATTAACTCTTGAATAGCATGACCATATCTTCAAAGGAGGAGGAATGCAGAACATTCTCCCAAACAGTCTTCAAGGTAACTTCCTGCAGCAGAAACCTTGACCAACATCCGAAGACCAGAGCCTCCTTATAGCAATACATATGTAATGTCCCCATTTTAAAGTTTTCTTGCGGCTTAGTTAGAGCTGATTTTCTAGGTTGGTGACAACATAATCAGAGGAGTATTTTGATGTCACCAGGGTGTTCGGGTGATCCAGTGGAGCTGTATGACACTTTCCAGAGAGATTTCAAATTTGTCTGTACTTACTATTTATAGCAAATGCATGGCGATAATCTTTTTGGGTTTTTCTAGGTTTGTTCTCTTTGGTCCTCGGAGAACACTACTATTTCTAGTAAGTGTTAGTCTGGCACTATTTTGGTGACTTGACAGTCAACTGTTGGCTACCCCAAATGTTGCATTGAGCTTAGTGATATCAGATGGTTTGCAGTGATGTCTTTCCAGGTGATTTCAGACTTTGGGCTTGGACTTGCTATTTTGGCAAATTAGGGTTTTGGTCCATTACAGAATTTTTAGTGTTGGATATGGAGCATTTTGACAAGACCTTTCCAACGATCTATATATCACTAAATTCCAAGTTCATTTGGGCCTCCATATTAAAGTCCATAAATTAATAATATTTAATATTGGACTTTGGGATATAATGGTTAAGTGATGAAAAATAAAATATTTAAAAGACACTTAAGTCATTTTATGGAGCGCTCACCTTGGGAAATATTAAAAGTGAAATTAAAAGAAATATTTCCCTCCAAAGTGCATTGACCCCTCTTGTAGAATTATAAATGAGGAAAAGTGCCTCATTTGTGGATATGCTTGATGTTATGAAAATTGCTTTTTGGCTCTGCTAGGGTTTTGAGTTGATTCAAACCCAGGTGGCTTTTGGAGACAAAAACCTCCATTAATAAAAACATTCTATAGGTGTGAAGGACCGTCCAAAGGTGATAGATTGGCAAATGCATACTGAAAGGAAGCTAGGTGTGCAAAAATTGCTTCCTACACTAATCTAATAAGGGGAGAGCTATGCAAATTCAATTTAATCTTTACAATTATAGCAACATGAAACATATAATAGAGATATTGCAGCAATACACACAGAACTAGAAAGAGATAGAAGAAGAGAGACAAGATTTAATGTGGGGAAAACCCTTATCAGGTGAAAAACCCCACACTCGAAAACCTGCACAATGTATTATCAAAACTGAATATGGTTTACAATACACTTGCAATGCAAGATCTCAATAGTCTTTGACACTCATGTCTAGAGTCAATCCAGCAGCATAACAGTACATGTCAATCACATTATGCAACTCCTCCTCAAAGCACCTGTTTATATAGAAAATATAAGGTAAAAAATAGCTCCACATTGGGATGGGCATCCAACATGGCCTCATGGCCCAAATCCCATGCCTATGGACACTTGTCCAACAATGTAAGATGCCCCTAACACTTGTCAAGTCACCCCATCCCAAAGAAGTTGCCTATTTCCAAAATGGGCTATGACAGATGCTCTTACAACTCTTACCACCATCATAGAATCTGTCATAGTTGTCATAACTTATAGCTGTAGGAGAATCTGTCATACACAGGCTATAAATAGCATATTCTCTTACAACATGTCATAGTGCACCTTGGGGCACCCAAAGATGCCTTTTTCAAAGATGCTTCTTGACACATGTCTTCACCTATCTTACAAGCTTCTATTTTTGACTCTTACATGTCATAACTTCGTCATAGGAATCTATCATAATTATTTCGGTCAACATTCCCTTACACAACATCCAAGATGCCAACACATGGAAAAATATTCCTACCACTAAGTGGGATGCATATCTCCTCATGTGAGGACAAAATTACATGTGGTCATATGCCATGTAGGATGACACATCACCGTGCCAACTCCCACAATATGACAACATAAGATTTGCATCCAAATTATACAATAGGTAATAAATAAATAAATACAATGAAATAATACAAGGAATTACCAAGGTTGAGACACCTTAATTCCCAAAATTCTCCCACTTGTCAAACACCTTGTAAGAGCCAATAGAATAACAAGATTTAACTGCTATAGGTCGAGAGGCCCATAGACTCTAAACACCATCTAAACTTCTCTGTGCCCACTGGCTTCCTCAATGCATCTGCAACATTCTTCAAAGTATCTACCTCCTCCAAATTTACCTTTCCATCCTCTACCATGTCTGGCACGAAGTGAAATTGGACATCAATATGCTTTATTCTGGCATGGAAAGTTGGATTCTTCACAAGGTAAATCACACTCTGACTGTCACAACAAATAGTAATCTATCCTGCATCAACACCAATATCTAAACAGAATCTCTTAAGCCAAATGGCTTCCTTACAAGCATGAGTTGCTGCCATGTACTCATCTTTTGTCATGGACAAAGCAACCATAGGTTGTCTCTTACTCATCCAACTAATAGCACCACCAAACAATGTAAACACATAAGCACCGGTGGATCTCCTGCTGTCAATGTCACCTTCCCAATATGAATCCACAAATCTATGAATGTCAATAGAATGCGGAGGTCCTGTAACATTACCATGATAGCATATGGAATACTTGGAAGTACCCCTCAAATATCTGAACACTCGCTTAACTACATCCCAATGTACCCATCCAGGATTAGCCATAAACTGACTAAGGACTCCCACTGCTTGGGCAATGTCTGGTCTTGTGCAGACCATAGCATACATCAAACTGCCAATAGTACTAGCATAAGGTACTCTGTTTATGTCCTCCACATCACTAGGAGATTTTGGACAATCACTAATAGAAAACTTTATCCTCAAAGAAACAGGAACACACAATGGTCTACAATCTGCCATGCTAAACCTATCCAACATGGTCTTCACATACTTACTCTGGCTTAACCAAAGTTTTCTATTAGTTCTATTTCTTCTGATTTCCATTCCTAGAATGTACCTAGCTGCCCCTAAATCTTTCATTTCAAACTGTGCTACCAACTGAGACTTAAAATCAGAAATCATATTCTTACCCTTCCCAATGAGCAACATATCATCAACATATAATGCAACAATGAGAATACAATGACCATCATACTTATAATACACACAGTGATCTGATTTTGATCTCACAAATCTAATTGACAACACAAAGGCATCAAACTTCAAGTACCACATCCTAGGAGACTACTTCAATCCATACAAAGACTTCTTTAAGTTGCAAACCAAATTTTCTTTACCTTTCACCATGTAATGCTCTGGCTGTGACATGTAAATCTCTTCCTCCAAATCACCATGACGGAAAGTTGTCTTCACATCCATCTGCTCCATCTCTAAGTCATAAGCCATTGTAAGAGATAACAAGAATTGAATGGATGTTAGCTTTGCAACAGGAGAGAAGATCTCATCATAATCTATACCCTCCACTTGTGAATACCCCTTCACAACCAATCTGGCCTTATACTTCTCAACACTGCCATTTGCACCAAATTTCTTCTTGAACACCCATTTGCATCTAACGGGTTTCCGTCCAGGAGGCAAAGGCACCAAGTCCTAAGTTTGATTCTTTTCCATGGCCTCCATCCTCCATGGCCTCCTTCCAAGAACCTACATCTTTCATAGCCAAAGCCTCTGACATAGTTCTAGGTTCATCACTGTTAGTAAGCAAAGCAAAAGCACAACTAGAATCAAGCAATGTATAACCAAACCTCTTAGCTTGCTTCCTAATTCATGTGGACCTCCTTAAAGGCTGAGGTGGAGGTTCTACTTCATCTTCTAAACTTTAAGAGCTACTAGAGATCTCATCATTTTTAGGTCCAACATTGTCTTTCTGTTTAGTCTTCTCAGAGGTAGAAGGAAACTGAACAACATCATCTTTTTTTTCTTTTTCTTATGGCTGTAAAATAGTGGAAGAAGGTGTTAACTCTCTAAAAATGACACTTCTTCTATACAACACTTTTTCAGCCATAGGATTCCAAATCTTGTATCCTTTCACACCGACACCATAGCCAATGAAGATACACTTAACAACCTTGTTCTCCAATTTTGACTGCTTCTCCCTAAGCACATGTGCATATGCCTCACAACCAAAAACATGAAGATGCCTTATTGAAGGCTTTCTACCAAACCACACCTCCATGGGTGTCTTACCAAGAAGAGCTGATGTAGGATATCTATTTACTAGATAGCAAGCAGTGGCAATAGCTTCAGCCCAAAAATTTTGTTCTAGGCCAGCTCCACTAAGCATACTCGTAGCCTTCTCCATCAATGTCCTATTCATCCTCTTTGCAACTCCCTTTTGCTGAGGGGTGCATGGAGTTGTCTTATGTCTTTCAATCTCAAGTTCTTTGCAATATTTATTGAATTCTATAGAATAGAACTCACCACCGTTGTCAGTTCTCAAACATTTAATCTTGTTACCAATCTGATTTTCAGCAAAGTCTTTAAACTCCTTAAACTTACTATAGACTTCAGATTTGCTTCTGAGAAAATAAATCCATGTCCTTCTACTGTAGTCATCTATGAAATATATAAAATATATAGATTTTGATAATGAAGGAACATTAACAGGACCAAATACATCAGAATCAACAAGGTCCAACACACTAGAAGACTTGTGAGAACTCGAATAAAACTAAACACGGTTTTGTTTTCCATATATGCAATATTCAGAGAAGTTGAACTCAAGATTACAATCATCTAACCCCTCAATGAGGTTTTTATTTTTTAGGGTTCTAAGACCCTTCTCACCAATGTGGCCAAATCTCTTATGCCATAACATTGTCTTTTCAGCAGGAAGCTTAACTTTTAAAGCATGAATACAACCATCAGGACTAGATACAACAGATTTCTTCACTGCTGGTTCAGATGGTGGGGATGAAGTGACTGCTGCCCTTTTCCTTGATTCAGAAGAACTATTGCATTGTGAAACGTTTGCCTCCAGTTGAAATAGAGTACCTGTCCTAGTACCCTTAGCAAGCACCATAGCTCCTCTAGTCATCTTGCATCCTTCTTTTGAAAAGATAACCTGCACACCTGCATCATTCAACATACTTATAGAAAGTAGGTTCCGTGCTAAGCCTGGGATGTGCATAACCCCATAGATCCCCTTCACTCGTCCATTAGGGAATCAGATATAGACTCTTCCATGACCAACAATCTTCAGATGAGAGTCGTCACCCAGGTACACCCTTCCACCATCGAACTCCTCATACTTAGTAAACTAGTATCAATGTGAGTCATGTAGAATGATGCACTAGAATCAATTAGCCCCACATCATTAGATGCATGGGTTGCTAGGGCTGTAATGAAAGCATCACCATCATCTTGTGACTTGTCAGAATATGAATCTGGGTTCTTCTTCTTCTTTTTCTTTTCCTCTTTGCATTCCTTTTAGAAATGCCCAGTTTTGCCACAGTTCCAATAGAGAACCTTGGACTTTCCAGGAGATTTGGATCTCCCACGGGATTTGGATCTACCCTTCTCAGCTTTCTTGTCCTTCTTTTTCCCTTTCTCCTTGGGTCTTCCACGAACTGCAAGAGCCTCTTTGGTTACCTCAGAAGACTTTCTCTACATCTTTTCAGACAACAATGAAGAAACCACTTCATCCATTTTAAATTTAGATGTGGTGCTTCTAATAGCCATGACAAGATGATCCCATGAGTCCGGCAAAGAACAAATCAAGGTCATACAATGATCCTCCTCCTCCATCTTCACACCAATGGATGTCAATTGTACAACCAACATGTTGAAAGCATTCATATGATTTGCAATAGATCTTCTATCCTCCATTCAAAGATAATACAACTTCTTTCTCAGAAAAAGTTTGTTAACCAAGGATTTGGCTTGATACATATCTCCCAACTTCTTCCAAAGCAAGTTTGTAGTTTTCTTCTCATGGACATTTAACAGAACAAAATCAACAAGACTAAGTCTTATGAGACCCTTAGCCTTCCAATCCTTGAGATCCCAATCAGCTTGTGACATTGCCATAGGTTTTGTGCCATCAACAGTTTCCCATAGGTCTCGATCAACAAGCATGTCTTCCATCTTGAGCTTCCATAACTCAAAATTATTGCCATTTAATTTCTCCACCTCTATCGTTCTGGATGTCCTTGCCATCTCCTTGCTGCAATAAGATTCAGAATACTCTACATAGACTCCCACTCAACTTAAGATCAGCTCAAAAAACCCCCACCCAACAACTAGGACCAAAGGTGATCAAGCTCTGATACCAACTGAAAGGAAGCTAGGTGTGCAAAAATTGCTTCCTACACTAATATAATAAGGGGAGAGCTATGAAAATTCAATTTAATATTTAAAATTACAGCAACATGAAACATATAATAGAGATATTGCAGCAATACACATAGAACTAGAAAGAGACAGAAGAAAAGAGACGAGATTTAACGTGGGGAAAACCCTTATCGGGTGAAAAACCCCACACTCGAAAACCTGCACAATGTATTATCAAAACTGATTATAGTTTACAATACACTTGCAATGCAAGCTCTCAATAGTCTTCGACACTCATATCTGGAGTCAATCTGGTAGCATAACAGTACCTATCAATCACATTATGCAACTCCTCCTCAAAGTACCTATTTATATAGAAAATACAAGGCAAAACATGGCTTCACATTGGGATGGGCATCCAACATGGCCTCATGGTCCAAATCCCACACCTATGGACACTTGTCCAATAATGTAAGATGCCCCTGACACTTGTCAAGTCACCTCATCCCAAAGAAGTCACCTATTTCCAATATGGGCTTTGATAGATGCTCTTACAACTCTTACAACCCTCATAGAATCTATTATAGCTATCATAACTTATAGCTGTAAGAGAATCTATCATACATAGGCTATAAATAGCATATTCTAACACAACATGTCATAGTCTACCTTGGGGCACCCAAAGATGCCTTTTTCAAAGATGGTTCTTGACACATGTCTTCACCTGTCTTACAAGCTCCTATTTTTGACTCTTACATGTCATAACTTCATCATAGGAATCCGTCATAATTGTTTCGGTCAACATTCCCTTACACAACATCCAAGATGCTGACACATGGTAAAATATTCCTACCACTAAGTGGGACGCTTATCTCCTCATGTGAGGACAAAATTACACGTGGTCATATGCCATGTAGGATGACACATCACCGTGCCAACTCCCACAATATGACAACATAGGATTTGCATCCAAATTATACAATCGGTAATAAATAAATAAATACAATGACATAATATAAGGAATTACCAAGGTTGAGACACCTTAATTCCCAACACATACAGTGTTTGCATCCTGTGCTTCAATGGAGTTTGTTTAATGAGATTTTGGGCATATTGTTCAAATGATTTGCATATTTATTGATGATCGGTAGTTATTGAAGGAGTTAGAATAGATTTTAGAAGCTTAGAAGAAGTTTAATGCAGCCGTACATCCATTAATGTTGGCTGTACTTCTCTTGGAGCAATCATACCATTTCTTGAGGGTAGATTTTGGGTGTTTTGCTAAGTTTGGTCATTCATACTTGGGCATTGAGGAGGAATAAGGGTTTGTAGATCAGAATAGAGATTAGCAGTGAGTTCTCAGTGGTTTTTGGACTGCATTTAGTGTATCAGCCTAGCCATACAGCTATAGGAGGGACGTGGGCTTGCTGGGAGTCCTTACCTTGTGATTTGTAGTGTATATCTTCTCTGTTTTTGGTGTCTAGAGTCTCTTTTGCATTGTAATACTCTGAATGCCAAATCTTGCATTATCTTGGAGTTTTTGGATGAATTTCTATGCTACCTAGTTGCTAGTTCAGCTTCAACACATGTACAAAGTTGCAAATTTCCATATGGGTATGTAATAGTAATTCATATTTGGTGATTCTATGATCTGGATCTCTCATTTTTTCTTCATATTTATTGTACTTTTTTTGGGTTTCACTTGCATGCTATATTCTCTATGTATTCTGGCAAGAAAACAAACACATCTCAAGAGAACTAAAACCCCTTCTGCACCTTCTCTCTAGTCTGAAATAACACATTAAAAAATAAAAATAACACTTAAAAAGATTTTAAAAGAACCAATAGGTACGGCACATTATAGTGGTATTAGAGCAGTGTATGCTGCCATCCTATGAGGTCAGACATAGACATGTAGATGATGAACTGAGACATGTAGCCTAGTACACATACATGTTCCCCATATTGATCCCTTTGCAGGTATAGATACAGTAGTGGTAGAGGAAATGGATGATAAAGACTAGGAAGAGCTTAGTATCCAAGAGATGCTAAATAATTTGTGGGGATAGAGAGAAAATATTAATCAGATGCAACAAACTATTAATCAAACAATACAGATGATGACCAATTATTGCCGCAAGAATCCTGGTATCAATAACAACAACAATGACAGAAACCATGGAGACAAGACCAATGGAGATAGGTATAGATACAAGGATAATGATGAAGAGAGAAAAGCTAAAAAAATCAAAGAAGGTTACAAAACTGAAGTGCCTATGGAAGAAAGGGTAGGAAGGGAAGAAGATTTGCAGCCTACAAATTATCACGAGAAGAACATAAATTGGCCTGTATATGAGGAAGGCACACTTGTGGATAATTTACATCCTACAAGCCATTGTGAGGGTTTGGATAAAGAAACATCATACATTACAAAAGATGAATACCGAAGGTTTCACAATGATCATGTGAAGGAAGTACATGCGATCATGGAGATTTCCACACCTATAAGGTCAAATCAAGGTATGGGTTCTTTGGATGTTACTAGCATTGTTTCATTACCTTTGCATCATATTGGCATGAAATCAAATGGTGGTCATAAGGGAAATTCTAAGATTTCAGCAGGAAGTGATCCAAGTGGATTAGATAATCTTGATTTGTCTTTACAAAATAAGGAAGTCATAGTTGTGCATGCATGTTCTAGCCCAGCCATAAAGGGAGATCATGAGGTAGAAGAATCTACCTACTACTTTGATGGTGGAGGTGATCATGAAGAAGTTGACTTGTGGAGGCGTGATCAGGGTATGTTACATAAAGACATTGGGTCCTATGAGCCTCATCATTTAGAGGAGCTAGCTGATTTGGGGAAGACTACAATAGAAATAATGGCACATGATACACTTAATTTTCCTTTGAAGACACCTCTTGAACCAACACTTGGCAATGGACAACTAGCAAAGGATGAAGTTTTGGTTGAGTTCCTTGAGGATGTTGCAGATAAGTATGATGTAGTTTCTAATTTTGTGTTTTATGACAACAGTTATAATGCTGAGCCTACTCATGAGATAGAAACCATTCCATGTGAGGATGATGGATGTGTGGAGTTCCCTAACGTTGACACTCATGATTTGGGTGCTAAAAATGAAGTATATGATGCGGATTCAACCTACAACAAGCCTAATTTTGCAAATTAGACCTTAGAAGATGTGAACAAATCAGAAAATTTACTTGATGGTGATGGGTCCCAAGATAGCTCTTTGGATGAACATGCATCTACTTTGGAGGAAGCTCAGTGTGTTGGTTGTCTTGGCATGTTGGCTATTTTTCCATTGATGTCAAAATAGTGGGTCTTGAAATGTTGTAGTTGTTAATTGATTTGTGCATGCAATAACAGAAGGATTCAAAGTACTTCTAGTGTAGTATTGGCAGGTACATACTGTTGGAACAATGCAAATAACTGAGAGGGGGGTGAATCAATTATTTTATAACTTTTATCTTTCTTGCTTTCTTATCTTATCTTATCATATAGTGCTCTATCAAAACATGGAAGAAAAGACAATCATAAGAACTAAAAAATGAAATCAACACATAACACAAGGATTTTTACGTGGAAACCCTGTTAAGGGAAAAGCCATGGGGTGACTAACCCAAGATTGTATTCTCTGTTAAAAGAATAAGGAGTACAAATTTGGCACTTGCCAATTAGGGCTCACTGCCTAAGCACACTGCTCATAAGAGGCACACTGCCTACAAGAGACTCACTATCTATAGAACTTACAAAAGATAATCAAGTGTTTGAATTGATGAGAAGCATCTACAAATGCAAGAGTTTAGTTCTGATTAGGCACAATATACTGATCAGATGCACTTCATTCTTCCTCTATTCAAAGTTGTTGTTCAGTCACATATAGGACTTGAATTTATGTTCCCACACTTATCCCTGCTTTTCTTTGCACCTTATTTCTTCACATCTTTGACACAAATCCTTACATGCTAGAATCCATCTGGTATATATATCCACATCAAGGATTTTCATCAACTTTCTAGTCAGCAACGAGAACACTCAAGATATTTGCAAGTTACTAATCTGTTGGCTAAATCCATGCTTAATTTGTGATGTGTATCAAAAACATAGGCATAGAAGTCATAAATCATGTTGGCCAACAATGTATAATCCCACAAATTGCTTGATCAACACATTTTACTTATCTGGATTGAAGTCTGATACTCTGCCGGTCAGTTCTTCCTCTGTCTACTCTGCCTGATTGGAACCCAACACTCAGATGCTCATATCTTTTTCTTGCTTTATCACCAAAGGCTAAATCTCTGGAGTACAGTAGTCATGATACCCCTCTTGACTTGTCCAAGTCTGCAACTTACTGAGTTACAACATCTGAGAGATCTGGACCTGATTGTCCGACCTTGTTACATAATTTTTTCTTGTTTACCGGACCAAAACAATCTTCAATCTGACTTATGGTATAGGCATACTATGTACTACGGATGTGTGTGATAGACTTTGTTACCATTAATGAAAACACTTATGAAGCCACACAGTGTCTCTTGCCAACAATCTCCCCCTTTGGCATTGATGGCAACACTTAGTGAAAAATGGCTAAGTGTCACAGTAACTCCCCCTTGGCTGATGCTTTGTCTTTTGCACTGTTATACTGGAACTCCCCCTTAGCTAGATTCCACATTTTTCACTACTCTTCACTCCCCCTTTGACATTAATGGCAAAGGGCGGAATCCGTATACCAAAATTTTGTAAAAATTATTCTATACATGGCCGCATAAGTATATATAAATCATATGTTATACTTACATATACTTACGTATATTTGCAAAAGTAGTCTTTAGCTATACAAACTCTGTGGCCCAGCTCTATTTCATCCTATCCAAAATGGAGATGTGACCACTCAACAAAAATGCATATGCTTCTACCCTTTGTAACTCTATTGGATCACTGGTCCGGGATGTGGTCTGAGCATCTGTCAAGACCTAATGCATTGCCTCTAGCTTAGGGATAATTATCCCTCTGAGGTCACCCATTCTATTCATTTTCTTCTTTTCTTTGTCCAGCCTCTTTATTTCATTTATGATAACAATAGCCTAGCATTCTTGATTCATTAGAGAGGAGGAAAGGGGGTCAAAATTCTGAACTAGGCTTGACAGTTTTTCTTCTTGTTCTTTTACTTTCTCCTCAATGTCTTTTGTCACTCTAGGCCAAGTCAGACAAAATTTGAATAGGTCACCACCATCTTTGAGAGCATTTTCAAGGCTCTTTATTCCAATATCTATAGTTTGCCTATCATTAGCAATAAGTCCTTACACCTCATTGAATCTTTTTCCCATAAACTCCTTCCGAACCTTTGCTTCTGCTGATTTCTCTAGAGATTCAAAATGAGTGTTAATAGAATTTACCAAAGTTTTCAAGTTACCGGATGGTGAGGCCAAAGGATCCTTTTGATAGGATGGCATGATCTTCTCCAGCATCCCAGATGCAATCTCCAATAGTTCACAGTCCTCCATGTGAGATTTCAAGAGTTTTTCTTTTTCTTTGGCTTGAGCAAAAGATGCTATTTTCATTGTCTGAACTAGGGAGAGAGTCAAAATTTAGTGGTCCTTGAAATAGCTCAGGTTCATCCAACTCAATCATTTCTCTGTCTAAGAAGTTCTTCACTGTCTCTGTAGTGTCTCTTGCTAGAGATTGAGACTTCTTTGAAATATCAGAAGAGTCATCATTAGTCTTTTCTGCTTGTTCTTCTTCTTTTCCCTGAACCTCTTCTTCTTGAATATTCTTCTCCTCTCTTCTACCTTCTCCTTCAGCTTCAAAGTCTGGAATAGCTGTAGTGGGATCTAGAAGAGAGATGTCACCTATGTTTACTGCTTCCTAAACTTCCTCTTCCAGAATAGAGGAATCTAAGTCCTTAGACTTCTCTTCATCTATTTTCTTTAATCCTTCTACATCCTTGTCAGAAGATTCATCATTGATTACATTTAATCCTTCGACATCCATGGTAGAAGGTTCTTCATTTGTTTCCTCTACAATAGGAAGATTGAATCTCTTCAAAGCATTTTGGAGGATATCTTTTGTTTCACTTGCTATTTGGTCAGTTTCTCCAAGCATGAGTTTATTCATTCTCACCTTACTTCGAAACTCATCCTTACAGTCCTTGAAAATCATGTCTATTTGTTTCAGAGTGATAGAAGGGTAAAGATAAATCATTATTTGGTCCTAGATTTCTAAGTCTTTAACCATTGCATTCTCTTTTCTCAGCTCAAGTACCTTTTCTAGGCTCTTAGGAATCAATGATATAATTTCAATGAAGGCTTTATTGCAAATGTTGAAGTACCTAACAGTAGCCTCTTCTAGAATTCTCTTGTCAGCATTATGGTATGCATCACAGAACTCAGTCACTGGCTACAGGTTCCCATCCATAGTAACTGCCTTGATGATGTCATCAATGGAAAGAATGGACTTTTCAACAAATTCCTCTGCCTTCTCTTCCTCATCTCTACCAGCAGAGAACTTCTCAGATGTTTTCTTCTTCTTCATTTTCTTGATTTCTTCATCTGATTCTGTTTCTTCATCATCCTTATGGTTTGTATATGTTCTTGAGGCTTTGGTCTTCATTCTCTTTTCACTTTTGCTGGATGGCTTGACTTCCAGTTTGGTAGCCTTTGAGCTTTTAGGAGTGACAAGTGCAGAGCTCTTGGAAGGTCTAGTCTAGGAATAGGCTTGCACCAGAATGTTTCCTTTCTTTGCTTCTTGTCTCTCTTTCTCAACCTTCTCCATTTTCTCTCTATTTGCATCTACAACCTCCTTTGATAAGCCAAATCTTTTGGCAATTTCTTCAACTTCCCTTCTTACTTTCCTCTTCATCTCCAACTATCTTAACTCAACATGTATTTTTATACTTAGCTCTTGAAAGGTGCCAACCTTTCTGCTTCAATGTCCTTAGGCTGGCTTAGCAAGTGTTGAATATGTAGCTCCAAGATTTTTTCATCGACCTCATATCCCATAGGCATTATCCACATAGTTCTTGGCTCAATTGCCTCCATTAGGCATTGATTAGTGTCAACCATAAAGCAAACTGTGTCCTTGTATTTCTCAACCATGGACTGTGGAATTCTCTCTCTGGCTTGCATCATGCTTCAGAAATTCTTAAAGTAACCCCAGAGGGCTATGTTTTGGGCTTGAGCATCATCAAGTCCATACATGTAATCTTTGATATGAATTGCAACCAGTTTGTCATTTTGCCAGACCCAACCATGTGATCCAGGTAGCTCATTCATATAATAGAAGAACATACATAGTATTAAACAACCATATTTAAAGGAATTTTTCTTATCTTTTTTGATCTTCTACAAGTTTTCCAACAGTTGATTTAGAAGAAGCTCACACAGATAATAATCTGCATCTTCCCTCAACATCTGACATGCAACATAGATTGTTGTACCAGACACAAAATTCTCTCTGCTCGAATGATAGATCTTGTAGCTGATTATAATTGAGGCAAACTTGATATCCAGATCTATGATGTCATCTATGGTCATTGCTCTTTTGTCAAATCTGGATCAGGTGGCTTTAGTTACTGTTTGGTTCTTCACAAATTTAAGTGCAGGTAACCCACTAGATGAATGCAGTCCGATCACTACCCTGATGGCATCTTTAGTTATCTTGAATGGCCTCATTAGCCACATAAAATTATCATGCATCTTGCTTAGAACATACCAGACCCAATCATCTTCTGCAAAACATGGAAAATGTATGCAATGTCTGAAGTGTTTGTCTCGGAGGGCCTTGAATTCAGGTTTGAGCTCAAAATTCTCATCTATTAGCTATTTGTGATCAATGTCCATCAATTTTGAGTCTCCAAATTCTTCAATGTTGGCATGGATATAAACCCTAACATCTTCTACATGCAACACTCCGTGCAAAATGATAGAAAATGCCCCTAAGGGATCAACTTTTAGAGATTTGTAAGGGTGTTTCTTGAATTTAGGTCTCGGCCTATCAGAAATATTGACAACCATTGGAGTAGCCATTTTGCAAGAGATTTAGAGAGAGATTTTTAGAATGGAAGTACCTTTTCACACTTTAGGGTTTGAAGCAGGAGCCGAAACAAATCGCTAGTTGAATTCAATTTTCAGTTGATCTTGAGTGAATTGTAGAAGCTTCTTTATAGAGCTCTTCTTTTCTTCTTAATGAGTGCAAGTGTGTAAATAATGAGTGAAAGAACCCTTTTATCCTTGCACAAACCCTAATTCCCTTTTGTAATAAATGCATAACTTAAGTTATCCGGTTGTCTTGTTTTGAGAGAGATCTTCTTGAATCACTACACCGAACTTAGAATCATTGTTAGTGAGGATTGACAACGTATCTTCTTTTCTTCAATCATGCCATGGGTCTGCAGATCAAAGCATTTCAATTATGAATCATACCAGATCTGTCTATGAAATTATTCTTTACCAGATAGCTGTTGGAACCAGATTAACTTGAGTAGTTAGAAATCTTGCAAAACTCCATGCAGATCTTTCACATTTTGACTAAAGGTTATTTGGAAGTTTTTCTAAGAACCCTTTAATCCGTAGTGTCAGATGTTTACTCAATGTGCCAAATTTAGGCACTAGCTGACTGGCTAAGGAAAATTATTTTTTTCTATGACTCCCCCTGAGCCAGAGCTCACCTTTTTAGTTTCTGGAAGGAATATCAGCATCAGATTCTGGTGCGGATTCATCCCCAATATTTTCTATACTCTTCTTTACCCAAATCTTGCTCATCTCCTTTTGAACTTCATCCGCATTCACTTTACCTTTGCCCTTATTTTGTTTCTGATCATGTTCCACCGGACCTTTTCTATCCTGATTTTTGCTTTTGCAGAATTTAGCAATATGACCGGATCTATTGCAATTCTAACATACAATATTTCTTTGCTTATTTGATTGATATCCTCTTGATCTACATTGATTAGCCATATGTCCCATTCTATTGCATGCAAAGCATCTACCATTGAATGAATTGTTTATTTGCATATTTCTGCATTCATGAGATTTGTGACCATACCTTTTGCAATTAAAACATTGTCTGGAGAAGGATGGATTATTCTGATTCATTCTCCTCCTGCACTAAGTTGCTTTATGACTGAAATTGTTGTAATTGAAGCAGTATCTATTGAAGGATGGATATCTTTGGGCATTTGGTTGCCTTACCAGAGGTCTTCTAGGCCTATTTTTTTGATTTCTTGATCCAAAGTTCTTTTGACTGGATCCAGAGCTTTCACCATTCTCATATCCCAAGCCACGCTTATCATCTACCCTCTTTTGGCTTTCAAGAAGAACTTCAAGTTGGGCTAAGCTTATCTTGAATTTTTCTTTGTATTCATTTGCAGTTTGAAGATCTTGTTTAAGAGTGTTTATCTGATTCTCAACTTGTTCTTCATTGTCTCTAGCTTCTTCAAGATTAGATTCAAGATGCTTGATTATTCTGTCCATTTTGTGGCAGTCCTCTATTTTCTCCTTGAGGGATTGTTTTAGATTGTCTTCAATCTTTCTTTTTTCTTCAATTTCTTGGGTGAATCTCATAACCCTTGATTCCATTTCATGCCTTACCATAATGACTTCTTTTGAAAGCTTCTCACATAGCTTATTTTTCTCATTCAGATCTTCATTAGTATCATCGACTTCACTCTAATTGGCTAATTTTTGAAGTAGTTCCTTTCTCTTTTTCACAGAAATACTAAGTTTTTCTTTTAGCTCATTTATGAATTCATTAGCTTGTTTGAGTCTTTCTCTCAAATTATTGACTTTAGAGTGGGATTGTTCAAGATCATCTAGGGTAGACTAGAGTTGTTCCTTCATACCATATGGATCCATTGAGATTCCTAGATCTTCCTCAAGATGTTAGGCTTTGTTCAGAGGAACCTTGCTTTGATACCAATTGTTGGAACAATGCAAATAATTGAGAGGGGGGGGTGAATCAGTTATTTTATAACTTTTATCTTTCTTTCTTTTCTTATCTTAACATTTAGTGATCTATCAAAACATGGAAGCAAAGACAATCATAAGAACTAAAAAATGAAATCAACACATAACACAAGGATTTTTACGTGGAAACCCTGTTAAGGGAAAAACCACGGGGTGACTAACCCAAGATTGTATTCTCTGTTAAAAGAATAAGGAGTAAAAATTTGGCACTTGCCAATTAGGGCTCATTGCCTGAGCACACTACTCACAAGAGGCACACTACCTACAAGAGACTCACTGTCTACAGAACTTACAGAAGATAATCAAGTGTTTAAACTGATGAGAAACATCTACAAATGCAAGAGTTCAGTTCTAGTTAGACACAATATACTGATCTAATGCACTTCATTCTTCCTCTGTTCAAAGTTGTTGTTTAGTCACATATTAGACTTGAATTGCTATTCCCACACTTATCCCTAATTTTCTTCACACCTTATTTCTTCACATCTTCGACACACACCCTTACATGCTAGAATTCATTTGGTATATATATCTGCATCAAGGATTTTCATCAACTTTCTAGTCGGCAACAAGAACACTCAAGATATTTACAAGTTATCAAGTTGTTAGCTGAATCCATGCTTGATTTGTGATGTGTATCAAAAACATAGGCATAGAAGTCATAAATCATGTTGGCCAACAATGTATAATCCCACAAATTGCTTGATCAACACCTTTTACTTATCCAGATTGAAGTCTGATACTCTGCCAGTCAGCTCTTCCTCTATCTACTCTGCCTGATTGGAACCCAACAGTCAGATGCTCATATATTTTTCTTGCTTTATCACCAGAGGCTAAATATCTGGACTACAGTAGTCATGATACCCCTCTTGACTTGTCCAAGTCTGCAACTTATTGAGTTACACCATCTGAGAGATTCGGACCTGATTGTCAGAGCTTGTTACATAATCTGTTCTTGTTTACCAGACCAAAACAATCTTCAATCTGACTTATGGTATAGGCATACTATGTATTGTGGATGTGTGTGATAGACTTTGTTGCCATCAATGACAACACTTATGAAGCCACACAGTGTCTATTGCCAACACATACAGTGTTGCAGGTACATACAATGTTGTTGATAACATGATGTCATGACATGATTGATAAGCATGAGAAGTGTTGTGATAAGATATTAACAAAGCTTCATGCATCAATCACAAGAGTACAAGAGTTGATTCTTTGAAGGTAGAGTTCACAAGAGTTGTTTCTTGTTACAATGTCTTCAATGCTTTGTGTCTTCAACAAGGAATCTTCAATGTCTTCAAGGCTCATACTCCAAAGATAAGTTGCAGTGATCAAAAGCTATGCTTTGAGTCTTCAATTCATCTGGTTGTCTTCATTTAGTCTTCATCTTGATCATTCTCATGGGGTCATCAGCTTGAGTTGGAGTTGAATTGTCTTTACCATCAGGAGATTTTGACTGGATTAATGTGTGTGCTTCATGGTCTTCATCTTAATAATAAGGACTCTTCCATGGTTGGGATGAATGCTTCATGCATGATTAGAGTTTGGTTCATATCTTGATGCAAGCATGATAAGAGTTTGGTTCATATCTTGATGCAATAGTGGTACTGTTGAAATGTGTAAGATAAAGTCAGATTTCCTTCATGTTGCTTCAAACAAGTCATAATTCATACTTCAAGGATTCACATTATGTTCATGTTGATTGTCATATTTTCAATGCTTCAAGATGTTATGAGATGCCAAAAAGAAGGGACAAAGATGTTGGTTGTGTCTTTCACAATATAACATAATGTGTTAGGGTTTAGAGACACAAACCCTCCTAAAACCTTAAGTTTTGTGAAGGCTCAAAACACTCGTATTCAAGTGTATACACTTTATGTCTAATTTGAAGATGATCGGTTATTATAGGTGGATGTCACTTAAGTGACAATGCTGAGGGGTCACCCTCATGTGGCAACTGGCTCTTCTTCCTAATGAGACCGAGAGACCCAACAAAGGTTTGTGAAATGGGCAATAAAAGCAAATCCATGGTTGCAATTTAATCTTTTTTGAGCACAATATCATCAATCAAAGGCTCAAACTCAAACTTGGTTCAAAAAGCAAATGGTTTTTTCTTCAGTCTTAAATTTGACAGGTGCTTTTCTTAAATGGCTTTTCAACTTCCTTGTTCAAGTATGTAACTAACTCAAAAGGCCAGGAAAATATATAAAAGAACTATGAGATGTTTTTAATTGTGTATTATTAGTGATTTAGTTTTAGAAGAGATATACCTACCTGCCCATGTACAGATTGTCCATATTCTTGTGATATAAACTATGTTTTGGAGGGTTTGAGGTTAAAAAGTAGGATTTGCAATGATTGAAAGAGGTTTTTGTCTGAATAAAGTGTGAATTGGAAGATGATTTTTCTACATAAAGGGCTTTGATAAAATGATCAGTCAAGATGATTTGTGAAGCAGACTCATGTTTATTTGAGTAGAGTTTCTTTAGTAAAATCTGTAAGAACATGATTATGAAGTTTATACCTTGAGTTTATTGTTGTTAATTTGTGAATTGATAAACTCAACATGCATGACCTAGAACTTTGTAATTGAAGGAGGGTTATGTCATTTGATGCATTATAGTGAATCAGGGAAACCCCCTGAGTTAACTTTTCTTTCTTATGTGCACTTGTATCAGCTAGTGAGGCACCTGATTGTCAGTGAGCCACTAATTGCCAGTGAGGCATCTAATAGCCAGTGAGGCACATTCTACCAATGAGGTATTTGTACTTGCCAGTGAGGCATTTTTTGAGTGGTTTTTTATCCCTATGAGGGTTTTTCATGATGCACTTGTATCAGCTAGTGAGGCACCTGATTGTCAGTGAGCCACTAATTTCCAGTGAGGCATCTAATAGCCAGTGAGGCACATTCTGCCAATGAGGTATTTGTACTTGCCAGTGAGGCATTTTGATTAAGCTAGTGAGGCATTTTCTGAGTGGTTTTTTATCCCTATGAGGGTTTTCCACTCATGAAAAACTTGTGTTATGGTTCATGTTGTTTATCTTTATGTGTGTGCCCTAATAATGTTTATAATCATACATGTTCATATGTATTTGGTAAACAAAGTTTCTCTCATTCTCTACCCAGTAGATCAAAAAGTGCAAAAGGTTTTAAAAGTTTATACAACACTGATTCACCCCCCCTCTCAGTGTTGTCCTATACTCCAACAAGTGGTATCAGAGCATAGGTTCCCTATAGAAGTCTAACAGGATTGGGTAGCTCTTGATTGTGGAGTACCATGGGAAAGTGTTAAAGAAATAGAGAAAAGAATTGAATGTCTAAAATTAGAGACAAAAATTATCAATTTGAGAAAAGATTATGAATGTCTCAAGGTTCTGTTCAAGAAATATCAGGAGTTTGAAGAAAGCGCAAACAAGTTGAATGACATGTTGAACAAACAAAAGCATTACAAGGACACTAATGGCCTAGGTTATGAAGGAGAGTGTTCGAAAGCAAGAAATGTACCTAAAAAGAAGATAGACTTGAATTATCATGCTGCTGCTCCAGAAGATCAAGGAGGAAGGACAATCAAGTCTACAAGATCTCTATCTACCAGGCACTCAATGAGGTACAATTATTCTCAATTTCATGGTTATTGTTATTATTGTCATGTTTATGGCCATAAATCAAGAGATTGTACAAGAAATTATAGAATGTATGAGAGACATGATCTTGTCAAAAATGTAAATAGTTCTTATAATATGCCTAGAAGAAATTATCCTTTCTTTGGTCTAGACAACATCATATGTTATAAGTGCAACTCTCCTAAGCATAAAGTATATTCTTGTAGAAACAGATTTATGGAACCACCTAGATATGTCAAGAAGACAAATACTTTGAGTAAAAGGAAGTTGCAAGAAACAATGAGCAAGTGGAAAAGGAAATATTCCAAGAAGACAAACATTTAGAAGGTTTAGAGAAGAAAGAAAAACTAGGAGAAGGATGAGTCTAAGCTTGTGCATACTGCACAAGTGACATCTATAAGTGCATAAAGAGAAGCATGAGGTAAGGGGGAGTAGGTTAGTATTTTATCTCTTAACCCCTTTGCAAAGGTCATGGATAGGTTTCAACACTATACTTGGCTGGAGTTCAATGATCATGTATACTTTTGATATCTTATGTCTCTTACTTCTGAATTAGTAAAGTGAATTGGATAAAAATAGGATAGTGCTAGTGCTTGCATGCATAAACTGTAGTAGGATAGTTAGTACTTTAGACAAGGATACAGTTGGTGAAATTTGTTCAGTATGGTTAGTTTGCATCAGTTTATCATGTTGACAAGAGATTTCAAGATGGTTCATGTTTTCAAGATGCTTCATACAAGGTTATTAGTTATTGAATTCTTGAGCTCATGTATTCAAGGGAAGTTTCATTATGATAGTGGTGATTACATTGATGTTGTGTTTGATGTGTGCTTATCACTCCTTAAGAGTAGTTGCTCAGAGTTGCTAACCCTGATGGTATTTATCAGTGAGATCTTGTGTTGTCTGCCATATGAAGTAGAATTGATAACATACTTGCATTATGCAAAGCAAGAGAAGTTCATTCATTCAGTAATGAAATATGCATAGAGTTGCATATGATCTTCATTCATCCACTGGTGTGATCAATTTTGTTGTTCATGCTTCATGAGGTTTTGTTCACATGACAAAATTTTGGTAGTGATCAAGGACTTCAGATAGTTTGATTGTATAAAGGAGACAGGTGGTTAATGTGGTACAAAGGTCAGTATTCTTGGGGTATGAAATTCTTTAAGTGCTCTGTCAGTATGTTTATGACAATAGTGCAGGTGCATGACAGATATTGTGAGCTTAGATTGCAGTTGTTGGTGCTTAAATATGTATATGCAAGCACCTTCCCAAAAAATCCACAAGTTCTAAGTCCTTGGGCCTCCTCAGCATTTTTCAACTTCAACATCATTTTTCTTCTGAGGAGGTCATCATCATCATATTTCTGGTTATCATCCTAATGTTGCTTGTGACGGTCATCATATTTTCTGCCTGCATGATCTTTCGCCGGGGTGATATTTTAACATCAGGTGATCTTAGTTAAGATCATCCTGATGATGTTGCTGCAAGGTTCTAAGTATGACCCGTTTTTCATCAGGGTCATTATATTTGAACATCGGGTGATCTTGGTTAAGATCATCCTGATGTTACTTTATCACTTCATGTTCTTTCATCGCCCAGTGCTGATATATGAATGTGATGGTGATGTCATCTGGATATGTGGAGATGTGCGGTATGCAGATATGATGCTGATGTCATCAGGATTTTTGTGGACATGCAAAATTTTCATCGGCCAGACATTTGGTATCGGCTAAGCAGGAGGATCTTCCTCTGATGCATCAGGTTATGCCGATGAAGGCAATTATCATGTGGGTGATATTGCAATATGTTGTTGACGTCAGGGTGATATATTTATTAGGTGATGAGGTCCAAATATGCTTTCCTGCAGGGTGATATTTTCTGCAGGGTGATATTTCATATCAGGGTGATGTGAAATATTGGGGTGATATTTTGCATATCGGAGGATGTGTGTAGGGAGAGCCGTCGGCATGACTTTGGTCATCGGCATGTTAGGAATGTGTTGCTCTGATATGTTGGGTCCTCTCGATGAAGGATGTTCATTGGCAAGATATGTGATGTCGGGAGGACAAGCAAGTGGTTTGCCGATGAGGAGGGTCTAGCCGATGGAAGATGATGAGGTTTATATTGGTGTCATCGGGAGCAAAAGCACCGACATCATATATGCTCGTGGCCCAGTATATAAAGTGTTGAGAGGTCACCGCGGGGTGCATGTGGGATAATTAGTTCCCACATAGATTTGAAATATCAGGATGATAAATCTTGGCGGGAAACGGTTGTGATGCACAGTATGATGTTTTTCCCAAGGCCGCGAGTTGGTGCGCCATTAATGGCAGATCTTATAGGGTATGGGCGATGGTGTGGACAGATTAGGTACCTGATTGAAGTTGTACATCCATGGGCGGCAGCACAAGGCTCGAGACCTTTCCCTGTCTCCTCTTCCACCTGTTGCATTGAATGTTTGAGTGCCATTTCCTCAGAATGAACTATATCTGGCAAACTTTTGAGTCACCCAGTGATTAATGCTGAGTACCTGCCTTGCTGTATATAGCAAACTGTGTTGCTCATTTGTTGGTTGTTGAAAGCCTGGGTAATTTTTGTGTAAATAACGAAAGACAGGGCATGACCCTAGTTGTTCTATCCCATTTTGGAGTTTATGAGTTGCAACATGAATGTATTTTGCACATATGTTCATTTTCAATGTTGATTTTATATGAGAAATGCTTCATTGCATGTGTTTATCTGCTTGTCTCCATTTGCTGCATGTTATTCTCCTTCTTCTGAATCTGGTTGCTAAGGGTTTCTTAGGTTCTAGGGTATGGTTTTCTGTATCACATGTTTGATCTCTAACTTCCATTCAAGGAGTGGATTAAATTATTTTAGGTTGAGCATGGGGAAGGCTGCATGTCAGTAGGGATATCTGTAAGTAGAGGCAGCTAAATACCCATCCTTGGGTGATGTTTGTAAGGCAAGCATCAAGCTCAACCCCTTGAAACTTGAATGACAAGTTGCAAACCATCTGTTGTATATGTCTAGTTGACTCCTTGCCCTGAGATAGGCACTGGTCTATTCCTGGGTCAGTAGTTATGAGCCAAAACCCCATGTCTTGCATCCAAGACATCATGTCCAACCATTTTAACACCTCCACCCGTTAGTTGTAGGAGTAGGATTAGGACCCTTGCATACTCTCATATCCAACTAGACACATATGTCCAAGAATGTTGCTAACCTTGTGATCTATCATGTAGATCTTGGTCCATACATGAGAGTATTCTGCCTGTTATTGTCAAGTTAGATCTTTCTATCATTGAGCTAGTCAAGGTTACATCTTTATCTATAGGGATAACCCCCTTGGTGCGACAGAAACAGAAGTGAAGGGGAGGAGCTCACACAACCTCCTGTATAAGTTGGCTAAATCTACACATGCATAGGAACTGGCAAACCCTAATGTTGGTTCAGAAGAAAAAACCAACAAAATGGCGACTTCACTGGGGATGATTTGATGAAAATAGAATATATTTTATCCATTCGAGTCACCAATAAAATGGCGACTCCGCTGGGGACTGATTTGAATGTGTTATCCTGCAATCTCTGGTGAAGTTTGCCTTGCTCTACTGGTGGAATGAACTCAGAAAAATATATGGTAAGCTTTTGGCTGTTGTAAATTTTGTCCTCTCTGGAGAGGTGGTGACTCTACAAAAAGATTTAAGTGCACATGAAAGGTAGATGTATGCTATGTGATGAGAGATGTTCATATTTCGGCATTTGGATGAGAAAAGGTACCTAGCTTCTTCCCCTTTATATTTGCTATTTACTGCATAAGTTACATGCCAAGGGAAGCCTTAGGTTTAGGCAGACAAAGGATGTCTAAGAGTGAGATTTTTATGAATCCAAATATGTATTATCCCATACTCAGTCAAGAAGGGGGTGATATGTTGAATAAAAGAATAGAAGAGATAAAAAATAGGTTGATATTCTTAGAGGCTAGGTAGGTCCTGTTAAATAGCAGTAACCCTGTTATGTCTGCCAGTCAGAAGACTAAACCTCTTGTTAGCCCTTTTGATCCTTTGTGTGACCAACTAGATTTGTCATGGGTTGATCATCAAGTTGAGGTGTCTGGTTCTGAAGATAATGAAAATGTATGTTCTGCTACCCATGAACTAGTGGTATACCACGATGAAGCTGAAACACTTGGATCACCCATTTATGACACATGTGACGATGAGGATTTGTCTGAGTATGGTGATGATTTGAGCCCTGTTGTTGATTTAGATTCTGTTTCTCATCCTGATGAAAGAGAGGCCAACATACATCATGAAGGATATGGTAGAGAGGTGCCAGAGCCTGATCTTTTCCAGTTTGTTGTTGCCGGTTGTGTGCATAATGTGCACAGTTATGAATTTGAAAGCTTCTCCTTTGATATGCCAGCTCATGAAGAGAGCCCTAATTTTCCTAGCTGCGTGCTGGACTTTGAGTATTTTTAGTTCTCAGTCCAACTAGGAGATCATTCTGCAATGCATATTGCTGATGTAGATGATAAGTGCTATATGCCATATGAATATACATTGCCTGATAAACATTGCACCCACATGTTACATGATCCTGAAGGTTGTTTGCATAGGGCTGACAGTGACAAGCCAAATCAGAGAGTTGAAAATGCAAATGACCAAGTTTATTTGTGGGTGGATAATTGCAGTATCTCCGAGTTTGATCTAGTGCATGCAGATGAGAACAAGATATTTGACAAAGGGAGATACATGTATTTCTTTTCTTGGTGGCCTTAGGCCATCAAGTGTGTTTGGTGATGCAGATCATTGTGACTTCATGACTCTATTGCCCAATGGATAGGGGACTGGTTTGCATCCCAGAAATCTGAGGTCCTCGCCATGCCTGCAAGAGGCATGCGTCCCCAGACAGAGCCTGTGTTGGTGCTTAAATATGTATATGCAAGCACCTTCCCAAAAAATCCACAAGTTCTAAGTCCTTGGGCCTCCTCAGCATTTTTCAACTTCAACATCATTTTTCTTCTGAGGAGGTCATCATCATCATATTTCTGGTTATCAACATAATGTTGCTTGTGAGGGTCATCATATTTTCTGCCTGCATGATCTTTTGCTAGGGTGATATTTTAACATCGGGTGATCTTAGTTAAGATCATCCTGATGATGTTGCTGCAAGGTTCTAAGTATGACCTATTTTTCATCGGGGTCATCATATTTGAACATTGGGTGATCTTGGTTAAGATCATCCTGATGTTACTTTATCACTTCATGTTCTTTCATCGCCCAGTGCCAATATATGAATGTGATGGTGATGTCATCCGGATATGTGGAGATGCGCGGTATGTAGATATGATGCTGACGTCGTTAGGATTTTTGTGGACATGCAGGATTTTCATCGGCCAAACATTTGGTATCGGCTAAGCAGGAGGATCTTCCTCTAATGCATCAGGTTATGCCGATGAAGGTGATTATCATGCGAGTGATATTGCAATATGTTGCTGACATCAGGGTGATATTTTTATCAGGTGATGAGGTTTGGATATGCTTTCTTGCAGGGTGATATTTTCTACGGGGTGATATTTCATATCAGGGTGATATTTTGCATATTAGAGGATGTGTGCAGGGAGAGCCATCGGCATGACTTTGGTCATTGGCATGTTAGGAATGTGTCGCTCCGATATGTTGGGTCCTCCCGATGAAGGATGTTCATCGGCAAGATATGTGATGCCGGGAGGACAAGCAAGTGGTTTGCTGATGAGGAGGGTCTGGCCGATGGAAGATGATGAGGTTTATACTGGTGTCATCGGGAGCAAAAGCACTAACATCATATATGCTCATGGCCCAGTATATAAAGTGTTGAGAGGTCACCACGGGGTGCATGTGGGATAATTAGTTCCCACATAGATTTAAAATATCAGGATGATAAATCTTGGTGGGAAACGGTTGCGATGCACAGTATGATGTTTTTCCCAAGGCCGCGAGTTGGTGCGCCATTAATGGTAGATCTTACAGGGTATGGGCGATGGCTTGGACGGATCAGGTACCCGATTGAAGTTGTACATCCACGGGTGGTGGCGCAAGGCTCGAGACCTTTCCCTGTCTCATCTTCTACCTGCTGCATTGAATGTTTGAGCGCCATTTCCTCAGAATGAACTGTATCTAGTGGACTTCTGAGTCACCCAGTGATTAATGCTGAGTACCTGTCTTGCTATATATAGCAAGCTGTGTTGCTCATTTGTTGGTTGTTGAAGGCCTGGGTAATTTTTGTGTAAATAACGAAAGACAGGGCATGACCCTAGTTGTTCTATCCCATTTTGGAGTTTATGAGTTGCAACATGAATGTATTTTGGACATATGTTCATTTTCAATGTTGATTTTATATGAGAAATGCTTCATTGCATGTGTTTATCTGCTTGTCTCCATTTGCTGCATGTTATTCTCCTTCTTCTGAATCTGGTTGCTAAGGGTTTCTTAGGTTCTAGGGTATGGTTTTCTGTATCACATGTTTGATCTCTAACTTCCATTCAAGGAGTGGATTAAATTGTTTTAGGTTGAGCATGGGGAAGGTTGCATGTCAGCAGGGATATCTGTAAGTAGAGGCAGCTAAATACCCATCCTTGGGTGATGTTTGTAAGGCAAGCATCAAGCTCAACCCCTTGAAACTTGAATGACAAGTTGCAAACCATCTATTGTATATGTCTAGTTGACTCCTTGCCTTGAGATAGGCACTGGTTTGTTCCTAGGTCAGTAGTTATGAGCCAAAACCCCATGTCTTGCATCCAGGACATCATGTCCAACCATTTCAACACCTCCACTCGTTAGTTGTAGGAGTAGGATTAGGACCCCTGCATACTCGCATACCCAACCAAACACATATGTCCAAGAATGTTGCCAACCTTGTGATCTATCATGCAGATCTTGGTCCATACATGAGAGTATTCTGCCTATTGTTGTCAAGTTAGATCTTTCTATCATTGAGCTAGTCAAGGTTACATATTTAGCTATAGGGATACCCCCCTTTGTGCGGCAGAACTAGAAGTGAAGGGGAGGAGCTCACGCAACCTCTTGTATTAGTTGGTTAAATCTACACATGCATAGGAACTGGCAAACCCTGATGTTGATTCAGAAGAAAAAACCAACAGTAGTGATGAGTGGTACCCTGTTTGAAGTTCAAGTTATGATGATAGTGCAATGTCTTATCATTGATGATAGACCTCAAGGTTCATTATCTAGAGGTTATTGTTTATGTCTTCATCATTTCTTTATCATTCTACTATGTTTCAAAGATTGCAGTGATAATATCCTCATATGATTTGCTTCTTCATGTGGTGGTTTGAAGATGGAAGTATTTAGATATTCATTTGAGGTTGTCATGGTATGATGAATCTTTAGAGTGGTTTCATAGTTGTCATGGTGTCTTGAAGCTGTCATATGATAGTGATAGGTTTTAGTGTTTATACCAATTGCTATGGTTCAGTTCAGTGGTGATACTTCTATGTTTCATGTTGATGCTTGATTCTTGTCAAAGTGAAAAATGATAGAGGATTTGTAGTGACACTTGTGTTGGTGTTGATGTTTGCTTATTGATGACATTAGAGAAGTTCAAAGGGTTTAATGTTGACACTATGCAGGAGAAGGTTTATAGGCTTTGTCAAGAATGTTGCAGTGCTTTATGTTGTAGTTTATTTTTATCCTTTTGACAGTGGTAGTATGATTTTATTGTCAGTCTAGTCAATTGTGATACAGTGTTCCAACATTGGTAGAAATGCAGATGCATGCTAGAGTTTAGTGTTTAACTATGACACTACCCTGATCACTGTGCTATATTCTAGTGATACTGCTTTGTCTATAAATATTTTTTTGTGTAGTTTGCAAGAAAGGAGCTGTGATCTATAGGGATGTAGTTTGACATTGAGAACACAGTGATGACAACTACTGTTTTACAAGTTAAAGACAATCTTAACTAAGGTAATGGTAAGACCAAAGAGACTTCTTAAAGAAGTCAGGAAACTTTAGTTGGAAAGGGTTAATTGTCTATGCTCTCTGATGACAGTGTTTTTGTGGTATGACACTAAAATTGCTAGCAATAATACTATATGGACTTTATGCTATATGGATTTTTAGTGAAATTGTTGGGCTTTATCAATAAAATTCATCTCTGAGTACTTTGGTCTTGATCTTTATGCATTCATCAATGAAATTGCTTTTATATCTCTATAATGGGATAGCAGTGCTTATAGTGTAACATGAGTTTTAATACTCTGAGCAGAGTAGTGGTGGAGAAGACAGTAGCGTATTGTAAAAAGTGGACAATTTTACGATCATCCCTATCATTCCTCTTTACAATGTCAAAGGAGAAGTAGAGTGTTCTGAAGGTATCAGTGATATAGTGATTTTGTTAGTTGGATCAAACTTTAGTAAGTATTTGGATAAAGATCTGTTGTATGGTGACTGTGATTTCTTGTCACAAGATTGTTAGGACAATGTTTTGTGTCCTTTATGTTTGCAAGACTGTGATGTTGTACCTTTCTTTCAAAACAAAATGAGTATTTCATACTATGTGTTTTAGGGGTAGCTTATTCAATTCTTTGCCATTGTTGTCAAAAAGGGGGAGATGGAGATTGTTGATATGTTGTTGCAGGTTGAAGCTGATATTTTGATATCAATGCCAAAGCCAAGGGGGAGTTTGTTGGTTGTCTTGGCATGTTGGTTGTTTTTCCATTGATGTTAAAATAGTGGGTCTTGTAATGTTGTAGTTGTTAATTGATTTGTACATCCAATAACAGAAGGATTCAAAGTACTTCTAGTGCAGTATTGGCAGGTGCATAGAGTGTTGTAGGTACATATAGTGTTGTTGATAACATGATGTCATAACATGATTGATAAGTATGAGAAGTGATGTGATAAGATGTTAACAAAGCTTCATGCATCAATCACAAGAGTACAAGAGTTGATTCTTTGAAGGTAGAGTTAACAAGAGTCATTTCTTGTTACAATGTCTTTAATGCTTTGTGTCTTTGGCAAGGAATCTTCAATGTATGGGTTGTCATGCTCATGCTCCAAAGATAAGTTGTAGTGATCAGAAGCTATATTTTGAGTCTTCAATTCATCTTGGTTGTCTTCATTTGGTCTTCATCTTGATCATTCTCATGGTGTCATCAGGTTGAGTTGGAGTTGAATTGTCTTCACCATCAGGAGATTTTGACTGGATCAATGTGTGTGCTTCATGGTCTTGATCTTCATAATAAGGACTCTTCCATGGTTGGGATGAATGCTTCATGCATGATCAGATTTTGGTTTATAACTTGATGTAAACATGATTAGAGTTTGGTTCATATCTTGATGCAATAGTGGTACTATTGAAATGTGTAAGATAAAGTTGGATTTCCTTCATTTTGCTTCAAACAAGTCATAATTCATGCTTCAAGGACTCATAGAATGTTCATGTTGATTGTCATATCTTCAATGTTTCAAGATGTTATGAGATGCCAAAAAGAATGGACAGAGATGCTAGTTGTGTCTTTCACAGTATAACATAATGTGTTAAGGTTTAGAGACACAAACCCTCCTAAAACCTTAAGTTTTGTGAAGGCTCAAAATGCATGTATTCAAGTGTATACACTTTATGTCTAATTTGAAGATGACTGGTTATTATAGGTGGATGTCACTTAAGTGACAATGTTGAGGGGGCCGCCCTCATGGGGCAACCAACCCTTCTTCCTAATGAGACTGAGAGACCCGGTAAAGGTTTGTGAAATGGGTGGTAAAAGAAAATCCATGGTTACAATTTAATCTTTTCTAAGTGTGATATCATCGATCACAGGCTCAAATTCAAACTTGGTTAAAAAAAAGTAATTTTTTCTTCAGTCTTAAATTTGACAGGTGCTTTTCTTAAACAGATTTTCAACTTCCTTGTTTGAATATGTAACTAACTCAAAAGGCCAAGGAAATATATAAAAGCACTATGAGATGTTTTTAACTATGTATTATTAGTGATTCAGTTTCATAAGAGATATACCTACCTGCCCATGTACGGATTGCTCATATTCTTGTGATATATACTATGTTTTGGAGGGCTTGAGGTTAAAAAGAAGGATTTGCAATGATTGAAGGAGCTTTTTGTTTGAATAATGTGTGAATTGGAAGATGATTTTTTTGCATAAAGGGCTCTGATAAAATGATTAGTCAAGATGATTTGTGAAGTAGACTCATGTTTATTTGAGTAGAGTTTCTTTAGTAAAATCTGTAAGAATATGATTATGAAGTTTATACCTTGAGTTTATTGTTGTTAATTTGTGAATTGATAAAATCAACATGCATGACCTAGAACTTTGTAATTGAAGGAGGGTCATGTCATTTGATGCATTATAGTGAATCAAGGAAACCCCCTGAGTTAACTTTTCTTTCTTATGTGTACTTCTATCAGCTAGTGACACACCTGATTGTCAATGAGACACTAATTGCTAGCGAGGCATCCAATAGCCAGTGAGGCACATTCTGCCAGTGAGGCATTTTCTGAGTGGTTTTTCATCCCTATGAGGGTTTTCCACTCATGAAAAACTTGTGTTATGGTTCATGTTGTTTATCTTTATGTTTGTGCTCTAATAATATTTATAATCATACTTGCTCATATGTATTTGGTAAACCTTTGAAGTTTTTCTCATTCTCTACCCAACAGATCAAAAAGTGCAAAAGGTTTTAAAAGTTTATACAACACTGATTCACCTCCCCTCTCAATGTTATCCTATACTCCAACACAGTGTGCAATGATTATGTCCAATCAACAGCTTCTATTATGTCATTGGAGCAATCCTGTGAGGTACATAACAATAGTACCATTGTTGAGGAAGTGTGTAGAGCTGATGGCACACATGATGATGCTTGTCAAATAGTGAGTGATGATGATTCAATCTCTTACCAAAGTGTAGATTACAAATCAGAAAATTTGTGCGGAGATGATTTGTCACTGGGGTCTCATCATTTGGTAGGGCAATTGAAGGTGAATGAAGGCATGATTGATTTAGTCTTAGAACACTTTGATGTTGTTTAGTAGTTGGTGGCACATTGTTGTTGGACTCCAGGTATATATGATCACCTTGATAGTGGACTTTCCCTTGTCAAGTTTTAGGAACTTAGAGAAGCAGTTGGGATAATGAAGAATAATTACCTAGAACTATTACCAGATAGAGACCATCTTCTCATTCTTGATGGTATGTATTATGATGCTCTAAAGGGAAAGGAAGAAGAGGTTGATGATCTCACCTATGAGCTCGAGGTCATCATAGAGTCCTTGAAGAGTGCTCAAACAACTCTTCAGGAGCTAAAGTTATGGATAGATGAGCTTACCATGGAGTTAAGATTGGCGCAGTACTCATCACCTACAGATACAATTCGGATATCTACAATAGTTTTTTGTGATGAGCATACATCCATGGATTGTGGTAATGAGTATGTGGAGGATGTGACAACATTCATTTCATTTACTAGTGCAGGTGACAGAGATGGGATGAGTGCTGTTGGTTTTTTCCCAGACTGGATGCTTATTCCCAGATTTCCCTACAAGGTAGCCATCAGTGATCAACAGGATCTCTGGGCCAGGGGCCAACAGTGTAGGAGATAGACTCTATATTTTATCTCCTCTTCTTCTTCAGGCTCTGCAAAACCTAGGGGGGTATTCCCTACTCAACACCCATGATAATGTGCATACTAAGGCTGGGATGCTGACAGAAAGCAGATGAGTCCTCCTGTAAGTAGACCAAAACTTAAAGATAAGAGCAAAGGGGCTAGCTTTGGGCCTATTCGCAGTTGTAGACAGAGGACTGAGGATCCTAAAACTAATTCTAATGTCCTAATGGTTGTTTTAGATTTCAATTTTGATTTTAAGTTTGGATGCAAAGCTGGACATGGTTGTAACACAAACACAAAGCCAGATTGGTGCCTATCCAGGGCCTGGAGTCAGTAGACATACACCTGTGAATGATCAGCATGAACAGCTAAAACTGAATTTCAGGGGGATATATGTGATACCTGCCTTACAGATATCTCCCAAACAGAGTGTTAAGCTATCTATACTTATGGCATCCCTACTGTAGTATACCCTTCCCAATGTTTAATCTGAAAACAATTTAATCTACCTTTGAGCAGAAGTTAAAAGATCAGACATTCAACACAGGAATTCTATGTTCTAGAGTCTCAACATTCCTTAAATACCCAGACTCAGAAGAAAGATACATGCAATACTGGAGACAGAATTAACAAAACACATGCTAACATAGCATTTCTCATATAAATTTAACCATGAAATCAGTGGATTCATGCAAAAACATACAACTGGAGATACATAAACTCACAGGTTTAGCTGTACAGAGCAACCAAAATGAACTGTATTGTGTTACAGAGCCAAAATGTTCAACTTTCAACAACCTCAGAAATGAGTAACACTTCTTGTTTTTAACAGCCAGGTAGTGTACCACAGTAATTAATTACATGGTTATTACAAAAAATCTGCCAGATACAGTCCTCAGAAGGAATGGCGTTCAGAAAATATTAATGCAGCAGACAAAGGGGAGCCTCGAGCCATGCGCTACTATCTGGGGTCTTCATTCAAAAATTGGGCGACCTGACCATGTGTACCATTGTCCACATCCCTGCACTGTCGCCATTAAGGGTCTCAACCACCCGCGGCCGCTTGAAAATCGTCACAACAGTCGAACAGAAGTTTCCCGCCAAAACAGATCGCATGTTCAAATTGTGGAAAAAGAATAGTCCCACATGCATGGTGAGGAGAACACACTAGGGCTTTAAAAATAGGGCCGCATGCATACCAAGTGTCGAGCGCTTTTGCTACGCTCGACACACATGCCTTCGTCAAAAACCCATCGCTCAGACCTAAGCCATCGGCTTACCTCAAAAATCTCCCACCGACAATAGTAGTCTGGCCGATCGCAAACTCCACATTCGCTTCATCGGCCAGAGATTAACCATCGGCCCATCCAAAAGATCCCTCGCCGACACCACTAGTCTCACCGAAGCCAAGTTACTCCGATGGCCAGCTCGCACCCCGTTAGCGGTTACCAAACCACTGCCATCGGCCAGACCAACACCGTCGGCCTGGCAAAAAGTTCCATCGCCGACACAGCCAGTCATGCCGATGAACATCCTCGAGCCATCCACCATCAAGCCATCGGCCCAACTCCTACCGATAGCCCACCTCCGTCGGTGAGACCACCATCATCGGAACAACTGAAAAAACCCTGGCCGATACCTCACGTCATACCGAAGACCAACAAGCCACACTCTGCCCTTTCGTCGGCCAGACACACACCGATGACTCTTCATCGGCCAAGCTCCTCACATCGGCAGATCAAGAAAATATTTCACCGATAACCAAAGTGTTGGCGATGACTTCCCGAAACTCCCGTCGGCCAGACCATCCATATCGGCCAAAAACAAATGAAGCATGCCGATAACAACGATCACCCCGATACACATATCCCTCGGCGAGACACATGCCGATGACACTTCATCGGCCAAACATCCATTGTCAGTAGAATAGGAAAATGCTTCGCCGATAGTATAAAACACACCGATGGCACCATCAGTAAGAACAATCCCGTCGGGGAACCAGAAAAAAGACATGTCGATGGTGAACGTCACGCCGACGGTAAATCACTACCACCAACTTGATCACCAAAACGCCTGCGAGGTCACGCCGATGGGAAAGAATACATAGGGCTTAAGTGAAGAAACCCTCCAACATGCAAGCTCAACCTCTAGGCCAAAATGGGTACCAACAAGTGCAATGGATGAGTTTAGCAGGGAACAATATGTTGCACTAGGTGTTCCTGAGGATAGTCTCATTTCAGGTGATGTAGAACATATTATTGATAGCTCTTGTGGTGAAGTAGTGGATTCTCTAGAAAGTTGTGTTACAGATTAATATGCTGCTTTGTCTTCTTTACGAGAGGTATGTAGGGTATCATCTAGTTGGGTGATTGGTTCTCATGTTGATTTGTTTCCCTCTTCTGGAAGCAAATTAGAGATTACATCCCATGCAACTAATTTTGATCAACAACTTATTGAGCCACACAGATGGAGATATCAGTTGAAGGTTACAAGAGAGAAGGTTGATTCAACATTATCTTATTTTGATTGCACTCATAAGTATGTTGAGTACCTTCTTTGGACAACAAAGTTTGAGGAGAGATGGTATGGGGTCTCAACTGGTACTCATATTTGTGATTTGTGGTTCATTAGGATTGCTTTGTAGGAGACTAAATTAGAATATCTCCAATTGTTTCATGATAGAGAGTATGCTATTGGGTATGCAGAGAGGGTTACCAGATTATCTACCTAGTTAGCTATTCAGGATCAGAGACATGAGCCATCATTTGATTCGAGTAATGAGGTGTGTGTTCCCCATGACTATTATGGTCAACCGTTGACATAGGTAGGTGCTTTTCATCTTGACTGTATAGTGAGGAGTGCTCATCATTTCTCTTGTAGTCCACACATAGATGACTAGGTGATGTGTAAGTGTGGATTGGCTTAGGATTTATACCATCCATTGTGGGATGAAGGGTTGCCATCTATAGAAGATAGAACTAGAGATTACAGGTGTCTGACTCATATATTCAGAGGATTACTTGCAGGGTCAAAGATCAAATTTCCATCACGCTGATGTATACCATACAGAGTTTGCAACTTCTTTGTTTCAAAAATTTCCATTGGAGACATGGCTTCAGAGAGGTTGCAGCATCAACAGGTATGATGACACGTTTAGTCTTTATAGCGGTGATGGAGGAGAGTTTAATCATCCCCTGGATTTGGAAGGAGTAGTTACATATCTTCCAACACCCATAGGGGATAGACAACACATCCATAGGAGATTTGCAGAGCATGAAAGGGGGTGTTGTGGTGTTGACACTTCAAGTTACTTCCATCTTCTCATGTTCTATGGATGTGAGGTTTTGGTGTGTTGGGATCTAGGTGGTGACAGGTTTGGCACATCAGATCAACTGAATTCTGATGAGTTACTTCACCACTCCATGCATGGTGAAGAATATATTAGGGTAGCGCAATGGAAGCCAATGGGTGATGTGTTTGGCAGACTTTCATTTTAGTTTTGGGATCTAGGGATTCCTATGTTTGGTAAATTGCTCTACATTGGTGTAGTTGTTTACCAGGATGCTGAGAGTGGATTTATTTCTACCCAGTGGATGCAAAGGATATATTGTTGGACAATCTACAGAATGATTTTGGATCCTGGTGTTCAACCTTGGCATGCAAGTGTAGATAGCTTGAGGGCAAGAAATCTTGGGGAAGGGAGGACTATAATGTCCCCATTTTTGAGTTTTCTTGTAGCTCAATCAGAGCTAACTTTTTGGGTTGGTGACAACATAATCAGAGGAGTATTTCAATGTCACCAGGGTGTTCAGGTGATCCAGTTGAGTTGTATGACACTTTTCAGAGAGATTTCAGACAACTTGTCTATACTTACTATTTATAGTAAATGTTGACATGGCGATAATCTTTCTGGGTTTGTTCTCTTTGGTCCTTAGAGAACACTGCTAGTTATAGTAAGTGTTAGTTCGGTGTTGTTTTGGTGACTTGGTAGTCAACCGTTGGCTACCCCAAATGGTTCATTGAGCTTAGTGATATCATATGGTTTGTACTGATGTCTTTCCAAGTGATTTTGGACTTTGGGCCCAGACTTGCTGTTTTTGGAACATTAGGGTTTTGGTCTGTTACAGGATTTTCAGTGTTGGAGATGGAGCATTTTGATGAGGCCTTTCCAATGGTCTATATATATCACTGAATTTTGAGTTCATTTGGGCCTCCATATTAAAGTCTATAAATTAATAATATTATTTAATACTGGACTTTGGGATATAATGGTTAAGTGATGAAAAAAAAAAATTTAAAAGACACTTAAGTCATTTTGTAGAGCGTTCACCTTGGGAAATATTAAAAGTGAAATTAAAAGAAATGTTTTCCTCCAAAGTGCATTGACCCCTCTTGTAGAATTATAAAAGAGGAAAAGTGCCTCATTTGTGGATATGCTTGATGTTATGAAAATTTCTTTTTGGCTCTGCTAGGGTTTTGAGTTGATTCAAACCTAGGTGGATTTTAGAGACGAAAATGTCCATTAATAACTGTTGGTCAACAGATTTGTCACCTCAATTTATACTCTATTTGCCCATAATAGTGACAACATGACCAACACTTGAGTCACTTGCAAAGTTAATTGCAAGTTCTCTCTGCTTATTTTACAAGGCACAATTACCTTCGAAAGATATACAATGAATGAGAAAACGGGGTATGCTTTTAACCAGAAACTAGAAAAGGCACACTACCATCTACCCATAGCCATGAAGTAGATGTGAACATTGAATTTAGAATGGGGTGAATGCAAAACGAATGACACAAAGTTCACTTATTCTACACTCACGACGAGAAACAAGAAAAGAATGGGTAGAAAATTCCTTTCAACGAATGAATTATTCTAAAAACAAAGTTCCAAAAATAATCACGTACACAACTTGATGTAACAAATAGACACATAAAAGTGATTACAAAGAAGCATAGTTCAGTTGCAACAAAAAGAAAATACTGATAAATACAAAGATTTGGAATATTTCTTTATTTCTTCAATGTCCATGAGTGAGTTCAAAGCCTCCACACTTCTGTACAACAAAACTACATTGAAAATAAAATTGCTACGCTACTTCCCTTGTTCCCAAACTGGAAAAAGATGATCCCTTACACTTGGTCTTCAATGAGTTTATAAAGGTTCCAATTTCACCTCCATAACTGATTCTTGGAAGGTCAAATGAAAAGAAAATAATGTCCCTTCCTCTTCCCATAATTGATTATTTTTTTAAGGGCTTTTGTTTTTCCCTTTTTTATTATATCTTACAAAAAAAATGAATATAGCTTTAAGTAAAATTACAAATGTTTGGACTATATCCATAATCTACTACTTGTATGTAAATAAAACATTTACCCTTATAACCCAAAAGAATTCTTTCAAATGGTATAGCCTTGGCTATGGGAACAAATCCAAAAATTTATCCCCATCATATGAAGCTTCTTCTATTTCTATTTGATAAGTAACCATATTGATCTGAGATTTAGATAGGAAAACCGCAGTCTTTTCAAGCATTGGCATAAACTTTGACAACTCATTATAAGTAAGCTGCAATTTTCTCACTGTTTGTATTTTATCTCTTGAAGTTCTGTCTCATATTTTCCCAGCTGTACCTCAAGGTCATCAAAACTAATGTTTGGTTAGCATAGGTAAGTTGAAATGGACTCTAATATGCATTTAACTGTTGTTTTGTACAGAATATGATAACATCTATTTCTGATACATAATTGTGGGATTTAGGTATCATAGCATCAAATTTGTCTTGCTTACCACTTACTTTTATGCATGTAGAATTCACAATTCCTTCGGAACACCTCCACACTCTTGGTGAAGCATTTTGCCTCACTTTGGCCTATGCCTCCTTTATTTGTAAATGCAACAATCTTGAAGGCACATTCTGTGTAAGGCTAAAGATCTAAAATGAGAGCACACATTTGAGTTCTAGGCAAAGAACAAGTATGATCCTTTGGAAAGCTCAATTCTCTACTCTTACGGTGCCACAATTTATAAACAACATCTTTGATGAATTTAGATCAATTTACTTCAATGACACTACAAGAGATGTTGGTGAAACATCTTGGAATCTGATGGAGAAATGCTCAAAAGCAAAGTTTTAGCTTTTTGAATAGCCTTTGCACAAAGTTTTTGCACTTCAAAGCCTGAAGAAAGCTTGCTGACAATGCCTCAACCCATCTTTAAAGATACCCCATTTATAGGTCCCACCTCTTCTTCAAGTTTTCTTACTACCTTTAGCACAATGTCATGGAGCTCTTTAAACTGACCAGTTCCATCAAGAAGCCTTTAGCTTGGAGAGAGACGATAGCAAAGAATATCCACTCTTTGGGCATCTTTTGCAATGTTTAACTACTTTCTCTAGAATTCAAGAGTTCTCATTTGGACATAGGCTTGAAGGTGTTGACAATGGCCATGGAGCTCAACTTTACACCACCAGTTACATTTGCTTTAGAGAACTTTTAAATCTTTCTCAAGAGAATTGATTGTACATACCCTATAGTCATAGCCTTCCATGAGACAAGATTTCTTTGAGACATTCTGCTAAATGGTTCATGTGCCTTGTCTATGCTTTCTTATGGCACGGGAATGCTGGCAATGATTGCTTTTGCTTGAAAGTTTTTAAAACCTTTTTAACAAAACCATTAGATGCATATGATGATATTTGGAGGATCAAGCTTGAAGAAGTATCAACATGCTGAGTAAACCTATTGTGAGAATCTCATTTCAAAGCCTTTGAATGATTCCAGAAGTTGATCAACCAACTCTGATGCTTCTCATAATCTTCACTATTTCTTGCATTACAATCAGGCAAGAGCCTTCTTGACAAAGGCATCCAAGTAACAGCCTGTCATGTATCTACTAACTCTGCCCAAACATAAAGAGTGTGTAGCTGAGATATTTGGTAAGTTGCCATACTAGTCCTCATTATATCAAATAGTTCATGTGCTTTGGAGATGCTCCCACATTTTGCATCAATTACACCTTGTTCAAAGGCTCCCAGTAGATAACACAAAGATTACATCATTCTGAAAAAATTCACTACCTTGTATATACCTTCGCTATTCACAGTCATGCCTGCCAGAGCACTTAGAGAGGTAATATATATAAGTCCACTGGAGCATATCATGCAGTGTACATCCAATCACCATGAAGACAAAGAAGATGAATAGGCATTCGTGGGGGCTGCGCCGGAGATTGATTTTGTGAAATGTTATATGACAGGAGCCTCACGGACTCCCATCAACATAGAAAGTTCCTTGGAAGTCATTACGTAATATTGCTGATACCATATACATATTGCAAGCATCGATATAATAAAGACCTGTCAAGTGAACCGAGACATGAAAGAATGCATAATATACTATCTAATGCCAATGCCATATTTTATATTCTTAAGCCTGTGCCCATTTTCAAAACATTTTACAACTAGTTCATGCACCTTGTTTATGGCTCCTTACTTTGCAAATTAGAGCATTTTCAATTATAATATTTGATAAAGTCCACTTTTAATTATGCTTTGAGGATGTCTGTAACCTATACGAAGCTCAGCTATGGTACAACTTGATGAATGGCGAGGATGTCGCAAAGTCAGGCTTCATTAGAACTTAAGAACCATTGAGTTGCGTATACTTGGAGTTAGGGAACCATCGGGATCTGCGACAAGAAGGAGGGTCAGGGAGAAAAGAAGTTTCATAACCATGAAATCTGCCGACCAGAAAAGTCACAAATAGGAGCTTTTGTAAACTTGGAGCTATCTTAATAAAGTTATTTGTCTTTTAAGCTATGGGGCCTCATGACTAATCTTGTGAAGTGAAAATAAAGTCATCCTCAATAATAATTCACCTTTCTAACTCTGAAAGTATATTAAAACATATAATGCTTCATTAGAGTTTAATTCTGTGAAAAGTCATAACTCACTTTGATATGGATAACAACATATCCTTCACATAGTAGCTCCTTTTTCTACAAAATTTGGATAACAAGATGATTGGACCCTCCAGAATAAAACCCAGAAATCTTTAATTTCCAGCCACAAGGATCTTGACTTTTGACTCAATTTGCAAATCACCCACAAGAAAATTGAAGGCTTAAAATGCACAACTAGTAGGGTGTTTGGGTATGGAAACTAGCCAAATTGAGTGAAATAAGGTTAAGATCACTCCCACAAGAGGAATTTGTACCAGCTTTCATGGATTTGCAAAAATAATTATTTTCACATCTCAGCAAGCTTGGGGCATATAGGTGAATGCTCGAAAAAATTGAAAATTTTCAAGTTTCAAATTTTGGGGCAACAACAGGCTATGATTGGGGATGAGGACTGAGAAGGATGAAGCAAGGGACCCAAAATACTAAGCGTGGACCAGTGCAGAAATCCATTGGGTGACAGAGTCATAGAGCACAGGATAGAGAGGGGCTAGAGTAAGCCAAAAATAGGGGAAAATAGGAAAAAGGAAACTGTCTACCAGCAAAACAAAAACTCCTAATATGTACATGGTAGGAAGACCCTACCTTAGGTAACTCCAAGATGGTTATGCGAATCCATTAACAGGCTGGGAGAAATAAATACCAAAGTGGAAAAGAGAAGTGTACCCATGAAGCATTTGCAAGCTCAAAAGCCATCTGCTAATTATAAGCATAAATCTGAAAATCATATGGCAAAGGAACCTCCTAAGTGATATGTCAGAGCCAAACAACCACTTTGCATCATAAACTTCTGGAATCTCTTCATCATGCTCTTGTGTAAAATTATCCATTTCTACAGTAGATGAATCAATGTCCCATGCCTGAAAATAACCCTGACTACTCAATCCATCAGAAAGCCAATCATTAGCCACATATGATTCATGTAAAACTAAAATTGAATCAAGTTTCATTGGAGAAGAATAATAATCTACATCACAAACAAAACTGTCATGTGGCTGAAAATCACTCTCAACTGGAATAATATCCTCCTCCTTTGCAAGATTTGACTTAGTAACCTCATAACACACTTCATCATCTTTATTCATATCCTACAGATTAGATATTGCAACCTCTTCTCCATACAAAAATTCATCTTCACTAGCATTGAGGCACCAGTTCAAAATTTAGACAACATAAGGTTCATCATATTTATCCACTTGATTACTTTCATCAAGGTTATTATGGCTACTTTTAACATCATCTTCCAATTCTTGTTTAAAAATTTTGGTATTTAGATTTTCAAAATGAAAAGATTCAAGTACAAAACCATCCCTGACTTCTTGCAGCGATACCTTAGTTTCATCTTGCATAGGAAATCTGAAGGTATCATATTCAATTTTTGTGCAATCAGGAGAGAAGACATTGAAGAGTTCATCTTTATTCTGTGTACTTTCAAGCTGTTCTTCATTATTTGTGAAAATGAACGAGTTTATTTCTAGAACATATAAAGGGGCTAAAGCAACATCATCTGCACAATTGACCTCATCATTTGTACTATGGAAGGATTGTTCATCTTCTACATCACTTGGGGGATTTATAGATACATCATTATCTCCCTCACTATGCAAATAATAAACTTCCATTCTCTTGTTCATATGAGGTTTCATCTCTTTATCGCTTGCCTTATCTCTACCAAAGTGTTTAGAATAAAAAATAGTGAGATTAGAGCATTCAATAGGAGGTTGAGCATTATGAAAACCTATAGGCTGAAAATTTTGTTTGTGCATAATAGGCTTCATCATAGGTTCACAAATTAGATTGTTTTCAACCTGGTTCACTTTCCATAGACCACTCAATATCAAGTTATCTTCAATTTTAATGGCCTCTTGCTGAGCAATTTCGGTATCATTTACTTTACACCATTTCAATTCAAACTGAACATCTAGATGCAATGCAGAAATAAAAGTACATAGCTGTAGTTGCTTACCTGGTTGAATAGGTGCAAGAATTTTTCTGAACAACCTATTGAATCTGTCTACGAAATCTCTGATGGATTCACTATTTCACTTTTGGATGTTAAAAAATTGCCTCAACAAAGTAGCTTCATCAACAGGACTTTTATACCTTGCTAAAAACTTCTTCTTCAATAAATCCTAATTAGTTATGCACTTCTCTTCTAAATAGAAAAACCAATCTGGTGCAGGCCCAGCCAAAGATTCAATAAATAATCTGACAAAAATATCTTCTTCATTTACTCCCAAAATCCTACATGGAACTGTGAATGCCAGAATATGGTTTTCAACATCTTGAGAGCCCTCTCCATTGAATCTTGGAAAATGCTTTCTTGTTCCTTTAGGCAATGGTGAATATATAGGCAAAGAAAGAGGACCAAAATGATTCCCCCATGGCTGGGAAGAAATCAATGCCATAATGTAATTCTAAAAATTAAATCAGAATAGGTCTTCACTGGAACAAATTTGTTTCTGAGTAGATTTCATCTCACAGAGCCGCCAGCTTCCATCCTCGGGGAGGCACCTTCAAATTTCTTGGAAAACAAGAGCAATGATCTTTCAGTCTCGAATCCCCAGTAGAGTCACCAAAAATCTATTGGTTAACATATTTTTCACCTCAATTTATACACTATTTTCCCATAATAGTGACAGCCTGACCAACAGTTGAGTCACTTGCAAAGTTAATTGCAAGTGCTCTCTTCTTATTTTACAAGGCACAGCTACCTTCGGAAGATATGCAATGAATTAGAAAATAGCGTATGCTTTTAAGCAGAAAGCAGAAAAGGCACACTACCCTCTACCCATAGCCATGAAGTAGACGTGAAGATTGAATTCAGAATGGGGTGAATGCAAAATGAATGACACAAAGTTCACTTATTCTACACTCACGATAAGAAACAAGAAAATAATGAGCAAAAGATTCCTTTCAATGAACAAATTATTCTAAAAAAAAATTTCCATAAATAATCACGTACACAACTTGATGTAACAAATAGACACAAATGAGTGATTACAAAGAAGCACAGTTCAGTTGCAACCAAAAGAAAATACTGATAAATACAGAGATTCATAATATCTCTTTATTTATTCAATGTCTATGAGTGAGTTCAAAGCCTCCACACTTCTGTACAACAAAATTGCATTGAAAATAAAATTGCTACCCTACTTCCCCTGTTCCCAAACTGGAAAAAAGATGATCCCTTACACTTGGTCTTTGTGGAGTTTATAAAGGTTCCAATTTCACCTCCATAACTGATTCTTGGAAGGTAAAATGAAAAGAAAATAATGTCCCTTCCTCTTCCCGTAACTGATTATTTTTTTTATGGCTTTTGTTTTTCCCCTTTTTATTATATCTTAAAAAAAATGAATATAGCTTTAAGTTAAATTACAAATGTTTGGACTATATCCACAATTTGCCACTTGTATGTAAATAAAACATTTACCCTTATAACCCAAAAGAATTATTTCGAATGGTATAGCCTTGGTTTTGGGAACAAATCCACAAATTTATCCCCATCATATGAAGCTTTTTCTATTTCTGTTTCATAAGTAACCATATTGGTCTGAGATTTAGATAGGAAAACTGAAGTCTTTTCAAGCACTGGTATAAACTTTGACAACTCATTATAAGTAAGCTGCATTTTTCTCACTGTTTGTATTTTATCTCTTGAAGTTCTGTCTCATATTTTCCTACCTGTACCTCAAGGTCATCAAAACCAATGTCTGGTTAGCATAGGTAAGTTGAAATGGACTCTAATCTACATTTAATTATTGTTTTGGATAGAATGTAATAACATCTATTTCTGATGCACAATTGTGGGACTCAGGTATCATAGCATCACATTTGTCTTGCTTTCCACTCACTTTTACACATGCAGAATTCACAATTCCTTCAGAACACCTCCACACTCTTGGTGAAGCATATTGCCTCACTTTGGCCTATGCCTCCTTTTTTTGTAAATGCAACAATCTTGAAGGCACATTCTGTGCAAGGCTGAAGATCTGAAATGGGAGCACGCATTTGAGTTCTAGGCAAAGAACAAGTATGATCCTTGGGAAAGCTCAATTCTCTACTCTTATGGTGCCATAATTTATAAACAACATCTTTGACGAATTTAGACCAATTTCCTTCAATGACACTACAAGAGATGTTGGTGAAACATCTTGGAATCTAATGTAGAAATGCTCAAAAGAAAAGTTTCATCTTTCTAAGTAGCCTTTGCACAAAGTTTCTGCACTTCAAAGCCTGAGGAAAGGCTACTGACAATGCCTTGAGCCATCTTTGAAGATACCCCATTAATAGGTCCCACCTCCTCTTCAAGTTTTCTTAATGCCTTCAACAAAATGTCATGGAGCTCTTTAAACTGATTAGTTCCATTGAGAAGCCTTTAGCTTAGAGAGAGACAATAGCAAAGAATATCCACTCTTTGGGCATCTTTTGCAATGTTTAACTGCTTTTTCTAGAATTCAAGAGCTCTCATTTGGACATAGGCTCAGAGGTGCTGGCAATGGTTGCGAAGCTCAGCTTTAGACTGTCAGTTACATTTTCTTTAGAGAAATTTTAAATCTTTCTCAAGAGAATTGATTGTACATATCCTGCAGTTGCAACCTTCCATGAGACAAGATTTCTTCGAGGCATTCTGCTAAACGGTTCATGTGCCTTCTCTATGCTTTCATACGGTGTGGGAATGCTGACAATGATTGCATTTGCTTGAAAGTATTTAAAACCTTTTTAATAAAACCATTAGATGCATATGATGATATTTGGAGGATCAAGCTCGAAGAAGTATCAACATGTTGAGTAAACCTATTGTGAGAACCTCATTTGAAAGCCTTTGAATGATTCCAAAAGTTGATCAACCAACTTCTATGCTTCTCATAATCTTCACTATTTCTTGCATTACAATCAGGCAAGAGCCTTCCCAACAAAGGCATCCAAGTACCAGACATAAAGAGTGTGCAGCTAAAATATTTGCTAAGTTACTAGTCCTCATTATGTCAAACAGTTCATGTGCTTTGGAGATGCTCCCACATTTTGCATCAATTGCACCCTGTTCAAAGGTTCCCAGTAGATAACACAAATGTTACATCATTCTGAAACAATTCACTGCCTTGTATATGTCTTTGCTGTTTGCAATCATGCCTATTGGAGCACTTTGAAAGGTAATATATATAAGTCCACTAGAGCATATCATGCAGTGCACGTTCAATCACCATGAAGATAAAGAAGATGAACAGGCATTCGTGGGGGATGCGCCAGATATTGATTTTGTGAAATGTTATATGATAGGAGCCTCACAGACTGCCATCAACATAGAAAGTTCCCTGGAAGTCACTGTGTAATATTGCTAATACCATATACATATTGCAAGCATTGGTATAATAAAGACCTATCAAACAACCTGAGACATGAAAGAATGCCTAATATATTGTCTAATGCCAATGCCATATTGTATATTCTTAAGCCTATGCCCATTTTTAAAACATTCTATGACTAGTTCATGCACCTTGTTTATGGCTCCTTACTTTACAAATCAGAGCATTTTCAATTATAATATTTGATAAAATCCACTTTTAATTATGCTTTGAGGATGTCCGTAACCTATACGAAGCTCATGCTATGGTATGGCTTGATGAATGATGAGGATGTCGTAAAGTTGAGCTTCATCAGAACTTAAGAACCATTGAGTCATGCATACTTGGAGTCAGGGAACCATCGGGATCCATGACAAGAATGAGGGTCGGGGAGAAAAGAAGTTTCATAACCATGAAATCTGCCAACCACAAAAGTCACAAATAGGAGCTTTTGTAAAATTGGAGCTATCTTAATAAAGTTATTTGTCTTTTAAGCTATGGGGCCTCATGACTAATCTTGTGAAGTGAAAATAAAGTTATCCTCAATAATAATTCACCTTTCTAACTCTGAAAGTATATTAAAACATATAATGCTCCATTAGAGTTTAATTCTGTGAAAAGTTATAACTTACTTTGAGATGGAGAACTCCATATGCTTCACATAGTAGCTCCTTTTTCTACAAAATTTGGACAACAAGATGATCGGACCCTCTAGAATAAAACCCAGAAATCTTTAATTTCCAGCCACAAGGATCTCAACTTTTGACTCAATTTGCAAATCACTGGTAGGAAAATTGAAGGCTTAAAATGTCACAACTGGTAGGGTGTTTGGGTATGGAAACTAGCCAGATTGAGTGAAATAAGGTTAAGATCACACCCATAATAGGAATTTGTACCAGCTTTCGTGGATTTGCAAAAATAATTGTTTTCATATCTCAGTAGGCTCAGGGAATATAGGTGAATGCTCAGAAAATTTGAAAATTTTCAAGTTTCAAATTTTGGGGCAACAATAACAACATTCTACAGGTGTGAAAGACCATCCAAAGGTGCTAGATTTGTAAATACATATAGTGTTTGCATCTTGTGCTTCAATGGAGTTTGTTTGATGAGATTTGGGGCATATTGTTCAAACCATTTGTAGATTTGTTGATGATCAACAGTTATTGAAGGAGTTAGAACAAATTTTAGAAGTTGAGAAGAAGTTTAATGCAACTGTACATCCATTAATGCTGGCCATACTTCTCTTGGAGTAGTCGTAGCATTTCTTGAGGGTAGATTTTGGGTGTTTTGCTGAGTTTGGTCATTCATACTTGGGCATTGAGGAGGAATAAGGGTCTACAGACTAGAATAGAGATTAGCAACAAGTTTTTGGTGGTTTTTGGACTATATTTAATGTATCATCCTGTCATACAACTATAGGAGGGATGTGGGCTTGCTGGGAGTTCTTACCTTGTGATTTGTAGTGTGTATCTTCTTTGTTTTTGGCGTTTAGAGTCTCTTTTTCATTGTAATACTCTGAATACCAAATCTTGCATTGTCCTAGAGTTTTTGGATGAATTTCTATGCTACCCAGTTGCCGGTTCAGCTTCAACACATGTAAAAAGTTGCAAATTTCCATATGGGTATGTAATAGTAATTCATATTTGGTGATTCTATGATCTGGGTCTCTCATATTTTCTTCATATCTATTGTACTTTTTGTGGGTTTCACTAGCATGCTATATTCTCTATGTATTCTAGCAAGAAAACAAACACATCTCAAGAAAACTAAAACCCCTTCTGCATCTTCTCTCTAGTCTGAAAGAACACATTAACAAATAAAAATAATACTTAAAAGATTTTAAACGAACCAATAGGTATGACACATTACAACATACTTCCTTTGAAACAACATGAGAGAGCATACAACATGCTACAGATCATCATCACCATCTCCCCAACATCAACATTACTTTTAATCCTCATCCTAATGCTTCTAATTCTCATATTAATGCTTCTAATTCCCATCTTAATATATCATCATGATATCACCTCTACTGATAACAAGCACACTCAAGACATTAACTAAGACATGACATCCTACCATGAACATCAACAAAAACATAGTTAGCTCACCATCAACATAAGCATCAATGACCACCCAAACTAAGTGTTAACATCAATGACAACCACATCAATGATAACCTTAGGTAACATATGTGAAATACCCTCTCCTTTAAATTTTGGAAGCTTAGGAAGAGGATGTGATAGTATGGCTTGACGAATGTCGTAGTCAAGCTGCTCCTTTAAATACTCAAGATATGTTCCTAGGATGGAGTTATGCATAGAGAGTTTTATTCCTCCAAACATTAGCCCTTGAGGTGGAGCTTGTTGTTCTTGTTGAAAGGGTATGCTATATTGTTGATATCTTGAAAAATTTGGATGACTAGATGGTGTCATGTTTATGTTTTGAAAATTAAGTGGGATCGCTTGTGGTTGATTTTGTGTTATAGGAATCCCACCAATTTGATTGAGAATTTTTGTGTTGGATGGTGAGGGAAAGGGAGGCTTGAATGTTTCATGGAAGTTTGGATTAGGGGGATTTTGTGTTACCCCTTGGTTTTCTTCAAGCTTATCAATGAAAGGATTTCCTTGTGCCCTAGGTTTTTCTTGAATTTCTCTTTGACAACCATTTCTAGCTTCAAGGGTCCTGATTCATTAGACCAAATTTTCTATAAGGTCTGTGAGTGAGGCTTCCTCTATTCTTTGAGTTTTACAACCTTGAGATGGATTGCTTTACATTAGGGTTTCTTGGCATGTTTTGATTTGGTCAATGTTGTGGGGATCTTGTTGGATCCCCTTTAAGTCTTTCAAGTTTGATTGATTTGAGATTGAATCTATTAGATTTGAACATGTGCTACTTTCGTTAGAGGGGTAATTCCTTTAAACTTTGTGTGATTTTGTCCTAGTTTTGGGGTGTAGAAAATACCATGAAATGAATGAAATAAATATGGACATGAAAGATGAACATGGAATGAAAGAAGCACATGGAAATGTAAAAGATCCCATCATAAGTTTTTATTTTTTACATTAGATTCACCAAATATGTACACTCAAAAACATGACTAGATGGCTTGGGGCTGTCGAGTCAGATTTGGTGCACACATGGACCCCTCCTTGCCATGGGGTGAACCTCCATGTCACTCTTTCTCTTGTGAAAGTAGCCAATCAAGAGGAGGCGAGACACAGGGGTGGTCTTGCTCTCTTGAGAATTGGACTTCACAGAGAGTGGTCAGCCGGTCCTGGGGCCTTTCTTGTGTGTTGATTCTAATTTGATGTTCTGTGATAGTTGTTAAAATAACTATATGATCCAAAGGGTCACTAGTCACCGTTCTTTTGTTTGGATTTCTAAGGTTCCAACACTGTGTATGTTGAGTATTGCTTTCATTGATACTTCTGTCGATTTGATGTTGTTGTTCAAACTATTGAATGATAGCCTATGTTTGGAAGGTCCGCAACCTATGTTGTTGCTGTCTAATTATTTGTTGGTCTTGTTGTGCTCTAGGGTGAATCTCCTCTATCTCATCAAGGATTTCCCTCATCCACTCACCTCTAAGCCTAGGGCACATTTGTGAGCCCAAACTGAGAGAGATAGCTGAAGTTAATCTCAATTTGACCTAGGGTTTTAACTTAGGGTTTGTTTGACCTAAGATTTGACTTTGCATTGGAATCAAGGGTTTGACTAATGTTGACCAAAGATGACCTTGAGTTGAAATCAAGGTTTTGTGAATGTTCTATGATGCTAATGTTTTTGTGCTTTATAGTTCTTGGATACATGCAAACCTACATGAGTACAAAAAAATATTTTTGTGCATTTTTGTATTCTAGGAATTAAAATATGGATGCAATCTAATATGAAGTTATCTAAATGCAATTGATCTATGTTTTTGTTTTGTTTTTTCTAAATATGTGGAACAATTACTCTAGGAAAAGGAAATCACTTTGAAATGGATCTAATCTATGAACTTTTGAAAGGAAACTAATTTAACAATGCAAGATCTACTTAGCCTATGAAGGAAATGGCAACATGCATTTACTATTCCCAAGAGAAAATTGTGATTTTCTAATTACTATGAAATAAAAGCATGAAGGAACCTGGAATAAAGAGACGTGTGAGCCCCCACTACCCTTAGAAATCCTGAAATGGGCAACCTCTTATCCTCTTGAAACAACAGGGTGATCCTCTTGGTAACAATAGAAAAGAGATGCAAAAAGAAGCTTTTGAAATCTTGAATCAGAGCTCAATGTGAGCTTGTGAGAACTGTAGCTTGCAATGTGGGCAGTGTATTGATGCTAAATGAAGCTTTTAGAAAAGCTTGATGAGAAAACAATAAAAAGCAAAAGTCTCAAACATCCTGTATGATCATATGTATGCTAGTTGAAGAGCAAAAACCTGCAAGAATTATGTGCACAAATGAAATTGCCTCTATAAAAGGAGGAGCTTTGAAGCTATGCAACAATGAAAGCTTTGAAGCTTTGGAAAACTAAAGAAAGAAATGAAGAAAGAGGCTCAAAGGCCTATGAAGAAGCTTGAAAAAGCTTGTGAATAAGGGCAGAGCATTCTCTAACTGAGAAAATAATGAAAAGGTGAGGGGTATTTATAGGTTAGAAGAGGCTAAAAGAGGTGGAAAGGATGGAGAGTTAACTCCATTGATTGGAGAGTTAAATCAGAAGACACAAGAGTGATCTGGGCTAATTAAGGAGTGAACAAGCCAATATAACTTATCACTCTAGAAGAAATAGAGTTAACAAGAATGCATGGGTTGACAAACAAATCTAAAAAGGAGCTAAACATGCATACTTGGATGCATGAAATAGCTAACTCTAAGTTTAGGACAAAATCCCATGCAAACAAAAGCAAAAACAAGTTAAAAAGGAGCTTTTTTTGGCCAAAAAATTGAGTTGTTTTGTAGTTGAGAATGGTGATAGGGTCACCACCTAGTCACCCCTTTCACTAGTCAGGGTTTCCTGGGGGCGACCCATGGGCGACCCTTAGAGGAGGGGTCATGGGTGAAAGTGCAGGGTTGAAGATGAACAAGGATGGGAAAAGGAGGTGAACTGCCTCCAGAAACTAGTCAAATGGGGGTCAAAAACAAAATCTCCACTTGTAAAAGATGGATCTCCTAGGGGAGATCTAGAAATAATAGGCGAGATTTCTATTGGTTAACCAAAACTGAAAACTAAAAGTTGGAGACAGCTTGGGAGGTGCTCTAGAGGTCCTTTATGGGTGGGAATGGATGAAAAACACTAGGGAAAGGTTAAAACACAACAAATAGATGAATACAAGGCTCAAATATGAACTCACAAGCATAGGAAACAAAAATTGACAAGTGTCAAAAAGTGTCGAAAGCGAGGAATGGGTTAGCAAGACAAAGGGGAAACAACAAAAGGAAGTAGAAACCACATGCTCCTAAGAGAATTGCTACTAAGAGGGAATTATTCATGCTTGCATGTATGTGACAAGGATTGTGAGTTATCTTCGGGGTCCACATGGAGGTTGTGCATGATTTTGGTGCTTACAGGTATCAAACTAGCCTAGGACTTGGAGTGACTCATTGTAGGTGGAATTTCTAGCCTAAGCTTTAGCCAAAACATGTCAATAATTCTTATGCACTTGCACAAGTTGGTTGCATCTAGTGTGGGTTGAAGGATCAGTAGGGTCTATTTGCACATGCTTCTTTTCTCTAGCCATCACAGTGATGGTGAGAGGATCAAAAGTAGCAACTACAAGTTGGGAAGTTCCAGAAGTATTAGTAAATATTTGGAATAACCATGCCTTTCCCCTAGCCATGGTATAAGAAGTAGGGTGTGGGACAACCAAATACTAGTAAGCACTATGAGGACAGGGAGTCATCCAATGTGGGTTGCTTTCCTTTTATTATTGCTAAGGTAGGAGAAGGAACAAGAGAAACCACCACAAGTTGGGTGACCTCTAAAGGGAGAAGTCTAGAAAGTGTGGGCTTAGGAGTGGAAAGGCCAGGTCTAGAGGAAAGGGAACATTAGGACCAAAATCGAGTCTTCGTGTATTGGAAGTAAGCTTTAAACAAAAAATTCTATCCATAGTTGAAGTGGTTTAGTAGGCGTAGGCCAAAAATAATCCATGAAAAACTTTATCCACTGTCGGAGGGGTTGGAAACCACTATGGGAAGCTATGTATATGACTCCATTATGTGGGAATTTAAGGCACTTATGAACTTATGAGGAGACCACTTGCATTTTTGTAAGCCATGGCTAGCCCAACAATACTTAGAAATGATTTTATGTAGGAATGATAGAAAATAAGACATCTAGGGACTTGGGTTCCACTTCGACTGACAATGTGATTGATCCTAAGGTGGGAAGACACATATTGTCATGGGTTCTAATGGAGATATTAGATAGGTCATATGTATCCTTATGAAGTTGATTGACATAAAGAAACTCCTTTGTAATAATATTGATAATGCTAATAGGGTTAATTAGAATGCCATGAATAAATTTTTGATTAACCTGAGTTGAAATATAGAGAGGATTGTTTGACACATTTAGGACAATGTCAGCTAGGAAAAACATGATAATAGACTCAATAGTGGATTTTTTTGAGATGTCGAAGGTTAGGCATCCATTACTCCAATTGTGGCATGAACATGTGAGGTATATGAGCTAGATTCTTCTTCTAACTTATATGATGAAGCATCCAAATATACAAAGTTGGAAGAGTGTGGGGGAAATGGATCTATATAAATTTAAAGATTTTGATTAGGTTTGGCCATTGATTTGTTCACTTTTTCACCTTTTCCAAAGACTTGGATAGTGTTATAATCAATGAGGTCTTACATAATGTGCTTGAGATGAATGCATCACTTGGTGTTTTGTCCTGGTATTTGGTGAAACTAGCAAAAGGCTTTCACATCATAGTTATTAAGAAGTTCTTATTTGGGTCAAGAGGCCTAATAGGTGGTAGCTACATTAGGTTATGGGTAAGGAGTTGCTGCAACATAGATTGTAAGGGATCAAATAATGGAGTGAACTATCTAAAATTTTTCCTCAAAGTGATAAGAGCCATGACCTACAATATAGGAGAGGTGGCCGCATTATTTTCAATGATGGTAGAAGATGTGTTCTTTAGAAAACTTGTGGTCCCCTTTTTAAAGTTTTGTTTTGATTATTTGAAGGTCCATCAAGGGATGATGGAGCAACAAATGTTTCAAACTAATAAAGGGACTATTGGTAATCTTTAGGAGCAGTGCACAATTGGAGAAATATGGATATCTTATGATTAGGTTATTCTTTCTAAGTGCAAGCTATAGATTCCCAATAAAGACCCTTTGGACACCAGAATTGGGAAGAGGGTATGGTATTTGTAAGAACAATGATTGATATAGGAAGATGAATTCTATCACCCTCTCTTGGGGCCCTTTTTTGTAGTCAACTAAATCATGTACTGTTATCCTAATCTCATGTTGTCATCCAGAAATGTTGAAAAACTCAAAATTTTCACCAAATTTTGAACTCACCTGCACAATAGGAAATGGGTACAACAAAAGTAGCAAACCAAGGGATACCAAATGGTACATAAATAAAGAAGAATGATCAAATATATGTATTTCAAATGGAAAATAGAAATGGCAAGAAAGAGGAAGATACAAGAAAACTTATGTGCTGTTGAATACCTTCCAAATACCTATAGTTGAGGAAAAAAATGGTTAGGGATACTTGGGAGCTTGCCAAGAATGGTAAAGCCCCTATTTTGGTCTTTCAACCTCCATGAACAACAAATGATAAAGAGATTGAAAATAGTGTCTGCTCTTAGCCTAAGTGCATCTAGGACTAGGAACTACACTAGTAAAGTAAATCTATAAGTATTAATCCCTAATATATGGGGGAAGATACCCTAGTGCATGTATGTGATTAGATAAAAGGTGGTGATGGTCACCATGAGATTTTCCAATAGAAATGTAGAAGAAAATATGATAAAGAGATTGTTACAATATTATTCAAACAAGAATAATAACTTAATGAAACAATATTACAAGCATTATGTAGAAGAGAGAAGTGATCACATGTAGTTTTCAATAGAAATTCAGTATCATGTAGCTTCAACAAGATTCAACAATGGAGGCGAGTTTAGCCAAGTATAGCCAAGAGAAGGAGAGGAAGATATTACAAGAGTTCAATTCCAATGTTGCTTTTTACATGAATCTTTTGAGGAAGCTAAAGGGTCAAATTTAGATGTTGAAAGCATTTTTCTAACAAATGTACATTACAGAAAGTGACAACAATTAGTTGGGTGGGAAATAACATTTCAATTTTTAGGAATTCATGGGATGCTAGTGTGTTGTGCAAATGTCTACACATTGCGCTATTGTCCTAGAGGAATCACTCAAAATTTAGCATGTGGTTTGAGATTAGTGAGAAGATTCAGAATGTGATAAATAAATTTGGCAATTTGGACACTAAAATAAGTGCAAAACATAGCAAGAAATTGTGAAGGTATACACTTTTTGATGTTACAAGAATACCCCTTGGGTTTCATAGAGCCTAAAGAAGAAGAGGATTTTCCATCATCCTATGCATTAGTCCAAAAAAAACCCCTCTTTGTGGATGTATCACTCTCTCTTCTTGAGATACCTTGTTTCCCTTGTCTCACTTTGGCTTGTGATGTTAGAAGAGAGGGCCTACACTTTTGATAGCTAATAGGTAGTACTTCCTATATATAGTTATTACATATCTCTGGTTCCCTTTCTACTATGCTCTACCCTTTATTTGTTCTCCTTTTTCTTCTATGTTTTCCCTCTTACTTGTAGTGAGAATATATACTCATATAGTCTCCTATTCATGTTAGGATGTGTCCTTCTATGTGTCTTTATACCTTATCATCCTTCAATTAGTACCACAATGCTTCATATTTTATTGAAGTAGTCTTGTGGTGACTATACTCTATTATATTTCTAGTTCCTACTTATCAACTTCCTCTTGGGACCTAATTCATTATCTTATCCTCAAGATAGCTTCCCATAGTTGAAAATATCCTTCAAAATTTGGAAAATATTATGAATTCCTTGGCTAAGGTAGTAAGTGTTTTTAGTTGATCTCTATCTATTCATATGCATTCTCCCAAGTTTTTACTACATGTTTAATTTGTTGCATCCTTATTGAAAGATTAGTATATGTTTGGTCAATAATCCTTAAGGTACCAAGTTATGTCAAGGTAGACATAGCTTTCTTGATCTCTTGGAGAAGTGTAGACACCAATGGTAAGTGAATGTTTAGTTCTAATTCTATCTTCTTTATCTATTCTATGGACTTCATCCTCTGCTCACTTAGTTGATTATGTTGGGATCAAATGCTTCTCACTTATTGGTGTTGTGACCCATCCAAATCAGCCATAATATGATAACTCCTTGATATTTGCAAGATCTAGGACTCTAGTTGGTCTATTCGAGTATTCTTTTGTATTGTGACCTATGGCTAGTTGATGTAGTACTAATATAATGTGGCAACAATATTGCAAGTATCCTCTAGCTTCTTTATCTACCTCTCTAGATCTCTAAAACCATTTCTCCATTTTTTTATATGTGACTTAGTTTCTCTTTTTCATATTTAGATTATTTGTCCCTTGAGGTTTTGCTTCTCCTATTCCCAATTGCCCATTTAATGTAGTAGAGTTTTTACAATTCCTTCCAATTGAGTTGTTATATCTATAGTGGAATCTAGTTAGACTTATAGTTGATGTTGTTGTATCATTTTAACCATTATGTTCATACCTTCTACTAATGTGGTATTTTTATGCATCAATTCTTGATTTTCACTACTACTAAATGCATCTCCTAACTCCATTTTTTGGATAGGCAATATTTGAATAAAATCAATTTGTGGCCCTATTGGAGTAGTCATAAATATGTTGGTACTTACTTTGATTTTTGTAGCTACTTTATTTTGTCTAGCCATATATTATTTATCTTTCTTATAGGGCCAGTAATAGGCTATTTTGGTGACTGTGAAGATGTTTCTTCTATTTCTCCCTTTGTTTCCTCTTTTTTCTGTTAGTGTAGGTTTTTTATTCCTTTTCATAAGGATTTTCCTACATATATTATTAAGCTTGCTTAGGCTAATAAAGTGAGTTTAAGTAGGTGAGTGGGTCATTTGAGGTGTCACCATCCTATGAGGGAGTTGCATTTACTATGTTTAGACCATTTGGTTGTCTCTCCCTATTGGTCAGTTTTGCCACCTCCACCCCTCTCCTTGGTCTATATAAACTCACTACCTAGGTTGTATTTGGTATTCCATTCCATTCTATTTTTGAGAAATCTATTCAGACTGTTTTGATATGATCTCTTTGTTTCCTTTATTTTGATCTTTTGTTTGTGCCTACCTTTAGCTTTCTAAATTTTGGGTGTCTATCTCCATTTCAAAATATAACATGGTATCAAAGTGGGTGAATGCCTAGGGATAGTCATTTAGAAGATCTAGGATTTGAGATCTTAATTGCTCTTGAAAGTTGAGTATATTCTTCTCTTACATCTAATGATGACCTGCAGAATCAAAAAAACTTGACAGAAATACTAGTTTCTAGGGAGGGTTTTGTATGTGTCTTTGTGCTGCAGGTAGCTTTAGGAGGTTCCTAGAATAAATCTGATCTCACCATTGAGTTTAGAGTTGTTAGAAAATTTAGAATAGCCCTTTATTTCATCCAGATCAGACATCAAAAGCTATTTTTATGAGGGTTTAAAGTTGGAAGGTGCACGCCAGATCCAATGGGTACCTAATATTTCAGAGTAGCTTGGGTCGAATCTGACCCTGCCATTGCACTCAGAAGATGTCAAAACCCTAAGATTGACTATTCATTTGCTGATTCTGGACAAAGTTGTCCCGAGAGGTAAAAATGTTTTGCTCGTGGACCTCCTTGGCCCTCTACACGTAGTTTGAGGTAAGATCCTTAAAAAAAATAAAAAATTCCAATTTTTTGATTTCCTGCGAATTAAATCAAATTTACTTGAATATATATATATATATTCCAGGTTTTTCATTTTTAAAAAATTGTAAAAATTAAAAAAAAAAAATAATTTTTTTCAGGTACTAGGAGGTACTTGCGCCTACACTGCGCAGGCCCTCCTGTACTAGCCAAGGGTACCGTAGGGCATCCAAAGGCCCTGTGGTCCCTTTGGGTTGTGTGTCCCCCTTTAGGGCCTTGACCATGGGTTTGGGGTGTGGCTTGACCCCCCCACCCACTTGAAATTCATTTAAAAAAAAAAAATTCCTTTAACCTACATTGAATGTTGTTCAGCCTTTGTGCTTTGAGCCTTGACCTCAGGTTCTGCGCCCTCCTCTAGCACCTCTGCCATTTTTAGTAGGACTTTTGGCAGGATTACCAAAATAGCTACAACTATTTTTATCTGGAGATTTGACTTTTCTGGTAGAGGTCTATTTTTGCTAGCAGGTTCTACATTTGGCATATTTTCTAAGTTTGGCAATACTTTTTCCAAATTTGGCGGAAGAAGAATTTTCAAAATTTAGCCACTCTCCATTTGCATTTTCAGTTTTGAAGGCAAACTTCAAAGACTCATATCTCAGGCTCACAACCTCCTTTCTTCAAGAATTTTTTTTTGAAAAGGGGTAGAATTTCATTTTCTTCACAGTGTTATGATTCATTTTTTTCTCAAGTGATCACCTTTTTTTTCTAGAAATTTAGTTTTGTCATCAGATCTGAAGGACAATTCTCATTTTTTGAACTTCAAATGACTGTAACTTTCACATACAACCTAAGATCGAGGTGGTTCTTTTTTTGAAAGTTGATATTTTTCCAAAAATTACACATTGGTGCTATTTTGATGTTCTCATTCTGAGATATTTCTATATTTTTAGTATTTGAGTCTTTTTTGGACATTGTAAAACTTTGGAAAACAACTCCAGCTTTGTAAATGCATTGATCTATAAAGTGCCAAATCATTTTTTGTTGGGGCGATTCTTGATTGATTGAAAAAGGGGGGTCTCTTTTTGTGTTTTTTCCTTCACATGTGGACCATTCAAAGGTTCCCTTATTAACACCTTACAATTATGCAACATGGAATCAACATGCATGGAATGCCCTAATGCAACTTGGGTAAACTCCATATGTTGAACAAAAGATAACTGAACCCACAGATGATAAGGAAAAGATAAAATGGATGCTTGAACATACAAAAGCTCTTGGATGTCTTTGTAGCCTTATTTTCCTTGATCTTTTATTTCAAATTGAATCATGTACAAATTCACATGATGCTTGGGAAAAATTGAAAACATTGTGTGGTACAAATGATGAAGTTAGAGGCTATCAGATTGACAATGATTTGATGAGCCTTGATCCTAAGAACTTTGATAATATCTAGGATTATATAACTAAGGTTAATGATATGAGAGCACAATGTAAAACATGTGGTATTGAGAAAAAACACATTCAGTTAATCTATAATGTACTGAACAAACTTGGTCCTGAATTTTCTACTTTTGTTTCTAGCTTTCACACTCATAGGCTAACTATAGGAGTTGCATACAATATGCCTTCATTTGCATCTTTTTCTGAGATGTTAATGCATGAACAACAGAAGCTTCTTAATATGGGTATCATTAAGCCATCATAGACTCAAGCCTTGTTGGCTAGTCAGCCTAAGGGATAGAAAGAGTCAGGTCCTTCTGACAAGAAACAAAAGAAATCTAAGAAAAATCCTAATGTAGGAGCATCCCTAGTTCAAGAGCAATCTTGCATCAACCAAAAATATTTGCATTTTATTTTGTTTATTTCATTTTCCTTATTCAGTACAGTCAGTTTAGTCAATAGCAGTCCTATATTTTGGTCTGCATTCTGCCATAACTTCATTTTAGACCTTATGGAGCTAGACTTAGCATCTAGACATCTTCATGCACATCATATCTAAAATTCAGATCATTTGGATCAGTTTCCAGAAAGATATCACTATCAGAAGATTAATTGTTTTCTCAGAGCAGAGCATTCTGACAATGTCAGATAATCAACTGAAGGAGAAGACTTACAGAGCACTTCCATGACTTGCAGAGCTAAAAGACACATCATTCAAGGAACTTTGGGACATGGCCAACCTTCACCCTAAGATCCGTACAATGATTCATTCACTTGTGGAGAATTCCCATATGTTTATGTCTAACCTATCCATGTACACACATTACATCTCTTTCATTGGATTTTGTAATCTATTTGGTTGACGTGGAGGAATCTTGTGATCCGGAGATGATATATAATCATGTAATAGATGCCTAGGAAAGTAGTGAATCATAATATGAAGTTTTAGCTTTAGGATTTTGTCTTGTAAGGTGCTTCAAATCTATATCTTGTGCATTTACTGTAACTGAAGAATCAGGCATACGAGCCCTAATCTATAAGCCCACATGTTGTCGACATGTTTGTATTTTGAATCTTTGATATACTAAATGACTAAGTTTGCATTTGCCTTCTATAATTGAGTTTCTTCTGTTGTGTTTACTCTTGTTGCACAGCCTGGATTGTTCATTTCATGGACCCTCCTAACCATGACTGCACCAAGTGGTATCAAAGCAAAGTTTGAATCCTTTGGGAGTGAAGTGAGTGAAGTTGAGCAAAGTTTGAATTCATGTGAGTGAAATTGAGTGAAGTTTATGAAGGCATTCCATAAGATCTCATTGTGGATAGATCACCAAATCTGAGGCAGACTACTTGTGTTGTCAATCGATCACCGATTGTGAGGTACTTGTTATCTTGAATCCTAATCACCAAATTTGAGGCAGTTACACTTGATCCTAGGAAGAGATGCCATCGAGGAGAATACCTGTTGTTGGTACTATGGCTAGAAGAATGGATGAGATGATGAAAATGATGCGAGTTCACTTGGATGTTGTCGAGGAAGAGCAAAGAAGAGGACTTACACCTAGACCTAATGTTGAAAGTGATTATGATGAATTTTAATCCACTGATCAAAATGAGGAAACCCTAGAAGAAGAAGAAGAAGAAGAAGAATCATATCAAGTGAAGATGTTGCAAGCTATTTCGAAGATTAGAAAAGACCTAGAGTGGATGTATCGAATTACACTGAGAATTTGAATCCCAAGGAGCTGATTGATTGGATAAATGACCTAGAAGAATACTTTGAATATGAAGAAATTGAAGATTTGGAGAAGGTGAAGTTTGCAAAGACTAAGTTGAAAGGACATGCTGCTATTTGGTGGAAAGAAGTTTAGTTGGATAGAAACAGAAGAGGAAAAGACAAGATCATAAAGTGGGATAGAATGGTGACAAAGTTGAAGAATTAGTTTATACTTGCTGACTATGAGTTGGAACTGTTGAAGAGATTACAAAACTTGAGACAAAAGGATAAATCTATGAAGGAATACACTGAAGAATTGCATAAGATGATTATAAGGACAGGACATAGTGAATCAAGCAAAGAGAAAGTGACAAGATACATCAATGAATTGAGATTGAACATTCAAGAAGAACCGAGTTTGGTAAGGATGACAACATTGGAAGAAGCATATCAATTTTGTCACGACCTCATTTTGAAGGATTTAATAGTTTATCTATGTTAATGGTTATTTTAAAAATTTTCTGGCATTATTATAATAATACCATTTCATTAATTAAATACCACTAGTAGACCAACTATTAAATAATTAGATATTTATTTTGACCTTTTGTTTTAGACTACTATGTACAATTTGTTATCCTTGCTATACTCTTTTCGTCATTGGAAATGGTTGGATCTATTTTAATTAGATTTTTTAAAAGAAATCTTGGTCTTTATGAGGTCAATGTTGTGTATTAGATACATGCAATTCATTTCATATGATCTAATTATCTTGTTACTACCTATTTCTTGTCAATCAACTATCTGATCTTTATAATGTTTATTTTTCATTTATGTTGCCTTGTATAGATTACCATATTATGTGTAATGTAATATATCATTTGGTCTAATGTTTAGGAAGCTTCAATTCAACTAGGATCGAACTATATTGTGTTTACACTAGCACTATTTGATGAATATAGCAATGGCTTCCTACACGTGTGTAGGTTCTTATTTTCCATGGATTATTGAATATTTGTACCTTCATACCTATATTTACCTTTCCATGACATATTATTTTCATTACTCCATGACCCTTAACATCTTGATTTTTCCAACTACCTATAACTATCCAACTTCCTTATGATACTCTAAATCTTGTGATTTCAATATTTTACATTGTATACATACATATATATATATATATGTATATATATATATATATATATATATATATATATATATATATATACAATTTGATCTTGAGATTATTATGAATCCAACATTCTACACTGAATACTTATATACCATAGCAATTTGAGAAATAGACGTTCAGCTTCCTTGTGACACTCCAGATCTTATGACTCCATTATTTTATATTGTGCACATAAATATGGTTGTTGGAATATTACCAATCCAATGTCTTTCATTGATTTCTTGTCCTCCATAGTCAACTAAACATTAAATGAATGAGTGGCATGGGATGTAAGCAAAAAAATTCTTGATAGGTTTTATGATAAGAAAATTAAATAAAATTCAATAGAGGTGACCCTTCCATGCAAGCCATTGCCTAAACCCGGCACACATAAAGAGGAGATCAGATCTAAGGAGATTGGATTTTCATCACCACTGCCTAAAGTACAGGGAGAAAAAAAGGAGGATGAAAAAGAAAGGAGGCATCATGCAGTAACAAAGAATAGAGCAGAGCAAAGTAAATCACTACAACAGTTACGAACTTCTTGTTTTAATTACATTGGCATAAAAATTTCTAAGACCTTTTCAATAAATTCATTCTGTTCAAGCCTTGGGATGATTGCATTATATGAGATGATGCCTCCTTGAGGCATTCTATTAAGTAGCACATGTTCCTTCCTTATGCATCCATAATTTTCACACGTATCTACCAGGGCACTTGCACTGTAATGTATGCCAAAAATCCCCTTTCAATATTGCTTTTATGGATGTCCATACCTTCTTCCAAAACTCCTATTTGAGAGTAGGCAAGGAGGATGCCGATTGCATTTGTCTGGAATTTTTTTATAAAAGCCTTTTCAACAAACTCATTTGAATATATCCTGCACTCATGGCATTCCTTGAAACCACAATTCTTTGAGGCATTCTATTAATGGCTCATGCACCCTGTCTATGCTTCCACTTTTGGCATACATGTCTACCAGGGCACTTGCAACTACAACAACTAACAAAATCCCTTAGTTGCTATGCTTTGACGAGCGTCCTTACCCTGTTTCAATGCACCCATTTTGGCACAGGCAGAGAGGTCGCTGACAAAGTCCTATGATCTTATGATTTGCATAAGTAGTTTTTAATCTTAAATATCTAGTATATATAAAACAAAAAAAAATCCTCTTTCAATTTCTATGAATGTCCATACCTTCTTCCAAAGCTCCTATTTGAACGCAGACAAAGAGGATGCCTGTTTGCATCTTCTTGAAGGTGTTTAAAGCCTTTTAAATAAACCCATTCTAAATATATCCTGCACTAGTGGCATTCTATGAAACCACATTTCTTTGAGGCACCTTGTCAAAGGGCATATGTGCCTAGTCTACGCTTCCACCTATTGCATACGTGTCTACCAAGACACTTGCAAATACTGTTGCAAGTATGACGATAACCAGTGTTGTCATTGATGTCAACATACTCATATTGCATTAATGAGAAGGATTAGATGAGCTGTGTGCTGAGGATATTGAGAAAATTAGCCCCAATCAGGAACAGTGAAGAACAGTGATGACATTAAAGTAAAAGTCCAAGATAAGATGGAGATCAGAGGATGCGGTTTAAAGGGTTTTTAGATATGAGTCTTGAGATGCTCCAGTCAAGATTTCAAAGGTCCGCATGAAGATATGAAGAAGTCATGGTCGCTCTAGTAGAATTGGTTCTGACATATGTTCAGTGGTGACAGAGTGTCACATATTGGTTCGGTGAGCTTCAGATTTGCATTATCTCATTCTGTGGATTGGAGGGAGTGTTGAAGAAGTTAGTGTGAAGTGACAACTAGATTTGTTCATGGTTTGGAGGTCTGGAAGCACCTTTTTCATTGTGATAGTGACAACAGAATGTGTTCTTGAAGTTCCAGATGAAGAAGAGAAGAATTCCAGTAAGCTGATAAAGTGCGGATGTTCTTGGTGACTCAGGAAAGGTTTTGGTGATCCTTAGATCGTGCACAATTCTTATTGGTGGTCCGCATTGAAGTTAGAGTTTGGATTTGATGTAAAGACCACCAGTTGTTGGTGTTCTTCCTGAGACTGGCCAATCGGATGCATTACACGTCTTGCGGATGATCTTGTAGGTGTTTGGTGACTTAGATGATTGTTCCTAAGTCAATGCCTTGTATAAACAAGGGATTGTGAATTCTTTTTCAAGTGTGTTTTGGAGTGGATGTGTGTGGTATAGCGAAAGAGTGAAATGAAGAGCAGAGGTTTTTAGGCTTAAATGGAACTGATCCAGGCATGGTAAAGATGTCAATCTCCAGTTCAAGTTTGTGATACTTGTTACTTTGTAGACAATGTGTCTCTTGTAGGCAGTGTGCCTCTTGTGAGCAGTGAGCTCGGGTAGTGAGCCATAATTGGCATGTGCCATCTATTTTTCTTATTCTTCTAATAGAGAATAATACTTGGGTTAATCACCCCGTGGTTTTTCCCTTGACTGGGTTTTCCACGTCAAAATCTTGGTGTCTCATATGTTGATGTGTATTTGCTCTAGTGTTTATACTTTATGCTTTCATGAGTGATTAATTGACATGCTATTAAATAACAAAGAGGATTTAAGTGTTTGAATTAGAAGCAAGTTTTGGACAACTGATTCACCCCCCTCTCAATTGTGTGCCCTAAATCCAATAGATACAACATCTGACAAAAATCCACTTTCAATTATTCTTTGAAGGATGTTCTTACCCTGTTCCAATGCATCCATTTTGGCACAGATAGAGAGGTCATTGGCAAAGGCTGAGGAAATTCACTTTACACCTACCAGAAGCATTTCTTTTGAAGGTTTTAAAATTTTTTTAACGAACCCATTTTATGCATACCAATGATCATTGCATTCCATGAAGATGATATGTGTTTGAGACATTCTGTCAAGTGGCTCATTACTTTGTCTATAACTTCACATTTTTTTTACATACCTATAGTCTTTCGATCTTTGATTAGGAATAGGAATATTTAGATGATAGAATAAGAATGAAAGAATGGAATGGAATAATATGAATGATTAATAAAAAATATAAGTGTACAAAGAAAAAAAAGAAAAAATGATAAATAAATGAGTAAACAAATAAAAAGATGTTAAAAAATGAAGTGAAGACAAAATAGAAAAATGATATAAATTAATGTAGATAAAGTATATATAGGAGAAGAGTATGTGATATAAGATGGACATGTAATAAGGGAAGTAATGAAATTGAATAAAAAAAAATTGGGAATAAAGAAAAAAAATAAAAATTCTTTGATTAAATTTATTTAGTTACAAAATATCTCATTATTTTAAAAATGTAAACTTTAATTATCTTTTATATTTAGTATATAGATTTTTATTTTAATTTCAATTAATTGTCCTAAATGTTTCATCTTTCGAATAATGACAAGGACTCATGAGAAAGAATATATATAAAATGAATTACCTTGAGTAAAGAGTTTAGTGGGAAGTAAATTTTGGATTTATTTTGACATCTAAATTGTTAGGAATATAGGTAGGGATTCTTAATGTGTGAATACTATTATTTATATTGTGTAAATTAAAACAAACTAGATAGCATGTAATTTATGGTAAAAATGGAAGTTAGTATGTGATTTTCTTTCCGTTCCAATACATGATTCCCTTTTTTTATTATTTAATTTCATAGAAGGTAACTCACTGTAGACACCCTAAAATGTCCTAACCATTTAATTGTCACCCAACCTTAGCCATTTTACTAATTTATCCCCAATTAATTAATTAAATTTTATTTAATTAATCAAATCCCTTAGTTACCTATATTGAATTATTTCTAACATTAGCCCATATTAATTAAATAAATATAAAATATATTTATTTGGTTAATATTCCCTCTCCAACTTAATCACATCCTTAATTAATTAAATAAACCCACTTTATTTAATTAATTATCCCCATTCACATGACTTCCATAACCCAAATAAAAAAATTAAATAAATTCCTCATCCCACCAAGTGTCACATTATTTACCCTCCACTGAACCCCTTCACATGACTTACCAATTTAATTTTTTTTAATTTAAATTGGGAACTAATTATTCTCCTCCCTCCACTTGTCACATGACTACGTTGTCACATGCACCTCTTAGCCTTTTATTCTAATTTAAAATTCATCTCTCTTCTCCATTGCACACTTGTCACAAAGCTAACCATATCCTTTGCATGATTAATCCCAACCGTCCACCTACCAAAAGTCAAGATCAAATCTCATCTCTTCATTTCAACCAAGCTTTTCTATAAATATAGCCCTCTTCTAAGCCATTTGCAAAATCTAATCTTGAGCATATCATCATTTTGCCGAAAGCATTTGTATCTTTGAGCTAGGGTTTAGTGATTTGCACTTGCATGAGAGCATTTCACATTTTAATCTTGTGGGTAAAGCTAGAATGTTCTTGGGTACAACATTTTCAACCTTAACCATGGATTGTGGGTCAACTTGAAGGTATATTTTCTTTGATTTGTTTGCATTTTCTTGTGTTTCCTTCATGTTAGATTTCCATGATCTCACTCACAATTTAGTCGTAATTTTTGTGTTAAGAAATAATCTTTCTTTACTATCCACTACTTTTATAAATTGAAAATTAAGCTTGTAATTTCTATGTAGGAAATGAAGTTTTGTATGATGATAGTCTCACTAAATTTGAATGACACATACATTTAACCAATTGAGACCAACTTGCCTAGGATAAATAGGAGTAATCTATTGAATCCTATTAAACACATAAGATGGAGGATATTTCAAGAACTATGGTCTAAAAATGAAACTACAAGTCTAGATAATGGCACATCCTTCCCTACAGATAGGATTTTGTTGGCAATAGGTACTGTCATATGCTCTCACCTCGCCTTCATGGACCTTGGTGATAAAAAAATAGGGCTTATTGACAACATGAGTCTAATTTAGAGATAACTTATAAAATGTCAAATTAGGCAACTAGTCCAGACAAGAAATCCTATATTGTCGTATGCTCTCACCTCACCTTTGTGGATCTTGGTGATTAGAAAGCACTAGGGAATCTCAAATGGATCAAGTCACCACACTACCTATTTGACTTGAGGAAGTAAACTTAATTTCTAGAGTGAGCACCTAATAGGTATACCTCAACACTAGGGTTGAACGATGAACACCCCTTTAGGTGTTTGTGATAGTGGACTTAATTTCGTCCCAGTTTCACCTGAGTGGGTGATAGCTGACAAAGAACTATCTAGGGTGGGGAATCACCCTAGAAAGGGTTACATACCCACTCACAGTTGCATCAAACATAGTGCAAGATAGAACTACATATTCGCAAATCCCAGTGTTAGTCGCATCTGGAGTGGACCTTGATCTCATGGATAAAGGATATGTAGGTAGTCTAGATGGTGAAGGATGCTCCAATACTTAGGTCCCCTAGATATAGGGTACTCTTTTGTAATTAACTTCATAATCTCAATTCTTTACTTAAGAAGATCAACTAGATAAACTAAAGAAGTCTCTAGTACTCAGAAGAATCCTTAGGAGGATTGACCTCATACTTGGTCAATTGTTGAAACCTAAGGGAGGGTACCGGGGTCTCAAAATACTTTCATTGAATGAACTTACAAAAATTCCTCAGTGCAATATATGGGCCTATTGCATAATTTCCTGTACGTGACTCAGGAGCTGAGTTGATCCCGATGAATCTAAGTCTCTGGCCAGAGCATATTAATGATTCATGTCCTTATTAGCCCATATGGCTGTTGTGTTTACCTATCCTATATTGGATAGAGTGTTGGTCCGTTTGGCCAGTTTAGGTCCATTTGGCCATTATTTAATCTATCCCGTATTGGGTAGTGATATGGGCTGTAATACCTAGTTATGTATGAACCAATTTGCCTAAAGGACAGAAGAGCCCATTTGGCTTTATCTCAGTATGTCCCGTTTTGGACACCTTAGCCTAAATTGGCTACTTGGAACTTCCTAAGTACTTAGACTAAACTAAAAGATTAAAAAACAATTTCTAAGAATTAGAAATATAGATTAGAAAATGAATGAGAATCTTTATCTAGAACCAAAATATAGATCACACATAAGAAAGACAAAAAACAATTTCCCCTAAGGTCCCTGAACCAGGTCCTTACATGTGGTATCAGAGTTGAGGTTCAAACACTCGGCCTGGAGGTTTGCTAACCTAAAAATAACAAGGACTTGTACATGTAACTGTTGTGAATAATAAATATGTATCTGTAAGATTTGTGATAGGTTTATATGCTTTCACTTTGTATGTTGTATACATAAAATTGTAGTAAATGGGAAAATTATTTTTCCCTTGTTTTTAGAGAATCAAAATGGTGAGAACTCAAAATCTACATGGAAGGAAGTCGACCAACCAAAAATCAACTCAAAACCTACCTAAGAATCCTAATGCCAACATAGAGGCAATCATTGGCCTATTGACAAAGCAGAGAGACCAATTGGAAAACCTTGAACAAACTGTTCAAGACTTGAAGGTTAGACAAGGGACAATAGAAAAAATTCTAGAACCTCAAGATGAACATTGAAATGAGGAAGTGCCCATAGCTCAACCAACTAATGAACTAGAGATTCCTAGGCCTCGGTAGGAGGCCATCATCTTAGATATCTCATGTGATCTTAAGAAGATAGCTCCTCCAAAATTTTAAGGGTAAATAGGTAGGAGATGCTACAAAAGGATGGCTCACAAAGATGGAAAAATACTTTGAGCTAAGAAACTATTTAGAGAATATTAAGGCAGTTTGGGGAGCTTATCAATTAGTGGGAGAAGCTGCCAGTTGGTGGATAAACATAAAGGAACAATATTGCTATTCAAAGGAAAACCTAAGTTGGAGGTAGTTTGTGAGCCACTTTTGTGAGAGATGGCTTCCACAACTATTTTATGATGAAAAGATTATAGAGTTCCTAAATCTCAAACAAGTGAATCTCATAGTTCAATAGTACTGGGATAGATTTGTGAAGTTGCTGAAATATGTTCCTATCTATCAAAGGGACGAAAGGTCTTAGGTGAGAAAATTTCTTTTGGTATTAAATACTAATATTGGGGTAGAAGTCGATATGTTTGCCCCTGAGAGCATGCACCAAGTCTTGGAGAAGACACTCAAACAAGAAAATAAATTACAGGCATTGTCAGTGGTAAAACAAAACTTTTAGGACAAGATATTTACCTTCAAAAGGAAAACAAACAATAGGGATAAGAGAGGAGCTCAGCAAAACAAGAAGAGAGACTGGGATAGGATATAATCTATAGGTAATCAAAATCAAAGGAATAATTACAATGGTAATTCTAGAAGGAATGACTGGGATGCACCACCTCAGAATTCAAATGGACCCCTTAGTGGATGTTTTATGTGTGGAGGCAATCATTATGCAAGGGATTGTTGAAAGAGATACAAGACCAATCAGCCACAGCAACCCAAACAACATCAAATCCATGTTGTTGTAAGGATTTAGTAGACTCACCATCAAAATGTGCCTATGGAGACAAGAGGTACACTTTTTGGTAAATCCATCACTATTTTGATAGATACTGATTCCTCCAAGAATTGTATTTCCCCAGAATTGGTAGGCAAGATGTCTTTGCAAACCAAGGACATGGAATCATCATAGATGGTTCAGTATGGGGGCAAGGCTACAAGAAGAGTAAACAAGTACATAAGAGGAGCCCCCATTAGGTTTCTTGAAATGGAAACTAAAGTTGACTTATATGTCACACCCTTGAGAGCCTATGATGTCATAATTGGGATAAATTAGTTAACAAGTCATAAGGCTAACATAGATTGCTATAACAAGTTAATGGAGTGTGTGGATGATAAGGGTTAGAATCCAAGGGATCTACAAACCTATATCAGTGGAGACCATTTCTTCTATGCAACTAAAGAAGGCAAGGTAGAAACAAGGAAACCAGATATTCTTAGTATATTTAGATGAGAAGGAAGAAGAAAAGGAAGCCCCTACATTTAAGAATAGCCTATTTCTTTGGGATTACAAAGATGTGTTTTCTGAAGACCTACTAGGGTTACCTCCTAATAGGGAATTGGATTTTTCCATCGACCTACTTCCAGGAACCGCACCTTTATCCAAAGCCCCATATAGGATGAATACCACATAACTCCAAGAGTTGAAAATACAGTTGCAAGAATTGTTGGAGAAGGGGTTGATAAGGCCTAGTGTATCACCTTGTGGAGCACCAGTCATATTTGTCAAGAAGAAGGATGGGACACTAAGGTTGTGTATTGACTACAGGATGTTGAATAAAGCCACCGTGAGAAATAGATATCCCTTACCTTGCATTGATGACCTATTTGACCAAATGAAGGGAGCCTCAGTGTTCTCCAAAATTGATCTTTGCTCTGGTTACCATCAGTTAAGAATAAAAGAAGAGGACATCCCAAAAACAACCTTCAAAACTAGGTATGGTCACTATGAATTCACTGTAGTTCCATTCAAATTGACAAATACTCTAGTTGCCTTTATGAACCTAATGAACAATGTATTCCATGATTTTTTGGATAAGTTTGTAATTGTGTTTTTGGATGACATCTTAATCTATTCCAAGGATGAAGAGGAACACTTAACTCATCTGTAGGTAGTCCTACAAAGGTTATGGAAGCACAAGTTGTTTGGAAAGCTATCCAAATGTTCCTTCTTTGAAAGAAAGGTCCACTACTTAGGGCATATCATTTTAGCTGAGGGTATAGTAGTAGATCCTGATAAAATAAAGGCTATCACCAAATGGCCTATACCTAAAAATGTGACTAAAGTGAGAAGTTTCATGGGGTTGGTAGGGTATTATAGGAGGTTTGTGAAGGACTTTTCAAGGATAGCCAACCTGATTACATCTTTGTAAAAGAAGAAGAAAAGATTCATTTGGATTGAGTGGTGTGATAAGGCATTTTAGGTACTAAAGGAAAGGTTAACATTATCTCCAATCCTAAAGATGCCTGCCCTTAATGGTCACTTCACACTAGTAACCGATGCATCCATAGAAGGGCTAGGATGAGTTCTTTTCCAAGAGGAAGGAGTAGTGGCCTATGAATCACAGAAACTAAAAATCCATGAAGTCAGTTATGCTCCTCATGACCTTGAACTTGCAACCATAGTCAATGCTTTGCAAAAATGGAGGCATTTCTTGTTGGGAAATCCTTTTGAGCTTAAAAAAGACCATCAAGGGTTGAAGTATATTTTCACTCAACCTCATTTGAATCCAAGACAACGAAGGTGGTTAGAATTCCTAAGTGAGTATGATTTTGAGATTGAATATATCAAGGGGAAAGAAAATAGGTGATAGTGATAGATTGTCATTGATGTCAAAAGTGTGTTGTTGCAGGACATCAGGAGGAGATAGTTGTTCATTGCTTGGTTTGTGCACAAGTTGTTTTGCTCTTGCTTCATCCAGAAATTGTTTGGTTCATAATGTTCATTTGGTAATGGATCTCAGGATGAACACAAGGTGTTGATTTGAATTGTTGATGATAACATTGATCAGTGAAAGTGATGCTTGGCAGAAATTAAATATTCTTAACAAAGGTATTTGACATTGGTAACTCAAGATGGGAGTTGATCAAATGACCCTTAGTTGGAGTTGCAAAGATAATATAGTGTTTGTAATGCTAACTTGTTAGTGTTGGAGACAGTTGTTCTTGTTTGGCATATTGGTCTTTTCAGGATGTGTTCATCTCATGATATTTGTTGCAATAAATTTGTTAGCATTGCTTTGATCTTATCTGATATCACAGTCTCTTGCAAGTAATATTCTTGTTTCATGTCTTAATCAGTTTGTCAGTAGTCTTCATGTTTTCAGTGATCTTCATGTCATTCTCAGGATCTTTCTTGTTGAGTCTACATGGGTGTTGAAGTTTATTTATGCCTTTATAATGATCAGTTGGAATGAGATTTTTGAAGGTATCATACCTTATATCTCATCACTTGTTTTGCAGAGGTCAGTGGTCAAATTATCAAGGTTTCCTTTATACAGTTCTTTTATGTCTTAAGAACATAAATCTTAACACTCCTATGCTTTGAAACCTACTTCTTAAACTTTCTCTGCCTGTCATACAAAGTATGCACTTTTGTTATAAAAGGCTATTGACTTAGTATAGCAGGTTGATAACTTAATGTGCAACGTTTGGAGGGTTTTAAGTCGTTGGTCTGACCAGCCCCTTTCTCTATGCCGACCGGTGTCATCAGTGATATGTTGAGTGCATGGGCACCAAAAATGTGAATCTAAGGATCGGTTTAAATCTGCGAAGGGCGCGAAGAATTTATCGAACGGTTTGAGTTTAAATTTAAGCCCTGATCTTTTACCAACTGCTTTGACGGTTTTGTAAACGTCATAACTCTGTGATATGTTTAGAAACTTTTTTCAAGGCAGTTTTTGTGTGCTCAAATCTATTTTCATAAAAGGTTTATTTCTATTTTTTCTCACGTGACTTGGAAACAGGAGGCAGATTCTATTTTTTCCTAAAAGCAAGAAAATGGAAGTTATTTTTTTTTAAGGAAACAATTTTTTTTTAAGGGAGATTTTTTATTGGCCTCCTTATGAGAAGACTAAATGTTTTTGGAGTGTCTTCTCACTTTTATTGCAGAAGAATGAGAAAAGTATTTGAGGAGATATTTTTTTTGGGGATTGATTTAAAAAAAAAAAAATGATTGAGATTTTTTAAGATATATTGTATTGATGAATTTTTTTTTGAAGACAATATTTTTGGCAGAATGTTTTTATTATTCTTCATGGATGAAGTGTGCAAAGAGAATATGAAGTGAGTTGATTGCAGGAACATGTATTAAAGGATTATGAAAATATTTGTCTTTGCAGGTGTTTTGAAAAGGGTCAGAGGAATATGAAGAGATTTTTTTTGGAACAATTTTTTTGTGGAGATATAATATTTGATGCAGGGATAATTAAAAGGATATAAGTGCTCAAATTGAAAAAGTTGAATGAGAGAATGTGAATGGTCATCTGTTATTTAATGGGCTTAGAGGTGCTTTGATGAAGTAGTGATGAAGAGCAGAGCATCATACAGCTATGAAGATAACCTTATGAATATTCTTTTAAAAAGAAAACACAGAAGAATGTATGCATGAGCTAATTTGCAGTGAAAGATGTTCTTGATGCAGGATCAGGTGTTTTTCAAAATGATATGCAGAGGAAGCTATTGATATTGAATTGCAGAGATAAGAGTGTTGAAATTTTGTTCACAGAAGCTTGTATTCAGAAAGGTGTGTGAAAGGAATTATTTGTATGGTCTTGACTTGAAAATTAAATAGGAGAAATTAGGGTGTATGATGAAACACAGAGTGTAAATGGTGCAAATCAGATTGAACAGCAATCACTTATTGCACATGAGGTTTTGTTTTTGATTGATTGAGAAAAGCCAATGAGGCACAGTAAGCCAATGAGGCTCATGGTCAGTGAGACCTTAACAATTGTCAGTGAGACACATATTGTAGCCAGTGAGGCTTCTTTGTAGCCAGTGAGGCATGTTTTTCAGTTAAGCCAGTGAGGCAGTTCTGGAGTGGTTTTTCTACCCCTGGAGGGTTTTCCACTCGTGCATTTCTTGTGTCTTGGTTCATGTTGATCTTCTCTCTGTAGTTGTATGTTTTACTCATGAGTTTTGTTTTTCATTCTCAGATTATATGCATATGCATTTGACAATGTTATGTGATATGTGTTTGAGAAATCAATGATTGTTTTCTCTCCTTGTGCTCTACAAGTTAAAGTTTGTAAAAAGATTAGAAATTTCACACAACACTGATTCACACCCCCTCTCAGTGTTGTCCTTGACTCCTACAATAGGGTGGCTAATGCCCTTAATAGGAGAAGAGATATGATGGCCATATCCAACTTGCACATAGACCTAAAACAATAAGTACTCTCTGAGAAGAAAGATGACCCATGGTATACTTAGGTTAATGCATCTCTTGCTAATACCTCTATGTAATCTAAGTATTTAGTTTATGCTTTTGATTCTAATGGGCTAATGAGGTACCAGAGAAGGATATATGTTCCTGATCATGTGAAACTAAGGAGTATGATCCTGATAGAGGCACATAATGCTCCATATTTAGGGCATCTAGGGGTGAATACGATGCATGTAGATCTCAAGAAGCTATATTTTTGGCTAGGAATGAAGAAGGATGTGGTAGACACAGTTGCCAGATGTCTAGAATATTAAAGGATTAAGGTAGAACATGTGCATCCAGCGGGACTTCTTTATCTGCATGATGTACCTTGCTATAAATGACAAGTCATATGTATGGATTTTGTCCAAGGGCTAGGTCAGTGACATCTCATAGGCATAATTGTATTTTGGTGGTAGTGGATAAAATCTCTAAGGTGGCCCACTTCATACTAGGGAACCTAACAGACGATGCTCCTGCTGTAGAAAAAAGGTTCATAAAAGAAATTTTTAGGTTACATGGAATCCCCAAGAAAATCATCTCTGATAGAGACACAAAATTCACTTCTAGATTCTGAACCACATTGCAGACTGCCTTAGGAACACAATTGAACTTTAACACTGCCTATCATCCCGAGACGAATGGTCAAACAAAAAGAACCAACCAAATTTTGGAAGACCTCCTTCATATGTATTGCATGGATCAGCAAACCAAATGGGAGGAATATCTTCCTTTAGTTGAGTTTTCCTATAACAACTCCTTTCAATCAGCCATAGGTATGACACCTTTTGAAGCTCTCTATGGGAGACCTTGTCAAACACCTTTGAGTTGGGATAAACTGGAAGATAGAATCTTGGTTGGTCCTGAAATGTTGAAATATATGGATACCCAGGTATAACTTATCTAATAAAGGTTGAAGGAAGCCTTGGATCACTAGAAAAGTTATATAGATAAGAATAGGACACCCAGGAGATTTCACGTTGGTGAGAAGGTGTTCCTTAGAGTTCAACCTCGTAAAAGTTCCATCTCTTTTGGGAGGAAGTCGAAGCTAGCCCCTCATTTTATAAGACCTTTTGAAGTACTTGAAGAAATCAATCCTGTAGATTATTGCTTGGCCTTACCTCCAACACAGACAAATTCATGATGTGTTCAATGTGTCCTTGTTGAAAATGCATATACTTGATCCTAAGCATATTCTTAATTGGAACGCCCTACAGGTGGAAGAACCTGACACAATGACCATAGAGCCATGTAGAATCATCGAGAGGTGCCAGTTCCAGCTCCACAATAGGATAGTGGACCAATCTAAGGTCCAGTGGGACCAGTACTCACCTAAGAATGCTACATGGGAGGACACAGTGGAAATGCAACAACTTTATCCACATCTATTTTGAAAACTCTACTTAATTTATAAACTCGACAAAAATTCAAATTTTTCTTAAAAACAATTATGTTTAGTTGACACTTTACTCTTTCCATCTATTTTAAACTACTCAATTTATGATGCACATGACGAATCTTAATGACTTTTGAATGTTGTGTTAACAAAAAAAAAACTATATTTAGTTTATGGGATGAAAATAATGTATACATTTGGTTATGGCTTTGTTTTATTATCTATCTTTGAAATGCATCAGGACGATGTATAAATTTAGGCGGGGAGGGATGTCACGGCCTCATTTTGAAGGATTTAATAAATTATCTATGTTAATGGTTATTTTGAAAAATTTTTGGTAATATTATAATAATACCATTTCATTAATTAAACACCACTAGTAGACCAACTATTAAATTATTAAATATTTAATTTGACCTTTGTTTTAGACTACTGTGTACAATTTGTTATCCTTGCTATACTCTTTTGGTCATTGGAAATAGTTGGATATATTTTAATTGGATTTTTCAAAATAACTCTTGGTCTTTATGAGGTCACTATTGTGTATTAGATACATGCAATTCATTTCATATGATCTAATTATCTTGTTGCTACCTATTTCTTGTCAATCAACTATCCAGTCTTTATAATGTTTATTTTTCATTTATGTTGCCTTGTATAGATTACCATATTATGTGCAAAGTAATATATCATTTGGTCTAATGTTTAGGAAGCTTCAATTCAACTAGGATCAATCTATATTGTGTTTGCAATAGCACTATTTGATGAATATAGCAATGGCTTCCTACACATGAGGGAATGTTCTTATTTTCCATGGTATTATTGAATATTTACACCTTCATACCTATACTTACCTTTCCGTGACATATTATTTTTATTACTCCATGACCCTTAACATCTTGATTTTTCCAACTACCTATAGCTATCCAACTTCCTTATGATGTTCTACATCTTGTGATTCCAATATTTTACATTGTATACATATATACAATTTGATCTTGAGATTATTATGAATCCAACATCTTGCATTGAATGCTTATATACCATAACAATTTGAGCAATAGAAGTTTAGCTTCCTTGTGACACTCCAGATCTTATGACTCCATTATTTTATATTGTGCACACAAATATGGTTGTTGGAATATTACCAACCCAATGTATTTCATTGATTTCTTGTCCTCCATAGTCAATTGAACATTAAATGAATGAGTGGTGTGGGATGCAAGCAAAAACAATTCTTGACAAGTTTTATGATAAGAAAATTAAATGAAATTCAATAGAGGTGACCCTTCCGTGCAAGCCACCGCCTAAACCCTGCACACATAAAGAGGAGATCAGATCTAAGGAGATTGGATTTTCATCCACTAGTAGAAATATGGCAAATACATGACCAGGTGACTAAAACTTTTTACAACACAACTATAAATGACTAATTTGGTCATCAAGCAAAAAAACACAACTACAAATAAAATTGACTAAATAAAGGACTAAATAAATTCCTCTATTCTTTTTTCTTTCACTTCAGTTTTGGAGGGAAATAATGGAGGGATTGTGCGTTTATGAATTTTGAACAAAACGTGAAACCTATGAAGAAGCAAAGATTGTGCATTTAGCAGGAGAAGATTGTTCATGGCCGCCGAGAATAGGGTATGCAGAGTAGTCAAACATGAGAAGATTATTCATGGCCGCCAAGAATAGGGTATGAGTAGTCGAATAGGAGAAGATTGTTCATGGCCACCAAGAATAGGGTATAAGTAGTCAAACAAGAGAAGATTGGTCATGGCCGTAGTTCTTTGAGTTTGGAAATAGTTTTGAGATAATCGTGTGAATGGAGAAAGGAGGCAATTTTGGGATTTCTAGCTATAGACAACAAATATCAAAGGAGTAGATAGATGGCGGATAGATGACAGATAACAAATGGTTTTATGAAGCAGAGGTAGGGTTTTCCACGTACCTCTAATCTTCTCTTAGCCTACTCTAAAGTTTTGTATCTTTGAAAGCTTGGTGCTCTATCATTAGTGATTGTTCTCTCTTTCAATGAATGTATGAAGAGGTCTCATGGTTCTTTATTGATAAAGTTCTACTTTTTCCATTCATGATTTATATTTAGAATACCTTGGCATGAAGGAATTTGATGGTCTTCAACCTGTGACTTAGACATTGTGATGGTGACTGATTGTCATTGATGTCAAAAAGGTGTAGTATAGTTTACCATTGATGTTTTGTTCATGATGCAAGGTTGGTTGACAAAGTGTGTTCATAAGTTATTCTTCAATGTAGAGATCATTCTTTTGGGGAATCAAGACTTTGGTGTGTTTCATGTTCCTCATTCATATGTTCATGATGTCTGATTTAAGCAAGAGTTTGTGATATTTCTTTAGAATTGTTTTGTGAAGAACATCATCAAGTTATCTTCATTAAGGTGATTCATTGATGTCATCATTGAATCAGATTCTTCATTCTTTTAAGGATATGTTTGTAGTACTTGTAAGATCAAAATGCCTTGTTCAAGGTATGATGTTGATGTGTGTCTTGATGACATAATCAGGAGTTGCATAACAAAGGGTCTCAAAACATGGTTGATACTTTATGAGAATGTGTTTGATAATGACATTGCATGTTACTAATGCTTGTGAGAAAGGGTCATCATCATTTTGATGGAATAATGGATCATTCATATGGTAGTAATAGTTTGTGTTGAGGAAGATGTTCTGGCATTGCTTAGCCTTGTCCCTCTAGAGAATGTCACATTTGGTAGTTGTTATAACTCTTCATCTGAAGGGTGTGATGTTCATTTGTCAGAGAATCAGGATGTTGATGTTTGTTTATGTGCTGAAGAGTTTGTCTCAGAAGGATTTTAACTCTGCCGGTGATCTCATCTTGTTATGTTCTCTCATACTCCAAGGTTTTGTATGTCTTAATACTCTAAGAAACCATAGAACACGTTTGTTTAAGCTTATAGCAACCGTCACATAAAGAAGTTACTTTTTGTTCTATTTTCTCAGTGACTGGCTAGTGCAGGTCAACAATGACTTAAGTGATCAAAATAAGGGGTTGATCCATGTTCTTGACTGTCCCCTTCATATTTCTTCACCAATACCATCAGTATCTTCTTATGTGCAAATGAGCGCCAAGTATCAATCAAAGGCTCAAATTTAAAATGGTAAGAGCGGTTGAAATCGAAGGCCGATATTTGAAATTGGATCTTCTTCCTGTGCATGCACTTTGATGTGCTGATAAAACATCACAGTTGTGTTAACTGCAGAGAAGGCTTTGTAAAAGGCTATTTTTAGCCATTTAAACAGGCAGATCTTTAGGTGATTTAAATGTATTATTTTAAGAAGATTTGTTTCCATTTTTTAAGATCTATTCGTGGCATGGAAGCTATTAAGGTGGAACATTATAAGGGCAGTAGTATTAGTTGTTTGAATGCCTTTTTATTAAAATATGTTTGGGGATTTTTTTGTGAGTTTTTATCTTCTTTATGTAGAAGGATTTTGAAGAAGAGGATTTGAATATAAATTTTTTTTATACAGATGTCCAAAGATGATAAGGAGATGAAATTACTTTGTTCAGGGTTGATTTTTTTTGTGAAGCTTTTTATTTGTAGATTGAGAAAGATTGACAATATATTATTGAAGATTTTTATTGTAGAAAATCAAAGGTTATTTGTAGATGAACATAAAGTATTGACAGAGATATTTTTTAATGAAGACTTTATACAAGGGACAATATTTTTGAAGAATATTAAAGATTGAAGAGATTAATGGGGAAGATGAATAGACTAGAGAAGAGAGAAAAATGAATTATATATGCAGAGAAGAAAAGACAATGAAAGATCAAGAATTATTTTATTTTTCATATGATCATTTTGATTAGAAAATGAATTGATTTTTGAATTGATTATACAGAGAAAAGAGAGATATGAAAGGTCATGTTATTTTTCCTTGTAGGAGAAAAGTTGAATATGAGGATTGTGAAGGATGTGAAAGGACATTTTTTTGTATTTCTTATATATATTAGTTTTGCAGATGCATTGTGTGTGTGTGGTTGTTGTGCAGATCAATGATGAAGATAATTTGATACAGTTGTAATGGATGTGAACCAATATGAAGAAAATTTGTATGACACAGGTTGAATTAAATCAAGTATGAAGACAATATGCAATTGAATGTGCAGATCGAGCATCAGATGTAGTTTGAAGACATACATAAAGAAATCTATTTTGATTGAAGGAGTTTGTATTATGCAGAGATGAAATAATGAATTGAATGGAAACAGAGTAACCCTCTGATTTTGTTTATCTCTTCTAATGGTGATTGTGTTTTTTAGTGAGGCACAGTATGCCAGTGAGGCTTGTAGGTGAGTGAGACCTTACATTTGTCAGTGAGGCCCATGTTGTAGCCAGTGAGGCTTGCCTGGTTAGTGAGAGCTATTTGTATGTATTAGGGGTTGGTGCTCCTTGAAGTTGGTGGTTCTAAACATTGTAACCAGTGAGGTTTTTGCTTAAGCCAGTGAGGCATTTTGAGTGGTTTTTCTACCCTTGGAGGGTTTTCCAATCTGTAATTTTCATGTGTCATAATCTCATGTCTTGATGTCTTCCATAGCTTCATTTACCGTATGTGATTTATGTGATTGATCATTTTTTGATTAATTGTTCAAGTAATTAGTTCAATTTTGATAAACCTGATTGCCAATTTTGGAAAATTGTAAAAATAATACAACACTGAGTCAACCCTCTCTTAGTGTTGTCCTAGACTCCTACAATTGGTATCAAAGCCTAGGTTTTCTTTTGAAGCTTAATCATCTTGGGTAGGTCTTGTGTGTGGAGTACCATGGGTAAATGCAAAAGAAATAAGAGCAAGAAAATTGTCAAGTCTTAGACTAGTCAAAATTCTCCATCTTTATCAAATTCAAAGGTTGATATAGAACCTGTTGATAAAAATGTTCCCCAAGTTGAATTTGATATTGTATTAGAAGAAAATGTTTCAGGAGCTCCTTTCTTTGATGGTTCAAATTTCTCAGTTTGGTGTATGAGAATGTAGATTTATTTATCCTCTTTAGGATATGGTGTTTTGATGTCAGTTGAGAATGGATATTGTGTTACTACAAATAATAAAGAAGCTCTTGAGTGTAATTATATTGCAAAGAAGGCCATATTGTCTTCTTTATCTAATGACGTTTCTTGTCAAGTTATGCATTGTGAAACAACTCAGGATATATGGAAGAAGTTGATAAAAAATTATCAAGGAAATGCATATGAAGAAGAAGATAACTTATTATCTGAGAATGAGAAGAGTGACAATGATGAAAAAATTTCACATGAAGGAGATGAGACTCAATCATATTTCTAAGAAGAAGATCACATCATAAGTGATGATGATCAGGAATATGACGAACAAGATTGTGAGATTGATATGGAAGGAGAGCTCATATATGCTCTAACTGAACTCAGAAAATATAAGAAAGAGAATTAGAAATTAAAATTGCAGCTGCAACAAGAAAGAGAATCCAAAGACAAAGTACTTTTAGACCTTGAAAGTGTATCTTCAGATCTTGAAGAGGCCAGATGTCAGATTATGAGTTTAAGGACATATATTGATGATTTAGACAAATTAATTGTTAGATTAAAGACTAAAATTGAGGAAGCTAAGAGGATAACTGATGTTTCAAAATCTGACCTTGAAGTTAGAAGGATTGAGAATCTAAAATTAGAGGGTGAAATTATCAATCTTAGAAAAGATTATGATGGTCTCAAATTTTTGTCCAAGAAGAATCAGGAGTTGGGCAAAAAGAAGCTTCATATCAACACAACTGGTTTTGAATATGAAGAAGGAGAGTGTTCCAAATCTAGAAGAAAAAATATTTTGAATCATCATGTTGCTACATCTAAAGGTAAAAGGAAGAGTGAAGCTGAACAGAAACCCAAAAATGAACCTGCTTCTGTAAGATAAGCATACATGTACAGGTATAACTATTCATTTAATGGTTATTGTTATACTTGTAATCAATTTGGACAAAAATCAGTTAATTGTAGAAGAAATCATTTTGCTTCAATCATGAATACTAATATTGTTTCTTACAAGTGCAATAATGTTGGACACATACAAAGAAATTGTAAAGTGCATAGAAGGTATGATCCTGCATGGAAGCTTAACATGAATGCTCAAAGGTACTATCAGTCATTTGGTTATGAGTGTAACATAGTTTGTTATAATTGCAACAGTCTTGGACACAAGGTACATAGTTGCAGAATGTATGGAAGAATTGCTTCACCTAATTTAGTAGGTTTGAAAAGGATAGAGGTTGAAAAAGATTGGAGGAAGAAAAATCCTTTGAAAGTATGGAGGAAGAAACAAAAACAAGAGAAGATAGATCACAAGCTTGTGCATCTTGCATAAGTCACTTCATTAGTTGCATAATAGATAGCATGAAGTAAGGGGGAGTTGTTCATGTCCTATCAATTGTCCCCATAAGTTTTAGGAAGGAGATCATTTGAATGGTGATCTTGTCATGTTTATCATTCTTGCCAATCTTGTGAGATACTTGATGACAATGTTGCTAACTAAGTTGGTTTTTTTAGTGTATGTCATTAATACAGGTCAGTGGATGCAAGTTGTTGTAAGATGTTTAGGGATTCAATGCACAAAGTGTTTGCTAATGTTTCTGTTCAAAGTGTCTTTGATATGTTTGAGAAAATGTGAAGTGTTGTTGCATGAAGACCTTGATGATGCAGTTAGTTTGTTGATGTGCATGGGCTGATTTGAATGATGAATGACAGGTCCTAAGATTTGATTGACATGATCTTGGGTATACTCAAGGAGTTCTCATCATATGTTAGTTTGATAATAGAAGAAGTTAATTCATGGCATATGTCCCTGCATCTAGATTTGAAAAGGTATTGATAGTGGTTTTGTATATATCAGATTTAACATTGTGTTGCAAAAAGGTGTCTTGTGCAGGAACAAAAGGATGGTCTTCATTCTTTATCATGCCAAGAATTGTGTGCAAGAGTAAAGTTGGTATTTGGTTACAGAGATATGTCATCTTCCTCCTCATATTGGTATTGTGTCAAGTAGTGATATTATGTTGAGTGATATTTATGAGTAGTGATTTGTTAGTACACTTCAACACAAGGGGAGCAAATTGATTTGGGTCTTTGTTATTAGATGTCAGAAAAGGGGGAGAAAGAGAAATTAAATCATGAAGTTTTACCATTAATGAAAAAGGGAGAGATTGATGGCGACTAATTGTCATTGATGTCAAAAAGGTGTAGTATAGTTTGCCATTGATGTTTTGTTCATGATGCAAGGTTGGTTGACAAAGTGTGTTCACAAGTTATTCTTAAATGCAGAGATCATTCTTTTGGAGAATCAGGACTTTGGTGTGTTTCATGTTCCTCATTCATATGTTCATGATGTCTAATTTAAGCAAGAGTTTGTGATATTTGTTTAGAATTGTTTTGTGAAGAACATCTTCAGGTTATCTTAATTAAGATACTTCATTGATGTCATCAGTGAATTAGATTCTTCACTCTCTCAACAATATGTTTGTAGTACTTGGAAGATCAAAATGCCTTGTTCAAGGTATGATGTTGATGTGTGTCTTGATGACATAATCAAGAGTTGCACAACAAAGGGTCTCAAAACATAGTTGATACTTTGTGAGAATGTGTTTGATAATGACATTGCATGTTGCTAATGCTTGTGAGAAAGGGTCATCATCATTTTGATGGAATCATGGATCATTCATATGGCATCAATTGTTTGTGTTGAGGAAGATGTTCTGGCATTGCTTGGCCTTGTCCCTCTCAAGAATGTCACATTTGGTAGTTGTTATAGCTCTTCATCTGAAGGGTGTGATGTTCATTTGTGTGGTGTTCATTTGTCAGAGAATTAGGATGTTGATGTTTGTTTATGTGCTGAGGAGTTTGTCTTAGAAAGATTTTAACTCTGTCGGTGATCTCTTCTTGTTATGTTTTCTCATACTCCAAGGTTTTGTATGTCTTAATACTCTAAGAAACCCTAGAACAAGTTTGTTTAAGCTTATAGCAACCATCATATAAAGAAGTTACTTTTTGTTCTATTTTCTCAGTGACCGGCTAGTGTAGGTCAACAGTGACTTAAGTGATCAGAATAAGGGCTTGATCCATGTTCTTGACCGGCCCCTTCATATTTCTTCACCGATACCATCGGTATCTTCTTATGTGCAAATGAGCGCCAAGTATCAATCAAAGGTTCAAATTTAAAATGGTAAGAGTGGGTTTTTGAAATCAAAGGCTAACATTTGAAATTGGATCTTCTTCCTGTGCATGCACTTTGACGTGCAGATAAAACATCACAGTTGTGTTAACTACAGAGAAGGCTTTGTAAAAGGCTATTTTTAGCTATTTAAATAGGTAGATCTTTATGCGATTTAAATTTATTATTTTAAGAAGATTTGTTTCTATTTTTTAAGATCTATTTGTGGCATGGAAGCTATTAAGGTGGAAGATTATAAGGGTAGTAGTATTAGTTGTTTTAATGCCTTTTTATTAAAAGATGTTTGGGATTTTTTTTGTGATTTTTTATCTTCTTTATGTAGAAGGATTTTGAAGAAGAGGATTCGAATATAATTTTTTTTATACAGATGTCCAAAGATGATAAGGAGATGAAATTACTTTGTTCATGGTTGATTTTTTTTGTGAAGCTCTTTATCTGCAAATTGAGAAAGATTGCCAATATATAATTGAAGATTTTTATTGTAGAAAATCAAAGGTTATTTGCAGATGAACAAAAAGTTTTGACAGAGATATTTTTTAATGAAGACTTTATACAAGGGACAATATTTTTGAAGAATATCAAAGATTGAAGAGATTAATGGGGAAGATGAATAGACTGGAGAAGAGAGAAAAATGAATTGTATATGCAGAGAAGAAAAGACAATGAAAGATCAAGAATTATTTTAGTTTTTAGATGATCATTTTGTAGAAGAAAATGAATTTGATTATGTAGAGAGATATGAAAGGTCATGTTATTTTTTCTTGTAGGAGAAAAGTTGAATATGCAGATTGTGAAGGATGTGAAAGGACATTTTTTTGTGTTTCTTATATATATTGGTTTTGCAGATGCATTGTGTGTGTGTGGTTGTTGTACAGATCAATGATGAAGATAATTTGATATAGTTGTAATGGATGCGAACCAATATGAAGACAACTTGTATGGCATAGATTGAATCAAATTGAGTATGAAGACAATATGCAATTGAATGTGCAGATTAAGCATCAGATGTTGTTTGAAGACATACACAGAGAAATCTATTTTGATTGAAGGAGTTTGTATTAAGCAGAGATGGAAGAATGAATTGAATGGAAATAGAGTAACCCTCTAATTTTGTTTATCTCTTCTAATGGTGATTGTATTTTCTAGTGAGGCATAGTATGCCAGTGAGGCTTTTAGGTCAGTGAGACCTTACATTTGTCAGTGAGACCCATATTGTAGCTAGTGTGGCTTGCCTTGTTAGTGAGAGCTATTTGTATGTATTAGGGGTTGGTGCTCCTTGAAATTGGTGGTTCTAAACATTGTAACCAGTGATGTTTTTACTTAAGCTAGTGAGGCATTTTGAGTGTTTTTTCTACCCCTAGAGGGTTTTCCACTCTGTAATTTTCATGTGTCATAATCTCATGTCTTGATGTCTTCCATAGCTTCATTTACCATATGTGATTTATGTGATTGATCATTTATTGATTAATTGTTCAAGTAATTAGTTCAATTTTGATAAACCTCATTGCCAATTTTGGAAAATTGTAAAAATAATACAACACTGATTCACCTCCTCTCAGTGTCATCCTAGACTTCTACAATTGGTATCAGAGCCTAGGTTCCCTTTTGAAGCTTAATCAAATTGGGTAGGTCTTGTGTGTGGAGTACCATGGGTAAATGCAAAAGAAATAAGAACAAGAAAATTGTCAAGTCTCAGACTAGTCAAAATTCTCCATCTTTATCAAATTCAAAGGTTGATATAGAACCTGTCAATAGAAATGTTCCCCAAGTTGAATCTGATATTGTATTAGAAGAAAAAGTTTCAAGAGCTCCCTTCTTTGATGGTCCAAATTTCTTAGTTTGGTGTATGAGAATGCAGATTTATTTATCCTTTTTAGGATATGGTGTTTTGATGTCAGTTGAGAATGGATATTGTGTTACTACAAATAATAAAGAAGCTCTTGAGTGTAATTATATTGCAAAGAAGGACATATTGTTTGCTTTATCTAATGATGTTTCTTGTCAAGTTATGCACTGTGAAACAACTTAGGATATGTGGAAGAAGTTGATAAAAATTTATCAAGGTAATGCATCGGAAGAAGAAGATAACTTATTATCTAAGAATGAGAAGAGTGACAATGATGAAAAACTTTCAAATGAAGGAGATGAGACTCAATCAGATTTCAAAGAGGAAGATCACATCATAAGTGATGATGATCAGGAATATGATGAACAAGATTGTGAGATTGATATGGATGGAGAGCTCATATATGCTCTAACTAAACTCATGAAATATAAGAAAGAGAATCATAAATTAAAATTGCAGTTGCAATAAGAAAGAGAATCCAAAGACAAAGCACTTTCAGACCTTGAAAGTGTATCTTCAGATCTTGAAGAACCCAGATGTTAGATTATGAGTTTAAGGACATATATTGATGATTTAGACAAATTAATTGTTAGATTAAAGACTAAAATTGAGGAAGATAAGAGGATAACTGATGTTTCAAAATCTGACCTTGAAGTTAGAAGGATTGAGAATCTAAAATTAGAGGGTGAAATTATCAAACTCAGAAAAGATTATGATGGTCTCAAATTTTTGTCCAAGAAGAATCAGCAGTTGGGCAAATAGAAGCTTCATATCAACACAACTGGTTTTGAATATGAAGAAGGAGAGTGTTCCAAATCTAGAAGAAAAAATATGTTGAATCATCATGTTGCTACATCTGAAGGTAACAGGAAGAGTGAAGATGAATAGAAAACTAGAAATGAACCTGCTCCTGCAAGACAAGCATACATGCACAGGTATAACTATTCATTTAATGGTTATTGTTATACTTGTAATTAATTTGGACAAAAATTAGTTAATTGCAGAAGAAATCATTTTGCTTCAATCAAGAATACTAATTTTGTTTGTTACAAGTGCAATAATGTTGGACACATACAAAGAAATTGTAAAGTGCATAGAAGGTATGATCCTGCATAGAAGGTTAACATGAATGCTCAAAGGTACTATCAGTCATTTGGTTATGAGTGTAACATAGTTTGTTATAATTGCAACACTCTTGGACACAAAGCACACAGTTACAGAATGTATGGAAGAATTACTTCACCTGATTTGATAGGTTTGAAAAGGATAGTGGTTGAAAAATATTGGAGGAAGAAAAATCCTATGAAAGTATGGAGGAAGAAACAAAAACAAGAGAAGATAGATCACAAGATTATGCATCTTGCACAAGTCACTTCATCAGTTGCATAATAGATAGCATGAAGTAAGAGGGATTTTTTTCATGTCCTATCAATTGTCCCCAAAAGTTTTAGGAAGGAGATCATTTGAATGGTGATCTTGTCATGTTTATCATTCTTGCCAATCTTGTGAGATAGTTGATGATGATGTTGCTAACTAAGTTGTTTTTTTCAGTGTATCTCAGTAATACAGGTCAGTGGATGCAAGGTGTTGATAAGATGTTTAGGGATTCAATGCACAAAGTGTTTGATGAAGTTGTAGTTCAAAGTGTCTTTGATATGTTTGAGAAAGTGTGAAGTGTTGTTGCAGGAAGAACTTGATGATGCAGTTAGTTTGTTGATGTGCATGGGCTGATTTGAATGATGAATGACAGGTCCTAAGATTTGATTGACATGATCTTGGGTATACTCAAGGAGTTCTCATCATATGTTAGTTTGATAATAGAAGAAATGAATTCATGGCATATGTCTCTGCATCTAGATTTGAAAAGGTATTGATAGTGGCTTTTTATATATCAGATTTAACATTGTGTTGCAAAAAGGTGTCTTATGCAGGAACAAAAGGATGGTCTTCATTCTTTATCATACCAAGAATTGTGTGCAAGAGTAAAGTTGGTATTTGGTTCTAGAGATATGTCATCTTCCTCCTCATGTTGGTATTGTGTCAAGAAGTGATATTATGTTGAGTGGTATTTATGAGCAGTGATTTGTTAGTACACTTCAACACAGGGGGAGCAAATTGATTTGGGTATTTGTCATCAGATGTCAAAAAGGGGGAGAAATAGATATTGAATCATGAAGTTTTGCCATCAATGACAAAGGGGGAGATTGATGGTGATTGATTGTCATTGATGTCAAAAAGGTGTAGTATAGTTTGCCATTGATGTTTTGTTCATGATGCAAGGTTGGTTGACAAAGTGTGTTCACAAGTTATTCTTCAATGCAGATATCATTCTTTTGGGGAATTAGGACTTTGGTGTGTTTCATGTTCCTCATTCATATGTTCATGATGTCTGATTTAAGCAAGAATTTGTGATATTTGTTTAGAATTGTTTTGTGAAGAACATCATCAGGTTATCTTCATTAAGGTGCTTCATTGATGTCATCATTGAATCCGATTCTTCATTCTCTTAAGGATATGTTTGTAGTACTTGTAAGATCAGAATGCCTTGTTCAAGGTATGATGTTGATGTGTGTCTTGATGACATAATCAAGAGTTGCATAACAAAGGGTCTCAAAACATAGTTGATACTTTGTGAGAATGTGTTAGATAATGACATTGCATGTTGCTAATGCTTGTGAGAAAGGGTCATCATCATTTTGATGGAATCATGGATCATTCATATGGCAGTAATAGTTTGTGTTGAGGAAGATGTTCTGGCATTGCTTGGCCTTATCCCTCTAGAGAATGTCACATTTGGTAGTTGTTATAGCTCTTCATCTAAAGGGTGTGATGTTCATTTGTGTGGTGTTCATTTGTCAGAGAATTAGGATGTTGATGTTTGTTTATGTGCTGAGGAGTTTGTCTCAAAAAGATTTTAACTCTGCCGGTGATCTCATCTTGTTATGTTCTCTGAAACTCCAAGGTTTTGTATGTATTAATACTCTAAGAAACCCTAGAACAAGTTTGTTTAAGCTTATAGCAACCGTCACATAAAGAAGTTACTTTTTGTTCTATTTTCTCAATGACCAGCTAGTGCAGGTCAACAGTGACTAAGTGATCAAAATAAGGGGTTGATCCTCATTCTTGACCGGCCCCTTCATATTTCTTCACCGATACGATCGGTATCTTCTTATGTGTAAATGAGCGCCAAGTATCAATTGAAGGCTCAAATTTAAAATGGTAAGAGAGGGTTTTTGAAATCAAAGGCTGACATTTGAAATTGGATCTTCTTCCTGTGCATGCACTTTGACATGTAGATAAAATGTCACAGTTGTGTTAATTATAGAGAAGGCTTTGTAAAAGGCTATTTTAGCCATTTAATCAGGTAGATCTTTATGTGATTTAAATGTATTATTTTAAGAAGATTTGTTTCTATTTTTTAAGATCTATTTGTGGCATTGAAGCTATTAAGGTGGAATATTATAAGGGCAGTAGTATTAGTTGTTTTAATGCCTTTTTAATGCCTTTTTATTAAAAGACAATGAAAGATCAAGAATTATTTTATTTTTTCAGATGATCATTTTGTAGAAGAAAATGAATTGATTTTTGAATTGATTATACAGAGAAAAGAGAGATATGAAAGGTCGTGTTATTTTTCCTTGTAGGAGAAAAGTTGAATATGAGGATTGTGAAGGATGTGAAAGGACATTTTTTTGTATTTCTTATATATATTAGTTTTGCAGATGCATTGTGTGTGTGTGTGGTTGTTGTGCAGATTAAGGATGAAGATAATTTGATACAGTTGTAATGGATGTGAACCAATATTAAGACAACTTGTATGACATAGATTGAATCAAATCAAGTATGAAGACAATATGCAATTGAATGTGCAGATTGAGCATCAGATGAAGTTTGAAGACATACACAGAGAAATCTATTTTGATTGAAGGAGTTTGTATTATGCAGAGATGGAATAATGAATTGAATGGAAATAGAGTAACCCTCTAATTTTGTTTATCTCTTCTAATGGTGATTGTGTTTGCCAGTGAGGCATAGTATGCCAGTGAGGCTTGTAGGTTAGTGAGATCTTACATTTGTTAGTGAGACCCATATTGTAGCCAGTGAGGCTTGCTTAGTTAGTGAGACCTATTTGTATGTATTAGAGGTTGGTGCTCCTTGAAGTTGGTGCTTCTAAACATTGTAACTAGTGAGGTTTTTGCTTAAGTCAGTGGGGTAAGTGCAAGAAGATGGGGGGCCAAAAAGGGGTCTTAAGTGGCCACTTTTTTTCTGAAATCAGGAAATACTGGCCTTGGATGAGAAATTGAGCATAGTTACACTCAAAATTTGGAGATGCGACCAAAACAATCTTCGTAGTGCTCCGAGTCTACTTTCTAAACTACTATTTTGTTTTGAAAATGGCATAGATTAAGGGGTTCAAAAGAGGGAGCCATAGAAATTGGTGTTGTTTCTGTCAAAAAAACATAACATAGCATGTTTTGTGGCTCCCTCAAAAGGTCAACTTTTTTTTGGTATTTTTAAAATCGCTTCAGTGAGAAATTAGCTAATAGCATGTAGTTTATGCCCAATTTTTCTAATAATTTTTTGATGAATATTTGATTTTTTACTAATTTTTAAAGTGGACACATCCTAAAAAATAGAATTTTGGCCGTGCTACCCCTATAAATTTTGAAAACTAATTGAAAATTATTTTTTTATTTTTTTAATATTTGTAGAATGGAGTCTAGTTTCTAAATATGTAATTTTTTTGAAATTTGAATGAATAGTTATTTTACAATGAAAAAAAGACCAAACAGTGGTTTTTGCCTAAAAACGGACACACAAACAAAAGAAATTAAAGATGAAAGGGTTAACATTGTTAAAATGTGAAAAAAATCACATTGTCAAATAGCTAAGAGAAAGCCTAACATTACCCATGTGTTTGATTTGTTCAACCTTGAAACACGTGCAAATTTGAGGGTTAGCACGAACGAAATTATGTGAAATTTTGAAGAATATAGAAAAACACGTCTGTGACTGTTCATAAGGCACTCCAAGCCTTTGGGTTGGAAATCCAAAGCAAATCCCAAGCCCAAGTCTTGGGATTCCCAAAGCAAGAAATAACGCGAGCACGTTATAACACGCTCGCGTTATGTTTTGCCTTGCATTTTTCTTTCTCGCATGTCTGTCTTTTGTCATGTTTGACATAATGCGAGCGCGTTATAACGCGCTCGCGTTATGTCCCACTCAATTTTTTTTACGTTCAAGTCTATTAATCATGAGGGTTAAGGGATAAGGGATAGAGTTGGAGGGTTTAGGGATAAGGGATTAGCGTTTAAGGTATAGTATTGAGTCCGTTGAGGGTCTAGGAATAGGGATAGCGTTTAAGGTTTAGGGATGAGGGATGACAGATTACGGTTTAGGGTTTAGGGATAGGGTTGAGGGTCGAGGGATCAAAGTTAAGGGTTGAGGGATTAGGGTTTGACATTGAGGGTTGAGGGTTGAGGTTCAAGGGTCAAGGGTTTAGGGTCGAGGGATTAGGGTTAAAGTAGAGTGTGGAGGGTGTAAGGATTAGGGATAGGGTTGGAGGGTTTAGGGATAAGGGATTAGGGTTTAAGGTATAGTATCGAGTCTGTTGAGGGTTTAGGAATAGGGATAGCATCTAGGGATTAGGGATGAGGGATTATAGTTGAGGGATGATGGATTAGGGTTGAGGGTTGAGGGATTAGGGTTTAGGGATAAGGTTTAGGGTTGAGGGTTGAGGGATTATGGTTTAAGGTATAGTGTTGAGGGTTGAGGGTTGAGGGTTTAGGATTAGGGTTTAGAGTTGACGAATTAGCATTTAATGTCAAGGTTAGGGTTAGAGTGTCGAGGGTAGAGGGATTAGGGATAGGGTTTAGGGTTGAAGGTTTAAGGATTGAGGGTTGAGGCTTTAGGGATGAGGGTTTAAGGCTTGAGATATAGTGTCAAGTGTTGAGGGTGTAGGGATAGGGTTTAAGTTTTAAGGGTTAAGAGTTGAGGGATAGGGATTAGGGTTTAAGGTATAGTGTTGAGGGTTGAGGGATCAGAGTTAAGGGTTGAGGGATTAGGGTTTGATGTTGAGGGTTGAGGGTTGAGGTTCGAGGGTCAAGGGTTTAGGGATAGGGTTGAGGGTCGAGGAATTAGGGTTAAAGTAGAGTGTGGAAGGTATAAGGATTAGGGATAGGGTTTGAGGGTTTAGGGATAAGGGATTAGGGTTTAAGGTATAGTATCGATTCTGTTGAGGGTGTAGGAATAGGGATAGCATTTAGGGTTTAGGGATGAGGGATTAGAGTTGAGGGATGACGGATTAGGGTTGAGGGTTGAGGGATTAGGGTTTAGGGATAAGGTTTAGGGTTGAGGGCTGAGGGATTAGGGTTTAAGGTATAGTTTTGAGGGTTTAGGGATAGGGTTTAGGGTTGAGAGATTAGGATTTGACGTTGAGGGTTGAGGGTTTAGGGTTTAGGGTTTAGGGTTAGGGTTGAGAGATGAGGGATCAGAGTTAAGGGTTGAGGGAATAGGGTTTGACGTCGAGGGTTGAGGGTTGAGGTTTGAGGGTCAAGGGTTTAGGGATAGGGTTGAGGTTGAAGGGATTAGGGTTAAAGTAGAGTGTGGAGGGTGTAAGGATTAGCGATAGGGTTGGAGGGTTTAGGGATAAGGGATTAGAGTTTAAGGTATAGTATCGAGTTTGTTGAGGGTTTAGGAATAGGGATAGCATTTAGGGTTTAGGGATGAAGGATTAGAGTTGAGGGATGAGGGATTGGGGTTGAGGGATTAGGGTTTAGTGATAAGGTTTAGGGTTGAGGGTTGAGGGATTAGGGTTTAAGGTATAGTGTTAAGGGTTGATGGTTTAGGGATAGGGTTTAGGTTTGAGGGATTAGGGTTTAGGGTTGATGAATTAGGGTTTAATGTTGAGAGTTGAGGGTTAAGGGTTGAGGGTTGAGGTTGAGGGATAGGGTTAATGGTCAAGGGATTAGGGTTAAATAAGAGTGTCGAGGGTAGAGGGATTAGGGTTTAAGGTATAGTATCGAGCCTGTTGAGGGTCTAGGAATAGGGATAGCGTTTAGGATTTAGGAATGAGGGATTAGAGTTGAGGGATGACGGATGACAGATTAGGGTTGAGGGTTGAGGCATTAGGGTTTAGGGACAAGGTTTAGGGTTAGGGTTGAGGGATTAGGGTTTAAGGTATAGTGTTGAGGGTTTAGGGATAGGGTTTAGGGTTGAGGGATTAGAGTGAAGGGTTGAGGGATTAGAATTTGACGTTGAGGGTTTAGGGTTTAGGGTTAGGGTTGAAGGTCGAGGGATCAGAGTTAAGGGTTGAGGGATTAGGGTTTGATGTTGAGGGTTGAGGGTTGAGGTTCGAGGGTCAAGGGTTTAGGGATAGGGTTGAGGGTCCAGGAATTAGGGTTAAAGTTGAGTGTGGAGGGTATAAGGATTAGGGATAGGGTTGGAGGGTTTAGGGATAAGGGATTAGAGTTTAAGGTATAGTATCGAGTCTGTTGAGGGTTTAGGAATAGGGATAGCATTTAAGGTTTAGGGATGAGGGATTAGAGTTGAGGGATGATGGCTTAGGTTTGAGGGTTGAGGGATTAGGGTTTAGGGATAAGGTTTAGGGTTGAGGGTTGAGGGATTAGGGTTTAAGGTATAGTGTTGAGGGTTGATGGTTTAGGGATAGGGTTTAGGTTTGAGGGATTAGGGTTTAGGGTTGATGAATTAGGGTTTAATGTTGAGAGTTAAGGGTTGAGGGTTGAGGGTTGAGGTTGAGGGATAGGGTTAATGGTCAAGGGATTAGGGTTAAATAAGAGTGTCGAGGGTAGAGGGATTAGGGTTTAAGGTATAGTATCGAGCCTATTGAGGGTCTAGGAATAGGGATAGCATTTAGGGTTTAGGAATGAGGGATTAGAGTTGAGGGATGATGGATGACAGATTAGGGTTGAGGGTTGAGGGATTAGGGTTTAGGGACAAGGTTTAGGGTTAGGGTTGAGGGATTAGGGTTTAAGGTATAGTGTTGAGGGTTTAGGGATAGGGTTTAGGGTTGAGGGATTAGAGTGAAGGGTTGAGGGATTAGAATTTGACGTTGAGGGTTTAGGGTTTAGGATTAGGGTTGAAGGTCGAGGGATCAGAGTTAAGGGTTGAGGGATTAGGGTTTGATGTTGAGGGTTGAGGGTTGAGGTTCGAGGGTCAAGGGTTTAGGGATAGGGTTGATGGTCGAGGAATCAGGGTTAAAGTAGAGTGTGGAGGGTATAAGGATTAGGGACAGGGTTGGAGGGTTTAGGGATAAGGGATTAGAGTTTAAGGTAGAGTATCGAGTCTGTTGAGGGTTTTGGAATAGGGATAGCATTTAGGGTTTAGGGATGAGGGATTAGAGTTGAGGGATGAGGGATTAGGGTTGAGGGTTGAGGGATTAGATTTTAGGGATAAGGTTTAGGGTTGAGGGTTGAGGGATTAGGGTTTAAGGTATAGTGTTGAGGGTTGATGGTTTAGGGATAGGGTTTAGGTTTGAGGGATTAGGGTTTAGGGTTGATGAATTAGGGTTTAATGTTGAGGATTGAGGGTTGAGGGTTGAGGGTTGAGGGTTGAGGTTGAGGGATAGGGTTAACGGTCAAGGGATTAGGGTTAAATAAGAGTGTCGAGGGTAGAGGGATTAGGGTTTAAGGTATAGTATCGAGCTTGTTGAGGGTTTAGGAATAGGGATAGCATTTAGGATTTAGGAATGAGGGATTAGAGTTAAGGGATGACGGATGACAGATTAGGGTTGAGGGTTGAGGTATTAGGGTTTAGGGACAAGGTTTAGGGTTAGGGTTGAGGGATTAGGGTTTAAGGTATAGTGTTGAGGGTTTAGGGATAGGGTTTAGGGTTGAGGGATTAGAGTGAAGGGTTGAGGGATTAGAATTTAACGTTGAGGGTTTAGGGTTTAGGGTTAGGGTTGAAGGTCGAGGGATCAGAGTTAAGGGTTGAGGGATTAGGGTTTGATGTTGAGGGTTGAGGGTTGAGGTTCGAGGGTCAAGGGTTTAGGGATAGGGTTGAGGGTCCAGGAATTAGGGTTAAAGTTGAGTGTGGAGGGTATAAGGATTAGGGATAGGGTTGGAGGGTTTAGGGATAAGGGATTAGAGTTTAAGGTATAGTATCGAGTCTGTTGAGGGTTTAGGAATAGGGATAGCATTTAGGGTTTAGGGATGAGGGATTAGAGTTGAGGGATGATGGATTAGGGTTGAGGGTTGAGGGATTAGGGTTTAGGGATAAGGTTTAGGGTTGAGGGTTGAGGGATTAGGGTTTAAGGTATAGTGTTGAGGGTTGATGGTTTAGGGATAGGGTTTAGGTTTGAAGGATTAGGGTTCAGGGTTGATGAATTAGGGTTTAATGTTGAGAGTTGAGGGTTGAGGGTTGAGGGTTGAGGTTGAGGGATAGGGTTAATGGTCAAGGGATTAGGGTTAAATAAGAGTGTCGAGGGTAGAGGGATTAGGGTTTAAGGTATAGTATCGAGCCTGTTGAGGGTCTAAGAATAGGGATAGCATTTAGGGTTTAGGAATGAGGGATTAGAGTTGATGGATGATGGATGACAGACTAGGGTTGAGGGTTGAGGGATTAGGGTTTAGGGACAAGGTTTAGGGTTAGGGCTGAGGGATTAGGGTTTAAGGTATAGTGTTGAGGGTTTAGGGATAGGGTTTAGGGTTGAGGGATTAGAGTGAAGGGTTGAGGGATTAGAATTTGACGTTGAGGATTTAGGGTTTAGGATTAGGGTTGAAGGTTGAGGGATTAGAGTTAAGGGTTGAGGGATTAGGATTTAAGGTATAGTATTGATTTTGTTAAGGGTGTAGGAATAGGGATAGCATTTAGGGTTTAGGGATGAGGGATTAGAGTTGAGGGATGACGGATTAGGGTTGAGGGTTGAGGGATTAGGGTTTAGGGATAAGGTTTAGGGTTGAGGGCTGAGGGATTAGGGTTTAAGGTATAGTGTTGAGGGTTTAGGGATAGGGTTTAGGGTTGAGGGATTAGAGTATTTTGCAGCCAATGAAAGGTAAGATTCCAAAACACACTTGTAGAAGATATGCTAATAAGATTTGGAGATTGTTCTTTGAAAAGTTAAATGAGACTACAAGATGTCAACTATTCATTGAAAAGATGCGAAGTATAAAGTATAGGTCTATCATGAAGATTCTTGGGTTGAAAACATCAGAGGCTTCAAGTGAAAAATCTATTGTCAAGAATCTAATGAGTGCATATGAGAGTGTGGGTAACACCTCATGCACAAAAGATAGTAATGCAACACGGCGTGTGATTACATCGACTATAGTAAGTAGTCAAACGAGGAAAGCTCGTCTCATTAGAAAGACAAGTCAAGAATTGAGAATTAATAGGAAAACTTTATCAAGAGCTGTTGGAAGATGCCAAAGAATTGAGGACACTAATGCCAATGAATTATGGGCATTCTTGGGGAGACTACCACGAAAAGATAAACCAATTGTTGAAGCATTGAGATCACTAATTGAAGACTTTGGAAGAATTACACAAGGGTATCTCTGAATCAAAGGGATGTGGTAAGAAGGAGAATCGGTAGTCAGAATTGTGAGCCACATCCAAAGCATTTTTTGGATGAGACTCAAACATAGTTTTATGGTAAATTTCTAGAGAAGTATCCTCAAATTAAAATTTGTCAAAGATATTTTGAAATGCTAAAACCTTTCTATGTTAAGATAAATCACACACGCACTACTTGTTGTTGTAGATTACATATTGAATTTTCTAACCATTTTGATGCTTATAGGTCTATATGTTTAGATATGCATACTAACAATGATTTGCAGGGTTGTGCCATATGTGCCCCACTAACATCTTCAAGAGACTTCATATTAAGAATTTTATGTGAAAGAGAGGAAGGTCAAATATTCTACAAGAAATTATGCTTGGATGGCACATGTCATCGTTGCGGTGGCTTGCAACATTTGCCAATATGTGAACATATGGAAATAACACATGCGGTTGGAAACGAACTAGTAGAGTTTGGCAAGTATAAAACAGTGGCATACAATACAAAAGATGGTAAAGAAGCAAAGAGGTGTGAATTAGTTATTGAAAAGATTCCAGTGTATCAGTTTATGCCTATATTTCGTGACAGCATAGTGTATGAGTATGCAAGACATGCCCATAGAGCTCGATGGTTGGACTTGCAATTCAAGTTATGCAAGGACACATTTTTGGTTGGTAGCATTGTTTCAGTTGTTGACTTTGCAGAGAACTACAATCTACAGCCACAGCGTGAGGTGCAATCACAATATTACAACTCCACATAGGTTTCTATATTTGTGCACATCGCATTCATTCATGCGAATGATAGTACAGAGGATGATAGAAAGATCATAAGGGAGTATAATTTCTATATTAGTGATGATCACAAGCATTCTACGGAGTTCGTGCAAGGTTGCTTTCAGGTGTTCTACAATGATTTGGCTAGAAGGGGCATATCGTTCAGTCAGCATATCATATGGTCAGATAATTATGCGTCACAATTCAAGAACTCGTGAAATTTCTATTGGCTGAGTAGGAGGCATAATTTTACAGGTATTCAACATATGTGGAACTTTTGTGAGGCCGGGCATGGAAAGGGGGAGCATGATGGTGCAGGAGCATGTATCAAAAGAGCCATAGCACGAGAAGAGTTAAAGTATAAAGACAATGCAAAGTTGACAGATGCAAAATGGATTGTCGAGTGGTGTAACGCTTCCATGGGTCCAAGTAATGAAGGTAAGTCTTTAGTTCATAGATTTTTTTGGTTGATAGATGATACTAACATTGCACCATATGAGGATTGTTGTACACTTACAGGATCAAATGAGATGCACTCTTTCAGAAGCTCAATTGCAGGTTCATGGAGTATCCATACACGAAAGATGTCATGCTTTTGTTCTTCCTGTACAATTCAAGTCTGGGATGAGTGTGAGTCAAAGGAGTGGGTTGACGAATGGCAGCTAAGTTATCTTAGCCCACTTGACACGTATCGACCCCCGACAGCACTGGAACTAACACAGATGGAATTGTCAGTTGACTTTGACCACATATCAGATTTAGTTCAATCAGGTAATATAGGGCACGCATATGCATCTAATTTCATCTAGTTCAACCAGGTAATGTCATCTTACTTTGTAGGGTTTTTGTAATGTTGACTAATTTCATCTAATTTGCTACACATATCAATGTAGGGCACGTATATGCAGTTATTGCAGATGAAGATAATGAAGAGGGAACAGATTATTACTTATGTCGTTGTGTTGAGGCCAAAAAGAAATTGGAGGCCCCTGTTACAGATGGAGAAAACATTGAATACCCTACAGGATCAGTGGTTATTACTGGAACATGGCTTAGAAGGTACCCACATAAGAGTGTTAATATTTGGCTATTTCAGGACTTTGACATGCATCGGAAGATTCTTCATTACTCGAACCTTGTCGTGGCATCCAATGTTCATTTGATAAAGTATCAGGGTAGACCTTTGAACAAAATATTGTGGAAGGTGCGTGAGACTGACCATGAAGCAATACTTGACACAATAAAGAGTAGAGCAGACCCGGATGGTTCATTGGATTAATTTGTAAGTATTCGCATTGATTTTGTAAAGTTATGTTACATTGAGTTGTAAGTATGGACATTAATTTGTAAGGTTTGTCTTTTTTTATTTCCTCCTGCATTTTTACACATATGTACACATTTTTACATCATCATGTTATGCATTTTTGGTGTCCTGTTCCTGATGTGACCAAACTCATAACTCATCCTACTAGACACCATTTGATGATCTCTCCAACACTTTGGATCCAGGGCGGCCAATCATGATGATGACCTATATACCATTCTCCCAAGGTGCTCATAATGAATGAAAAGAAGACCAAGGGCGCCCAAGCTTAATAGACTTATTTCTTTCAATTTTGATGATCCAAACTCTTGCAATATGACATCCACTTTCATGCCTTTAGATCTTCCTTCACATATAGGGTGCCAAATCAAGTTGAAAAATCTACATAAGGGTGCCAAACTGGATGAAAGGAGACATGAAATGCACCTTAGGACTCCATGCTAAGGTTTGAGCCATTAAAGTCTCTTGATATTAGGCGCTCATGATGATGAAACTTAGAGATTTTTCCTTTCCTATGCGCTCATCTAAGATGTTTGAATGATAAGGAGCACCTCAACCTCTATAATGTACATTGGGCACCAAATCAAGGTGATTTTAAGTCACTTTGAGTCATTTGGGGTCAGTTTGAGTCTTTGAGTCATGTTGCAAAAAAGTGTCAATGTTGTCAAGTTGCACAAAGCAACTTTTGCATTTTTGGTGTCCTGCTCGTGATGTGACCAAACTGACTGTTCCAACGCATCTGGATGGGTACATTTACGCTAGGCATGGTCCTTTTTTTCACCCAAACATGTCGAAACAGTCTGAGCTACATTGTACCAACGATATCCCTGAAGAGTCCAAAGTGCAAAAAGGCTGCAATCTTTGACGAGATGTTACTCAAAAATCGTGTCACTTAGAAACATTCCATCTAAGGCAACGCTATCACGTAGAGTGCCTCTACAATAACCTCTCTCAATTTTTTATAGCTCTGAGGCATTTGCCCGTGGTGAAAGGTTTTCTACTGCCCCAAAAATCATCAAAAGGAGGCAGTGTAAAGTTGCAAAGGGGTGTAACTTTCGTCCTGCTCCTGATGCGACCAAACTGACTAAATCTATCTGTTTGTTTTGCAGGAACAAGGTCAGAACCCTAAAATTTGACTAAGTATGGAAGCTTGGGAGCCTAGGCGCCCATTTCACTCCAGTTTTCCTTACTAAGCAACTAGCACAAGGATCATCCAAATTAAGCGCCTAAGAACCTCAAGGCGCCTATAAATGTTTCTAGGGATCCTCCAATTGAGCGCCTAGCATAGATGGATGAAGATTGAAAGTTTTCAATTTAAAGATATCCTTTGGGTGAACTCACAGCACTAGGCACATGTGTTGGTTGGAACTCCTTGGATCTGGCACCTAGGATTGAAAGCCTTTGGTGAGGAGAGAAATCTCAAGGCCTGGTCTGGCACCCTCACTTGCCCACCCCACCCTCAGAATGTGCCTAACCTTCATAAGGCGTTAACACTTTATTTTGAGCGCCTAGCAGGGGGTAATGGATAGATTGAGGGCTTGGGAGCTAAGGAAAGTCACTTATATGAATAATCAAGATTGAAATGAGAAACTCCTAGCCAAGGCGCAAAATTCCTCAATTTTGGCATCCAGAAATCAAATCTAAGTAAGGCGCTCTTTCCATTTGCCAAAGGCTCTATTAGCGCCCTTGGTTGATGATCTCTCCAGACACCTGAAATGGTGCCCAGTGGATCTTTCAACTTGTATCAGGAAGAAGGGAAGCATTCTTAGTGTTGTTCAGATAATCTAAGTTGTAAAGTTAACAAGGAATAGAGCCAGAGGACAAGGCACACTTATTGGTCTCCATCACCTCAGAAATGCGCCTAATGCAGTTGGTGTCAACTTCCCTCTTTCTAGCCTCCAAATGGCGCCTAGAGTCAAAAAAGGATTTCACTAAATAATGTTAATGTTTTGAGCATCAAACTCTACTTGGCGCATACCTATGCTCTTGCAACCTCAAATTGGCGCCTAGGGTTCAGTCATCCTCCTAAGGCATGGTTCTGCTCCTCCATAACCTTGTTTTGGCACCTAAACTTGGAAGTACCTTGAAGACTTGGATTAAGATGGAATTCACCTCCAGAATGTTAGGCACTTGATAGAAGATAAAGGAACTAGGGTAAAAGAGCTTCAAAAGTTTGATGTCAAGTGTGAATTGAGATAATAGGCGCTGATACCAGTTAACATTACTCCAAACATGCACTTAAGAGAGATGCAAGTCCCCAAGACCAATTTTGGAACAAGGTGCTCCATCAGAGGGTAAGATGATAATCCTTGGAAGTCAAGTGTTTCAAAGATTCTTTGAGAAATTGACAAGTTGTAACCTAGGCGCCAAAACCCCTGAGAATCCTCCTATCTGGCGCCTAGTTAGAAGAACACTAATATTGCGCCTAATTGAATTTGAGTGTCAATATAGAGTCATCAAACCCCACCAGACGTTCATCCATGTCTCTACCACCTCAAGGAAGCGCCCAACTTAGGATGGCGCCTAGTCTGGTCTCTACTACCTTCAGTTGGCGCCTAACCCTAAGAGTCTTGCAACTATGATGTTCATCCATGCAACAAGCAAGGTGATGCTCCCTTGTGATATTGTGAGGTGTTGACATTCAGTTGACATCATTGAGTTTGATTGAGTTGATCAAGTGTAGACGCCATTGTAAACATCAAGGCTTCAAGGCCTTTCTTTTGTATCTCCATTGAATAAGTTGTAACTTCATGCTATTGAAAGCATTATCCATGTAATAAGACATTGCAAGTTGATTGAGTCAAATAACTAGATAAGTACCCAACTCTAAGGTTGATTCATTCAAGTAGTTATCTTTGATGTATATCTTTGTGTTGTTGAAGTAGTTGATGAATTGATAGCAAGTAAAATTGTTTAAGTAAGGAAAAATTTTCGTAGAACTAGTTGGGTATCTTACACCATGCCTATCCATCAAACATCACAATGCAATCAAAATCCTAACAACATGCCCATGATCCAAGATCAAGTGCAATCATGCAAAGATATTATCAATCACAAGCCTATTAAGAATGAACTAGAGTCTTCTAGTACCATACTTTTCCATCAAACACCATCATGTAATCCATGGCCTATCAAGCCTATCAAAGAAAATGCAAACATCCTATGTAAGACAATCGGACTTTAAATATTTGAAGTAGCCATCTACAAATATCCATTCAAAAGTGGATTTATAATGCAAGTATGGACGCCATCAATAAAAAATATTTGTATTAACCAAATATCGATATAGGCATACATCAATATCTATCGATATAAGTATAACATATATACAAAATAGCCATATAGGCTTACAAGAATGCCATATAGGCATACAATGTCATCTATGTACAATACAAAATATATGTCCACAAATGCCATATAGGCATACAACAGAGGAACACAATAAAAATTCGTTCCCCTCTAGCTGGTGAAGAGAATAAATCATGAGCAGCCTTTGATCTTCTAGGGGATGGAGACATGCATGTGGGTGGTCTACTACAAACCCAAGGGCTACTCCTCCTATTTAGTTCTTACTGCACCTTTACCTGTTACAAAAAAAAGTATAGACATTAATATATAGAAATTACATGTTATAAAAAAATGAAACATTTAACAAAATAATCACTTACCGCTAACATATAATCTGTCTCCTCACTTGCCTCAGTAGTAGGAATAGGCCCTGGTGATGTCATGTCCTATAGAAACCATCCAGATAGAAATTAAACTTCAAATCAATAATCTTTTGATTTTTCAAAAATAGACAACTATAACAATGAATGTAAATTGAAATTTACTAATCTGCCTCATACCCCTGTCAATGCCATAGAGCTATGAATCGCAGAGGCCACACCCTGCTCCATTGCCTTATGAACATGGGGAGGTGTATCCGCAGCCTGCATCATCTGGAAATAAAACAACATTATTCAATTACGAAAACTATAATAGTGATGCAAATCATGGCTCCTAACATACACACGTTCATCTAAACATGGAAGTACACACAATAAAACACACAAATCACATACAAAAATTTAGTAAGTACAATTCATTCATTAAACTATTTATTTTATTACCTCCGTAAGGCTTTGAAGTCCACCACCGCTGGCAGGTGTTGCCATGAAATCTATAGTGTTAACCTATTCAACATCCAAAATCAGGAATTAGAATACCATTCATATAACGATGCTATTCACATGTAATATTTATAATTGTTTACTAGTTACATACCTTGACAGTAGATGATCTAGTGAAAAATGTAAGTGGAGAACCACTGAAAACTGCATCGACGCTATGACCTTGAAATTTTATTAAAATCATCAATTTAAATTAGTTAATCTTGTATTTCAAAAATAAAATTTAATAAATTAAATTCAATAAACTTGCTAATATTTACTTGAGTATCAAGGCCGAAAGTCTCACTCAGGAGGGTATCTGTCATCACCATCTACTCAGCTGCAGATGTAGCCTGTGCACCTACGTCCTAACTGTCCATGGGGTCATAACCACAGGCTGACCCGCAAGCCTGGCAAGTATGCGGTGGGACCCTACTCCTCGCACTATCTCCCAACCCACTCTGTGTTGCAGGATCGGCATGCTCTATGATGCTCTGGGTCAAGGCACTAATCGACCTCAGTGTATCAACCTCAACACTCTCCTTCACAATGGAAGGGATAGAAACATGCTCGTGGGCTGGTCTGCTGATTACTCGTCTCACTACCCGCTGTGGGTCAAGACGTGCCCCTGGTCTATCCTGTGCTAAGCCCCCACCTCTACCTTGGAAGTCCCGCATATCAAAATAGTTTGGCACTTTATTGAGGACAAACTCGCAGTAAAGTTTCCTCAAAAAGTATTGCGGGACCTCATTATTCTTGCATGGAGGATGGTCAAAAACCATCCACCACCTCTGCCTGAAATTGTCCCTTATCGCTTGGTTGTTGCACCAATGGATAGGGAATCTCTTGCATGTAATGGGTGGAGGTTGATTTATTTATGGGTTTGTGAAAATTGAACACAAGTCTAATTTTGTAATTTGTAATTTTTTGACATCTTGGTATGACAATTTATCTGCATAGTAATCTCTAAACTCTTTTTTTTTTTATCGGTCCAACTAGTTATTTGCTTGCTAATTGAATTTATATTTGATAACATAGACTCAAGAGATTCGGCAAGCGTGGACCTATGCAAGGTTGAAGTGGAAGGATCTTTCAACCTTGCAATTATATCTTCAATTTGTTTTTTGTTGTTTTCAATTTCCCTCATTATATTATCTTGTGTTCCAGGGGCATGTCGAGGAATGAATGGAGGAGGTTGTTGTTCTGCAGGTATTTCCTCCTCAGGATTTTGTGGATTTTGAGGAGGAGGAGGAGGAGGAGGTGCATTAACATTTCCTACAATTAACGAAATATACATAAAAAATTAACAAAAACCTACCTATTTAGGAAGAAATTCAAACAAAAAAAAAAAATAACTCACCCCTTTGGCGTGCTCAACGTCGCGGCAGCATTTTGGTGATGAATCGATAAGCTTTTTGTGTTGATTGGCGTTTTGTAGAACGCAAGCGCATTTTTGAGGGTTTTGAAGCCACGGGCAGAGGAGAAAATCAGAATCAAATGAAATGAAATTGCTTTTTTTTTATTTATAATAAGTTATAACATGAGCGCGTTATAACGCGCTCGCGTTATGGCTCGGTAATGATGAGCCTGAGGCTTGTCATTACCAAGCCATAACAGGAGCGCGTTATAACGCGCTCGCGTTATGGCTTAAATTTTTTTGAAAATTTTTTGGCCACTTTTTGGCCCCCCATCTTCTTGCACTTACCCAGTGAGGCATTTTGACTAGTTTTTCTACCCATGGAGGGTTTTCCACTCTGTAATTTTCATGTGTCATAATCTCATATCTTGATGTCTTCCATATCTTCATTTACCATATGTGATTTATGTGATTGATCATTTGTTGATTAATTGTTCAAGTAATTATTTCAATTTTGATAAACCTCATTGCCAATTTTGAAAAATTGTAAAAATAATACAACACTGATTAACCCCCCCTCTTAGTGTTGTCCTGGACTCCTACACACTGCCCCTATGTGTGTGATTCAACCTTTGAAAGATGATTGTATTTTCAAAATAACTATCACGAAATAGAGAATGAAAGCTTATTGTTGAGAATGCAAGACTATTCCATGATTTGTTTCATTCCTTAAATCTGTTCTTCACTGTCCTTACTGTCTCTTATTGCTATCTTGATAGTAACCTTTGTCATGAAAACCTTGTTCATTGCTTCATACATGAACTGATCTTTGTTGTCCTATCATGAACTTACCTACAAATTCCTTAATACAAAGATATCATTGATGATGTCTGTCCTTTGTATGCAAAAACCTATCATAATCACATTCCCTTTGTCCATCTGCTGCTATGACTATCATATAGATTATTAGCTTGATTTTGATAAACTTGAAGATTCTATTCATAGACTTTTGACTGTAAAAATCCTCTCTGTTACTTTTGTTATTGATATATGACATAGTTTTCACATAACTCACATTTGGATGCAAAAAGACTATCAATATTCCACTGTCTTTTCTCTGTTGTTGTAGCCCACTTTGATGACTATGATTATGGCATCTCTTTGAATGGATAGTGATCTCCTCTTTTCTTTTGTTGTGTTATGCATTACTCTTTTTGATGACTGATTTCACTGTCAGTTTGATGACATGACTGTCATCACTTTCAAAGGCACTTGTGTCACTATTTTAGCATCTATATAATGACTATCTTTGCTTGATAAAATCTTCAAGGATCAGTTAACTAATTAGGTAAGGGTTTGTATTTTGACAAAAGTGTTTGGCTTCATGGATTTTGTATTTTCATCTTTTCAATGCTGCTAGACTGTAATATCTACCCCCTCCTTTGCAATCAAAGGCATAACTGTATTCTCTATGCTGTTTTTCCTATTGTCATGATTGTCATTTGAAATGGTTGACATCTTGAGTCCTTTATTTGGTGACTTTATCTATGAATACTTCATCACAATAGTTATTTAATTGGGGTTTTAAAGTGTAATCTTGATAAATTGTTTAGTATTTCTTCTAAATGCTATTTATCTATTGGTTTACATAGCTTGTCTATATTTCTAAGTCAGACAACTTGTAAAATGTATAATTGTCAGCATGGGAATGAAATTGAATTGTTGTTGATGTTTGTTGTTCTTATGGACACATATTAAAGCACTTACTCTATCTGATGTATGTACCTAAAAAAATGTTTTAGGTGCATATAAGTGTAGCAGCTACTTGCATGGGTGATAAAGCTTATTTGGAGAGGACTTGGAGACTTTTGAAAAGGCAGGCAAGGAATTCAGAGTTTTCTATCACGAATTTAAAGTCAGTGAGGCCCTCTATAGAAAAGTTGAATTTGGGAACACACTCTACAGCAAATTCAAAGGTAATTAAAAACTCTCTTTGCCAAAAGTGAACTGATATTTTCATGGTATTTGGGGAAGCTGCTTGTGGGTGCCCCCTAGAAGATATTTTCATGATTGAAGCTTGAAAACTCAAAAGAAAATGTTATCTTCAATATTTTTGAAGTTGATCCTTAACTAATCCTTGAACTCAAATAAAACCACAACTCTACTCTGCATGATGACTAGCCCAAATTGAAGGAAAGGATATCCTAGCTTGACCATATGCATGATTGAAGGTTACCTTTTAAGATTTTATATTTAAAGGCCTTCTAGGCATATGATAGCTTATTATACTAAACTAATACTAGAATGCATAATATTATAGATAGATCAGGGTCGAAGGTTGACTATGGATCAATATCATGCATATGATGATAGAGTAGCCAAAGAGAGGGAAATGGAAAAATATCCATGTCCATGTAATGACTGTCTTGGTGGAAGGGTGAGAAAAAGAAATGTGATTTAGTGACATATGATAAGATATGGGCATAGTGGTAAAAGCCCTGGGGCTTACAATTATTATGAAGATATGATAGATTTGTAGACTGTGAGAGATGAAGAGGCAACAAACATAGATGAAGTGGCACCTAACATAGATGAAGAGGCAAAAATGTTAGATGAAGGGTTTGAAGTTGAAAGTGTAGGAAACAAGGAAAATACTTGAGAGGGGGGTGAATCAGTTATCTTAAATATTCAACTTTCTTTCTTCTTTAATAATTAGTGCAACATCAAAACATATAACCATACATTATCATAAGAGCATAAAAGAATTCAACACAAATAACACAAGGATTTTTACATGGAAAACCCGGTTAAGGGAAAAAGCACGGGTGACTAACCCAAGATTGTATTCTCTGTTAAAAGAATAGAAAGAACAAAATGGCACTTGCCAATTAGGGCTCACTGCCTGAGCACACTACTCACAAGAGGCTCACTACCTACAATAGTTTATAGAAAGAAACCAAGTACTTGAATTGATGAGAATCATCCACATATGCTGAGGTTCAGTTCTGGTTAGGCTCAATATACTGATCTGCTGCACTTCATTCTTCCTCTGTTCTAGTGTTGTTGTTCTATCACATTCTGGACCTGTATAGCTACTTCCACACTACTCTCTACTTTTCTTTGCATGACACAACATACCACACTCTACTTCACATTGAAATCAATCTGGTATATATATCCGCATCAAGGATTTCAACATCTTTCTAGTTGACATCTGGAATACTCAATATTTTCCCAAACTCTGGTCTGTCGGCTGAATCCTTGCTTACTAAATGATGCGTATCAAAGAGACACTTATAGAAGTCATCAATCATGTCGGACAACCATGAATCATCCCTCAAGAAACTTGATCACCATCAATATCTCATCTAGATTAAGGTCTGATGCTCTGTCGGTCAGTTCTTCCTCAGTCTACTCTGCCAAGCAGGAACCCAACACTTAGGTGCTCATATTTTTTCACTCTTTCATCACCAGCGGCTCAATCTTTGGAATGTAGTAGTCATGGTACTCCTCTTGACTTCCCCAAGTCTGTACTTTGCTGAGATACATCCTCTGAGAGATTCGGACCTAATTGTCAAACCTTGCTGCATGCCCTGTTCTTGCTCACCGGACTAAGATACTCTTCAATCTGACTTCTGATATAGACATACCATGTGCTGCGAATGTGTGGAATGGAATTTTTTTCCATCAATCACAACACTAATGAAGCCACACGGTGTCTCTTGCCAACAATTTCCCCCTTTGGCCTTGATGGAAACACTTAGTGAAAAATGACTAAGTGTCACACTACACTCCCCCTTGGTTGATGCTCTATTCTAATGTACACTTTTCCAGAGCTCCCCCTTAGCTAGATTCCATATTGTTCACTGCTCCTCACTCCCCCTTTGACATTAATGGCAAAGGGTAGAATCTACACACCAAACTTTCCAAAAATCAACCTATACTTAGTCGCATAAGTATATATACATGTTATACTTACATATACTGAAGTATATCTGCAAAGGTGGTCTTCAACTATACCACTTCTATCACCCAAATCTTCTTCATTCTGTCCAAAATTGAAATGTGACCACTTAGCAAAAATACAAAATCTTCTGCCCTCTTTAGGTCTGCTGGATCACTGGTTTGGGCTGTGGTCTGGGCATCAGTTAGGGCCTCATGCATTGCCTCTAACTTGGGGATAATTATCCCTCTTAGTTCACTTAGCCTGCTTATTCTATTTTTCTTCTCCTTCTCAAGCCTCTTTATCTCATTTATAGTGGCAATAGTCTAACACTCTTGATTCATTATGGAAGAGGTGAGAGGGTCAAAATTTTGAGATAAACTTAACAATTTACTCTCTTGTTCTTCCACCTTCTTGGCAATGTCTGTGGTCACTGTGGACCAAGATAGATAAAATTTGTATAAATCTCCACCATCTTTAAGAGCATTTTCTAAGCTCTTTATCCCAATATCCAATTTTATCCTATCATTTGTTATAATTCCTTACACCTCAGAGAATCTCTTTCCCAAAAATTCTTTCCGGACCTTTTCTTCTGCCGCCTTTTCTAAAGAATCAAACTGAGTATTTATAGAGTTTATCAGAGATTTAAGATTACCAGATGGAGAGGCCAAAGGATCCTTTTGAAACGATGGCATGATCTTCTCCAACATTCCAGAAGTAGTCTCTATCAGCTCACAATCTTCCATGTGAGACTTCAGAAGTTTTTCTTTTGCCTTTGCTTGGGCAAAGAATAATATCTTCATTGTCTGAACCGGGGAGAGGGAATCAAAATTGAATGGTCCTTGAAACAGTTTCGGTTCATCAATCTCCATTATTTCCTTGGTCAAGAAATTCTTTACTACTTTTGTAGTGTCTCTTGCCGGAGACTTCTTTCCTCTTGCAACCTCAGAGGTGTCAACATAGATCTTCTCTGTTTGTTCTTCTTCTCTTCCCTTTTTCTCCTCTTCTTGACTTGCTGTCTTCTCTTGTCTTGCTTCTCCTTCAGTTTTAGAGTCTATTGGGGGATCCAAAAGAGAGATGTTTGCTTCTTCATGGACTTCCTCTTTCAGAATAGAGGAATCCAAGTCCTTAGTCTTCTCCTCATCTATCTCCTTTGACTCTTCTATAATTTTCTCAGTAGAATCTTCCTTTGATGCACTTGAGCCTTCGACATCCATGACAGAAGGTTCACCACCTATATCCTCTATAATAGGAAGATTGGATCTTTTATATGCATTCCAAAGGATGTCTTCAGTCCCTTTTGCCACCTGATCAATCTCTCCAAGCATAAGTTTGTTCATTTTGGCTTTGCTTCGGAACTCATCCTTGCAATCCTTGAAGATCATGTTCATTTGTTTTGGAGTGATGGAAGGATAGAGCTGAATAGCTATCTATTCCCAGATCTCCATATCCTTTTCCTTAGCATTCTTTTTCCTCATCTCAAGTTCCTTTTCTAGACTTTTAGGGATTAGGGAGATGATTTCAATGAATGCTTTGTTATAGATGTTTAGATACTTGACTGTAGCTTCTTGCAAGATCTTCTAATCAACTTCACTATAATCATCATAAAATTCAGTCATTGGTTGCAGGTTCCTATCCACAGTGACTGATTTGATGACATCATCAATGGAGAGAGTAGGCCTTTCAACAAATTCTTCTGCCTCTTCATCCTTGTTTTGACTAGTAGAGGTTTCCCCAGATGTTTTCTTCTTCTTCCTCATCTTCTTAACTTCTTCATCAGATTCTATTTCTTCATCATCCTTTTGGCTTATGTATGATCTTGTAGCCTTTGTCTTTTTTCTCTTCTCTCCCTTTCTGGATGTCTTTGCTTCCGGTTTTGAGGATTGGAGCTGTTAGAGTTGGAAGGTACAGAGCTCTTTGAGGATCTAGTCTAGGAGGGGGCTTGAACCAGAGCACTTTCTTTTTCTTCTTCTTACCTTTCTTTCTCTACCCTTTCTACCTTCTCCCTGTTGGCATCAACTACCTCCTTTGATATCCCATATCTCTTGGCAACTTCTTCTACTTCCCTTCTCACTTTTCTCTTGATCTCAGGCTGTCTCAGTTCAACATGAACTTTTACACTCAACTCTTGGAAGGTTCCAAACCTTGCTACCTTAGGGTCCTTAGGCTAACTTAATAGGTGTTGAACATGTAGTTCCATAATTTTCTCATCCACTTCATAGCCCATTGGCATAATCTAGACTATTCTGGGCTCTACTGCCTCCATTAGCCATTGATAAGTGTCCACCATAAAACACACTGTATCTTTATATTTTTCAACTAATGTATGAGGAATTCTTTCTCTGGCCTGCATCATACCTTGGAAATTCTTGAAATACCCCTAGAGAGCTATGCTTTGAGCCTTGGCATCACTAAGCCCACACATATAATCTTTGATTTGTATGGCAACAGGTCTGTCATTTTGCCATATCTAGCCACTAGTTCTGAGTAGCTCATTCATATAGTAGAAGAATAGGCATAGTATCAAGCCACCGTACTTAAATGAATTCTTTTTGTCCTTCTTGATTTTCTACATATTCTCTAACAGTTGGTTTAGGAGAAGCTCACAAAGATCATAGTTAGCATTTTTCCTTAGCATTTCATGTGTAGTCTATATAGCAGTTTCAGATACTGAATTCTTCCTGTTGGAGTGATAGATTTTGTAACCAATTATCATAGAGGCAAATTTGGTATCTGGATCTATGATGTCTTCTATTGTCATTGTCCTCTTGTCAAATTTTGATCCAGTAGCCTCACTAACAGTTTGGTTTTTGAATGAGTTGAGAGCAGGCAACCCACTGGATGAGTGCAATCTAGTTACCACCCTAATGACATCTTTTGTGATCTTAAATAGCCTCATCGACCACATGAAGTTGTCATGCATTCTATTCAGAACATACCGGACCCATTCATCTTTTGCAAAATAGGGGAAATGGATGCAATGCTGAAAATGCTTATCCCGGATGGCCTTGTATTGGGATTTAATTTCAAATGTTTCATCTATTAGTTCCTTGTGATAGATATCCATCAGCTTGGATTCCCCATATTCCTTAATGTTGGCGTGAATGTATCTCCTAACATCGTCTACATGCAGAACCCCATGCAGAATGCTAGAGAATGCGCCTAGGGGATCAACTTCTAGGGATTTGTACAAATGTTTCTTGAACTTAGGGCATGGTCTATCAGTGATCTTAACAACATTCAGAGTAACTATCTTTCAAAAGATTCAGAGAGAGATATTCAAGAATAGAAAATACCTTTTTATGCTTCTAGGGTTCACGATAAGAGCTGAAAAGATTGCTGGTTGAATTGAATTCTACGGTTGATCCTTCAGAGGGTTGAAGTAATCTTGTTGCAAAGCTCTTTCTTTCTTCTTCTCAAATGCAAATGATGAATAAAAAAGCCCTTTTATTTCTGCACAAACCTTAATTCTATTTTACAATAAATGCACAACTTAAGTCATTCTGGTTGCCTTGTTCTCTTTGTTCTGAGAGAGATCTCTCTGGATCACTGAGATACACTTAGAATTACAATGTATCTCCCTCCTTGAGTCATCCTATTCATCCGTAGATCAAGGTATTTCAATTTTGAATCATACTGGATCTAACTATGAAAATCCTACTTTTATTGGATGACTGACAAACCAGATCAATCTTGAATGATTAACCTCTTCAAACCCTTTGCAGATCTTTCATATTTTTACCAATGGTTATTTGGATGTTTCTCTAAGAACCCTTTAATTCACAACCTTTCATGTGCCAATTTTAGGCACCAATTGATTGGCTGGGGGAAATTATTTTTCTTTTGTGACTCCCCCTGAGCTAGAGCTCATCTATTTAGTTTCTAGAAGGAATATCAACACTAGATTCTGGTGCGGATCCATCCCCAACATTTTTTGCACTTCTCTTCACCGAAATCTTGTTCATCTCCCTTTGAATTTCATCCGCATTCATTTTTCTTTTTCCTTTGTCTTGATTTTGATTATGATGCACCAGACCCTTTTTGTCCTGATTTTTACTTCTGTAGAATTTGACAATATGACCAAATCTATTGCAATTGTAGCAAACAATATTTCTTTGCATATTTGACTGATATCCTCTAGATCTACATTGATTAGCCATATGTCCCATTCTATTGCATGCAAAGCATCTACCATTGAATGAATTGTTTATTTGCATATTTCTACATTCATGAGATTTGTGAGTACCTTTTGCAGTTAAAACATTCTTCTTTTGCACTGATTTGCTTTATGACCAAATTTATTGCAATTGTGGCAGTATCCATTGAAAGATGGATATCTTTGAGCATTTGGTTGCCTTACCGGAGGTCTTCTAGGCTTGTTCCTTGGATTTCCTGATCTAGAGTTCTTCTGACCAGATCTAGAGTTTTCACCTTTCTCATACCCCAAGCCTTCCTTGTCATCTACCCTATTTTGGGTTTCAAGAACTTTAAGTTGAGAAGAGCTTATCTTGAATTTCTCTTTGTATTCATTTGCTGTCTGAAGATTCCTTTTAAGAGTGTCTATCTGATTCTCAAGTTGTTCTTCATTATCTCTAGCTTCTTTCAGATCAAATTTCAAATGCCTAATTATTCTATCCATTTTGTGGCAGTCTTCTGACTTCTCTTTGAGAGATTGTTTTAGATTATCTTCAATTTTTATCTTCTCTTCAATTTCTTGGGTGAATTTCATAACCCCTTATTCCATTTCATGTCTTACTGTAGACACCCAAAATTGTCCCAAATTTGTCCATGTCTTGCAACACCTAGTCAAAAACATTATCTTAGACATCATGTAGCATTTTGTCCCAAATCCCACTCTTAATCCCATTTATTCATAAGCCAATTAATTAAATAAATTTTATTTATTTAATTAAAATCCCATTCAATCCCATCCTCATCCTACTTAGCCAATTAATTAAATAAATTTTATTTATTTGATTAATTCCACATCATATCCCAATCATATCCTATCCTCATCCCAATTAATTAAATAAATTTTATTTATTTAATTAATTTCTACATCATATCTTATCTCATCCTATTTATTTATCCTATTAATTAAATAAATTTAATTTATTTAATTAATATCCAACTCATATCCCAACTAATTCAAATATTTTATTTGAATTAAGTCACTCATCTTTTATCACATTCCAACACTTGTCCAATCAATCATGTGTTGTAATACAACTTTCATTCAAACTCTTCACATGCACAACTAATGGGACCTAATTTTAGTATTTATCTACACAAGTACACCTAAGCCTTATCCTCCCTTGCCACATGTCACATGACTACAATTTCTTGATGTGCAAGGAAACCTAACTTAATCTTATCCATCCATTTCATCTAAAGCCCTAATTGATCCTAACCATCAATTGGAACCAAGCCTTTCCTATAAAACAAGCCTCTCTTGAGCCATTAAAAGAGAATTTCAGGATTCTTCTTCATGCAACCTCACTTTGCTGAATTTTCTCAAGCTATTATTTATCCTCTTTCATCTACCTAGCTTGCATCTATCAACCACCAATCATCCATCATCTATCTCCCTGTCAATGTTATGCTACAGAATCGAGCAATCAACACAACAAAGCGATCAATCAATTGAGCTCATCTTGCATCTTCGAGGTATTGAATTATTTGGGTTTAGGTTATGCATTTCAATTGTTTGATCATTTCCCTTTATACATCCAAATTTTTTGATATACATTCTGGCACGCCCGGTGGGACTCACTTCGCTTGATCTTTTTTGCAGGTTTTTGTAGTAAAAATTTGCATTCATATAACCCCCATTGTTGAGTTTTGCAGGTTTAATTAACTTTTTGTTGTAGAACCGTTGTTTTTTCAACAAAACCCTAGGTTTTAAAGATTTCATCATATCTTCCAAACAGCTACAAATTTTTCTACAAGATTTTAGCAAAAATTTGTCCATGATATAAGGAAGCTACAGCAGAAAAATTTTGGGTTTATTGTGATTTTTGTGGGATTTATCATGTTTTTATGTTTTTTCATAAAATCACAATTCTAGGCGCAAATCAGTGAATTTTTCAGAACTTTTTATATTTATGGAAAGCTCTTCAAAATTCTAATGGGGGTCTATTTTTACAGATTTAATTTGGAGCTCATTTATAGTATGAAAAAATTAGATCTTTGCCCACTGTACTATTTTCATAAATCTATATTTCTGGGCGTAAATCAGGGAATTTCTCTAATTTCTTTATATTTTCGGAAAGCTCTCTAAAACTTAATAGGGGTCTCTTCTTTGATTTTTTAAGTTTTGAACCAAAAATGTATCGAAATAATCAAATTTAATTCGGCTATGTATCTAAAATTACAATTTTCCTTGCCTGCTGAGCTTATTTTTTATGCTTGCATTATAATATCATTTTTTTTATGTTGTAGGTGATCATAAGGAGCTTTAACAGTAGCAATATCAATCATCTACAACAACTTGGAAAGCAAAAATAATCAGGTGCACTCATTCTAATCTTTCATCTTAATCATTGTTTGAATCACACGTTTCAATTTGGGCAGAAAATGAACAATTGTTTGCAAATTCACATCAAAAAATTGGGCTAAAACGAACCATTGTCTTTCATCACATTTAGATTTGGGCTTTAAAACAAACAAGTGCTTGCATTGTCTTCCACACATTGAATTTCTAAGGTTAATGAACCCTATGCGAGTGTGACCAAGTAAATGTGTATGCTCTCTCCTTGCGTCCCAACACGAACTTGGAGATCAAAAACATTTACTTGTGTTGCTTTTGTTTAGCCTTAGAGAGGCCTGCCTTGGTATCCACCCCAAGGGAACGACCTCAAGTGGTACTTTCATCCGGTCCGCTATAAAAATTAGAGGATAAGGCGAAAGCCAAGTCTAACCGGTATTAGCGCTCACCATACAGTGCTAACTTGAAAGGAGGTGTATCTTGTGTATATTAAACTCCTAGTAGGGTTAGTTAAAGTCTTAAGTGGCTTGTTGGATGCTCGTGGGGTGCCGGTCCCCTAGATTTTCACTAGAACCTCCTTGTGATAGTGGCCTTGCCTTAACTAGGACTTGTTGAAGTGTCTTCACATGCTTGTTTAACCATCATCACATTCTTCCAAACTAAAACTTGCTTATGTGTCTTGCGTGAGTGATTCATGTGTGTATATGCATAATCATTTGTTTAAATATTGCCACATCAAGCTATAAACACCAAACACATAAACAAATCAATATAAATTTTCATCCTAGTCACCTTCATCCTAATCAACTTCATCCAAACAATCCACATCATCATCCAAATCCCTAAACAAGCACTTGCTAAAAGGACTTAAGGAAAACACTTGGTGACATCATGTGAACCTTAGAGGACCTCCAAAAACTCCTTCATATGGTTCACCACATGCATGCAAGCCAATCACCTTTAGAGCAGCGAACATTTCAAAGCATTCAAGAATTGATTCGCATATGTTGAACAAACCAATCCTCACACATACAATACCTCTTGGAAGAAATACAACACCTCATGGCCACTTGTAAAGTCCAATGACCATCCTATCTAACACCTATCCCATCATATCTATCCACTCATCAACCTAATTCGATACCAACTTATTCCATTTCTTCTAATGTTATCCCTTATCCACATCAACACATCACATCACAACATCAACCAATTCAACAATTTCAACCATCACAACTCATTCAACAATTCCAACAACTTCAACCACAATCCTACATGTCATCATCTTCAACTTTCTATCGACCTAATCCACCTATCCACCAAGTCAATGCCACATCAACCTATGAATATCCACCTCAAGCTTATTCAATCCCTCATGCCACGATTCCAATGCACTACCAAGCCCATCCACAAGGCAATCAAGTGATATCACATGAACAACAATCAAGTCCAAATGGCCTTTTGTATATAAATCAAGTGAGCACAAGTCAACCTTGCCAACAAGATCAAATGCCTATATCTTTGAGTCCACCTCAAGATCTTTTGCCTACATATGCTACCATTACACCTAGTTGTCAAGACTATCAATGGCCTCCCCAACAAGCACAAATGAGCCCAAATCCACCTTTGCAACAAGATGCACATACAACTCCAAGTGGCCCTTTGTACATAAACCATGCGAGCCTAATACAAAAAGACTTAATTACCTTTGACAAGGGAGATACCAACCTAGCTAGTTCATCTTATGAATACCCTCCATCATTCAATCACAAGCCGACACATGAGCCAACTAATCCTATCCCAACACCACCATGTGATCCTACTCCTAGTCCATTAGTCCATCAACCTTCCAAACCACCAAGCCCTCCATTACCTTCATCACCATGTCATTCTAATCCTTCACCAAAGGATGCGGCTGAGAGAGTTTTACAAAGAATGCTTGAATAAAAACTCATTGAACTTCCTGAAGTCAAACCATGTGAAGAAAGTCCAAATGATGAACATGATTATTGTGCATACCATAGGACCAAAGGCCATGATACAAATAAATGCCCAATATTTGTGCCAATTGTTTATAAGGTGTACCCACCTATAATGGGAAATCATACCACATCATCCCAATCCCATGTGTCACCCCCATCTAGTCCAAATCCTAATCCACCCAATCCAATTAGCCCCCAACCTAATCCTAGTCCTAATCTTGCAACATCATCTACTATTATCATCCATCCATTATATTGTCCATCCACTCATACCCTTGCAAAGGATGTGATCCATTGGCTATTAGCAAGGATTAAACTACCCCCATGTCAAACACCCATTCATGAGCCTACCAATGAACTTCCAAAGGTCATGTCTAATCCTATAATCTCATCATGTGGTTCGCATATCCTTGAGCCTCTTCAAGAGCCTTCCATTAACACACCTAGCCCATCATGTGACCTACAAACCAACAAGTCTATTCAAGAGTCTCCAACCACAAGCCTAAGTCAAGAGCCATCATGCCCTCATATCAATAACTATCAAGAGTCTATCAAGTCCACTCAAGAACCTTCCGCTTCCATCCAAAGTCAAGAGGTATGTCAAGAGCATAATCTTAAACATGTGGAAATATTGAACCTTAATCTTAATCAAGATCAAAGCACCTCTAAGTTCCACCCATCCATGACCTACATATGGTTTGCCCTTAAGCTATTAGTCATCACCATGACCCTATTCATGAGCAAATTTATCCCTTTTATAGCCCACTTAATCCTATTTTTGCTCATAGTTATGATCAAGGTTCTATCTAAGATCATGAAAAACATGATGATCCATTTGGCCAAACTTTATCTATCTCATGATCAAGATGATATCTATGATGAAGAACCCATTCAAAAGTACTTTGATCCTATCCATAATCCCATAACCATCCATGAGCAAAATATACACATTGCTCCTAGTCATCCACCATCTAGCCCTATCCATAATGAGCAAACATCCACTTGTCATAATGAGACATGTGCCTCTCAAGAACACATATGCATAGAAGATCAAACAAATAACTTAGATCTTAGTGAACACAATGCTAATCAAGATCCTAATGATCCTCCTTCCACATCTACCATCGATCCCATTTCAAGTCCACCATCATGTCCTAGTGGTCTTACCACCTTCCTCCATGAATGTTTTTCCTTAGGACAACAACAACCTTTGTCCTCCACCTCACCTTCTCCATCCAATAAAGAGCTCAAGTCTAGTTCCCTAAGCACACCTAGTCCCATTGTCCATTGCATACTCCAAAATATGAACTACCAAGGTAAAGGTCTAGGCCTTTATGAACAAGATATTTTGAAGCCAAACCATGTCAAGATCCCTCCATGCTCATATGGCCTTGGATACACACCCCAAGGTAAACAAGGCCAAGATGTTGGTAATCCCTTCATGCATCCTAAATCTACCACTTTCTAACACACCCCCCATCTACCCAAAACATATGTAGCCATTCCACCTCCATCATCCTATAAATGTCAAAAGCATGTGACTGTACATCTTCCGCCATCCACTTTACCTCCATTCCTTTTACCAACTCCAAATATCCCTCTATCCACCTTGCCACCATTGCTTCCGACACCTAGCATACATATCATTCATAAGTATCCTTACATCCCTAATCATGGCCAACAAAAGCACACATCATTTAAGCATAAAGCTTCCAATCATTTCATCCACTCCATCCATCCCATGGGATTCAAAAGAAAAAATTTTGATGCCTCTACCTATAAAGCTAACAATCCTACCAAAAATCCTAAAGGTCTTCATACCTTAGGACATAAAGAATCAAACTCAAAGCAAAGTTCATCTACGTAGCCATCTAAACCCTTATCTCCAAATGCAAAGCCCAAAAGCAAAATGGTTTGGGTTCCTAAGCAAATAGCTAGCAAGTCAAATGAGGCATCCTCATCTACATCTCAAGAATCCCAATCACCTATCTCCATCCAAAAGCCTACTTCCATCCAAACCTTCCATTCCCTTCAAAAATCCCACAAGCAAAGAAAAAGCACTAAACATACTAAATCTATGTGGGTTCCTAAATCACTTCATCAAGAATCTCCTAAGAAAACAACTCCATTACTTCCTACACCACCATCCCATCAAAAGCTTCAATGTTTATCATGGTGTGTGCAACCGTTGGTCATGGTTCCCTTCCACTCCGCAGCACCTCTACATAACTACATCTCCCCATCTTCCATCCATTATCCTACATATCTCCCCCATGCTATCCCTATGGCCTATGCTTTGGCATAAAAATTTTCATCCATCTTCATTCCATAAGCCTATATAAATCCATTATCCCCATCCATCTATCCTTGCATGAGCCTTCTATAATCCACATCCTAATCCACTATCTATCTAATCCATCTCCCATCCATGCAATCCCTTTGCCAACATCTTTGAGCACACTTGACATTGTCTATGCGATGACATCATTCTCTCCAGCGGGACTACCAACATTCATAACACTAGACACTTGAGTCCCTCCTATCCATTACCATGGTGAAAACCTGGTAAACAGGTGCCATGTGTAATTGTCATCCCATCTTAAAAAAAAGGCAAAAAAGCAAAAAAAAAAATCAAAATAGTAAAGAGAAATCCCTTCGTCCAACAGTGAAAACCTGGTAAACCGGCGCCTTGGATAAGTACCATGATGAAAACCTGGCAAACAGGCATCATGTGTAGGTTGATCTTCTATGTCACTTACACTTGGGGGCACATTGTCTCATCCAACCTATCCATTTCCAAACTATCTATCCCATTATATCATTTTCCATCCTACCATTACCATACCATCCTACCATCCTTAGCCGTTACATAAACATGCCTATCTTATTGAACCCATTTATCCATCCCTCAGCTTTTTGATTTTGATAAAGACATAGGGGCAAAATGTTGAACCATGTTTGGATATTTCTTGACATATCTTCTTTCCAAACCAAGTCCTATCCATTGACTATTTATCCATCCCATTTATATCCAACCCATCATGTCATCCCTTGGTCATGAACTTTTTCATGTAAAAATCCTCAGCATTACCACCTAGAATGGGGCAAGTTCCTCCTATGCAACATAGCCTTTGGAGATCACATCCTAGCTCCCTTATGATCCATCCACTATGACGTATCCTTATCATGAGCTTTCCATCTTATAGCTTATCCCCATCTATTTATCATGAGCTTTCCACTATAGCCTACCTATTTGTTTATCATGAGGCATGCATCCATCCCTTATATGGCCTATCCTCTCTTCTATCCATCCAACTCTCGTGAACCTTCCATCCCATCCAACTCTCATGATCTTGCCATCACATTTACTATCATCCATCCTTTTATCCATCCTTGCACCTAGACTTGGTCTTCCCTTAGTCATTGGTATCTAGCACCAAGGCTACCCAATTGTAAATCCATTGGCATCTTCCAAAACATTTCAAAAAAAACACAAAAAACAAAAATAAAAAAAAACAAAATATCTCAAAAAAACACAAAAAAATCAATATCCATAAAAAATCCAAGAAATAAAACCAATCACATCATCCAAAACAATCCACTCCATCAACATTCAATCAAAATCAAATAATCATCATCATCAATTCTTCCTATCAATAACATTCATTCATCCATTTCAATCAATCACTTCTTCCAATCATATCAATCAAATCAATCCAAGCAATAAACTCAAATACAAGTCATCCTTAATCCATACCAATCAAGTTAATCAATCAAGCCAAGTTATCCAATGACAATCCATGGTCTTGATCCTAGCCTTGTTGTAAGCCAAATCAATCAATCAACTAGCCAACCAACTTAACAAACAACCTTGTGTTGATCTAGGGATATAGCTTTCCCCGCAATGACAACACTCTCAACTATCATCAATCAAACAATTAATCATTGGTTTACAGCTTGATAGGGGCAATACCTTGTTTGTTTTTGAATCATTTGTGCATGCTTGCTTTTTTGCTTGTGTGTGTTATCATTTTATCTTGCATTTGTATCAAATCCTTATCATTTCCAGCTAATATTCATATCTTGTGTATGTTGGAATAGTTTTTTGCACTATTCTTTGCATTTAAGGTCATATCATACCTTTTGTGCATTAGGACTTTAATGCTCTAAGTTTACTTCCTCATACGTTAGACAAGGTTGTATTATGCTAGGGCACAAGACACATCATCACCTTGGTCCTTATACTTTGGTGCATCACGTCTAGTGCAATATCAAACATCATGGTTGCTCACTTTCATTGCAGCATAACACATCATTCATTTCTTTTATCCATACCTTATCACTTATCTTTCTTTCTTAGCCAAGTCATTTCTTTTCAAGAGCCTACTCGTGTTTGTCCAACCCGCCTATCCTCTTGAGGGGGCATCATCATCCTATCTTATCATCATCATCATCAGCAGCAGTAGCATCCCTATCAATTATCCATACCTTAACTTCTTTGAAATGATGTTACTCAACACAAAGCTCATCATCTCAAACATTATCTCAAAGAGGGGCAAAATGTAGACACCCAAAATTGTCCCAAATTTGTCCATGTCTTGCAACACCTAGTCAAATACATTATCTTAGACATCATGTAGCATTTTGTCCCAAATCCCACTCTTAATCCCATTTATTCATATGCCAATTAATTAAATAAATTTTATTTATTTAATTAAAATCCCATTCAATCCCATCCTCATCCTACTTAGCCAATTAATTAAATAAATTTTATTTATTTAATTAATTTCCACATCATATCTTATCCCATCCTATTCATTTATCCTATTAATTAAATAAATTTGATTTATTTAATTAATATCCAACTCATATCCCAACTAATTCAAATATTTTATTTGAATTAAGTCATTCATCTTTTATCACATTCTAACACTTGTCCAGTCAATCATGTGTTGTAATACAACTTTCATTCAAACTCTTCACATGCACAACTAATGGGACCTAATTTTAGTATTTATCTACACAAGTACACCTAAGCCTTATCCTCTCTTGCCACATGTCACATGACTACAATTTCTTGATGTGCAAGGAAACCTAACTTAATCCTATCCATCCATTTCATCTAAAGCCCTAATTGATCCTTGCCATCCATTGGAACCAAGCCTTTCCTATAAAACAAGCCTCTCTTGAGCCATTAAAAGAGAATTTCAGGATTCTTCTTCATGCAACCTCACTCTGCTGAATTTTCTCAAGCTATTATTTATCCTCTTTCATCTACCTAGCTTGCATCTATCAACCACCAATCATCCATCATCTATCTCCCTGTCAATGTTATGCTGCGAAATCGAGCAATCAACACAACAAAGCGATCAATCAATTGAGCTCATCTTGCATCTTCGAGGTATTGAATTATTTGGGTTTAGGTTATGCATTTTAATTGTTTGATCATTTCCATTTATAAATCCAAATTTTTTGATATACACTTACCATAATGACCTCTTTTGATAGCTTCTCACATAACTTGTTCTTCTCATTCAGATCTTCATTAGTATCATTGGCTTCACTTTGACTTGCCAATTGTTGAAGTAGTTCCTTTCTCTTTTTCATAGAGATACTCAGTTTCTCTTTTAGTTCTTTTATGAAATCATCAACTTGTTTGAGTCTTTCCCTCAAGTTGTTGACTTCAGAGTGAGATTGCTCAAGATCAACTAGGGTAGACTGAAGTTGTTCCCTCATACCATACATATCCATTGAGATTCCCAGATCTTCCTCAAGCTGTTAGGCTCTATTAGGAGGAACTTAGCTCTGATACCAATTGTTGGAAACAAGGCAAATAACTAAGAGGGGGGGTGAATCAGTTATCTTAAATATTCAACTTTATTTCTTCTTTAAAAATTAGTGCAGCATCAAAACATATAACCATACATTATCATAAGAACAAAAAAGAATTCAACACACATAACACAAGGATTTTTATGTGCAAAACCTGGTTAAGGGAAAAACCACGGGGTGACTAACCCAAGATTGTATTCTCTATTAAAATAATAGAAAGAACAAAATGGCACTTGCCAATTAGGGCTCACTGCCTGAGCACACTGCTCACAAGAGGCTCACTATGTACTTGAACTGATGAGAAGCATCCACATATGCTGAGGTTCAGTTCCGGTTAGGCTCAAAATACTGATCTGCTGCACTTCATTCTTCCTCTGTTCTAGTGCTAATGTTCTATCACATTCTGGACCTGTATGGCTGCTTCCACACTACTCTCTACTTTTCTTCACACAACACAACATACCACACTCTACTTCACATCAAAACCAATCTGGTATATATATCCGCATCAAGGATTTCAACATCTTTCTAGTCGGCATCTGGAATACTCAATATTTTTCCAAACTTTGGTCTGTCGGCTGAATCCTTGCTTACTAAGTGATGCGTATCAAAGAGACACTTATAGAAGTCATCAATCATGTCGGCCAACCATTAATGATCCCTCAAGAAACTTGATCACCATCAATATCTCATCCAGATTAAGGTCTGATGCTCTTTCGGTCAATTCTTCCTCAGTCTAATCTGCCAAGCAGGAACCCAACACTTAGGTGCTCATATCTTTTCACTCTTTCATCACCGAAGGCTCAATCTCTAGAATGTAGTAGTCATGGTACTCCTCTTAACTCCCCCAAGTTCATACTTTGCTGAGATACATCCTCTGAGAGATCCAGACTTGATTGTAGGACCTTGTTGCATGTTCTGTTCTTGCTCACCAGACCAAGATACTCTTCAATCTGACTTCTGATATAGACATACCATGTGTTGCAGATGTGTGGAATTGAATTTGTTGCCATCAATGACAACACTAATGAAGCCACACAGTGTCTCTTGCCAACAATTTCCCCCTTTGGCATTGATGGCAACACTTAGTGAAAAATGACTAAGTGTCACACTACACTCCCCATTGGCTGATGCTCTGTTCTAATGTACACTTTTTTGGAGCTCCCCCTTAGCTAGATTCCACATTGTTCACTGCTCCTCACTCCCCCTTTGACATCAATGGCAAAGGGTAGAATCCACACACTACAATTTCCAAAAATCAACCTATTCTTAGCCGCATAAGTATATATACATGTTATACTTACATATACTAAAGTATATCTGCAAAGGTGGTCTTCAACTATACCACTTTTGTCGCCCAACTCTTCTTCATTCTATCCAACATTGAAATGTGACCACTTAGCAAAAATGCAAAAGATTCTGCCCTCTTTAGGTCTGCCGGATCACTGGTCCAGGTTGTGGTCTGGGCATTAGTTAGGGCCTCATGGATTGCCTCTAACTTGGGGATAATTATCCCTCTTAGTTCACTTAGCCTGCTTATTCTATTTTTCTTCTCCTTCTCAAGTCTCTTTATCTCATTTATAGTGGCAATAGTCTGACACTCTTGATTCATTATGGAAGAGGTGAGAGGGTCAAAATTTTGAGATAAACTTAACAGTTTACTCTCTTGTTCTTCCACCTTCTTGGCAATGTCTGTTGTCACTGTGGACCAAGATAGACAAACTTTGTATAAATCTCCACCATCTTTAAGAGTATTTTCTAAGCTGTTTATCCCAATATCCAAGTTTCTCCTATCATTTGTTATAAGTCCTTGCACCTCAGAGAATCTCTTTCCCAAAAATTCTTTCTAGACCTTTTATTCTGCCGCCTTTTCTAAAGAATCAAATTGAGTATTTATAAAGTTTATCAGAGATTTAAGATTACCAAATGGAGAGGCTGAAGGATCCTTTTGAAAGGATGGTATGATCTTCTCCAACATTCCAGAAGCAGTCTCTATCAGCTCACAATCTTCCATGTAAGACTTCAGAAGTTTTTCTTTTGCCTTTGCTTGGGCAAAAGATGCTATCTTCATTGTCTGAACCAGGGAGAGGGAATCAAAATTGAATGGTCCTTGAATATGCTCTGGTTCATCAATCTCCATTATTTCCTTGGTTAAGAAATTCTTTACTGCTTCTGTAATGTCTCTTGCTAGAGACTTCTTTCCTCTTGCAGCCTCAGAGGTGTCAACAGAGATCTCTGTTTGTTCTTCTTCTCTTCCCTTTTTCTCCTCTTCTTGAATTGCTTTCTTCTCTTTTCTTGCTTCTCCTTCAGTTTTAGAGTCTGTTGGGGGATCCAGAAGAGAGATGTTTTCTTCTTCATGGACTTCCTCTTTTAGAATAGAGGAATCCAAGTCCTTAGTCTTCTCCTCATCTATCTCCTTTGACTCTTCTGCAATGTTCTCAGTAGAATCTTCCTTTGATGCACTTGAGCCTTTGACATCCATGACAGAAGGTTCAACACCTATATCCTCTATAATAGGAAGATTGAATCTTTTCTATGCATTCTGGAGGATGTCTTCAATCTCTTTTGCCTCCTGATCAATCTCTCCGAGCATAAGTTTGTTCATTCTAGCTTTACTTCGGAACTCATCCTTGCAATCCTTGAAGATCATGTTCATTTGTTTTGGAGTGATTGAAGGATAGAGCTGAATAGCTATCTATTCTTGGATCTCCATATTCTTTTCCTTAGCATTGTTTTTCCTCATCTCAAGTTCCTTTTCTAGACTTTTGGGGATTAGGGAGATGATTTCAATGAATGCATTGTTATAGATGTTTAGATACCTAACTGTAGCTTCTTGCAAGATCTTCTGATCAGCTTCACTATAATCATCATAAAATTTAGTCATTGGTTGTAGGTTCCCATCCACAGTGATTGATTTGATGACATCATCAATGGAGAGAGTAGGCCTTTCAACAAATTCTTCTGCCTTTTCATCCTTGTTTTGACTAGTAGAGGTTTCCCTAGATGTTTTCTTCTTCTTCGTCATATTCTTAACTTCTTCATCAGACTCTGTTTCTTCATCATCCTTTTGGCTTATGTATGATCTTGTAGCCTTTGTCTTTGTTATCTTCTCTCCCTTTTCAGATGTCTTTGCTTCCAATTTTGAGGATTTGGAGCTCATAGATGTGGCAAGTGCAGAGCTCTTTGAGGATCTAGTCCGGGAGGAGGCTTGCACCGGAGCACTTTCTTTTTATGCTTCTTGCCTTTCTTTCTCTACCCTTTCTACCTTCTCCCTGTTGGCATCAACTACCTCCTTTGATATCCCATATCTCTTGGCAACTTCTTCTACTTCCCTTCTCACTTTTCTCTTGATCTCAGGCTGTCTCAGTTCAACATGAACTTTTACACTCAACTCTTGGAAGGTTCCAAACCTTGCTACCTTAGGGTCCTTAGGCTAACTTAATAGGTGTTGAACATGTAGTTCCATAATTTTCTCATCCACTTCATAGCCCATTGGCATAATCTAGACTATTCTGGGCTCTACTGCCTCCATTAGCCATTGATAAGTGTCCACCATAAAACACACTGTATCTTTATATTTTTCAACTAATGTATGAGGAATTCTTTCTCTGGCCTGCATCATACCTTGGAAATTCTTGAAATACCCCTAGAGAGTTGTGCTTTAATCCTTGGCATCACCAAGCCCACACATATAATCTCTGATTTATATGGAAATAGGTCTGTCATTTTGCCATATCCAGCCACTAGTTTCGGGTAGCTCATTCATATAGTAGAAGAATAGGCATAGTGTCAAGCCACCATACTTAAATGAATTCTTTTTATCCTTCTTGATTTTCTACAAATTCTCTAACAGTTGGTTCAGGAGAAGCTCACAAAGATCATAGTCAACATTTTTCCTTAGCATTTCATATGCAGTATATATAGCAGTTTCAGATATTGAATTCTCCCTGCTAGAGTGATAGATTTTGTAACCAATTATCATAGAGGAAAATTGATATTTGGATCTATGATGTCTTCTATTGTCATTACCCTCTTGTCAAATTTTGATCTAGTAGCCTCACTAACAGTTTGGTTTTTGATTGATTTGAGAGCAGGCAACCCAACAGATGAGTGCAATCCAGTTACCGCCCTAATGGCATCTTTTGTGATCTTAAATGGCCTCATCAACCACATGAAGTTGTCATGCATTCTACTCAGAACATATCGGACCCATTCATCTTCTGCAAAATAGGGGAAATGGATGCAATGCCCAAAATGCTTATCCCAGATGGCCTTGTATTGGGATTTAGTTTTAAATGTTTCATCTATTAGTTCCTTGTGATAGATATCCATCAGCTTGGATTCCCCAAATTCCTCAATGTTGGTGTGAATGTATATCCTAACATCTTCTACATGTAGAACCCCATGCAGAATGCTAGAGAATGCGCCTAGGGGATCAACTTCTAGGGATTTGTATGGATGTTTCTTGAACTTAGGGCGCGGCCTATCAGTGATCTTAACAACATTCGAAGTAACCATCTTTCAAAAGATTAGAGAGAGATATTCAAGAATAGAAAATACCTTTTTATGCTTCTAAAGTTCATGATAAGAGCTAAAAAGACTGCTAGTTGAATCAAATTCTACGATTGATCCTTGAGAGGGTTGAAGCAATCTTGTTGTAGAGCTCTTTCTTTCTTCTTCTCGAATGCAAATGATGAACAAAAGAGCCCTTTTATTTCTGGGCAAACCCTAATTCTATTTTGCAATAAATGCACAACTTAAGTCATTTCAGTTGCCTTGTTCTCCTTGTTCTGAAAGAGATCTCTCTGGATCACTGAGATACACTTAGAATTACAATGTATCTCCCTTCCTTGAATCATCCTATTCATCTGTAGATCAAGGTATCTCAATTTTGAATCATACTAGATCTAACTGTGAAAATCTTGCTTTTACCGGATGACTGACAAACTGGATCAATCTTGAATCATTAACCTCTTCAAACCCCTTATGGTTCTCTCATATTTTTACCAAGGGTTATTTGGATGTTTCTCTGAGAACCCTTTAATCCACAACCTTTCATGTGCCAATTTTAGGCACCAATTGACTGGCTGGGGGAAATTATTTTTCTTTTGTAACTCCCCCTAAGCCAGAGCTCATCTATTTAGTTTCCGGAAGGATTATCAGCACCAGATTCTAGTGCGGATCCATCCCCAACATTTTCTGTACTTCTCTTCACCTAAATCTTGTTCATCTCCCTTTGAATTTCATCTGCATTCATTTTTCCTTTTCCTTTGTCTTGATTTTGATTATGATGCAATGGACCCTTTTTGTCCTGATTTTTACTTCTGCAGAATTTGGCAATATGACCGAATCTATTGCAATTGTAGCAAACAATATTTCTTTGCATATTTAACTAATATCCTCTAGATCTGCATTGATTAGCCATATGTCCCATTCTATTGCATGTAAATCATCTACCATTGAATGATTTTTTTATTTGCATATTTCTACATTCATGAGATTTGTGACTGTACCTTTTACAGTTAAAACACTATCTGAAGAAGGATGAATTAGTCTAATTCATTCTTCTTCTGCATTGATTTGCTTTATGACTAAAGTTATTGCAATTGTGGCAGTATCCATTGAAGGATGGTTATCTTTGAGCATTTGGTTGCCTTACCGAAGGTCTTCTAGGCCCGTTCCTTGGATTTCTTGATCCAGAGTTCTTCTGACTAGATCTGGAGCTTTCACCTTTCTCATACCCCAAGCCTTGCTTGTCATCTACCCTCTTTTGGCTTTCAAGAAGAAGTTCAAGTTGAGCAGAGCTTATCTTGAATTTCTCTTTGTATTCATTTGCTGTTTGAAGATCCCTTTTAAGAGTGTCTATCTGATTCTCAAGTTGTTCTTCATTATCTCTAGCTTCTTCTAGATCAGATTCCAAATGCTTGATTATTCTATCCATTTTGTGGCAGTATTCTATCTTCTTTTTGAGAGATTGTTTTAGATTATCTTCAATTTTTATCTTCTCTTCAATTTCTTGGGTGAATTTCATAACCCCTGATTCCATTTCATGTCTTACCATAATGACCTCTTTTGATAGCTTCTCACATAACTTGTTCTTCTCATTCAGATATTCATTAGTATCATTGGCTTCACTTTGACTTGCCAATTGTTGAAGTAGTTCCTTTCTCTTTTTCATAGAGGTACTCAGTTTCTCTTTTAGTTCTTTTACGAAATCATCAGCTTGTTTGAGTCTTTTCCTCAAGTTGTTGACTTCAGAGTGAGATTGCTCAAGATCAACTAGTGCAGACTGAAGTTGTTCCCTCATACCATACATATCCATTGAGATTCCCAGATCTTCCTCAAGCTGTTAGGCTCTGTTAGGAGGAACTTAGCTCTGATACCAATTGTTGGAAACAAGGCAAATAACTGAGAGGGGTGGTGAATTAGTTATCTTAAATATTCAACTTTCTTTCTTCTTTAATAATTAGTGTAGCATCAAAACATATAACCATACATTATCATAAGAATAGAAAAGAATTCAACACACATAACACAAGGAATTTTACGTGGAAAACCCAGTTAAGGGAAAAACCACAGGGTGGCTAACCCAAGATTGTATTCTCTGTTAAAAGAATAGAAAGAACAAAATGGCAATTGCCAATTAGGCCTCACTGCTTGAGCACACTGCTCACAAGAGGCTCACTACCTGCAATAGTTTATAGAAAGAAACCAAGTACTTGAACTAATGCGAAGCATCCACATATGTTGAGGTTCAATTCTGGTTAGGCTCAATATACTGATCTGTTGCACTTCATTCTTCCTCTGTTCTAGTGCTTTTGTTCTATCACATTCCAGACCTGTATAGCTGCTTCCACACCACTCTCTGCTTTTCTTCGCACAACACAACATAACACACTCTACTTCACATCAAAATCAATTTGGTATATATATCCACATCAAAGATTTCAACATCTTTCTAGTCAGCATCTGGAATACTCAATATTTTTCCAAACTCTCATCTGTCGGCTGAATCCTTGCTTACTAAGTGATGCGTATCAAAGAGACACTTATAGAAGTCATCAATCATGTCGGCCAACCATGAATGATCCCTCAAGAAACTTGACCACCATCAATATCTCATCCGGATTAAGGTTTGATGCTTTGCCGGTCAGTTCTTCCTCAGTCTACTCCACCAAGCAGGAACCCAACACTTAGGTGCTCATATCTTTTCACTCTTTCATCAATGGAGGCTCAATCTCTGGAATGTAGTAGTCATGGTACTCCTCTTGACTTCCCCAAGTCTGTACTTTGCTGAGATACATTTTCTGAGAGATCCAGACCTGATTGTTAGACCTTGCTGTATGCTCTGTTCTTGTTCACTGGCCCAAGATACTCTTCAATCTGACTTCTGGTATAGACATACCATGTGCTGCAGATGTGTGGAATGGACTTTGTTTCCATCAATGACAACACTAATGAAGCCACATGGTGTCTCTTACCAACAGAAAGAATGTTGAATGAGGGTCTAAACGATGATTGGGCCAAGTCAATGGAGGATGCTTTAAAGTCTATGTATTCTAATTGCAAGTTAAGTCATTTGACAACAATCCTTCAAATTCTTAACTTGCAAGTGGTGCATGGTTGGACAAATGAGAGTGTAGATCAGTTATTGGCATTATTAAGTTCGTTGTTACCAACTGACTCCACATTGCCAACAAAACAAAGTCAATGTAAAAAGTAGATTAGTAAGCTCGGCTTGGGGTATGAAAATATCCACACACATGTTAATGGTTGTGTATTATTTCACAAAAATCTTGCAAGTGAGAGTGAATGTCTGAAATGTCATGGAGCAAGGTATAGACAAGGGTTGAAATCAGCTGTGGTTCCTAGAAAGGTTCTTTGCCACTTTCTGATAATCCCACAATTACTGTGAATATATAGGTACAGAGACATTGCTAAACTTATGCAGTGGCATGCCCAAAATAAGAGCATTGATGGAAAACAATGACATGTTCTTGATTCTAAGATGTGGATGGAATTTGATAACATATGGCCTGATTTTTCTCAAGATCCTTGTAATATAAGTTTGGGTTTGGCTCTAAATGGGGTGAACCCATTCTCAGATCAAAGTACTAAATGGTCAACATGGCCAGTGTTTTTAATAAATTATAACTTGCCTCCATGGTTAGCAACTAAACCATTTTCTTAATGCTATCATTGATTATACCTGGAAAGAAAAGTGTGACTTTAGATACAATAGATGCCTATCTAGAGCCATTATATGATGAGCTAATGGAATTGTGGAAAGGAATTGAAGCAATTCTATCTTTAAGTGATGGTCATTCAATCAAATTTACTTTAAGAGCTTCCTTATTGGTTACGATTCATGATCTTCCTGCATATGGTACATTGTCTAGTCTCACTGTTCATGGATACCATGGCTGTCCTGCCTGCAACTTTAAGGATTTTGTGAGGCACTTAAGAATTTTTCATAAGTGTATTTATTGTGGACATTGTGCTTACCTTAAAGTGGGTCATCCATATCATCGACAAAAAACACATTTCAATGGTCAAGAAGAGAATCGTGAAGCACCTTTGCTAAAAACGGGTGATTACATTATTGAGAATGGACAAAAAAGAATGTCATTTATTAAAAATGGTGAGATTATTGGTAGTAGATATGATCCATGTAATAAAAGTGGTGTAAAACGGTTGTGCATATTCTATAAGTTGCCATACTTTAAGGATATAGCCATTAGGCATACTGTTGACTTTATGTATATTGAGAAAAATATAGCCTATACTATTATAGAAACTCTTTTTCATGCTTTTGATACTATTTCATCATGTGAAGACTTTTGAGAACTAAATATTTGTCGAAATCTTTGGGTTGAAAAATATGATGATGCAAAATATAGAAAACCCAGTGCTCCTTATGTTCGGACAAAGGAACAACGTGCACAATTCTTATAGTTGATGTCTCAGACTTGCTTTCACACTGGATATGTAAGTAGTACTATCAGAAGCCAAACTGACATTAATAGCTTAAGAGGCCTAAAGACCCATGACTATCATGTTATAATCAAAAATATTTTACCTATTGTGGTAAATATATCAGGTTTGGCAAAGGGGCCAAGATTGTCAATTATAAGGTTAGGCCTAATATTAAAGAGAATGAGTTCACATGTATTAGATCCTTTGAAATTTGATAGTTTGAGGGAGGAGGTTGTTGAAGTCCTTTGTCTATTGGAACAGGAATTTCTAGCAACAATCTTTAACATTTCTGTGCATCTTTTGATACATCTAGAATATGAACTAGAGCATTGTGGTCCAGTATGAATGAGATGGATGTATCCTATAGAATGATATATAAAGGTTTTGAAAAAAATTGTTCGTACTAGGGAAAAACTAGAAGGCAACATGTCTGAGGGATATTCAATCCAAGAAGCCATTGGATTTTGGACAGAATATATGAAGGATTTTAAAAATGTCAATCGACATGTATGGGATGATGATGAAGATGAGAGAGTTGTAGGTGAAGTATTAGAAGGCAATGGATGTCGCTTCAAGCTATCACATCAAGAAAGAAGTGTGATACATACCTTTATTCTTCAAAACACATCTTTGTTTGATAAGTGGCACAGGTTATAAAAATTTACACAATTATTTATTTACACATTTATATTATTAATCTTACTCAATTGCATTTACACATTTATATTATTAATCTTACTATTTGCACATTAATATTCTATGTGTAAAATATGAAGAAGAGAATCAAAGTTGGATGCAACATTGACCTCAAAAGCGCAGACATCATGATTTGGTTGAAGGTGATTCTTTTACAAAATTTGAAGAATGGATTACTAATGTAGTTAGTGATGCAAAAGAAGAAGGTCAAGATATAACAACGGAGGAAAGTGAGCTTTCACAACCTCCACATTTATGCGCCGTGTTTTAGTGGAATGTGGGCCTATGGTAGCCATTTAAGAGTGGAGGAAAAAGACAAAGGAAAGACAAATTGTGATTGTGTTGTAAGTGCTGAATTTCTTCACGAAACTGAGAAGAAATTCTATGCTGGATTCATCCAAGAAATTATTCAAGTGGATTTTGGTGAAAACAATCCTATATTATTAAAATGTAAGTGGATCCAACCATCCGCAGTACATGTTGATGAGTATGGATTTGTACGTGCAAATACAAGACAATTTTTATTAGAGAGGGATGAGCCCTATGTTTTCCCTTTTCAAATTAACCAATCATTTCTAATTGATGATGTAAGAAGCCCAAGATGGTCGTATATCATTCAAATAGAGTCTCATTTGAAACTAAAATTCATGGAAGTTGTTGATATAATGCCTGATGGGCAATATGTTAATTTACAAGAAACATTCGAAGTACTGGATGAAGATGATGATGGAGTGTTTGGAGAAGATATTTTGATTACCAATTAAGAGATTGGGAGAGAGAATGTATTACATGACACAAATGAGGATGAGGAAGAAAATCAAGCAGATGTAGACATGAGCGATTAGGATTCTAATCTTGCTGGCAATGTAGATGATTAGTGAAGGCATCGAGAAAATAGTGAGCTTGTAAAATGTAGTAGAGAAGAGGCAAGATAAGAAAGGGCATTAGTGTACAAGAATTTCTTCCACTTTGGGTTTTTCAGGGTAATTTCTTTTGTTGAGCTCTACTTTTTGTTGTTTTTCTAGTTCTTGTCTTGTTACAGGTCATGCATATAACTAGCTATATTTGTTCCAAAAACAAATTACTCATTTTTAAAGCAAATATTGACTGTTTTTGTTTACTTACATTTGTGTGTTCAGAATTTCTATAGAATTATATAAGTAGAAATAATGAGGGTTTTATAAGTAGAAATAATGAGGATTATATAAGTAGAAATAATGATGATTCACACTATCAGAAAGGCAATTAGTTTCTTCTCAAATAGAAGGATAAACAAATAGAGTTTAATTTGGGTTTCAATCTGTGTGCCACATTTACTTACTAAATTTTTACTCCTCCATATAATGCATCTTATATGCTATCACCCTATGTCATGTCACTTGTCATAGACTGTCTCCTCTAATTTCTAAGAATGCATCTTATATGCTCTATGAATGTATTTCATATGGGGATTGTCCTTATATACTGTATCATTCAAATGGAAATAAAATCCTTATATACTATGACTGCATTTGTTTATATGCTCTAGTTGACTGAAAATAGTGGCTTTGTTTATATTCCACTCTTGTTCTACTGATTCAAGTTGCTGATTTATATATTATTGTTTATTTGGACTTCAAGAAATGAGGAAAAAGACTATGAGGCACAATTTAGATGATAGTGATCATATTGCTGAAGTTCCACTAACAGATTATGAGCACTTTTGTAAAGAAAGAATAGTGAATATTTATCACATCTTGGTTTGACAAACAGGCAAGTTGTAAATCCACTAAGTAGTATATTATTTGTTTAATTGTGTTTAGGAAATTTTATAGGAAAGAGGTTTATGTATATAAGACATAATATGATATTTTTTTGTTTTATAGGAAAGAAAAAGAGTGCAAAGAAAATGTAAAGAGAAAACAAAAGGAAGGTAAAGATATAGTGCTGCCAACTCATAGAAGCTAACACATTTGGGATTCAAGTACGAATGTAGTTGGTGAAAAGAATAGTTGTGATGATGTGCATCTTGAAATAACACATGGTGATGTGCATCCTGATATAGCACATGGTGATGTGCAGCCTGATATAGCACATGGTGATGTGCAACGTTGTGATGATCTCTTAGCACAGATTCTAAGAGAGATTATTGAAAACAATGAGAGGAAAGGAATAATAAGTGAGATGCAGATGATTTATTCAAGATTAAAGGATGTGTTTGAAGTGAAATCTACAAAGACTAGTATTGATCTACCTACTCATGACACACCTAATGTGGCCAAGGACGATGAAGTTCTAGTTAATGAAAGTCATGAAGAGAGATCACTTGCATTTGATGTGCCTGCTACAACTTTTGATGGAACTAGTGGATCAACCAAAAATATTGCTATGGTTTAATAGAAGATGTGGCTACTTTTTTCAAAAGAAAAAGATTGAGTCAAGATTTATACAGATCTACAAAGAGGAATGCAAAACAAATAAGATTATAAGGCAAGAAGCCATTCTTGGTTGAGGTATCAAGAGATGGTGAGCCCTATAATGCCCCTCGCTTTTTGCTTGTGATAGATGTTATTTTCATATTTCCTATGACAGTTCTAGTATAGATGATAGTCTTATATTGCATGTTTACAATTTCAAGATATTTGGACTAGTATGTTATGGTCTATGTTCTCCTTGATCATGATGGACATATTTGATGATTATAGATTTATGTTACTCTAAGTTAATGTGTTATTCGATCATGATTATGATACATAACAGGTAATAGATGTAGTTATTTAATGATGTGTTTACATGAACGGAACAGTGTCGCATTACTCATGTCCGAGTACCCTTCCACACTGTGACTTCCATTCATTGTGTCTATGACTACATGTTTATATATGTATATATGTACAACCTTATTATTTGTTGCAGGATGCAGGTACCGGGCATCGACTCCACCTGAACCACCAGGTCTGAGCGTGCCCTAGCCAATGGAGTTGTTGATTGGAGTTAGCATAAGGTTCCCTATTTAGTCAACATCCTCAAGGAGGATGAGTTTCCAGTATTGTATCCTGTTGTCACCGTCAGTGGGACTGTTTGTCGTTATTTTGTCGTCATGTCCTGTGGCATTACATGGGGTCAAGTATCATCCAGTAAGTTGGGTTTATCCAATTTAAAGTGTTGATTTAAGCCTGGTTAGTACTTTATTATAAATAAGGTTAAAATTAAGCTAAAGTTAAATAAACATTTGCTAGGGAAATTATGTGTTGTTTATTAATTATAAATGTTTTAATTGTTGGATAATTGGTAAAATTAACATGGAAATAGTAAATAAATAAATAAATTAGATAAATGATTAAACAAAATAATAAATTACAAGTTGTTAGCGGATAAAATTAAAAAGAAAACAAAATACATAAGTAAATGATGCAGGGACTTCCGGAGGTCATAACTTTTGACTCGGATGTGGGTTTTCTACGAAATTTTACAGGTGGATGTGTTATGAGGTGGCCAGTGGTTTCCCAACCGCCCTAGCAGGTTGGACCTCGTCTTGGCACTTTTTCGGGGCTTCAAACTTTCATCTTGGCCCTCAAAATGGCAAATTAGTGTTTTTTTCTAGTTTTTTAAAAGTTGCTTTTTTTAATAACTCGAAACTCATGTTTTGAATTTAGGATGTTAGTTGGTTTTTCATCCTACCTTAGCTTTATGAGCTTTTTGGGAAAAAATTGGATTCTCAAGATATGATTGTAAAATTACCTAAAATGGCAAAATCTGACAATTGTCGAAATCTGCCAAAAAAGGTAATTTTTTTTTTTTTTTTTGGTTTTCTTAGATATAAGAGAGTTTTCTCTCATTGTAGCAGCAGAGTTGAGGAATAGAAATTTTGTTATGTTTCAGCTTCCAAATTTTTGTCTCTCATGTTTAATGGCACAATTCTGTTGAGTGTATGTTGTGTGCTGCATCATTTGGTATCAGAGCAGGAAGATGGCTGGGAGAGGAAGAGGAAGAGGCGGTCTTGCCCAAATGCATAGAGAAATGCAAAATCTGCAAAGGCAAATAGCAGAACTTACAACAAGGATGGAAACCCAAAGACTGGGTAGAGGAGGAGACGAATCTGATGAAGAGATAGGTCAAGGAGGTGCAAATCAAGATACAGAACATGAAGAAGAAGAATTAGAAGGCATGAGTTTTGAAGAGAGGATGCTCAGGGCCTTAGAAGGGAAAAATGAAGGGATCAAGGTAGATGTTTCAGATTATGCAGGTAGTCTTAAACCAGAGGAGCTGATAGATTGGTTGAATGGCATGAGAAATTTTTTTGAATGGAAATCCATGATAGAGGAGAAGAAGGTAAAATTTGCATGCACCAAATTAAAGGGTCATGCAATGATTTGGTGGGATCATCTTCAAAAGGAACGAACAAGGAAAGGTAAGGATAAGATCAGGACATGGAATAAAATAGAGAAGAAGTTGAGATAAAAATTTTTGCCCATAGATTATGCGTATACCCTTTTTCGTAGGTTTCAAAATTTAAAGCAGAACCTCTCTTCTGTGCAAGATTATACAAATGAGTTTTATACACTGTCTATACGTATAGAGCATCAAGAAACTGATGCACAAATGGCTGCTAGCTATGTGAATGGCCTGAAATTTTCTATTCAAGATGAATTGAGCATGCATCGACTCAACAATATGGAAGAGGCTTACCAATTGGCTCCAAAGGCTGAAGAAAAACAAAACAGACAGTATCATCAGAGGAATAGAGGAGGAAGAAGGGGTACATCAACCCCATTTCAAGGATGTTCAAATTATGGCAGGGGAGAGTCATCCCATGGTGTGGAAAAATAAGTAGACACTCAGCAAGATCCTCCGAATCAAGAACGAGGAAGGGGATTTCAAAGAGGTAGAGGTTATGGTAGTGGTAGAGGATGGGAAAACCAAAGAAGGCCTTTCACTTGTTTCAGATGTGGAGAAGAAGGTCATAGGGCATTTGAATGCTCCAATTATAACATGCAAGAAAGAAATCAAGGAGGACAACCTAGGGTGAACATGATTCAAATGCAGCATGAAGTGGAAGGGACAGAATTGGAGGTTCCACCAGATGTGGGAGAAAGTCTCATGATGAGAAGAGCAATGGTGATTCCAGAGATGGAGAAAACACAAGCCAAAAGCTCTGATGGTTCATGGCTTCGAACCAATATCTTCAGAACCAGATGCACTTCGGGTGGCAAGGTATGTCAAGTCATTGTTGATGGAGGTAGTTGTGAAAATATGGTTTCTAAAGAAATGGTAGACAAATTAAATTTACACTGTGAAAAACATCCTCATCTGTATCGCATTGCATGGTTTAAAAAGGGAAATGAAGTCACTGTTGATAAAAGATGCCTAATTAAGTTTAGCATAGGGAAGATCTATCAGGATGAGATATGGTGTGACGTTGTCCCAATGGATGCCTGTCATGTGTTATTGGGAAGGCCATGGCAGTATGATAGAAAAGTTATGCATGATGGAGAGAAAAACACATACACCTTTTGGAAAGATGGCGCTAAGGTGATTTTATTGCCTCTCAAGGATGAAGGAAAAGGTGAGACCATGTTGTCTGAAAGAGATCTTGTTAAAGAAATGAAGGTGACAGGGTGTTGCTATGCATTAGTAGTGAAAAAAGGTGAAGAGGAAGACATTTCAGTTCCCCCAGAAGTAGCCGAGCTGTTGAAAGAATTTGTTGATGTTTTACCTAATGAATTGCCTGATGGTCTACCACCAAAGAGAGATATTCAGCATCATATTGATTTGATTCCAGGAGCAACTCTACCCAACCAAGCAGCTTATAGGATGAATCCAACACAACATGCAGAGATGAATAAGCAAGTAACAGAACTCCTAAGTAAAGGTGTGGTGAGAGAGAGCATGAGCCCATGTGCTGTACCTGCATTGTTAACCCCAAAAAAAGATGGAACATGGAGGATGTGCACTGATAGCAAAGCAATTAATAAGATTACCATCAAGTATCAGTTTCCTATACCTTGTATGGAGGACATGATGGATGTCCTTGCAGGGGCTAAATATTTCAGCAAGATCGACCTACGAAGTGGCTACCACCAAATCCAGATTCGAGAAGGGGATGAGTGGAAGATAGCCTTTAAGACTGGAGATGGATTATATGAGTGGATGGTTATGCCATTCGGGTTATCAAATGCACCTAGCACATTTATGAGATTGATGAACACTATACTACGCCCTTACATTGGTAAGTTTGTGGTAGTTTATTTTGATGATATTTTGGTATTTAGTAACAGCAGAGAAGAGCATCTACAACACTTGAGGATCATCTTTGGTGTGTTAAGGAAGGAGAAGCTCTATGCCAATTTGAAAAAGTGTAGGTTCATGCAGGACAGTTTGGTTTTTTTAGGCTTTGTCATTTGTAACCCTGTAATTTCTTTTTTATGTTTTCAACCCTGTGAAATAATGATTCAATATGAAGTTGCTACCAATTTCTTGACCCTGTCGTGATTGCATATTTAATCTCACATACTAACCTCTTAGACAGATGTGGTCTACCCAGTAAGAAGAGGATCTAATTACACAGCAATGTGCCTTTCTCTATAATCAGATTTATCCTACTCTTTCAGTACCAACTTGATTGAGTGATCTCTGTTGAGGCTTCGATAAGGCTCCACCACATTGCTTATAGCCCGAAATTTAAACTTTCTATGCAAGCTGTTGTGCTAGCAACCGCTCTTGGCCTCTTGTATTCTTAATTCTTTTCCTTGGAGTTCTTGCCTTTATCTCTAAAGCCTTGCTGCAGATTCTGTACCCTCAACACTTCCTCCATTGGAGAAATTACCTTGTAATCTTGTCTAGGATATTCCTATGAAGTTTGTTCTGCAATGTCTTCTCTTCTGCAACAAAAAAATTCCTTCTTGGCTGAGAGACAATTGTTTAAATCATCATTGGTATAAGTATATAAATACAGCTTGAGGCTTATAGAAGATTAATCGTGTTTGATCTCTTAGGAATTTGTATTGGCTTAGGCTTTGATAATTTGGAACTTTTTCTCTTTATATAGAAGTTTCCTTTTTTTCCATCATTAGACAACTCATAGACTAATTCTGTTCGCTGCCACCTTTTTGGATAGTTTCTATTTTGAACCTTGTTTATGTTTGGAAATTGTGAGTTTGGAAAATCTATGGCCATAGTCAACTTAGTGACTGGTAAACCCTGAGTGTTATTCAGATAGTTATGCTTCTTACCTTGTCTGGTGCCAACGAGTTGTGTAATTACAGCTCGTTCTTTTGGTTAGGGTCAAGTATTTACCTTGTTTCTTTTTTTAGCTGCTGGTTATAGATTTTGCTGTCACTGGATATTAGACTACAGTCATTGCTATCACCATGTTAGTCGGCACTGCTGACGTGGTAAGTAGTCAGTGCTAGTCGATAGTCGTAGTGGAAGTATGTTGGTTGAAGTAGCTTGTGCAGTGTCAAAGCCCGTAGGGTCGAAGGGGATATCTCTTGTGTTGAGTGTTTTATTAGAATCTGCTATCACCTTTTTGTGGATAGGGTAGTCATTGTGTCCGTGTTTGCCGCTGTGAGAAATGTAGAAGAGTGTTTGGTGAACATTTTAAACCAGTTCTGTGTTAGACCTGTGAGCTAAGTTATTGGCATGTGTTTAGTAAATGGTAGTCATTAGGCTTTGGTCGCTTGCACTTGGTCACTGCCGTCATTATAGTATAGTCATAGGCGGCTTCTTAGCAAGGTGTCTACAGATCTAAGGCCTTGTTAGGTCCTAAGTTAATGGCTCGGAGGAGAATCACATTTTCTTAGTGGTGGTTTTAGAAGCTACCGTTGCTGTGTGTGGGACTGTAGGCATTGATATCACCGTGTGGGTCGCAATATATTATGGCACTGCAGTCGTTGTTATACTGTGTAGTGTCAGTAATCACAACAGAGTCTTAGAAATCTCTCGTAGACGCTGCAGTCGTGGTCAGCAAAGTCGACGTAGCCTTTAGTCCACTCAGTCATAGGGATGGTAATGTGGCCTCGAGCTGTGTTGTTGTGATGTGCTTTTAGGGAATGGTCGCCAACTTAGTGCTTAGTCGCCATTGTTAGACCCTTCAATCATAGTAGTTATAGGGATTAGTCGTTGTTATTGCTATTATGAATGTAAGTTGATGTGACTTGTATAGAACCTTTGTTAGTAAGTTATTCACTCTCCTTACATATGCTTAATGGGTTTTCTCTTTGATAACTTGTTAGTTAGAAATACTTGATTTGAAGTTGATAGGGGTAATAGGTTAGGAAATAATTTGGAGTGTCAGAATTATTATATGGTAATCATTGCAAATAGATGTGTTCTTGCTTGTAAATATGTTTATTAGTAACTCTAAATAGTTTCATGATTATTGGAATTATGGACATAATTTTATAATTCCATTAATATGATTATTTATTTATGGTAGAAATTGTTAATAGAGTGTAACATTAATTATTAAATGACATTGGATGAAAAATATTTGCCATCAAATGATTTATGGTATTTTATTATTATTATTATTAATTATTATTATTATTGTTATTATTATATTGGTCATGTGATTTATTTAAATTGAGCTAACGAAATTTATATGATCAAATTATTGAATTTAGAATGTAAATGGATCATGATAAAGAAAGACAGTATATTAGAGTGGATAAATGAAATTTAATGTGGTATTGAACTCTATCACTTTCTCTTTATAAATGATAAATAGTGGTTACCTTAGTTATGTTGGTGAGATATAAATATAGTTGTATCTTTAAAATTTAATTAAATAATTATTTTAATAAATATTTACATGTAGTTATTTTAATGTAATTGTAGATTTATTCTTAACGAGAATACAATCAATGATACACTATGTTTTAATATTAATATAATAGTTTTCTTGCAATTAAATATAGAATAATGTTATTATTAACTTTAGGGTTGGGATTTAAATTACAAGTAGATATTTATCCAATTTACATTATAGGTATTATAGTTCTATAAATATACATTTTGATATGTAATTATATCTATATCCTCGTATTTTATTTAAATCTAAGACAATATTAAGGAGGCCTCAAACTGGATAACAAAGTCTATGCCAGAGAAATTAAATATTCTTTTACAATAAGAAGAAGTATATTTATATTGTGTTATGTCTTTTAGAATGTAACTGAATATATATATATATATATATATATATATATATATATATATATATATATATATATATATATATATATATATATATATATATATAGCCAATAATCTTATGTAATCTATTGATTTATTCCAAATTAAAAATGAATTACAAGTTATGTTTGAATTTGATAATGTTAAATTATTTAATTGACCTTATTAATTGAAACCTAATATAGTCAATTAGTGTTTAAAATAAACATAAATTATTGTTTTAAAATGGCTTCTTGTTGAGTACAATTTGCTTACATAACAGGGTTATGAAACTTGATTTGTGGAAAGTGAATTAGATATGTCATCATGGTCCCTATGTTGCTACATCTACCTGAGTGGTTAGTTCCAGAGGCATAGGTTATAACGTTTGTCCTCATGTACATGGTATGTTGAGAATACCTCATGGTGTGATAATTAAGTCCTTCATGGATGTTGCAATTATTTATTTGTTTTGAGTATGTTATAAGATATCATGTTGGTTAAGACCATGGGGACACATTGTCATCTGTAAAGAAGAAATTTCTCATGTGTTATTTCATCTGGAAGCCATGAATAATGTATTGAGAGTATGTCCTTGTGATTATGCCATAGCTTGTAAGAGGGTTAATGCCTTGCATGGTTCCTGTATCCTCGTTGTCATAATGATGTTTGCTATGCTTGTTAAGTAGGGTCTTCTAGTTGTAGGTAGGGGAGTGGCTTCCAATGTGGGGCCGGTGCCCAAAGTGGCTAGCTAGGGTAACCCATTGGGAGTTGGTAATCAAGTGATAACCTAATAATTAATCTAGGGGTTGGGTAGTTTTCACACTAACAAGATAATTGGATGCCTCACTCATGCCTGTAGTGCTCATTCAGGCTAAGGATGAGATGAGAAGGTCATGGTTGGAAAAATCAACTTCCTTGTCCTCATGAAAGGAATGTTGATTTTACATGTGTCACCCTATGGGGCCGGTGCCTAGAGAGAGGCTGCCAGGGTAACCATAGATGGGGGCCAGCTTCTGGTGATAGATAGCCTGGGTAACCCATGCTAGGACCATGTGATGACACTCTCCTTACTGCAGCCTAGCATTCCCTAGTTGTACTCTCCCTTTTGTTAAGTGTTTGCCTCTGGAAGTACTGTTGTGTTGTTTGTGATATTGACTTGTGATGTTGGAGTCATGTGTCATCATATAGCCTACTGTCTACCTGACTGTATGTTATAGTGGGGACCTTATGTTAACTCCTAGCTCAGGGGGTGGACCTCAGGGTTCCACATGGTCGGGTGGAAGAGCTTTATCCATTGGTTTTCCCTTGCCGTTGTTCGTGAACAAGGAAGATATATCCTGTGTATCAGACACTAGATCTTGTACTTGTTTATGAAGACAGTTATTATGCTCATGTACTAGCCTGAGTATCCATTGATTCATAATGTATGTATTCAGATGTAATCAGGATAGTGAGAATGTAAACTACATGATGATGTACTCATATGTATAGACTTTTTGAATATGTACATGTAATCTTGATCAAGTTGATTATCTAACTGATGTCATGAAATGGAGATGTATATGTATAATCATTAGTGCAATAGATTTAGAATGATCCACTGATGCTAGTTAATAATGTATGTTTAATTATGTTGATTAATTTGTCAAGTAATACAACCTTGGAACCTTAGAAGACAAGTTGTTAGTCAAATAATGTGTATTGATTTGTTAAACATTACCTTGTTATCTTATACAAAAAAAAAATATTCCACTTGCATAGCATAGTTGTGTTGTCCTCTAAGGTGTTCATTGCGGGGCATTACAAGCCCATTGGGAAAAATGTTGCAAGGTGGGCCTCTGAGTTGGGTGTGAGATGTAGGGCCCATTTAGATATTTGCAAATAAAATTTTGCAGAGAAAGATCCATGAAGTGTGGAAAATGTTATACAAAAAATGGAAAATGCTTTTGAGACTACTGGTGGACAAATCTCTAGAAGATATTACAAGCAAAAGATGAGACTTTTGATGAACAATTATAGATACAATTGTAGAAAAACAATCTTGGAGGGAAAAGAGAGGTTAGAATCCCCTCTATCTCCCAAACAGTGGGAGGCATTAAAAGAAAATAAGTGTTCTGAAGAATATTTGACAAAGAGTTATAAAGGAAAGAGGGCAAGAGATAATGTGGTAGCTGGATATACATTTGGTCGAGGTGGGTTGTAGGACAAAATGGACAAACTTGGAGTAAGGGTATGGCTTTTTGGTTCAATTTACATTGGTTTTTTATTTCAATGTTTTATTGAACTGACTATATTGTCGCAGTTGGCTTCCTCCGTTAAGCCTATAGTTTCTGCATGGAATGAGCATAATATTATGGATGCAGATGAGGTAAGAGTCTCTATTACACTATCCTTTCATTTTGTGTGCTTGTTATTGGGTAAACTTGTACCATGTTTTTCTTATACTTCCTTGTGATTGCATTTTTTGGATACTTCAATAGTTATCATAGCTCTTTGGTGCAGGAGCACCTACCTGACAGCTGGCCTCCATGAGGCAGTTAGTTAGTTTTGAGTCTTGTTTATGTTTTCAAGAAGGTCTGATAAGACCAAATGCATGTAATAAGGTCATGCTGACTGTACTAAGGTCATGCTGATCATGCTTTTCTATTTTTAGTTAGTTTGTTAGACAGTTGTCATGCTGTAGGACCCGTTGGATCTCCCAGCCGCCTGGAGAGATTTCCCAGCCACTTGGAGTCAGGTCAGTAGTACTTGCAGGAAAATCTATTTAAGCATGAGGATCGGTTGATATTGCATACATCATCGATCAGGCTTTGCTGAGAGAGAGGAGAGACTGAATATTGTAATAGCATCTTTTGAAATCAATTAACAGATCCTGTTGTGTTCATTTTGTGTTTGGTCTCCATTGTTTAATCGATTTGCTGGTTTGGCTGGTTTCATGGATTCGCTGATCCATTCCACCGGTTGATTCGTTGGATCGGTGGAATGGCGATGTACAGTAGGTTAGGTTTTAGTTTGCTTTCTGTTTGCATGCAGGTGTACAGGATCGCCGTCAAGAGATGTTGAGAACCCTAGCATGGGTATGTGCTAGGTCGAGCTGATAGAGTAGAGTCTGGAAGATCACCCTGAGAGTGGATCGGGTCATCCCAGGAGGATCGGCGAAGTGAAAATTTGCTAAGGTTGGAAGTTCGTCAAAACGGCATCATCAGGATATTTCTGCGTATATCCTGCAGTCACTTCGGGCATCATCATCCGGATAAGTGGAAATGAGCATGATGCTATCGATTGCGTGAAGTGAATGAACGTCGGGGTGATCATCATCAGGAGTTGCCGAGGAGGAGCGTATCGGCATCAGGTAGAAGATCGGGTTGATCGCGGGCCGAAAAAGTTAAGTTTGGCCAACAGCAGGATATGACGTCATCATCATCAGGATATACGTCATCATGATATTTCGGAGCAGCAGGATATTTCAGAGCTGCAGGTGACATCATCGTCATCAGGATATACGTCATCAGGATATCGGGGTGACGTAAGCATCGAAGGAAAGGTGCGTGGAGTTGAGGGTCATCATCAGGATAAATGGGAGGAACCAGATGTTCTTTATCTTGCTGATGAACATGATGTTGAACATCATGATGCTGAAGATAGTGAAAGTCGAAGTTGTCGGTGAGATGAACAGTGGACGTCAGGAGGATGTTCGCGCTTGCCGAACATGATGATGCTGCCGAATATGATGATGCTGCTAACAGGCGAAAGGGTGAAGGCTTGTCTGCAGGAGGATATCGGTCGGCGACAGTAAATATGATGATGCTGACAGTGTTAAGCAAAATATGATGATGATGATGATGATGATGAAGAAGGGTTGCGGACATCCATGCTGTATGTTAAGGTTATAGTGTGGATGCCTCTGCATCATAGTGGTATCAGAGCTCAGCAAAAGGTCTGGGCTGTTGTGTGTTGATTCTGTCACCGAAAGGGCAGAGGTAGAGTTGATTGTGTGTTGTGTGTTGATTGAGAAGTTGACAAAATGCCTCCAAAAGGTAGTGGGACTGCAAGGGAATTGCAGGAGATGAAGGAAAAACATGCCAGAGAGATGAGGAAGATGAAGGAGCTTGCTGAAGCACTTCAAGCCAGGCTTGTAGCCCTGGAAAAGAACAAAAAGAGGGAAGTGGAAGACAGTGAGTCTGAAGAAGATGAAGATGCTGTTGAAGAATATGAAGAGGTAGCTGAAGATCTGGATGCTGAAGACCAGAGATTGGCAAAACTGTTAAAGGCAGTGCAGAGTGATAAACCTAAGGTAAAGGTTGATGTTTCCAAGTATAATGGAAGTTTGAATGAAGATGAGTTGCTGGATTGGATTGCTGCACTTGATAATCACTTTGAATGTGAAGATGTTGCTGAGGATCAGAAGGTAAAGATTGCAAAGACCAAGTTAGGAGGTCATGCTTTGGTATGGTGGGATTATGTACAATCTGAGAGAAGGAAACAAGGGAAGTCAAAGATCACTTCATGGGATAAGATGGTAGCAAGGATCAAAGGTAAATTCTTGCCAAGGGATTATGAAATCCAGATGTTTAAGAAGCTGCAATTTTTAAGGCAGAAGGAAATGGATGTGAAGGCATATACTGAGGAGTTTTATAAGTTGAGTATGAGATCTGGTCATCATGAGAATGAGGTAGAAAAGGTGGCTAGGTACTTGGCTGGTTTGAGATTGAACATACAGGATGAGTTAGTTTTAGCTAACCCTAAGAATGTGGAGGATTGTTATCAAATGGCAATCAGGATTGAAGAAAAGATGAATAGAGGACATGATAAGTCCATGAGAGGAAGAGGAAACAATATGAGGGGAAGAGGATCAGCCCCTACACAAAAGCAAACCAATGAGGGTCAAGAAGACACTGGTAAAGGACAGGGACAGTCTGATTTCAGAGGTGGATGGAAAGGTAATAGAGGAAGATTTGGAGGTGGTAGAGGTTCTACTACATTTTCAGGAAAATGTTACACCTGTGGTGAGTTTGGTCATCCATCCTTCAAATGTCTAGAAAACAAAGGTTCATCATCCAGAAATGATAGAACAAATGACAAGAGAGTACAACTTGTGCAAGAAGAGAAAGTAGAGCAAACAGATAAAGTTCCTGAACTTTATGGATATCCTAAGGAGGGAGAAGCATTGATGCTTAGGAGAATTAGTTTGCAGGCATCAAAGGACATGATGCAAAGAAGAGCTCTTTTCAAGACCATATGCAAGAGCAAAGGTAAAGTGTGTAAGGTTGTCATTGATACTGGTTCAACAGACAACATGGTATCTCAGGAAATGGTGGATAAACTGCATCTAGAAAGGATTCCACATCAGCACCCTTACAAGGCATCTTGGGTGAGTGATAGTCAATCACTTTTTGTCTATGAACAGGCATATGTGGATTTTCAGATTGGAGCATATCATGATAGGGTTTTGTGTGACATTTTGCCCATGGAATGTTGTCACCTACTGTTGGGTAGACCATGGCAATTTGATAGAAGGGTACTGTATGATGGGTATGCTAATACCTACACCATCAAGAAAGATGGGAAGACTATGAAGTTGATGCCATTGCAGGCAGATGCTGCAGCACAGGGGGCAGCCAAAATCATTTTAATGGGAAAGAAAGAGTATGTGCAGATGCCTATAGGAGCAGGCATAAAGGCAGTTGAGGATACTGCAGGAAAAAGGGGTTGTTCAGGACAACAGGTGGAAGAAAGTTTTAGTTTTGACTGACAGAGGTCAGCAGCAAGTGCAGAAATAGGTTTGCAAACAGCAACCAGTTCAGAAGAATGACAAGGATGTTGTCATAGTTGGGACTATTGCTTGTCCTATAAAGGTTGAGAGAAAGACAGGATTGATCATTGCAGACGTTCAAGAGGCAGTTCAGACAGAGGTTCTGGTCAGACAACCTGACAAACACAGGGTATGTGAGAGAAAGGCCTACATTGACAGGCATGAGGGTTTACTTGCCAGAAAGCAAGTTACAGTTCAGAAGTCTTGGAATAGCCAAGAGCCAGCAGAGGATAAAGCTGGAATAGTTCAGCATATTGCTAAGGCAAAGTGTAAAGGTGGAGGACTTCCACATACTAAACTCATGGGACATGAGTTCTTTTCTGTTGGGGAGTATGGTGCAGGAGCACCTACCTGACAGCTGGCCTCCATGAGGCAGTTAGTTAGTTTTGAGTCTTGTTTATGTTTTCAAGAAGGTCTGATAAGACCAAATGCATGTAATAAGGTCATGCTGACTGTACTAAGGTCATGCTGATCATGCTTTTCTATTTTTAGTTAGTTTGTTAGACAGTTGTCATGCTGTAGGACCGGTTGGATCTCCCAGCCGCCTGGAGAGATTTTCCAGCCGCTTGGAGTCGGGTCAGTAGTACTCGCAGGAAAATCTATTTAAGCATGAGGATCGGTTGATATTGCATACATCATCGATCAGGCTTTGCTGAGAGAGAGGAGAGACTGAATATTGTAATAGCATCTTTTGAAATCAATTAACAGATCCTGTTGTGTTCATTTTGTGTTTGGTCTCCATTGTTTAATCGATTTGCTGGTTTGGGTGGTTTCATGGATTCGCTGATCCATTCCACCGGTTGATTCGTCAGATCGGTGGAATGGCGATGTACAGTAGGTTAGGTTTTAGTTTGCTTTTTGTTTGCATGTAGGTGTACAGGATCGCCGTCAAGAGATGTTGAGAACCCTAGCATGGGTATGTGCTAGGTCGAGCTGATAGAGTAGAGTCTGGAAGATCACCCTGAGAGTGGATCGGGTCATCCCAGGAGGATCGGCGAAGTGAAAATTCGCTAAGGTTGGAAGTTCATCAAAACGGCATCATCAGGATATTTCTGCGTATATCCTGCAGTCGCTTCGGGCATCGTCATCCGGATAAGTGGAAATGAGCATGATGCTATCGATTGCGTGAAGTGAATGAACGTCGGGATGATCATCATCAGGAGTTGCCGAGGAGGAGCGTATCGGCATCAGGTAGAAGATCGGGTTGATCGCGGGCCGAAAAAGTTAAGTTTGGCCAACAGCAGGATATGACGTCATCATCATCAGGATATACGTCATCAGGATATTTTGGAGCAGCAGGATATTGAGGAGCTGCAGGTGACGTCATCGTCATCAGGATATACATCATCAGGATATCGGGGTGACGTAAGCATCGAAGGAAAGGTGCGTGGAGTTGAGGGTCATCATCAGGATAAATGGGAGGAACCGGATGTTCTTTATCCTGCTGATGAACATGATGTTGAACATCATGATGCTGAAGATAGTGAAAGTCGAAGTTGTCGGTGAGATGAACAGTGGACGTCAGGAGGATGTTCGCGCTTGCCGAACATGATGATGCTGCCGAATATGATGATGCTGCTGACAGGAAAAAGGGCGAAGGCTTGTCTGCAGGAGGATATTGGTCGGCGACAATAAATATGATGATGCTGACAGTGTTAAGCAAAATATGATGATGATGATGATGATGATGAAGAAGGGTTGCGGACATCCATGCTGTATGTTAAGGTTATAGTGTGGATGCCTCTGCATCACTCTTGGATACTGTAAACAAAGAATGAACCTACCCTCAACATGTATTATTACAATTCTAGCCATTATAACCTTAGCATTGATGCTTTACATAAATGTGTTATCACAAATTGTCTCACTGTTCTACTTATAGAACCAAAAGAAAAATGCAATACTGCAATTTACCAGGTTCTACTTCAAACAATTTTTTTTGAGTATTCACTTCATTATTGTTGTCCTTGTCATGTTTATGACATGCTCCTTTGTTGTATTATGACATTTAACTCTATCATTCTAGATAGTCACTTTGATTATGTCTTAGTAAAGCTCTTAATCACTGATCCTAAAGTCAAGGCTGTCATATCTGCTTTGTTGCTATCATTCCAAGGGTTCTTGGTCACTGTCTAATGGTTTTGATAGTTCCTTTATCTCTTCTCTTTGTTTGGTGAAACCCTACTAGCTATTGCATCTCTTTATCTTCTCCTATACCTTCCATGCTATGGACTGTCCTAAGACAGAGATATGGAAGTTGTCATCTTACAACTTTTACTATCTTCCTTATCATATGAAGGACTTGGACTATGCCTTCTTGTTGAAAATATTATTATCATGACTATAAGAATCCTCCTATAAACTGGAATCTATTGCTTACAATAAAGGAAGAATCTCACAACATACCTTGACTTAGTCACTTTAGAGTGGAAGAAAATTTTTATTTTGAACAAAAAATTATAATTTTTACATTCTTTACTTGACTTATATTAATTTTTGCATGATGATTAAACCACATGCAAAGAAATTATATGAGAGCAGAACGAAAAGAAAAAGGCCCTTTCAATAGAGCTCTCTACAAAGCTGCACAACTTGAGGACAATGATGATAGTGATTATGTTGAACGTCTTGATGATAATCTGCATGATATTCAGAGTAGTAGTAGTGGTGCTGGAATTGAGGTGAGTGCTATTTATTGTTTTTATGTCTTTCATGGTAGTCATTGTTGTTTTAACACACACATGCAAGTACTATTCAAGTAAGTTGTTTTAATTCTATTTGAAGGAAAACCCACCAGTATGATTTACTTTAAAGGATTTAACTCTAGAGAGAGACTAATAAATGTAAGTCACTTAAAGGGAATCACATCAACTTCTAATAGAAACCAATTAAAAGCATCCACATAATGACAACAAATGTGCCTTGATAAATCTATTGATTTAAATAACTAGAAATAGCCAATATGGAGACAATCAAACAACTTATGAACTTGAATATTAATAGAAAATTAAAACACCATACATATCCACAAAGTTAACCATCCTTTCCCATTATAATATTAAATTATCATAGAAGTGTAATGTCTTGAATCTGAAATATGATTGGATAGATAATATTGGAATATATAAATTGTTTTGCATAAAGATGATGATTGTCTAGGCCTTGGTTTCCCTTATAAATATGGGAAGCAACAAGCTTCAGGCCTCTTGTAACTAAACATGTTTAATAAAGAGAAATTAATGGCATAAGCAAGTTAACCAAAATCTGAATCTATTAATCATCATAGAGCACCCATGACCTCAGGCCTGGCAAGGTACTCATCTCCATGTTGTAGTATCTATTAACTGTGTTGTGCCCCTGTCTATTATCACAAAAAAGTGTCAAAATTTTGTCCTTGTTCTCCATGTTGATGCCAGCAAAACTACTTGTTGCTCCTTCTGCACCTGAACCTATAGTTGCACATCAACCTTTCAAGTATGTCTACTCCCATGTATCGAATGTAATGTCACTGGGTCATTTGAATTCTTGAATTTAGAGTAGATTGGTCTGATGGTCCTTCCATCTTTTATCCAACATAGCATTAACATCAATTACAAATTTTCCATATCCTGCATCTGGGGCTATGACCCTATCCAAAATCATGTTAACGGTCAAAGTATCTATATCCTGTTCCTTTTTCAAGAATTCCATAACCATAGACACTGTTGTTCTGAATTCTACCTTCCAAGTATCAAGGCCTTTAACTTGTTTGTTTTCCTCTGTTAGAATAGGGGGGATAAATTGATGCTTGAAAGTAGAAAAAGATTCAAGTCTGGCCTGCATCCTTTTGTCTTCACTGCTGGCATATTGATGCTCTTCAATGATCATAGTCATCATCTGCTCTGTGGGCTTCAATTCAGTAGGAGCATCAAGATTTCTTTGAAGTATCCTGCAAAGCAGGCCTAAATTGTGCAAGGAAGGCTGCCATTTCTTGTACAGTGGCTCCAAAATAGTAAAGTTTGCTTGCAATTGTTTAATGGCCTGAGATAACATGGAGTAGCAATCATGCACATCCCTAAGTTTATCCACAACTAGCTTTATCCTGTATTCCAAAATTTTCTCAAAGACCTCAAGGACCTTGATCCTTGTCTCATTTTTTGTTTCCTCATTTTGGTGCAGGAGCACCTACCTGACAGCTAGCCTTCATGAGGCAGTTAGTTAGTTTGAGTCTTGTTTATGTTTCCAAGAAGGTCTGATAAGACCAATGCATGTAATAAGGTCATGCTGATCATGATAAGATCATGCTGACCATGCTTTTACTATTTTTAGGAAGTTTGTTAGGACAGCTGTATGCTGTAGGACCGGTTGGATCTCCCAGCCGCTTGGAGAGATTTCCCAGCCGCTTGGAGTCGGGTCAGTAGTACTCGAAGGAAAACCTATTTAAGCATGAGGATCGGTTGACTGTAGATCATCGATCAATAGGATAGTATTGCATTGAGCAGAGGAGTTAGAGTGTGCTGTGTGAGAAACAGTATATTGTATTGCATCTTTGAAATCAATAAAGATCCTATTTTCATCTTCTGTTTGATCTCCTTTGTGTAATCGATTTGCGGTTTTGGTGGCTGTATGGATTTGCTGATCCATTCCACCGGTTGATTCGTCTGATCGGTGGAATGGTTATGTACAGTAGGTTAGGAGTTAGTTTGTTTGTTTGCATGCAGGTGTGCAGGATCACCGTCGAGAGGTGTTGAAGACCCTAGCATGGGCATGTGCTAGGTCAAGCTGATAAAGTGTGGAAGATCACCCTGAGAGTGGATCGAGTCATCCCAGGAGGTTCGGCGGATCAGAATAGTGAAAATCCGCTAAGGTTGAAAAGTCGTTAAAACGGCATCATCAGGATATTTCTGCTTATATCCTGCAGTCGCTTCGGGCATCATCATCCGAGTAAGAGGAGATCGGCATGATGCAGTTGAGTGCATGAAGTGAATGTGCGTCGGGGTGATCATCATCAGGAGTTGCCGAGGAGGAGCGTATCGGCATCAGGTAGAAGATTAGGTTGATCGTGGGCCGAAAAAAACTAAGTTTGGCCAACAGCAGGATATGACGTCATCATCATCAGGATATACGTCATCAGGATATTTCAGAACGGCAGGATATTGAGGAGCTGCAGGTGACGTCATCGTCATCAGGATATACGTCATCAGGATATCGGGGTGATGAAGCATCGAGGGGACGGTGCGAGGAGTTAAGGTTCGTCATCATCAGGATAAATGGAAGGAACCGGATGTTCTTTATCCTGTTGATTATCATGATGTTGAATATCATGATGCTGAAGGTAGTGAAGGTCGAAGTTGTCGCTGAAGTGAACAGTGGACGTCAGGAGGATGTTCGCGCTGGTCAAACATGATGATGATGTCGATAATCGGGTAAGGTGATGCTGTTGACATGCGAAAGAGCGAAGGCTTGTCATCAGGAGGATATCGGTCGGCTCAGTAAATATGATGATGCTGACAGTGTTAAGTCAAATATGATGATGATGATGATGAGGTTGGGCTGCAGACATCCATGCTGTATGTTAAGGTTATAGTGTGGATTCCTCTGCATCACATTTTGCTTCTTGAGGTCCTTAATTTCTTTTTGAAATTTTGTTCTCAAAGCATTAAACTCTTGCATTGTCACTATGACATCACCAGTTGTTGGTGGCATAGAAGGTTGATATGGAACTATTGATAGACTCTGGGAAGAACCCACATCTTGCAGTTGCTTTTTCAATTACCTATTTTCAATGAACAACCTATTCACTTCATCATTCATGTCTTGTTGTGTTTTTTCATAATCTTGCAATTTTTTTCCAACTTTTTTACAACTACATGGGTGAACATGGCAGAATGGACTATAAGAGTAGAGGCCTCAGTTCCTAAAGTATCTTGTAAGGTTTTCACCACAACAGATCCCCTCATTTCCTGAACAACATCTAGCAACCTTGGTTTACTAATGTTCTTCTATTTTGTCCATATGGCAAGAGTCTCTGTCTTTGGGTTGAAACCACATCCACTCATTCCCTCCTCATAATCAAATTTAGATACAAGATTAGGGTCATCTTGACTCCTAACTTGGTCAAGAAAGAATAGCTTTTTCAATTCAAGACCTAGGATGATCAACATGTTACTCTTCAAGACCATTTGTCTTGCTTCCTCATGAGTCACATTGATTTCATCAACTTTTAGTTCTTGGATTGTTAGGTGGTTATTTGATCATACTAAGACTCCTCAGTACCCATCTTATTGATTTCCACCTTTTCATCAAATTCCTTCATCTTCATTTTTAACTAGAAATCTCAAAACTCTAGAGTCTTGATGAAATCATCATCTTGAATAAATCTCAATGATGCCACCACCCTTTCATCTTCCTATAGCTTTGGATCAATTTGGGCTTGTTCTTCCATCCTAGCCTCAGGCTCGTGTGCATTAGTTTCTTGACCAACCAATGGTTGATCAACTTCCTCTCCATCATGCAAATGTGTCAAAATATTGGCAACTTCATCAGTATCCCCCACACCCTCAGACATTTGATATGGGACCAGAGGAGACATGCCTTCAGTTCTCTGCCTTTTATGTGGTGATGTTTCAGGGATATGTGGATCTTGAACTGATATGATATCAGGGGTAGGCTCATGAATCTCAATTCCTGCAGTCCTCTTCAATGGAAGTTTGGTAGCCTTGGTAGGCTATACTTTTGATTTAGCATAAATACTTTCAAAATTTTCAATCATTGTATTAATCCTCCTTAGAGGATCTTTCTCTTCAGCAAAAAATCCTTCAAAAATTGGATTCTTTTCCTTTTTGTCATCTTCAATTTTCTTGAGGATCTCCCATTTCCTCTTCCTGTCATACACTTCATTAAAAGTAACTAGGTTCCTTATCACATTCTTATCATAAATGTTTTTATGGGAGATGCCCATCTTAATCAAGATCACTTGTATCACCAAGTTCATATGACCTTCAGGGTCACAAACTCTTTCAACACTAGATTCCAAAGAGTACTTGGCCTTCAAATAGGCCTACAGCTCCTCAAAAGTGTCCGAACCAATTGACCAATCTCCAAAGATAGTGATATCAGGCAAAAAAGGTGCCTTTCTTTGCCTTTTTCATCACTTCCTTTTCCCTCCACATCATTTTCCACATGAATTCCAAGAATGCAATTATGTCAAAAATAAACTTTGGCAATTTGTGAGGTGGTTGGGGGTAATCATATACCCTAATTATTGTGTGCTCTGCTAGGAAGAACCAATCATCATAATTGAAAGTATGACCTTGCTCTAGTTTATGTGCAAGAGGTCTCAGAATTACCCTCATTTCTAGTGACAATCTGGGGATCCCAATACCAAAAGAAACCATTATTCTCACAGAAAATTCATTATGAAATACATTATACTTACCAGCCTGACAATGAGAATCCCACATGTAACACCAAAATTGAGTAGGCATTCTTTACCTTGTCTTGTCAATCATGCTGATGTGCATTTTACTTGACCATTTACTCCTACTTTGATATAGGATCAGATGGCAAACCAAAGAATAAAACTTGAAGTTCTTGGGTTTCTTATCTTCCTTCACACTGATGAATCCATCATGTATTTTCTTTTCAAGATATGAGGAAAAATCATACTCAATGTTCACCTTTGAATTTTATATCTTCATAGCCATCATCATCAAACTAACTGGCATCCTTTGATCAACATCAATTCCCAGTACTTGGCACAATACATAATAGGTCCATTTGAAATAGACTACAAAATCATCCACAGAGAATGGTTCAACTGCATTGGAAGGAATATCAACCATCTTGTTGTTTGTACCTCTTCTCATAAATATCAGAAGCTCATCACTTCTGAGTGTTCTTCTCAAACTTTTGTATTCTTGTTCAATGTTTTGTAGGTCAATTTCGGTGAGAGCTTGTTTGCTCAACATAAAACAGTCAATTATAGCACTTCTATCAATTCTCAACAGAGAAGATCCATTTGGCAACCTTACTATTTTAGTAGCCAAGTGATAGTGCAGTGCCAGAGTACGAATCAGTTCCACATCCATGAATACATTTGAAACAATTAACTTGGCCAAATCTAGCTTCCATGGATTGCCCATCGGTCCTTGACTATCCTTCTTCTAATAGAAATACCAACACAGTTTCAAGCCAGAAATGGGAATTATGGCATCCCTACAACCCTCAGCAACATCCCTAAATACTTTCTTTCAACCTTTGTCAATTGAATTGGGTAAAACATCTAGCAAAGATTGCTGCAGTGATCTTTTCTTAGGAGTAGGATCAGGCTTACTAGTCTTCTTGTGGATTTAGATTTCTTGGGTGCCATTATACAAACTAGGGTTTCAAAATTCAAGCAAATGCATGGAGAATTGAAATAGAGCAAAGATTCTTCAAAATTTCTTGCAGAGAATGTAGAGATGGACTTACTTGAACAATTCTAAGCTTGCTAAGAATAGACGCCTTCTCCAAGCCAATCTGCAATCTCTAAACTGAGCAAATGTCGAGAGATTTCTAGATTTTATCGAGCCACAATGTTCAGCATTCAACCATTATTTTTGGTTCATGCCACGAAATTATAAAGTCTCTGCATTCAATTCATTTCAAATATAATCCCTTAATCAAATTTGATCCAACAATCAGATGAAATGACAAGATCTTTCAAATTTCTTAGTAATTGCACACCCACATTGAGTATGTTTACTCATTTATTATCATTACCGCACTACTGTGGAGCTTGTTTAAACCGGTCATTTGATGACGATAAGCTTCAATGCATTCATTTATTATCATTATCATGCTACCGCAGAGCTTGTTTAAACCGATCACGGGATGGTGATAAGCTTTAATACCTTCATTTATTATCATTACCGCATTACTGCAGAGCTTGTTTAAATTGGTCACGGGATGGCGATAAGCTTCAATGCCTTCATGTGTTATCAATACCGCACTGCCGCAGAGCTTGTTTAAACCAATCATGGGATGGCGATAAGATTCAATGCCTTTTGTTCACTTTTCTTGATTACCACCAACCCTCAACCCTTATGCTCAAACAAAGCGGGATTGTAGGGCTTATAGCCCCCTTTATTCCATTTTCTTCCATTACCATCAACTCACAAGTGCCTGTTCTCATTACCGTAGTGAGATTATGTTGCCAACTTTTATTGCTTACCACCTTGCTGCAAACGTTCTTTGAAAGCCATTGCAAGAGTTCGGTAACTTGGACACTTACTATCGCCAAGCCGCAACCAAGTGGTGAGACCTCCGAGAGACCACGGTATACATGGTTGACTGAGCCCTTCCTACCACCATTCCGCGAACAACTTGTATGTTTTCAGCAAGAGTGTGGTATACATGATTCTTGTTGCTCTAGTTCCTACACTACTGCCAAGACAATGAGGATGACCTGTGAGCTTGCGATAACATGGTTGACTGAGCCCTTCCTACCGCCACGCTGTGAACAACTTGTATGTTTCTAGTGGGAGTACGGTATACATGATTCTTGTTTCTCTAGTTCCTGCACTACCGCCAAGACAATGAGGATGACCTCCAAGATTGTAATAAACTGCAAAAACACAGAAATGATTAAGAATAATTGCATACTCCTCAAAATGACCATGCTATGTGACCCTAGGAAATAAATGGCATAAAATTTTGGCATGAATGTCTATTAAGAAATGGTCATATACAAGTCAAAAGATCAAGTAGGATGGAAATGTGCAAAATTTTTGAGAGGTCCTAATAGGTGAGACATTAGAATAGTTTATTTGGAATAATGGTGGGAATTAACAAAATTTTAGGGTTTTAAAATTTTGTTCCAACATAAGTAATGGTTGTTTTATTATGTAAATAAGGGCAATCCTTACCTATATAATAATTATTATGTATTTCAATATAATGTGTATTTTTTTTTGTTTTTGCAGATATGTATTGATAAACTCCAAGAAGGGGATAAAGTTAGGGTGTTGGATCCATGTGATGGTGTTATTGTGGGCATTGGGCGGATTCACTCACTATCTATTGTACATGGAGTCAACTTGAAAGGAACAAGAGATGCAAATGTAAATATTTTAAAGGTCACAAGTAACATACAACTTGCTTATGAAGACACAATAGATGGAGTTGTCCATCTGAAAGAGAAAGAAGGAACCTTCACACGGTGGCCCCTAAAATATTTGTAAAAAATGACATAGTTGATCTTTATCATGTACTTGTTCTTAGACATCTTGGCCCACTGCTTTATGCATTATTTTTGAATGTGTTGTTTAGAGATCTTAATTTTCATGGTGTATTTGAAAGAGTTGGAAACTCTTAGACAACTATGACATTTTTGATTATATTTATATATATACTCTTAGACAGTTTTCATATCTTATAACTTGATATATATATATATATATTTGCATTATATTTTTTATTGCAGATTACCTTTCTTTATCATGATGTTGATTCAATCTTTTAATTCTAGCATGTTGTAGCTTGTTCATATATGTAATTTTTTAAAAAAAGTGCATTGAAAACATTACATGCCTCTAGAATCGTCATAGAAACTTCTTCAAAATGCCACATCTATCCTGGAGTCACCGGGGTTCATACCTCAATGATTCCACACCATTTTAGGCCCAAAAAATCCCAACCGTGCCCAATTCCATAGGCGATTCAATTCTGAATCTAATTCTGGGATGAATAGTACCTAGAAATGCCCTATTTTTCTGCCAATTAGGTAACTTAACAAATAATAAATGTTATATCCCAAAACTTGTGTTGGAACTCTGGTAAAAGCTTACCATACTATAGCATCATCAAGTCAACCTTGGATATGGAAATTGTTCAAAATAGAAAATAGTTTGTAAATGTTGAATGGTCAGTTAGTATGAGAAATTACAGGCACCAGGAGTTACCTTTTGAAACATCAGGACAGAGGGCGGATAAAATTGATATATATGGTGTAAAAGCCAAGGGATTGCCTTTTGGTTTCAAGATCCAGGTGACTTTGATCCTGATTTAAAATGTTCCTTATGAGTGGTCCATTGTGGTAACCTACATAGTGGTATGTATTCTTGGAAGCCTTATGATGCCATATTATTTAATGGAGTATATGTGGCATTAAAAAAATTGAAATGCTCTTTTATAGTAAAGGAGAATGGGTGGTATTTGTGATCTACTATGCTAGAATACAATAATCTACAACTCAAATTTAGATTACTCAAACCATGTGACATTGATCATATTGTTAAAATAATATAATATATTCCATAGCTTAAGATGTTTTTTTGGTTTTAGGGATCTTATCAACATCATAAGGAGTTGAAGGCTAGACAGGGAATCAAGATAACCGCTCAGGTATCAAATTTCAAGCTAATAATTTTATGTATATGAGCATAAATTTATCAAATATATATGGACAATGAAATTTGACTGCAATTTCTTGATTTTAGGGTCTTGAGCATGCCATAGCAAGAACTTAGTTATATGTTGTTGGACCTGATGATGATTTAGAGGATATTACTTGGAAGAAGCAATGCAAGATATCAATAATGTAATGTCTTGGATTGAAAAGAGTGGGGAAGGAGTTTATGTTCAAGCTTCAACTCTTGGATCTTTGGAGGCTTTACTTGAGTTCTTGAAGACCCCAGCTGTAAGCATCCTAGTTAGTGCAATTGGTATTGGGCCTGTGCATAAAAAAGATGTCATGCGTATGAGTGTAATGCTTGAGAAAAAGAAGAAAGAGTATGCTACAATTTTGGCATTTGATGTCAAAATTACTCTTGAAGCTCGGGAGCTTGCAGATGAAGTTGGTGTCAAGATATTTGTAGCGGACATTATTTATCATCTATTTGACTAGTTTAAAGCATATATGGACAATCTTAAGGAAGAAAGGAAAAATGAGGCTGTAGAAGATGCTGTTTTCCCTTGTGTACTGAGCATTTTGCCAAATTATATTTTTAACAAGAAGGATCCTATAATTGTTGGTGTTGATATTCTTGAAGGCATTGCAAGGGTCAGTATCTAAACCCAGTCTTTTCAGTGTTATGAATTATGCATGTAAAAGATTATTGTATCATTTTTGGTTTGTATAAAGCCATATCTGGTAATTGTATCTACAGATTGGCATGCCATTATGTGTTCCCACAAAAGATTTCATAGATATTAGCAAAATAGCCTCAATTGAGATCAATCATAAATCTGTTGAAATAGCTAAGAAGGGTGAAAAAGTGGCCATGAAGGTATTTTGAGAAGCTGTCTTTGTTGTTAATAGTTTTATATGATTTTGGATGCTATTTTTTGAAATGTTTTGTTAATGAATTATCATACAAACTTTACAGATTGGTGGAAGCAACACTGATGAAGCACACAAAATGTTTAGTAGGCATTTTGAAATGGAGGATGAATTTGTGAGTCATCTCACCAGAAGATCCATAGATATATTGAAAGAAAACTACAAGGTAAGGCTATTTGATATCCACATTATGTAATTTTACATTATATTTACTATTATGCTTTTTATACTAATTAAACATTTGCGCTTTTCATTTTTGGCTGATAAAACAACTTTTTAATGTCTAAAATGGAATATTATTCTTATTTTTTTAGGATGATTTGTCCAATGATTGGAAACTGTGGTGAAATTGAAAAAGTTGTTAAAAATTCCTTGAGCTACTACTAATGATGCATTGTGCAATGGAACCTTGGATTGGAACAAAACCTTCTGATGAAAATGTGAAAATGCACCCTGCAACATTACAAACACCACAATCAGGATAACAAATGGTGAACTTTGTTGATCCCAGAACAGTAGCTTCTGCATCATAAGCTTCTTCTATATGTTTTTCTATGTGGTGTACATGTTGCGCCTTTGGCTACAATAAGACAGTAGTGAACTTCAGATCCTATCTATGTAGGAGGTCATTTGAATGTCTGTTGTTTAGCTTGTTTTCTAAAATTTAATAGTCTGAATAGGCAAGTGTGGTATTGCCATGTGAGAAAGGGAAGAGATTGATTCCAAGAGTAGAGATTTTGTGTAATGATCTATTTTATGATTTATTAAGGTAATGAAGAAAATATCATGAAAATGTTATTTTAAATGAATTCATATTTTACTGCAATTGTATGAAACCAAAAATTTTTCCATGTTGTCATCTTCAGCATGTTGTTGACTAGCTAGATTTCACTATTTCAAGTGTCACTTTTGCTTCAGCTGTCTAGGACCATGTTATGGAAGGTTACAGGGAATGGTGTGTTTTCTTGGTGCTGCAGGGTCACTGCTACAGGGGCTTCTATATATCATTCTTAGGTTGTTATTCAGATATTGTTCACAATGGTTCAGGGTTGTTTGAATACATAGGTAACAACTCAATGGCTTGTGTGAAGGAGAATATGGAATGCACCAAGGCTGCAGTCAAAGCACTTGAACTGGTTAACAGAATGCCAAAAGAAATGATGTCTCATGGAATGCTTAGTGGCAACATCTCTTTTATAAGTGTCAAAAGATGTGAAGGGCTTCATCGATCTGACCTACCTTTCCATTATTTTGCTATTGTATCTAATGTGGCTGCTGAACTGGTTTTTTCTTCAGCCAGTCCTTGTAGTTTGTTGTACATGATAGAGCTGAACTAGTTTTTTCTAGTTATGGCAGCCTTGTGCTACTTTTTTATTATTTGTAATTCTTTTCCTACATTGTTCTAATAAAAAAAAAATATTTATTACTACTTTGCTTTGTCTTGTTTCATTTTCTTATTGGCTAATTCTCAAATAGAAAGTGTTGGCTCAAATTTATCAATCTTTACTTGGCAACATCATAAAATATATAGTTTTCCAAATTTATTTCCTTAATGTTTTAAATTCAAATTTAATAATATGTTTTTTCTGCATTATAAAATTTATGGTATTTAATAAATTATTCATATCATGACTAAATTTACTACCAATTAATGGAAACTGGTAAATAAAAATGACTACCATGACTAAATAAATGACCAGTTAACAACAATCAATGAATAAATGATTACATTGAATAAATGATTATAATGAATAAATGATTACAATGACTAAATATATGTACTACCAAATTGACAACTAAATATACTACCAAATTACGAAATACACTACCAAATTGTTAACTAAATATACTACCAAATTAATGACTAAAATCTATTTAGTCATAAATTTGGTCGTGAGATAAATGACCGGCAATAAACTACCAATGGTCACGTGACTAAATATACTACCAAATTGATGACTAAATATACTACCAAATTGATGACTAAATATACTACCAAATTTATGACTAAATATACTACCAAATTAATGACTAAAATTTTTTTGGTCATAAACTTGGTCGTGAGATAAATGACCAGCAATAAACTACCAATGGTCACGTGACCAAACTATTGATCACATGACCAATTTTTGGAAGTTTTTTTAGTCATTTTTTCCTATTTTTCTACTAGTGATCACCACTGCTTGAAGCACAGGGAGAAAAAAAGGGAAAAAATAGAGGAGAATAAAAAAAGGAGGATGATGCAACAAGAAGGAGGCATCATGTAGCAACAAAGAACAAAGAAGAGGCAAGTAAATCACTACAACATGTACAAACTTCTTGTTTTAATTGCATTGCCATAAAAGTTTCCAAGACCTTTTCAATAAATTCATTCTGTGCATGCCTTGTGATCATTGCATTATATGAGATGACACCTCCTTGAGGCATTCTGTTAAGAAGCTCATGTGTCTTCCCTATGTGTCCACAGTTTGAACATGTATCTACTAGGGCACTTGCACTACAACATTTGCCAAAAATCCCCTTTCAATACTACTTTTATGGATGTCCATACCTTCTTCCAAATCTCCTATTTGAGCGTAGGCAAGGAGGATAGTAGTTGCAATTGTCTAGAAGTGTTTTTAAAAGCCTTTTCAACAAACCCATTTGAATATATTCTGCACTAAAGGAATTCCTTGAAACCATATTTCTTTGAGGCATTCTATTAAGGGCTCATGCGCCCTATCTATGCTTCCACTTTTTGCATACATGTCTACTAGGGCACTTGCAACTACAACAATTTACAAAATCCCTCAGGCTTTATTCTTTGATGAGCCTCCTTACCCTATTTCAATGCACCCATTTTGGCAATGCAGAGAGGTCACTGGCAGATTCCTGTGATCTTTTTATAATTTGCATAAGTAGTTTTTAATCTTAAATATCTAGTATATATGAAACAAAAAAATCCTCTTTCAATTTTTATGAATGTCCATACCTTCTTCCAAAGCTCCTATTTGAACGTGGGAAAAGAGGATGCCTATTTGCATCTTCTTGAAGGTTTTTAAAGCCTTTTCAATAAACCAATTTTGAATATATCCTGCATGAAACTACATTTCTTTGAGGCATGTTGTCAAAGGGCATATACACCCTATCTACACTTCCACCTATCAAGTATATGTGTCTACTAGGACACTTGCAGCTACAACATCTGACAAAAATCCTATAATGCCCCACCATGAATCCCTAGAGATAAGTTTAACTATGCATTACAAAAGGCCATTTTTTTTAAAGAATAAATGATAACAAAGTGTAATTATATATCCACATTACATCTAAGTTAAGCTTAAATCTCTAGGGATTACATGACTGTATTACTAATTCCTAACGTAATCTAATTAACATCCATGATTCAATCTAAAACCAAGTGCATCAAAGAGACAACACATATTTATTTCCATCATAAATGACATCATATAAGAACATGAAGATCTTGCATATAAGATTACAAATATGTTTAAAATATTCTTTACAAATGGATACATCATTACAATGCCAACTATGCTGCTTCCTGAATACATAAAAGTGTATACATTAATATAATCACACCTAAATCATTTAATATACAAAACATAAGTATCTATCTCCTTGAACTAAACAAGAGTAGTGCTCTACTACAAGTAATATTCTCCTCACACTCGAGCACATCAAAGAGACCAATGGAGAGAATGCACAAGCACCTGACCATGTGGAACCCTGAGGTCCACCCCCTGTGCTAGGAGATGACAATAAGGTCCCACGACAAGAATAGTCAGGTAGACAAAAACTATGAAACACAAGGACTACACATGACTACAACAACACAGGTCATTACTCAAACATCATTTCCAGAGACAACTACACTTCAAATAGAAAGAGAACAACTAGGGAATGCTAGATTGCAGTAGGAAGGAGTGTCATCATGTGGCTTGTCATGGGTTATCTTGGTAGGTCTTCCTAGGCCCTGCCCCCCTTCTTGGGTTGCCTTGGCAGCCTCTCCCGACCCCCGACACCCATACAAACTCACGCGGAATCAACATACCTTTCATGAGGACAAGGCAGTTGATATTTCCATTCCAGGCCTTCACATCTCATCTCAAGCCTAAACGAGCACTTGAGCCACGAGTGAGGCATCCAATTATCTTGTTTTAATGTGATTAACTACCCAACCTCTTAATTCATTTATTAGGTTATCACTGAGTTATGAAACCCTCACATGGGTTGTCCTTAACACCACTTTGGGCTCTAGCCCCCATTGAGAGCCACTCCCCTACCTACATCTAGAAAACCCTACTCAAAAAGCATAACAATTACCATAGCAACAAATAAACATGAACCATGCAAGGCATTAACCTTCTTGCATATCAACTTGATCACAGGTCAATTTTTAAACAAAACATTACCCATAGCCTCCATGTGAAGCAACCCATAACCCATATATCCTTTTTACGATTTCCAACATCTCCCACTTACAAAATCTGACATACTACTTAAATGCATAATCAACCCATTAATGAATCCTAACATCCTTACAAGACTTATCATGACACTTTTACAGTCATCATATATATGTGAAAGCAAAACATTTAAACCTATGCCTCTGGAGCATGACTCTACTAGTACGACTTACACAAGTCTCACTCACATTTATCTAAAACAAAAATCCAAAAATAATGCTTATAACCCCAAATTCGACTTAATAATTCCTTTATATCAAAATAATACTAATTTTAAATTTGAATCTATCATTATTTAAATTCAAGGCATATTAATTTAAAACAAATGCAACAAGTATAATAAAACTTAATGTAAGATCAATTAATCCTTAATGATTTTAATAATCTAATATGAAAATGATTATTTTAACAATAATATTAATTTCCATTAGTTATTAGTAACCGAATCAATTTTGAAAATAATAATAATAATAATAATAATAAATATGATGGATCAATGAATAGAAAATATTTTGTATCAAATACAACACTTAATATTACTACCTGAATTTTGTATCAAATATAATAACTTTCTAAAGTAGCATTGAAAATTTTATTAGCTGAGAAATCTAATTGTGAACATTTTATATAAAGCTAAAAAATTAACCCATAGAGATACACTTTACACTCATTTACTATTGTCAGAATAATGATGTGAATTACACGCACCGGGGGTTTAAGGTATGATAGAAGAGATGATTAGTGAATGGGGATACAACTAGGATGTGGGACGACTTGGTGTGCCTAGACTCACAACAACAATTAACTTGGATTGACCAAATTTTAGAATTAGATGTCCACTAAGTACAGGGAATATAATTTCTTAAGGCATTAATGTGCTCTAACTTATCCTAAAACAAAATGCATAAATGGATTGCAATCCTCATTATGATGATGATATGTGTTGAGAGCACGAGTTATGATTGACACCTATCAAAATAGTGGATTATTTGTCTAGACACTGGCAAACCATATTAACTACTGAGATTAAGAAAACTAGTGAAAATAACTATACTCATTGGTGTTGGCTTTGATTGGGATGATCTTTGGTGCATGGAGAATTCAAAATACTCCAACAAATCTGATCCCGCTTGGATTTTTTGATATAACATAGGAAGTTGTTGTAGATTGAATATATTATAAAAGGCTGCATAGTATACTAGTTAAAGTAATGAATTTGAATGGATGATGTCAGTTATAATGAAGCATTGCTAAAACTAATGTAATCATAAAAACTGGACCTTATGGACATTAGATTGCTCTAGTACTAATCAATTATAACTATCCAAGGAAAAACACATGCATAACTCAACTAGAATTTGTGTTACACTATGACATATTTCTTCATGTTGATGGTTGATGATGTGATTTCCATGTAATTACTATGGATGGGGCCTTGCATATATGGTTGATTCATAAAAATAGTGATAAGAGTAAAGATTTTAGAAACTCATATAGATGGAAAGAAGGTAAATTTCACTGAGGAGGTAAGATGAAATTTCTATTAGAAAGACCGATCTATATATATTCATATTAGAAAGGCCAATCTAGATAATCTGAGTTTTTTTTCTTAGAAACATCTAGAGGCCAATCTATATATATTAGAAGGCCAATTTATTATCAGGAAAAGGTTTAACTTTTGGCATGCATGATAAACTTTTTACCTTAACAAGAACGGTTATACTACTGGAGGATCAATTTAATCAAACACAGCAAAAAGAAGGAACCTAGAGCTATTTTGTTCTCCTACGACGGTGAAGGTGCTCAAATAAAGAATTCTAAATTAAAAATTTTAAGAGAAGATGGGGCTGGCAGTGTTTCTAGAGTGCGGCCTCATGATTGCAAGTTATACACCAAATGATTATAGGCTAAAGACAAAATGAATTGTAAGCAAAAATATAGCCAAATCAGCGGCCTTTGCCAGCATGCACCAAAACGAAAGGATGGAACAGAGTACGGTCGCCCATTCAAGCAAAGAAGAAACCATTTGACAAATATTCTAGTTGGAAATGCTCTGGTAGCCAACATACAAAATGATGAAACATAACCAAACGACACAGATTCAATTGCTCTCTCAATGATAAAGTTTAGGTATGCACATGAAGGGTTTCAATAGCGATTTTGTTTTCTAGGAGTCTGGAGATCACATATGAATATAGGCATAGGAGTATTGACAGCGATACTGGTATATTTAAATCCTACATATGTTGCACTGATAATTTTTTTTCCTTAGACCTCTATCCAGATGCGGTCAGGGCAAGAGGATGAAGGGTCTGGAGACTGCTGAGGATAAAGGGATTAAGAAGATTCTCAGGCAAGATTGAATTTGTTCTAGTCGACTTACATGAAATAAAACAATGAGAAGCATATACAAAGCATGAGAAATGGCTATGGAATGCCTCAAGGAAATATGATCATAAAGATTACAATAATTTTAGATGATGGATATATGAGTAGTCCTTACACAGAGAGTCAAATGTAGCAAGTACGTACACATATTGGCTATTCATCAAAATAATTGAAAAGATAACAGGAATAAGATTCAGAAATAAAATAACCTATATCTAATGCTTGGTAGATTGAAGGTTCAACACAGAATGTTGCTTCTCCCCCAAAACCAATTTCACCAATCTTTTTGAAAATCCAGAAAACCATGCCCCCTCAAAATCCTGAGCCTCCCAAAATAAGCATTTCCCAAAGAATAAAATAGAAAAGATAATAAATTTTTTCCCATTACCGACCACCCACTACTACCACCATTAATTCCCATTACCCCCAATCATGATAATCTCAAATTTAATTTATTTTGGGATGCACCAACAGGATTATCTGAGAACACAATTTATTCTTATTTATTAATCTTAATTAGAAGATAGAATATTTTATATCCACACTCAACAATAACTTTATTTTTTTATAAACACTTCCACATAAAATAATATTTGTTTAAATACTATTATTCTTGCATATACAAATTATCAATTAAATTCCCGATTTGAAATACTTATTTACCTCATGATATTATTATTTATTTACCAAGGTGGACTAATAATTCTATTTTAATGATGCAATTTAACCAAAACAATAATCATACAATTACAACTTGAAAACCCACATACCAAACAATACCAGATGGCCACACACTATTGAACAACAATGACATATGATCATGCCCAAACCGACCTTACTGACAGGTCACAAGACTAAAAACTCATCCTCTTCGAGGATAGTGACAAGCTAAGGGACCTTATGTCATATCCATTCATCAATTCTCCATTGGATTTAAGGCACACTCAAACTTGTCAATTCAGGTGGAGTCGATGCCTGGTACCTGCAACCTGTAACAAATGAAATGGTCAAGCATATATATATACATATAATCATCCAATCAGACACACCGTGGAAGAGAATCACAACATAGTAGGGTACTCATGCATGAGTAATGTGACACTGTCCCTTCCACCAATCACATCAACAAGTAACCACGTCATGTATGTTCATCAGTAACTAAATAGCTAGATAAGAACATCATCAGATAATCGCATAATGCACATGATAAGATTGATCCACATAATCAATTGAGTCCATAACTAGTCATAATATAAGCATAAAACAATAGTTCTAATAGTATCATCATAGCAATAGATAATCATCAATAAGTATCATCATCAAAACAATAAATCCAAGATGTCATAATGTCTAAATAGAACAACTATCAGAAAGCAAAATGAAGGGCACTACAAATCCACTTTCAATTATTCTTTAAAGGATGTTCTTACCCTGTTCCAATACATCCATTTTGGCACAGGCAGAGAGGTCACTGGCAATGACTGAGGAAATTGGCTTTACACCTACTAGAAGCATTTATGTTGAAGTTTTAAATTTTTTTTAACGAACCCATTTTATGCATACCAGCGATCATTGCATTCCATGAAGATGACATCTGTTTGAGACATTCTATAAAGCGGCTCAGTGCTTTCTCTATAACTTCACATTTCTTTTTTTTACATACCTATAGAGTCTTTCAAGCTTTGATTAGGAATATGAATATTTAGATGATAGCATAAGAATGAAAGAATGGAATGGGATAGATGAATAATTAATAAAAAAATGTAAGTGTACAGAGAAAAAAAAGAAAAAAATGATAAATAAATGAGTAAACAGATAAAAAGATGTTAAAAAAGAAGTAAAGACAATTAAAAAAATGATATAAATTAATGTAGATAAAGTATATATAGGAGAAGAATATGTGATATAAGATGGACATGTAATAAGGGAAGTAATGAAATTGAATAAAAAAAATTGGGAATAAAGAAAAAAAATTCTTTGATTAAACTTATTTAGTTACAAAATATCTCATTATTTTAAAAATGCAAACTTTAATTATCTTTTATATTTAGTATATAGATTTTATTTTAATTTCAATTAATTGTCCTATATGTATCATCTTTCGAATAATGAGGACTCATATATATATACATATATATATATACCTACAAAAAAACTTATTTGGACTTTAATTTTTGTAAATGAAGGATTAGTAGGGTTTGATAATAAAATGAATTACCTTGAGTAAAGAGTTTATTGGGAAGTAAATTTTGGATTTATTTTGACATATAAATTGTTAGGAATATAGGTATGGATTCTTAATGTGCGAATATTATTATTTATATTGCGTAAATTAAAACAAACTAGATAGTGTGTAATTTATGGTAAAAACGGAAGTTAGTATGTGATTTTCTTTCCTTTCCAATAAATGATTCCCCTTTTATTATTCAATTTCATAGAAGGTAACTCATAATTTAGTCATAATTTTCATGTTAAGAAATAGTCTTTCTTTACTATCCACTACTTTTATGAATTGAAAATTAAGCTTGTAATTGTTATGTAGGAAATAAAGTTTTGTATGACAATAGTCTCACTAATTTTGAATGACACATGCGCTTAACCAATTCAGACAAGATTGCTTAGGATAAACATGAGTAATCTATTGAATCCTATTAAACCCATAAAATGGAGGATATTTCAACAACTATGGTCTAAAAATAAAACTACAAGCCTAGATAATGGCACATTGTTCCCTACGGATAGGCTTTTGTTGGTGATAGGTACTATTGTATGCTCTCACCTCACCTTTGCGGACCTTGGTGATAAAAAATGGGGCTTATTGACAACATAAGTCTAATTCAGAGATGACTTATAAAATGTTAGATTAGGTAACTACTCCAAACAAGAAACCCTATATTGTTGTATGCTCTCACCTCGCCTTCGTGGATCTTGGTGATCAGAAAGCACTAGGGAATCTCGAATGGATCGAGTAACCAAACTACCTATTTGTCTTGAGGAAGTAAACTTAATTTCTAGAGTGAGCACTTGATAGGGATTCCTCAACACTAGGGTTGAGCAACAAACACCCCTTTTAGGTGTTTGTGATAGTGGAATTAATTCCATCCTTGTTTCGCCTGAGTGGGTGGTAGCTGACAAAGAACTGTATAGGGCAGGGAATCACCCTAGAAAGGGTTGCATACCCACTCACAGTTGCATCAAACATAGTGTAAGAAAAAATTACATATTCACAAATCCCAGTGTCAGTCGCATTCAGAGGGGACCTTGATCCTATGGATACAGGGTATGTAGGTAGTCTGGATGGTGAAGTATGCCCCTAGTACTCAGGTCCCTTAGATATAGGGTACCCTTTTATAATCAACTTCGTAATTTCAATTCTTAACTTAAGATCAACTAGATAAACTAAAGAAATCTCTAGTACTCAGAAGAATCCTCAGGAGGATTAACCTCATACCTGGTCAATTGTCGAAACCTAAGGGAGGGTGCCAGGTCCTTAGAATACTTTCATTGAATGAACTTATGGAAATTCCTTAGTGCAATATATGGGTCTATTGCATAATTTCCTATAAGTGACTCAAGATCTGAATTGATCTTGATGAGTTTAAGTATTTGGCCAGAGCATATTAATGATTCATGTCCTTATTAGCCTATATGGCTATTGTGTTTACCTATCCCATATTGGATAGAGGTTTGGTCTATTTGACCAGTTTAGGCCCATTTGGCAATTATTTAATCAACCCCGTATTGGGTAGCGATGTGGTTCATAAGTCCTAGTTCTGTTTGAACCAGTTTTCCCAAAGGACAGAAGAGCCTATTTGGCCTTTTCTTAGTATGTCCCATTTTGGACACCTTAGCCCAAATTGGCTACTTGAAACTTCATGAGTACTCATACTAAACTAAAAGATCATAAAATAATTGCTAAGAATTAGACATCTAGATTAGAAAATGAATGAGAATATTTATCTGGAACCAAACCATAGATCACACATAAGAAAGATAAAAAAATTCCCTTAAGGTCCTTGAACCAGGTCCTTACAAGTTTGCTCTAAAAGTTGAAGAAAAGTTGAACAAGAAGCATGAGCAGAGATAGAGAGGTAGAGGAGGTGTATTTCAAAGAGGTAGAACATTTTTTAGAGGAGAAAGACCATTTGTAGAGCAGAGCAGACAAGATAGCACTTTCAAGAAGGAAGACAAAGAAAATAATGCATATCGGAGAGATGATAGAATTTTTTACCACAGGGGAAATCCTAATTCATACTAGAGTGAAGGATTTAGAAGAGATGGAAGAGGACTTGATAATAGATCATTTAGAGGAATCTGTTTTAAGTGTGGAGGTGAAGGACATAGAGCATTTGAATGTAATCAAGAAAGTACAATAAAGAAGATAGAGAACAGTGGAAGAGCAACCTATGTAGAAGAAGAACCTGTTGGATCACCTAGTTCAGTTGGTAAACTTGAGAAAGGAGAATCACTTATCACAAGGAGAACACTATTTCAAGTAGAGACAAATTAGGAACCACCACAGAGGAAAAGTTTGTTCCAAACCAGATGCAAATCAGGAGGTAAAAGTTGTAAAGTTGTAATTGATAGTCATAGTCCTAATAATTTGGTTTCAGAGGAGATGGTGACTAAGATGAAGTTGGAAATATTGAAACACCCTAAGCCATATTAGATAGCATGAATTTAGGATGATCATAAGGTACTAGTGAGTGAACAATGTTTGGTAAAATTTCATGTTAGATCTTATCATGATGAGGTATTGTGTGATATTATGCCTTTGGATGTATTCCATATATTATTGGGTAGACCATGACAGTATGATAGGAAAACTATACATGATGGGAGAAAGAATACATATATTATAACATCAAATGGAAAGAGAATTACTTTGATTACTTTGGAAGATTATCCTAAGAGTGAAGTATGTGGGAATACTAGAATCTGTTTGGTTGATGGAAGGAAATTTTTGGATGGTTTGAGACATGAGAATGTGTTATGCTCTGATTCCTAAGAAACCTAGAAACCTAAAGACAAAAATTGAAGATTCAAAATTAGAGGAGATAACTAAGTTACTGATAGAGTATGAAGACATCATATCAGATAATGTACCTGAAGGATTGCCACCAATGAGGAGTATTAGTCATCACATGGATCTTGTAGATAGCCTAAAATGACCAGGTCTTCAAATCACTTGCATTTCATCTAATCTATCAAATCACCTGCATTTCAAACATTAATTAAATAATCTAATTATTTAATTAATTTCATCTAATTCTTCCAAAACTCCTAAAAATTGACATTAATTAAATAAATTCTTTTTATTTATTTAATTAAATTAAATTCCTCCTTATTCTTCATAAATTAAATAATTTTTATTATTTAATTGAATCATTATCCCTTTTCAAATTTCAAATCTACATTAATTAAATAAATCTAATTATTTAATCAATTCATCACAAAATTCTCTCTTATCTACAATTAAATAATTTACATTATTTAATTAAGTCAAATTGTTATTCCAAATTTAAATAAATCACACAAATTTATTTAAATTGTCTCAATCCTCTAAAAATAAATAAAATCAAATATTTTATTTATAAATCTTCACATCTTATCTATTTCCTCAATCATGCACAATCAATTAAATAATTTTATTTATTTAATTTCAATTATCTTTCCAATTCCTCTAAGAATATCATGTTAACTCATGTGCACAATCAATCTTTTTTTTAGAACTCTTAAAAAGGCAAAACCAAGTTAAGTTAACTGGCTTTAAATTATCTTGTTTTCCTCAACTCATGAATTAGAATAAAAAACACTCTAATTTATGAATTTAAATCCTATCTTTAGTCAAAAAATCAATTATCTTAATAAAAATATCCTTTTGGAGTGACACATGTTGTGTGCACATTCATCATGAATTCTAAATTTATCTCCTTCGTTGATTCTATTGAATTTTTTGGACCATTGATCAATCTTTATTGAAACCTATATAAACCACCCTCATCTCCTTCACAAATCCTCTTCGATCATTTATCCTTAAGCATTCCTTAACAACGAATTGAGCATACATCACATCATTGAGCACCTTACGATCTTTTGACATCGATCTTTTGAGCACGAATACACATACATCCGCTTGTTGTAAACATGGTTTCGCAACGTTATTGAGCAATCCACATTCATACAAGGAGAACTATACAATCTAGGTGAAGGCTTTCTTGTTTGGTTATTTGATTTATTCATTGATATTTGCTTTTACTTAGATTGATCTCTTTATGTTATAGGTAATTGAGTTTTTATTATCATTGCTTTTATGATCTTATTATTCAACCTCTCAATTTTTCCTATACATATTTTGGCATGCCCGGTGGGACCCACTAATCACATTTTTTCTTTAGAAAAATTATTTTTTTGAAGTATAGTATGGATATGCACAGACGAACATAGAACTACATCCTTGCAACACAGTAAAGCACCTTTGGTCTACAGTTTAGTGCCTTCGGGCAAAACATAGTGCTTTTGGTAGCACAGTGGCATGCTTTTGGTAGTATAGTACCGCACTTTTGGTAGCACAGTACCGCGCTTCTGGTTACATAGGGTTTCTTGTGATTTTTTTAATTTACAGGGTCTCTATTATCATATTTTCATTATTACAGGCAGATCTAACCTTTGTTTACCCTTCTACAATAAGAAAATCATCTGTTAAGCTTGCTTTTTTGACAAAATTATGAGTTTATTGCACCCAGGACATTAGCATGCTTTTGGTATAACAGAGCTGTGCTTTTGGTCAACAATACAATGCTTTTGGTACTATAGTTAAGTGCTTTTGGTTGACATCATTGCACCTTCGACAGTACAGTTTAGCTCCTTTGGTAAATAGATTAGCACCTTTGGTATGATAGTAAAGCACTTTTCGTCATTTTGATTAATTTTTGCTAACTATTAAGTTTGTGTGGAACTAATCAACTTTTTGCAGCTTCTTATCACTCAAACAGAGAAAATAGGTTTTTCTAACATGTTCATGTAGGACAAGCTTTGACAGAATTACTAAATCTATCAAATCTAGGTCTTAGAAAACATATTGCTTTCTTAAGGGACAATTGAACAAATCACTGTTTTGCAATCTAAGTCTTAGGAACATATTGCTTTCTTAAGGGACAATGGACATGCATGTGAAAACACTTCAATTTCTTAAGGGACAATTGAACAAATCACTTTTTACAATCTAAGTCTTAGGAACATATTGCTTTCTTAAGGGACAATGGAAATGCATGCAAAAACACTTCAATTTCTTAAGGGACAATGGACATGAATGCAAAACACTTCAATTTCGTAAGGGACAATTGAAAACTACAATCATGTGTGTGCCTAATCTAATTGCACCTTATTTTTCTAATAACAGGATATTTGAACCTTTGTTTGACGTGCTTGATCTTACATTTCAGTTATTCCTTTAGAAGGGCCTACTTTTGGATTGCACTTCATCCAAAAGGGATGACCCTAAGTAGAGTTTTCCTTTGAACCACTATATAAAAGGGATAAGGTGAAAGCTAAGTCCTAACTGACATCAGCCTTACCTTGTGGTGCTAAATAAAAAAGAGGTGTACTAGCTCTTTGTGGAAATGATTTTCACATTGGGCGAAGTGTTTGATACTCTTAGTAGGATTGGTTAAAGCTTTTAGTAGCTTGTCACACTACTTGTAAGGTGTTGGTCTCTCAAAGTAAATAAGAACCAATCTAGATAGTGACTACCTGATCCACCTTTGAATGTTGCGGTAATCATCAGTGTAAGGGGAATCAATACAAGACCCTAAGATACTCACCATTGCCTCCCTTGAGAAGAGATAGTATTCCCTTGGCCATAAAGCTCTTATGACATACTTGAGTTTTCTGAGGGGAGGGTGAGATATCCATACCTATCATCTCTGACAAAGATACAAATGTCTTACACCTTTATGGAATGACATTTGGTCGATGGAGAATTAAGTTGTGAGTTGATCTACTGCAATGAAACCTTGTCTTTAGGGATAAAAAGTGCTTGATATTGTTTGAATTGTCTTATACCTATGGAAACATTGGGCTTTTTTGTAAGCCTTGAACATACACTATTTGTTGTGTCAATCTTCTTTTTGGTACTTTGTTTGATGTGATTTCTCTTGCCAAAGCAAATCCAAACCAAATCTAAATCCAAAACTATCAAAATTGGCCTTTTAAACATCATGACACCTTTACAGTGCTTTTGGTATAGCAGTCCAATGCTTTTGCAACACAATCTAGCACTTTTGGTAGCACAGTGAAGCACATTTGACATTACATCTCAATGCTTATAGTACTATAGTACCGTGCCTTTGTAGCATAGTACAATGCCTTTGGTCTAGAAAATTGTTCATCAAAACTACCCTTAGCAAAATCTGAGCAAAAGCTCAACACATTGTCCTAGTGTATCGAATGGTAACCACTAGACTCCAACAAACTATGAAGTCTAAGAAAGTTGGCCCAAGGAAGTGCAAATCGTCTCCTCATATGCCTCTACCAAGCCAAACCAACGTGCCTCCAAAGGGTACTCAAAAAACACTGATGACTAGGCCAACCAACATTCAAAACACGCCAAAACAAGACCAACCAAATGAACCTCAAGAGACTAATGGCCCCTTGGTAGATGCAACACAATTCACTATGGGCATGCTTCATGATTTTTCTACACTCGGTTATACCATAGTTCAAGTCCCATCTCAAGAAGAGAGATACTTTGAAGAAGGTCAATCCTCTCAAGTAGATAGACAAGACCTTGAGGTAATCATGCAAGATCCTAAAACCATAGCCATATTTGACAAAATCCTTAGTGAGAACCAAGATCATTTTTTTCTCTTATTAGCCAAACAAGGAGCCAAATTACCCCAAGGTTTTGATCTATTGAATCTTAGAGAGCCCAATGAAACCCATGATGCTACAATGATGTTTCAAACCATGTAAATTGTGACCATGCCTATACCTAAACAAAAATCACAAGGAAGAACGAACAAGTCTTTTACTGCTCAATATGAGAATCCTCTTTATCAAAATCTAATAGCGGAAAGACCCATATCACCCCTCATGACTCCTATGGAGATCTATACAAACCAACAAGATACTCTACAATGACAAAATGAACTAGTGAAACAAGATGCTTTAGCTAGACCAAACACACATCAACCTCCTATCATAGCTCAAATGCCCCCATTGAATGTAAATGGAACATTGGCAACCCTATCATGAGACAGATTCCCACCAAACTACAATCTCTGAAACAATTATGTCGCCATGCAACAAGAGTCAAAACCAACACCCCCTCCCCTGACATCATCAAACCTCCATATTGTGAACCCAAAAAATGTCATGCAACCACAATATTCTTCCACACTCAACCTAACCTATCCCTATCATAGTCAACCATAACCATCACAAAACACATCTACCTATGTATCTCCACCACAAAGGTTCTATTCACCAACCTTTTTTAACACATTTCTCAATTAACCGCAAGCATCACAAAACACTTCTACTTATGTCCCTCTAGTAACATGATCATCCACACTCAACCTAACCAACACTTATCAAAACCCCCAACACTCCCAAATTCAAAACAACTATGTTCCTCTGCCACAACCAAACCCAACAAACTTTAGCTTTCCTCCACTAAATTCTTTCTTCACACAACCTCCACAATACCAATGACGGGATTCTTTTCCACAGCCATCACAAAGCCTACATACTTACCTAGCACCACCACCACCTCCCCAAAATCAAAACAACCAATCATATGACCCTTACAACACCAATGCTTATGACCTCCACTACGATCGCCCATATGGGCAACAACAACAACCTATAGTACAACAAGAGATGTTTCCAACACCTCCAACAACTATGGAGTTACAACTTGCAGAGGTTAAATGACAACTAGCTGATCTAACATTTGGCCACACCAAGAAAACCTTCTCTTTGGAAGATGTTTGTCCTTATCCATTTGATCGGTCATTACCCATGATCCCTTTTCCTCACAATTTTACTATTCCCAAGTTTGATAAATACAAAGGAAAAGGAGACCCAAAAGACCATCTTAGAGAATTCTATCTTGCTTGCTTTGAGATCTCATATAATGACACATATCTTATGCGTCTCTTTCGTCGCAGTCTTGGAGGTCAAGCTATAGAATGGTTCTCGCACCTACCCATGGGTATCAAATCTTTTAACAAGCTTGCTGAAAAATTTGCCACTCATTTCGCATACAACACAGAACATGACGTCTCCATGACCGATTTATGCAACAATAAACAAAAAAATGGGGAAACTCTCATCTCCTTCCTTTAATGATGGAGACAAATGGCTAGCAAATTCCCATAAAAATAGCTTGTGATTATGTTTGTGCAGAACCTCAATTAAGAGTTAGGTTTTCATTTACAAATACTTAGTGCTTCAACCTTCAACACAATTACCTATAAGGGCATCAACATTGAAAAGGCACTCATCGCTAAAGGATTGATCAAAATCTTCAAATAAACTAAAGACAATCCTCCTCAACAACAAACAAATGATAAACCCAAGTTTTGGAACAAAAACAAAAACATGGTCAATGATGGTGTGGTAGATTCCAAGCATGTCCAAGCACTACAAACACCCCTTCAAATTGTATCGAAACTGAGTCAACCTCTGCCTCAACAAAACCAACAACAACAAAGATAACCAACCCAATACCAACAACAAAGACAATAAGAGCGACCTTAACAAGATTACCCTCAACGTCAATTCACTCCCTTGGGAGAGCCTATAGAGACTGTTCTATAGAAAATTATCAACAATGGACTCCTCACATTACTTGATCCTCCCCCTTATGGGGAACCTATTTACAAAACTGCACGATACAAAGAAAATGAATTTTGTGAGTATCATAGATCTAAAGGACATCAAACCATAGGATGCATGAAACTCAAACATTTGCTCCAAAACTTTATTGATAGAGGACAAATCACATTTGATGACCCCCCTAAGCAAAACACAAACAAGGATCTCAAGATGTACAAGGAACCATTTCCTAACCATGGTCAAGGTCCACCTCAAGATAAAGGTAAAGGTGTTAACAAAGCTTCAACTTTCTATGACTCTATTGTGGGTCGTTTTGAAGAGAGTCGGGTGTCTACCCTCATAATCAAGGGCAAATCAATGGATTGCATTGCTACAACTCATCATGGTCATGTCACTATTTGTGGTCCCACACCGAGTCTCACATTTCAATCTAATTACAACCTTGTTGAACATCTAGGGAAAACCCCTGCATAGATCTCCATCTTGGACCTCCTACGATCGTCACCCACTGTATAAAGATGTGCTTGAGAAAGCCCTACAAGAGTCTTTGATTCCTAACAACATAGTGGTCAGCTATAATAGGTAACATTGCCTCACCCTACAACACGGTCTAATCTGAAAAGGGCCTTCCATCTCACAATCCATGTCATAATGATGCCCTTCACATTGAGATTGTCATCCATAACCATAAGATCAAACACATACTTATAGATGGTGGTGCTAGTCTCAATATCTATTCTCTAAAGTTACTCAAACAATTGGGATACTCTCAAGATCAAGTCAACAGTGATCAAAGTATTACAATCAAAGGGTATGATGATGTTGAATGCTAGTCAGAAGGTTTTATCCACTTGCCTATACAAGTAGGCCCTATCATTCTTGAAACTAGATGCCAAGTCCTTGACATTGAGCTACCCTACAACATTATCCTTGGACACCCATGGATTCATGCCATGAAATCTGTTCCCTCAATGTACCATTAGTCTCTCAAGTTCTCATTTAATGGTACAGAGATAACCATCCTTGGAGATCCTATTCTCTTCAAATTCTATCGCGTCTTGCAAGGCAGTTCTAAGAATTGCAACCAAGTGCCCAATAATGACAAAGCCATTGCATCCCCATTATATGTTGATTTTGAAAATCTAACAAAAGCCTCCGCACCTGAACCAAATCCTATTCCTATTCCTGATATCAAAGATAACACTCGTGATATAGACTTTAGAGAATATGATATCTCAAAATCTTGTTGTGTAGGGTAGATGCCTCTATCTCCTAAATCCTATGGCCAACCGCCCATAGCCAAAGCAACTAAGAAAGAAACTATTCCTCTCCCAACATCCCTAACACAATTCCAAGAGGGAAAATTATTGGCAGAGGAAACTATTGAAGACATCTCTCCTTGGCTCTACAAGGAGAAGGAACTTGTCTCAATACTAGTCAAGCAATATGGAAATGGCCTAAGAATTGTCAAAAACATGGGCTATAAAGGCAAAGGTGGCCTTGGGAAACATCATCAAGGAACAATGGAACCCATTGTTGTGCTAAAAAAGCTAGACAAAAAGGGGTTAGGTTATGGTAGGAAGGTACCACACACCTTGGACATCGAGGGTATTCTCGACAAGGTGGCACAAACTACTCTCGCCGATTTGACATCTAAAGAGGATATCATCGATGAATTTTCCCTCCATATGACTGACCTCTTCATAGAATCCTCCATATTCATGCTATCATCCATATCCTTCACATCCAACACAAACACCCAGAGTGTAACACTTGTCTACCCTGAACTTATTGATTGGGACCAACAAGGGGCCCCTGTTCTAGATGTATTTTAGAATGATGAAGCTATTGCTGAGTTCATGGGACTCTGGGATGATATCCCTCTTGGTGATCACAAAGCTAGTTTTGTAATGGAACTAGCTCAAACTACTTATTTTGGTGAGAATGCCAAATCCTCCAGTCACAAAAGTAAAAATAAAGAAAGATCTCTAGGTGAAAACCATGTTGTGGCACCTCTAGATCACAAAATAGTAAAAACAAAGGATGTATCCAATGGTGAAAACCTAATTGTGGCACCTGAGGATGGAGGATTTGACCTTCCCCTACCATCTAAGTATCAAAAGAAATCTTCTCTCTTAGATGAAGAATCTACCGAGATAAATATGGGCACAGAGCAAAATCCTAGAAAAACATTCCTAGCAACATCAATATTAGAGAAAGAACACAAGGATCTTACCAACTTCTGCTTGCAGTGCACCATCAACTTTGCATGGACTTATGCTGATATGCCAGGGTTAGACCCTAAGCTAGTAGTCCACTATCTCATAGTTGATCCAATAGTCAAACCAGTCAAGCAAAAGCTAAGGAAGATGCATCCAAAGATAGCTCTCTTAGTGAAAGTAAAAATACAAAAGTTGTTAGATGCTGAATTCATCAAGCCTATTGATTATTCAGAATGGGTATCAAACATTGTACCTATGTCTAAACTGAATGGGGGCATCCACATGTGTTTTGACTTCAGAGATCTTAACAAGGCATGTCCCAAAGATGACTTCCCATTACCAAACATTGATCTCATAGTAGACTTGACCGTTGCTCATGAAATGCTTTCTCTTATGGATGGATTCTCTGACTACAATTAGATAATGATAGCAGAAGAAGATCAACATAAAACAACTTTTACTTGTCCTTGGGGTAACTATTATTGGTGTGTCATGCCATTTGGTCTAAAGAATGCAAGGGCAACTTATCAAAGAGCAATGACAGTGATATTCCATGACCTCTTTCATCACATCATGGAGGACTATGTGGATGGCATACTAGCAAAATCTTCTCAGGTAGACCACATACAAGTTCTAGGATAGATCTTTGATAGGCTAGAAAAATACCAAGTGTGCCTCAATCCAAAGAAGTGTGTCTTTGGGGTAACATCAGGGAATCTATTGGGATACATTGTATCTTGTAGAGGTATCTAAGTAGACCCCGTAAAAGTCAAATCTATAGTGGAGATGCCTCCACCAAAGAACCTCAAAGCATTAAGGAACCTTCAAGGAAGGTTACAATCTATTAGGCATTTCATCTCATAGCTAGTAGATAAGTGTCAACCATTTCAACACTTTCTCCGAAAGGATATCTCATTTTAATGGGATGACAAGTGTCAAGCAACATTTGATCAACTCAAAGAGTATCTAGCTACACCTCCTATCTTGGTACCACCTATTGCTGATAAACCTTTGATATTATACATCTCAACTACAACAGCAGCCATAGGGGCCCTTCTAGCATATTTGATGAGTCAAGAAAAGAACATTCAATCTACTATATCAGTCAAACCTTGGTGGGTTATGAACTTAATTATTCACCTATGGAGAGAGCTTGTTTAGCATTAGTGTTTGCTTCCCAAAAGTTGTGGCATTATATGCTAAATCAACATACAAATCTCATAGAAAAAATTGATCCATTGAAGTATCTCCTAGCAAAAGCAGCTCTCACAGGTAGACTAGCTAAATGGGTCATGGTCCTTAGTGAGTTCGACATTGAGTATGTGGACCAAAAAGCAATCAAGGGACAAGCCCTCACCAACAACTAGCAGAAGCACCTATGATAGATATACATCCTATGGTATTTGACTTTTCAAATGAGAATATCTTCACTCTTTCTACCTCAATAATGTGGAAGTTGTAATTTGATGGTTCCTACACACAACATGGATCAAGGGCCGGCATCTTATTCATCATGCCTCAAAATGACTATAGTCCAAAGTCCTATCAGCTTGCATTTCCTTGTACCAATAACATAGCCGAATATGAATCTCTCCTCATAGGTCTTAACATAACAGTTCAATGGGACATCAAAGAACTACAAGTGTATGGCGACTCGCAACTAGTCATTTGACAAGTCACAGATGAGTACCAAACCAAGGATGAAAAGTTAGTCCCTTACAAGCAACTAGTGGATGCCTACAAACTACACTTTTTTAGCATCACTTTTGAGCAGATTCCTAGAGAACACAACAAAGCTACAAATTATATGGCTTCTATTGGGTCACTTATAGATATGCCTGCCAACACACAGAAATGTGATTTCTTGATTGAGCAATTGTTGATACCAGCTGTCGATGTTCCCACTATTGAAATCATCTGTAAACTTGTTGGTCCCAATTTCCCTTGGTACAAAGATATATATGACTACCTTAAAAATGGTACCTTTCCCATTGACCTATCCACAAACCAATGCAAAACCCTTTTCTGTTGATCCTCCCATTACATCATTCTGGGTGACACATTGTATTCCCAGAGTCTCGATGGTAACCTCTTATGATGTCTTAACGCGGAAGAAGTCGATGCCACCTTATGAGACATACACGAAGGTGTCTGCAGTACACATTCTACTAGACCTAATTTAGCTAAGAAGATACTCCACACAGGGTATTATTGGTCTACTATAGAACAAGATGCTTTATAGTTTGCTAAGAAGTATCTACAATGCCAACAGCATGGAGATTTGATTCACACACCAGCTCATGAATTACAACCTGTGACAACTCCATGGCCTTTTTCACTATGGGGTCTCGACCTCACAAGACAAATACACCCATCTTCCTCCAATGGCCATAAATTCATTATTACCGCCACTGAGTACTTCATGAAGTGGGTTGAAGCCATTCCCATGACCTATATCACTGGTAAGAAAATAGCCAAGTTTATCCTTAACTAGCTCATTTGCCGATATGGTATCCCTTAAGCCATTGTGACAGATAATGGGAGACCATTCAAGAACCAAGATGTTCATGCCTTGTGCACCCAATACAATATCCAACATCAATTTTCCACTCCCTATTATCCACAGAGTAACAACCAAGCTGAGGCTTCCAATAAAACCATTCTCAAAATCCTCAAGAAAACAGTCAATGAAGCTAGTTGTGATTGGCACCTACAACTCAACCCCACCCTATGGGCCTACCGCATTAGTATCAAAACACCAATTGGTGCCACACCCTATGCCTTGGTCTATGGATCTAAAGCCATCCTACCTATAGAGGTCAAGATCCCATCCCTCAAAGTTTCCATGCAGGACCCGATTGATGGAGAGGACTATCACACTTCCTGATTAGTTGAGCTAGAACTATTAGATGAAAAACACCTTGCCACACTTAATCATCTCCATGTTTATAAAAACCATCTCTAGTGTAACTACAACAAGAAGATCAAAGAAAGATAGTTTCAAGTTGGTGATCTTGTCCTAAAAGAGAATTAGAGAAATCAAGCAAATCAAGAAAAGAAGGGCAAGTTTGAGCCTAATTGGTTAGGTCCCTTTGTTATCACAACAACATATGGATCAGGAGCTTATACTTTAGCAACACCTGAAGGCATTCCTCTAGATGAGCCACTTAAAAGTGTTCATCTCAAGAAGTTCTTTGCTTGATCCTCAAAGTATCCATGTCAAAAAATAAAAAAATCAAAAAAATCAAAATCAAAAAACAATAAAAAAATCAAAAGCAAAAAACAAAAAAAAATCCATCCTATGGTGAAAACCTAGTAAACAGGTGCCTTGGATAAGTACCATAGTGAAAACCTAGCAAATAGGTGCTATGTGTAGAGTTAGCATCCATCATCTATCGAGTCTTGTTCATTCCATCCAACCATCACAATAAAACCATTGACCTTGTTTGCATTTCCATCTCCTTATCTAGAATAGCTTGGAAATTTGTCAATGTCCATCACCACTCATCCCATGTTAGTCAACCATTGTAACACCTCTACCAGAATGGGGGCAACTCTTTCCTTAACCTAGGTCTAAGAATGGATCCTTGTTTGTGGTTCACAAACACTTCAACCTTCAAAACAAAAGCGACAACACAAACACTTCCAACACACTTCACAACTTCAAACACAAACAAACAAAACAAAAACACAAACACCTCAAACAAAAACATCCTTACATTATCCTTTCAATAGATGACACCCTTTAATGGACACATGGTTCCTACAATAAGGCTGTTATCTACCCAACACTATCCTACAAACAAACACACCAGCCAGAACTACATGTCATCTCATCTCAATCTTAAAGTACCTTGATCTCGTTGATACAAGGTATGTAGATAGTCTGAAATACGAAGGCCGTATCCAGTACTCAGGTACATGAGATGTCATCATTTCCCCTACCTAAACTCAAACACCTTGACCCTTTCATCACTCTACCTAGAACTAAATATTATCATTTCATCTTTCATCGTAATGCGCCTTGATCCCGTGGAGACAGGGTATGTAGGTAGTCTGGAATACGAAGGATGTATCTAGTACTCAGGCACATACGATTCATCATTCTTCACCCATCTCAATCCAGTCACACTCCATCTTTCTAGTCTTTCATTTATCAAAATCCATTCACCTCGACTTGACTAACTCAAGTAGAAAAACAACAAACAAATGCATCCTTTCAAAGAAAAATCCCTTAACAAACCTGAAGCAAAGAAACCTACTTGCAGAGTCATATGCTATCCTACATATCGATTGCCAACATTTGCTACATTAATCTAAACCAAGAAATAGGTCAACAAACTTGTCTTATATAGAATGTTCCATGATTGAAACCAGACTAAACATCTTGTATGACATGTTGCATTTCTTGAAACTAGACATTATCTTTTCAACAGATAACACCCTTTAACAGACACATTGTTCCTACGATAAGGCTATTATCTACCCAACCAATCCAATCTATCCTGAGCAACCTCTTTGGCAAGAGAATATGTTGACTATATGTTTACTTTGTTAGTCAGTCAATTTACTTTTTGGTTTATCTTTTTTTTCCTTTTTCCATTATCTATTCAAGACTACCTTGATTTATCTATAATCTTGGTATGTTACAATGCAGTATGGAATGGGGGCATAATCATTGCTTTTGTGTGCCATGTTTGAGGAATGATCTTTAGTATCTTTCTTAGTAGCATATTTATCTTGTGTGTGTTACAACCTAGCATCTTACATATTAATATTCTTCCTATATTTATGTATTGAAGTTTATTTTAAGACTATGGCTCATTTACATGTCAAACAAGGTTATATGATGTCTAAGGGATCTAAGTTCAAACTGCTTGCTTGCAGAGTCAATGTCCATGCACTCAGATCTCACAGCACCTTGGTCATTTATACCTTGGTGGTGAACTATCCATGTGCTATATCAAAAATAAGGATTGCTCTTTATAAACATTTGTGAAACCATTGCAACAAGCTCAACCATTTCCCATCCATGGCCTCATATAGCATTTCCTGCAAAGATCAATCAACAGTCTTTTTTTAATCTTTCTTCTCTTCTATCTCCATAATCTTCTATCTCTCATTCTGTCTAATGCATATTTGCAAAACCATAGGCTAGATATCACATGTCATGCATCTATAAGCACCATCATACAACTATGGTATCATCATGTCATCATCATGTCATCATATATTATACATCTATAAGCATATAACATCATCGCATGAATACATAATCATAAGTACATGTCATCACATCCATAGCATATACAAGTGCATCACAAAAAAAAAAGGCATGAACATTAGTGAGTATAAAATTAGCGAGTCATCACATATAATCATGTGTCTGGTCATCATAATACAAAATGTCCATGTATACATCAAAGTGTACATCAATATACATAAAAAATACATATGTACAAACCAAAAGTAGATCGGATGCATGCAGGCATCAATCACTATATATAAAGTGTGTCAAATATACAATGTCCATCATGATACAAAAAAATGATACAATGTACAAAATCCATGCTCTAATGGGTAGAGCTACCCTCCTACTACGACCCCTAGCCTCCACCTGCACTCGGTGAAGGTCCCCTTGCTGGTCCTTCTCCACCTGGTGGCACAACGGGTCCTCTCACTGAAGAAATTGATTGTCCTATCTTGCGAGACATAGATGCCCCTGACCTGCTCCGCTCTTGGTAGCTTGGTGCCTATTGAGCTGCTGACACCGCCCCAACGTAGAGACCCCTGTAATACTTGGCCTCTCTGCCTACTGACATGAGCTCTCCCTGTACATGGATGAGGTCTCTGTTCAATGTCCTCTAGTTAGAACCCAAGGCACGACGTGCCTCATCTATCTCCCACCTAACCCTCTATAGGGTGGCCTCTGCTGTCAAATGCAGTTGGACTGTTGCGTCCCTCTCTAGTGTCAACTAGGCATTCTACCCATCATCTACTAGTGCTGCTTGCACTACTGCTAATGCTACCTACACCTGTACTAATGCTTGCACATGTGCCTGTGCCTACACCTCAACCTGCCTAGCCTCTGCCTAGGTTGCATCCCTATCCCTTTGCATGCGGACCATCCATAGCTCCAGACGAGTCCTCTGTGTAATCTCCTCTTGCAATAGTCTTTGCGTCTGCTGTAGTGGAGTCTCTATTGGCAGTGGCCCCCACTATCCTCCTACCTCTGCCATCAACACATCCTCTGCTTCCTCTCCATCTCCTCCTACCTGTCTCTGTGCTATAGCCTGCTATTAGGTCTCTCTCTTGGCCCTCACCTTTGCCCCAAGCACGGTGACCTCTCCTACTACATCCACTGCTCTGAGTCTCGTCAGGCACATTGGCCTTTGTACCTACTAGTATGTGTCATAATTTGGTAATGTTCCTGGGTTGACTGGCCCCCTAATCTAATCCCAGATCACTAGGACAAGTGTTTGTAAATTTGCAAGCACTATATCTAGTACAATCTCTAGACCCCAGTCATCTACCTCCCTCCAGGTCCGCGCAAACATGGCCTCACCAACAAGCAATTCTTGGACAATGCCAAACTATCTAAGTACCCTCTCTGGAAGGTATTGCTTAATAGTATCTATCTGTCTACCAAACAAATATTGGGGCTGCCTGCAATAGACCAACTCCTGGTGTTCATCCTCCCATATCTCACAATCCAACCATGGACACCACACAAAGATGTCCATCTCGTCAAGCTGCCTCCACTAGTAGCTCATGGAGCCCATCCATTGATGTGTGGTCATGCCCTCATATAAAAATGCATATGGCTCACTGTGCTCTCTGTGATGCTATGAGATGGGACTAATAACTTGGATGTGCTCCCAAGCCCATACCTGAAGCAGTGTCACCCCTACGGATAAACTGCTACCACCTCTGTAAATGCAATAATGTAAATCATGGTACAACTACCCAAGGATACAATATCCCCAAGCATATCTAATCCCATTTGTGAACATACTAGATAGCACTATCCCCCATCCAACTAAAAATCCTCTGGAGCATCTATCTGGACACAAGAATCAGCCGATCAGTGACACAACAATCCATCTAATCTGATCACACAATCCCCACACTCGGGTCCATCGGATCTCCCGATCTTGCACACCTAGATCATCTATCATGAAGACCTCTCACATGTAGGCCTCCCCTCGCTCGGTGTCATAATCCACCTGGACTCCCTCAATGTGAACCCATAAGATGCATCGAACATCTTCAAGGGTAACCGTGGCCTCCCCTGTCAGAAAGTGTAAAGAAGAAGTCTCACTATAATAGTACTCTACAACAGCTATCAACAGAGCCAAGTTCACCCTAACGGGTGTTAGATGTGCTACATGCCATAGTCCCATGATCTCCAAGAAGAGCTCCTCATCCTGGCTTAGTTGAATGACTAGGTCAGCTATCAAAAAATGCCACTCTCATGATTGCAGTGGTGGTAAGCTAATCTGCACCCATGACGACCACTTGTTGAAAACATTACAAAATCAACCATGCTCCTATGCCACTAACACTACAAAAACTTACCTAAGTCAACCCTAGTCAACCTTGGACTAAGCCAAACACACTTTTTTGTAAACTTACCTAGAACGACCTTACTTAAAACCAAAAGTGCTTGGATTTTCCCCAAGGTGCTTTACTGTTTGACCAAAGGTGCTTTACCACTTAGCAATAGCGCTACACTTTTTTAAAGACTAGGCGTTGAGATTTTTATGTAGTCGATGGATCGTGATACCTAAAGCGCTTTACTGCTATGACAAAAACACTGAGTTTTTCTACCTAACATGCCAAAAGTGTCACCCTGCCTTACCAGATGTGCTTAACTGCACTACCAAGAGCATTGTGGCATTTCCAACAGTGTTGCGATGCGTTCATTTAAACCAAAAGCGCTGATATTTTTCACAAGGCACTTAGCTTCGTGCCATAGGTGCTGAGATGCACCAAAGGCGCTTGACCTTCCTACCAAATGCACTAAGCCCAAGCTCAGTGCCTTTGGTTAAATTTTTCAAACCCTAAAAATGGGCTAAAAAAATGTGAAAACAAGAACGAATTTTAATCACTTACTGCTCTTGGTGCGCCAGCTAGTCTCCTGTACATCCTAACGCGCTCCACCAAGTGCCTAGATACTAGAATTAGCATCTCTGAAAGCTAATCTAACCCTAAGAAATGAGTGAGCAAACTACAAGCTCTAATTTTAACAACTCTAAGTGTGAAAATGAGGTATGTTGACCCCTTGGGACCTATTTATAGTGTCCCTTCATTTTTTCTTCCCACCCCATGCTATTTTCTACATCATAACACAATCTTCTAGTCGAGCGTCAACCCAGTCTTTTCTATCGCTTCCCTATCTTTCCTCTCAAGGGGGCATCCGACACTAGCTATAGAAGGGCAGCTAGCTACACTAGGGCATCAAAAATTGTATCTGTCTTCAACAATTGTTTTCTTTGAAGCAACGCTATAAACTGCATTGCATCAAAGAGGGGCATAATGTAGATACCTAAAATGACTAGGTCTTCGAATCACTTGCATTTCATCTAATCTGTCAAATCACCTACATTTAAAACGTTAATTAAATAATCTAATTATTTAATTAATTTCATCTAATTCTTCCAAAACTCCTAAAAATCAACATTAATTAAATAAATTCTTTTTATTTAATTAATTAAATTAAATTCCTTCTTATTCTTCATAAATTAAATAATTTTTATTATTTAATTGAATCATTATCCCTTTTCAAATTTCAAATCTACATTAATTAAATAAATTCAAATATTTAATTAATTCATAAAAAAATTCTCTCTTATCTACAATTAAATAATTTACATTATTTAATTAAGTCAAATTGCTCTTCCAAATTTAAATAAATCATGCAAATTTATTTAAATTGTCTCAATCCTCTAAAAATAAATAAAATAAAATATTTTATTTATAAATATTCACATCTTATCTATTTCCTCAATCATGCACAATCAATTAAATAATTTTATTTATTTAATTTCAATTATCTTTCCAATTCCTCTAAGAATATCATGTTAACTCATTCACAATCAGTCTTTTTTTAGAACTCTAAAAAAGGCAAAACTAAATTTAGGTTAATTGGCTTTAATTTATCTTGTTTTCATCAACTCATGAATTAGAAGAAAAAACATTCTAATTTATGAATTTAAATCCTATCTTTAGTCAAAAAATCAATTATCTTAATAAAAATATCCTTTTGGAGTGACACATGTCGTGTGCACATTCATCATGAATTCTAGATTTATCTCCTTCATTGATTCTATTGAATTTTCTGGACCATTGATCGATCTTTATTGAAACCTATATAAACCCCCCTCATTTCCTTCACAAATCCTTTTCGATCATTTATTCTCAGGCATTCCTTAACAATGAATTGAGCATACATCGCATTGTTGAGCACCTTACGATCTTTTGACATTGATCTTTTGAGCATGAATACACATACATTCTCTTGTTGTAAACATGGTTTCACAACGTTATTGAGCAATCCACATTCATACAAAGAGAACTATACAATCTAGGTGAAGGCTTTCTTGTTTGGTTATTTGATTTATTCATTGATATTTTCTTTTACTTAGATCAATCTCTTTATGTTATGGGTAATTGAGTTGTTATTATCATTGCTTTTATGATCTTATTATTTAACCTCTTGATTTTCCTATACACAGATCTTATATCTGGAGCTAGTTTGCCTAACAAAGCAACACATAGAATGACACCAACAGAGAATGAAGAATTGAATAGACAGATACAAGATTTGTTGAGGAAAGGTTTGATCAAAGAAAGTATGAGTCCTTGTGCAGTACCTACCATGCTAGCATCAAAGAAGAATGGAGAAGGGAGGATGTGTACAAACTCTAGAGCAATCAACAAGATCATAGTTAAGTATAGATTTCCATTGCCTAGGATGGATGACATAATGAATTGTTTGAGTGGAGTAAAATATTTTATAAAGATAAAATTGAAAAGTGGATACCATCATATTAGAATCAGAGAAGGAGATGAATGGAAGACTGCTTTTAAGACAAATGAAGGATTGTATGAGTGGTTAGTGATGCCTTTTGGACTGACTAATGCACCAAGTACTTTCGTGACATTGATGAATGAAGTTTTGAAGAAATTCTTGGGTAAGTTTGTTATTGTATATTTGGATGATATTCTAATTTTTAGTAAGATAAAAGAACATTTGTGGCACCTGAGACAAGTATTGCAGAGGTTGAGAAAAGAGAAATTGTTGATAAACATCAAGAAGTGTAGTTTCATGAAGGAAGAATTGGTATACTTGGGATTTGTTATTTTTGTGTAAGGATTGAAGATGGACACTGAGAAAGTTAGAGCAATTTTGAGTGGCCTACACCTGAGAGCATTGGAGAAGTAAGACCATTTCATGGATTAGCTAGTTTCTACCAAAAGTTCATCAGAAATTTTAGTTCAGTGTGTAACCCTATGATAGAGACAATGAGAGGTGATAGAAAGGGCTTTAAGTGGACATCATGAGTAGATAAGAGTTTTGAATTATTGAAGCAAAAAGTGACAGAACAGCTAGTATTAGCATTACCAGATTTCAACAAAGTATTTCAATTAGATTGTGATGGAAGCGGAAATGCTATAGGAGCAGTGTTAAGTCAAGAAGGGGGACCTGTAGCATATTTTAATGAGAAGTTGAATGGTGCAGGGAAGAGATATTCAATTTATGATCAAGATTTCTATGCCATAATTGAAGCCTTGAAGAAGTGGAGACATTATTTGTTGCCTAAGGAGTTTGTGTTGTATACAAATCATCAAGCTCAATCAATATTTGAATAGTCAAGGAAAGTTGAAATAGAGACATATGAGATGTGTAGAGTTAATGCAAAGTTACACTTTTGTACTGAAGCATAGGAGTGGAAAATCAAACAAAGTTGTAGATGCATTGAGTAGGAGAAGGAATATTCTGACAAAGATTAGAGTTGAGTGTTAGGTTTTGAGGAGTTGAAGAACATGTATGAGGAAGATCTTGATTTTGCATAACCTTGGAAAGCATGTAATGAATCTATTGTGATAGAAAGAACTAAGTGGTTGGATTATTTCATTCAGGAGGATATGTTATTCAAAGGAAATCAGTTATGCATACTTAGGAGTTCAATGAGAGATAATCTAATAAAAGAGAAGCACAGTTGGTGCAGGAGCACCCCTACAAGATAGGATATAGGTTCATTGTCCGCATGATAGGACATTAGTCTATTTTTAGCATGTTTGACTTCATAATGTAATAAGGTCCATTGGACCAATGCATATGTATTAGATCAGCCTAGGAGAGTGTGCAGGCAGTTAGAGCTCGTGATCAGGTAGAATGAACTGTCCTCTCCCAGCCGTTTGGAAGCTCCCAGCCACTGGGAACCGAGTTGGTAGTACTCGTAGGATATTGCTATAAATAACTCAGATCAGTTAGGGTTTGAGATAATATCAAAGAGAGTAGTAGTTATGTTATGTTGTACTGGTGATTGAGTGAGATCTAGAGATCAGTCCAGACATTGTGAAACATTGTTGTTCGATAGCATTGTAGAAACAGGACATTTGTGTTTCATCTAAATAAGATCTCATCAATTGCATTATCTGGTTTATCAGCTGTTTATGTTTTGATTTCTGTTTAGATTACAGGTTAATGGATTCTTTCAACCCTTCCACCGGTTGATTCTGTGAATCGGTGGAATGGTCATGCATGTTAGTTTAGGTTGTATTTTAGTTTTCTGTTTATGCATTTCATTATGTGGGAGATCGATTGGTAGCATGCTGTGAATCAACCTAGCATCCTCATGTGCTAGGATTTAGGAAGATAAACTGTTAAGTTTTGATCTGAAGGTGATCTAGCCTGATCATCATGTTTTCTTTGTAAAATTGTGCGGTTCTGTGAGTTTGCATGCAGCTGACGGATATACAGGGATCTGCATGTGCTTTTCCAGATGGAGTGAATCGTATCGTCATCTACGAGTATATCGCTATCCGGATCGGGTTATGAAGCTGACGAAGACTGTATGTTTCAAGTGCATCAGGATGATGTAGGTTGGATATATACTCAGTGTATATATCATCGTCAGGATCATCTTTCGTGTGTATCCATCATCCGCATATCGCTATCGCATGCAGGAGTGAAAGTTCACTTTTTGGCTAAGGACCGGAAAGGTCATCATCAGGATATTGAAAAGATCACCGGATATTCATTATCATGTTGCGGAGGATATAAGTGTCTTATATCCTGTTGACATCATCATCAGGTGCATTGACATCATCATCGGGTGCAAGTGACATCATCGTCATCAGGATATTGCGAATATCACCCTATGCAAGTTTATCCTGCTGTCGCTAAGTGTTTTGGCATCAGCGTAAGTCATCGGCATAAAGTTTGGTTAACATCATCAGGATGTTTCAATATGACCTGATAAGTCATATCCTGATGCTGTTTGTTTAAAGAAGGTCGATATCAGGGTGACGTAAGCATCAGGTGCATAAGGAATAATGTCATCAGGATATATGGGAGGAACCAGATATTTTATATCCTGTTGATGAAGCTGATAGTCGAACATCATGATGCTGCTGATAGGCGAAAGGCGAAAGGCGATAAGGAAGTGAACAGTAGTTAGCAGGAGGATATTTCATGCCTCTTCGAAATATGATGATGCTGTCTGTGTTAGCAAGAAATATGATGATGATGATAAGCCGATAGGTATTACATACTGCATGTCCTAGATTTTAACATGTTGGTTGTGTTAATGACTCCTCCTTCCCATTTGTAAGCTTCTGTTGCGTTTCCTCTACATCATAGTGGTATCAGAGCAAAGGAAGGATCTTCTAGAAAAGATCAGGATATAGCAGGATGTCAGGTGAAGAAGGAACATCTGAGATTCTGGCAAGGATGACCAACGTTGAGTTGGCAGTTTTGGTAAAGAAACAGATTGCAGAGAGCAAGGCCGTGAAGGCTCAGAATCAGGAATTGAAGGATGAGTTAGAGAAGTTGAGGAACAGAGCAGGTTCTGGTAGAGAAGAAGATAGGGAAGAAGAAGAGATCCCTAGTTGGAACGAGGAGGTCGTTCCTGCAGACCAGAGACCACTGTTGAACGCCCTCAAGGCCATGGAGAGGAGAACCATGGATGTGAAATTGGATTTGCTAGTGTTTACAGGAAAGATGGAACCTGATTCAGTGATGGAGTGGATAGACTCCTTGAACAATTTCTTTGAAACGGAGGAGATACCAGAACAATAGAGGGTGAGAATAGCCCAGTCAAAAATGAAAGAAGCTGCCTTGACATGGTGGAATTTCGTCCAAGATGATAGAGTACAGGAAGGAAAGCGTAGAGTCACTACATGGAAGAAAATGATGGCATTAGTAAAGGAAGCTTATGTCCCATTGGATTACAGTATCCAATTACACAAGAGGAAGCAAAACCTGAAGCAGAAGGAGCTAGATGTCAGCTCATATACAGAAGAATTCATGAAACTTTGTATGAAAACAAAGGTAAAGGAAAGTGAAGAAGAGAAGGTAGCCAGATACCTTAATGGATTGAGGTTCAACATTCAGGAAGATTTAAGTCTGCATAATCCAGATACAGTTCAGAAATGCTTTCAGTTGGCATTGAAAGTGGAAGAGAAGTTAAAGAGAAAACAAGAACAACACAATAGAGGAAGAGGAAGACAACAAAGGGGTGGAAGAGGTCCTTTTAGAGGTAGAGGACATGGACATGGCTATCAAGGAGAATCCAGTCATGACAATAGTAAGGGAAATAATAGTCAGAACCAGAGGGAAAATTATAGTCAGCAAGGAAACTTCAGAGGTAGAAGACCTTTCAGAGGAAGATCCCAGGGCAGAGGATCCATCAAATGTTATAACTGTAACAAAGAAGGCCATATAGCCAGCAGATGTCCAGAAAAGGCCACAAGCTCAACAGGAGAAAGGAGAACAAATCTAATCCAAGAACCTGATAATCAAAGTATGACAGGCTCTAATTCTTTTCAGAGTGTGAATGCTCTTGATAATTATGGATACCCAGAAAGTGGAGAGTCTCTAATGATGAGAAGAATAGTGACTACCATGAAGGTACCTGACAAAGAATCCCCTCAAAGAAAGTCTCTTTTCAGGACTATTTGCAAAGCAGGAGGTAAGGCATGTAAAGTTTTGATTGATTTTGGTTCTACTGAAAATTTTGTGTCTGAAGAAATGGTGACAAAGCTTAAGCTTAGGAGATTACCTCACCCATCCCCATACAAAATCTCATGGCTTACCCAAGGTCAGCAGACAATTGTAGAAGAGCAGGCTTGGGTAGAATTTCAGATTGGAGCATATAAGGATAAGTTGTTGTTTGACATTACCACGATGGATGCTTGCAATCTTTTATTTGGTAGACCATGGCAGTATGATTTGAAGGCACAACATGATGGTATTAGAAACACCTATACAATCACTAAAGATGGTAAGGTTATAAAGTTACTACCATTGACGGAGAAGGAGGAGAAATCTAAAGGAAAAGAGGTGAAGGTAATGCTGATGGAAGGTAAACAGTTCATGAAAGAAGTAGCAGCAGAAGGTGCAGTTGCATATGCCCTAATCCCATGTATGAGGGTGAATAAAGAACAGCAGCAAGAAGTCAAGGAAGAGAAAAAGCAAAGGTTCATAGACCCAACTATCCAAGAGCTATTGGATAAGTACAAAGGTATCATCTCAGAGGGAATGCCGAGATCCCTACCACCTGTCAGGGATATTAGTCACTGCATAGACTTAATTCCAGGGTCAACACTTCCAAACAAAGCAGCCTATAAGCTAACTCCAGAACAGAATGTAGAAGTAGCCAGACAAATTGAAGAATTATTGGATTCAGGTCTGATTGGGAAAAGTTTAAGTCCATGTGTAGTACCAGCTGTACTAGCACCAAAGAAGGAAGGTACTTGGAGGCTTTGCATAGATTCTAGAGCTATTAACAAGATCACAATCAGGTATAGGTTTCCAATCCCTAGGATAGAGGATTTACTTGACTATTTGGGAGGTGCTAAGTATTTTACAAAAATAGATCTAAAGAGTGGATATCATCAGATCAGGATTAGGCCAGGAGATGAATGGAAAACAGCATTCAAAACTAATGAAGGGTTATATGAGTGGAAGGTTATGCCTTTTGGTTTATCTAATGCACCTAGTACTTTTATGAGGTTGATGAATGAGGTTTTGAAAGAGTTCATTGGTAAGTTTGTCATAGTATATCTAGATGACATTCTGATTTTCAGCAACACAAAAGAAGAACATCTCAGACACATAGATTTGGTTCTTAAGAGGTTACATGAAGAGCAGCTGATGATAAATTTAGACAAGTGTTTGTTCATGCAAGAGGAGATCACATATTTGGGTTTTGTCATTTCACAAGGAAAGTTACAAATGGGTAAGTGCCATATTGTCTTGGCCAACCCCAAAGACTATGAATGATGTCAGAAGTTTCCATGGGTTAGCAACCTTCTACAGGAAGTTTATAAGAGGGTTTAGTCATATTTGTGCACCCATGCTTGATACCATCAAAGGAGGACAGAAGTGCAGATTTGTTTGGACTCAAAGAGCAGATGATTCTTTTGAAACATTGAAGAAGAAGGTGGCATAGCAGCCAGTCCTTGCACTTCCAGACTTTAACAAAATCTTTCAGGTGTAATGTGATGCCAATCACATGGCCATTGGAGCAGTACTCAGCCAAGAAGGTAGACCTATTGCATTTTTCAGTGAGAAGCTCAATGATGCTAAAAAGAGGTATTCCTCATATGATTTGGAAATGTATGCTTTAGTCCAGTCACTCAAGAAATGGAGGCATTACTTGATGCCAAAGGAATTCATAGTATTCACAGATAACCAGGCTCTGAGTTTCATAAACAGCCAGGAAAAGCTGAACCACAGACACATGAAATGGGTAGAAACCTTACAAGCGTTTACTTTTACATTGAAGCATAAGAAAGGAGTCAAGAATAAAGTTGCAGATGCTTTGAGCAGGAGAGTTCTAACAGTCAATGTATGTGATTTAACTCCATACAAGTCTTATCCAGATGCAGATCAGGAACTCCTACAGGATACAGTCCATGATAACATTCCCAAGCATGATCCTCCACAGTTGCAGAAGGTTTTGGACACCAGAGTGGTCAAACAGACCCGGAACAAACAGTACTTGGAGTATCTAGTCTCTTGGAAGGGAAAACCTAATTCTGAAGCAGTCTGGATGACTAAAGAGCAGATCCAGAAACATGGTGCAGATCTTCATACTCTCATCTCAAGTCGACTTGAGATTTCTTCTTCTGGGGAGTATGGTGCAGGAGCACCCCTACAAGACAGGATATAGGTTCATTGTCCGCATGACAGGACATTAGTCTATTTTTAGCATGTTTGACTTCATAATGTAATAAGGTCCATTGGACCAATGCATATGTATTAGATCAGCCTAGGAGAGTGTGCAGGTAGTTAGAGCTCGTGATCAGGTAGAATGAGCTATCCTCTCCCAGCCGTTTGGAAGCTCCCAGCCGCTGGGAACCGAGTTGGTAGTACTCGTAGGATATTGCTATAAATAACTCAGATCAGTTAGGGTTTGAGATAATATCAAAGAGAGTAGTAGTTATGTTATGTTGTACTGGTGATTGAGTGAGATCCAGAGATCAGTCCAGACATTGTGAAACATTGTTGTTCGATAGTATTGTAGAAACAGGACATTTGTGTTTCATCTAAATAAGATCTCATCAATTGCATTATCTAGTTTATCAGCTGTTTATGTTTTGATTTCTGTTCTGATTACAGGTTAATGGATTCTTTCAACCCTTCCACCGGTTGATTCTATGAATCGGTGGAATGGTCATGCATGTTAGTTTAGGTTGTATTTTAGTTTTCCGTTTATGCATTTCATTGTGTGGGAGATCGATTGGTAGCATGCTGTGAATCAACCTAGCATCCTCATGTGCTAGGATTTAGGAAGATAAACTGTTAAGTTTTGATCTGAAGGTGATCCGGCCCGATCATCATGTTTTCTTTGTAAAATTGTGCGGTTCTGTGAGTTTGCATGCAGCTGATGGATATACAGGGATCTGCATGTGCTTTTCCAGACGGAGTGAATCGTATCGTCATCTACGAGTATATCGCTATCTGGATCAGGTTATGAAGCTGACGAAGACTGTATGTTTCAAGTGCATCAGGATGATGTAGGTTGGATATATACTCAGTGTATATATCATCGTCAGGATCATCTTTCGTGTGTATCCATCATCCGCATATCGCTATCGCATGCAGGAGTGAAAGTTCACTTTTTGGCTAAGGACCGGAAAGGTCATCATCAGGATATTGAAAAGATCACCGGATATTCATTATCATGTTGCGGAGGATATAAGTGTCTTATATCCTGTTGACATCATCATCAGGTGCATTGACATCATCATCGGGTTCAAGTGATGTCATCGTCATCAGGATATTGCGAATATCACCCTATGCAAGTTTATCCTGCTGTCGCTAAGTGTTTTGGCATCGGCGTAAGTCATCGGCATAAAGTCTGGTTAACATCATCAGGATGTTTCAATATGACCTGATAAGTCATATCCTGATGCTGTTTGTTTAAAGAAGGTCGATATCAGGGTGACGTAAGCATCAGGTGCATAAGGAATAACGTCATCAGGATATATGGGAGGAACCGGATATTTTATATCCTGCTGATGAAGCTGATAGTCGAACATCATGATGCTGCTGACAGGCGAAAGGCAAAAGGCGATAAGGAAGTGAACAGTAGTTAGCAGGAGGATATTTCATGCCTCTTCGAAATATGATGATGCTGTCTGTGTTAGCAAGAAATATGATGATGATGATAAGCCGATAGGTATTACATACTGCATGTCCCGGATTTTAACATGCTGGTTGTGTTAATGACTCCTCCTTCCCATTTGTAAGCTTCTGTTGCGTTTCCTCTGCATAAATAGTGGTGGATTGGTAGGGCATTTTGGAATTGATAAGATAGTGGATTTGGTGAGTGAAAATTACTTTTGGCTTAGTTATATAAGGAAGTTAGAAAGTTTGTGTAGAGTTGTAGAGCATGTCAAGTTTCAAAAGGAAGTAGTCAAAATATTGGGTTGTACAAATCTTTGATAGTATCAGAGAGACCTTGGGAAGACATAAGCATGGATTTCATATTGGGATTGCTAAAGAAACAAAGAGGACATGATTCTATATTTGTAGTAGTGGATAGATTTTCAAAGATGGCACATTTCATGCCTTGTAAGAAGACAATTGATGCAGTACATGTGGCTTACCTATTTTCAAAGAGATTGTGAGATTGCATGGATTACCTAAAACCATAATTTCATACAAAGATACAAGATTCATTGGATACTTTTGGAGGACACTTTGGAAGAAGATAAAGACAGTCCTAAAATTTAGTTCAACATTTCATCCACAGACAGAGGTAGTAAATAGGAGTTTGGGCAACTTGTTAAGATGTTTGGTTGGAGAGAAGACATGAAATTGGGATTTAATTCTATAACAAGCAGAGTTTGCATTTAATAATTTAGTGAATTGGAGCACATGAAAGACACCATTTGAGATTGTGACAGGAACTAACCCTAGAGGAGTAGCAAAATTAAGAGATATTAGCAAGGAGGATAATAGGAGTGCATAGATAGAAGAATTTGTAGGACACATGGAGATAGTACATAATTAAGTTAAAAAACATTTGGAGGAGATGAACAGTAAGTGTAAGGAACAAGCAAATGAGAAGAGAAGACACATAATTTTTAGTTGGAGATGAAGTGTGGTTATCTAAGAAAAGAAAGATTTCTAGTAGGGACATATAACAAGTTGAAGATGAAGAAGTTTGGACCATGTAGGATACTCAAAAAGTTTGATTCAGGAAATGCATATGAAGTAGAGCTACTGGAGACATTGGGCATATCACCTATTTTCAACATTGTAGGTCCCTATATTAGTATCATGAAGCAGAATTCAGTGACAAAATTAAAGAGCACTTGAAGAAGAAGTTACCACAACAAGTACTAGAGAAGATTGAAGACATCTTGGACAACAGAATTGGATGCAGCACCAGAGGAAAGCAATACAAGGAATATTTGGTAAAGTCGAAAGGTAGACTGGATTTCTCAAGCTGAGGTGGACCATCTTGGTTCTCCTCTAGTCCCAATAAAGTGAGGGACTCACTTTTTCAAAAAACCCAAGTGTTTGATGCAAGAGCATCCATGGTTCAAGAGCAATCTTGCATCAACCAAAAATATTTGCATTTCATTTTGTTTCTTTCATTTTCCCAATTTAGTATAGTCAGTTTAGTTAGTAGTAGTTCTGCATTTTGGTCTGCATTTTGCTACAACTTCATTTCAAACCTTGTGGAGTTGGACTTAGCATCTAGACATCTTCATGCACATCATATCTAAAATTTAGATAATTTGGATCAGTTTCCAGAAAGATATCGCTATCAAAAGACCAACTATTTTCTTAGAGCAAAGCATTCTAACAGTCTCAGACAATCAGCTGAAGGAGAAGACTTGCAAATTATTGCCATGGCTTGTGGAGCTAAAAGCAGATCATTCAAGGAACTTTGAGATGTGGCTGACCTTCCCTATGACCCGCACAATGATTCATTCACTTGTGGGGAATTCCCATATGTTTAGGTCTGACCTATCCGTGTACACACGTTACATCTCTTTCATTGGAGTTTGTAATCTATTTGGCTGATGGAGGAATCTTGTGATCTGAAGATAATATATAATCATGTAATAGATGCCTAGGAAAGTAGTGAATCATAATATGAAGTTTTAGATTTAGCATTTTGTTCTGTAAGGCACTTCAAAGCTATATCTTGTGCATATACTGTAACTGAAGAATTAGGCATGTGAGCCCTAATTTGTAAGTCCGCATGTTACTGACATGTTTGTATTTTGAATCTTTGATATACTGAATGATTGAGTCTACATTTTTCCTTCTATAATCGAGTTGCTTCCGTTGTGTTTACTCTTGCTGCATGGCCTGAACTGTTCATTTTATGGACCCTCCTAACTGTGACTGCACCAAATCCACACACAGATCAAGAAGAGAACAAATCCTCTTTAAAAGAAAACTCATTTAAGGAGAAGTCTACTTGTGCATATTGCAAGAGGAATAGACATGAAGAACATTCTTGTTATAAGAAGGATATTGATGAACTAAAACATATTCTTAAGAAAAAATATTAGTCTACCTTCTAGAATGTCTAAGTTTGCTTCTTTGTCTTCACATTCTAAAGAACCAAAATCTAATAAGGAAAAAGGCCATGCAAGTTTTGCTTCTGAGTCATAGAAAAATAAGGGTAAATCTCTTTATGTTTCTATAGGTCTTTTATTGAAGGGAGACTTCTCAATTCTGGAGCTTCTCACCATATGGATTCTTCACAGTCCATGTTTTCTTCTTTTGAGCCTTGTGTTATGCCACCTATTTTTATGAGAAACAATACTTACATGAACGTAATTGGGAGGGAATCCATTGATATTGGGGATGGCACTTTCAATGATGTTTTGTGTGTACCTCATTTGACAAATAATCTTCTTTCCATTTATCTCATCACCCATGGTGGAGCAAGGAAGACTGTAGAATTTACACCTGATTCAGTTGTCATTCGAGACTTGGAGAGTGGAGAGACTGTCGCTATTGGGATGGTTGATCATGCATCTTGGTTATACTCTTTTTTAGACTTTGCACCTGATGACGGCTCTAATCCTTCGGGTATTGATCACACTCCTTGTGTGTCCTTTGATTTTGAGGAGAATTTTGGTTACTTGACCCCGATTATTCTCACATTTGATCTAGTTCTTGAGCCTTGTATTTCTTCTCCTCGCCTTTCTTGTTCTAAGCTCAGCATTGTAGTGATGCAGAAGGTTCACATTGGTCTTCTAGAGATAGTTCCTTGGGACACATTTCTACTAGACATCTCATCTTTGTTTGTAGAATCCCACATTTCAGATTTGGGAGACACTATTGATTGCATTCATCTTCTCCTTGATGGAGTTGATTCTTCTTCAGATGTTTCGAGGCACATTTAGACCCTCCTTTTCATTCTTTTCATACACTTCCTTCTACAATAACAATATTTGTAGACACTCATGAGTCCACATATCTGACTCAGTCATCATTCATGTTGACATCTTCTGTAGAAGTACTAGCATCTTCTATGGTACATGATCCATATCAATATTTGTCACAGTTTGGCATTGGCTTAAAGATCATTGAGCAACATTTGGAGGAGCCATCTTTGTCTATAGAGGAGATATCTTCATCTTTGGATCTTGTTCTATTTTAGTTTCCACTTGGTTCTAGTTTCTCACTTTCATCAGTTAGGCCTAGGACTCCTGATTTGGTTGTGGCATCTTTTGGCATTGTCAAGGAGACCTATGAGTAGTTTTTTAGAGATTTCATACATCTTGAACTTTCTTGCCTCATATTCCTTTCAAGACTGGAAGACATTACGAATACGCCTTTGGTTTTTTTTCTTCCCAAGGGGAGAAATGTTGTTTGACAATCGTGGACCATCTTCAACATCTAGTTTCAAGCATCAACAATTGACATAGTTGCTTACTTTCAAGGGGCTTCTTCATCCCTCTCTTTTCTCTCTCTCCATTCTAGGGGGTGTTCTCTTTCTATTTGTTGGGGCTATGCTTCTCTTTTGGGGGGGACATCTTTGTACATGGGTACCTCAATAGGCTTCATTTGTCAGGATCTATCTTTTCACCCACCTAAGCTATGCTTAAGGGAGGGTGTAAGTGTAGGTTTTTTTATTCCTTTCCATAAGGTTTTTCCTACACATATTATTAAGCTTGCTTAGGTTAATAAAGTGAGTTTAGTTAGGTGAGTGGGTCATTTGAGGTGTCATTATCCTATGAGGGAGTTGCATTTACTATGTTTAGACCATTTGGTGGTCTCTCCCTATTGGTCAGTTTTGCCACTCACACCCCTCTCCCTAGTCTATATAAAATCACTACATAGCTTGTATTTGGTATTCCATTCCATTCTATTTGTGAGAAATCTATTCAGACTATTCTAATATGATCTCTTTGTTTCCTTTATTTTTATCTTTTGTTTGTGCCTACCTTTAGCTTTCTAGATTTTGGGTTTCTATCGAGCCATTTCAAAATCTAACATTTTCTATCTATTTTTCCTTTGGTATTGGTATTTCTTCTTCCAATTCTTTCTCTTCTACCTTTTCTTTTTCTTCTTCCTTTTCTCCCCAAGTTTCTTTTTGGAGATTGTACTCAATTTCTATTTCTACTTTTCTACCTTCCTTGTTGGTTTATTCTTTTTGTGTCTCCTCTATCTGTGTCACCTATCCTTTTGTTATAGTTTCCTCTTTTTATTCCAATTGCTAAGGTAGATCCTATTCAATGCTATTTTGTTGTATATGTGGTGGAGATGGTGGTAGTACAATATCCTTAGGCTCCTCTTTATGTGCTTGGTATCTCTAGATTACTCTATTATATGCATGTTAAGCTACATCAAAATCTTCTTCATATAGCTTTTGTTGGATTTTATTATATTTAGAATTAAGGACTAATGTATCTACTTGGTGATTCCTCCTTAGTTCTTATTATTGAATACTTTGTACTTGACCTTTTATTTTAGGGGGTAAGCTCAAGTCCTTGGCCACCTTATCATGGTATCCAATTTGGGGGCTTCTTCCCTTCACATGGTTATATTATTCAATAGAATTGTCTTTAGTTGTACCAAAAACCCTTTAGTGATCTGGTCTATATAATATGGACTTGTGATGAAGGTCAAAATTGCTTTGATTATGATTTCTTTGTTTTTTGTTGTGGTAGTAGGGTAGGATTAGGCACTTCTAATGATTTTTGGGCTATAGATACATATTTGAGAAGTTTCTACTCATTCAACAAAGGTTTTTGTGCTTGTTCTTGTACTTCATGTTTCTTTTGTTTCTTCTTTTGTAATTTTTTTGATGAAGGTTCATCTTCCTCTTCTAAAGTATCATCATATTGTACCAACTTCTTATGTACTTTTTTCTTTTGCCTCTTGGGTTTCTTCTATTGTTTAGTTGTGGCCTCCTTTTCTATGTTCATTTGCAATAATTCTTTTGTAGTTTATTTTACTAAATCTTTTGTTGGTGGAGGATATTCTTCAATGGTAATTAGTATTTCCTATTTTCTCTTCTTACCTTTCGTATCATTTTATAGTTTCTCTTTTGTTACCATTTTTTCTTTTTGTGATGGAGTTCTTCCACTAGTAGAGCTTAAATCCTTAGATCTCCTTTTACTTTGCTTTGGCGATGGTTGTTCTAAAATTTTCTCAATTTTTGGAGGGAGAGGATATTGTCTTTCTTTGGTTTCTTTTGCATTTTTCTCTTTCCTTTTATTAGTTTTCTCTTTTGTCTCCTTCATGGCTTTATTGTTGATGTATTCATGACATGTACCAAATCTTTCTATGATTAAGTCCTTAAGGTGAGAGAGAAGGAGTTGAGATGTGCTTTCTAATAACTCATTATATGTCTCATATGAAAGTGGAAACACTATGAAGGTGCATGGTTTGATAGATTCCAAATGGATATAATCCTTGTCAACCACAGAAAATACATCTTTCTCCAATTTCCTAACAATGTCATGGCTTAGCCATTCTCTCTCCTGCATCCTTTTCTAGAATTTTTTGAAGAGTGTTTCATACCTATTGGTAAGTCTAAAGGCCTTCTTCAAGGTCCAATGTGCCATGCAAGATTGAGAACATGGAAATCCTTATAGGAAGATATTCAGGTCAACAAAGAGGATGGTCAGTGCAAGATAATCTCTAGGATTGGAGGTCCAATCCCCTAACTATCCTAATGATAAGACTAAAGTTATGCTAGGGGTGAAAAGGGATAAAGATTGCATAAAGAAAATAAAGTAAAATAAAAGGGTCACACTAGATAGATACACTCTTTACTACTAGAGTAGAGCTTAATAGCTCATGATGCAATAATCAATGAAAATAAACACACATGAAAACCAATGGTGGACAAATACAAGTTGAGAATCACTTTAGACAAAACTTTGTTCTTATTAAGTTCACTAATCATTACAATGTTAGATGCATAGTCCTTTGAAAACATACATAGAGGCTCCCCTGTATAGTAGAAAAGAGAGGTGAGAATCAACCAATACAACAAGCTTAAAATCTTAGCTATACAAAGTGTCATCTAGTTTGAATGGGAATGTAAGCCATTATTTAAAGACTAAGATACCTAGCCCACAATGATTTTTCCACCCAAATTACATTTGAAATTTAAAATCTGTAGAGAAAAAGACCTCTCTACAAGTTCTAGTGCCTTAATGGTTCTTATCAGTGGCTAGTAATAGTTGTGAGATCCTTGGTAATTAGTTCATGAAGTCTTCCACCTAGTAATGCACTATCATAGTGCTAGTAGGTGAAGTCTTCCATGAATGTTTGACCTTGCCTATCTAAGAAATTTGAATTCTAGATTTGGTCAAGCTTTCCTTTGCTACTTTAGTACTATAGACCTACTTAGGATGATGTGTGGAAGCCATGGATGTCAAAATTTTGTTGCCAAGATGCAAGGTGAAGCATTTATGTATTGCAATGGCCATGCATCCCATAAGCAATTGGATGAATCTATTGGTGGAAAATCATATGGTCCACAAATTTTTATGCAATATATTCCTCTTCACCTTTTTAGGAATCCTTAGGATCAAGCCATGTGACATTAGTCAAGGTTTGACTTAACTTAAACTTGTTTAATAGGAAAATGATGAGGTTGATTTAGTTTAGGGTTGATTTTGCTAGTTTGTGTAAATCCTCCTTTCTCCACTAAACATTCAAGGACTTCAGTCAAGTAGGAAGTCTACTACAGGCCTTCGATCACTTAGAACATAGGGGAAGATTGGAATTGTGTGATTCTATTGTTCAAATAAGACCAATTATGCTCAAAACCCTAATTATGCAAATTCAAAAGAAAACAGATAAATTATAGAAAATGCTCGCACATAGAGATATCAAATGACAATCAAATGCGTACCATATTTTGAAGTTCAAAAAATAGAAAAGTTAGGGACTAATGAGCGGGTACCCTAGTCCAGTACCACCATTTTTTTTGGGATCTAAAAATCTTGTCTGTAACCTGTTCTTGTTGTTCTAGAGATTTTCCTGTTGTGGGATCCAGAGGACTAATAAGCATGCACCTGAGTCTAGGTTCCTATTTTCTTCTCTAATCTACAATTTCAATAGTCTACACTACTCTCCTACAACTCCACTTTTTTTGCTCTTGCAATCATAGAAAAATGGGTTGGGGGTTGTGGTGTTTAGAGGCTTGCCTCAGTCAAGCCCTGGAGAGACATTCAAGTCTTCTGAACACCGTTATAAAATAAAGAGTGTGTATCCCTATAGGATAGAGGCAAAATCGAAATGATAAATGATTAAAAACACAAATGATATCACCTTGTAGTGAAGATCTCATGGAAGGAAGATGTTCTTCATGCCATGAGGAGATGGATGCCAAATCTGCCAATACAAACACGAGAACAATGCTTTGTTCTGCAACACAATGAATATTTTGAATGCTCTAATCACAATAATGTGTAAAGTTCATAATTACCATCTAGTTTACAAATGAATCAGTAATCATGCTTATATATGCAACTACAAACATTCCCTCCAAGAATTTCATAATTGAAACTTACCGTGTCAGCATAGGACCTAAATAATGGTCATAAACTGACACTTCAAAATTGGACCTGACCTAAAATAGGGCAGGACTAGGGTGAGGGTGCCCAAGTCCTCCCCCTATTTTAGGTAGGAATCATGTCAAGTGCATCTCCTGAGTCCTATTTTCCATGAAACATCAGGGTTTTCTCATCAAGAGTCATCAAAATCATGCAAGATGTCCTAAATGCATAAATAAGACCCGGGAGCTAAACCTTAAGAGGGAAAAGCCCCGAAGAGGACATTTTTTGACATAACATTTAGCCCTCACTTTAATGTGTGTATAAATGCAAGGCCAATACATGCATTAAAGTATGGTCAACAAGCACATAAAACATGCCAAGCAGAAAGAAGACACACCAATCATAGAGAATACAGTAACAAGCATGTAAAACATGGAGAAGACAGTTATAGTCATGTAAAACATAGAGAAGACAACATTGAAGAGATGTAAAACACAATGAATGCAGTGAAGACAGTGATGATTTTCTTTTTCTTTTCTTTTTCATATATATATGAAATGCAGATGCAAGTACAAGGAAAGTAAACACACCACCCATAATGTAGGAGGGACTCATCACCATTGGTCTTTAAGACTACATATAGGGAAACACACACACCAAACATGTCATACAAAGCAAGCACACCATACAAATCCCAAAGCATAGGAGGGACTCATCACCACCGGTCTTTAAGACTATGCTTGGGAACAAACACGCAATACACACACACACACACTTGGAAGACACAGAGAAAACATGACAGACAAGTGATGGAGTGTTCCTATTTCTAGGTTAATCACCATCTCAGGCACAATATATGCACACACTGATGACTATTGGGCTTCGCCACAACTATAGTGCCCCTCCATTCTCACCTTGGATGTGTAGATGGTTTGGCTAAGGAGGATGAAGATGAAGGTAAAATAATAGGAATATTTAGGGTATGTTAGATAGCTGATGTTGTACATTATATGATGTTGGTAGATGCTACATTCATGTTGGTGACATTCCTGATTATCCTCATGTGTGGTTTCATATGATAGTTAGTATGTTTTATTGATAATCCTTGTTGCGACACTAATAATTCATATGCTCTGACATTGTTTTGCATTTAGGTGATTATGATGTTGAGCTTACTATGATTTTCATATGTTAGAATTGATTTTTATGTGACTGATTCTGTATTATAGGATGATCTGATTATTGTGTGGTGTGAAAAGAGACAATGTTGTACCACTCATTTGTGAGCGTCTGACAACGTTGTGATTGTCTTTCACTCCGTGACTGTTTTATATTTATTATACTTGTGCATAGACTGTGTTGTATGTTGCAGGTTGCAGGTATCAGGCATCAACTCCACTTGAATTGATAAGTCTGAGTGTGCCTTAAACCCAATAGAAACTATTGAATGGAGACAACATATTGTCCCCTATCTTAGCCATCATCCTTGAAGAGGATGAGTATTTGGTTTTGCACCCAGTCAGTGTTGCCAGTATGGGCATGATAGTCAGTCATTGTTGGGGTGGTCCTACTTTCCAATCATGCATAGTGGTCAGGTATTGTTCGGCATTTGGATTATTTAGTTTGAAATTGTTTGATTAGTGATTTGATTAGTTGTTGCATTAAAATAAAATTATTAAGTTAAGAGGGAACTCTTGATAAATAAATATAAATGCCATAATGTAAATTGTAGTTTACATGGAAAATATACTATAATGCAATCTAAGGTCAATAATAATAATAATAATGATAACGAGGTAAATATAGTGTTACAAAAATAGGAATGTAATTGATAAGATTAATATGAAAATAAATATATAAATAGTAAATGTTTTGTTAAGTAATTATAATTTGTCATTAAACCTATATATAGCAAATATTAAAATAAATAAAATAAAAATTTCATTTTAATGTTATAAATTTAATAAATAGAAAAAATGTGAGGGAGTAAAGGATGGAATTTGTTGTAATTAACGAAATGAGGAGCATGAAAATTTGTGTCAGAATTTCTGTAAAATGAGTGGGGTTTGTGAGATTTGGGAGTTTTTGGAGGGAGAAATTGAGACATTCAGGGACAGAGAGAGGATTGAGATCACACAAAATCAGAGTGAAGGAGGACATAACCATCATCAATCCATTCCTAAGGGGAGAAGGCAGACACAGGTATCTATCTCTTATGTATATGTCTGAGATAATTTCTTTTAATTTTCCATTATTGTTCCTATATTCTTCCTTTAGATAGACCTATAGTTAAATCTATTGAACATTATAGTTTCAGCTCCCTAAAACTATTCAACTTGAATTCTCTTTGATATCAACACTTTTCTTCATTTATTAAAACTTGTTTTCTATGGAACCATTTTGTTCTTTTTCAAACCGCGGATGTCCATAAATCGTTCTAGATCTCCCATTTTTCGTTATGCATCAGTGGATGTCCATAAATTGTTTCAGATCTCCCCATATTGGCCTGTGTTGGCAAGATGCTTGCAAAGGCCGTTGAATTTGTTGTATCCTACTAATTGCTTCTGCTTATAAAGAATTCATAGCTTTTCAACAAATCCATTTTGCGCATATTCTACAATCATTGCATTTCAAGAGATTACTTATTGAGACGTCTGCCAAATAGTTCGTATTCCTTGTCCATTCATCCAGATTTTGCAAACATAACAACTGGAGATTTAAAACCTGTTAATTTCATTTTCTTGAAAGTTTCTAAAGACTTTTCAACAAATACAATCAGTATTTACTCAGATACAATCTACTGCCACTGAGAAAATACATCCACACAATTACTGTCAGTTTAATTGGCATCTTAATGCAAAGTTTAGGGTGTCCTCAAGGTAGTTAGCGGGAAAGAAGGTCAACCTTGCACACGTAATGATCAACTGTAGGTATAATGCAATTAGGGTTACAAATGTGATTGAATTATACTCAATTCCAAAGCTCTCATTTTGGCGCGCTGGAAAGGATGCTGGCAAAGGTTGCGGATCTCGTTTACACTTGCCTATTGTATTTGCTTAAAAGTTTCTAAAGCCTTTTTAATAGATCCATTTTGCACATATTCTGCAATCATTTAGTATTCCATGACGTCACATTTCTTTCAGGCGTTTAGTCAAACAGCTCACGTGCCTTGCCTAGCTTCATGCAAGTCTACCACAACATTTGTAACTACAACATCTAACAAAATTTCTCTATCATTTATGCTTCTATGGATACCCTATTCCAAAGTGCCCATTTTGGTGCAGGCTGGTAAGGATACTGGCAAAGGTTGCGGATCTAGCTTTGTACCTATCAATTGTGTTTGTTTAAAAGTTTCAAAGGCCCTTTCAACAAAACCATTTTTTGCTTATCCTGCAATCATTTCATGCCCATAGAATTTGTTGTATGGTAGCTTGGATCATCATCATAGGAGTTGATAATAAGTTAATGTGTGGATTATTTGAGAGTGGATATCTAAATGGATGGATTTCCATATGGGCGTCCAAAGCAAAAGCCCATTGAGATTTATTTTCTTTCCATTTGAAGAAGTTGGCTGTCTCAAAGGAAATAGCATAGGTAATGATCTCTAATTCTTGTTTTGAGTCATGTGGAACAAATGATAGAATCAATTCCTATTTTCATTATTAATATTTTTCTAATTTCAAAGCACATATCGATATAATGTTATATGGATAATTATACCATTAAATGTTACCTTCAAATTTTCTATCGATATATTCTTTGAATCTCCTATGGGTGCGAGTGTTAGTTTAGGGTGTCTTCAAGAAAACTAGCAGACAAGTAGGTCGACCAAGCTCACATAATGATCATTTGTAGGCATAAAACAATATGGGTTATACATGTGATTGAAGTATGTGCAGTAGCTTACAATGATAGAGTGTGTTCTAGAGTGCTTCATTATTTCAAATTTAGGAGAGCAGCCTATAAAATCATTTGTGCATATTTTGCAATCATTTTAGGGATTATAGAAACTAATCTGTTAATTGTAATATTTTATAAAGTAAGGGTATTTAGAAAATTAATCTTTTATTGTCTTGTTTTAGGCAATGATTAACCATTAAATAGATTTGGTTGCATATATGGTATAAATAGAATATGTTTAGGGTTTTAAATATTGATGCACAAATCGTAAAATACATAGTATTGTATTTAAGGTATATGTGTTATTTTACGAATAAATAATGTTTTCACATTGAGAAATAAACTTACTTTATAGTAGGGTAATCACATTTATTGTACCTTTGGTGTCACCTTACTTCTATAATGAAACTCCCTTATTCCAGTAATTTGAATTAATATAGTTTCTGCTTATTTTCATATGCTTCGTATAGGAATTTAATTAAGTTTTGAAATTGAACATTAGGTACATTATAATATTATGTTTGCCTTTGTAAAATGAAGGTAATAAATATAATATGCTTTTATTAATTGTTATAATTTGAGGGTATAAGAATAAGCAAGAATGCCTTCTGTAGGTATGTAATTATATTCTAGTAATTAGAGTATTGTAAATATTTAAATGTATATGTATATAAATAAATATATATGTAATTATAGATTTATTTAAATATGTCTACAGATGTATGTAGTTATCTAAACATTTCTAGTTGGACTTATTCTAATAGGAAAATTGGTCAAACAATTTTATCTATGTTGTTTATTTTAATAAATTTCATATCGAGGTGATAACAAAATACTACTCATATATATAATATTAGGGTCTAGATATAAAATCACTATCGAGTATTTTAATGTCCATCCTTCAAATTCAAGATTATGTATGTCAAGGGGATGGATTAATTTATTCATGGATTCGATAGGATTTATCTATGTTGTTTAGTCCATAGGATTTGGAGAATATTACCCTTGATCCTTTTCCTTATTTATAGCTTTTAGGCTCTTGTGAGTAGGGCTCTCTTTGTTTAGACACATGCTAATAGCATTCTAATATTATAGGCATTTAGTTTTGCTTATACAGTTATATTTGAATAGTATTTACAAAATTGTCTAGATTATTAATGAAATCTACATTAGTGTAAAGAGTGGTTTAGTTTAATAATGGTGAATTTTGTAGCCATCGGTTATATCATTCATGTGTTATGGTTATTATTACTTTATTATATGATTTTAATTGTGGTGATAGTCCCTCATTGTGATAAGGATTGCATTATAAATTATTGTGTTATAATATGTATGCCTTAGGATTATTTGCATGTTGTTCGCAATCATTTTAATTAGACGAAACTAAAATAAGTCTTGGGATCAATTGGTTAAAATATTATTACTCGTGGACACTTATATCTTATGATCATATTAGTAACTGCTACTGGTGGTTGGAAAGTTATAGTTTTGTATTGATGAGATTACTTTATAATTGTTAGATGATTGATCATGATTGGATTAATGTTACATTCTTTAAGACCGATAACTAGTGCATCCTATCATATGTTGCATTTGTGGTATTGTAATTGAAATATTGATAAAGGATCTTAGTTTATGATGTGTATTTGAGAGTGAATGTGATGTGAGACTATTGTGTTTTAGTGATGTCAAGTATTCGTGTCGTTTGGGGAAGTTGATTCCAGAGGCCTAGGAGGGTGTGATTGTGTGGGAGTTGGCCATGTTGTGGGTCATGTGAGTTGAGTGAAAAGAAATTCTAGAATGTTGTGACGCAGAAGCATCTAGTGGTGTAATAGCAATCTTGCATCACCTAGAAAAAGATGTGTTTCAAAATCATTGATGTTCCTTCCATTTATTTTCAAAATTTGTGGTTCTAGTTCCATAATCACTTGAATAATAATTTAGAACTTTCAGTTTTTCCAAATTGCTAAAATAACAACCTGCTATTTTAGGAAAGTTTGCATTTGGACATGGATTGATGCAAAAATTTACAGGAAGCTTCATAACTAAAACATTAGACCTTTGGTGAAGGAATCACGCAAAGATCATTTGTGAGCTAAAAGATATTAAAGTTTTTGTTTTCTGAAAAATACCTAAAAATTATTCAAACTCGGGTTTGATGCACTAAACAGCCCCGTACAGGCCCAAAAATGGCCAGAACTAGCAAAACATGTTCTTAGTGCATAGAGCAATCCGTGAGATTTTCGATGCTTAAAATGGTTCATCAATCAGACACTCAGATCAAAAGTTATGGCTCCTAGAAGTTGACATATTTTTGGAGGGAGATGCAAAATTTGAAATTTGGCTAATGGTCGCCAAAAGGGGCTATTTCTGACCATTTTTTGGGAACCCTTGGTAGTAGTAGAGTTAAGGGGGAAAGTGTAGAGTCAAGAATAGGCGGGAAAATAGAAACCCTAGATGATTGGGGGTTACAGAAGGTAGATGATTCTAAAGTCTTATGATAGGAAGCTGTAATGTGTTGTAACCTATGGAGGGTTGATTCCTCTGATTGTATTTGAGCTTCTATAATGTAATGAGTTGTCTAAATCAATAAAAGAAAGTTCTATTTTCTATGTGCAATTTTTTTTGTTATGTGTTTTATGATTTACCCCCTTCATCATGCTGCCTCCTATTCATGTCAGTATGATACATGTACAAGATGGATAATGCCTTGCTCAGTGTACCTATTCATGTAGTTATGATGACTATGCAAGATGGGTAATACCTTGCTCTATGTGATATGAAATGATGTATGTTTTATGTTGTAAATGTAACATGATGAGAAAAGGGATGAATCATGCCATGTATTGTGTTAAGGATGTTAGAGAATCTAGATGTAGTGAAGGGGGAGTGGCTTCCAATATGGGGCCGGGGCCCAAAGTGGCTTGCTAGGGTAATCCATATGGAGTTTGTAATCAAGTGATAACCTAATAATAAATCTAGGGGTTGGGTAGTTTTCACATTAGCAAGATAATGTATGTGCCTCACCCATGGTTGGAGTGCTCATATAGGCTCAGGATGGGTTGAGAAGGCCTGGTTGACAAGACCAACTTCATTTTCCTCATGAAAGGAATGTTGGTTCCACATGTGTCAACCTATGGGGTCGGTGTCTAGTGAGAGACTGTCAGGATAACCATAGATGGGGGCTGGCATCTAATGAGAGATTGTCAGGGTAACCTATGTCAGGACCATGTAATGACACTCATCCCTATTGTAGTCTAGCATTCCCTAGTTGTGCTCTTCCCTTTCATTGTGTGAATGCCTTTGGAAGTGATGTTTGACTTGCTTGTGATATTGATAATGTTGTATTGGAGTCATGTGTAGTCCTTGCACCTGTTAGTCTTTTGTCTTCCTGACTATTTGCTAAAGTGGGACCATATGTTATCTCCTAGAATGGGGTGGACCTTAAGGTTCAACATGGTTGGGTGGTTGTGCCTTTTTCTCCATTGGTTTTTTTCCTTTCTGTTCGTGTGCGAGAAGGAAGAACCTCATGTAGCAGATTCCAAATCTTGTACTAGTTTGAGGAGACAATTATTTATGTTCATGTACTAGTCTTGTGTATCAGTTGAATTGAGTACTGTAATCTTGATGTTTACATCCCAATGTAATCGAAAAAAGTGATAGTGTAAACAACATAATGATGTACTCTCATGTAAAGGAATTTGAATATGCAATTGTAGCTCTATGATCTTGATGATTACTTATATGATGTTATAGTATGGAAATGTATGTGTTTATTCATCTGATGCAATACATTTAGAATGAATTATTATTGTTAGTTAATTCATGATGTATGTTTAGATCTTGTTAATAGTTTTGTTAGTAATGTAGCCATGGAACCCTAGAGGATAAAGCTTAGCTTATATGATATGTATAGATATGATTTACATTACTTTGTCTATAAAAAAAATTATCCTATTAGTATAGCATAGTTGTGTCATTCTCTAGGTTCCTTGGTGGGGCGTTACAACAACAATCGCCAAAGACATGCTTAAGGGTTGAGTTAGTCACATAACCACTCCCCACCTCCACAGAGGAATTTTTGAAAATGACAGGATGTGCACTCTCCATGAAAAATACACAATCCCTACCTCTGTAGAGGGCTTAAGAAAAGGATGTGATATCCCACCTCCATAGAGGGCTTAAATGATTATAATAGATTTCAAACAAATCTTAGAGTGTAGGAGGGACTCATTGCCACCAGTCTTTGAGACTACACCTAATAACAAACACATTGCTAACATCTAGAACACATAGCTTACCTTATATATGCCCCCACCTTAAGGTGGTTGATATAAGGCACTAATATCAAGCACGCTAAGGTAGGAAGAAAACACACAAGGGAACACGATCTCTCGCAAGGCACATAACCCCCAAAGGTGACATGTACTTTATGATCACCAAATGTTCCCAAAAACACATTCCTGCAAGAAAAGTGTTAGCATCCATATAATTATGATAAACAACAATGCATAGAGAACTAAGGAATGAAAGATTCAAGATAGACAAAGTGTACGAAGCACCAGTATTGTTATTTTTTGTAAGTGCGATAAGACATCATCAAGATCACATGAAGTGTTTCTAGTAGCCAAGCATTGGATAATATATAACAACCCCATCATCATATAGGAACTAAGTCCAATTTTTTATTTCTCGCTAAAGGGACACAAGGTCCACATAAGTATAATATGTTTTTCATCATCTGCTTGCTAGATAGAAGTGCTAGCTCGGAAGGGAAACAATAAATCAAGAGAGGAGAAACAAGTGCCTTAGGGACAATCATGTAGGAGGGTGCCCCCAAGTCACCAACTGTAATGCTATGTTCATAAGACACAACACACAACAATGAAAATAGAGGAGAAACAATGTGGAAGAATGATGATACAAATAGAATAAGGTCACAATAGAGGCAGTCTCCTAGTATCCTAGACCTTACAAGAGAATCAAGGGTCATCCCAGGAGGCCTAAACAACACATAACACCTCATGGGGGAAACACTTCATGAGAGATAAAGGGTTATAAATACTTACCTATTGTATCCTGATGTTAAGAACATACATATCTAGGAAGAGGCCACTCTTGAGAACCATTATAATGCTGGCTACAATGATTGTGGCTTTTCAACTTAAGATATCTCACATGTTTCTTTGGTCTTGTTGATATTGCATTAACATTAAGTTTAAGATGACAAGAGGCTTTCTTTTCTTCAAAAGGATTATATCCAAGGCCACTTGAGTAATGTCTTGAAGTGAATTCTATAGGTTCTCGAATCCCTTGTTGATTTACACCACATCCCTTACCTATATATTCACAATTGTTATAAAGGATTTTAAATCCTCGACCATAGAGGGATGTCATTTCTTTAGTGGATAGTGAAGCATCATAGGTCTTGTAATTTGTAGTATAAGTGAGAGTATTGTTTTTATTTTCTACCAAGGGGACTTTAGGTTTCTTAGGTGCTTCAAAAGATTGCTTAGGTGAGATCAATGCTACTTTTGATGTGTCAAGGATATTAATTTTATATTCCCCCATACCGCAAGGATTAAAATCTAATGAGCCCCAATCATCACCAAAGAGTGCATTATATGGTGTAGAGTCATGCACAACACTATTCGTGGCAAGAGGAATTGATGAATCAGTTCGTAAATTGTTTAAACTCATATGATTGTAAACTGGTTTTTGCATTTCAATATGTAAATAGTTATCTAGTTTAGGATCATCATGAATAGTATGAAGTTTATCTTTGAATGTAAATTTGATTGAAGGATGTAGGGTGGAAGGAACTTCTCCCAATGCATGAATCCAAGGTCTACCAAGAATCATGTTGTAAGATAAAGAACTAGGCATGGCATGAACCATGGTAGATACAATTATAGGACCCACCTTTACAGGTAAGGTTATAGTGCCTAGTGATTGACTACTATGATTATCAGAGCCACAAATTCTAAGCTTATCTAGTTTGATTTGTGATGTGTCGGTCTTGATTTTGTGTAGTAGGTCAATGTTACAAATATTAAGAGCCAACCCATTATCAACCATAACTCATTTTACCAATATTTTATTTATTGTGATGAAGATCAGAAGTGGATTGATGTCATGTCTCAGACTTTGATGCTTTCTGGAATTATATGTGGAAATATTTCAAGAACAATTATGTGTGGTTAGATAAATAATATGTTATTTTGGAAGATGAATGATTATTTTAATATGGAAAAGATGAAATGAAATGAATATTATTTTCATGTTATTAATTTTGATGCTTTAGCTATTGGGTTACTAACCTATTAATGGGAAATGTGAGTTTATCATGAGTTGCAGGTTGTTGAAGACTAGGGTGTGGTTAAGGTAAAGGAGGTTAGCAATTTGATAGGGTTAAGATGGAGGCATTTCTCTCACACACACAACACTCAGAATCATGTAGATGCATTAAAATTGCATTGATTGATTTTATTATATAGTTCTTATTTTATTGTGTTATAGTTACATTATTTAATTAATTGGCATTTGATATTATATGATTCATAGAAAAATAGATTAAATGGTTTAAATTATTTATTTGATTTTTATTTGAAGAATGAATATATTATTATTTATTGTTTTATAGAAAATTGAGATAATCATGCTTATTATTTTAATATTATTTGTGATAAATTAGAGAATAGAATTAGAAAATAAAACAAGATTTAGAAAACACCACAAAAGAAAGAAAACAATAAAATAATAGAAAAATAGAAAATAAAACATATATTTAGGAATTAAAACACAAAATAAAGCAAAGCAAAGAAAAACAAAAGGAGAAAAAGAAATAATAGAAGAAGGGAATTCTCATTCTCAAGCAACCATTATTCAAACACAGCTCTCATTCTTGAACATTCAGAAGTTTTATGAATCACAATATTTCATTGGGAAGAAATGAGCATAGAAGATTATGGATTGGAGCAAGGGAAGCATTGAGGAACAAAGGATTGATCAGGTTTCAACTGTGGATAGCAATTTGCTAGGTTTTTTTTACTGCAAATCCATTATATTAAATCTCAGTTTGTGTGAACAAAGATCTATTGGAAAATTTCTGTTGTTGAAAACTTTTATCTTTCTTGCTGATTAAAATCATTGTATTTTTACTGTGTTAAAAATTGATAATTTCTTATGAATATACATATATTTATAATGAAAATATTATCATAAAAGATATATACATTTTTGTGTCTGAATTCATGTATATCAATAAATTTAAATATTTTGTTCTTATTAATTACTGCAGTGTATTTCCTTTACTGTATATATTTTTCTTATTATGAATATATTCACAAATTATATTATTATATATATTATATGTTAATTAAACTACATATATAATAATAATATAATTGCATACTGATGTAAAGAGAAATTAATTACACAGATCAAATGGAATCCAATATAAATTTAGGTTTGAATGATGATAGAGATAGACTATGTTTACATGCGAAGCATTTTAGATAGGTATGAGGGAGGGGAGACGACCCTCCCCACAGGCCTTAAGGCCTGTGGAGAGGGGCCGTTGCCCCCCATCTCACCCAAATCCTCCATAGAGGAGGCCGCAACTATATGGATGTTGTGTTTGTTTTCTACGAATCTTTAACTCCAAAATCATTATTGTTAATTCGCTGCTATTTATTTCATATTTGCTAGTTCTGATGTATATTCTTGAATATCACTATGCATGATGCCGACAATCAATTCACTGGTATTGGTAAAATGTGTGTGTGCGCTTTTACATTAATTTTTCTCAATTTTATATATATATACTTCTTTATTTATATATATTATATATCTGTATTTAGAATGGAAGGTAGCAAAAGATGTTTCTTTTTATTTTATTTTTACACAATTATAAATGTCATAATAGAACTATTATATAAATTTATTGATTGGGAACTACTTGTATTAAGATAAATGTTATATTGAGACTATTTTTCTCAAATCTAGCATTATAGCAAAACCATTGAATTGAGAAAGAAATGGCACTATAGTAAATTGATAGATTCATTTTTATTACCAAACTGATATTATTGATCACACCTAGAAAATATCTTATCATGAAAATTGATATAAACCACTGGAAAATTCGTAAACTTAGACAACAACCAAACTAGAGAAATGAATTGGTTGATGTAAACAATAATTGTTTTCCAGAATGGATATTTTGATTATGGATAATTAAACTTAAAAAACTATTCATTGCATGTATTATGGTAAAGTATTGTACTTTCAGGATAGGATGCCGAATGTGGGCTCCAGAGACGGTATTTTTACTTTTTCTAAAACTACCACTTTTGTTTTATTGCTTGGCAAGCTACTGTACCATTGAAATAGATGGAATTATAAAAATCCTATATTTATGTTATATATGTCTCTACCACATCTTGCTTGCAAGAGTTTATGTCATTCTAGGATAGGATACATACAGGCAACAGGCACACATCAAGAGATTCCCTCATGCTTACATTGTTCTAGGTTGCTAGGCTCCTTGTGTAGGGTCAGTGTTTTCTTCAAGTTAGGAAGAAACTTGGGGAAGTCCAGTACTTTGTGGTTGGGTGGAAAAAGTGCCTTAACCACACTCTTGGTCACAGCTTACGGAAGATCGGAGGATCACGACAGTCAAGTTTAAAGATTCTTATGTTATGGATATTTATTTCATTGTATTACTCTTGTATGGCTTGCATAGCCAAGTTGTAAAATATAACTTTACTTTCATTGATATATTGATGCAATGTCTTTACTTGTAACATTGAAATAGATGTATTGTAACACTAGATCGATGTATGTAATGGAATTGTAACACTTCTTAGTGTATGGAAATTTATACTTCATTAATAGAATCTTGCTATTTTATACAGTTATGGATATTTGGAAATTATAAATGATTTATTTTCCATTTTTGGATTAAGCATTGCTTTTTGGAATACTTTGTTTAGTATGTAATTTTTCTGCACTTTACATTTGGTATCAGAGCGCTAGGTTCAACTCTAGGACCTATGCCTAATTACACTTTAATGAAATGTTTTTAGAATAATCTAGATGGATGCTAGATTCACTTACTAGCATGGAGGTGGATCTCGTGGTGATCCGAATGAAAGATTGGATTAGAACATAGCCATGTTGAATCGATAAGAGGCCAGGATGGATGGTCTGGAATAGTAAATTTGAATAGGTCAACCTGAGGTGAATGAAGGTAGAAATGGTGGTAACAGAAATGAAACAAATGAAGAAAACCCTGAGACTGAAAGAAACCCAAGTAAGCAAGAGAAAGTGAATGAAGAGTTGGGTAAAGACCTCAAAAAGGTCACCTCACCAAAATTTGATGGCAAGACAATTGGGGATAGGGAAAAAGCTTGGATAATTAAGATGGAGAAGTATTTCTCCATGAGGAATTTGTCTAATGAGACTAATGCTATATGGGGATCGTACCAACTCATCGGTGAGGCTATCACTTGGGATAAGAAGAAGGCTAAGAAGCAGTTGTTTCCTGGTGAGGTAACATGGGAGAAATTTCTACAGATGTTTAGGAAAAGGTGGCTACCACAGCTGTATTTTGATAAGAAAATGACCGAATTCCAGAATCTCACCTAGGGTGGAATGACAGTAACTCAATATTGGGAGAAATTTTCCCACTTGACGTGCCTCAATATCAATAGGATTAGAGGTTTTGGATTCACAAATTCATCATGGGGCCCAAGCCTCAGATTAGAGCTGATGTAGACATTCATAACCCTTCCACCATGGATGAGGTTTTTGAAAAAGTAATCAAGTAGGAACATAAATTACAACAGGTTGCAAATTACAGGAAAATTAGAGATGCAAAATATGGTAACAAGAAATCTCAAGGAAGCAACTAGAATAATTAGAATCAGAACAACAAGGGGAATAATAATAAGCAGATCAGAAATCTTAAGAGAGGAAATAATTCACAAGGCCACAATGAAGGAAATTAGAACAGTAATAAGAAGGCAAATTATAACAATAATAATAGCAATAATAGAAGGGATGCTTTAGACAAACCTAGAGCACCCCATAGTGGTTGCTACACATGCAGAGGTGAACATTATGCCAGTGTGTGTCCTTAGAGAGGAAATAATTAGAAAAATAGAAACCAGCATCACATCCATGTGACGGTAGATAATCGCCAAGCTAATTTCCAGGCTATGCCAATCTAATTTTTGGGTAATCTTTTTGGATGCCCTGTTTCAATTTTAATTGATAATGGAGCCATTGAGTGTTTTGTAGATACAAGTGTTATTCCTAAATTGTCATTTAAATTGGGTTTTATGGGTAATTCATGGAAGGTACATTATGGAAACTGGGTAGAGAAAATAGTAGAGCATTGTCTTGCATGCAGTGAACCTAATTGTCTTGCATGCAGTGAACCTAAACTTCCTAGTTTTGAGACACGGGTCAACTTGTATGTGGCACCCTAGGATCATATGATGTAATTTTGGGAATAAACTAGCTTACAAAGCATAAGTCTATTGTAGATTGTGAAGAGAAAATAGTGAAATGCTTAGATGATTAGGGTAACTGAGTTGAGATCCATGGTTTAAGAAGACCCTTAGAGCTCAAGAAGATTTCTTCCATGCAACTGAAAAAGGCCAATAGGAAAGGATGCGTGATTTATGTAGTAAAGGTCAAGGACCTTGATAAATCAAAGTCGTCAGCTAATGACCATCCCATTCGGAAGGAATTCCAAGATGTATTTCCTGATGAACTGACTGAGTTACCTCCGAAACAGGAATTTGATTTCTTGATTGAATTGTTACCTAGAACTAAGCCTCTATCAAAGGCATCGTACATAATGAACACAACTGAATTGTATGAGCTAAAGGTATAGTTGCAAGAATTGCTTAACCAGGTATTTATAAGACCAAGTGTGTCTCCATGGGGAGCACCTGTCATATTTGTGAAGAAGAAAGATGGTACCTTGAGGTTATGTATTGATTATAGAATGCTAAACAAGGCCACTAAAATCAAAAATAAATATCTGCTCCCTAAAATTGATGAATTGTTTGACTAGATAAAAGGAGCAAAGGTATTCTTGAAAACTAATTTGAGATCGGGGTACCACCGGCTAAGAATAAAGGATGAAGATATTTCAAAGACTAACTTCAAGACCAGATATGGACACTACAAGTTCATGACATTACGATTTGGGCTAACTAACGCCTTGAGAACCTTTATGAATTTGATAAACAACATCTTTCGGGACTACCTAGATGACTTTGTTTTAGTTTTTCTAGATGATATCTTGATATACACCAAATTAGAAGAAGAGCATGATAGACACCTAAGGATAGTGTTGTAGCATCTACGGGATCATAAGCTTTATGGGAAGATGTCGAAATGTACTTTTTACTAGACTAAGGTACACTATTTGGGCCATGTTATTTCAGATGAGGGGATAGCAGTGGACCTAGATAAGATCAAGGCGATAATGGAGTGGCCAGCTCCATAGAGTGTCAAAAGTTTGGAGCTTTATGGGGCTTGCTATCTACTATAGAAAATTCATGAAGGGGTTCTAAAAAATTACAACACCCATCACTGTACTCCAGAGAAAGGGAAATAAATTTGATTGGACTAATAGATATGAGCAGGCATTTCAGTTGTTAAAAGAGAAATTTACTTCTGCACCCATCTTGATTGTGCCAAATCCAAATGGGCAATTTATATTTATTACAGATGCTTCAGGGGAAGGTGTAGGAGTAGTTCTTATGCAGGAAGGCCAAGTGGTGGCTTACGAATCTCAGAAATTGAAGTAGCATGAATTGAATTATGTGCCACATGATTTGGAGTTGGCTGCCATAGTGCATGCCCTTCAAATGTGGAGGCACTATCTATTAGGGAAGCCTTTCAACTTGAAGATAGATCATTTGGGATTACATTACATACTTACTGAGCCCAACCTAAATGCTTGATAGAGAAGATGGTTGGAGTTCATGAGTGAATATGATTTTGGCATTGAGTATATAAAAGGAAAATAAAATAGAGTAGTGGATGCCTTAAGGATAAGGAGACATCTTGTAGCCATGGTAATTGTAAGGTCAACTTTTAGATAACAGGTGACTCAAGCTTTGTCTCGTGATGAGTTTTATGATAGGGTAAAACAAGCCCTAAAGCAGGATCCTTTGGATCATAGGTATGATGGATACATGTTTGAGTCTGATGGACTCTTGAGATATCAAGGATGAATGTATGTTCCAAATGCAGTAGGATTCAAAGAACTTGTACTAGAAGAATTTCATAATGCACCTTATTTAGGGCACCCAGTGTAACAAAAATGATAGAGGAAGTCAAACCATTATATTTTTGGCTAGGACTTAGGAGGGATGTTATGGCTTTTGTATCCCGATGTTTCAAATGCCAGCGAGTTAAGGTTGAGCATGTGCATTCGATGGGACTTTTTTACCTAAATAGGGTATCAAAATATAAATGGCAGGTAATCACTATGGGTTTTATTCAAGGGTTGCCTATGACCAAGGCTCGACATGATGTCATCTTGGTTGTGGTTGATAAATTGGTGAAAGTAGCTCACTTCATTCCTAGGAATCTTAAGGATGGCTCATTGGTTTTAGCAAAGAAGTTTGTGTAGGAGATTTTTTGATTGTACGGAGTGCCTAAAACAATCATCTTTGATTGTGATACTCAAATGACTTCTATATTTTGGACTACTTTGTATGCCTCTTTGGGGACAAAACTAAACTTTAGTTTAGCATATCATCCTCAGACTGATGGTTAGATGGAGAGGGTGAACTAGGTAGTAGATGATCTCCTTAGAATGTACTGTATGGATCAGCAACATAAGTGGGAGGAGTACCTACCTCTAGTAGAATTTTCTTATAATAACTCTTTTCATGCCTCTCTAGGTATGGCACCTTTCGAGGCTTTGTATGGCCACAAATGTCATACACCTATTAGTTGGGATAAGGTGGAAGATAGTATTGTCATAGGGCCAGAGATGTTGAGAGAGATGGAAGATTAGATGAAGCTAATTAAGAAAAAGTTGAAGCAAGTTTCAGATTGTCAAAAGAGCTTTGCAAATAGGAATATTTAACCTTTAAACTGTTCTCATTGGGAGACAAGGTCTTCTTGAGGGTTCAACCATAGAAGAGTTCAATCTCATTTGGGAAGGGGTCTAAGCTCACCCCTAGATATGTTGGGCCATTTGATGTCTTGGAGGTTATCAATCAGGTTGCTTACAGGCTTGCTCTACCATCAGCTCTTTCTCAGATACATAATGTCTTCCATGTTTTTGTACTTAAGCCATACCATTTGGATGCATCTCATATTCTTGACTGGCATGCATTACAAGTTCAAGATCCAGGGGTGGTGCTAGTGGAGCCCACCAATATTTTGGAGAGGTGCCACGTTAAGTTGTGGAACCGAAATGTCATGCAGTATAGGGTCTAGGGGGACCAGTATTCGGTGGACAGTGCCACCTAGGAAAATGTAGAAGATATTGATAGACTTTTTCCACATCTAAGATTTTAGTTCATTTTTTTTATTTATGCATATGATGACATTTATTATATTATTGATATTTGATGTATAAGACTTTTATGTAGATGTTTTGTAGTAAGACATTGAGACGATGTCTCTTCCAAATGGGGAAGGATGTCACGTCTCAAACTTTGTTTCTTTTTGGAATTACTTTATGTAGAAATATTTTGTGAACAATTATGTGTGATTAGATAAATAATATGTTATTTTGGAAGATGAATGATTATTTTAATATGGAAAAGATGAAATGAAATGAATATTATTTCCATGTTATTAATTTTGATGCTTTGACTATTGGGTTACTAAGCTATTAATGAGAAATTTGAGTTTATCATGAGTTGTAGGTTGTCAAAGACAAGGGTGTGGTTAAGGTAAAGGAGGTTAGCATCCTGACAGGGTTAAGATGGAGGGATTTGTCTCACACACAACACTTAGAATCATATAGATGGATTAGAATTGCATTGATTGATTTTATTATATATTTCTTATTTTTTTGTGTTATATAGTTAGATTATTTAATTAATTGGCATTTGATATTATATGATTCATAGAAAAATAGATTAAATGGTTTAAATTATTTATTTGATTTTTATTTGAAGAATGAATAAATTATTATTTATTGTTTTATAGAAAATTGAGATCATCATGCTTATTATTTTAATATTATTTGTGATAAATTAGATAATAGAATTAGAAAATAAAACAAGATTTAGAAAACAATACAAAAGAAAGAAAACAATAAAACAATAGAAAAATAGAAAAGAAAAAATATATTTAGGAATTAAAACACAAAATAAAGCAAAGCAAAGAAAAACAAAAGGAGAAAAAGAAATAATAGAAGGGAATTCTCATTCTCAAGCAACCATTATTCAAACACAACTCTCATTCTTGAACATTGGGGTTTTCTCATCATGAGTCATCAAAATCATGGAAGATGTCCTAAATGCATAAATAAGACCTGGGAGCTAAACCTTAAGAGGGAAAAGCCCCCAAGGGGACATTTTCTGACATAACAAAACTGATAAAAGAAGTGGGGCTTATCAACACTTATTTCTAGTTCCTTTTGAATTTATTATATTGTTGCATCACCATGTGTCACAACATCAAGGATTTTCCATGAAAACCTTTTCTACCTTTTGTCAAAGTCTTTTAAACCATTAGATAATATATGACCTAGATCATTAGATGGTGCATGTTTGTCTAGACTTAGAAGTTTTCTAGAATTGCACCAAAAAACAAAAATGCAAAAATGGATGAAAGTAGGGAGGCTTGTAGATTGTACAATGCACTTTCATTGATTGAACAATAAGGTAGGATGAATTTTCTACTTGTAGTGAAGGATTAAGTATAGTCTTGGTGATTCTTAGGGGTTCTTTCACTTGTAGAAGGAAAGGAACCCATAAATATATCCATTGGGCTTAGAGTCACCAAGCAAAACATAAAATTTCAAATTTTCAAAATTGAGAAGACACCTACTCAGAGAGAAGAGCTCATCAAACTTTATTCTCTCTACCTATGAATAACTCTTAACTACTAACCTTGCCTTGTACTTCTCATTCTTACCAATCAAAACTAAACTTCTTGAAAACCCATTTGAGGCCAATAAGTTTCCTATCCTTAGGAAACTATATCAAGTCCCATGTGTTTTTCTTCTCTAATGCAACGATCTCCTCATTTATTTCCTTCTTATAGTGCTTATAATCTTTAGACTTCATTACCACCTTCAAAGTTATAGCATCATCCTTATTAGTAGATAAAGAAAAAATGCAATAGAAATCAAGTGGGCTATACCTTTTTTATTTCTTCCTTTTCCAAGTGGACCTCCTCATGAGTGGGTTTTGAGATTTTTCTTCTTCATTTGATTCCTTTGAATCATGGTCTAAATCAACCTCCGCATCAGGTCTAGTCTCAACCCCTAGTTCAAATTTAGGTGTAGTCTCCTTGGTCTTAGGTTTTAGCTACATTGACATTGTCTCCACACTATAGTTTGTGTAGGATTAAGAGAAGATTTGATCTCTCCAAAGATCATGTTCCAACTATACATTATCTTTTCTATCTCAAGATTTCAAAGCTTGTATCCCTTAACTCAAATAACAAAATATAATGCATAAAAATTAAAAACAATTATTGAATTAAAATATAGTAGGATGAAAGAACATAAGCGAGTCCCACTTTTGGGCCAAAATGAAAAAAACAAAATTAATCAGGCCCAAAATTCCTACATTCAATTGAAAAACCTTTAATTGAACCTAGTCAGTGCACCCATGGTGTTAGTAGTGCACAATGGTTGGACATGGTTTGATCAAAGATACTTTGATAAAACCACCTTCAATTAAAGCCCCTTTAAGGTTTTCCCATAAAATATGGGGTTATCCCATTGTTTTAAAACTTCTACACTGATAAGGGCATGGTTCAATAGTCAAGTCGCACGATTGTTGTGGCGGCCACCAAGGTTCAAACCCATGTTGGGCCAAAGATCTCATAGGCCTTGTGCCTTTGCTAGGCTAATGTACTTAGATGATATGTACCTTTGTTGGGTTGTCATGCTCGTAGGATTGGGGCCTTCATTGTGCCAACAAGTGCATAGGTTTAAAATTGATGATAATGCATTGGGCACTAACACCCCCCAGTAGTGGTCTCAGTGATAAAGCCATGGGAAGAGATCCCCTGTAAGGGTCTCTCTGGGCTTGGACCAGTCTAAACACCCAAGTTTCTCAATAAAAAAAATTCTACATATAAACTAAATGAGAAAGTTCCTTGTGCACTTAGAGTATTATGTAAGAGTCAATACAAGCTATGAGCTCAAAGATAGAAGATCAAATTTGGAAATTTGTACTACTTTTTTAGCACCATTTTTATCCAGTTAGTGTAAAAATTTGATATAATTCATGTGGATTCATTAATAACATTAGTGGTCCCTTGATCTAGGGGTTTAATTTAGGCCAACTGGTGAAAATTTAAGTTTGAGTAATATGGGTAATAGGTATCCATTCATGGATAACTTTTACCCATATTACTTGACCTTGAATTTCCACCAATTGACCTTGATCAAGAAAGGGTTTGGATCAAACCCCTAGATTGAGGGGGCTTGGATTGAACTCTTAATGTTATCAATGAAGGCTCATGGATTAGATCATGGCGTCACTATTGAATAGCTAGTGGAAAATTTGCAATCTATTCCATGAGCCTTCATCAATGACATTAGGAGTTCAATCCAAGACCATCCAATCTAGGCTAGCTAGTTAAAATTTAAGGTTGCGTAATATAGGTAAATGATATCCTTTTTTGAATATTTAGGTAGGAGTATTATATAGAATCTATTTTTTCTTTGTTGTGTTGTGAACTAAAAGTAATTTTGTGTTGAAGAAATGGCTCAATGAGATTCTTTTGGTGATTTAATTGCATATGAGTCCTTGGTCCTTGAAAGATATTCTAAGTGTGTTAAATTTTTTTTAATGTGGAACTACATAAGGCATAGGGTGAACAATACTACTTTTTTTTATTATGAGTTGACATATAAAACCTTAAAATTGATGGAAGAAAGGGATATGGATTGGTTGGAGGGTAGGAACTCTTTAATAGAGTTGGATGCTATATCACAACTAAAGAAAGTTTGGGGTGAACAAGAATACTTTTTTAAATTATGAGTTGACAAATTAAACTATAAAATTGATGGAAGAAAGTGGTGGAAGAAGGGGATATGGATTGGTTGGAGGGTAGGCACTCTTTAGCATGGTTAGATGTTATAGATATAATTTCTATGCTATCACTCTTATCTAGGAGTGTGGTTGACTTGAAACTTTAAAGTTTTATAAGAGATTAATTTTACTACATTTCATTTTGGTAAATCTGATGTGAACACTTCTTTCTTTTGCTATCAATAAGTTTTCTCTTCGTATGAATGCTTTCACCATATACGATAATGTATTGTTTGAAGATAATTCTAGAATTATGATAGATGATGCATTAGAGGATTTGGAAGATATTATTTTGGGTTCTTCCCCTACATTATGTATTCCTAGAATAGAAAATGAAATGATTAATGCATGACTTACATCTAGGTTTACCACACTTGTTGTTAATGAATCTAATCATAAATTAATTGGTTATTACCAACATGATGCTACTTGTCATAATATTTCTAATTTTCATTGACTAGATCTTTGTATGTAGCTTCTAGACTTCACTCCACCTTCTCATCCAATTATCACTATTCATAGTTTTCTTGATGAACCTAATAATTCTTCCTTGTATGCTTATTTGGTTTCATCCCTTTCTTCTTGGTGGTTATATATATGCTTCCTAATTTTACAAACTTTCATGTAGTAGGCACACATATAACACCCAACATAATAGGAAAAATAACCCTATAACCATTTCTCTTTCTTCTAATCCTATTCTTCTACCAGCTTTGTATATTCCATATGAGAATACTTAAGAGCATGATATTATAGAACAACTCAAGCTACATAAGATACAATTTCTCTTTGGGACCTGATACAAACTTTTCCTTATTGTCATGAGATTCTTCAAAACTTGATTTATAGAAGATTCCTATTCGTCCTTGAGTTAAAACTACTAAAATAACTACTTTGCCTTCAAGCACATTTATACTAATATGATGGAGATTAATTTTCTCCTTTCTAAACTTCCTTCTTATGAAATTCAACAACAAAATATTCCTCTCCTAATTATGGCTAGAATTAATTATATGGGCAATAGAGATTAATTTTCTCCCTCATAAACTTCCTTCTTATGAGATTCAATAACAAAATCTTCATCTTCTAATCATGTTCAAAATTAATTCTATGGGCATTAAGTGTACATTGATTGATAATGGTTTTGGTCTTAATGTTTATAGTCTTGAATTTTTAAAACATATTCATATTAATACTTTTAATCTTACTTCTTTCAAGGTTTCTATTAAAGGTTTTCATAACATTTGACAAGGTCCTTTAGGTACTATTACTTTACCTATCTCATTAGGCCCTATTACTCTTCTCACATTAGTCCATGTTATGCTAAGGAATTTGTCTTATAATATTCTTTTAGGTAGACCATGCATTCATGTGATGAAGGTTATTTTGTCTACTTTCCACCACTCTACAAAGATTATTTATGAAGTTAAGTCTTTCAAGATTAAAGCACATAATGATCTCTTTATTTATGTCAAATTGTTGACACTACTTTTTTACCCCGCCCAATTTTTCTCCCACCCATCATATAATGATACCATCTTCTTTAGTTAAAGTAGATATGCCACTAGTACCTCCTATTATTGATGTATCCATTGATGATCTTACTTCCTCTAATGCAAGTCTTGGTGATGATTGGGGCTCGTTATATTTTACTCCTTTGTATTCTAGTGAGTATAAGGTTGAGTGCACTCACTTTGACATCCCTAGATTGCACATGGACCCATATTCTTCTAGTAAATCTAGTATGCATTGTCATATCTCTAATTGATTGTCAAACATGTGATTATACAACTCATTTTGACCATGCTAGTGATGAAGATCCTATTTCTTTTTGTGAATCAAAAAATCGTTATATGGGATAAGATTAAAAATTATTTCTAAACATGGCTATAATGGAAATAGTCTTGGGTGTCTAGAACAAAGAAATAAGATACCCATGGAAGCTAACCACATCTTTCTATTACAAGCTCATGTTACTGACCTCCTCGTCAACCTAGCCTCCCTTTTGTCAATTTGTTGACGTCTCCATGGTTTCTTTTTCTTATGAAATCTTTTTTTCTCTTCAACATCCTAAGTTAATATTTGATCCATCTACTTAGGCCCCACCTCATTTGGATAAATTTTCTATGGAGGTGGATTTAACTAAAATTTTGAGTGTGTATGGTGATACTCCTTTTCATCATGATCATGGTTTTCATTATTATCTTAATAAAAAGGATTATTTTGGTGAATTGGTTATGCTTACTTATACACTAATTATTTTGCCTAAAATTCATGATGAGATTCCTACTATCCCTTTATTAAAGATCAAAGTACTCTTACAATAGGTGATGCTATCAATGTGTCTATGTATTCTAGTGATCTTGATAAAGTTATTAAAATTGGTAAATGCCTTTATTCTCTAAAATGTTTCTCACATTCTAATGTAGATATATATAAAATCACACTTACTAGACACTATCATGGCCATGCTAGGGCCTATATAGTCATGTAAATGTCCATAGTGCGTAGAAAAATAACAAGTTGTAGAGAGACCAAATATTTGCAAAATAGTAACAATTATACAACAATAGAAAAGGGGGTACTATAGGAAAATATATAGAATGTTTTGAATAATGTAAACTAATCAAAACTATATTAAATCAAATTAAATGATTGAAATACAAGAGGGGAAGAAATGTTAAACCACCAAGTGAGATGTTGAATTCAAAAAATATAACTTACAAATCCACCTACATCTGGGACAAGGGAAAATGGGGTGATTGCTTGGGAGTTTCCCAAAATGATCAAGCCCTTATTTTGGTCTTTCATCCTCCACAAGCAATCAAATAGAAAAATATTACTTATGTGTGTGCTCTTATCCTATGCACATCTATAACTAAGAGTGGAAATATATAAATAAACATGAGAATAATAGTGTGTCTACCACTATTATACTATGTATGGGGAGGAAAGACTAAGAAGATGGATCACCAAGTTTTACCAAGAGGAAGCAAGAAACAAGAAGAGATACAATAAATTAAAATTATTATGGATGAATGTTTAACTAGACATGAAATATTGGTACCTCAAGAGAAGGAGAAAGAAGTAACAATAGAATGATCTTCAATGGGAGAGGAAACAAATAAGAAGAGGGTTTCCTCATAAACATAAAGAAACAAAATAAATAAAATAGTAACTAATAGAGCTACAACATTGACAATGTGTTGGTATGACCCTCTAATCACATATTATTGTAAATACATAAATAAATGGAGATAACCAACTTACAAGTCCAAGAGGAGTGGATATACTAGCATGTATGTAGAGTGATCCAAAAAGAAATATAACTTCTATATTAGAGAGGGAGAGAGAGAACCATATATATATTTAAAGATTTATTATTTTCAAATTGGACTTTGGAAAAATATTAATGGGAGATTATAATACTTTGATTCCTGGACACAATGTTGTTCACTAATATAGATCGTGTTACAACAAACTTCAATATTTACAAGGGTGAATATAGACATGTTTTAAATCTTTTAATGAGCAAGATGAAAATATGAACATGGACATTTGTGTGGTCAAACTTGCTTTTGAAAATAAAAGTTAATAAAAATGCCAAAGGTCACAAAAAGTAGACTATAAGAAAAAACAATAGGACTATTAGTTCAATATACCCTAAAACATACTAAGGAAACATATGCTAAACTAAGTGCAAAAGATAGTTTGAAGATTGCAAGGTATGTAATTTTTAATATTACATTTTGCTCCCAATTTAGTAGGTTGGTGCCACTAAGTGATATTGGGTTTGCTGAAGTACAAGGAAAATATATACTAAAAATAAATGCAATAATAGATCATCTATAGGATACATAAAATGATACACAACAATATTTCTAATCAAAAGGTAGCTAACCCCAAACAAGAATTTGTGAAACAAATGTGTTACACAAAAAATCCTACAAAATAAACATGTTATGTTAATAATCCACAAAACAGATGTGTCAGTACATCACATATATACATACATACATGATAAAGATGTAGAATGAGACTAAAAAACACCTATAGAAATGAATTATCCATGTAGGCACAAAGGCAAGAATCTGTACATAAGAGAGAAAGAAGATAACAAAGTGCCCAATTTAGTCTTGTGAAAGAGGAAAGAAACTTGTACAAATTTAGAAAGGTTGAATTTATATAAAGGAAAAAGTATGATTCTAGTTCTAGATTTCTCTATCACTAGGAATCATATGAATCAATAAGTAATGTGAATCACATGTGCTATCATGCTCTATTGCTTGGTGATTCAAACATATAATGATGAATATGGGATTACTTGGACTAATGTGTTCTATTGTTAGGTGATCCAAACATATGGTGACAAATCAAGTATACTCTATTGTTTGGTCACTATATATTTTCAATACTAAGAAAACATGATAATAGTATAGATGAATGAATAAAGGTGATGCAGAAGCATCCACACTATAACCTTAACATACAGCATGGATGTCTGCAGCCCATCATCATCATCATCATCATCACCATCATCATCATATTTTGCTTAACACTGTCAGCATCATCATATTCACTGTGCCGACCGATATCCTCCTGATGACAAGCCCTCGCCCGTTCGCATGTCAACAGCATCACCTTACTCGATTATCGATAGCATCATCATGTTCGACCAGCGCGAACATCCTCCTGACGTCCACTGTTCACTTCAGCGACAACTTTCGTCTTCACTATCTTCAGCATCATGATATTCAACATCATGATAATCAACAGGATAAAGAACATCCGGTTCCTTCCATTTATCCTGATGATGACCAACCTTAACTTCTCGCACCGTCCCTTCCGATGCTTACATCACCCGATATCCTGATGACGATTATCCTGATGACGATGACGTCACCTGCAGCTCCTCAATATCCTGCTGCTCCGAAACATCCTGATGACGTATATCCTGATGATGATGATGTCATATCCTGCTGTTGGCCAAACTTAGCTTTTTCGGCCTGCGATCAACCCGATCTTCTTCCTTATGCCGATACGCTCCTCCTCGGCCTCTCCTGATGATGATCACCCCGACGCACTTTCACTTCATGCACTTAACTACATCATGCCGATTTCCTCTTACTCGGATGATGATGCCCGAAGCGACTGCAGGATATAAGCAGAAATATCCTGATGATGCCGTTTTGGCAAACTTCCAACCTTAGCGGATTTTCACTGTTCTGATCCACCAAACCTCCTGGGATGACTCGATCCACTTCCAGGGTGATCTACCACACTTTATCAGATCGACCTAGCACATGCCCATGCTAGGGTCCTCAACACCTTTCAGCCGCGATCCTGCACACCTGCATGCGAACAAACAAACTAACTACTAACCTACTGTACATAACCATTCCACCGATCAGACAAATCAACCGGTGGAATGGATCAGCGAATCCATGAAAAACCACCCAAACCAGCAAATCGATTAGATAATGGAAGTCAGCAGAGGATGAAAACAGGATCTTTATTGATTTCAAAGATGCAATACAATTTACTGTTTCTCACACAGCACACTCTATCTCCTCTGCTCAATGCAATACTATCCTATTGATCGATGATCTACAGTCAACCGATCCTCATGCTTAAATAGGTTTTCCTACGAGTACTACTGACCCGGCTCCAAGCGGCTGGGAAATCTCTCCAGGCAGCTGGGAGATCCAACCGAACATACATCATGACAACTGTCCTAACAAACTAACTAAAAATAGCAAAGCCTGGTCAGCATGATCTTATCATGATCAGCATGACCTTATTACATGCATTTGGTCTTACCAGACCTTCTTGGAAACATAAACAAGACCTAAAACAACTAACTGCCTCATGAAGGCCAGCTGTCAGGTAGGTGCTCCTGCACCATACTCCCCAACAGAAAAGAACTCATGTCCCATGAGTTTAGTATGTGGAAGTCCTCCACCTTTACACTTTGCCTTAGCAATATGCTGAACTGTTCCAGCTTTGTCCTCTGCTGGCTCTTGGCTGCTCCAAGTCTTCTGAACTGTAACTTGCTTTCTGGCAAGTAAATCCTCATGCCTATCAATGTAGGCCTTTCTCTCACATACCCTGTGTTTGTTAGGTTGTCTGACCAGAACCTCTGTCTGAACTGCCTCTTGAACTTCTGCAATGTTCAATCCTATCGTCCTGTCAACCTTTAGAGGACAAGCAATAGTCCCAACTATGACAATATCCTTGTCATTCCTCTGAACTGGTTGCTGTGTGTAAACCTGTTTCTGCACCTGCTGCTGACCTCTGTCAGTCAAAACTAAAACTTTCTTCAACCTGTTGTCCTGAACAACTTCTTTTCCTGCAGTATCCTTATCTGCTTTTATGCCTGCTCCTCTAGGCATTTGCACAAATTCCTTCTTTCCCATTAAAATGATTTTGGCTGCCCCCTGTGTTGCAGCATCTACCTGCAATGGCATCAACTTCATAGTCTTCCCATCTTTCTTGATGGTATAGGTATTAGCGTACCCATCATACAGTACCCTTCTATCAAATTGCCATGGTCTACCCAACAGTAGGTGACAACATTCCATGGGCAAAATATCACACAAAATTCTATCCTGATATGCTCCAATCTGAAAATCCACATATGCCTATTCAGAGACAAAAAGTGATTGACTATCACTCACCCAAGACGCCTTGTAAGGGTGCTGATGTGGAATCCTTTCCAAATTCAGTTTATCCACCATTTCCTGAGATACCATGTTGTCTGTTGAACCAGTATCAATGACAACCTTACATACCTTACCTTTGCTCTTGCATATGGTCTTGAAAAGAGCTCTTCTTTGTGGGGATTCTTTGTCAGGTACCTTCATGGTAGTCACTGTTCTTCTCATCATCAGAGACTCTCCACTCTCTGGGTATGCATAATTATCAGGCTCCTTATCCTTTTGATAAGTGTTTGAACTCTGCACACTTTGCTCTGCTGTCTCTTCTTGTACAAGTTGTACTCTCTTGTCACTAGTTCTATCATTTCTGGATGATGAACCTTTATTTTCTGGACATTTGAAAGATGGATGACCAAACTCTCCACAGGTGTAACATTTTCCTGAAAATGTAGTAGAACCTCTACCACCTCCAAATCTTCCTTTATTACCTTTCCACCCACCTCTGAAATCAGACTGTCCCTGTCCTTTACCAGTGTCTTCTTGACCCTCAGTTGTTTGCTTTTGTGTAGGGGCTGCTCCTCTTCCCCTCATATGGTTTCCTCTTCCTCTCATGGACTTATCATGTCCTCTATTCATCTTTTCTTCAATCCTGATTGCCATTTGGTAACAATCCTCCACATTTTTAGGGTTAGCTAAAACTAACTCATCCTGTATGTTAAATCTCAAACCAGCCAAGTACCTAGCCACCTTTTCTACCTCATTCTCATGATGACCAGATCTCATACTTAACTTATAAAACTCCTCAGTATATGCCTTCACATCCCTTTCCTTCTGCTTTAAAAATTGCAGCTTCTTAAACATCTAGATTTCATAATCCCTTGGCAAGAATTTACCTTTGATCCTTGCTACCATCTTATCCCATGAAGTGATCTTTGACTTCCCTTGTTTCCTTCTCTCAGATTGTACATAATCCCACCATACCAAAGCATGACCTCCTAACTTGGTCTTTGCAATCTTTACCTTCTGATCCTCAGCAACACCTTCACATTCAAAGTGATTATCAAGTGCAGCAATCCAATCCAGTAACTCATCTTCATTCAAACTTCCAGTATATTTGGAAACATCAACCTTTACCTTAGGTTTATCACTCTGCACTGCCTTTAACAATTTGCAAATTTCTGGTCTTCAGCATCCAGATCTTCAGCTACCTCTTCATACTCTTCAACAGTATCTTCATCTTCTTCAGACTCACTGTCTGCCACTTCCCTCTTTTTGTTCTTTTCCAGGGCTGTAAGCCTGGCTTGAAGTGCTTCAGCAAGCTCCTTCATCTTCCTCATCTCTCTAGCATGTTTTTCCTTCATCTCCTGCAATTCCCTTGCAGTACCACTACCTTTAGGAGGCATTTTGTCAACCTCTCAATCAACACACACAACACACAATCAACTCTACCTCTGCCCTTTCGGTGACAGAATCAACACACAACAGCCCAGATGTTTTGCTGAGCTCTGATACCACTATGATGCAAAGGCATCCACACTATAACCTTAACATACAGCATGGATGTCTGCAGCCCATCATCATCATCATCATCATCACCATCATCATCATATTTTGCTTAACACTGTCAGCATCATCATATTCACTGTGCCGACCGATATCCTCCTGATGACAAGCCCTCACCCATTCGCATGTCAACAGCATCACCTTACTCGATTATCGACAGCATCATCATGTTCGACCAGCGTGAACATCCTCCTGACGTCCACTGTTCACTTCAGTGACAACTTCCGTCTTCACTATCTTCAGCATCATGATATTCAACATCATGATAATCAACAGGATAAAGAACATCCGGTTCCTTCCATTTATCCTGATGATGACCAACCTTAACTTCTCGCACCGTCCCTTCCGATGCTTACGTCACCTGATACCTTGATGACGATTATCCTGATGATGATGATGTCACCTGCAGCTCCTCAATATCCTGCTGCTTCGAAACATCCTGATGACGTATATCCTGATGATGATGACGTCATATCCTGCTGTTGGCCAAACTTAGCTTTTTTGGCCCGCGATCAACCCGATCTTCTTCCTTATGCCGATACGCTCCTCCTCGGCCTCTCCTGATGATGATCACCCCGACGCACTTTCACTTCATGCACTCAACTGCATCATGCCGATTTCCTCTTACTCCGATGATGATGCCCGAACTCCGATGATGATGCCCGAAGCGACTGCAGGATATAAGCAGAAATATCCTGATGATGCCGTTTTGGCAAACTTCCAACCTTAGCGGATTTTCACTGTTCTGATCCACTGAACCTCCTGGGATGACTCGATCCACTTCCAGGGTGATCTACCACACTTTATCAGCTCGACCTAGCACATGCCCATGCTAGGGTCCTCAACACCTTTCAGCCGCGATCCTGCACACCTGCATGCGAACAAACAAACTAACTACTAACCTACTGTACATAACCATTCCACTGATCAGACAAATCAACCGGTGGAATGGATCAGCGAATCCATGAAAAACCACCCAAACCAGCAAATCGATTAGATAATGGAAGTCAGCAGAGGATGAAAACAGGATCTTTATTGATTTCAAAGATGCAATACAATTTACTGTTTCTCACACAGCACACTCTATCTCCTCTGCTCAATGCAATACTATCCTATTGATCGATGATCTACAGTCAACCGATCCTCATGCTTAAATAGGTTTTCCTACGAGTACTACTGACCCGGCTCCAAGCGGCTGGGAAATCTCTCCAGGCGGCTGGGAGATCCAACCGAACATACATCATGACAACTGTCCTAACAAACTAACTAAAAATAGCAAAGCCTGGTCAGCATGATCTTATCATGATCAGCATGACCTTATTACATGCATTTGGTCTTACCAGACCTTCTTGGAAACATAAACAAGACCTAAAACAACTAACTGCCTCATGAAGGCCAGCTGTCAGGTAGGTGCTCCTGCACCAAAAGGGAATATATGCCCCCTCATGATGTTTTTTGGAGTAAGGTGACAAACAAACATCAAGAAAATAGAAAAATAGTTATTGTATAAAAAGATATTTCATCAAGAGAAATGTATAGAATAATATGCCCCAAGAGATAAATATCCAATGATGGTGAAATATTGGATATGAAAGTAAAAGAACTAGATGGACAAAGAACATCTATAGAGAGAAAGGAAGACATGTCAAATACTATTATAAAGAGATGTCTATGGGCATAAGAGAGTAATTAAAGTTATTTTATATGGAAGAATGTGTAATCAAGGTTTGTATGGAAGAAACTATACAAAAAATGGGGTTATAGTTTGAAAGATATCATAGTTAAGGACATGATATTTCCACAATCCATGACATGAATTGAAAAGATTCTAGTTAAAACTGTGTATAGTTTTTTTTCAATGATGTTTCAGATCACACTCTGTGATCCATCATCAGGAAGAGAAAGAGAATGAAAATGAAGTAAAATGTAGATTAGGTTCCTTAAAAAGAGAGAGAAGAGTTCACATGGAGTACCAAATAGGACAAAGGAACATAAGGGGGAAAACTAAAATAAGTTTCAAAATGCAAGATAAAAACCTAATATTAAAGACAGAAATAGAAATAAAGTAAAAGGAAAAAGACCAAGATGATGGAAAATAAACTGATAAAATAAATTAGTTTTTAAATATTTCTTTGTTTATATATTTGTATTCTATATTTATTTTATCATTTTATTTTCCATCATCTTGGTCTTTTCCTTTTACTTAATTTCTATTTCTTTCTTTAATATTAGGTTTTTATCTTGCATTTTAAAACTTATTTTAGTTTTAGCTTTTTCCCTTATGTTCCTTTGTCCTATCTAGTACTTCATGTCAACTCTTCTCTCTCTTTTTAAGGAACCTCATCTACATTTTAATTCTCTTTCTCTTCCTAATGATGGATCATGGAGTGTAATCCGAAATGTCAATGAAAAAAATCTTTGCATAGAACCAGAAGATTTTTAATTTTCAGATATCATAGTTTCTACAAAAGGGGTAAATGACAAAGGATTAGAAAGTTCTTAAACTTTAGAAAATTTTAGGAAAAATATTTTTTCAAATAAGCATAGATGAACTAGTGTACCATTCACTTGAATCAATTACATAGAAAAAGATAGAATTAGATGAAGAACACTCATTTGTAACAAAAAGAGAAGTAAGAGTGTGAATTACAAACTAAAAATCATCAAATGAGTCAACTAGAGGCATAAGAGAAGTAGAACTAGATATTGAATCAACATGATTATTAGCTTTGTGAGGTATAGTATTAATGGTATAGGGTGAGAAATGACTAAAAAGAAAGAATATAAGATCTTGATAAAGTAAAATCTTATCTTTCTTAGCCTGATATATGCTTATAACCTATTGTATAGCTAATTGTGAATCACCATATATGGTAAGGGAATAAATGCTAAGAGAAAGCATAACACACACCCTAGATATAAGACCCTTATATTTGGAAATATCATTAGTACATGGAAAGTTAAGGTGAAGAGAAAGAGTAATAGGCTACTAGAAGGAGGAACCCCCTACCCCTAAGCTAGTCTTACGTGATGAGCCATCAAAAAACATTTCTTAAGGATGGTCTATGTTAATCTCAAGAATAGGATCATCAAGAAAAGCATTAATACCAGGAGAAGAAAAAGGTGAAGGTGCATCAACCAAGTGGGACCAACCATGATGTAGAGGCACTTGGATACGAGGAGGATAGAACAAATTGACAAGGTTTACACTACACCAAAAAGCCCAAATTTGAAGATCAGTTTGCAAAAGTGGGAACAACACAAAGAAACTCTAGGATCATCATGGAAAGGTTGATTTTAGATGTTGGGGGACCCATTACAATCATTAGCAAAGGCAGACCAAACTCAGAATGAGTACTTCCTTCACAAATCCATGAAATTGCTTGTAGCCCTAAAAAAGAGAATAGTCCTCCATAACTTTTGACACAGGTCTTTAAACATAGATCTTAGATAATTAGTAGATACCCATTTGGACTCCCTATCACATATCCAAAATTGGGTATAGGTTGTTTTGGACGGAATACCCCAACCTATAACTCTTCTCAATGATGTAGAGCCCCAATTAGGCCTAAAATACAAAGAGACCCCCCTAAAATTCATGCACAAAAATCAACCAATGGTTTGAACATTTAGAACACATGCCAAAACTATGGATTTTATGGGTTTTGTCCTCCTATAATCTGTTGTTCCCAAAAATACCTCTATGGTTCCTCAAATTGGCTTAATACATGGTTATATTAAGCCTCTTCTAACAAATCTTGCAAACACCAACTCTCTTTCTCCTACAAACATTCCAAACACTTAAAATGCAAATGAATACACCCATCCCACTAGTCTTATGGTCTTGAAAGACAGTGGGATGGTCAATCTCCCATCATTTGGAGCAAACCCTTGTTTAGGTTTAGTAAGATTGTTTTGAAAGAAAACCTTATATCTCCCTACAATGCACTGTCAAGACTCCTAATCCACTTCAAATGATAAACAACCCCTTTATTCAACAATTCAAATCATAAACAAATGCAGGCAGTATGGTACTTGAGGATTGTACGGCCTGTAGCAGTAATTTCTTTAGAAAAATAGCATTCTCTTAATAGACAGTCCTAGAGATACGGTTATAAAGAACTCCTTAGTGAATGTCACGGCACAAAATTAGACTTGATTGAAAGTTAATCCATCACCCTATTCATGCCACATGTTTGGGACTCATGACAGTTTCGTATAGATGAATAGTATAGACTGTTTCTTTGGAAAATACAGAAAAAACAACAAAACAACAAAGAATTGATGTTTTTATTGCATAAAACTCCTTACACCACATACAATGATCATGTTCAAGGTATTTTAAACTTGTACACACCTTGACTAAATCCTTGGAGTCAGTTTGTTTGATGGGAAGGTTTACAACCACTTCTTCCCCCATCGAACTTCCTTGTGCAGCTTTGAAACTACAACTAATTACAACTGATTACTAGTGTTGTCCTTGTCTTGTTTAGGACTGTTTAGGCTTAACAAATGCCTTCAAACTTTTGGTAATGGAATTCAAGCTTTGACAAGACTTTGACATGCCTTAGCAAGGCTTACAACATGAATTTGTATGACTGTCCTTTAGGACTTTTAAGACTACCTCCTATTACAAGGTGATTGCATGAGTGCCTTTTACAACATGGCATCATGATCCTTATTACAACATGAGAAAATGGTCTTTGGGACCTTTTTGAATCAACAAACAAAATGAACATAAAAAATAAGACATAAGTCTTTTGGTCTCCTTGGTGCTCCTGCACCATACTCCCCAGGTGGAAAGAGATCTCAAGTATCATGAGGAAGTAGATCAGCAACTGTGACACCATGCTTCAAGATGTCTTCTTCACTCATCCAAGTGGCATCTTCAATGGGTAAGCCACTCCATTTGACAAGGAACTTTTTGTATGTCTTCTTTCTTGTCTTCTTCAAGACCTTGGTGTCAAGAATACATTCCAACTTCAATGGTTGATTGGGTGGAAGACCCTTAACCCATTCTTTATCTCTTGCTGCTATCATATCTACCTCTGAATCTGCATTAGGATCACATTTGAAAGGGAACAAGTCTGAAACATTAAAGATAGGAGATATGGCCAAGCCTTGAGGAAGTTCAATCTCATAGGCATTGGGCCCAAACTTGTGCACAATTTGGCATGGTCCTATCTTTTTCATGAGGAGTTTGGTTGGCTGCCCCTTTGGAAGTCTCTCCTTCAAGTTTGCCATGACCAAATCCCCAACCTTGTAGTGTACATCTCTCCTTCTCTCATTCACTTTCTCCTTGTACTTATCATTGTTCCTTTGAAGAGTTTATCTTACATTGTCATGGATGTCCTTCATGGCCAATGCAAAGTCTTCACCTTGAGCACTTTTCCTCTCCAATCCATGGAGATCTCTCAATTCAAGAATACCTCTTGGATGAACACCATAAACAATCTCAAATGGACTCCTTCCTGTGCTCCTATTTGTGGAATCATTGTAAGAAAATGTAGCTTAAGGGGTGATCATATCCCATGCCTCTCCATGTTGTATGGTAAGACACCTGAGAAGATTTCCCAAAGACCTATTCACCACCTTAGTTTGACCATCAGTCTAAGGGTGATAGGCTGAAGTAAATGACAATTGAGTACCCAACTTCTTCCATAAAGTGTACCAAAAGTAGCCTACAAACTTTGGATCCCTGTCAGTCACAATGTTAATAGGCAAACCATGGATTCTAACAATTTCTTCGAAGAACAAACTAGTAATGTGAGAAGCATCATTAGTGCATTTACATGGCAAGAAATGAGCCATCTTATTGAATCTATCCACCACAACAAATATACTATCAAAACTCTTTGAGTCTTAGGAAGACCCAAAACAAAATCCATAATAATACTTTTCCATGGCCTAGTAGGAATAGGAAGTGGCTGATATAGACCAACATTAGATGAAGTACCCTTTGCCCTTTGACAAATACTACAACATTCAACAAATTTTATGATATCTGATTGCATTTTAGGCCAAAAATAAAACCTTTTCACCTGTTCCAATGTTTTATCCAACCCAAAGTGACCTCCTAGTCCACCACAATGTTTTTCCTTTATGATGTTCTCCGTCATGGAACACTTAGGAACACATAGTTGGCTGCCTTTGAACAACAACCCTTGCTGTAACAAAAACTCAGAAAAATCAGAATGATAAGAGTCTGAAAACTGTGAACAAACTTCATATACCTCCTTGAAATCTTCATCATCCTAATACATATGTTTGAGAGCATCAACCCCTACACTTTGCAACTGAATTTTTTGAACCATACACACCCTTCTACTCAATGCATTTGCCACTTTGTTGGCCTACCCCTTCTTGTGTTTGATTGAAAAAGTATATTCTTGGAGTTGTTCAACCCATTTCATATGCCTATGGTTGAGTTTCTCCTGTGAATTGAGAAAACTAAGTTCATGGTTGTCAGTATAAACAATAAATTCTTTAGGCAAAAGATAGTGCCTCCATTTTTTCAAAGCTTGTACATTGCATACAATTCCAAGTCATAAGTAAAGTACTTTCTCTTAGCATAATTTAGTTTTTCACTAAAGAAAGCAACAGGCTTGCCTTCTTGACTTAGGATAGCCCCTATAGCAAGGTTACTAGCATCACATTCCACCACAAACAACTTGTTAAAGTTGGGAAAAACAAGAATGGATTGTTGTGCTACTTTTTGTTTTAGAATTTCAAAAGAATCATTGGTTGCCTTTGTCCAAAAAAACTTACATTTCTGCCCCCCTTTGATGGTATCCAAAATTGGTGCACAAATATGACTAAAACCCCTTATAAACTTCCTATAAAATGTTGCCAAACCATGAAAACTCTTCACATCACCTGCTATTTTTAGAGTTGGCCATGACAAAATGGCTTCTACCTTTGCTAGATCCATCTTCAAACTACCTTGGGAAATCACAAAACCAAGATAGGTGAGTTCTTCCTTCATGAAGACACTCTTTTCCATGTTGATCATCAATTGTTCATCATGTAACTTCTTCAAAACCTGATCCAAATGTTGTAAATGCTCTTCCTTAGTCTTGCTGAAAACAAGAATGTCATCCAAGTATACCACAACAAATTTGCCAATGAAATCCTTCAACACTTCATTCATGAGATGTATAAAAGTACTTGGGGCATTAGATAGACCAAATGGCATCACCAACCACTCATAAAGACCCTCATTTGTTTTGAATGATGTCTTCCATTCATCCCCTTGCTTCACCCTAATTTGATGATATCCACTCTTAAGATCAATCTTAGAAAAGTATCTAGCCCCTCCCAAACAGTCCATTAGGTCCTCAATCCTTGGCGTAGGGAACCTATATGTTATGGTAATCTTGTTAATGGCTCTAGAATCCATACACAACCTCCATTTACCATCCTTTTTAGGGGCTAGGACTATTGGGACAGCACATGGGCTAAGGCTCTTTCTTACCAATCCCTTATCCAACAATTCTTGCACTTGCTTGGCAATCTCTTCATTTTGTGAAGGTATCATCTTGTAGGTTGCTTTGTTTGGAAAAGTAGATCTTGATATGAGGTCAATTTGATGGCTTATGTCCCTAACAGGTGGTAACTCATTAGGCATTTCTTCTACCATAATGCCCTTATAATTCTCTATCAATTGCTGCACCTCCTTAGGGATTTCTTCCTTACTAGGATCATGCAAACTAGGACTATTTTTAGGCTTCAAAATCAGAGCATACCCTTGGGTTCCTTCCTCCTTAAGGGTGTCTAAAAAATCTTTACCACTCACAATCATGACACTTGACCCAACATTCTTCTCTACATTCTCATCAAGCAATGGATCCATTCTATATTTTCTACCATTCTTGGTTATAGTGAAAGAATTAGTTTTACCATCATGTTGTGATTGAACATCATATTTCCATGGACGTCCTAACAGAAAATGACAAGCATCCATGGGAATTACATCACACAAAATCTTGTCTTTATATTCCCCTATCTCAAATTCTACCCATGATTGTTCATCTACCAAAACTTGTTGCCCCTTATTCAACCATGATACTTTATAAGGACTAACATGAGGAAGTATTTTCAATTTCAACTTGTCTACCATTTCAATGGAAACCAAATTTTTAGTTGAGCTGAATCAAGAATTACCTTGCAAATCTTACCATAGGCCTTGCATGTTGTCTTGAACAATGTCTTCCTTTGAGGGGGTTCTTGTGTTTGAGGCACCTTCAACATGGTTCTTCTCATCATCAAACTTTCTCCTTCATGGACTGGGGCTGCACTTATAATTGGTCAGTTAACACTTTGGAAATCTTCCTCTTGAATCAATTGGTTCCTTCTCTCTCCTCCATAAGAGCTTGAGGCTTGCCTTTCAGGACATTTGAAGGTTGGATGTCCTACTTGGTTGCAATTGTAGCACCTTCCAGTGAAGACATTGGGACCTCTCCCTGGTCCACCAAATCTATCTCTTCCATTAGGCCTCCTTCCTCTAAAGCCTCCTCTAGAACCTAATTCTTCACTTTGCTCTTGGGAACTAGATTCCCCTTGACTTCTTTGGGACAGATTTCTGCCTCCAAAACTACCCCTACCTCTAAACTTTCTACCACCTCTTCCTCTATTTTGCTGCTCACCTTTTCTCTTCAACTTCTCTTCAGCCCTTAATGCCACTTGAAAGCATTTTTCCATGGTTTCAAGGGTTAATAAACTAAGTTCATCTTGGATATTAAACCTCAAACCATTTAGATACCTTGCCACTTAAACTTTTTCATCCTCCATGTACCCACAATGAAGAGAGAATTGTGAAACTCCTCGATGTAAGTGGCCATATCTAAATCTCTTTGCTTGAGATTTTGCATCTTCTTGTAGATCTACACCTCATAGTCTGATGGAAGGAATTGGGACTTGATCCTCTCCAACATTCTGCTCCATGAAGAGATCATACTCTTCCCATTCTTTACCCTCTCACCTTGGGTGTAATTCCACCATGTAAGGGCAACACCTTTGAGTTTAGTTTTTCCAAACTTCACCCTCTTGTTCTTAGGAACTTCTTTATATTCAAAGTAGTTGTTTAGGGCCTCAATCCACTCCATGACTTCATCAGCATTCATATTGCCACTGAACATGGGAATCTCCATCTGACCCTCTGAAGAATCCTTGCCAAGTGCTCTGATGGCTTTAAGGAAATTCTTTTAATCTGCAGATACCTCTACCTCTTCTTGATCTTCTCCTCCTCTTTTTCTTCTTCTTCATCAAAACCTTCATCTATGCTCTTCCCTATCCTCAATGCCTTCAACTCTTCTTGGAGTGCTTCCTTGACTCCACTTTTGATCTTTTCTTCCATCTCCTTTAACTTCTTAACCACCTCAGTGGTCATCCCTTTGGAGGCATATTGCTAGCCTCTCCTTCACTCTCTTCTATTGACATATACTAGGCCCTATACAACCAACAACAGAACCTTTTATGGCTCTAATACCACTATGATGTAGAGACACTTGGATAGGAGGAGGATAGAACAAATTGACAAGGTTTACACTACACCAAAAAGCCCAAATTTGAAGATTAGCTTGCAAAAGTAGGAACATCAGAAATAAACTCTAGGATCATCATGGAAAGGTTGATTTCAGATGTTGGGGGACCCATTCCAATCATTAGAAAATGTAGACCAAACTCAGAATGAGTACTTCCTTCACAAACCCATGAAATTGCTTGTAGCCCTAAAAAAGAGAACAATCGTCAATAACTTTTGACACAGGGTATCAAACATAGATCTTGGATAATTATTAGATACCCATTTGGACTCCCTATCACATATCCAAAACTAGGTATAGGTTGTTTTGGACGGAATACCCCAACCTATAACTCCTCTCAATGACCCAGAGCCCCAATTAGGCCTAAAATACAAAGAGACCCCCTTAAAATTCATGCACAGAACTCAACCAATGGTTTGAACATTTAGAACACATGCCAAAACTATGGATTTTATGGGTTTTGTCCTCCTACAATTTGTTGTTCCCAAAAATACCTCTATGGTTCCTCCAATTGGCTTAATACATGGTTATATTAAGCCTCTTCTAACAAATCTTGCAAACACCAACTCTCTTTCTCTTGCAAACATTCCAAACACTTAAAATATAAATGAATACACCCATACCATTGGTCTTATAGTCTTGAAAGACAGTGGGATGGTCAATCTCCCATCGTTTGGAGCAAACCCCTGTTTAGGTTTTAGTAAGACTATTTTGAAAGAAAACCTTATATCTCCCTACAATGAAATTATCAAGACTCCTAATTTACTTCAAATGATAAACAACCCCTTCATTCAACAATTCAAATCATAAACAAATGTAGGTAGTACAATACCTGAGGATTGTACGGCCTGTAGCAGCGATTTCTTCAGAAAAAATAGAGTTCTCTTAATGGACAGTCCCAAAGATATGGTTATAAATAACTCCTTAGTGAATTTAAAGGCACCAAATTGTACTTTATTGAAATTTAATCCATCACCCTATCCATCCCACACGTTTGGGACTCATGACAATTTTGTATAGATGAATAGTACGGACTGTTTCTTCAGAAAATACAGAAAAAACAACAAAACAACAAAGAATTGATGTTTTTATTGCATAGAACTCCTTACACTAGATACAATGATCATGTTCAAGGTATTTTAAACTTACACACACCTTGACTAACTCCTTGGATTCAATTTGTTTGATGGGAAGGTTTACAACCACTTCTTCCCCCATCGAACTTCCTTGTGCAACTTTGAAACTACAACTAATTACAACTGATTACCAGTTTTGTCCCTGTCTTGTTTAGGACTATTTAGGCTTAACAAATGCCTTCAAACATTTGGTAATGGAATTCAACCTTTGACAAGACTTTGACATGCATTATAAAGGCTTACAACATGAATTTGTATGACTTTCCTTTAGGACTTTAAGACTGTCTCCTATTACAAGGTGATTGCATGAGTGCCTTTTACAACATGGCATCATGATCCTTATTACAACATGAGAAAATGGTCTTCATGGCCTTATTGAATCAACAAATAAAATGAACATAAAAAACAAGACATAAATCTTTTGGTCTCCTTAGTGCTCCTACACCAAACCATAACATGTTTGTTTTTTGAGAAATAAACTTAAGGTCAAATTTGGTAAGAAACATAACCCACTTACAAGACATCTTGATAAATCCATTTTAGAATAATATGTTTAAGAGGATCATGTTAGAAATGAGGGTAAATCACTATAAAAAAAATGATTACAACTGTAATATAGATATTTAATTATGCAGAACCAAAATAGAGATAGTATGCAATCAACATAAAGAAATAATGGAATAGAAGATCAAACACATAACATAATTTTTACGTGGTGAAACCATTTTGGGGAAAAACTCCACATAAGAAGAGATGCACCAGTTTGGATTATCTTCAATATAGTTTACAATACAACACTATCAATCTCCTCTTCAGTCTTCAATCTAGCAACGCCTATTTTTATAGTCTCAACTTATTCTCTACTTGTCCACAGTTATAATATCCTCATAAAGGGGTTGCCTTATAGGGTAAGAAAAGCCAACATAACTTCTACCGTCAGATTTGTGACCTAATGATGAACGGTCCAAATTTACAACAAAATAATATATAAAATGTGGCTTTCAGGGGTACTTCCATTGAACCCCCATCAGGCTGCATAGCCCCTAGACTCCCCACCAAGGTGATGGCCCTCTCAGAACTTGCAGGGGGTACCCCCTAGAATTAAATGTGCTCCATAACCAAAATATGTCAGGTATTGGGATCAAACATGCGGTTGAAACAACATCGCTACTTGGTGAAACCTTTCATCCCTTATGGGTGATTTAGAAACAATAATAATAATAATAAATTACATAGGATTTACAAGGTTGATGGTACCTTAATCCTAATAGATCAAACTTTATAATAACATGACTTCTAGCATGAAGAAATGTAAAGAATCTCCTGATTCTTAATCCAAAATAGTACTTAACGCAGAAGGAAAATTTATTTTTATTACCAAATAACATAAGTGATACAAATTAATTAATAATAATTTTATATTAACATGGTAAGTTTTTAATCCTCACATAATCCCAATACTCAAGTACTAGAAACATCCTTTGTTTTTCTAGATTGCCTACATACCCTGTATCCATAGGATCAAGGTACATAAGGATTTGTTATGAGGGATATGTAGTTCTGGTTGTTCTATGTTTATGTAACTATATGAGTGGGTATGCAACCATTTATAGGGCGTGGTTTCCCCAGATAATTCTTTGTCAACTGCCACCCAATTTGGTGAAACAAGGATAGAAACCTAAAGAAACAACTATAAGAAATGTTCATCAAATAGGGGTGTTTGATGTGAAGTGTCTATTTTTCATGACGTTTCAAGTTTACTAAAGACAAGCTCTTTTCCAAAATCACATACTTTTTTAACAATAAAACTTTCACAAGAAGGTTTCTCAAGAGATCAGGCACCGTTTTCTAATTACTTCAATATCAAGAATTAGCAAAATTAAGACTTAAGAGAATCCAATCATTTACAATGATCTACAATACCAATACAATATTTATACTTAACTAATAAACAATTAATCAGTAAGCTAAGAAAGATATTAGTAACAATATTTAAATGATCAACTAACATGTAGATATTAAAGTATGTATAAATCGTAATTCTTATCCAAGCATGCAATGTTTCTTAATGATCAATTCCACCAAATAAATGATTCTCAATGTTTTTACAGGACTTCAATAATCTTTATACCCATAAACTAAAACATACTTTTGTTCACCCATTTAACTCTTCTATCATATCAAGTATCTAAGATCACTTGTTCAAGGTAACTATTGTTATCTTAATAAAGATGACACAAAGCTAAGATATTACACACTCAATAATCAAATAAATCCTAGAACCATTTAGTTATTATATATAAAGTCATTTTCTTCAATAAGATAATATAATTATAATCTTACCATAGTCGAGTACTTAGTTGTTCCTGTCTAGGTCCCTAAATACCCCACAACCTGCACTTCATTGGTTAGTCATATGAATTCAAGTACAATATGCTTAAGACAACTTTATCTATGATGTTGGTACACAAAATTGTAGAAAAACTAACTCAAGGAGTAAGATGCAATATGGCTCCATCTCTTCAATTATTGTTATTAGAATCATGAATGAGAAATATAGAAAACCTTTCATTTACTTTACATATCTTAGGAGTCATATACATACTCAAGTTGTTAACTCTATTCTAGACCAACATTAATCATGTTCCAATCAAAACTTAATTACACCAAATCACTTCCTCAAACACAAAGAACAATTAGGAGGAGGGTTGGAAGATTATTCCTAGTAGGAAGTTCATCATAACTTGATTGATCTCCCATTACCAACAATCATCATGATAGAAAAAAATAAATTACCTTAATGAACCACTAAAGTGATCCTAGTTTATAAGGATAAATGTAAGTATTTCCAATGTTTGCTTCTCAAATGTTTGTTCAACACTTAGTTTGAAATTAGATATGATAACAAGTTTTCCAATTAACATTAACTCATGAGATTGACTTGTGAGGGTCTCTAGTAATCATATGGGGTTAAGATATGAAGAAAATTCAATGAGATCAACAAAAGTTCCTTACTATGTCATCACTTTACCAAAAGAAGACCAAACACAAACTTCACATATCACAATCAACAATGTAGCTTATTATGAAATCCTCAAAGAGGTGAACCTACTTATATACTTACCATTAACATTTAAAATACCCAATCCAAGAAAATTCTAAATACACAAAAAATTTCATTACCAACATATAAGTGCAACACTAATCAACCTCATCAGTCCAACATCATTTATAAGTCTAGATGTTGACATATACTAAATTATTAAATGTCTACTTACAATATTTTTAGATATAGTACTTTTAAAAGATAAGTCAACAAAATGAAAATTAAAAGAGATAGTAATAACCACTTGCTAAAGAATAATAACAAGTTGTATCAAAATGATTTAACAATTCTACATGATTATTTTAATAATAGAAAAATGACTATAATGGAAACAACTTTCATAATCTTGGCGTAATGCCTTAGTTTTAAGAAAATAATTTTATCTAGAATTAAAATACATGCTCTAATCCAAGTGTCAAAATAATTCAATAAAAGAAAAGAGAATAACATTGTAAACCTCCATATGATTAATATATACATTCAATTCATATTTATAAAATATGAACTTGAAAATTCCTAACTCAAAACCCAATGTAAAACTAGGTAAATGGCCCAAGAGAATAGGCATTATTAAAGCTAATTGATTATATTCTCTAAATGATAAAGAATGTATTTCCTCATAAATATGAATAAGGATGCGTTCTTTTCAAAGATGAAACACATACATAGAAAAACATATCAAATGTAGAAAGGGATACCAATCTAGCTGAATATTTAGCTCTTCTAATTGTCATCACGAAGCGCATCAATTTATTAAAACTGAAATATTTGCAAGGAATGAACAAGAAATAAATCTAGACAAAGAAACAAGGCTAAGGTCAATAAAAATCCATTTGTTCTTCATGATGTCTTTTTTGGGAGTGTAAAGATTGCAGGTAATGTTTGAAATGGGTTTGTTTGAAAAGTCCTAAGAAAATTTTAAGCAAAAGCAACTACAGAGTGTAAAACCTAACTCAACCTTTTTTGGCATCCTTCCTGCTTGTGCACATATTTGAAGTTTTGGATGAGAGTACAAACATCCATCAAAGCATAATGGAAGGCTAATTTTTGTTAGATATTATAGTTGGAAATGCTCTGGTCAAGATAAGGCACGTGAACTATTTGACATAATGACTCAAAGAGATGTTTTCTCATGCCATACAATGATTGTAGGATATCCAATAAATGGATTTTTGTAAGGACACTCTCAAAACCTTTAAATCAATGAAACACTCTAGACATTTCCAAACATTAGATGTATGCAACCATGCAGATTAGTGGATGAGAGTTGTGTATACTTCAATTACATGACTTAGCCTTATTGAATTAGACCTACAGTTGATCATTTTGTGTTGGTCTTCGTACCAAATCTAATCATTGTTCCTGTTGTGAGTGATATGGCTCAGATACCACTCAAAGGAGGAAGAATAAACTAAAAAAGAGAGAGGGGACACAACAAAAAATGCACAAATAGAGATTTCTATTTATCAATAAAACTATTTTACATAAAACAAATACAACTCAAATCTGTAGCTCTGATTCTTCTATTCCTACAACTATTGCTCTCTTTGGAGCTTGATGGACATTACTGTTGTCCTCTATTTGGAGTTGCTCTGCTCATTCCACTAACTAACTGTTGTGCGTGTCTGGAGCTATCTAGAGCTCGAATCTCTATACTCCCTCACTATTGTATTCTTCCTGTTGCTGCTGCAACATTCTTCTTTTGTTGTGCACTGCTGTGTTGTTTCTACTCACAATATTCTCTTCACAAAAATTGCTCTAACATTCTCATTCTTCTTTTTGTCTTATCCCCTTCACACAAAAATTTGCTGCTCAAACTCAAAATTCAAACTCACCTACAACACTAAAGAAACTAACCAGCATTGAATTTTTTGATAGGGCCATCAAATGGAAATAAATCTTTTGTAAGGTGCGGCAGGTATGAGATCCCAAGAAGATCTCTGACAAGTAGGTGAAATAAATGCCCACTCTAGATTATAATTTCTAACACTCCCCCTTAATTTGGAGCCACATACCTCTTTTATTCTGTATCTCTGGAGCTGTTTGTAGTTGTTCGGAGTTGTTTGGAGTTTTCTTTTTAGAGCTGAAATCTAGAGCTATCAACAATGCCCAAGCTATCTCTTAGGCGCTCAAAGATCTCCTTCGATAGTGCCTTAGTAAATATATCAAAGAGCTATTGCTTGAACCTACAAAACTATAGGTTGATCTCTCCATTCTCCAACAACTCTCTTATGAAATGGTATCGAATCTCAATATGTTTGCTTCGTCCATGAAAGAGTAGATTCTTCATCAAGGCTATGGAGGAAACGTTGTCACAAAATATGGTTTTACCATCTTCTTCTTGTTCTTTCAAATCTGCAAGGATTCTCCTCAACCAAATAGCCTAACATGTTGTATTTGCTGCTATGTATTCAGCCTCTGCTATTAAGAGAGAAGCTATGAGCTACTTCTTTGATGCCCATGAAATGGGTCCTAAACCCATGTGGAACACATATCCCGATGTGCTCTTTCTGTCATCTACACTTCCTACCCAATCACTATTTGTGTAACCAACCACCTTAAACTTACTTGATGTGGTGTATAATATGTCATAGCCTTGCATGCCATTGACATACCTCATGATCCTCTTTCTTGCTTGCTAGTGTGTGTCCTTAGGTTTCTCCATGAACCTAGATATCAAGCTTATAGTGTACATTAAGTCAAGCCTTGTAGTAGTCAAATACATCAAACTTCCAACCATACTCTTGTAGAGGGTTGGGTTCACTTCATTGCTGCTGTCCTCCTTGCTCAATTTCAAACCTGTAGCTGTTGGTGTTAGAGCAAGCTTGTTGTTTTACATCTTAAATCTTTTAAAAATCTATTTGGCATAGTTAGTTTGCAAAATAAACATGCCGAGCTCAGTTTGTTGGACCTCAATGCTAATAAAATATCTTAGCAAACCTAGGTCAGTCATTTCAAACTCGTTCTTCATCACCTCTTTGAAATCAACAATGAAGAGATCACTATTACAAGTAAAAATCAGATCATCTACATACAAAATAGCAATTAGAATCTCACCATTTGTTGCTTTGATGTAGAGTGTGGGCTCACTATCACTTTTGCTAAAGCCATTACTCAGCAAATAAGAATCTATCATATTGTACCATGTTCGAGGTGCTTGCTTCAGCCTGTAGAGAGATTTTCAGAGCCTGTATACTTTGTCTTCATGCACTAGGACTTCATAGCCAGGTGGCTGCTCCACATACACCTCCTCCTTCAATACTCCATTTAGGAAGGCTGACTTCACATCCATTTGATATACCTTCCACTTGTGCTGAGCTACACTTGCGATGACTGCACGCATGGTTTCTAACCTTGCAACTAGTGCATACGTCTCATCATAGCTTGTTCCAGCCTGTTGTTTGTATCCCTTAACAACTAGCCTTACTTTATGCCTTTCAATCTTTCTGTCAATAGTACTTTTGGTCTTATAGACCCACTTGACTCCAATCACCTGTCTACCCTTGGGTAAGGTTGTTAACTCCCATGTCTCATTCATTTCTATTGCATCCATCTCTTCATCCATGGCCTTACACCATTTTTCTTCTTTCACAGCCTCTTCAAAATCTATTGGATCACCATGAGAGAACAAACCAAAGTCCATATTTTCATCTAAATCATCATACCTTGTGTCTTCATAAATCTCCCTCATTCTCCTTGTCTTTCTCGGCATTAGAGAAGTGAGCGTAGGATCTGAACTACTTCTAGAGTTACTGCTGCTTAACTCTAAAGTGCTCCAGAGCTGACTGTGTTGCTACAGTCTTGAACTGGCTAAATTTGAACTATTTTGGGGATGGCTCCAGAGAGCTCCAGAGTTGGATCCAGAGTGCTCCGGTGCTAAATCTACTTCACTGCTGGAAGTTCCTACTTCATTTCCACCTTCTTCATCACCTATGGTTATCATTGTTGATATACATGTGGTGGTGTCAACTGTGCCATCCCATGATTCATTCTCTATGAAGTCAACATCCCTGCTGATTATCACACTCTTTGTGATAGGGTTGTATAGCTTGTAGCCTTTGGATTCTTCGATGTACCCAAGGAATATGCACTTTTCTCCTTTGTCATCAAACTTTTGTCTTTTCTCCTTAGGCACAAATGCATATGCCATGCACCCAAAAATTTGTAGGTGCTCCAAACTCCATTTGTCATTTGTCCACACTTCTTGTGGAATTTTGTCCCGTACATCCTTCGTGGGACTTTTGTTTAGCAGATATACTATTGTTGCTATTGCTTCACCCCAATAATCATTAGGCAGTCCCTTAGCCTTCAACTTGCTTGTTGCCATCTCTATGATGGTTCTATTTTTCCTCTTAGCAACTCCATTTTGCTATGGAGTATACCTTGTGAACTATTTTTGAATGCCTTCATACTTGCAGAAATTCAAAAATCTTAGAGACATACTCTCCCCCTCCATCTATTCTAAGGACCTTGATGTAATGGCTACTTTGCTTCTCAACCAAAGCCTTAAACTCTTTAAACTTCTCAAATGCTTTAGATTTATTCTTCAAGAAATAAACCCATGCCTTTCTGCTGTAATCATCAATGAAGGTCATGAAATATACATTCCCACCTAGTGTGGGGGTCTTCATGGGGCCACCTAAATCTAAATGCACCAACTCCAATGGTGCTCTTACCCTCCTAGAATGCCCTGATTGAAAGGGCTGCATGTGTTGCATTCGTAAAATACAGGCTTCACATTTTCTATTGGGCTCAACAATTGTTGGAAGCCCTCTAACCATGCCTTTTTTTAGATAAAAGACTTAAAACAAAGTGTCCATTGTTGGCAAGAGACACTGCTAGGTATGTCAGGTGTTGTCATTGATGGCAACTAAATCCATGTTACACATCTGCATTACATCAAAGGATCATACCGGAAGTTAGAGTGCAGATTTCTCTAAGTCTGGGTAGTCAGAAACAAAGCATGTGATAGGGTCTAGTATATTAATCTAGATCTCTTTGGTGGTAAATCATAGTATGTTGCGGATCTGAGGGACTGTTAAGGATTGTCAAGATTATCTAAATCCAGAAAATTAGCCTTCGATGATGAAAGATTCAAAAGTTACAAGCATCTAAGATTCACATTTTAGTTAGTCAGTATAGTCAAAAGAACAGGCAGACCTAGCATTTGATCTTGGTCCGGATGAAGAAAAGTTGTTGGTTAAGTGATTTGTGATAATCAGTGGTATTGACCGACATGATTGATGATCTGAGAACTCAAGTTTTGGTCTGCATTGTTGTTTGTGCATGGATTCAGCTGATAGAGCAGAGTTCTTGATAAATGTTCTAAGTTTTCTTGAAGTCAACTACAGTTGATTGAATTTCTTAATGTAGATATATATAACCAATGGATTTGAGTATTTTGATGGTGATATATGAAGTAGTGATGGAATAAGTGCGAAAAGGTAGAAAGAAGTGCAAAGGTGAGGATCTAAGCTCGGATTATGGCAGAAGAGTGAAATAGGGTAGAGTACAGATGAAGTGTGTGAGATCAGTATTCTGTGCTTAACTGAAACTAAAATTTTGCATTAGTAGATGTTATTCATCAGTTCAAATATTCTGTAATCTTCTTGTAAACATTCCTTGTACGCAGTGAGCCTCTTTGAGCAGTGAGCTTTGGGAAGTGAGCCCGAAGGCATGTGCCTTCTCTATTTGTAATAATACTTTTAACAAAGTATAATTTCTTGTGGGTTAACCCCCACTGTGGTTTTTCCTTTAATTAGGTTTCCACATAAAAATCCTAGTGTTATGTGTGTTGACTTTGTTTTTACTTATGTTTTGTTGATTCATGCTTCCATGGTTACATCATTAATTTGTTAATAAGTGGTAAAGAAGATTAATTGCAGCAAATGTCAAAGTTGTATGACAACTGATTCACCCCCCCTCTTAGTTGTCTGACCTAATCCCGACAATTGGTATTAGAGCCTATTTCCTTGGAAGAAGTTTAATAGCTTAAGGAAGATCTAGGAAAGAGTTTCAATGGGTTCATTTAGATAATCTGATGGCATAAATGAACAACTTCAAGTTACTTTAGAAGATCTCAGTCAGTACAGGTCAGAAATCAAAGAACTAAAAGAGAACCTTAAAGAGGCTGATGATTTCATTGAAACCTTAAAAGGGAAACTAAGCAAATCCAATGAGAAGAGAAAGGAACTACTTCAGAGGTTAGCAAATCGGAATGAAGACACTGACATGGATGAGGCCTTAAAAGAGAAGACAAAGGAATGTGAGAAGCTGACAAAAGGAGCTGTTGTTCTAAAACATGAGATGGAATCCGGGGTGATGAGATTAACCAAAGAAATTGAGGAAAAGAAGAAAAATTGAATCAGAGTTTGAAAGAAAGAAAAGAAGAATGTTGCAGATTGGACAGAATAATTGGCCACTTAGAATCAGATCTACAAGAATCCAGGGAAAATGAAGAAGAACTTGAAAGGCAAGTTGTTATTCTCAAACATGACCTAGAAGTTGTAAATAAATACAAGGAGAAGTTCAAGATAAGCTCAGCTAAACTTGAAGTGTTGCTTGAGAGTCAAAAGAAGGTTAATGATAAGCATGGTCTTGGGTATGAGAAAGGTGAAAGCTCTAGATCCAGACAAAGAAATTCTCAATCAAGGAATGGGAGAAATAGACCTAGAAGGCCTCTGGTAAGTTAGCCTAATGCTCAAAGGTATCCATCCTTCAATGGAAATTGTTTCAATTACAATAAATTTGATCATAGAGCTACTCAGTACAGAAGCAGAGTAAATCAAAGTGGTCCATCCTTCTCTGGTCAATGTTTTAAATGTAAGAGGTATGGTCATAGATTCAATGAATGCAGAAGTATAACAATGAATAACTCTAACAATAGAGGAAATGTCAATTCTTTCAATGGGAAATGTTTTGCATGTAATATATTTGGACATGTAGCTAATTAGTGTAGATCAAGAGGAAATCAATTAAATAGGCAAAGAAAAGTTGTGTGCTTCAACTATAACCAATCTGGTTATATTGCAAAATTCTACAGAAGCAAGAATAATGTAATAAGAGGTCCGGTAAATAGAAAACTGGATGACCAGAGACAAGACAAAGACAAGGGTAAAGTTGATATAAATGAAATCTAGAATGAAATGAACAAGATATGGGTGAAGAAAAGTGTAAGAATTGATGGTGATAGGTTCGCACCAGAATCTAGTGCTGAGAATTCCTCAGGGAACTAAAATGGTAGCTCTAGCTCAAGGGGAGCTGCATTAAAAATTAAATTCCCCCAACCAGTATGTGGGTGCCTGAATCTAGCACAATGAATAAAAGATAGAGAAGACTATTATAGATATTTTGAAGCAAATTCTGGAAGAAAAGAAGTAAATGTGATTGATTGTGGAGCAATTAAAGATTGACTACTTATAGAAACAGAGTAACCAGAAGTATTAGGGAAGAATATTTATTACAATGACGAATTAGGTTTTGTAGAGGATAAAAAGTCATTCATTCAAACATTTAAATCACTTTGGATTCAAAGAGAACAAGGAGAAGAGCATCTAAGCTGAAATTCTAGAGATTTGAGGGGCAAAGAAAGAATTCGACAGCTAACCCTAATTCAATGAAGAAAAAGGTATTTTCTATGAAACTTTGAACTCGTGATCTTTTTCAATGGCTACACCGTTGGTTGTTGATGTTACTATAAGGCCCTGACCCAAATTCAAGAAGCATCCACACAAATCAATGGAAGTCAACCCATTAGGTACATTTTCAAATGTTCCATATGGTGTGTTACATGTTGAAGATATTAGGGCCTATATTCATGCGAGCATAGATGAATTTGAAGACTCAAAGTTAGTAGATTTGTTCAAGAATCATCTAAGGGATGAAATTCACAGTCTTAAACCTAAATATGAGGCATTGCATGATAAACATTTTATTCATATTATAGGGTTTCCATCCTTCAATAAAGATGAATGGGTCTAGTATGTTTTAAGCTGAATGCATGATGAATTTATGTGGCTAATGAAACCTTTTAAAATCACTGAGGACACTATCAAGGCCGTGACAAGGCTAAATTCATCCAGTGGACTGCCCATGCTGAAATCAGTATAGAATCAAATTGTAACTGATGCTACTAGTTCAAGGTTTGACAAAAGGGCAATGGCTATAAATGACATCACTAATCTAGAAGTCAAATTTGCTTCAATGGTGATTAGATACAAGATATATCATTCCAGCAGAGAAAATTCTATATCCAGTACAACTATCTATGCAGCTTATCAAATGTTGAAGGAAAATGCAGATTATGACTTGTGTGAGTTGCTACAGAACCAGCTGATTGAAAATTTAAATAAAGTCAAGAAGGATAAAAAGAACACTTTCAAATATGGTACACTAGTCTTGTGTTTATTATTCTATTTCATGAATGAGTTACCCGCTAAGAAAAACATATGTTGGACCAATGATAAACCAATTGCTATATAGATAAGAGAGCACTTGAACAACATTGGAGATTCCAAAGCCCAAAGGACTATTCTTTGGGGATTTTTCAAGAATTTGCAGAGCATGATGCACTCAAAGGATAGAATTCCTTCATCTATGGTTGAAAAATACAAGGACACAGTCTACTTTATGGTGGATACAGATCAATGTCTAATGGAAGTTGTTAAACCAAGAACTGTATGGATCATGCCCATGGGGTATGAGGTTGATGAGAAAGTATTGGATATGTATGCTCAAAACCTTCTGAGCAAACCCAAGGATACCACAACTAAAATATTTCAGACATATGAAGAACTATGTCTGAAACTACATTTTGAGCTTTGAAAGCCAGAAATTAAATGAAAAGCTCAAAGACAAGTGGAAACATATGCTGAAAGCATTGGCATAAGCAAGGAAGCTGTAAAGTAGAACAGAGAAAGGATAGAGAAAGCTGAGAAGGAGAAGCAGGATAAGAAACAAGGAAGTGCTTTGGTAGAATCCTTCTCCACATCAAGGACTACTAGGAGCTCTGATGCTACTCCTATTCTCCCAAAACCTGCCAAACCCAAGAAATCAGAAGACAAATCATCTGGTAAGGAAATAAAAAGAACAAAAGTAATGGCCAAGAATTCATATGGCAGTATGGAGAAGGAGGATGAAGAAAAGACATAATTAGATGATGAGCTTAAAGAGCTGAAAGCCACAAGCACTAAAGCTGTAAAAGTGTCTAAAGAGAAGCCTTCTGGGAGAAAAAAGACAAATAAGAAGCAGAAGTCTGAGGATGATGTTGAGAAGCTAACTCCTTCAGTGGAGGACATTGTCAAAACAATCATTGTTGATGGTAATCTAAAACCAATAACTGAGGTCTATGATCTTTGCAATGGTGTGGGCAATAGACTTTTGGAAGATGCTACTATCAAATATTTGAATGTTTTCAATAAAGCATTAGTAGAAATTTTGTTAGATGTTCCTAAGAGCTTAAGGGACATTCTGGAAATGAGAAAAGAAGCTCCCAAAACAAAGGATATGGAGCTGAGAGAACATGTATTATCCAGTCTATGTTCAGTAATATCCAATAAAGAGGTAGATAATTTTTTTAAAGAGGTCAAGAATGAATTCAGGAGTAAGATAAGGATGAACAAGTTGATGATTGGAGACACAAAGGAAGTTGTCCAAGAAACTAAATAGATTCTAAGAAAAGCATTGGACAAGAATAATTTTTTTGTGGTTTTAGATGAACCTACTAATAACAAATCAATTCTGAATGATAAAGAGTAATAGGGAGATGAGTAAAAAAATGGAATAGTTGATGACTGCATTCCAGTAGAAGAAGAACTGAATAAAGAAGATGAAGAAATAATGGAAGAAGATCAAGCAAAAGAAATAGATGATGGAATTCATTCTCCTATTCAGGATGTCGAGGAACTTGATAATATTGCCACTGAGGATAAATCAAATCCTTCGAAAGAGAATGTATAAGATACTTCTGAGATGGACAAAAGTAAGAATGCTTTTGATGAAGATGCAAAAAAGGCAGAAGTAGAGAAAGGAAAGAAAATGATGAACAGGATAATATGGTTGACTCTCAAAAGGGAGGAGATGGAGGCCCTGAAGAGCACAAGTTAGAAACATCATTTTGGGCAAGAGACACTGTAGAAGTAGTGAAGGAAATTTTGGAAAGAGATAAATAGATTACTGAAGATCAGGACTTAATACAAGGTCCAATCAATTTTGACACCTTATCTCCAGTACAGATGATAAAATGGGCCTCTATTGCTCAAGCCAAGGTTAGAGAAGATATTTTGAAATCTCACATAGAAGATAGTGAGCTACTTTGTCTTGCATCTGGGATTCTAGAAAAGATCATGCCAACATTCCAAAAGGATTCATCTACATCCCCCTCAATTCAGTTGAAGAGTTTGATTAATTCTATAAGTACTCATTTTGAGTCCCTTGAAAAATCTATAGAGGTCAAGGTTAAAAATGAATTCAATGATAAAAGATTTGATTCTCTAAAAGGGATGATTGCACTAGACAGAATTGTACTGAATACCAGTGTAAAAAGTATTCAAGATACTCTTATAGAAGGAGGAAATGTATATAAATTTTGTTTATCTTGTCCTAAAGCTATAGAGTACATTGAAGTAAAAATAAAGGAGTCTAAAGAAAAATTGTCAAGTGTATCCCAATCCTTTGATCCTTTGACAATATCAGTGATGAGCCAAGAATGTCAAATAATTAGCTTGAATGAAGAATTAAAGAAAATGATGAAGGAAAGGGAGAACATTGAGACAAGGATGTGTGAACTCTAGGGATTGATTTCCCCCAAGATGGAAGTAATGTTTGATGCCATGACAAAAGCCCAAGCAGCTGCTATGTCAAGTGATCCTATTGACTTGCAGAAAGTAGAATCTCAAGCATTCCTATTCAGTGGTCCCATCTCAGTTTTGAATAGCATAAGGAAGGGTTGGGACAATGAGTTGGCACTACTGAAGAATGTTTTTGGTGATGTATTCAAACTTATGTAGATGAGTCATAAGGGTTGTTTTTATAGATATGCCCATGTATATAGAACTTTTGGTGAATTCTAATATGCAGTTTTTGTTGAACTTGATGCTCAATTATAGATATTGGAACTACTAGACCACAAGGAAATATTCACTCCTGGTTATAAAGATGTATTGCATATACACTCCATTGTAGAGGAATGTGAGATCCAAAAGTCCATCCTTTTCCATTAATGTCAAAGGGGGAGAGGAAGAGTAGTGAAAAATGAAGAATTAAGGGGGAGTTGTTCCAACACAGCCATTTTTCACTAAGTGTTGCCATCAATGCCAAAGGGGGAGATTGTTGGCAAGAGACACTGCTAGGTATGTTAGGTGTTGTCATTGATGGCAACTAAATCCATCTTACACATCCACATTACATCAATGAATCATACCAGAAGTCAGAGTGAAGATTTGTCTAAGTCTAGGTAGTCAAAAATAGAGCATGCGATAGGATCTAGTATCTTGATCCAGATCTCTCTGGTGGTAAATCACAGTATGCTACAGATCAGAGGGAGTGTTAAGGATTGTCAGGATTATCTAAATCTATAAAATTAGCCTCCAGTGATGAAGGATTCAAAAGTTACAAGCATCTGAGTATCACATTTTAGTTAGTTAGTACAGTAAGAAGAAGAACAAGTAGACCTAGCATTTGATCTTGGTCCAGATGAAGAAAAGTTGTTGGTTAAGTGATTTGTGATAATCAATGGTATTGGCGGACATGATTGATGATCTGAGAACACGAGTTGTGGTCCACATTGTTGTTTGTGCATGTATTCAGCCAACAAAACAGAGTTCTTAATAAATGTTCTAAGTTTTCTTGAAGCTAACTATAGTTGATTGAATTTCTTAATGCAAATAAATATAACCAATGGATTCAAGTATTTTGATGGTGATATATGGAGTAGTGATGGAATAAGTGTGAAAAGGTAGAAAGAAGTGTGAAGGTGAGGATCTAAGCTTGGATTATGGCAAAAGAGTGAAACAGGGTAGAGTAAGGATGAAGTGTGTGAGATCAATATTCTGTGCTTAACCGGAACTAAACTTTTGCATTGGGAGATGCTATTCATCAGTTCAAATATTCTATAATCTTCTTGTAATCATTCCTTGTAGGTAGTTAGCCTCTTGTAGGTAGTGAGCCTCTTTAAGCAGCGAGCTCTAGGCAGTGAGCCTGAAGGCATGTGTCTTCTCCACTTGTAATAATACTTTTAACAAAGTATAATTTCTTGTGGGTTTAACCCCCACCATGGTTTTTCCCTTAATCAGGTTTCCACATAAAAATCCTGGTGTTATGTGTGTTGAATTTGTCTTTACTTATGTGTTGTTGATTCATGCTTCCATGGTTACATCATTAATCTATTAATAAGTGGTAAAGAAGATTAATTGCAACGAATGTCAAAGTTGTGTGACAACTGATTCACCCCCCACCTCTCAGTTGTCTGACCTAATCCCAACACCCATACCTTAAATACCAAATCTTAGATGGGTCTTGGATGACTGTCTTGAAGGTTGACTACTAAGCCACTGCTATAGAGGCCATCCGGTTGACTCCAGAGCCATCCAAAGCCATTTGGAACTTGACAGGTGTAGCTCTAGAGAGTTCTAGGGACTGTAACCTAAGGGGAACATCCTATTTTTCATCATCTACACTGCTACAATGACCTTCATGCTACCATCCCTATCATAGATGATGCACTCCCCTTTCTCCATAAGGATTCTATAACCATTTTATACCATCTGTCCAATGCTCAATAGGTTATGTTTTATGCCTAGGCCATAATAGACATCCTGGATCTGCATTCTCTCACCTTGCTTGGATAGTATTGTAATGATGCCTCTTCCCATGATAGGAACCTTTTGACTTTTCCCCATCATGATCTCAGACTTAACACTCTTGTCAATGGAGGAAAATAAATTTGCATTACCACTCATGTGGTTGCTACACCCATTGTCTAAATACCATACCTCAGGGTTGCTCTGCTCAGCAAGGTTGCAAGCAATGAACACTTGTGACTATTTTTCATTTTCAGTCTTGTTCTCATTTGCCACATTGGCATTTTGACTCCCCTAGTTACATTGTTTCTTCCTACATTCATTTGCATAGTGACCATACTTCTGACAGTAGTAACATTGCACATTGCTCTTATCATACCTCTGATTTGAGTTGCTATTCTTTTTGTTTTGGAAGTCTATTTGGGAGGTGTTGGCCTCCTCTTGACTATTAGAGCCTCCTCTTCCATAGTTGCTTCTACCTCTACCCCTTTGACCTCTTCCTCTGCCATTTTTTCCTCTTCCCCTACCTCTCACATTTCCTTGTGCTTTGAATGCTTGCTCTAGGGAAGGAGTGGATCTATTTAGCCATTGCTCATGGGTATGAAGAGAACCCATCAACTCATCAAGTGCCATTTTTGAGAGGTCTTTGGTCTCTTCTATGGTAATAACTATTGGGTCAAATCTAGGGGCAAACTTCTAAGGATTTTTTCTATAATCCTTTGCTCATCCATGGTTTCTCCATTTATCCTCAATTGATTAACCAAGGTGGAAACCCTTGTGTGAAAATCTAAAATAGACTCACTATCCTTCATCTGCAGGGTCTCAAAATCTCTCCTAAGCAGCTGGAGTTTCACTGACCTCACCTTGTTAGTTCCCTTGTAACTGTTTTGCAATATTTCCCATGCTTCTTTTGCATAGTTATCTACTGCTATTCTAGGAAAATAGCCTCTGTCAAGAATGCCTCAATCAAACTGAGGGCTTTTGCATCATTTCTTCTTGTCTCCTTTAGCTGGTTCCTCTGGGAATTTGACAAGGCTACAAAGGCATTTGGGTCAGTCACATCTGTGAACCCATTGACCACAAGTTCCCACAAATCATTTGCAACCAAGATGGTCTTCATCTTCTTTTCCCAGACATCATAGTTTTTCCCATCAAATATGGGTGGTTGCTGCCAACTCTTGTTGTCTCCTCCAGCCATTTTTCCAAATCAAGGGAGATTGTTAGTACCCAGAAAAACTAAAACTCTAGATCTGCCAAATCTATGGCTCTGATATGAAATGTTGTGAGTGGTATGGCTCATATACCACTCAAAGGAGGAAGAATAAACTAACAAAGAGAGAGGGGACACAAAAAAAACACACAAACAAAGATTTCTATTTATCAATAAAACTATTTTACATAAAACAAATGTTGGCAAGAGACACTATATGGATTCATGTTTGTTGTCATTGATGGCAACAAAGTTCATCCCACACATCCGCAGGACATGGTGTGTCTCTACCGGAAGTCAGAATGAAGATTATTGTGGTCTGGTAAACAAGAACAGAGCATGTGGCAAGGTCCGACAGACTAGTCCGGATCTCTCAGAGGAAGTATCTTGGTGAAGTGCGGTTTAGGGGAAGTCAAGAGGACTACCTTGAATAATAGATTCCAAGGTTGTAGCCTCCGGTGATAGATGAGGTAAAAGATATGAATACTTGAGTACCGGGTTCCTGAGTGACAGTGTGAACAGAGGAAGAACTGACTGACAGAACATCAGACTATTTTTTGGATGTGTTATTGATGGTGGTAAAGGTTATGAAGGCACGAATCATGTTTGGCCGACATGATTAATGATTTCTACAAGCATAGTCTTGATCCACATTACTTGGTGTGGAAGGATTTAGCTGACAGATCAGAGTTTATGAAAAGAATTGACTATTCCGAGTGCCGACTTGAAAGGTGATGAAAGCACTTGTGCGGATATATATACATGATGGATTTAGTTGTGAGGGTTGTTGTTGTGTGTTGTGTGGTGCAAATAAAAGTAGAAGTATAGAGTAGAAGCAGTAAGGAAGGTCCGGTATGTGAAAGGAAAGAAGCTTAAAAGAAAATGAAGGATGAAGTGCAGCAGATCAGTATACTGAGCCTAACCAGAACTGGACTCCAGCATTTATAGATGCTACCAATCAGTTCAAGTATTGTATAACATTCTTTTGTAGACAGTGTGTCTCTTTGTAGGTAGTGTGCCTCCTTGTGAGCAGTGTGCTCGGGTAGTGAGCCCTAATTGGCAAGTGCCATTTTGTATTTCCTTATTCTTCTAACAGAGAATAATCTTTGGGTTAATCACCCCATGGTTTTCTCCCTTAACAGGGTTTCCACGTCAAAAATATTGTGTCATGTGTATCTTTATTTTCATGGTTATGTTTGCTTGTTTGATTTAATGCTCCATTGATTAATAAGAAAGTTTAGAAAGAAGAAATAATTAGGATAACTGATTCACCCCCCCTCTTAGTTATCAACAATTGGTATCAAAGCCAAGTTCCTCCTAACAGAGTCTAACAGCTCGAGGAAGATCTGGGAATCCAAATGGATACATATGGTTTAAAGGAGCAACTCAAGACTACCCTTGAGGATCTTGAACAGTCAAACTCTGAAGTCAATGAATTAAAGGAAAGACTCAAACAGGCTGATGATTTCATGAGAGAACTAAAAGACAAATTAAGTCTCTCTATGAAAAAGAGAAAGGAGCTGCTTTCGCAATTGGCAAGACAAGGTGAAGCTAATGATGCAAATGAAGAGCTGACTGAAAAAACCAAGTTATGTGAAAAGTTATCAAAAGAAGTCATTATGGTAAGACATGAAATGGAATCAGGAGTTATAAAGTTTACCCAAGTGATTGAAGAGAAAAGAAAAATTGAAGATAATCTAAGACAATCTCTCAAGGAGAAATCAGAAGATTGCCACCAAATGGATAGAATTATCAGACATCTTGAATCTAATCTTGAAGATGCTAAAGAAAATGAAGAAAAACTTGAGGATCAAATTGTCTCTCTCAAAAGGGATATTCAATCAACAAATGAATATAAAGAGAAATTCAAGATAAGTTCTGCTCAACTTGAAGTTCTTCTTGGAAGTAAAAAAAGGGCAGATGACAAGAGTGGTTTGGGATATGAGAAAGGAGAAAGCTCTGGATCTAGTCAGAAGAATTTTGGATCAGAAAATCCAAGGAACAGGCCTAGAAGACCTTCGGTAAGATAGCCCAATGCTCAAAGATATCCATCTTTCAATGGATACTGCCATAGCTATAATCTCTTTGGTCACAAAGCTAATCAGTGCAGAAAGAGAATAAATCAGACTAATTCTTCCTTCTTCAGACAATGTTTTAACTGCAAAAGGTATGGTCACAAATCTCATGAATGCAGAAATATGCAAATGAACAAATCATTCAATGATAGATGCTTTGCATGCAATAGAATGGGTCATATGGCTAATCAATGCAGATCAAAAGTATATCAGTCAAATATGCAAAGAAATGTTGTTTGCCAAATCTGCAATAGATCCGGTCATAGTGCAAAATTCTACAGAAACGAGAATTAGGACAAAAGAGGTCCGATATATCATAATCAGAATCAAGATAAGGGTAAACAAAAAGTGAATGCGGATGAAGTTAAAAGTGAGATGAGCAAGATTTGGGTGAAGAAAAGTACAGAGAATATAGAGGTTGGATCCACACCAGAGTCTGGTGCTGATATTCCTTCTAGAAATTAAAAAGTGAGCTCTGGCTCAGGGGGAGACACAAAGAAAACCTTGTTCCCCCAGCCAGTCAAGTGGTGCCGGAATTGTCACAAGAAGAGGATGCAGATTAAAGGGTTTGTAGATATGAGTCTTGAGATGATCCAGTTAATATTTCAGAGGTCCGCATGAAGATGTGAAGAAATTGTGAGTGATCAAGTACAACCAGTTCCGGGAGATGCTCCAGAGTGACAGAGGGTTATAAAAGGGTCCGGTGAGATCCAGAAGTTCATTGTCCTATTCTGCGGATCGGATAGAGTGTTTGGGATGTCCTTGTGATGTGTCATCTTGATTTGTTCATGGTTGGAAGATCTGCATGATGTTCATAGATCAGGACAGATCTAGTTCTTCAAGTCATCTGAATAAGGCTAAGCAGAATAATGTAGGTCAAGCATTTATTGCAATCAGATATTAGGGTTTGTAGAGCAATATAAGGGTTTTCTCATTGATCATTTGTACATTCTGCACTCAAGAAGAAATGAAAAGTGGAGCTCTGCAACAAAATCCATCAAGTTCATCAAAGATCACTTGTAGAAGTCATTACATCCAGAAATCAATCCAACCAACTCTGTATAACCGAAGGTGCATAAGGTATTTTCCGTTTTCAATATCTCACTGCAAATCTTTTGAAAAATGGCTACTCCAAATATAGTTAAGATCTCTGATAGACCTCGCCCCACATTCAAGAAATATCCATACAAATCTTTGGAGGTAGATCCCCTAGGAGCCTTTTCTAGTGTTCCGCATGGCGTGTTGCACACCGAAGATATTAGGGTTTACATACATGCGAGTATTGAAGAATTTGGGGAATTCAAACTAAGAGATATCTATCATAAACAATTGCTAGATGATTCATTTGAGCTTAAACCAAAATATAAGGGCATCCAAGAGAAACATTTTGATCAATTCATTCATTTCCCCTACTTTGAAGAAGATGAATGGGTCTGGTACGTGTTGAGTAGGATGCATGATAACTTCCTATGGCTGAACAGACCTTGCAAGATCACAAAGGAGGCAATTAGGGCAGTAACTGGTTTATACTCCTCCAGAGGGATACCTGTCCTCAAATCTGTCAAAAACAACATTGTAACTAAGGCCACCAGATCAAAGTTTGATAAGAGGGCAATGACTATAGAAGATATTACTGACCCGGACATCAAATTTGCATCTATGATAATAGGTTACAAGATATATCACTCCAGTAGGGAGAATTCAATATCCAGAACTGCAATATATACAGCCTATGAGATGCTAAGGAAAAATGTAGAATATGATCTCTGTGAACTTTTGATCCAATTAATGGAAAACATACAAAAGATCAAAAAGGATAAGAAAAACTCTTTCAGATATGGTGCACTAATTTTATGCTTGTTTTTCTACTTCATGAATGAGCTGCCCAGATCAAATGGATGGGTATGGGAGAATGACAAACCGGTAGCAGTACAGATCAGAGACTATTTGCATGGGCTTGGGGATGCTAAAGAAAGAAAGGCTGAGGAAGAGAAGAAAGAGGTAGAAAAGAAAAGCAAGAAAAGTACTCTGGTGGAAACCTCAACCCAGACTAGATCATTAAAAGGATCTACACCTGTCACAACCAAAAGCTCAAAAACATCAAAACTGGAAGATTAGACATCTGGTAAAGGAGAGAAAAGGTCTAAAATAAAAGCCACAAGGGTTTATGCAAGTCAAAAAGATGAAGAGGAAACTGAATCAGATGAGGGGGTAAAGGAGATAAAGAAACAAAAGAAGAAATCATCCGGTAAACACTCTACCAGTCAAGGAGAAGTAGAGAAGGAAGTGGAATTTGTTGAAAAACTTACTCTCTCCTTAGATGATGTAGTAAAAGCAGTCACTGTGGATGGCAACCTTCAACCCCTAACAGAATTATATGATGATTATAATGAAGTAGATAAAAAGATTCTGGAGGAAGCCACAGTTAAGTTCTTAAATATTTACAACAAAGTATTTATTGAAATTATATCTTTGATCCCTAAAAGCTTGGAGAAGGTGTGATAGGTGAAAGTCAGGTGTGGAAGATCAGACATAGTCATGAAACCCTAACCCTACCATCATCAAGGAATCTAATCTAAATGAAGCCAAAAGAATAATGCAATGCAAGCATAACATCACCTAGACCGTGCGATTCCTTGTTTGAGAGGGAAATGTGGACTGCTTCTTCAACAATAAACAATCACAAAGCTGAAAGCTGCCATTGATGGATGATAAAAGCTCAAATGCTCGAATGCTCAAGATGATAATGGAGTTGCTATATGATGGCTGGATTGCTAGATTTCTGGATTGCTCCCCCTTTCTCATATGGAATGAGAGGCTGTTTATATAGGACTCAACCAAGATCAACCAACGGTGGAGATTCAAAGGCTATGTGAATGGCTAAGATTGAAAGTTACTAAATTTAGGTCCAATTAGTTGTACATGTGAAGGATTTTAAATGAAAGTTGTCTTACAACACATGATAAATGGGAAATGGACAAGTGTTGAAATGTGATAAATGATAAAGGCTTAATTCAAATAAAGTATTTGAATTAGTGGGATATGAGTTGGATATTAATTAAATAAATAAAATTTATTTAATTAATATGATAAATGCATAAAATGAGATAAGACATGATGTGGAATTAATTAAATAAATACAATTTATTTAATTAATTGGCTAAGTGAATGAGAATGGGATTTTAATTAAATAAATAAAATTTATTTAATTAATTGGATAATGGATTAGGGATTTAACAAGGTGTCGCTAGACATGGACAAATTTGGGTGTCTACATTTTGCCCCTCTTTGATACAATGTTCGATAGAATGTTGTGTCAAAGAAGATGTGATATGCATTCGATAAACAAGTTATGCCCCAGTGTAACTGGCAGGTGATGCCCCCTCGAGAGGTAAGCCAGGCTAACCAGGAAGGGTTGGGTTGGCTCTCGATAGAAGAAAAAGGCTAAAAAGAAGGCTGACACGAAGAAAATGGGAGTTGGATGGAAGAAAATAGGCTATGGCATAGAAGTATTAGGGTTGTGAGAAGGGCTATAAGTAGGTTCTAGATAGGATGATGGGCAGCTTTCAAGTAATTGCTCAGAATGAAAAGAAATGCAGTCCTTATGTTTGATATAGCATATGGATGTTATGCACCAGGGTATAAGAGACCAAGGTGTCGAGATATCCAATGCGTAACTAGCGTGTTACAATCTTGTCTGAACGCATGAGGTCAAAATGTTGAGCCAACATGCACAAGATATGAATAACAGCTAGTGTTGGACTTTGACGCTACAAGCAATGGTTTGAGCTTATCTCCACTACACATAATGATAGCTTGCTGGTTATATGTATGGAGTTAGTCTTAACATAGAATAGTCTCAAATGCATAAGAGACTGTTTAGCTTCTCAGATGCTAGAGATATGGATATGTAAGATGCTAATCCCAACATGTACAAGATACCAATACGCATAGGAAGAGGATAAGATCATCCCGCAAATGCAAGATAAAATGAGAACACACACAAACAAGCAAGCAAGCACAAATGATTTAAAAACAAACAAGGTATTGCCTCTGTCAAGCTGTAAACCAATGATTAATTGCTGATTGTTTTGTTGATGATAGTTGAGAGTGTTGTCATTGTGGGGAAAGCTATATCCCTAGATCAACACAAGGTTGTTTGCTGAGTTGGTTCGCTGATTGGCTGATTGATTTGGCTTACAACAAGGCTAGGATCAAGACCATTGATTGCAATTGGATAATTGGCAAGATTGATTAACTTGATTGGTATGGATTAAGGATGGGCTTACACTTGGATCATTGTATGGAATGGTTGGAAGATAATGAAATGTTGATTAGATTGATGTGATGAAGGATGGATGATTTGTGGTGGATTGAGCTGCTTTTGATTTGTTGAAGTGATTGGATTTGTTCCGATCGGAGTTGGATGTGATTGAGTTGATTTGCTTTGGTGTTGATGTTGATGATTGATAGGACTTATTTTGATGGTTGGATTGATGTGATTTGGTTGTGATATTTGCTATTGATGGGTTGATTGTTTTGAATGATAATAGTGATGGTGTAATGATTAGAGGGTCCACTCAATCTAAGCATAAGCAAGTGTTCTTAGTATGCTCAAAGGATGTAAAACAAACAAGGTATTGCCCTTGTCAAGTCATAAACCAATAATTGATTGATTGTTTGATTGATGATGATAGTGTTGTCATTACGGGGAAAGCTATATCCCTAGAACAACACAAGGATGTGGGAACGCTATATCCCATTGATGATGATTGATGATGATTGATTTGGTTCATGACAAGATTTGGATCAAAACTTGTTGATTTGATTGGATAATGTTCCTTGATTGATTAGCTTGCTTGATACGGATTAATGTGACATAGGTTTAAGATCATTGCTTAGATTGATTTGATTGATATGATTGGAAGAAGTGATTGATTGAAATGGATGAATGAATGTTATTGATAGGAAGAATTGATGATGATTGAATTGATCTTATTGCTTGGATTTTTTTGTTGGATATTTAATTTTTTTGGATTTTTTTGACATATTTAATTTTTTTTGTAGTTTTTGAAATGTTTTGGGATGTCAATGGATTTACAATTTAGGTAGCTGTTGTGCTAGATACCAATGACAAGGGAAAACCAAGTCTAGGTGCAAAGATGGATGAATGGGATTGGATGGATAAAAGGATGGGCAACAAGGGATGGAAGGCTCATGATATATGGATGGATAAAAAGATAGGCCATAAAAGGGATGGATGCATGCCTCATGATAAACATATAGGTAGGCTATAGTGGAAAGCTCATGATAAATGGATGGGGATAAGCTATAAGATGGAAAGCTTATGTTAAGGATATGCCATAGTGGATGGATCATAAAGGAGCTAGGATGTGATCTTCAAAGGCTATGTTGCATAGGAAGAACTTGCCCCCATTCTAGGTGGTAATGCTTAGGACTTTTACATGATTAATTTCATGACCAAGGGATGAAATGATGGATTGGATTTGGATGGGATGGATAAATTGTCAATGGATAGGACTTGGTTTGGAAAGAAGGTATGTCAAGAAATATCCAAACATGTTCAACATTTTGCCCCTATGTCTTCATCAAAATCAAAAGGCGAGAGGATGGATAAATTGGTTCAATAGGATAGGCATGTTTATGTAATGGCTAAGGATGGTATGATGGCTCGATAGGACATGGTATGATGGAAAATGATATAATGGGATAGATAGTTTAGAAATGGATAGGTTGGATGAGACAATGTGCCCCCAAGTGTAAGTGACATAGAAGATCAACCTACACATGACGCCTGTTTGCCAGGTTTTCATCATGGTACTTATCCAAGGCGCCTGTTTACCAGGTTTTCACCATTGGACGAAGGGATTTCTCTTTACTTTTTTGATTTTTTGATTTTTGATTTTTTTTTTTGCTTTTTTGCTTTTTTGCTTTTTTTTTTTTGCTTTTTTGCTTTTAGATGGGTTGACAATTACACATGGCGCCTGTTTGCCAGGTTTTCACCATCGTAATGGATAGGAGGGACTCAAGTGGCTAGTTCAATGGATGTTGGTAGTCCCATTAGAGATAGATGATGTCTTCGCATGGACCATGTCAAGTGTGCTCATTGATGTTGATAAGGGGTTGCATGGATGGGAGATGGATTAGGTAGATAGTGGATTATGAAGGGAATGATGGTAGGGTAGGCTAGTCGCTTATGATGTGGATTTATATAGGCTTATGGAATGAAGATGGATGAAAAGTTTCTGCCAAAGCATGGACCATAGGGATTGCATGGGGGAGATATGTAGGATAATGGAGGGAAGATGGGGAGATGTAGTTATGTGGCGGTGCTGCAGAGTGGAAGGGAACCATGACCAACGGCTGCACACACCATGATAAACATTGAAGCTTTTGATGAGATGGTGGTGTAGGAAGCAATGTAGATGTTTGCTTAGGAGATGGTTGATGAAGTGATTTGGGAACCCATGTGGACTTAGGATTTTTAGTGCTTTTTCTTTGCTTGTGGGATTTTTGAAGGGAATGGAAGTTTTGGATGGAAGTAGGCTTCTGAATGGAGATAGGTGATTGGGATTCTTGAGATGTGGATGAGGATGCCTCATTTGACTTGCTAGCCATTTGCTTAGGAATCCAAACCATTTTGCTTTTGGGCTTTGCTTTTGGAGGTATGGGTTTGGATGGTTGCTTAGATGTGGATGAGGATGCCTCATTCGCTTTGCTAGCTGTTTGCTTAGGAACCCAAACTATTTTGCTTTTGGGCTTTGCTTTTGGAGGTATGGGCTTGGATAGCTTTGTGAATGTACTTTGCTTAGAAGATGGATGATTTAGAGACTTTTCACATTGATACCCTAAGGCATGAGGGTCCTTAGGAGTTTTAGTTGGATTTTTGGCTTTATAGATAAAGGCATCAAAATTTTTTTTTTGAATCCCATGGGGTGGGTGGAGTGGATGGAATGATCGGAAGCTTTATGCTTAAACGATGTTTGCTTTTGTTGGTCATGATTAGTGATGTAAGGATACTTATGAATGATAGGTAGGTTAGGTGTTGGAAGCAATGGTGGCAAGGTGGATGGAGGGATATTAGGAGTTGGTAAAAGTGGAGGCAAAGTGGATGGTGGAAGGTGTATGGTCACATGCTTTTGACATTTATAGGATGATGGAGATGGAATGGCTACATATGTCTTGGGTATATGATAAGGTTTGCAATGGAAAGTGGTAGGTTTAGGATGCATGAAGGGATTACCAACATCTTGGCCTTGTTTACCTTGGGGTGTGTATCCAAAGTCATATGAGCATGGAGGAACTTTGACATGGTTTGGCTCCAAAATAACTTGTTTGGGAAGGCCTAGACCTTTGCCTTGGTAGTTCATGTTTTGGAGTATGCGATTGACTATAGGACTTGGTGTGGTTTGAACACTAGACTTGAACTCTTTATTGGATGGAGAAGATGAAATGGAGGACAAAGGTTGTTGTTGTCCTAAGGAAGAACATTCATGGAGGAAGGTTGTAAGACCACTAGGACATGATGGTGGATTTGAAGTGGAATCGATGGTGGATGTGGAAGGAGGATCATTAGCATTGTGTTCACTAAGATCCAAGTTATTTGTTTGATCTTCTATGCTTATGTGTTCTTGAGAGGCACATGTCTCATTATGACAAGTGGATGTTTGCTCATTATGGATAGGGCTAGATGGCAGATGACTAAGAGCAATTTGGATGTCTTGCTCATGGATAGATATAGGATTATGGATAGGATCAAGGTGCTCATGGATAGCTTCTTCATAGGTATCATCTTGATCATAAAGAAGGTAAATGTTATGGATGGGTTGTATGAAAGTGTTTTGATCGTGAGTTGGACTAGGGCTTAATGTTTCCATATGTTTAAGATTATGCTCTTGACATACCTCTTGACTTTGGATGGAAGTGGAAGGTTCTTGAGTGGACTTGATAGGCTCTTGATAATTATCAACATGAAGGCATGATGGCTCTTGACTTAGGCTTGTGGTTAGAGACTCTTGAATAGACTTGTTCGCTTGTAGGTCACATGATGGGCTTAAAGGGCTAGGTATGTTAATGGAAGCCTCTTGAAGAGGCTCAAGGATATGTGAACCACATGATGAGATTATAGGATTGGACATGACCTTTGGAAGTTCATTGGTAGGCTCATGAATTAGTGTTTGACATGGAGGTAGTTTATTCCTAGCTAGTAGCCAATGGATCACATCCTTTGCAAGTGTATGGGTGGATGGAAAATATAATGGATGTATGATAATGGTAGTTGGTGTTGGATTAGGATTAGGACTAGGATTAGGTTGAGAGCTAATTGGATTGGATGGATTAGAATTTGGACTAGATGGGGGTGATGTGGCACGATTTCCCATTATAGGTGGGTACACCTTGTAAACAATTGAGACAAATATTGGGCATTGATTTGTATTATGGCCTTTGGTCCTATGGTATGCACAATAATCATGTTCATCATATGGACTTTCTTCACATGGGTTGACTTTAGGAAGTTCAATGAGTTTTGCTTCAAGCATCCTTTGTAAAACTCTCTCAGCCGCATCCTTTGGTGAAGGATTAGAATGACATGGTGATGAAGGTAATGAAGGGCTTGGTGATTTGGAGGGTTGATGGACCAATGGACTAGGAATAGGATCACATGGTGGTGTTGGGATAGGATTAGTTGGCTCATGTGTTGGTGTGTGATTGGATGGTGGAGGCCATTCTAGATGGGTATCTCCCTTGTCAAAAGTTATTGGATCTTGCATAGGATAACTTGGGCTTGTTTGATTTATGTACAAGGGGCCATTGGGATTTGGATATGATTCTTGTTGGAAAGGTGGATTTAGATCTATCAATGGTGCTTGGTGGTCTTGTTGAAAAGGTGTACTTGGACCTAATTGATTTATGTACAAAGGGCTATTTGGACTTGCATGTTGTTCTTGTGATATCACTTGATTGCCTTGTGGATGGGCTTGGTAGTGCATTGGAATGGTGGTATGAGGGATTGGATAAGCTTGAGGTGGAGGTTGATAGGTTGATGTGGCATTGACTTGGTGGATAGGTGGATTAAGTTGATAGGAAGTGGATGGATATGACATGTGGCTATGAGGTGGATTAGGTTGATAGGAAGTGGCTAAGGATTGTTGTACTTGTCGAGCTTGACTAGTGCCTAAAAGGTGTTGGACTTGGGCTATGGAGTGTTGTAGTTGAGGTGATTGGCTTGCGTGGGGTTGAGCTTTTTGGATGAAGAATTGTAATATTTCAATGGCGTCTTGGTTTAGGGGTTGTAATCCTTGATAAAGATTTTGGAGGAATCTTTGGAATTTGATTTCTAAGTCCTCTAGTGTAGACATGTTGTCACCACATGTTTGTCTTAAGTCCTTTTAGCAAGTGCTTGCTTAGGGATTTGGATGATGATGTGGAATGTTTAGATGATGTGTTTAGATTGATTTGTTTATATGTTTGGGTGTTTAGAGCTTGATATGGCAATATTCAAACAAATGATTATGCATATACACACATGAATCACTCACGCAAGACACATAAGCAAGTTGTTGACTTTGAAAATAAAATGTGATGATTATGCGAGCACACATGGAAGACACATCAATAAGCCTAATGTGTAGTCAAGTGGGTATAGCCAATTAGGTCTTAGGCTATCTATTACACAAGGTTGACTATGGAATTGAAAGTGAAATCCTGCCACACAGCCAGGAGAAAGGGGTAACCCACCCTTCACCTTCACTTCCCAAAGGTATAAAGTTCTTTGGGGCTTAGCCAAGAGTGACAAGATTCCAACTCCCAATGAGGGTGTCTTTCGATTCAGCCTCGATTGAGGTCGTCCCTTGGAGTGGTGTGTCTCCAAGCAGGCCTCCTAAGAAGGGTATGACAAAAGCAAACCAAGTGAGTTGTCACTTGATTCACACTCGCAGTTGTTAATTTCCCCTTAGAAACTTGAAATGTGTAACAAACAGTTCAAGCACTTGTTTTTTTTAGACCCAAATCTAAATGTGATGGAAGACAATGGTTTGTTTTAGCCCAATTTTTTGATGTGAATTTGCAAACAATTGTTTATTTTAAAGCCCAAATCCAAGTGTGATGACAAACAAGTTGTTTGTTTTATGCCCAAAATCTAAATGTGTGATCAAATAATGATTAGAGATGAGAGATTAGAATGAGTGCACCTCATAAAAATTGCTTTCCAAGTTGCTATTATGATTGATCCAAATGTTGCACCAGCTCCTTTGATTCACTTACAAGTCACTGCAAAAAATAAAATGTGATTTGGTTTGCTAGATTGGAAGATATGATTTTTTTTCTAAAAGTCGCGCGTCAAAAATTTCTGAAAAATTAGAATCGCAGGGTCAACTTCAAATCGCCATAACTCTTTGAATACTGAACCAAATATTTAATGTAACCACTTTTCGGAAAGCTCTCGAAGTCCTCTTTCCAACGAATCTAAGATCTCCTTTTTATAGGACCTGTGTAAAACAAAAAACCCTCTGCAACAGATCTGGTCATAAATTAAAAAAATCAGCAAAAAGTTGCGCATCAAAAATTTCTAAAAAATTAGAATCGCAGGGTCAACTTCAAATCTTCATAACTCTTTGAATACTGAGCCAAATCTTTAATGTAACCACTTTTCGGAAAGCTCTCGAAGTCCTCTTTCCAACAAATTTAAGATCTCTTTTTTCCAGGACCTGTGTAAAACAAAAAAACCCTCTGCAACAGATCTGGTCATAAATTAAAAAAAAATCAGCAAAAAGTCGCGCGTCAAATTTTTTTTTTTTAAAATTAGAATCGCAGGGTCAACTTCAAATCGTCATAACTCTTTGAATACTGAGCCAAATCTTTAATGTAACCACTTTTCGGAAAGCTCTCGAAGTCCTCTTTCCAATAAATCTAAGATCTCTTTTTTATAGGACCTGTGTAAAACAAAAAACCCTCTACAACAGATCTGGTCATAAATTAAAAAAAATCAGCAATATAAAATATCTTCAACCTACAAATCAAAGTGCATAAACCTGCAAAAATAAATGATTGACGCTCCAAGAAATCTGATCTCCACAAAAACAACTCAAACAAGAGGGTTAATCAGGGACGTGAGTCCCACCGGGCGTGCCAAAATGTGATAGGTGAAAGTCAGGTGTGGAAGATCAGACATAGTCATGAAACCCTAACCCTACCATCATCAAGGAATCTAATCTAAATGAAGCCAAAAGAACAATGCAATGCAAGCATAACATCACCTAGACCGTGCGATTCCTTGTTTGAGAGGGAAATGTGGACTGCTTCTTCAACAATAAACAATCACAAAGCTGAAAGCTGCCATTGATGGATGATAAAAGCTCAAATGCTCGAATGCTCAAGATGATAATGGAGTTGCTATATGATGGCTGGATTGCTAGATTTCTGGATTGCTCCCCCTTTCTCATATGGAATGAGAGGCTGTTTATATAGGACTCAACCAAGATCAACCAACGGTGGAGATTCAAAGGCTATGTGAATGGCTAAGATTGAAAGTTACTAAATTTAGGTCCAATTAGTTGTACATGTGAAGGATTTTAAATGAAAGTTGTCTTACAACACATGATAAATGGGAAATGGACAAGTGTTGAAATGTGATAAATGATAAAGGCTTAATTCAAATAAAGTATTTGAATTAGTGGGATATGAGTTGGATATTAATTAAATAAATAAAATTTATTTAATTAATATGATAAATGCATAAAATGAGATAAGACATGATGTGGAATTAATTAAATAAATACAATTTATTTAATTAATTGGCTAAGTGAATGAGAATGGGATTTTAATTAAATAAATAAAATTTATTTAATTAATTGGATAATGGATTAGGGATTTAACAAGGTGTCGCTAGACATGGACAAATTTGGGTGTCTACAGAAGGAACTAGAATCAAGAAAGAACACTACCCAAGCTAAAGATCTTGAGATCCAAGAATAGATAGCTATTCAGTTATATCCTTCAATTGATCCCAAGACAATGAACATGGTATTCAAAGACTGCAAGGATGAGTTCAGGAGCAAAGCAAGGATGAATTAGCTCATGCTTGGTGAGACTGACAAGGTGGCCAAGGATACAGTAGAGATCCTCCGGAAGGCCTTCAAAAGATTTAATCTTCCTATTGTAGAGGACTTGGGTACTGATCCTTCAACCACAAGTGTTGCAGAAGAAACTTCTAAGAAAGTGACAGAAGAGGTGGGCCCTGAATAGACCAACATTTCTCCTCTGGTTTCCCCTACAGTCTCCAGATCCAAGGAAGAAAAAAAATTACAGGAGAAAGAAGCAGAGGTGAAGGAAAAAAAGGTGATAGTGCAAAGATTGCAGAGGGACAGAAGACTTTAGCAGAGAAAACCACAACTGCTAGTGGTGGGAACGTAGAAGGAGAGAAAACTCCAAAGGATAGCTCCAAGACTGCAGAAGAGAAGAAACATCTGTCTCTGGCAAGAGACACTGCTCAAACTGCCCAAGAATTCCTGAGCAAAGAAATAATAGAGATTGATGAACCGGAGCTTCTACAAGGTCCATTCAATTTTGATTCTCTTTCTCTAGTAGAGATAATGAAGATAGCTTCATTTGCAAATGCTAAGGCAAACGAAAAACTCCTAAAGTCTCATATGGAAGACTGTGAGTTGATAGAAGCTGCATCCGGAGTGCTAGAAAAGATCATGCCATCTTTTCAGAAGGATCCCATAGCCTCCTCTTCCGGTAATCTCAAAACCTTAGTCAGCGGTGTTAATACACATTTTGATTCTCTAGAAAAATTAGCTAAAGAAAAGGTCCAGAAGGAGTTTTTAGATAAGAGATTCTCAGAGGTACAAGGATTAATCACTAATGATAGGAGAAATATGAGTATTGGTATAAAGAGCTTAGAAAATGCTCTCAAGGATGGCGGTGAAGTATACAAATTTTGTATTTCCTGGTCAAAAGCAACAGTAGAAATTGAGAAGAAAATAAAAGAGGAAGAGGATAAACTACTAAGTTTGTCTCAAAGTTTTGATCCTCTCTCTTCCTCCATAGTAAATCAAGAGTGTCAAACTATTGCAATCACAAATGCAATAAATAATTTTGAGAAGGAAAGGAAGAACATAATTAACCGGATGGGTGAACTTAGAAGGATTATTATCCCTAAGTTAGAGGCCATGCATGAGGCCATAAGTGATGCTCAGACTACTGCCTAGACCAATGATCTGACAGATCTTAAGAAGACAGAAGCTTTTGCATTTTTGTTGAGTGGTCACATCTCAATTTTGGATAGAATGAAGCAAAGTTGGGCTGCAAAACTCATCCAACTAAAAGCAACTTTTGCAGACATACTACAGTTTATGTAAGTATTCCACATAGATATACTTATGTGGCTAAGTACAGTTAAAATTTTAAAATTTTTGGTATGCGGACCCTACCCTTTGCCATTGATGTCAAAGGGGGAGTGAGGAGCAGTGAAAAATGAGGAATCCAACTAAGGGGGAGCTCCAGAAAATGTATATAAAGACATAGTATCAACCAAGGGGGAGCATAATGTAAACACTTAGTCATTTTTCACTAAGTGTTGCCATCAATGCCAAAGGGGGAGATTGTTGGCAAGAGACACTATATAGATTCATGTTTGTTGTCATTGATGGCAACAAAGGTCATCCCACACATCTGTAGGACATGGTGTGTCTCTACCAGAAGTCAGAATGAAGATTATTGTGGTCCGGTAAACAAGAACAGAGCATGTGGCAAGGTCTGATAGACTGGTCTGGATCTCTTAGAGGAAGTATCTTGGTGAAGTGCAATTTCAAGGAAGTCAAGAGGACTACCTTGAGTGATAGATTCCAAGGTTGTAGCCTCTAGTGATAGATGAGGTAAAAGATATGAATACTTGAGTACCGGGTTCCTGAGTGACAGTGTGAACAGAGGAAGAATTGACTGGCAGAACATCAGACTATTTTCTGGATGTGTTACTAATGGTGGTAAAGGTTATGAAGGCATGAATCATGTTTGGCCGACATGATTAATGATTTCTACAAGCATAGTCTTGATCTGCATTACTTGGTGTGGAAGGATTCAGCCGACAGATCAAAGTTTGTGAAAAGAATTGACTATTCTGGGTGCCAACTTGAAAGGTGATGAAATCACTTGTGCGGATATATATACATGATGGATTTAGTTGTGAGGGTTGTTGTTGTGTGTTGTGTTGTGTGAATAAAAGTAAAAGTATAGAGCAGAAGCAGTAAGGAAGGTCCGGTATGTGAAAGGAAAGAAGCTTAAAAGAAAATGAAGGATGAAGTGCAGCAGATCAGTATACTGAGCGTAACTGGAACTGGACTCCAACATTTGTAGATGCTACCAATCAGTTCAAGTATTGTATAACACTCTTTTATAGACAGTGTGTCTCTTTGTAGGTAGTGTGCCTACTTGTGAGCAGTGTGCTCAGGCAGTGAGCCCTAATTGGCAAGTGCCATTTTGTATTTCCTTATTCTTCTAACAGAGAATAATCTTTGGGTTAATCACCCCGCGGTTTTCTCCCTTAACAGGGTTTCCACATCAAAAATATTGTGTCATGTGTATCTTTATTTTCATGGTTATGTTTGCTTGTTTGATTTAATGCTCCATTGATTAATAAGAAAGTTTAGAAAGAAGAAATAATTAGGATAACTGATTCACCCCCCCTCTCAGTTATCAACAACAAATACAACTCAGAGCTACAACTCTAATTCTTCTATTCCTACAACTACTGCTCCCTTTGGAGCTTGCTGGACATTACTGTTGTCCTTCTTTGTTTGGAGCTGCTCTACTCATTCCACTAACTAAATTCTATGAGTATCTGGAGCTGTTTGGAGCTCGAATCTCTACACTCCCTCATTGTTGTATTCTTCATGTTGCTCCTGCAACAAACATTCTTCTTTTGCTATGCACTATTGTGCTGTTTCTACTCACAATATTCTCTTCACAAAAATTGCTCTAACATCCTCATTCTTCTTCTTGTCTTATCCCCTTCACACAAAAAATTTGCCACTCAAACTCAAAATTCAAACTCACCTACAACAATAAAGACACTAACAACATTGAATGTTTTGACAGGGCCAACAAATGGAAATAAATCTTTTGCAGGGTGTGGCAGGTATGAGATCTTGAGAAGATCTCTGACGAGTAGGTGAATTAAATGTCTGCTCCAGATTATAATTTCTAACAGTTCCATGGGCATGTTTAACAAACCAAATGCAATTGCCAACTTTTTACTAGAGAAATAATTCTACTTTTTCCTCCTCTTCTACATCATTAAGTAAATGTCTTGAATCTGGAAAATACCCTGTTTCCTAGATCTATTGTCTCCTTCCAATTCATCTTGACAATCCCAATCAATGCTAAGCGTGACCCTCTTACAAAAATTATAGCCAGTCTTAAAAATTAAAGGAAAGACCATGGTCCAAAGCCAAAATTTGTTTCAAAGGGTATTTGCATTCAAATTCACATAACGAAAATCAGTGTGAGGCATGCAAAGGTGGGTAAAACTAAAATAATTAGTACATTGTAACCAGATAAATTATATCATGTGTATCTTTGTCCCTATTCGAAAAGTAAAATAATAGTGTTAAATCCTATTGGAATGAAAATAAGTTATAAGAAATCTTGTTTGTTGAAATATGAATGGAGGATTAGATCCTAAAGAGGCACACTATGCACCCACTTTGACTACATCCATCATTTCCTACTTGCAGATAAAGAGAACATCAATGGTATGCAAGACATGATGTATTCCAACAATTTAATAATGGAACATAAGATAAACCCTTGTTTTTGCTTATAATATAACCTAGAATTAAGAAAAAGTAAGGTTTGAGTACATACTTGAGCACAGTGTTAGATTATTGTCATTGATGTCAAAATAAGTAAATGTCATCAGATGAAGGCTAAAAAGAATGATCAGATTTATAGTTTATTGGCTGACTCTCCTTGGGTGATGAAGATATAATATGTTTAAATTTAATATTTAAACATGATAGAGTCCGACCTCTATATGTAGCATCAAGATTAAAGATCAATAATATATTATGGCTGATTTCCAAGTAATGTTGGCCAACTCCCAAAGTGCCGACTTTTAGGAGGTTGAGATTAAATTTTTATTAAATATTTTATTTAAGGGATGGCTAACTCTCCCTCTATAAGCATAATATTAATAAGACAAAACAAAAATGTCTTATTTAATATATAAAGTAGGCGATCAATAGATATATAACAATGTGCGATTAAGAAGAACAAGGTATGCAATTTTTGAACAAGACAAGAATTCTTTTTGTTAAGAAATGTATGAGGTGCAGTTTGGTAAGTGTAGTGATCAACAAGAGAAGTGTTTGTTCATTGTGAAAAGGTGTATCTCCTAGTTGATTGCCTCACTTGGAGAGGTATAAGAGGTAAGAAAAAGTTGAGAGTTAGATGTGTAGAGAAGTGAGTGAATGAAGAGTGTATAGAGCAGATCTAGAGTAGAGTTTCATGAAGTGTATTTCATACTTATTTTGAAATATATATGCAGCCCATGTGTAAAGTATGAAAGGCAGATTTATAAGAGTTTATGGCATAATTATAGAGACAAATAATTGCATATTGAAGAGCAATTTGTAGAGGGAATTTAAAGCATATTATAAGGAAGAAATTTATGTGAAGAGATCTCCATATTGTGACAATTTTTGTGAAGAAAGGATATTGTGTGGGTTGCGATCAGATTTGTGAAAGGAAGTATATTAACATTCAGATATATCATCTATTAAAGAGTTCATAGGTTGGTGCCTTGCTGGGTTAGTTCTTAGTTGCATGGATTGGTGGCTCCAGTGGGTTCATGCTCACAAATTGTACAAGAAGAGATTGGAGTCTCCTGTAGGTTGGTGCCTACAAATCTTGTAAGAGAATTATATATATAAGAAATATTTTGCCATGGTTTTCTTCTGCAAGGGTTTTCACACAAACCTTGTGTTCTTCTTGTGTTGCATAATTGTTAGATCTTAAGTGAATAATACTGTGTAATTGATGTTATTGTGGTTGTTAGTTTGAAAAAGTAAAAGATTGTATTATATTGATTCACCCCTTCTCAGTATAACTATGTGCTCATCAATTGGTATCAGAGTGGGTTCCTTTAGAGAGAGATTAACTACTTGAAGGTAGATCTTAAAAGCACACATGGCCAGACAAGATGGATAGGGATTCTCCTCAAACATGGCATCATTGTTTGATGTAACCAACTATGCCTTTTAGAGCAAGGATGGAAACTTATTTGAATGCTCTAGGGTTTGACATATGGAAATCCATTGTCAATGGATCTACTACTCCTAAATTACCACCAACAGATAAGGATGGAAAGAAGGAAAGTGAAAATAATGCCAAGGCCAAGAATGTTATTTTATGTGGTTTGTCTAAATTAGAGTTCGTAAAGGTAATGCATTGGAAATCTACCAAGGAAATGTGGGATAAGCTGAAGAGTATTCATGAAGGATATGAGAAAGTGAAGAAGGCCAAACTTCAAACATAGAGGAAAGTTTGAAACCCTCAAAATGAAACAAGAGAAGAATATAGGCTCTTATTCCCTTCAAGTTGATGAAATTGTGAACACCATAAGAGGTCTAGGAGAAATGGTTGAAGAGGTCACGATCATACAAAAGATATTAAGATCATTACTGCTAAGATTTGATGCAAAGGTTTCAACAATTGAAGAAATGAGAGATCTAGTCAAATTGACAAAGGACAAGTTGCATGGGATCCTTACTGCCTATGAGATGAGAACCATAGATCAACCATCCAAAAGGGAGGTAGCATTCAAAGTCTCAAGAAAAGGAAAGAATAAAGAGCATGAACCATCTAATAATTCAAATAGTGAAACAAATGAAGAAGAAGCCCACTTCATACGAAAGATAAAGAAGGGTTTCAAAAAGTGTCAAGGTAAGTTACCTTTTAAATGCTTTAATTGTAGGAGACTAGGTCAGTTTACTTCTAAGTGTTTGTATGGAAAAAATGAGAGCAACGATGATGAAGAGGATCATATTATGAGGAAAGGAAGAAAGTTTCAACAAAATAAGAAAAGTTACCAACAAGGTCAACAAGAGAAGAAGAACTTCTAAAAATATAAAAAAAAGTCTTTATTCCAAGGAGTATGATAGTTCATTAGAAGTAAGTGATGAAGAATTTTTTGATAGTGATAGTGAAGAAATACTATTCATGGAAATAGAGGCAACGAGTGAGGAAGATAACCAAAAACAAGAGAAAGATTCAATTGATAATAAAGAAGTGGATCTTGAAGAAGAACTTCATTTTTCCTATGATGAGATTGAAAGGATTTAAAGGAGAAACTCTAAACTAAAATCAAATATTCAAGAAGATAATGAATCTGTAACATCACTTTCCATAATACCCAAAATTTAACATAAATATTTTTCCTAATCAAGAGATTAGATACAATCTAATTTCACAAATCAAATTTAACCATATTGATTCATTATCATTTCAACAATTAAGCATGGTATTCTAAACAAATTATAACCAAGCTTACAAAACAATGTTCATTTACATATATCTTTAGTGAATATCTAATCACTTTTCATGAACAAGTTATGCCCAAGGCATCATAAAATAATTTATACATATATGTTGTAAGTATGGGCCTAACCGATGTTGTCATTGATGTCAACATACTCCTGTTGCATTGACGATAAGGATTGGATGAGCTGAATGTTGAGGATATTGAGAAAATTAGTCCTATCAGGAACAAAGAAGAATAGTGAAGACAAGTGAGGTAAAGATCCCAGCTAAGATGAAGATCAGAGGATGTGCATCAAAGGGTTTCTAGATATGTGTCTCAAAATGATCCAATAAAGATTTCAGAGATCCGCATGAAGCTATGTAGAAGTTATGGCCACTTAAGTAAAACCAGTTCTGGCAGATATTTAGAGGTGATAGAGTGATATAGATAGGTCTGGTGAGCTCCAGAAATGAAATATCTTGTTCTACAGATTGGGTGGAGTGTTTAGGAACTCAATGTGAATTGACAACTCAATTGGTTCATGGTCTGGAGGTTTGCAAGCATCTATTCCATTATGACAGTGATGACAGACTGTGTTCTTGAGGTTCCAGATGAAGGAGAGAAGAATTTCATTAAGCAGATGTAGTGTGGATGTTGTTGGTGATTTGTGCAAGCTTGTGGAGGTCTTTGGATCATGTCTAGTTCATTTTGGTGGTTTGCATTGGAGTTTGAGCTTGCAATTGAAGAATAACTTCTGGATGATGTGTTCTTCCTAAGTTTGGCTGACCGGATAAGTTACACATCCCGCAGATGATCTTGAAGATGTTATGTGAAGATTGATGTGTTCCTAAATGAAGATTGAAGTCTCAGATCTGTGTGGTTGACAATGTGTTGATCCGCATGAAGTCTTTTTGTAACTAGTCATGTTGTATTTATTTATTTGCTTTGTAATGTATGTTGACTTGTATGATTATCCCTAAGTCAATGTCTTGTATAAATAAGGAGTTGTAAAGTCATTTCAAATGTATTGGTGGCAACGAGAGTGTTGTAGAGAGGAGCAGCAGAAGGTAGAGCATAAGTATTGGGCTTAAATGGAATTGACTCAAGCATGGTGAAGATGCTATTCTTTAGTTCAAGTATGTAATACTTATAATTCTATAGATAGTGTGTCTCTTGTAGGCAGTCGGCCTCTTGTGAGCAGTGTGCTTGGGCAGTGAGCCCTAATTGGCATGTTCCATCTTGTTCTTTCTATTCTTCTAACAGAGAATACAATCTTGGGTTAGTCACCCCATGGTTTTTCCCTTAACCAGGTTTTCCACGTCAAAATCTTGGTGTCTTATGTGTTAATGTGTTTTTGCTCTTGATTTAATGCATTATGTTCCAATGATTGATTTATTATTATACTACTGAACAAGAAAGTGGAATTAAGTAGCTAATTTTAAGGAAGTGTTAAACAACTAATTCACCCCCCTCTCAGTTGTTTGTCCTGAATCTAACAATTGGTATTAGAGCCAAGTTCCTCTAAAAAGGGCTTAACCGCTTGAGGAGATCCAGGATGTCATCCTACAAGAAGGATAGTCTGAGGTTTGATGGAACCAATTTCACTCTTTGGAAAAGTCGCATGGAATGTCACTTGTAATCTATGGGAATGTAGTATTGGATCATGGCTTCAAAGAAGTATACTCCTCCACAGAATGGTCTGAAAACCGTAGATGAAATCAAAGATGCTAAAAACAATCTGCAGACTAAAGAAGCTCTTCTAAGTGCCTTATCTGATTCAAAGCTGACAAATGTTGTTAACCTACAAATTGCTTTTAAGATTTGGGAAAAACTAGAACTTCTGCATGAAGGAGACAAGTATGTTAAATGTGCCAAGCTACAAAGTCTGAAAGGAAAATTCAAAAATCTAAAGATGAGAGAAGATGAAAATATCACCACATTTATGCCAAGAGTAAATGAGCTTGTTTGTGGTATTAGATGTGCTGGTGGAATCTTGGATGAAGATGAGATTGTTGGAAAAGTTCTCAGATCCCTTCCTAATTCTTATAAGTACAAGGTTGCTGCTATTGAAGAATTCAGATCTATTTCAGGTATCACAAGAGACCAATTGGTTGGTAAATTAGCTGCATTTGAATTGACTAAGTTTGGAGATGCCCCCCAAGACTAAATCTGCATTCAAAGCTAGTGCCTCTCTAAAAGGAAAGAAAACGTTTGATCCAGGAGAAAACTCTTCAAGGAAACTATCATGGTATGAGAAAGAAAGAAAAGATCTAGAAGAAGATGAAGTAGAAGCTGCTCAACTTGAAGCCCTTATTGTAAAAAGACTGCCAAGAGGATCTGGTAAGTATGAGGGGAAATTGTCTTTTAAGTGTTTTAACTACAATAAGATTGGTAATTTTACCTCAAGATGTCTGAAAAGATTTTCAAGGCCAAATCCTAATAGATCAAGGTTCCAAAAGAATTGTTACTATGTTCATGAAGATGATGATAATGAAGGAGTAACAGATGATGAATCAGAGATAGGAAACAAATCTGGAAGTGACTGGGTGTTTATTGCCATCAAGGAAGAAGATCCAATGCCCTCTGAATCTGTCAATCATAAAATTATAGAAAGAGCTCTGGCTTCCCAAGCTAAAGAAAAGGATGATTAGGTCATTGATAGTGGATGTTGTCACCATATGATAGGTGACAAAAATAAGTTCATAGATTTGGAAAGGTATGAAGGAGGAGTGGTAAAGTTTGGTGATAACTCTGCTGGCAGAATCAGAGGAAGAGGAACCATTTCTTTTGATGGAAAGAACAAAACCAGTAATGTACTATATGTTGAAGGTCTAAAGCACAATCTTCTTAGTGTTGGACAGTTGGTGGACAAAGGCTATGATCTCTAATTCAAGAATAGAAAATGCAAGATCTTTGAAAGTTCTAGAACAGAGATTGCATCCGCTACTCAAACAAAAGGTAATATCTTCCATTTGGTTGGTACTGGTAAAAGTTGTCTATTTGTTTAAATTGATCAGAGTTGGTTATGGCATAAGAGAACATGTCATGTGAATTTTGATAATATCATCAAGATAAGCAACACTCAGGTTGTAAGAGATCTTCCAAGACTTGTGAAACCTACTAATAGCTTGTGCAAAGAATGTCAGTTGGGCAAGCAGAGCAGAGTCACATTCAAAAGTAAGGAACAATCTTCTACCAGATTATTGGTCCTAGTTCATACTAATTTATGTGGTCTGGCAAGAATCAGAAGTGTGCAAGGTGATAGATACTTCATGCTATTGATTGATGACTACTCCCGAATGATGTGCATGACTTTTCTAAAAGAGAAATCAGAAGCTCTTGAGAAATTCAAAATATTCAAGGCTATGGTAGAGAATGAAACTTGATTAAAATTGAAATGTCTGAGGTCTGATAGAGGTGGAGAATTCTCATCCAATGATTTCATAGAATTCTATGAGAAACATGGAATAAAAAGATAGTTGTCTACTCCTAGGACTCCACAACAGAATGGAGTAGTGGAGAGAAAGAACTGAACCATCCAGGAAGCATCTAGAACCATGATGATGGAAGAAAATGTTCCTCAAATCTATTGGAGAGAAGCTGTAAGCACTGTAGTCTATACTCTCAATCGAGTACAAATTAGAAGCAATACCAGTAAGACTCCTTATGAACTTTGGTTGGGCATCACTCCCACTGTGAGGTATTTTAGAGTTTTTGGTAGTAAATCTTACATTAAGAGAGATGAAGATTTAGGCAAATTTGATGCTAGAAGTGATGAAGGAATTTTCTTGGGTTATTCTACTCAAAGCAAAGCATACAGGTGTTATAACAAGAGATTGAGGAAGATTATAGAAAGTACAAATGTGAAGGTTGACGAAGGGATTGAAAAACCCTCAAGGTTTTATGAATGTGATGAAGATGATCAGAATGATGTTCTCCAAGCCCCTTCTAAGATTTAGATTCAGACTGATCTGGTAAATCAGGAAGAAGAGATAAGTTTGAATGAACTTGTTCAAGAATCAGAAGTGCAAGAAACTCCTAAAGTTCCTAGGTATGTAAGACTGAATCACTCTGAAGTTTAGATCATAGGTGTACAAAAAAGAAGAAGGATTGCTCAAGATTCAGAAGAGTATTGTCTAATTTCAAAAATTGAACCTAAGACAGTGAATGAAGCTTGCAATGATGAAAACTGGACTAAAGCAATGGAGGAAGAACTGATGCAAATTGAGAAAAATCACACTTGGGATCTTATTCCCAGACCTAAAAATAAGAATGTGATTGGAACAAAATGGGTCTTCTGGAATAAACTAAATGAAGATGGTGAAGTAATCAGAAACAAAGCCAGATTGGTTTGCAAGGGTTACTCCCAAGTAGAAGGAGTTGATTTTGAAGAAACTTTTGCTCCGGTGGCAAGAATTGAAGCAGTCAGATTATTTCTTGCTTTTGCTGCCTTCAAGGATTTCAAAGTATATTAGATGGATGTCAAATCTACCTTCTTGAATGGTGACTTGGAAGAAGAAGTATACATTGAGCAACCAGATGGATTTCAATTCTCTGATCATGGTGATATGGTCTACCAGTTGAAAAAAGCTCTATATGGAATAAAGCAAGCCCTAAGAGCCTGGTATGAAAGATTGGATAAGCATCTTTTGAAGATTAGTTTCAACAAAGGTATTGCTAATAGTAATTTATACTTCAAAATTGATCATGAAAATATCTTGATTGTTGAAGTATTTGTTGATATCTTTTTTGGAGGAAGAGATAGTATGTGCAAGACTTTTGCAAATCAAATGAAAAGTGAATTTGAGATGTCCATGTTTGTGGAAATGAATTTCATTTTTGGTCTACAAATCACTCAAACAAAGAAAGGAATCTTCATTTCTTAGACCAAATATGTGAAAGAATTGTTGAAGAAATTTGGGATGGAAGACTCAAAGCCAATGAGTACTCCCATGGCAACTAGATGTAAGTTGAGCAAAGATGATGATTCTCCCAAGGCTGATCAGAAAAAGTACAGGTTAATGATTAGAGGATTGTTGTATCTCACTCAAACTAGACCTAACATTATGAATGTTGTTGGTCTTGTTGCTAGATTCCAAGCTGATCCTAGAGAATCTCATGTCATGGCAATCAAGAGGATTTTTAGATATCTAAAAGGGATAGTTGAGTATGGTCTATGGCATCCTAGAGATCATGATTTCTCTCTTCATGCATATACAGATGCGGATTGGGCAGGAGATGTGGATGATCAAAAGAGTACCAGTGGTGGAGCATTCTTTTTGGGGAAGAGATTAGTTTCTTGGCTAAGCAAGAAATAAGAGGCAATATCTATGTCCACTGTAGAAGCAGAATATATTGCAGTAGCAGGTAGTTGTACTCAAGTTTTGTGGATAAAGAAAATGCTAAGAGACATTAGAGTGGAGTATGAGGAGCCTATCACAATCTTCTATGATAATTCAAGTGCAATAAATATATCTAAGAATCCGGTGTTACATTCAAAGACTAAACATATATCCATCAAGTTTCACTTTTTGAGAGAGCAAGTGAACAAGAATGAAGTCAGATTGGAGTTTGTACCTTCCAAAGATTAGATTGCAGATATTTTTACTAAACCTCTTCCTAAGGACTCTTTTGAGTATCTCAGGGAGAAGTTAGGGGTTATTACCCCTCCAGTTCTAAATTAAGGTGCACTTATGTGCATCAGTCTGGTGGATCTCATAGTCATATCTTGTTGTTCGAATTGATGTTTGGGAAGCTACCACTTAGGGGGAGTAGCTGGTATGATTCTGAATTGGTGCAAGTATGTGCCCTTTGCCATTGATGTCAAAGGGGAGGGAGAAGACATGTGAAAAACAAGTGGTTGTTGATCAAAGGGGGAGCAGTAAAGGAAGAGAAGACATGTGAATGGTTGTTGTTGATAGGGGGAGTTGTGTCAGTGAGAAAAAGTTCTTGTCTTGATGGTCAAAATAGTTTTTCACATCATATGTTGCCATCAATGACAAAGGGAGAGATTGTTGCAAGTATGGGCCTAACCGGTGTTGTCATTGATGTCAACATACTCCTGTTGCATTGATGATAACGATTGGATGAGCTGAATGCTGAGGATATTGAGAAAATTAGTCTAATCAGGAATAGAGAAGAACAGTGAAGACAATGATGTAAAGATCCTAGCTAAGATGAAGATCAGAGGATGTGCATCAAAGGGTTTGTAGATATGTGTCTCAAAATGATCTAGTAAAGATTTCACAGATCCGTATGGAGATATGAAGAAGTTATGGCCACTTAAGTAAAACTGGTTCTGGTAGATATTCAGAGGTGATAGAGTGATACAGATAGGTTTGGTGAGCTCTGAAAATGAAATATCTTGTTCTGTAGATTTGGTGGAGTGTTTAGAAAGTCAATGTGAATTGACAACTCAATTGGTTCATAGTTTGGAGGTCCGCAAGCATCTATTCCATTATGATAGTGATGACAGACTGTGTTCTTGAGGTTTTGAATATAAGAGAAGGATTTCATTAAGTAGATGTAGTGTGGACATTCTTGGTGATTCAGGCAAGCTTGTGGAGGTCTTTGGATCGTGTCTAGTTCATGTTGGTGGTCCACATTGGAGTTTGAGCTTGCAATTGAAGAATAACTTTTAGATGATGGTGTTCTTCCTAAGTTTGGCCGACCAGATAAGTTACACATCCTGCAGATAATCTTGAAGATGTTATGTGAAGATTGACATGTTCCTAAATGAAGATTGAAGTCTCAGATTTGTGTGGCTGACAGTGTGTCGATCCGCATGAAGTCTTTTTGTAACTAGTCATGTTGTATTTATGTATTTGCTCTGTAATGTATGCTGACTTGGATGATTAGCCCTAAGTTGATGTCTTGAATAAATAAGGAGTTGTAAAGTCATTTCAAATGTATCGGTGGTGATGAGAGTGTTGTAGAGAGGAGCAGAGCGAAAGGTAGAGTAGAAGTATTGGGCTTAAATGGAACTGACTCAAGCATGGTGAAGATGCTATTCTTTAGTTCAAGTATGTAATAGTTATAATTCTGTAGACAGTGTGTCTCTTATAGGTAGTGGGCCTCTTGTGAGCAGTGTGCTTAGGTAGTGAGCCCTAATTGGCATGTGCCATCTTGTTATTTCTATTCTTCTAACAAGAATACAATCTTGGGTTAGTCACCCCGTGGTTTTTCCCTTAACTGGGTTTTCCACATCAAAATCTTGGTGTCTTATGTGTTAATGTGTTTCTGCTATTGATTTAATGCATTATGTTTCAATGATTGATTTATTATTATACTACTGAACAAGAAAGTGGAATTAAGTAGTTAATTTTAAGAAAGTTAAACAACTGATTCACCCCCCCTCTCAGTTATTTGTCCTGAATCTAACAATAACATGATTATACATCACAATTGACATCAAGTCATGGAACAAAAAACACTATATCTGGAACATTTCACATCCATCTTCATAAGCCTCGGGTTGTCTCATGCTTGAGAAGGAAAGCATCATCTAGGTACTTTTCCACCAATCATAGACTGGTAATCCCCTGCACACCTTCCTAGCTAGAAGTGGTTCGACCCTTCACAAAAATGATAAATATTAGGAACCGATAGGTTAGCCATCTGAGTATTTGGTGTTGTGTCCTTCATAATATCTCACGCTCATGCAACCATAGATTCCCTCTAACTATGCATGATGCTAATAGAGACCATTATGTCATCTAGAGCACTATGGACTAACAATGCATGCATGGATGGATACATTACTTTGGCCAAATTTTTATTTACATAGATGTTACATTATGAACGTTGTCGTATGTCCACCACCCTGACTTGACTTATAAGCTATCATGTCCTACATTAAGTTGAGTTTGACCTCTCACTCTAGGTCTAATGTAAGTGGGGTCTATTCAATTTGTAGTCCATACCTAGATAATCAACTCCCGACTTGAGTTTATTTCGATCAAAAGGGTTACATTCATGACATGGAACTTATGACTTCTTTTCACCTTATTCCACTTTTACTTAATCAAGGATTGAACCATATTCACTATCTTAGATTTTCCCTGTTGCAAGTATGGGCCTAACTAGTGTTGTCATTGATGTCAACATACTCTTGTTGCATTAATGATAAAGATTGGATGAGTTGTATGTTGAGGATATTAAGAAAATTAGTCTAAATCTGGAACAGTGAAGAATAGTGATAACAATAAGGTAAAAGTCCAAGATATGATGAGGATCAGAGGATGCAGATTAAAGGGTTTGTAGATATATATCTTAAGGTCATCCAATGGAGATTTCAGAGGTCCGCATGAAGATCTGAAGAAGTTGTGGTTGCTCAGGTAAAACCAGTTCTGGTAGATGTTCAGTGGTGACAGATTGATACAGATAGGTCCGGTGAGATATGGAAATGCATTATCATGTTCTGCGGATTTGAGAGTGTGTTGAGGAAGTCTTTGTGGAATGTTGACTAGATTGGTTCATGGTTTAAAGGTTTGCAAGCATCTATTTCTTTATGACAGTAATGACAGACTGTGTTCTTGAGGTTCCAAATAAAGGAGAGATGGATCTTAGTAAGTATATGAAGTGTGGATGTTCTTGGTGATTCAGGCAATCTTGTGGTGGTCTTTGGATTGTGTCCAGTTCATGTTGGTGGTCTGCATTGAAGTTGGAGTTTGCATTTGAAGAACAACTTCTTGATGATGGTGTTCTTGAAATAGGCTGACTGGATGAGTTATACATCTTGTGGATGTTCTTGTGGATGTTTGCCGACTTAGATGTTCATTCCTAAGTTGATGCCTTGTATAAATAAGGGATTGCAAAGTCTTTTTAGAATTGTTCTTGTGATGATGAGTGTGTGGTAGCGAGGAGGAGAGCAAAAGACAGAGTAGAAGTATTGAGCTTAATGGAACTGATTCAAGCATGGTGAAGATACTATTTTCTAGTTCAAGTAGGTGATACTTATTTTCTTTGTAGACAGTGTGTCTCTTGTAGGCAGTGAGCCTCTTGTGAGTAGTGTGCTTGGGCAGCAAGCCCTAATTGGCATGTGCCATTATGTTCTTTCTATTCTTCTAACAGAGAATACATTCTTGGGTTAATCACCCCATGGTTTTTCCCTTAACCGAGTTTTCTACGTCAAAAATATTGGTGTCTCATGTGTTGATGTGTTCCTGTTCTTGATTTGTTGCATTGTGCTTTCATGATTGATTTACTATTAAACAGCTAAATAACAATGTGGAGCTAAGTGTTTAAATTGAAGAAAGTTTTGTACAACTGATTCACCCCCCCTCTCAGTTGTCTGCCCTAAATCTAACAATTGGTATTAGATCCAAGTTCCTCTAAAAGGAACTTAACTGCTTGAGGAGATCCAGGATGTCATCTTACAAGAAGGATAGCCCGAAGTTTGATGGAACAAATTTTAGTCTATGCAAAGGTTGCATGAAGTGTCATTTGCAATGCATGGGAATGGCATACTAGACTATGGTTACAAAATAGTATGTACCTCCACAGGGTGGTTCGAAATCCCAAAGTGAAATCACAGATGCTGAAAATAATCTACGAACTATAGAAGCTCTTCTAAGTGCATTATCTGATTCAGAACTCTCAAATGTTATTGACCTACCAACTACTTTTGAGATTTGGAAAAAACTAGAACTTTTGCATGAAGGAGACAAGTACATTAAAAGTGTAAGGCTACAGAGTCTGAAAGGGAGATTTGAAAATCTAAAAATGAGAGATGATGAAAACATTACTACTTTTATGCCAAGAGTAAATGAGATTGTTTGTGGAATTATAAATGTTGGTGGAGTCTTGAATGAAGATGAGATTATTGGCAAAGTTCTCAGATCCCTTCCCGCTTCTTATAAAATCAAGGCTGCTGCAATTGAAGAATTCAGAGCTCACACAACCATCACAAGAGATCAATTGGTTGGTAAATTGGCTGCATTTGAAATGACCAAGTTTGGAGATGAACCCTCAAAGACTAAATCTGCATTCAAAGTCAGTGCCTCTGTAAAAGGTAAACAAATGTTTGATTTGGGAGAGAACTCTTCAAGGAAACTATTATGGTATGAAAAAGCAAGAAAAGACCTAGAAGAAGAAGAAGCTGAAACTGCTCAACTTGAAGCCCTTATTGCAAAGAGACTGCCAAGAGGATCTGGTAAGTATGAAGGAAAATTGCCTTTTAAGTGTTTTAACTACAATAAGATTAGTCATTTTGCCTCTAAGTGTCCGGAAACATTTTCAAGGCCAAATCCTAACAGATCAAGGTTCCAAAAGAATTGTTACTATGTTCATGAAGAAGATGATAATGAAGGAGTAACAGATGATGAATTAGAGACAGGAAACAAATTTGGAAGTGAATGGGTGTTTATTGCCATCAAGGAAGAAGAACCAATATCCTCTAAATCTGTCAATCATAATGTTGTAGAAAAAGCTTTGGCTGCCCAAGTTGAAGAAAAGGATGATTGGGTCATTGACAATGGATGCTCTCACCATATGACAGGTGACAAAAATAAGTTTGTAGATTTGGAAAGATATGAAGGAGGAGTGGTAAAATTTGGTGATAATTCTGCTGGTAGAATCAAAGGTAGAGGAACTATTTCTTTTGATGGAAGAAACAAAACCGGTAATGTACTATATGTTGAAGGATTGAAGCACAATCTTCTCAGTGTTGGACAGTTGGTGGACAAAGGTTATGATCTTTGGTTCAAGGATGGAAAATGCAAGATCTTTGAAAGCTCCAGAATAGAGACTACATCCAGTACTCAAACTAAAGGTAATATCTTTCACTTGGTTGGTACTAGTAAAAGTTGTTTATTTGTTCAAGTTGATCAGAGTTGGTTATGGCAAAGGAGGATGTGTCATGTGAATTTTGATAATATCATTAAGATAAGCAATACTCAGGTTGTAAGAGATCTTCCAAAATTGGTGAAACCTACTAATAGCTTGTGCAAAGAATGTCAATTGGGTAAGCTAAGGAGAGTCTCATTCAAAAGTAAGGAACTGTCTTCTACCGGATTATTGGACTTAGTTCATATTGATCTTTGTGGTCTGGAAAGAATTAGGAGTATGCAAGGTGATAGATACTTCATGTTACTAATTGATGACTATTCCCGAATGATGTGGGTAAAATTTCTAAAAGAAAAATTAGAAGCTCTTCAGAAATTCAAAATATTAAAATGTCTGAGGTCTGATAGAGGCGGAGATTTCACATCCAGAGAGTTCATAGAGTTTTGTGAGAAACATGGAATAAAAAGATAGTTGTCTACTCCTAGGACTCCACAGTAGAATGGAGTAGTGGAGAGAAAGAATCAGACCATCTAGGAAGCTTCAAGGACCATGATGATGGAAGCAAATGTTCCTCAGATCTATTGGAGAGAAGTTGTCAGCACTGCAGTCTATACCCTCAATCGAGTTCAAATTAGAAGCAATACCGGTAAGACTCCTTATGAACTTTGGTTTGGCATCACTCCTACTATGAGGTATTTTAGTTTTTGATAGCAAATGTTACATTAAAAGAGATGAAGATCTAGGAAAGTTTGATGCTAGAAGTGATGAAGGAATATTCTTGGGTTACTCTACTCAAAGCAAAGCATACCAGTGTTATAACAAGAGACTGAGAAAGATGATAGAAAGTACAAATGTGAAGGTTGATGAGGGAATTGAGAAACCCTCAAGGTTTTATGAATATGATGAAGATGATCAAAATGGTGTTCTAACTCAAGGAGCCCAAGCCTCATCTATTATTCAGATTCAAACTAATCCGGTAAACCAGGAAGAAGAAATGAGTTTCAATGAGCCAGATCAAGAATCAAAAGTGCAAGAAATTCTCAAAGTTCCTAGGTATGTAAGACTGAACCACTCTAAAGATCAAATCATAGGTGATAAAAGAAAAGGAGTACAAACTAGAAGGATAATTGCTCAAGATTCAGAAGAGTATTGTCTGATTTCAAAGATTGAACCTAAGACAATAAATGAAATGTTGCAATGATAAAAAATGGACCAAAGCAATGGAGGAAGAGCTGATGCAAATTGAGAAAAATCACACTTGGGATCTTGTTCCCAGACCTAAAAACAAGAATGTAATTGGAACAAAATGGGTCTTCTAGAACAAATTGAATGAAGTTGGTGAAGTAATCAGAAATAAAGCTAGATTGGTCTGCAAGGGTTACTCTCAAATAGAAGGAGTTGATTTTGAAGAAACTTTTGCTCCGGTGGCAAGAATTGAAGCAGTCAGATTATTTCTTGCCTTTGTTTCCTTCAAGGATTTCAAGGTATATCAGATGGATGTCAAGTCTGCCTTCCTGAATAGTGACTTGAAGAAGAAGTGTACATAGAGCAACCAGATGGATTTCAATTGTCTGATCATGGTGATATGGTTTGCAAGTTGAAGAAGGCACTGTATGGACTAAAGCAAGCCCCAAGAGCCTAGTATGAAAGACTAGACAAACATCTTTTGAAGATTGGTTTCAACAAAGGTACTGCTGACAGTAATTTGTATTTCAAAATTGATCATGAAAACATCTTGATTGTTGAAGTGTTTGTTGATGATATCATTTTTGGAGGAAGAGACAGTATGTGTAAAACTTTTACAAATCAAATGAAAAGTGAGTTTGAGATGTCCATGCTTGGTGAAATGAATTTCTTCTTGGGTCTACAAATCACTCAAACAAAGAAAGGAATCTTCATTTCTCAGACCAAATATGTGAAAGAATTGTTAAAGAAATTTAGGATGGAAGACTCTAAACCAATGAATACTCCCATGGAAACCGGATGTAAATTGAGCAAAGATGATGATTCTCCTAAGGCAGATCAGACAAAGTACAGGTCAATGATTGGAGGACTATTGTATCTCACTCAAACTAGACTAGACATTATGCAGGCTGTTGGTCTTGTTGCTAGATTCCAGGCTGATCCTAGAGAATCTCATGTCATGGCAATCAAGATGATTTTTAGATATCTAAAAGGGATAGTTGAGTATGGTTTGTGGTATCCTAGAGATCATGATTTCTCTTCATGCATATACAGATGCGGATTGGGTAGGAGATGTGGATGACCGGAAGAGTACCAGTGGTGGAGCTTTCTTTTTGGGGAAGAGATTAGTTTCTTGGCTAAGCAAGAAACAAGAGGCAATATCTCTGTCTACAACTGAAGAAAAATATATTGCAGCAGTAGATAGTTGCACTCAAGTTTTGTGGATGAAGCAGATGCTAAGAGATATCAAAGTGGAGTATGAGGAACCTGTCACAATCTTCTGTGATAATTCAAGTGCAATAAACATATCTAAGAATCTGGTGTTGCATTCAAAGACTAAACACATTGTAGTTAGGGTAAAATTGCAAATCAGGGCAAATGAATAAACAGCAATGATAAAAACCCTAGCAATGCACAATGAAGCACAAGACAACATGAAAATCAAAATAAGAAATGCAAATGCAAACCGATCTCCACGCTATGCTTGATTTATCTCCATTGCTCTTCTCCACCTCGCATGAGCATGCAAGATTTTGAAGGATTATTGTTGGAGGAATGTTGGGTGCTCATTTCTGCAGCATAACCTTAAGATGAAGATGATATGAAGATGATAGTTGAAGGATGCAAAGGCTCTAATGATATTTTGACAGCATAATGTTACTTGAAGCTCAATGCATTATAGAAAATTTGGCAGAATAATATTACTTGAAGCTCAATGCCTTTTGACAGAATAATGGTACTTGAAGCTCAATGCATGCTAATGGCTTGTGAGGGGTTTGATTTATAGAAAAGGATTGGTTCCAATGGACGGCTGAGATTAAAAAGCTAATTGATTGATGTGGACGGCTAGGATTGATTAGGTTATCCCACTCTTCAAGGGAGTTGTAGTCATTTGACAAGTGTCAAGGAGAATAGGGCTCATGTGTGCTTGTGTACATAAAAAGTACTACATGTGAAAGATATTAAATAAAATGCTGTAGTACCACTTATCTTTTTTAAATGAAAGAGGCACACATGTCGGCTAAATGATAAGATAAATTAATTAAATAAATAAAATTTATTTAATTAATTAGAAAGTCGGCTTATGATGAGAACTTAATTCAAATAAAATATTTGAATTAGTTGGGATATGAGTTGGATATTAATTAAATAAATAAAATTTATTTAATTAATTAGATAGTGGGGAACTTAATTCAAATAAAATATTTGAATTAGTTGGGATATGAGTTGGATATTAATTAAATAAATAAAATTTATTTAATTAATTGGCTAATGGAATAAGTGGGGTTGAATGGGATTTTAATTAAATAAATAAAATTTATTTAATTAATTGGCTAATGGAATAAGTGGGGTTAAGAGTGGGATTTAGGACAAAATGCTACATGATGTTTAAGTGATGTTTTTGACAAGGTGTTGCAAGACATGGACAAAGTTTGGGACAAATTTGGGTGTCTACATTTTGCCCCTCTTTGAGATGATGTTCGAGATGATGAGCTTTATGTCGACTAACATCATTTCAAAGAAGTTAAGGTATGGATAATTGATAGGGATGTTGATGATGATGATGATGATGATGATAGAAAGGATAGGTTGGTGATGCCCCCTCGAGAGGATAGGCAGGTTGGACAAACGCGGGTATGCTCTCGAAAAGAAATGGCTTGGCTACAAAAGAAAAATAAGGGGATAGATAGAAGAAAGGATGATGCGTTATGCTGCAATGAAGGTGAGCAACCATAATGTTTGATATAGCACCAGACGTTATGCACCAAGGTAGAAGGACCAGGGTGACGATGTGTCTTGTGCCCCAGCATAATACAACCTTGTCTAGATACAAGATATGAATATTAGCTGGATTTGATACTGATATGATTCAAATGCAAGATAAAAAGATAACACACACAAGCAAGCAAGCAAGCATGCACAAATGATACAAAAACAAACAAGGTATTGCCCCTGTCAAGCTGTAAACCAATGATTAATTGTTTGATTGTTGATAGTTGAGAGTGTTGTCATTGCGGGGAAAGCTATATCCCTAGATCAACACAAGGTTGTTTGCTGAGTTGGTTGGCTAATTGGCTGATTGATTGATTTGGCTTACAACAAGGCTAGGATCAAGACCATTGATTGCGTTTCGATAACTTGGCTTGATTGATTAACTTGATTGGTATGGATTAAGGTGACTTGCACTTAGATCATTGCTTGGAATGATTTTGAGGATGATGAAATGATGGTTAGATTGATTTGATGAAATGTTGATGATGGGATGATATGTGGTGGATTGAGCTGCTTTTGATTTGCTGAAGTGATTGGATTTGTTTTGATGGTTAGCTTGATGTGCTTGAGTTGATCTGCTTTGGTGTTGATGTTTGCTATTGCTAGGCTGATTGTTTTGATGATTGGATTGGATTGAATGATGATAGTGATGGTGTGATGATTAGAGTGTCCACTCAATCTAAGCATAAGCAAGTGTTCTCAGTATGCTCAAAGGATGTAAAATAAACAAGGTATTTCCCTTGTCAAGTCATAAACCAATGATTGATTGTTTCATTGATAAAGATAGATAGTGTTGTCATTGTGGGGAAAGCTATATCCCTAGATCAACACAAGGATGTTGGAACGCTATATCCCATTGATGATGATTGATGATGATTGATTGGGCTCATGACAAGATTAGGATCAAAACATGTTGATTTGATTGGATAATGTTCGTTGATTCATTAGCTTGCTGGATATGGATTAGTGTGACATGGATTTAAGATCATTGCTTAGATTGATTTGATTGATATGATTGGAAATGGATTGATTGAAATGGATGAATGAATGTTATTGATAAGAAGAATTGATGATGATGAGGATGATTTGATTTTGATTGAATGTTGATGGAGTGGATTGTTTGGGATTGATGATGATTGGTTTTATTGCTTGGATTTTTTGTTGGATATTTAATTTTTTTGGATTTTTGAGAATATTTTGATTTTTTTTTTTGTAGTTTTTTAAATGTTTTGGAACATCAATGGATTTACAATTGAGTAGCCTTTGTGCTAGATACCAATGACAAGGGAGAAAACCAAGTCTAGGTGCAAGGATGGATGAATGGGATTGGATGGATAAAAGGATGGGCAATAAGGGATGGAAGGCTCATGATATATGGATGGATAAAAAGATAGGCCATAAAAGGGATGGATGCATGCCTCATGATGAACAAATAGGTAGGCTATAGTGGAAAGCTCATGCTAAATGGATGGGGATAAGCTATAAGATGGAAAGCTTGTGATAAGGATACGCCATAGTGGATGGATCATAAGGGATCTACAATGTGATCTTCAAAGGCTATGTTGCATAGGAAGAATAACTTGCCCCATTCTAGGTGGTGATGCTTAGGATTTTTACATGAAAAAGTTCATGACAATGGGATGATATGATGGATTGGTTTGAAGGGGATGGATAAATGGTTAATGGATAGGACTTGGTTTGGAAAGAAGGTATGTTAAGATATATCCAAACATGTTTTAACATTTTGCCCCAATGTCTTCATCAAGATCAAAAGGTGGAAGGATGGGTTCAATAAGATAGGTATATGGATGTAATGGCTATGGATAGTAGGATGGAATGGTGTATGACAGGTTGGAAATGGATAGGTTGGCTGAGACAATGTGCCCCCAAGTGTAAGTGACATAGAAGATCAACCTACACATGACGCCTGTTTGCCAGGTTTTCATCATGGTACTTATCCAAGGCGCCTGTTTACCAGGTTTTCACCATTGGACGAAGGGATTTCTCTTTACTTTTTGACTTTTTTTTTTTTTTGTTTTTTTGTTTTTTTTTGCTTTTTGAATGGATTGACAATTACACATGGCGCCTGTTTGCTAGGTTTTCACCATGGTAATGGATAGGAGGGACTCAAGTGGCTAGTGCTATGTGAGGTGATAGTGTCCCATTAGAGATGGATGTCATCGCATGGACCATGTTGTTATGCTCATCAATGTTGATAAGGGATCGCGTGGATGGGAGATGGATTAGGTAGATAGTAGATGATGAAATAGATTATGCAAGGTTCATGCAAGGATAGATGGATAAAAGGCTTATGCAAAAGCATGGACCATAGGAAGGTGATGGGAAAAATTTGTAGGATAATGGATGGAAGATGGGGAGATGGAGGCATGTGGGAATGTTTTAGAATGGAAGGGAACCATGACCAATGGTTGCACACACCATGATAAACATTGAAGCTTTTGATGGGATGGTGGTGTAGGAAGCAATGGGGATGTTTGCTTAGGATATCGTTGATGAAGTGATTTAGGAACCCACATAGATTTAGTATTTTTAGTGATTTTATTTTTCTTGTGGGATTTTTGAAGGGAATGGAAGTTTTGAATGGAAGTAGGCTTTTGGATGGAGATAGGTGATTGGGATTCTTGAGATGTGGATAAGGATGCCTCATTCGTTTTGCTAGCTATTTGCTTAGGAACCCAAACCATTTTGCTTTTAGGCTTTACTTTTGGATGTATGGGCTTGGATAGCTTTGTGAATGTACTTTGCTTAGAATATGGATGATTTAGAGGCTTTTCACATTGATTCCCTAAGGCATGAGGGTCCTTAGGAGTTTTAGTTGGATTTTTGGCTTTATAGATAAAGGCATCAAAATTTTTGCTTTTGAATCCCATGGGGTGGGTGGAGTGGATGGAATGATTGGAAGCTTTATGCTTAAACGATGTGTGCTTTTGTTGGCCATGATTAGGGATGCAAGGATACTTATGAACAATAGGTATGTTAGGTGTTGGAAGCAGCGGTGGCAAGGTGGATGGAGGGATATTTGGAGTTGGTAAAAGTGGAGGCAAAGTGGATGGCGGAAGGTGTACGGTCACATACTTTTGGAATTTATAGGATGATGGAGGTGGAATGGCTACATATGTTTTGGGTAGATGATGGGGGGTGTGATGGAAAGTGATAGGTTTAGGATGCATGAAGGGATTACCAACATCTTGGCCTTGTTTACCTTGGGGTGTGTATCCAAGGCCATATGAGCATGGGGGAACTTTGACATGGTTTGGCTCCAAAATACCTTGTTCATAAAGACCTAGGCCTTTACCTTTGTAGTTCATGTTTTGGAGTATGCGATGAACAATGGGACTAGATGTGTTTTGGGAACTAGACTTGAGCTCTTTATTGGATGGAGAAGGTGAAGTAGAGGACAAAGGTTGTTGTTGTCCTAAGGAAGAACACTCATGTATAAGGGTGGTAAGACCAATAGGACATGATGGTGGATTTGAAGTGGAATCGATGGTGGATGTGGAAGGAGGATCATTAGGACCTTGATTAGCATTGTGTTCATGAAGATCCAAGCTATTTGTTTGATCTTTTATGCTTACTTGGGGGACAAGTGTCTCATCATGACAATTGGATGTTTGCTCATTATGGATAGCGCTGGATGGCGGATGACTAGGAGCAATTTGGATATCTTGCTCATGGATAGTAGGGCTTAATATTTCCACATGCTTAAGATTAAACTCTTGACATACCTCTTGAGTTGCTTGAATGGAAGTGGAAGGCTCTTGGATAGGCTCAAGGATAGGTGGACCACATGATGAGATTATATGATTGGACATGACCTTTGGAAGTTCTTTGGTAGGCTCATGAATAGGTGTTTGACATGGAGGTAGTTTATTCCTAGCTAATAGCCAATGGATCACATCCTTTGCAAGTGTATGATTGGATGAGCAATATAATGGATGGATGATAAGGGTAGATGGTGTTGTAGGCTTATGATTAGGATTAGGTTGAGGGCTAATTGGATTGGATGGATTTGGATTTGGACTAGATAGGGGTGACACATGGGATTGGGATGATGTGGCATGTTTTCCCATTATAGGTAGGTACACCTTGTAAACAATTGAGACAAATATTGGGCATTGATTTGTATTGTGGCCTTTGGTCCTATGGTATGCACAATAATCATGTTCATCATATGGACTTTCTTCACATGGTTTGACTTCAGGAAGTTCAATAAGTTTTGCTTCAAGCATTCTTTGTAAAACTCTCTCAGCCGCATCCTTTGGTGAACAATTAGAATGACATGGTGAGGAAGGTAATGAAGGGCTTGGTGATTTGGAGGGTTGATGGACCAATGGACTAGGAATAGGATCACATGATGGTGTTGGGATAGGACTTGTTGGCTCATGTGTTGGCATGGGATTGCATGATGGTGGCCACTCTAGATTGGTGTCTCCCTTGTCAAAGGTTATTAGATCTTGCATAGGATAACTTGGACTCATTTGATTTATGTACAAGGGACCACTTGGACTTGGATGTGATTCTTGTTGTAAAGGTGGACTTAGGTCTATCAATGGTGCTTGGTGGTCTTGTTGAAAAGGTGTACTTGGACCTGATTGATTTATGTACAAAGGACCATTGGGACTTGCATGTTGTTCTTGTAATATCACTTGATTGCTTTGTGGATGGGCTTGGTAGTGCATTGGAATGGTGGCATGAGGGATTGGATAAGCTTGAGGTGGATGTTCATAGGTTGATGTGGCATTGACTTGGTGGATAAGTGGATTAAGTTGATAAGAAGTGGATGGATATGACATGTGGCTATGAGGTGGATTAGGTTGATAGGGAATGGCTAAGGATTGTTGTACTTGTTGAGCTTGACTACTGGCTAAAAGATGTTGGACTTGGGCTATGAAGTGTTGTAGTTGAAGTGATTGGCTTGCATGGGGTTGAGCTTTTTGGATGAAGAATTGTAATGTTTTAATGGCGTCTTGGTTTAGGGGTTGTGATCCTTGATAAAGATTTTGGAGGAATCTTTGGAATTTGATTTCTAGGTCCTCTAGTGTAGACATGTTGTCACCAAGTGTTTGTCTTAAGTCCTTTTAGCAAGTGCTTGCTTAGGGATTTGGATGATGATGTGGAATGTTTAGATGATGTGGATGAAATTGAGTTGGATGATGACTAGGCTATGTTTGGGATGAAAGTGATTGGGTTTGAATGTTATTGGAAGAATGTGTAGGATGACTTGTCTTTATGTGTTTGAGTGCTTAGAGCTTGATGTGGCAATATTCAAACAAATGATTATGCATATACACACATGAATCACTCACGCAAGACACATAAGCAAGTTATTAGTTTGGAATAATGTGATGTTGGTTAAGCAAGCACGTGAAGACAATTCAACAAGTCCTAGTCAAGGTAAGGCCACTATCACAAGGAGGTTCTAGTGAAAATCCGGGGGACCGGCACCCCACGAGCATCCAGCAAGCCACTTAAGACTTTAACTAACCCTACTAGGAGTTTTAATATACACAATGGTACACCTCCTTTTGAGTTAGCACTGTATGGTGAGCGCTAATACCGGTTAGACTTGGCTTTCGCCTTATCCTCTAATTTTTATAGCGGACCGGATGAAAGTACCGCTTGAGGTCGTTCCCTTGGGGTGGATACCAAGGCAGGCCTCTCTAAGGCTAAACAAAAGCAACACAAGTAAATTTTTTTGATCTCCAAGTTTGTGTTGGGACGTGAGGAGAGAGCATACACATTTACTTGGTCACACTCGCATGGGGTTCATTAACCTTAGAAATTTGATGTGTGGAAGACAATTCAAGCACTTGTTTGTTTTAAAGCCCAAATCCAAATGTGATGAAAGACAATGGTTTGTTTTAGCCCAATGTTTTGATGTGAATTTGCAAACAATTGTTCATTTTATGCCCAAAATCCAAATGTGTTTGCAAACAAGATTAGAAGATGAAAGAGATGAAAGATTAGAATGAGTGCACCTGATTATTTCACTATCCAAATTGTTGTAGATGTTGATGTCAATGTTGCTCCAGCTCCTTATGATCACCTACAACATAAAAAAAAATGATATTATAATGCAGGCATAAAAAATAGGCTCATCAGGCAAGGAAAATTGTAAATTTAGATGCATAGCCGAATTAGGTTTGATTATTTCGATACATTTTTGATTCGAAAATTAAAAAATTAAAGAAGAGACCCCCATTAATTTTCAAAGAGTTTTCCGAAAATGTAAAGAAATCAGAAAAATTCCCTGATTTGCGCCCAGAAATGCGGATTTATGAAAACGGTACAGTCGGCAAAGATCTGATATTTTTGCATAGTAAACGACCTCTAAATTAAATCTGCAAAACATAGACCCCCATTAGAATTTCAAGAGCTTTCCAAAAATATAAAAATTTCTGAAAAATTCGCTGATTTGCGCCCCGAATTGCGATTTTATGAAAAAACATAAAAACGTGATAAATCCCGCAAAAATCGCGATAAACCCAAAATTTTTCTGCTGTAGCTTCCTTATATCATGGACAAACTTTTGCTAAAATCTTGTAGAAAAATTCACAGCCGTTTGGAAGATATGATGAAATCTTTGAAACCTAGGGTTTTGTCGAAAAAACAGCGGATCTGCAACAAAAAGTTAATTAAACCTGCAAAACTCAACAATGGGGGTTAGACAAATGCAAATTTTTACTACAAAAACCTGCAAAAAAGATCAAGCAAAGTGAGTCCCACCGGGCGTGCCAAATGTAGTTAGGGTAAAATTGCAAATCAGGGCAAATGAATAAACAGCAATGATAAAAACCCTAGCAATGCACAATGAAGCACAAGACAACATGAAAATCAAAATAAGAAATGCAAATGCAAACCGATCTCCACGCTATGCTTGATTTATCTCCATTGCTCTTCTCCACCTCGCATGAGCATGCAAGATTTTGAAGGATTATTGTTGGAGGAATGTTGGGTGCTCATTTCTGCAGCATAACCTTAAGATGAAGATGATATGAAGATGATAGTTGAAGGATGCAAAGGCTCTAATGATATTTTGACAGCATAATGTTACTTGAAGCTCAATGCATTATAGAAAATTTGGCAGAATAATATTACTTGAAGCTCAATGCCTTTTGACAGAATAATGGTACTTGAAGCTCAATGCATGCTAATGGCTTGTGAGGGGTTTGATTTATAGAAAAGGATTGGTTCCAATGGACGGCTGAGATTAAAAAGCTAATTGATTGATGTGGACGGCTAGGATTGATTAGGTTATCCCACTCTTCAAGGGAGTTGTAGTCATTTGACAAGTGTCAAGGAGAATAGGGCTTATGTGTGCTTGTGTACATAAAAAGTACTACATGTGAAAGATATTAAATAAAATGTTGTAGTACCACTTATCTTTTTTAAATGAAAGAGGCACACATGTCGGCTAAATGATAAGATAAATTAATTAAATAAATAAAATTTATTTAATTAATTAGAAAGTCGGCTTATGATGAGAACTTAATTCAAATAAAATATTTGAATTAGTTGGGATATGAGTTGGATATTAATTAAATAAATAAAATTTATTTAATTAATTAGATAGTGGGGAACTTAATTCAAATAAAATATTTGAATTAGTTGGGATATGAGTTGGATATTAATTAAATAAATAAAATTTATTTAATTAATTGGCTAATGGAATAAGTGGGGTTGAATGGGATTTTAATTAAATAAATAAAATTTATTTAATTAATTGGCTAATGGAATAAGTGGGGTTAAGAGTGGGATTTAGGACAAAATGCTACATGATGTTTAAGTGATGTTTTTGACAAGGTGTTGCAAGACATGGACAAAGTTTGGGACAAATTTGGGTGTCTACACACATATCCATCAAGTTTCACTTTTTGAGAGATCAAGTGAACAAGAATGAAGTCAGATTGGAGTTTGTACCTTCCAAGGATCAGATTGCAGACATCTTTACTAAACCTCTACCTAAGGATTCTTTTGAGTATCTCAGGGAGAAGCTAGGGGTTATTGCCCCTCTGGTTATGAACTAAGATGCATTAGTCTAGTGGATATCACAGTCATATCTTGTGATCTGGATTGATGATGGGGAGCTTCTACTCAAGGGAAGCAGCAGGTATGTTTCAAAAGTGTTGAAATTGCAAGTATGTGCCCTTTGCCATTGATGTCAAAGGGGTAGAGAAGACATGTGAAAAATAAGTGGTTGCTAATCAAAGGGGGAGCATTAAAGGGAGAGAAGACATGTGAATGGTTGTTGTTGATAAAGGGAGTTGTGATAGTAAGGAGAAGTCCTTGTCTTGATGGTTAAAACAATTTTTCACATCATATGTTTCCATCAATGACAAAGGGGGAGATTGTTGCAAGTATGTGCCTAACTGGTGTTGTCATTGATGTCAACATACTCCTGTTGCATTAATGATAAGGATTGGATGAGCTGTATGTTGAGGATATTGAGAAAATTAGTCTCAATCTGGAACAGTGAAGAATAGTGATAACAATAAGGTAAAAGTCCAAGATAGGATGAGGATCAGAGGATGCGGATTAAAGGGTTTGTAGATATGTATCTTAAGGTCATCCAGTAGAGATTTTAGAGGTTCACATGAAGATCTAAAGAAGTTGTGGCTGCTCAGGTAAAACTGGTTTTGACAGATGTTCAGTGGTGACAGAGTGATACAGATAGGTCCGGTGAGATCCCAAAATGTATTATCCTATTCTACAGATTTGAGAGTGTGTTCAGGAAGTCTTTGTGGAATGTCAACTAGATTGGTTTGTGGTTTAAAGGTCTGCAAGAATCTATTTCTTTATGACAGTAATGACAGACTGTGTTCTTGAGGTTCTGGATAAAGGAGAGATGGATCTTAGTAAGTATATGAAGTGTGGATGTTCTTGGTGATTCAGGAAAGCTTGTGGTGGTCTTTGGATCATGTCTAGTTCATGTTGGTGGTCTGCATTGAAGTTAGAGTTTGCATTTAAAGAACAACTTCTGAATGATGGTGTTCTTCCTAAAACAGGCCGACTGGATGAGTTATACATCTTGCAGATATTCTTGTGGATGTTTGCCGACTTAGATGTTCATTCCTAATTTGATGCCTTGTATAAATAAGGGATTGCAAAGTCTTTTTAGAATTATCCTTGTGAAGATGAGTGTGTGGTAGCGAGGAGGAGAGCGAAAGGCAGAGTAGAAGTATTGAGCTTAATGGAACTGATTCAAGCATGGTGAAGATGCTATTTTCCAGTTTAAGTAGGTGATACTTATTTTCTTTGTAGACAATATGTCTCTTATAGGCAGTGAGCCTCTTGTGAGTAGTGTGCTCGGGCAGTGAGCCCTAATTGGCATGTGCCATTATGTTCTTTCTATTCTTCTAATAGAGAATACATTCTTGGGTTAATCACCCCATGGTTTTTCCCTTAACCAGGTTTTCCACGTCAAAAATCTTGGTGTCTCATGTGTTGATGTGTTCCTGCTCTTGATTTGTTGCATTGTGCTTTCATGATTGATTTACTATTAAACAACTAAATAACAATGTGGAGTTAAGTGTTTAAATTGAAGAAAGTTTTGTACAACTAATTCACCCCCCCTCTCAGTTGTCTGCCCTAAATCTAACAATCCCATGGTTCGCAACTTCAATTAAATCTTTCATATAGTATATCATCATGTTTTTCTTGCTAATCTAGACATACTTGTCTTAGCATAGTAGAATGTTTCCTTAATGATTAATGGCTCTAATTAACCTTAGGAGCCTTGGGTGGTAAACATTATACCCATTATCAACTTCCTCATTGGGTTACATGCAAGTTAATTTAGCATATACTTGAGTGATATAAGCACAATTCAAATTAAGGCCATATAAGCCAATTACTACAGTTGAAGTGGTTTTATTAATTTTAAGAACACCATAACCATTAATGAATGCTAGACATAATTGTTTGGCCCTATTTAGGACATGAGCACCTCTAATCGACTCAATACATGAGTCTTGATATTGTTAATAACTAAGTCACATTGCTACACAACATATATGTGCTGTAGTTAAAACATGGGCTCATCCAAGATGACCTTGAGCCATGGTTATAGAATGGGTTTCCATTGTATAAATCTTAGCCTTTGTGGCCTAGAGCTACAAACATAACATAGTAAACATTGTTTAGAATTTGGCCTTTATGGCCATGACCATAAGCACGGTGTAGAATACAAAGTATTGGAGCTTGTCCTCCTCGGCCTTAAGCCAAACATATACAAAGATTACAATGAATAACTGCTCAGCCATAAGGCCTTGAGAGAATCCTCCATAAAGATTAATATATAAATATAGAAGCTCAGCTGTAGGCCTCAAGCTTACATAGTAAAGAATATAATACCACATAGCTCATCCGTAAGATCGTGATCTTGGACATTACAATGGGTGTATTACAATATAGCTCAGCCATGAGGCCATGAACATAATACATAGTAAAGGATGTAGAATAAAGTAGTTAACCCATATGGTCTTAAGCATAGATATAGCAAAGAATGTAGAATAACAAAACTTGATTGTATGGCCTTGAGCATAGCTAAAGAAGTATGAAATTCAATGTGACTTGGCCACACAGCCTTTAGTCTCTGAACAAGAAATATCCCATAGTTTTACATGTTCGATCATAAGGCCTCGAGCCATTGTCGATAGATTATTGTAGAAGTAAAAATACTACAGAGACACCCTTTAAAGCATGGGTTCCATACAAAATGCATACTTTTCATTATAAAAGAAGGTCATACTTCATAATGTATGCAGGAATAACCATTCACAACTCTACTTGAGCATAGCCGTACAAATGTAAAAGTGCTCCCAGTTCATCTTCTATCTTTTCAGCACTGAAAGTTCTCCCACCCTGTAGAACAAGAGCTCCACCTAGAAAACAAAAAGAAACCTCACAAAAACTAAAAACTGAAATCTAAAAACCTAGCTGAGTCTTTTTACAAGACTAAAAGGATTCCCCCTTTCTACCATTCTTGCATGCCTATATCCAAGGGAAAAAGTACCACCCTTAACAAGGTGGCGAGAGTGGTTTCTCCCACTTGGCCAACTACTTCCAACATGGCTTGCATGAGATTGCCACTTGCAAGACAATGGTGATCTTGAGGCTCCCACAAGAGTATGTCACTTTATCAAAAACAATAATAATAAACACAATGACATTGCATGATATTGTATATCAAATCTATATAGTTATGTCATAATATTATTACAATCATCCAATATATGTTAGTGAATACTATTTTGGATAAATTCATAATTAACTGACATCACCTCTTCTAAAGAGATAGATTCATCAAGCGATTTGGAGATCGAGCTCTACTCACTCTTCATTGCTAAGGATCTAAAACCTTACAGATCAATAAAAAAATGGATTTTAATTTCAGTTTGAAAAGCATTTGAGAGTGATAAATTTATGCTCTGACCAAAACAAAACTAACCCTCGACTCGATTTGACATTCCAAAATGTCGTTAGTCGAGTCTTTGCAACGTTGTCAAATCAACTAATTTGACAAATCATTACAAGAGGAGAACAACTGGCCAAGACAAAGCCAACTTACGTGGTTCAAAAGGACCAATGTCTGACACTCAAATGGCTTTCAACTCCAATTTCCCAACATTTATACCTTCCTCCCTGATGATACTCTCCTTCCGTCTCTGGAAGATGATCACTTTCCTAATCCAACTCACAACCAAAAAAATATTATCAGTGGATCATAATATAATCAATAAATCATAATAATTAAATAATCATTTTAATCTATAGTCTCTTAACTAACAAAACATTAATTAGAAGTAATGATTAATCTAACATTTACCACAAACATCATAATCCAACTCCTAACTAATCCTCCTAATTACCATGTAAACATAAGATTAAGCTAATCATAGATTGGGGATGTAACATATCTCCCCCCATATGAATCATCATCCTTGATGATTTACTTTCTTAAAGTTAGTTTAAAATAACAAGAAAATGTTTCATGAGCATAATAAACAAATGTTTCAGAAAAGATGGGGAAGTCTAGCATGAAATTTATCATAATTTTCTCAAGTGGCATTTTACTCTGCATATTAGTCCCACTAGACCTTGCACTGTGTTATTTCCTTGTTTTGTAAGTGTAGCTAATGCATTTCAAGCACCTTGATGGGTTCGATCACCACCACTCCTGGGTCTTTCACTTGTAGAGTATTCCAATCAAGCATAGGAATTTGATTATCAATAGAATTAAACTTTTTCAAATATGAAACATGAAATACATTATGCATCATGGCAAGTGCTGGCAGTAGAGCAATTCTATATGCCACTAGGTTGACTTCCTCAAGAACTTCAAGAGGACCCACGTATCTTGGTGCCAGTTTTGACATCTTTCCAAATTTGATGGAGCTTTTCTAAGGTTTTACCCTTAGGATAAATTTATCTCCCATAGTGAAATGCCTTTCAATATGCTTTGCATCTGCATAACTCTTTTTCCTATCATTGGCTTCCACTTGCCTTCTTTTAATCAAATGGACTTGTTCTTCCATCTCTGATAGCATTTCTGGACCAAGGCTAACCCTATATTCTAGCTTATCCTAGCTTATACAGGTTTAGCACTTCCATACATATAATGCCTTAAATAGTGCCATCTTAATAGCTGAGTGATAATAGTTATTGTAGGAAAATTCCACTAGAGGAAGATAATCCTCCCACTTCATATATTGTTGATCGACGTAATACATCCTCAACAAGTCCTCCAACAATTAGTTAACCCTTTTAGTTTGTCCATCTGTTCCAGGAGGATAAGCAGAGCTTATGTTCAACTGAGTACCAAGTGAAGAGAACAAGGTTTGCCAAAACCTTGATGTCATTTGTGCATCCCTATTTGAGATAATCTTCTTAGGAATGCCATGCAGTTTGAAAATCTCTTGAACACATTTTTGAGCAATGATAGGTGCCCCATCCATCAAGTTTCTAGGATAAAATGAACGGCTTTGGTGAGTCTATCCACTAGAACCAAGATAGGATTGTGTCTTTTCCTTGATATAGGAAGCCCTTGCACAAAGTCCATGCTTATAATTTGCCATTTCCACTCAGAAATTTCATGAGGGTATAATAATCCTACCAGGTTTTGGTGTTCCGCCTTCACCCTCGGACATTAAATACAAGTAGCTATAAAATTTGTAGCATCCCTCTTCATTTGTTTCCAAAAATTTAAAGGTTTCACATCAGTGAGTAGCTTGGTTACTCTAGGATATCCAGAATATGGTGTAGAATGAACCTCTTTCCATACCATATTCCTTAACTCTGTTGAGTTAGGTACATACATCCTTCCTTTAAACCTTAGTAACCCATCTCATTCAAGGTTGAATCCCTCATATTTCAGATTCCGTAGATTTTCCTCAAGGGCCTATTTTACCTGCTCGTAAAACTCATCTCCCTTATATTTTTGTAGCACCTAATTTCTAACATTAGAATGTATGGAGATCATGGAGGAGATGTGCCTTCTCCTACTCAAAGCATCTACCACTCAATTTTCTTTTCCCTGAATATATGTAATCTTGAAATCATAATTTGAGATGAATTCCAACCATCTTCTTTGATGAGCATTAAGATGGGGTTAAGTGAACAAATATTTGAGCTCCTAGTGATCTATTTTTAACTCAAAAGGTTTCCCAAGCAGGTAGTGTCTCCACATTTGAAGTGTGTGAATGACTAAGCTACCAGTTCTAAATCATGTGGGGCATAATTTTGTTCATAGTTTTTTAGTTTGCGTGATTCATACGTGATGACCTTTCCATCTTAGACTAGTACACTACCTAAGCCTTCCCCTAAGGCATTGGTAATGACTACAAATTGACCTTCTGGGTCAAGTACTTTCAATATTGGGGCTGAAGTCAATTTTTCCTTCAATAGGTCAAAGGCCTCCTGGCACTTTTCTGACCATTCAAACTTCTTGCCCTTTCTTTGCAAGGAAGTTATATGATATGCAATTTTGAGAATTTTTTTACAAACTTCCTATAATAACCAACAAGGCCCATGAAACTTCAGACCTCATGTTCATTTCTTGGTTCTGGCCATTCCAAAATAGCCTTAATCTTAGTTGGGTCCACAACTATTCCCTTAGTTGAAATTATGTGACCCAAATATTGTACTTCTATATGAAAGAAAGTACACTTAGAGAGCTTTCCATATAACTTATGTTCTCTTAACCTATGAAGAACAATTCTCAGATGCTACATATGTTCTTCCTCATTCTTTCAATAGATCAAAATGTCATCAAGAAATACTAAGACAAACTTGTCTAGGAAGTCTTTGAACACACTTTTCATAAGATTCATAAACCTCGCCAGTGCATTTGTTAATCTAAAAGGTAGAATAATGAATTCAAAATGTCCATACCTAGTTCTAAAGGTTGTCTTATAGATGTCTTCATCCTTTAACCTTAATTGGTGATATCTAGATCGAAGATTGATCTTGGAAAATATTGTTGCACCCCTCATCTGGTAAAAAAGATCATCGATGTGAGGTAAAGGGTATTTATTCTTAATGGTTGCTTTGTTTAACATGCGGTAATCTATGTACAACTGCAAAGTGCCATCTTTCTTTTTCACAAAAATGACTGGCACTCCCATGGTGACACACTGGTTCTAATCAACCCTTTATCTAGAAAATCTTGTAGTTGACCCTTTAACTCCATTAGTTTTGTTGTGGTCATTCTTTAGGGAGACTTTAGAAATAGGTTCTGACCCAAGAATAATATCAATGGTGAAATCAAAGGCACTTTTAGGAGGTAACCACGGTAGCTCATCCAAAAATACGTCCTCAAAGTCTCTAAGGAATGGATACCTATCCATATCTGATCTTTCCTGACCTATGGACCCCTCCATCCCAATTTCATTAAGTTTTTGGGATTCATACAACATTAAGTCATCTTGGAAATAAATTTCCTTAGTCTCATCTAGTTTTTCCATTTTGACAGTAAAAAGCTGACATCCTTTCCTTTGAACTCTTTTCATTTGCAGAGCAGAAATTTGTCTTAGTTTGACTTCACTAGGTTTCCCTTGGAGAAAGACTTTGTTTCTTAAATCATCCAGACATTCAACTATTTTGGCATAGCAATCTACTTTGGCTTGATGTTTCCATAGCCAATTTATCGCTAGAATAACATCATATGAGCCTAGTGGGGCTACATAAATATTTACTTGCATGGAAAAGATCAGAAGTTCAACCCTAGCCTCAAACAGACATTGCTCTACCTAAGCCTTGGTGTGATTCACATATTCTTTAGACCAAGTGTTTGCCATGAATCCTACTTTTCTAGGTATTTTATTTACAATTTTGGGAGAAATGAAGCATTTCACAGTGCCAATATCAATCAAAACTAAAATTGGAACTCCAAATAAAATACATGTTGTCTCTACGAGGGTTATTTGGTATTTAGCTTGACGGTTGTCCAAGGCCACATGGATACATTGCTAGAATGCCACTTGCTGAGAGGGTAGAGGGTTTCCACTCGGTTGTGCTCCTTGTGATTTGTTGGGACATTGATTGGCATAGTTATCTCCGCCACAAGTGTAGCATCCACCTACTGGTCCTCACCTCTCTTAAGGTTTGCTAGAATTGTTTCCATTCTTCATGGAGTGGTTATTCCCCTTTTTCTCTCCCCTAGACTCAGTTTGTTTATTTTTGGCCCCTTTGTCATTTTTCTCAGTATATTTCCATTTCTTTCCCTTTTTCCTAGAGGATTGAGAAGATTGAGACCAATTGTATCTCTTTCGATTTCTTTCTCTATAAGCTGACATAGCCTTCAGGTTCTATTCTTGTCTAACGGCCTTCTCATAGACCTGGTCCATAGTAGTAGGACCATGAACATTAACCTCACCCCCAATCTAGGTGTTCAACCCCATTATAAACTTCCAAACATGGAATTTCTCATCTTGTTGATACTGCGGCACATACTTCAATAGTCGGGTGAATTTTTCCCAATATTCATTTACAATCATATCATCCTATTTTAGGTTTTGAAAGTCTATAAGTTTCTAATCATAGAATAGTTGAGGCAACCATCTTTGCCTAAAAAGTTCTACGAACCTATCCCAAGTAAGGCTTGTGGACCTCAAGCCAAGTTTCATCTTTTTGTTCATCCACCACGTGGATGCTTCACCTGCCAGATGGAATGCTCCCCATAGCTTTAGTAAGATCATTATAGTTTCTAATTTCAAAATACTTATCCATTTCCATAAGCCATGCCTTTGCGGCATCTCCACTTACGGATCCATCAAATTTAGGTGGCATGACCTTTTTCATGTCATGTGACAATTCCATAGCCATAAGGTTCCTCTTGTCCCCTTCTTGTCTAGCCATGGAATTATTTTCTCTGTATGAGTACTTTGGGTAGTGTCATTATGGCATTCCTCGCCATCACCCCCATCATAAGCATCCCGCCTATCTTCTAGCCAACCTCTTACTTCATGTTTGATAGTTTCTACCCTCGCCCTTTTTCTTTCAACAAAGTCAAGGTTTGGTCTAATTTAGACTTGGATTGCCCTAAAGGTGCTCCTTCATCTTGGCTATCCTCCATTTTGGTTCTAATATGAACCTTTGCTACAATCTACTTCTTCCTAAAGTTTGCAGTAGGTTAATTATGGATTAGTTTTTCCATGTTATTCAATTCATTCATTTTACAAATCTATTCACATTCATGTAATATTTAACAAGAAAGGAAAGATTGTTAACATTTTCCATTGCATTACAATTTCCATTGGATTACATATAATCCACCAAAATTACAAAATTGTGTTTACACCTTGCTACTGCAAGTCATTTACAATTTGGGATAGCTTCCTATATTCATAGTTTCTATTCAATCTTAGGAGGTGAGGATACACACTAGTACTCCTTCACATTCTCCTTAAGTACATTACAATCTTTAGGGATATTTCCCTCAGCTGGTGCTTTAGGGGAAGAGGGTATTTCTGATGCATTAGTAGAGTTAGGGGTAGTCATCCTTTCTGCTTTTCTTAACTCCTACTTGATGCGTTTCATGGCACCAACAGAAATTTCCTCATCAGATAACCATGCTCCTACTAGGCAGCCAGACTATTCAAGTTTCTTCATCCTTGAGGCTCATGCCTTTAAGATCTTTTGTGGGTGTAGGTAACATCCATGTTCTATTACCTTTTTTCAAGGTGTTTTTCTAATTCTTACCATTCTGGCATAGAACATCCAAACATTAGCATACTTAATGTTGGATACAAATAATCATCAAGTAGTGAGCTCGTTAGGTCCATGTATTGTGTTGAAAAATACACAAATAATAATAGTGAGAGACAATTTTAACGTGGTTCACCCAAACTCGAGCTACATCTACCAACAGAGAGTCCAATATTATTATCTAGTAAATCAAACCGATTACAACCAGCAATCCATGCAACTCAATACCATTGCAAAATGCTACTATACAATATCCATGGAAACCCTAACCCTTAGCCATTTTTATTAGGACTTTTGTCGGTTACAAAAATAGGGTTTTTTATGTCAGCCAATAGAAAAATAACTCCCGACACTTTTATAAAATAATAAAAAACTATGTGAGGTTTTGGGGGTGCTGCCCCTCGACCCTGCCCTGTATCATGACAGGGAACGCACTAGGGGAGCTGCCCCTTGACCCCATCTTGGGGGCACTTCCCCCAAACCCCCGTAAGGGGCATTGCCGCTTGACCCCGTAAGAATTTGGGGGGAAACTGCGCCAATAAAAGTGGGGTAATTTTAACCTCTGAGTTTGATTAGACTCCACACCACAACAATCTCCCACTTAGAGACTGATCATAACACCGCTGACCCTGTAGCTCCCAATGTAATTAAGCACACTGGACTCTGTTTTGTTTTTATTATTTTTAGTCTTGAAGACCAACTGAAGCTAAAGAGGAGCTCAGCTTCTCCCTTGTCACTACCTTTGTAAACATATCCACTGGATTTTCATTTTTATGTATCTTTTCTAGCCGTAACTGTCCATCATCCAACACCGATCGAATGAAGTGATACCTCAACTGTATGTGTTTGGTCTTTGAATGCAAGGTAGAATTTTTGCAAGATGTATGGCACTCTGGTTGTCTGTAAACAAATAACTATTAGCCTATTGTTTGCCCAATTCTTCCATGAAAGATTGTAGCCATATCATCTCCTTGCTTGCCTCTATTGCAACTACATACTCTGCCTCTATGGTGGATAAATCAACCACCTTTTGCAACTTGGAAATACAACTCACCGTTGTCCCACCTATAGTAAAGACATAACCTGTAGTACTCCACCTGGTATCAATATCCCCTACCAAATCTGAGTCCACATAGCTTGCTAAATTAGTATTAAAGCCCCCAAAACATAAATGTTTATTGGATGTACCTCTAAAATATCTGAGAATCCATTTTACTGCATTCTAATGCTCCAATCCACGATGACTCATATACTTGCTTACGACTCCTACAACATGTGCAATATCTGGTCTCGTGCATGCCATGGGGTACATTAAACATCTTACAACTAAAGCATATGGTACCTTGGATATTTTTTCTTCCTCCTCTTGTGTCTTAGGACACATCTCCTTAGTTAATTTCAAATGACTAGGCAAAGGTGTGCTGAGAGCTTTTGTATTCTCCATATGGAATCTCTGCAACACCTTTTCAACATAATCATCCTGAGATAGAGTCAATTTCTTGTTCTTCCTATCTCTGCAAATTTTTATACCAAAGATTTGTTTTACTACCCCCAAATCCTTCATAGCAAATGATTGTACTAACTGTTGTTTTAACTCTCTTATGTGATCCATGTTAGACCTTGCTACAAGCATGTTATCAACATATAAACATAAAATAATGTAGTTGTCATTATCTAACCTCTTAAAATAAACACAATGGTCAGAATTACATCAGTTGTAGCCTTGCTCAGCTATAAAACTATCAAATTTCAAATACCATTGCTGAGGTGCTTGTTTCAGACCATACAAACTCTTCTTCAATTTGCACACCAATTTCTCCTTACCTTTGACCTCAAATCCTTGGGGTTGTTCCATGTATATCTCCTCCTCCAAATCACCATGTAGAAAGGTAGTTTTCACATCTGGCTATTCCAAATGCAAATCTTCAGTAGCCACAATACTTAAAATAGTACGAATAGAAGTCATCTTAACAACCAGAGAAAAAATCTCATCAAAATCAATGCCTTTTTTCTATACAAATCCTTTTACAACTAACCTGGCTTTAAATCTTTTCTTACCTCGAGCTTCCTCTTTCAGCCTATAAACCCATTTGTTTGGTAAAGCTTTTTTATCTGTAGGCAACTTACATAATTCCCAAGTCTGATTGTTTAGCAAGGAGTCCATTTCTTCTTTTATTGCATGTTCCCACTGAACCTTTGTATCCACCTGCATAGCTTTATCATACCATTCTGGTTCACCAACATTTATTAACAAAATAGAATACTGCAAAGAGGGAGAAAACTTTTTAGGAGGTCTACTTAGCCTTGTTGACTGTCTAACATTCACTGGAGTTTGTGGTATTTCTTGTTGTTGTTGTGGAGCATGAGGAACCATTGGAACATCACTATTTAGAGTATCATCCAGCACCACATAATCCTTTTCTTTCTTCTCATGCTACTGCAACTGATCTTTGTACAACACTTTCTCATTGAATACAACATCCCTGCTTCTCACAATTTTCTATTTTCAAAATCCCAAAGCCTATAACTAAATTCATCAATGCCATATCCAACGAAGGTAAACTTTTTTTATTTTGCATCCAACTTGGTTCTATTTTCAAAATCTAGATGTGTAAATGCTTCACATCTGAAGGTTTTGAGAAAAGAATAACTCACCTTCTTACCTGTCCATGCTTCCTCTGGAATACCACAACCCAAAGGAACTGAAGGACCTCTATTAATTAAATATACAACAGTATTGATAGCCTTTTCCCACATGCTTAAAGGCATCCCAACATGCAATCACATGGTCCTTGGACACTCCATTATTGTCCTATTCATGCGTTCAACCACTCCATTTTCTTGTGGAGTCCCTGGAACCATTTTCTACCTATGAATTCCATTAAAGGAACAATAATCCTCAAATTCTTTACTGCCATACTCACCACCATTATCAGATCTGAGATATTTTAATTTTTTACCCATCTCATTCTCAACCAAGATTCTCTATTTCTTAAATTTTTCAAATACATCAGATTTCTGCCTAAGGAAATAAATCAAAACCTTCCTAGTTGCATCATCAATGAATGTAACATAATACTAAGAGCCACTAAGAGAAGATACCTGAGTGGGTCCCCATACATCTGTATGCACAAGCTCCAACTTTTCATCTTTCTTTTGCTTCCCATCCTTGAGAAAACTAACTCTCTTTTGTTTGCCATACACAAAACTTTCACAGAAATCCATATTAATACATTTCAGACCTGGTAAAACTTTCTTAGAATGAAGTACCTTCATACCTTTTTCACTCATATGCCCAAGTCTGTTATGCCACAGTGTTGTCTTAGAACCTGTAGCAATTGTTTCAGTCTCTTCCTACAAACCTGCAGCAACTGTTCCTAAACTTGTTTGTTTTTTCTCTGTAACAACTAAAGTAGAAGGAACAGTATGACCTATACAAACATATAAGGTGCCTACTTTCACACCTTTTGCTACTATTAAGGAACCTCTTGAAAGCTTCTAATTTTTATTAGTAAATGTAACAATGCAACCTTCATCAGCTAGCTGCCCTGCTGAAATTAAATTCCTACTCAGCCTTGGAATGTGCCTTACCTCTTGTAGTAGCCAATGATTCCCATTCTGTAACTTAATCTTGATTCTTTCCTTTCCAACAATCTGACAGGGTTCGTTATCTCCCAAATAAACCAGTCCAAAATCCCCTTGGACATAATCAAGAAAATAACTTCTATGGGGTGTAGCATGAAATGAAGCGCCTGAATCTAAACCCATGAATCATCAGCATTATCTAGAGAAAGAATCAAAGCATAATCTTTAGATTTATTACTAACCACATTTGCCTCCTTATTACCTTCTTGTTTGTCTCCTTTTTTATTCTTCTGAGACTAGCAATCTTTCTTTAGATGACTTGGTTTCCCATACTACTAACAATACTTCTGTCCTTTGGATTTGGGCTTCTTGTCCTTTGATTTTCCTCATGACTTCCCATGACCTCCAGAACCCTTTCCTCTCTCCTTTGATCTGTCCCTGCTTTCTACGTTCAAAACACTACCTGATGTGGACCCTACTGAGCTTTTCTGTCACATTTTCTTGCTAAGGATAACACCAACTACATCATCAAATTTCAAAGTGTTTGAACCAGAGATAGACTTACTTACAACCATTACCAAGCTATTCCAACTTTCTAGAAAAGAACAAAAAACCAAGAGAGCCCTCACTTCTTCATCAAATTTTACTTTTACAGAAGTTAATTGACTCACAATCATATTAAACTCATTTAAATGATCTATCACAGATCTACCTTCAATCATTTTAAGATTAAACAAGTGATTCATGAGAAATACCTTATTTGAGGCTGAGGGTTTTTGATACAATTTAGCCAAAGCTTTCATCAATTTACTTGTTGTCTTTGCTTCTGTTATATTGAATGCCGCAGATGGTGCCAAGTACAACTAAATGGTTCCCAGTGCCTTTCTATCTAGAAGCTCCCAATCCTCATTCGTCATTCCTGCCAGTTTCTTGGATATTCCTTCAAACGACCTCCATAAACCCTTCTAATAGAGGTAATCCTCCATCTGCATCTTCCATAACTGATAGTTCTATCCATTGAATTTATCGACCTTCAATTTACCCTCATTTTCCATTGCTCCCACTCAACCGTGAGACCTTCCTACAGATGATAATCAAACACAACCCACTCTAATACCACTTGTTAGGGTTAGCCGGTAGAAGATATCAATTAAATGCAAAAAATGATTAAACAGAGAAATGAAAAATACATAGAAATAATAACAACGAGAGACAATTCTAATGTGGTTCGACCAAACTTGGGCTACATCCACCAACAGAGAGTCCAATATTATTATCCAGTAAATCAAACCGATTACAACCAACAATCCCTACAACTCAATACCATTGCAAAATGCTACAATACAATATCCATGAAAACCCTAACCCTTAGCCATTTCTATCACAACTTTTGTCAGTTACAAAAATAAGGTTTTTTTTATATCGGCCAATAGAAAAATAACTCCCGGTGCCTTTATAAAATAATTAAAAACTATGTGAGGTTTCAAGGGTGCTGCCCCTTGACCCCACCCTATATCGCGATAGGGAACATGCCAAGGGCACTACCCCTAGACCCCGCAAGGGGCATTGCCCCTTGACCCCGTAAGAATTTGGGGGGAAACCACGCAAATAAAAGTGGGGTAATTTTAACCTCCAAGTCTGATTAGGCTCCATATAACAACATATTGAACCTGGTAGCTCTAATACCATATGTAACATCACTTTCCATAATACCCAAAATTTAACATAAACATTTTTCCTAATCAAGAGATTAGATACAATCTGATTTCACAAATCAAATTTAACCATATTAATTCATTATCATTTCAACAATTAAGCATGGTATTCTAAACAAATTATAACCAAGATTACAAAACAATGTTCATTTACATATCTTTAGTGAATATCTAATCACTTTTCATGAACAAGTTATGCCCAAGGCATCATAAAACAATTTATACATATCATGATTATACATCACAATTGACATCAAGTCATAGAACAAAAAACATTGTATCTGGAACATTTGACATCCATCTTCATAAGCCTTGGCTTGTCTCATGCTTGGGAAGGAGAACATCATCCAAGTGCTTTTCCACCAACCATAGACCATCAATCCCCTGCACACCTTCCTACTTGGAAGTGGCCCGACCCTTCATGGAAAGGATAGATATTAGGAACTGATAGGTTAGCCATCTAAGTATCTAGTGTTGTGTCCTTCATAACTTCTCACGGTCATGCAACTATAGATTCCCTCTAACTATAGAGCTTGAGAGTTCCTTTAGTGATCATAGCTTTTTCAATGAAGAGGCCCATTTCAATGACTTTGGCGAACGAGGTAGGGCATTGTATCTGAATCTGATAGCTAAGATCAGTGTTTAGATTGTGGACAAACATTTCCAATAGCTGCTTCTCAGGCATATCGTAAGAACACTTACTAGCTAGCTGTCTCCATCGTTGTAGGAAGGCGGCGAATGACTCACCACTCTTCTGCTTGGTGTTGCATAGATCTAGCATAGATACCTCGTGTTCTATGTTGTAAGAGAAGTGCGTTATAAATTTATTGACAAGTTCATCAAAAGTTTTGATTCCTGGTGGGAGACGCGAGAACCACTCCATAGCTTGACCACCTAAAGATCGCGGGAATAGTCTCATTAAGTAGGTCTCGTTGTGAGCTACTTCTAAACATGCTGCAGTGAATTCCCTGATATGATCTCTAGGGTCTCCCTTCCCTTTATATTTGTCAAATTTCAGAACTCCAAACTGAAAGGGGAATGGTTTCATAATCAAATTTCTGTCAAAGGGGTACGGTGCTATATCTTCCAAAGAGTAGTTCTTAGAACTTGTACTGGTCTTAAGGTTGGATATCTCGAGCTTTAGACTTTCGATTTGTTGTCTCACATCCGCCATAGGAGTAGTTGGATCTACGGGTTGCTTTCCTCTCTCATTTGTATGGGGGACCATGTCATTTGTGCCTCTCTCATGCGCATGTGGGACTGTGTCATTTGTGCCTCTCTCATGCGCATGTGGGACTGTGTCATTTGTGCCCCTCTCATGATCATTGTCTGCATTTTCCATGATGGAGCTAATGTCAAAATCTGCGAGGAGTTTGATTCTGAGACTAGCAAGATGATGGAAATACTTATGGGGGTCTTCAAGGATCATCTTCTCTATGACGCGTTGGAATTTTCTATCTTGCATGTGTGCCACTAATTCTTCATGAGAAATCTCTTCTTCACCATCACGTGGTGGGAGAAGCTGATCGGATGATTCGGCCATTTCTATTTGCTTGTTGTGTTGGGATCGAGTAAGAACCATGCAAGGTGACGCGGGATGGGGGGGTGAGGACTAGAAATTTTGGCAAGGTGCCGGCTGAGGCTGTTATGAATGGGATACCTAGGATAAGACTTGGACAAAGGGTTCTCTCGCTCAATGACTTCAAGTAAGACGGTTGACACAAGACTCTACCCACTAGCAAGGGTAGTCGATACCAGTCTTACTGTGTAGGGCTTAGTCATTCAACAAGACTACTAGCAAAGGTACTGTGACCCACTAGGCTTACGTGAATTCACTAATGAAACGAAGGACTTATGCCGAATCGATATGGGATAGGCTGACTTTGGGACAAGAGTGATTTGGACAGAAAGTGAGTGAGATAATGGATGAAAGAGAAAGAGTTGGGTGAAACAGATGGAGATTGACTGCAAGGTTGACTCTGATCTCAGAAAGTGAAACTAGGCTGAAATGGGTGCTCTGATTAGGTGAAAATATCTCCTCAAAAATAGGGCAAGTGCTCACTGTCGCATATGCACAGAAACAGATGCGCAGCATAAATGGACAAATGCACCGCAAGTCGCAGTAAATGCACCGGTCTGGTGAATTATATATGCGCAACAACAGTGCATACATGCACAGCAAAAAAGGTACATGCACAGTAAGTCGTTACAAAAGCGCAGCAAGTCTCTGTAAATGCGCAACAGAAATGTGTAAATGCGCAGCTCTGAAATTTTTGCAAAATTTTTAGTTTTTCTTCTGTTTTTGATATTTTTTGGCTAGAAAAGGTCTTCTTGATCTGATATTATGAATTTAATAGCAAGAAAACATAGCAAGCACAAAGAATATTTTGTAGTTTTTCATTGTTTTTGTAATTTTTTTGACTCTATTTTGGACAAAAGCAAGCACAAAATCCTAGGCGAGAAATGGATTATAAGGGATTTGGGCCACTAAAACAAGAGGTATTTAATTCGGGCAACCGTTCAAGTGGTTACACGTGCGGCGGCACTACTCTCCGTTATGGAGTCTCCCAGGCTCACAGGGTTGCGCCTGAGAGGGTTTTGGGGGAGGTTGGCCGTCAGTGTAACATAACAGCACTTGTTGCAGGAAGTTTTCACCTCAAGCACAATTTATTTTAAGTGGCTTGGTAGGGCTTGGTGTTAGCCTGTTACCACTCAGGGTCGTTCCCACTTGGACAAGCATGCATCCAAGGGCAGGCCCCTCCTAAAGGTTAAATAGATAGAATGACAAGTCTGGCACTCTGATCACCCAGAAGAGGGGAGAGCATAAGCCTATTGTCATTCGCAAGCACAGAATACACTGATTAATCCACCCTAGTTAAAAGTGAAAAACTAAATGGGCTAATCTACTCAAACAGAACTTTGAAGTGATTTCAGCAATATAGCAGTGGTTCAGTTTTAAATCCCAGAAAGCAGTGGTGAGTCCAATTTTTAAACCGCGTAGCACGAGATTGTTAACTTTGAAATTTAGGTCTCACGATATAGCAATGGTTCATTTTAACTTCAGAAAGTAGTAGTGAGTTCAATTTTTAAACTGCGTAGCACGAGATTGTTAACTTTGAAATTCAGGTCTCACGATATAGCAATGGTTCATTTTAACTTCAAGATCATTAATGAGTTCAATTTTAATTTTTAGATAGCAATAACTTGGAAGGTGTTTGCAATGCAAGCAAGAAATAATCCAGTTACTTCCTCCCTAATTAGAACTAGATGAAGATTTGAATGAACATTAATTTTTACCTTCCCTCAGAAAATGAAATGTGAACTAATTAGATGCAACTACATGGAACTAAACCCAATCCTATCCTGCAAAACAGCTCCAGCAAACACCTGCGAAAAGGTTAGTGTTAGCAACTTCCTCTAGAAAAGTACTGAAACCATAGCCTGTTACAAATGCGCAGCTTCAGTGATCAGATGCACAGAAATGATCAATAGAAGCGCAGCATTAATAAATGTGCCGCAATATTGAACATATGCATAATTAAAAGGAATAAATGCGCAGTATGAATGGATGCGCTGCAACAATCTTCAAAAGCACCGTGAAAAGGAACAGATGCGCAATAATCACAGAAGTGCCGTAACAGTGTGCAAAAGTGCCGTAGAAATACACAAATGCGCAGAAAGGATAAAAGCGTCGTAATAGTCTTTTAAAAGTGCCGCCTAAATGAACAGATGCGCCGAAGTAATCTGTGCATGACTCTGCGTGACCTGTACGGAACCTGCCTTCAAAAAAGCTCAGAAACGGTAAAATAAAGGGGCAAACGGCCCCACGGTGGGCGCCAAAAATGTAAGGGTGAAATAGTGATCAATCAAATGAATTAAACAAGACCCAAACATCAACAGAATAGTGAAACAAGAAGGATTCAATAAACGAAGCAATGAACAAATACAGAGCAAACCTTTCCCGTTTCTAAACTTCTGTTGTTCACCTATCACAGATTGTCCTTTTGCAGATGAAGTGAGCCCTCAGAGAGTGCAATCTTTTAGCAGTTTATAGGAAGTCGACGGTGAATGGCTGTGGTGATACGCAATGAAGATGAGCTCCAATGCAAGTATGTGATCTCAAGCTTGTAGATGACAAAAGGGTGCCAAAGGCGCGCTGGTGATATTTCTGTAGAGTAACGATGTCAAAAGCCTGGATGATTAGAATGGAGGGATGAAGCTTCATTTATAGACTTGGAAGAATGGGAATCGACAGTTGAGAGGAGATATGAAGATCAACGGCTGAGAATGGTTGAGGAATGTGCAACCAGTAGAAATGTGACAAGTGTCCCAACTCCATCATGAAAGAGGGGATGTGACAAAATTGATTGGAGAGTTAACTCCATTGACTGAACAGTTAACAGACTTGATTGATCAGTTAGAAGAGTGGATTATGGGATTGACTGAATTGATTGACCAGTGAACTGGATTGATTGAGGAGTCAACAAAATAGATTGACCAGTGAACTCAAATGACCAATCAGTTAACAGATTTGATTGATTAGTTAACTAACTTCTGATTTGAGAAGAAATAGGCCATGTGGGTGAGAGAAAAATAGGTAATTAAATATTAAATATATTTAATTACATGTGCAACTTGATGATGTGGACAAGGTGAGGTGGAAAAGGTGAGGTGTAAAGGTGAGATGGATTTTTGAATTTAGAACTTAGGATAGAGGAATTTAGATTAATTAAATAATTTATGATTATTTAATTGTGTAGGACATTTAGAAGAATTTTAATTAAATAAATAGAATTTATTTAATTATGGAACAGTGAATCGATTAAATAAATTTAGAATATTTATTTAATTAATAGAAGAATGGAATAAATATTTAGAATATTTATTTAGGATGATTTGTGTCATTTTTAGGCGTATACAATAACCTATCATGTCCTATAGTAAGTTAAGTTTGACCTCTCACTCTAGGTCTAATGTAAGTGGGATCTATTTGATTTGTAGTCCATACCTAGACAATCGACTCCTAACTTGAATATGTTTTGATCAAAAGGGTTACATTCATGATGTGGAACTTGTGACTTCTTATCACCTTATTCCACTTTTGCTTAATCAAGGATTGAACCATATTCACCATCTTAGGTTTTCCCATGGTTCGTAACTTCAATTAAATCTTTCATATCTAGGATATCATCATGTTTTTCTTGCTAATCTAGACATACTTGTCTTAGAATAGTAGAATGTTTCATTAATGATTAATAGCTCTAAATAACATTAGGAGCCTTGGGTGGTAAACATTATACCCATTATCACCTTCCTCATCGGGTTACATGCAAGATAATTTAACATAGACTTGAGTGCTATAAGCATAATTCAAATTAAGGCTGTATAAGCCAATTACTATAGTCGAAGTGGCTGTATTATTTTTAAATAGGCCATAACCATTAATGAATGCTAGACATCATTGTTCAGTACTATTTAGGCCATGAGCATCTCTAATCAACTCAATACATGAGTCTTGATATTGTTAATAACTAAGTCACATTGCTACACAACGTATATGTGTTGTAGTTAAAACATGGGCTCAGCCAAGATGACCTCAAGCCATAGTTGCATAATGGGTTTCCATTGTATAAAGCTTGACCTTTGTGGCCTAGAGCTACAAACATAACATAGTAAACGTTGTATAGAATTCAGCCTTCATGGCCGTGACCATAAGCATGATGTAGAATACAGAGTATTGGAGCTCGGCCTCCTCAGCCTTGAACCAAACATAGATAAAGATTGCAATGAATAACTGCTCAGTCGTAAGGCCTTGAATGAAGCCTCTATAAAGATTAATATATAAATATAGCATCTCGGTCGTAGGCCTCGAGATTACATAGTAAAGAATATAATACCACATAGCTCAATTGTAAGATCGTGAGCTTGGACATTATAATGGGTGTATTACAATATAGCTTGGCCGTGAGCCCATGAGCATAATACATGGTAAAGGATGTAGAATAAAGTAGTTAGACTGTATGGTCTTGAGCATAGATATAGCAAAGAATGCACAATAACAAAACTTGATTGTATGGCCTTGAGCATAGCTACAGAAGTATGAAATTCAATGTGGCTTAGCCTCATGGCCTTTAGTCTCTGACAAGAAATATCTCATAGTTTTACAGGTTTGGTTGTAAGGCCTTGAGCCATTATCAATAGATTATTGTAGAAGTAAAAATACCACAAAGACACCCTTTAAAGCATGGGTTCCGTATGAAATGCATACTAAGGTTTTCATTATAAAAGAAGCTCATACTTCATAATGTATGCAAGAATAACCATTCATAACTCTACTTGAGCACAATTATACAAATGTGAAAGTGCTCCCAGTTCATCTTCTATCTTTTTAGCTCTGAAAGTTCTCCCACCCTGTAGAACAAGAGCTCCAACTAGAAAATAAAAAAAAACCCTCACAAAAACTAAAAATTGAAAGCTAAAACCCCAGCTGAGTCTTTTTACAAGACTAAAAGGATTCCCCCTTTCCAGTATTCTCACATGCTTATATCCATCGGAAAAACTACCAACCTTATCAAGGTGGTGGGAGTGGTTTATCCCACTTGGCCAACTACTTCCAATATGGCTCGCACGAGCTTGCCACTTGGAAGACAATGGTGAGCTCCAAGCTCCCACAAGACTGTCACTTTATCAAAAACAATAATAATAAACACAATGACATTACATATCAAATATATATAGTTATGTCATAATATTATTACAATCATCAAATAATAATAAATAAAATTAAATAAAAAATAAATATAATAATTAAATTAAATATATTTAAAATTATATTTTTTGGGAAGCTCAAAATAAGGACTACATACTTACAAAGCATAAATTTTAAATGAATTCATTTGATCCCTCAAAAGATAAATCAGAATTGGTTTTTTATCAGCATTTTGATAGGTGTAGAGGAGACTCCATTATAGGTATGGTTTAAAACTAGCGGGGTTCTATCCAAGGGAGTTTGAATCTAAGGGGGTTTGATCAAACCCTCTTCAATGAAAATCCTTTAAATGGAACCTTTCAAGGCTTAAATCATTATATTTTCTAAAAATATGTGATTTCAGCAAAAATTAGGATGTCCCAGAAAGTGTAACCCATTATTGTGGTAGCACCCTAATAATAAACACAATGACATTGCATGATATTGTATATCAAATCTATATGTTTATGTCATAATATTATTACAATCATCCACTATATGTTAGTGAATACTATTTTGGACAAAGTTGTAATTAACCAACATCACGTCTTCTAAAGAGATGGATTCATCAAGCAATTTGGGGATCAACCTCTGCTCTCCCTTCATCTCTAAGGATCTGAAACCTTACGGATCAATAAAAAAATGGATTTTAATTCTAGTTCGAAAAGCATTTGAGAGCAATCAATTTATGCTCTGACCAAAATAAAACTAACCCTCAACTCAATTTGACATTCCAAAATGTCATTAGTTGAGTCTTTGCAACGTTGTCAAATTGACTAACATGGTTTGAAAGGACAAATGTCTGACACTCAGATGGCTGCCAACCCCAGTTTCCCAACATGTATTCCTTCCTCTTGAATGATACTCTCCTTCCATCTCTGAAAGATGATCACTTTCCTGATCCAACTCACAACTAGAAAATCATCATCAGGACATCACAATATAATCAATAAATCATAATAATTAAATAATCATAATAATTAAATAATGATTAATTTGACATTTTCTACAAACATCATAATCCAATTCCTAACTAATCCTCTTGATTACCATGTAAACATAAGATTAAGCTAATCACATATTGGGGACGTAACAAAATCTAAGGCTAAAACATCTCAAGCCCTTGAAGAAGTGGAAATGATGATTGTAGAGCTAAGAAGTAAGAAGCTAGTTTGAGAAAAAGATAGAAAATTGTGAAAAGTTAGAATTTGAGATGATTTCTCTTAGGAAGCAGTTAGAGAAAACTACGACTCAACTAAATAGTTATTTGAAGAAAGAAAATGATACAGGAGCATTCAGTGGTGTAAGAGCAAACTTGCATCACCCAAAAAAAGATGTGTTTCAAAATTGTTGATGTTCTTTCCATTTCTTTTCAAAATTTGTGGTTCTGGTTCCATAATCACTTGAATAATGATGTAGAACTTTCAATTTTTCCAAACTGCTAAAAATAGCAACCTGCTATTTTTAGAAAGTTTGCATTTGGGCATGGAATGAAGTGAAAATTTATAGGAAGCTTCATAACTAAAAAATAAGACCTTTGGCGAAGGAATCACGCAAAGATCATTTGCGAGCTAAAAGATATTAAAGTTTCTATTTTCTGAAAAATACCTGAAAATTATTCAAACTTATGTTTGAGGCACTAAACGGCCCTGTATAGGCCTGAAAATGGCCATAACCAGAAAAGTGGGTTATTAGCGCGTAGAGCACTCCATGAACTTTCTGACGCATAAAACAGTTCATCAATCAGACACCTAGATCAAAAGTTATGGCTCCCAGAAGTTGACCTATTTTTGGAGGGAGATGCAAATTTCAAAATTAGGTTGTTGGCCGCCAAAAAGGCTATTAATAACCATTTTTGGGAACTCTGGGAAGTATTAGAGTTAAGGGGCGAAGTGTAGAGTCAAGAATAGGTGGGAAAACAGAAACCCAAGTAGATTTGGGGTCACAGATGACAGATGATTCTAGAGTCTTGTGAGAGGAAGCTGTAATGTGTTGTAGCCTGTGGAGGGTTGATTCCTCTAATTGTATATGAGCTTTTGTATTGTAATAAGTTGTCCAAATCAATAAAGAATATTCTATTTTTTGTGTGCAATTTTTGTTATTATGTGTTTTATGATTTACCCCCTTCATCAAGTGGTATTAGAGAAAGGGTTCCTGAGTGTGTAGATAGATTGCCAACCGTGAGGTAGTTTGCACCAGGACTTGAGGTTCTGGGTTTATTGCAGAGATCAAGATGCCTCCATGAAGAAATTGTATTGGGAGGAATGCTTTAATAGAAGAGAGTTTTAGAGCCTTGCAAAGGCAAATCGATGTCTTGCAAGAGGAGCTACGAAGAGGGTTTGAGTCGAGAACAAGAGAAGAAAGCGAAGATGAAGCTAAAGAAGAGCTATCTGAGGAAGAACAAGAAGTTGCGGGAGATCCTATAGAAGTTAGGTTGTTGAGGGCCATTTCTAAGATTGGAAAGAGGCCCAAGATCAAAGTTTCTACATATTCTAGAGATTTGAATCTGAAATAGCTCATTGATTGGATCAATGACATGGAGGAGTATTTCGAGTATGAAGACGTGGAGGACCCAGATTAGGTCAAGTTTGCAAAAACAAAGTTGAAGGGCCATGCAAATATTTGGTGGAAGGAGGTCCAGTTAGAGAGGAATAGAAGAGGAAAAGGAAAGATCACCAGATGGGATTGGATGGTGGATAAACTGAAAAAGCAGTTCATTCATGTGGACTATGAGATGGAGCTATTGAAGAAGCTACAAGGATTGAAGCAAGATAACAAGTCTATTAAGGAGTATACAGAAGAGTTTTATAACATTACTATTAGGACAGGCCATATAGAGCCAAATAAGGAGAAGGTAGCCCATTACATTAATGGGTTGAGGCCAAGTATTCAAGAGGAGTTGAGCCTGGTCAGAATGACCACCATAGAAGATGCATACTAGTTTTCCCTGAAGGTGGAAGAGAAGCTAAATAAAAGATTTAACAGCAAGCAAAGGGGAAGAGGTCAAGGTAGAAGGACTGGTGGAAGACCCTATGGGGGACGAAATGAAGATTCAAAGAAAAGTGAAGAATCCAACACCAGTCAAATTCAGAGAGGAGATAATACCTACCACCCTTGTGACCAAAATAATGGTGAGCAAAGAGGAAGAGTGGTGCATGAGCACCAAGAGGATCATGAAGATCCATGATTGTTTTTGTTTGTTCCATGTTCGTTCATGTTGTAATAAGGTCTTGGAAGACCATTCTCATGTTTGTAATAAGGACTGTGTCCAAAAACATCTCTTGTTGATGTCATGTTATAATGGAGCAATCATAAGGTGTAATAGACAGTCATAGCATCATGCATTGTAATGGGGTAGTCATACCTTATAAGCCTTTTTGGCATGTTTCAAGGAGTGTCATGCCTTGTAAAAGGCTCATCTATCTTGTAAGGGTGTTTAGGAGACTTGTTTGCTGAAAGGAAGCTAGGTGTGCAGAAATCACTTCCTACACTAATCTATTGAGGAGAGGGCTATGCAAATTTAAATTTATCCTAACTATTACAGAAATGTGAAACTATTAACATGAGATATTATAGCAAAACACAAGAACTAGAATGTAGACAGAAGAAGAGAGACAAAGATTTACAGTGGGGAAAACCCTTATCGGGTGAAAAACTCCATACTTAGAAACCTGCACAATGTATTAACAAATTTGAAAGAATGTTTACAATACACTTGCAATGCAAGCTTCAATAGTCTTCGACACTCGTGTCTGGAGTCAATCTAGCAGCATAATAGTACTTGTGAACCTGTAATACAAACTCCATCTCCAAGCACCTGTTTAAATAGAAAATACAAGGCAATTTTGGACCTTTCTTGGAATGGGCGTTCAACATGGCATCTTGGACCATAACCCATGCCTAGGGACACTTGGTCAACATTGTAGAATGTGTCTAACACTTGTCCACAACTCCCATCCCAAAGAGGTCACCTATTTCTAAAATGGGCTATGACAAATGCTGTTACGACACTTACGACCATCATAGAATCTGTCATAGTGGTTACAACTTACAGTTGTAAGAGAATCTATCATACACATGCTATAAATAGCACATTCTCTTACAACATGTCATATTCCACCTTGGGGTGCCCAAATATGCCTCATTCAAAGATGCTTCATGACACATGTCATCACCTATCTTACAACCTTCTATTTCTGACTCTTACATGTCATAGATTCATCATAGGAATCCATCATAACCGTTTCGGTCAAACATTCCTTACACAACATAGAAGATGCCAACACATGGCAGAATATTCCTACCACTAAGTGGGATGCCTATCTCCTCATGTGAGGACAAAATAACAAGTTGTCATAATCCATGTAGGATTGACACATCACTGTGCCACATCCCACAACATCACATTATGGAATTTCTAATTATTTACAACATAGGCAATTAAATAATAAATATAAACATTACAAATGTAGAGAATTACCAAGGTTGAGACACCTTAATTTGCAACATTCTCTCACTTGTCGAACACCTTGTAAGAGCCAATAGAAAGATAGGATTTAACTGTTAGATCAAGGGCACACAACTGAGAAGGGGGGTGAATTAGTTGTACAAAAACTTGCTTCTACTTCAAACACTTGATTCTTCTTTGTTAGTTAACAACATATCAATTAACCATTCATGAAAGCATAAAGCATAAACACCGGAGCAGATAAACATCAACACATTAGACACCAAGATTTTTGACGTGGAAAACCTGGTTAAGGGAAAAACCACGGGGTGATTAACCCAAGGATTATTCTGTGTTAGAAGAATAAGAAAAATAGATGGCACATGCCAATTAGGGCTCACTGCCTGAGCACACTGCTCACAAGGAGGCACACTGCCTACAAGAGACACACTGTCTACAAGATCATAAGTATCACAAACTTGAACTAGAGAATGACATCTTTATCATGTTTGGATCAGTTCCATTTAAGCCTGAGACACACCTACTCTACCTTTCACTCTTTCGCTATACCACACTCATCCGCTCCACAACACACTTCAAAATGAATTCACAAACCTTTATTTATACAAGGCATCGACTTAGGAACAATCATCTAAGTCGGCAATCATCCACAAGAACATTCGCAAGATGAATAACTCATCCAGTCAGCCAGTCTAAACGAGAACATCTTCATCCAGAGTATATCTCCAATTTCGGGCTCTAACACTAATGCAGACTAACAACACAACCTTGACATGATCCAAGAACCTTCACAGGCTTGCCTGAAAGACCAGGTACATCCGCACTTCCTCTACTTATTAGAATCTCTTCTCTTCTTCATCTGGAACTTCAAAAACACAGTCTACTGCCACTCTCATACTGAAGAAGGTGCTTCTGGATCTCTAAACTATGTACAAATTGAGATGACACATCATAAGGACATCTTAAACACTCCTTCCAATCCACAAAATAGGACAATGCACTTCCGGATCTCACCAGACCTTTTTGTAACACTTTGTCACTCCAGAGTATCTCCCAGAACTAGTTCTACTTGATTGATCACAACTTCTTCATATCTTCATGCGGACCTCTGAAATCTTAACTGGAACATCTCAAGACTCATATCTATAAATCCTTTAATCTGCATCCTCTGATCCTTAACCTATTGAGTACTTTTGCCTTCTTCTCATCATTGTTCTTCACTATTCCTGATTGAGACTAATTTCCTCAATAACCTCAGCACACAGCTCATCCAATCCTTCTTATCAATGCAATATGAGTATGTTGACATCAATGACAACACTGGTTAACCTCATACTTGCAACAAACTCCCCCATTGTCATTGATGGCAACATATGATGTGAAAAACCATCAAGATAAGAACTTCTCCTTTCTGTCACAGCTCCCCCTATCAGCAACAACTCTTCACATGTCTTCTCTTCCTTTACTGCTCCCCCTTTGATCATCAACCACTTGTTTTTCACATGTCTTCTCTCCCCCTTTGACATCAATGGCAAAGGGCTCATACTTGTAATTCTAGCACATCAGAATCATACCAACTGCTCCCCCTTAGTAGCAGCTCCCCATCATCAATCTGATTTATAAGATATGACTGTGATATCCACCAGACTGATGCACATCAGTGCATCCTAGTTCATCACCGGAGGGGCCATGACCCCTAACTTCTCCCAGAGATACTCAAAAGAGTCCTTGGGAAGAGGCTTAGTAAAAATATCTGCAATCTGATCCTTGGAGGGTACATACTCCAATTTGACTTCATCCTTGTTCACTTGTTCTCTCAGAAAGTGAAACTTGATAGATATGTGCTTGGTCTTAGAATGCAACACCAGATTTTTAGAAATATTTATTGTACTTGAATTATCATAGAAAATTGTGATAGGCTCCTCATATTCTACTTTAATGTCTCTTAACATCTGCTTCATCCATAAGATTTGAGTGCAACTACCTACTGCTGCAATGTATTCTGCTTCAGTTGTAGACAAGGATATTGCCTCTTGTTTCTTGCTTAGCCAAGAAACCAACCTTTTTCCCAAAAAGAAAGCTCCACCACTGGTGCTCTTCCAGTCATCCACATCTCCTACCCAATCTACATCTGTATATGCATGAAGAGAGAAATCATGATCTCTAGGGTACCATAGACCATACTCAACTGTCCCCTTTAGATATCTAAAAATCCTCTTGATTGCCATAACATGAGATTCTCTAGGATCATCCTGGAATCTTGCCACAAGACAAACGACCTGCATTATATCTGGTCTAGTCTGAGTGAGATACAATAATCCTCCAATCATTGATCTATACTTGGTCTGATCTGTCATAGGAGAGTCATCATCTTTGCTCAACTTACATCCGGTTGCCATAGGAGTGTTCATTGGCTTTGAATCTTCCATTTCGAATTTCCTCAATAATTCTTTCACATATTTGGTCTGAGAGATAAAGATGCCTTTCTTTGTCTAAGTAATTTGTAGACCCAAGAAGAAATTCATTTCACCAAGCATTGACATTTCAAACTCACTTTTCATTTGATTTGCAAAGGTTTTACACAAACTGTCTCTTCCTCCAAAGATGATATCATCAACAAATACTTCAACAATCAAGATGTTTTCATTATCTATTTGGAAATATAGATTACTATCAGCAGTACCTTTGTTGAAACCAATCTGCACAAGATGCTTATCCAACCTTTCATACTATGCTCTTGGGGCTTGGTTCAATCCATATAGTGCTTTCTTCAACTTGCAGACCATATCATCATGATCAGACAATTGAAATCCATCCGGTTGTTCAATGTATACTTCTTCTTCCAAATCACCATTTAGGAAGGCAGACTTGACATCCAGCTGATATACCTTGAAGTCTTTGAAGGCAGCAAATGCAAGAAATAATCTGACTGCTTCAATTCTTGCCACCGGAGCAAAGGTTTCTTCAAAATCAATTCCTTCTATTTGAGAGTAGCCTTTGCAGACCAATCTAGCTTTGTTTCTGATTACTTCACCAACTTCATTTAGTTTGTTCCAGAAGACCCATTTGGTTCCAATCACATTCTTGTTTCTAGGTCTGGGAACAAGATCCCAAGTGTGATTTTTCTCAATTTGCATCAATTCTTTCTCCATTGCTTTGGTCTAGTTTTCATCATTGCAAGCTTCATTTATTGTCTTAGGTTCAATCTTTGAAATCAGACAATATTCATTTGAATTTTGATCAATTTTCCTCCTTGTTTGTACCCCTTTACTTTTGTCACCTATGATCTGATCTTTAGAATGGTTTAGAGTTACATACCTTGGAACTTTGGGAGTTTCTTGCACTATTGTTTCTTGATCAGGCTCATTCAGACAAACCTCTTCTTCCTGATTTATTGGATTGGTCTGAATCCGACTTTCAGAGGAGGATTGAGCTCCTTGAACCAAAGAATTATTCTGATCATCTTCATCATATTCATAAAACCTTGAGGGCTTCTCAATTCCTTCATCAACCTTCACATTTGTACTTTCTATCATCTTTCTCAGTCTCTTATTGTAACACCAGTATGCTTTGCTTTGAGTGGAGTAACCCAAGAAGATTCCTTCATCACTTCTAGCATCAAACTTTCCTAGATCTTCATCTCTTTTAATGTAACATTTGCTACCAAATACTCTAAAATATCTCACAGTAGGAGTTATAACAAACCAAAGTTCATAAGGAGTCTTACCGGTATTGCTTCTAATTTGAACTCGATTGAGAGTATAGACTGTAGTGCTAATAGCTTCTCTCCAAAACATCTAAGGAACATTTGCTTCCATCATCATTGTCCTGGATGCTTCCTAGATGGTCCAGTTCTTTCTCTCAACTACTCCATTCTGCTGTGGAGTCCTAGGAGCAGACAACTGTGTCTTTATACCATGCTTCTCACAGAAGTCTATGAATTCATTGGATGTGAACTCACCACCTCTATCAGACCTCAGACATTTTAGTTTCAATTTGGTTTGATTCTCTACCATAGCTTTGAAGATTTTGAACTTATCAAAGGCTTCTGATTTCTCTTTTAGAAAGCTAATCCACATCATCTGGGAATAGTCATCAATTAGTAACATGAAATATCTATCACCTTGCATACTTTTGATTCTTGTCAGACCACATAGATCAGTATGAACTAATTCCAATAATCCGGTAGAGGACTGATCCTTTCTTTTGAAAGAGACTCTACTCTGTTTACCTAGCTGACATTCTTTGCACAAACTATTTGTTGGTTTCACCAATTTTGGAAGATCTCTTACAGCCTGAGTATTGCTTATCTTGATGATGTTATCAAAATTTACATGACACATTCTTCTATGCCATAACCAACTCTGATCAACTTGAACACACAAATAACTTTTATTTGAACCAACTAGATGGAAGATATTACCTTTTGTTTGAGTACCGGATGTAATCTCAGTTCTAGAGCTTTCAAAGATCCTGCATCTTCCATTCTTAAACTAGAGATCATAGCCTTTGTCCACCAACTGACCAACACTGAGAAGATTGTGCTTCAATCCTTCAACATATAGTACATTACTGGTTTTGCTCTTTCCATCAAAAGAAATAGTTCCCCTACCTTTGATTGTGCCAGTAGAATTATCACCAAACTTTACCATTCCTCCTTCATACCTTTCCAAATCTAAGAACTTGTTCTTGTCACCTGTCATATGGTGAGAACATCCACTATCAATAACCCAATCATCCTTGCTTGATCATACCATGACAGCTTCCTTGAAGAGTTTTCTCTCGAATCAAATCTTTGTTTGCCTTTCACATAGGCACTAGCTTTAAATGTAGATTCAGTCTTGGGGGGATCATCTCCAAACTCGGTCATTTCAAATGCAGCCAATTTGCCAGCCAATTGCTCTCTTGTGACAGTTGTATGGGCTCTGAATTCATCAATGGCAGCAAACTTGATTTTGTAGGCAGCAGGAAGGGATCTGAGAATTTTGCAAATAATCTCATTTTCATCCAAAACTCCACCAGCATTCTTGATTCCACACACCAGCTCATTTACTCTTGGCATAAAGGTAGTGATATTTTCATCATCTCTCATCTTCAATCTTTCAAATTTCCCTTTGAGACTTTGCAACCTTGCACTCTTAACAAACTCATCTCCTTCATGTAGAAGTTCCAGTTTAACCCAGATCTCATAGGCTGTTGGTAGGTCAATAACATTTGAGAGTTCTGAGTCAATCAATGCACTTAGAAGAGCTTCTTTTGTTCACAGATTGTTTTCAGCATTTGTGATTTCATTCAGAGTTGTCAGACCACCATGTGGAGGTACATATGCTTTTGTGACCATGGACAAGTATGCTTTTCCCATACACTCCAAGTGACATTTCATGTGACCTTTCCAGAGAGAGAAGTTGGTTCCATCAAACTTTGGACTGTCCTTCTTGTATGACGACATCCTAGATCTCCTCAAGTGGTTAAGCTCCTTTTAGAAGAACTTAGCTCTAATACCAATTGTTAGATCAAGGGCACACAACTGAGAGGGGGGGTGAATCAGTTGTACAAAAACTTGCTTCTACTTCAAACACTTGATTCTTCTTTGTTAGTTAACAACATATCAATTAAGCATTCATGAAAGCATAAAGCATAAACACCAGAGTAGATAAACATCAACACATTAGACACCAATATTTTTGATGTGAAAAACCTGGTTAAGGAAAAAACCACAGGGTGATTAACCCAAGGATTATTCTATGTTAGAAGAATAAGAAAAATGGATGGCACATGCCAATTAGGGCTCACTGCCTGAGCACATTGCTCACAAGGAGGCACACTACCTACAAGAGACATATTGTCTACAAGATCATAAGTATCACAAACTTGAACTGGAGAATGACATCTTTATCATGTGTGGATCAGTTCTATTTAAGCCCGAGACACACCTGCTTTGCCTTTTGCTCTTTCACTATACCACACTCATCCACTCCATGACACACTTTGAAATGAATTCACAAACCTTTATTTATACAAGGCATCGACTTAGGAACAATCATCTAAGTCGACAATCATCCACAAGAACATTCGCAAGATGAATAACTCATCCGGTCAGCCAGTCTAAACAAGAACATCTTCATCCAAAAGTATATCTCCAATTCAGGGCTCTAACACTAATGCAGACTGACAACACAACCTCAACATGATCCAAGAACCTTCACAGGTTTGCCTGAAAGACCAGGTACATCCGCACTTCCTCTACTTATTAGAATCTCTTCTCTTCTTCATCTGGAACTTCAAAAACACAGTCTACCACCACTGTCATACTGAAGAAGGTGCTTCCAAATCTCCAAACTATGTACAAATCAAGATGACACATCACAAGGACATCCCAAACACTCCTTCCAATTTGCAGAATAGGACAATGCACTTCCGGATCTCACCGGACCTTTTTGTAACACTTTGTCACTCCGGAGCATCTCCCGGAACCGGTTCTACTTGATTGATCACAACTTCTTCATATCTTCATGTGGACCTCTAAAATCTTAACTGGAACATCTCAAGACTCATATCTATAAACCCTTTAATCCGCATCCTCTAATCCTCAACCTATTGAGTACTTTTGCCTTCTTCTCATCACTGTTCTTCACTATTCCTAATTGAGACTAATTTCCTCAATAACCTCAGTACACAGCTCATCCAATCCTTCTTATCAATGCAATATGAGTATGTTGACATCAATGACAACACTGGTTAACCTCATACTTGCAACATTAACTTCTATAGGCCGAGATGCCCATAGACTCCGAACACCATCTGAACTTCTTTGTGCTCACTAGTTTCATCAATGCATCTACAACATTCTTCAAAGTATCTACCTTCTCCAAATTTACCTTTCCATCCTCAACCATGTCTCTCATGAAGTGAAACTAAACATCAATGTGCTTGGTTCTAACATGGAAAATTGGATTCTTTGCAAGGCAAATTGTACTCTGACTGTCACACCTGATCGTGATTTGAACTGCATCAACACCAATATTGGAACACAATCTCTTAAGCCAAATGGCTTCCTTACAAGCATACGTTTCTGCCATGTACTCAGCTTCTGTCATGGACAAAGCAATAATAGGTTGTCACTTACTCATCCAACTAATAGCACCACCAAATAGTGTAAAGACATAAGCACTGGTGGATCTCCTGCTGTCAATGTCACCTGCCCAATCTAAATCCACAAATCCATCAATATCAACAGAATGTGGAGGTCTTGAAACATTACCATGATAGCAAATGGAATACTCAGAAGTACCCCTCAAATATCTGAACACTCACTTAACTACATCCAAATGAACCTATCCAGGATTAGCCATAAATCGAATAAGGACTCCCACTGCTTAGGCAATGTCTGGTCTTGTGCAGACCATATCATACATCAAACTACCAACAACACTAGCATAAGGTACTCTGCTCATGTCCTCCACCTCACTAGGAGATTTTGGACAGTCCTCAATAGACAACTTTGTCCCCAAAGAAATGGGAACACACAATGGTCTACAATCTGCCATGCTGAATTTGTCCAACACAGTCTTCACATACTTACTTTGGCTTAACCAAAGTTTTCTATTGGTTTTGTCTCTTCTGATTTCCATTCCTAGAATGTACTTGGCTACCCCTAAATCTTTCATTTCAAATTGTACTGACAACTGAGATTTAAAATTAGAAATCATTTTCTTACCCTTCCCAATGAGCAACATATCATAAACATACAGTGCAACAATGAGAATATGATCACCATCAAATTTAAAGTACACACAGTGATCCAATTTCGATCTTACAAATCTAATTGACAACACAAAGGCATCAAACTTCAAGTACCATCTCCTAGGGGATTGCTTTAAACCATACAAAATGGAGTGGTGGAGAGGAAAGAACTCCACAACCAACAAAATAAGGAGACATTATTCTACCACAAGAACTCCACAACAAAATGGAGTGGTGGAGAGGAAAAATAGAATAGTCCAAGGGCTGGCTAGGACTATGTTAAATGAATCCAAGGTACTTGATACTTTATGGAGGGATGCAGTTCATACGGTGGTTATAAATATTCTAAATTATGGACAAATTAGAGTAAATGATAACAAAACATCGTATGAGTTATTGAAAGGAACAATTGCATTTGTGAGACACTTCAAAGTGTTCTAAAGTCCATGTTATATAAGGAGAGATGAATAAGACCTAGGGAAGTTTGATTCTAGGGTAGATGAAGGAATATTCTTTGGTTACTCTTCAAGGAGTAAAGATTACATGAGCTATAATAGGAGGTTGCAAAAAATTATTGAGAGTGTAAATGTGAAAATTGATGAAGAAGAAAATTACCAAGTAAGCCACAAAGAGTTGATTATCATAATGAAAATAATTGCAAAGAAGAGGAGGTAGAAGAAGAAAATGAGAATGAGTTAGTTGAGAAAAGAACCATGAAGACTCCATCAAGAATACCACCTAAGACACCATCCAAGTTTGTCCAAAGAAATCATCCAGAAGATTTGATTCTAGGTGACAAAGATGGTGAAATCAAAATAAGAAGCAAAATGAAAAATATTGAAAATGAAAATCTATCCTTGCTCTCCAAAATTAAACCTAAGAACTTCAAAGAAGCAAGTGAAGATAAAAATTGGATAGAGGCCATGGAAGAGGAACTAAATCAAATAGAAAAGAATGAAACTTGGGAACTTGTCCCAAGGCCTAAAGACAAGAATGTTATTGGCACGAAGTGGGTGTTTAGAAACAAGCTGAATGAAGATGGCCAAGTTGTGAGGAACAATGCAAGGTTAGTATGCAAATTTTATGTCCAAGTAGAAGGTATAGACTTCAAAGAAAATTTTTCACCTATTGCTAGGATGGAAGCTATCAGAATGTTCATAGCATTTCTCAGTTTCAATAATTTCAAGGTTTATCAAATGGGTGTCAAGATTGCCTTTCTAAATGGAAATCTAGAGGAGGAATTATATATTGAACATCTAGAAGGGTTCCTATTATCAGAAAATAGGGACTATGTGTGTAGATTGAAGAAAGCCCTTTATGGATTATCAAAATCCCCTAGGGCATGGTATGCAAGACTTGATAAGTGTCTACAACAAGAAGGATTTAAGAAAGGGATTGCTGATAGAAATCTTTATATCAAGACTATGTGTGATGACTAGTTGATAGTCGTGGTATATATGTAGATGGTATTATATTTGGTAGAAGTAGTGACAATATGTGTCAAGGGTTTTCCATGGAGATGAAAAAGAATGTGAGATGTCTATGCTTGGTGATTTGTCTTTCTTTCTTGGACTATAAATTTCTCAATCAGATAAAGGAATATTTATCTCACAAACCAAGTATGCCAAGGAAATGTCAAAGATGATGACTCACCCAAAGAAAATCAGACTCTCTATAGGTCAATGGTTGGAAGCTTGTTATATGTGATAGCTACAAGCCCTAAAATTATGTAGGCAGTTGGTATGGTGGCAAGGTTTCAAGCTGCACCAAAGGAAACTCATGTACAAGTAGTCAAAAGGATATTCAAGTATCTGAAGGGTACATTGGATTTTGTTTTTTGGTATAGTGGTGAAGATTTCACCCTAGTAGCATATATAGATGTGGATTGGGCAAGCAATTTTGATGATAAAAAAATTACAAGTGGAGGAGAATTCCTTCTTGGTAACAATCTTGTATCTTGTGAAAGGAAGCTAGGTGTGCAGAAATCGCTTCCTACACTAATCTAATGAGGGGAAAGCTATACAAATTAAATTTTATCCTTATCACTACAGTAACATACAACATCTAACAAAGTTATTATAGCAATACACAAGAACCAAAAAGAAGACAAAAGAAGAGAGACAAAGATATATAGTTGGGAAAACCCTTATCGGGTGAAAAACCCCACACTCAGAAACCTGCATAATATATTAACAAATCTGAAAGTTGTTTATAATACACTTGCAATGCAAGCTTTAATGATCTTTGAAACTTATTTCTAGAGTCAATCTGATAGCATAACAGTACCTATAAACCTGTGATACAAACTCCATCTCCAAGGACCTATTTATATAGAAAATACAAGGCAATATTGGACCTATCTTGGGATGGGAGTCCAACATGGATTCATGGACCAAAACCCACACCTAAGGACACCTGGTCAACATTGTAGAATGTTCCTAAGACTTGTCCACAGCTCCCATCCCAAAGAGGTCACCTATTTCCAAAATGGGTTATGACAGATGCTCTTATGACACTTACGACCGTCATAGAATCTGTCATAGCGGTTACAACTTACAGTTGTAAGAGAATCTGTCATACACATGCTATAAGTAGCATATTATCTTACAACATGTCATAGTCCACCTTGGGGCACCCAAATATGCCTTATTCAAAGATGCTTCATGACACATGTCCTTACCTATCTTACAAACTTCTATTTTTGACTCTTACATGTCATAGATTCTGTCATAGGAATCTGTCATAACTGTTTTGGTCAATATTCCATTACACAACATGGAAGATGCTGACACATGGCAAAATGCTCCTACCACAAAGTGGGACACCTATCTCCTCATGTGTGGACAAAATTACAAGTTGTCATATTTCATGTAGGATCGACACATCACTGTGCTACATCCCACAATATGACAATATAGAATTTACAAATATTTACAACATAGGCAATGAAATAATAAATATAAACATTAGTAATGTAAGGAATTACCAAGGTTGAGACACTTTAATTCCCAACATTCTCCCACTTGTTGAACACCTTGTAAGAGCCAATAGAAAAATAGGATTTAACTGCTATAGGCTGAGAGGCCGATAGACTCCAAACACCATCTGAACTTCTTTGTGGCCACTAGTTTCGTTAATGCATCTACAACATTCTTCAAAGTACCTACCTTCTCCAAATTTACCTTTCCATCCTCAACCATGTCTCGCACGAAGTGAAACTGAACATCAATGTGCTTTGTTATAGCATGGAAAGTTGGATTCTTCACAAGGCAAATTGCACTCTGACTATCACAACTGATCGTGATCTGACCTGCATCAACACCAATATTTGAACACAATCTCTTAAGCCAAATGGATTCCTTACAAGCATGAGTTGCTGCCATATACTCAATTTCTATAGTGGACAAAGCAACAACAAGTTGTCACTTACTCATCCAACTAATGGCACCACCAAATAGTGTAAATACATAAGTACTGGTGGATCTCCTGCTGTCAATGTCACCTGCCCAATCTAAATCCACAAATCCACGAATATCAACAGAATGTGGAGGTCCTAAAACATTACCATGATTGCAAATGGAATACTCAAAAGTACCCCTCAGATATCTGAACACTCTCTTAACTGCATACTAATGAACCAGTCTAGGATTAGCCATAAATTGACTGACTCCCATTGCTTGGGCAATGTCTGGTCTTGTGCATACCATGGCATACATCAAACTGCCAACAACACTAGCATAAGGTACTCTGATTATGTCCTCCACCTCACTAGGAGATTTTGGACAATCCTCAATAGACAACTTTGTCCCCAAAAAAATGGGAACACACAATGGTCTACAATCTGCCATGTTGAACTTGTCCAACACAGTCTTCACATACTTACTCTAGCTTAACTAAAGTTTTTTGTTGGTTCTTTCTCTTATGATTTCCATTCCTAGAATGTACCTGGCTACCCCTAAATCTTTCATTTCAAACTATGGTGACAACTGAGATTTAAAATCAGAAATCATATTTTTACCCTTCCCAATGAGCAACATATCATCAACATACAGTGCAACAATGAGAATACGATCACCATCAAATTTATAATACACACATTGATCCGATTTCGATCTCACAAATCCAAGTGACAACACAAAGGCATCAAACTTCAAGTACCATCTCCTAGGGGATTGCTTCAAACCATACAAAGACTTTTTAAGTTTGCAAACCAAATTTTCTTTACCTTTCACCATGTAATGCTCTGGCTATGACATGTAGATTTCTTCCTCCATGTCACCATGAAGGAACGTTGTCTTCACATCCATCTGTTCTACCTCCAAGTCATAAGCTATTGTGAGAGACAACAGGAATCAAATGGATGTCAGCTTTGCAATGGGAGAGAAGATCTCACCATAATATATACCCTCCATTTGTGAATACCCCTTCACAACCAATTTGGCCTTATACTTCTCAACACTACCATCTGCACCAAATTTCTTCTTGAACACCCATTTGAATCCAACGAGTGTCTATCTAGGAGGAAAAGGCACCAAGTCCCAAGTTTGATTCTTTTCCAAAGAAGCCATTTCATCCTCCATGGCCTCCTTCCAGGAACCTACATCTTTCATCTCCATAGCCTCTGATATAGTTCTAGGTTCATTACTGTTAGTAACCAAAGCATAAGCACAACTAGAATCAAGCAATGTAAAACCAAACCTTTCAGGTTGCTTTCTTATCCATGTAGACCTCCTCAAGAGCTAAGGTTGAGGTTCAGCTTCTTCATCTAAGCTTTTAGAGCTGCCAGAGCTTTCCTCATCATCAGGTCCAACATTGTCTTTTTGTTTATTCTTCTTAGGGGTAGCAGGAAACTAGACAATATCCTCTTTCTTTACTATTTCTTTTGGCTGTAAAACAATGGAAGAAGGTGTAAACTCTCTAAAGATGACACTTCTGCTATACAACACTTTTTCAGCCACGGTGTCCCAAAGCTTGTATCCTTTCACACCGACACTGTAGCCAATGAAGATACACTTAAGAACCTTGTTCTTCGACTTTTATCTCTTTTCCCTAGGCACATGTGCATATGCCTCAACCAAAAACACGACACCATAGCCAATGAAGATACACTTAACAGCCTTGTTCTCCAACTTTGACTGCTTCTCCCTAGGCACATGTGCATATGCCTCACAAGCAAAAACATGAAGATGCCTTATTGAAGGCTTTCTACCAGACCACACCTCCATGGGTGTCTTTCCAACAAGAGTTGATGTAGGAGATCTATTTACCAGATAGAAAGTAGAGGCAACAACTTCAGCTGAAAACTTTTGTTCTAGGATAGCTCCACTAAGCATACTCCTAGCCTTCTCCATCAATGTCCTATTCATCCTCTCTGTAACTCCATTTTGCTGCAGGGTGTATGGAGTTGTCTTATTTCTTTAAATCCCAAGCTCCTTGCAATATTTATCAAATTTTGTAGAACAGAACTCACCACTATTGTTAATTCTCAAACATTTAATCTTTTTACCAGTCTAATTTTTAGCAAAGGCCTTAAACTCCTTAAACTTGCTACAGACTTCAGATTTTCTTCTGAGAAAATAAATCTATGTCCTTCTAATATAATCATCTATAAATGATACAAAATATACAGACTTTGATAATGAAGGAACATTAACAAGACCAAACACATCAAAATGAATAAGGTCCAACACACCAGAAGACTTATGAGAACTCGAGTAAAAATAAACACAGTTTTGTTTTCCATAAATGCAATGTTCGCAAAAGTCAAAATCAAGATTACAATCATCTAACCCCTCAACAAGGTTCTTATTTTTTAGGGTACGCAATCCCTTCTCACCAATGTGGCCAAATCTCTTATGCCATAACATTGTCTTTTTAGTAGGAAGTTTAACTTCCAATGCACGATTACAACCATCAAGACTAGAAACAATAGATTTCTTCACTGCTCATTCAGATGGTGGGGATGAAGTGACTGCTGCCCTCTTCCTTGAGTCAGAAGAACTATTGCATTGTGAAATGCATGCCTCTAGATGAAATAAAGTACCTCTCCTAGTACCCTTAGCAAGCACCATAGCTCCTCTAGTCATCTTGCATCCTTCTTTCAAAAAGACAACCTACACACCTACATCATTCAAACTACTTACATAAAGTAGGTTCCATGCTAAGCCTAGGATGTGCATAACCCTAGAGATCCCCTTCACTTGACCATTAGGGAATCATATAGAGACTCTTCCATGACAAACAATCTTCAGATGAGAGTCGTCACCCAGATACACCTTTCCACCATCGAACTCCTCATACTTAGTGAACCAGTCTCAATGTGAGGTCATGTGGAATGATGCACCAGAGTCGATTAGACACACATCATCAGATGCATGGGTTACCAGGGCTATGATGAAAGCATCACCATCATCTTGTGACTAATTAGAATCTAAATCAGGAGTTTTCTTCTTCTTCTTCTCCTCTTTGCATTCCTTTTAGAAATGCCTAGTTTTACCATAGTTACAACAAAGAGCCTTGGACTTTCCAGGAGATTTGGATCTCCCACGGGATTTGGATCTACCCTTCTTAGCTTTCTTGTCCTTCTTCTTCCCTTTCTCCTTGGGTCTTCCACGAACTACAAGGGCCTCTTTGGCTGCCTCAGAAGACTTTCTCCACATCTCTTCAGACAATAGTGAAGAAACCACTTCTTCCATTTTGAATGTGGATGTAGTGGTTCCAATAGCCATGACAAGATGATCCCTTGAGTCTGGCAAAGAACAAAGCAAGGTCATACATCGATCCTCCTCCTCCATCTTTACACCAATAGATGTCAATTTTGCAACCAGCATATTAAAAGCACTCATATGTTCAGCAATGGATCCTTCATCCTCCATTCAAAGAGAATACAACTTTTTTCTCAGAAAAAGTTTATTAACTAGGGACTTTGCTTGATACACATCTTCCAACTTCTTCCAAAGTAGTTTTGCAGTAGTCTCCTCATGGACATTTAACAACACAGAATCAACAAGACTAAGTCTTATGAGACCCTTAGCCTTCTAATCCTTGAGATCCCACTCATCTTGTGACATTGTAGCTGGTTTAGTTCTATTAACACTTTCCCAAAGGCCTTGGTCAACAAGCATGTCTTCCATCTTGAGCTTCCATAGCTCAAAATTACTGTCATTGAACTTCTCCACTTCAAACCTTCCTAATGTGCTTGCCATCTCCTTGCTGCAATAGAAATTAGAATACTCTTCACAAACTCCCACTCAACTTAAGATCAACTCAAAATCCTCTACCCAATAGCTAAGACCAAAACTGGCCAGGCTCTGATACCAACTGAAAGGAAGCTAGGTGTGCGGAAATTGCTTCCTACACTAATCTAATGAGGGGAAAGCTATACAAATTCAATTTAATCCTTATCACTACAGCAACATACAACATCTAATAGAGTTATTACAGCAATTCACAAGAACCAGAAAGAAGACAGAAGAAGAGAGACAAAGATATACGGTGGGGAAAACCCTTATCAGGTGAAAAACCCCACACTCAAAAACCTGCACAATGTATTAACAAATATGAAAGTTGTTTACAATACACTTGCAATGCAAGATTCAATGGTCTTCAACACTCATGTCTAGAGTCAATCCGGTAGTATAACAGTACTTGTAAACCTGTGATACAAACTCCATCTCCAAGCACCTGTTTATATAGAAAATACAAGGCAATATTGGACCTATCATGGGATGGGTGTCCAACATGGCTTCATGGACCAAAACCCATGCCTAAGGACACTTGGTCAATATTGTAGAATGTGCCTAACACTCATCCACAACTACCATCCCAAAGAGGTCACCTATTTCCAAAAAAGGCTATGACAAATGCTCTTACAACACTTACGACTGTCATAGAATCTGTCATAGCGGTTACAACTTACAGTTGTAAGAGAATCTATCATACACATGCTATAAATAGCATTTTCTCTTACAAAATGTCATAGTCCACCTTGGCGTGTCTAAATATGCCTTATTCAAAGATGCTTCATGACACATGTCCTTACCTGTCTTACAAACTTCGTCATAGATTCTATCATAGGAATCTGTCATAACCATTTCAGTCAATATTCCCTTACACAACATGGAAGATGCCGACACATGGCAAAATGCTCCTACCACAAAGTGGGATGCCTATCTCCTCATGTGAGGACAAAATTACAAGTTGTCATATTTTGTGTAGGATCAACACATCACCGTGTCACATCCCACAATATGACAATATGGAATTTACAAGTATTTACAACATAGGCAATTAAATAATAAATACAAACATTAGTAATGTAAGGAATTACCAAGGTTAAGACACCTTAATTCCCAACATCTTGGTTAAGTAAGAAACATGCTTTAGTCTCTCTTTCCACAACAAAATTTGAAGATATAGCGACAACATCTTGTTTCACTCAAGTTTTATGGATGAGGCAAACATTGAAAGATATCACTTGGTAGAATATGATCATCCTATATCTATATTTTGTGATAATAAGAGTGCAATCAATATCTCAAAGAATCTAGCTATGCACTCAAGGACAAAGCATATATCATTTCTTAAGGGAACAGGTGGCAGATCAATAGGTTAAGTTGGAGTACATTGCTACACAAGAACATATTGTAGATATCTTTACAAATCCACTTCCAAAAGAGACTTTTAAGTACTTAAGGGAGAAATTGGGAGTAAGATCACTCTTAATCAGTCATTGAGAGGAAGCAGAAAGTTAGGGGGAGCTAACCAAAGCATTATTCTTTAGCTCCTTGAAAGAGAAAAGTCAGAGATAGATGAAGATTCCTTTTCCATTGATGTCAAAGGTGGAGAATTAGAGATAGGGGGAGCAGTATAGAGAAAGAGATATTACCATCAATTACAAAAGAGGAGATTGTTAGATTATTGTCATTGATGTCAAAGTAAGTAAATGTCATAAGATGAAGGCTAAAAATAATGATCAGATTTCTAGTTTATTGGCTGAATCTCCTTGGGTGATGAAGATATATGTTTAAATTAAATATTTAAACATGATAGAGGCTGACCTCTATATGTGGCATCAAGATTCAAGATCAATCATATATTGTGGCTGACTTCCAAGTAATGCTAGTTGACTCCCAAAGTGTTGACTTTTAGGAGGTTGAGATTAAATTTTTATTAAAGATTTTATTTAAGGGATGGCTGACTCTCCCTCTGTAAGTGCTATATTAATAAGACAAAACAAAAACATCTTATTTAATGTATAAAGTGGGTGATTAAGAGATATAAAAGAAGGTACGATTAAGAAGAGCAAGGTATATATATAATGTAGCTTTTAGGGTTGCTGCCCCCGAACCCTGATCGAGGTGCGTGGCTCTCAGACCCCCTATAGGTGGTACCCCCTGCACCACACGAAATGAAATATTCTCCATAACCAACATCTGTTAGGTACCAAGATTAAACATGCAACTATAACAAGATTGCTACTTGGTGAAACCTTTAATCTCTTATGGGTGATTTACAAAAATAATAGGAATAATAAATTACATAGGATTTACAAGGTTAATGGCACCTTAAATCCTATCATTCTCCTTCTTGACATCATACATTGTAAATACACCCATAGAAAACATAAAGCAACTAAGTACTAGGAACAAGGCCCATGGCCTTCCTACACCACGTAAATTTTTTTGTGCTCACAGATTTAGTAAGTGAATCTACAACATTCGCTTGAGTGTCAACTTCTTCAGCTCAATCTAACCATTAAAAACTATTTCATGAACAAAACCATATTGAACATCCACATGCTTTGTTTGTGCATGACACATGGGGTTCTTGGTTAAACATATTACACTCTGGCTATCACAACCAATCTGAATAATCCTAAAATCAAAACCCAATACCTGTACACAATTTCTGTAACCAAACTACCTCCTTAGAGACATGAGTAGTAGCCATATACTTTGCTTCAATGGTGGATAAAGAAATGGTGGGCTAAATTTTACTCATCCAACTCACAGCTCCTCCAAACAATGTAAACACATAGCCACTAGTGCACCTTTGACTATCCAAGTCACCTGCTCAATCTGCATCAACAAAACCCTATATGTCTAATGTCTTATGACACATTAGACATATCCTCTAAATCATTTTCATTCTTAGGACACATATCTAATGAAAGCTTAGTACCAATTGATAAAGGAATTCTAATCAGATTGTAATCCTACATGCTAAATCTATGCAAAACACTCTTTACATACTTACTTTGTAATAACTAAAGCTTTCTATTACCTCGATCCATTTTGATCTCCATTCCTAGAATATACCTGGCTACCCCTAGATCCTTCATGTCAAAAGCACTTGAAAGTTGAGCTTTCAACTCATTGATTATAACCTTGGTGTTACTAAAAAATGACATACCATCCACATACAAGGCAATAATCAGAATATCATCATCAATACATCAAATGTAGACACAATGATCCTCTTCACTTCTAACAAAACCTAATTTAAAAAAAATAAATCAAACTTCTGGTACACATTTTAGGGGACCATTTTTAACCATAAAGAGATATTTTTAACTTGCATACCCAATGTTCTTTCCCTTTTACCTCAAAACCTATAGGTTGTTTCATATAAATTTCTTCTTCCAAATCTCCATGCAAAAATGCAGTCTTAACATCCATTTTCTCAATTTCAAAGCCATAAGCTACAACAATGGATAAAAGAAATATAATCGAAGATAATTTTTAGCAATAGGGGAGATAATTTTACCAAAATTGACTCCCTCTTTAGGAGTAGCCCTTAGCTACTAGTCTAGCCTTGTACTTTTGTAATGAACCATCTGCTCCAAACTTCTTCTTGAAGACCCACTTACATCCTATGGTCTTTCTTCCTTTGGTAAAATGTACAAGATCCCAAGTGTCACATGAGTCTAAAGCCATCATCTCCTCTTGCACGACTAGATGCCAAGACTCACTATCATCTACATGAATAACTTCCCTATAGGATCTAGGTTCATCATCAGTACTTGATAAAGAAAATACACAATGGAAATATGGTGGGCTATATATATCAACTAGGTTCTATTGTCTTATGGATCTTCTCAAGGGTGGAATAAGAGATTCATCCTCTTGTTCTTCTATATGCTCAACTTCTTCTATAACAACAAAGTCTTCCTCATCTAAACTTTCACTTGAATCTTCTTCTTCTTCTCCATCTCCTAATCCATCATTTTTTTCTTCTTTATGTACATTCTCTTGTTGCAAATCAAAATGCACCATCCTCTTCCTTTCTTTTTCTTCTAGTTGTACATGATCAGAAATAGCTCTAAGTTCCCTAAAAATCACATCTCTAGAAAAGATAACTTTTCTGGTTAGAGGATCCCAAAGATTATAACCTTTTACATTCTCATAATATCCAATGAAGATGCATTTCTGTGCTTTTGGATCCAATTTAGATCACTTTTCCTTAGACACATGAGCAAAAGAATCACAATAAAAAACCCTTAAATGTGAAACAAAAGGTTTCTTACCTATCCACACTTCATAAGGTATCAAATCAAGACCCTACAAGGAGATTTGTTTAACAAGTAACAAGCGGTACTCACAACTAGATTCTTCCCAAAAGAATTTATCCAACTGTGCATCACTTAACATAATTTTGACTCTTTCCATTATTGTTTGGTTCATCCTTTCTGCAACACCATTTTGTTGTGGTGTATATGGAGTTGTCTTTTGTCTTATGATACCTGTATGCTTACATAACTCATTAAATTTCTTAGATCAATATTCCCCTCCATTGTCAAATCTTGATATTTTTATCTTAAGTCCTGATTAGTTCTCTACTAAGACTTTTTACTCCTTAAACTTAGTGAAAACTTCAAATTTATGCTTCATAAAATAAATCCATGTGAATTTGGATACATCATCAATGAAGGTAAAAAAATAATGATATTTTCCAATAGAATCATTATCCATAGGTCCAAACACATCTAAATGAATAATTTCTAACTTCTCTTTTCTATTTTGTTTTGTTTTCCAAACACAAAATGCTCACATAAATCAAAGTGCTCATCAGAATAGGAAAAAATGTCCAACAAATTTTTATTTGTAATTATTTTCAAAACATTTTCACTTGTGTGGACCAATCCATAATGCCATAACATGCATGCATTTTTAGTAGTTTTAGTTACATATGTGGAATTACAAACTATAGTGGCATCAAGCCTAAACAATGTTCCCATCCTTTTTCCTCTCACTACCACCAAGCTTCTTGTCACCATTCTATAACCATGCTTATCAAACATTACATGCATTCCTTGTTTACCACAATATGGTGTGTTTCACAGAATACGGAGTACACAGAAATAAAGTAGTAGTATAGTGCATTGTACAACCATAACAGGATTACTCAGAACAAACCATTGTATTCATCATTGATTCACAGGAAATATTACAATGTTCATGATAGCAACTTACATATTCATTATGACTCCAATGTCTGCATATCAACTATTCTCACAAATCACTGATGTCCCGATTACAATGTATTGATGACTTAAATACTCATGGCCAAGGTTGGTTGTGATGTCAACCGTTGGTACCGACTCCAAACTACCTAACCCGTCAGTTGATGCCGACAACTAATTACATCATTTGTTTACTTCAACTATTATTTTGCTATCTACATCTATTCCCCCCTCAAAATTGGTCATCTTCCAGACGACATTCACATCAAAATGACAAAATTATGACAAAACTCAAAACAACCTACTAAGAGTGTGGAGGTTGAGAAGACATTCCTGGGTGTACTGACGAGGTTGGGGTGACTGATCATTGTTGTGCTTGCAGCTTCCTTGCTTCCTCAGTCCTTTGCTGTAGTTGGTGTTGGGCTACTAGCTCCCACTCTCTTACTGCCTTCACCATGTGACCGGCTTCCATGACTTGTGCTTTAGCCTTCATCACTTCTACCTCCTTTGCCTTAAGCTGTACTCCCATGTCTTTCATCTTAGCCTCCATCTCCCTCAACTTGGCTTCTAAGCCTGATGCCCTAGCCTTTTCTATTTTTGTGGCCTCTGTCTGCTGTGCTAACTGTTGGTGGGACCTCTGAATGTGCTCAGCCAATTCTTTCTTCTTATTCTATAGGGCTGCCTTACTCTCCTTCTCCTTCTTCTCCAACATCACCTCTTTTCTCTTCATCTCATAGAACATTTGTTTATAGGCCTTCTCTATGGTGAACAAGGACTCTATGACTTCTGTGTCCCTTCCTCCTACCACTGGTTGTGACCCTCTCCATCAGTCATGCATCTCCTGGGTGTCAATCTCTGGCCATCCTCTCGCTATAAATTGTCGAGAAAACTCCTCGTAGCCCTGCTAAACAAAGTTCCTAATTCTCCTTGCCTCTTGAGCCACTACCTATGATCGTCCTAATCTCAACTGTTTGGAGATATCAGCTATCTCCCCCATGTAATCTGCTACGTTCTCCAAGTCCTCCATGTACCTCTGAATGGTACCTATTGGGTCAGAGGGGTCAGGTCTGGAAAGTGTGAGGGTCAATCCCTCAGAAAATCCCTCCTCCTCTGGTGAAGTGGTCACTGGAGTGGTCGCTGGGGAGCTCATAATGTCCATAGAAGGTCCTCCTATCTCCTGTGTAGCTGGTGCTAGTTGTGGTAGACTGCACTATTGAGTGATCTGGCCAGTAACACTAAGCTACTCTACACTTTCTGTCCCTCTTGGTGTGTTTTCCTCCTCTTGACCTTCTATTGCTATATATAGTGGGCTCAGCAAGGGTACCTCAGGCATGTCTACTGTTAGGCCAATGTCACTTAACCAGCTATCTATTTTGTCCTGACCTCCTGTTGTTGTTGATGGTAATTCTACTTGTTGTGTGACCATTTCCCCTACTATGGGGGTTTCCACTGGTGAAGTCGTCACCAAAGGTGTGGCTGATGGTGTGACTCCTACTGACAACCTTATCCTGACTGGTAGTGTGGTTGTGCCCTGTGCCTCGGTACTCTATGAGGGTGCTGGTAATGTGAATGATGCCGATTTGAGTTTTGGAAGTATCAAAACTCCTTTAGGCTGCCCCCCTTTTTCCACTGCTGTATTTTCCTCAGTATCCCTCATGGTGGCCTCCCTTGCCACACTTCGTGTCATTCTCAGTGTAGGTATCTCATCTATGGATGAGTCACTTTCTACCATTGGTGACTGTCCCCTATCTTCCTCTTCTTCTTCTTCTTCACTTTCGGTGAGTGTTTCCCTTTGCTTCCTTTTCCTTTTTGGCCATCATGATGGTTCTTCCCCATGAGCTGTGTCGAGTCCCTTCCAATAGAATGCTATCAGCCATCCCAGCTCTACCTATGCTGTCGGTTGAAATCCACCCCATTTGTCTGCTAGAACCTAGATATGGACAGCATCGAGAAAGAAGGCAATGGCGTACTGTGTCATATAAAATACCTTGTGTCACTGGGATAAAAATTCCTTGATCCTCTCTATCAAATACCTCACCCAGTTGTAGACCTTGCCAACACTCAATCCAATCATATAATCGACCATCCATAGGGCGATGTTTGATGCCCTACTAGAACCCCTCATTTTGCACTTCATGACATCCATGATACATTTCCATTCTTCATTTGTAAATAAATTCTTCCTCAAACCCTGATTACCTGAATTCCAGATTGTGTATTTCTCTTTGTCTGAGTGGTCACTTTGGCATACTCTCTGGATGAGGGTTTCTTTGTGCTGCTGGGTCATTCGACCCAGTTTTACCACGCTCGAGCTGACGGCTGGAACCCCCATCACTCTGGCAAAATCTTGTGGCCAGAATGATACAGTAACTGAATGGCCCCAATACTCAACAATGGACTTGTTGGAGTGCTCGCAGAAGTTGTCAACCATGGCTTTCAAATATAGTTCAAACTCCTTGGCATTGAAGTAGGGCATCAGTATGGCCCTATCTACCTGGGCATGCTTCAATACTATTTTCAGCACATTGTTCTCGAGAGCATTTCTCCACCATTGTTTGCACTCATTTCCCGTCAGGCTTTCCCATGCGATAGCCTTCATTCCTGTATCCACACTTGGTTTCTTCTTCTCCTCTGATGCAATCTTCGGCCTGTAGGCTACAACCTTTTTTCCCTTGTCCATTCTCCAACTTCTCTAACAATTCCAATGTTGAGAATTTGAATGCCTATGCTGAGTGCCGATGCTAAGTATTTGAATGTTGAGAAGGTTTGTTCTGCTTTTTCTGAGCAACCATGACTGCTGGAAGTACAGTTGTTTCACTGAGATAGTATGACATGGTACTGTTATTTTTTTTCCCACCGTACGGTTACAAAATGTAGATAGTACAGTTGCTGCACCGTACAGTCACTAAAAATTCTCTCCTATCGTACAGTCACCAAACATTTGTATCTATTTTGTCTTTCACTGAGGTTTGAGGTCGAGGGTCTTTTATAAGCCGTACGGTGTACTGCGTGGTCGTACGTCATACAACCTTCCTTTTTTAAAAAAAAATTAAAATTTTAAAATTTTTTTTTTCAAAGCTTTTTTTTCACTCTATTTTTTCCTTGCCTCTTCACTGCTGCGTCGTCCCGATGGTCTCCTCGATTTTGTCTTCCACAACCTCAATTTCTGTCATGTGGTAGAATATACACTGTATATACTCCTTCTGTCGAAGGCAATCATTGGAGCAGCATTGATCAACTTCTTCCAGTTCCCATATCTGATCTACTACGGTATTTTCATCTTGCATGATCCTCAAGTTCCACCCCATCAGTTCCTAGGTCCACTGGAATGTTCTTTTGTTGCCATTCATCTTGATGCTCTTGGTCCTGAACTTCGCTTTCCAAATATGGCTTCTTGGAATCTGGACATATGGGGTTCCCTGGTTCTTCATCCTTAGTTGTAGGACCTCATTTTCATAGGGTGACCTTTCAATTATGAACATGCTCTCTGTGACATACCTTCTTACCGGAGTTTTTATTTATCTTGGTAATAAAAATTCAAACTTATCTCTTACCTTATTGCATTTAGCTATCCACCAGTTCCATGCCTGTTCCTCCTCATTCTGAGTGTCATCATCACCCTTTTCAATAATGCTGCTATCGATCATCCCTTCTCGAATGCCAGTTTGCATCATCCTTGGTCCAAAAAACCCAGTCACAGGTTCATATGGTGCACTCCGGAAGCATATTCCATCGGTCCCCTTTATTGTGTTTTCTAGCATTGCATATCCCAACATATTGATTTCTATTGTCTCTTCCCTTTTATATTTCTTTAGTTTTGACCCATTCACTATGTCACTGATTTGGGTTCTGTAAAGGTTGTCCAACCTTATAACCCCATTGTCCAATACTTCCCGTACCCTGAATGGTCCCAACCAACAAACTTTGAACTTCCCAGGTTTAATCTCGTTATGACTGTTATACTTGAGGACCAACTGCCCCGGTCAGAAGTTCATTCGCTGGATGTGCTTGTCATGCTAGAATTTCCTCCTCTTTTGCATCACTTCTATGGACCACTGAGCCATAATCCATTTTTCATCAAGTTTGTTCAATTGGAATAATCATTCTTGTAGACTCTCTGTGTCCCCCAGTCTGTTTTCTACTGCTATTATTAGGCTTGGGACTAGGTATTTGGCTGGTACCACTGCTTCTTGGCCATACATAAGTTGGAACAGTGTGTGTCCTATGGTTACCTTGTATGTCGTTTGATAAGCCCATAGTATGGCTAGTAGTCTTTCTTCCCAGTCTGCCCCTTCTATCCCATAGGACTTGTAGATCACCAAGATTAGTACTTTATTTGTCGATTCAGCTTGCCCATTTACTCTTGGGTAGTATGGACTCGACAGTGTGTGAAAGATCTTGAACTCTATTGTCATCAGTTTGATCACGTGGTTGACAATGTGTCCCCCACGATCACTTGTCAACTGTATAGGGATGCCATACCTTGTTACTATCTGTTCATAAATGAATCTTGCAGTGCTTAATGCAGTATTGTCCTCGAGTGCTCTTGCCTCTGCCCATTTCATCAAATACTCGGTGGCTACTACTATGTATCGACACCGATGTAGTTGGCTGACCTTCAATGGTCCCACAAAACCTAGTCCCCACCTCTCGAAAAGTTCTTGAGGCTAAGTTGGCCACAGTGGCATATAGTCCCTTCTCAGTGGTTTCCCTGCTCTCTCGCATGTATCACACTCCAATACCCATTCTTTAGCATCTGCAAATAGCGTTGGCCACCATAGCTCGGCTAGCAAAATTTTTCTAGCTGTGGCATCCGGACCCATGTGCCTACCTACGAGTCCCTCGTGTGCTTCTTCTAGTACACCCCTTACTTCTTCCATGACACATTTCCTTAGGATATGGTCTGGTCCCATCTTATAGAGTAACCCATTAATAAGTTGAAATGTCTTGCTTTTCAGTGCAATCCTTCTCTTCTCATTTGAAGGCATTCCCTGAGGGAATGTGGATGTCAACAAGTATTCACCAATCTTCTCATACCATGATGGAAGTGCTGCGATCTGGAAGAGATGAACATCAGGGAAGTCTTCATTTACCCCTTCAACCAGTTCCCCTGACCTGATGCATGACAACTGATCTGCTATTATATGACTCTTCCCTGGTCGCACTATGATGGTGAGAGTAAATTCCTACAAAAGGAGTATCCATCGACTGATTCTTCCTTGGATGATCAATTTATTCACCAAGTACATGAATGCTTGATGGTCGACGTAGAATGTGAATGGTGTTGCCAGCATGTAGTGCCTAAATTTTTGCACTGAATACACCATTCTAAGAGCCTCCCTCTCGGTTGTGCTATAATTTTTCTCTGCCTTCGAAAGTAACCTGCTAGCGAAATACACCGGGTGGTCCAGACCATGGGTTCCCACCTGTGCCAATGTGGCCCTGATTGCAAAATTTGAGGCATCGACGTGTACATGAAACTCTTTATCCCAGTTTGGGTATGCCAGTATGGGTGCACTTACCAATCTGTTCTTTAGTTCCTCGAATGCCTTCTGGTGTTCATCAGACCATATGAATTGAACTCCCTTCCTTGTCAGCATGTCGAGTGGACAAGAGATCTTGGCAAAATTCTTAATAAACTATCTGTAATATCCGACGTGACCAAGGAATGATTTTACTCTTGTGATGTCACTTGGGGCTTCCATCTCCATGATCACCTGTATCTTATCTGGGTCTTCTTTTAGTCCCGCTTTGCATATAATGTGACCCAATAGCTTCCCTTGAGGCACCATGAATCGACACTTTTTTGGATTCAGTGCCAACTGTGTGGCTCTGCAACACTCTATGCATTCAACAAGTGCCTTCAAATGTGTTTACTGATCGCTATAGATTGACCAATCATCCAAAAATGCTTTGAAATTTCCTACTGACATTTTATAAAAAATGTGCAAGATAATTCTTTGAAAGGTTGCCGGTGCATTATAGAGACTAAACGACATTCAGTTGTATGCATAGATGCCATCCTCCACCACAAATGTTATTTTTAGTTTATCCTCTTCTACAATACTAATTTGGTTGTACCTCGAGAATCCATCCATGAATGAATATGTTTCATGGCCGGCTACTTCTTCTAGAATTGAGTCTGTAAATGGAATGGGGAATGGATCCTTGATAGTAACTACATTCAGGGATTTGATATCCACGCATATTCTGATCTACCCACCCTCTTTTTTGAGTGATATGACGATGGGAGAGACCCATTCGCTAGTTTTTACTTTGAATATGAGTCCAGCCTCCAACATCTTCTCTATCTCTTCCTCGACTTTGGCCGCATAGTTCTTATTCATTCTATATGGTCATTTCCTCACTAGATGTGCTCCAGGTACCAGGGGAATCCTATGAACACATAGTTCTAGAGGGATTCTTTTCAAGTCCTTGTACATCCAAGCAAACACCTCCTTATATTCCATAAAGATCCTAAATGCCGCTGTTTTGAGGACGGGATTCCAATCATCCCCTGCCAGTATTACTTGAGGGTTACTCTCTTCACCCAAATTTAGCTTCTCCATGGATGGTTCCTCATATTTGATTTTTCCCTTAGCTCTAAAGTCATGAGCAGGTGTATTGTCTATCTCGGTGATTCCTTCTGTGTATTCCCCGAAGGCAACCTGGAAGGTGTGTTGGTCATCATTTCCTTCCAATTTGTCATGTTCTATGTCTTCATTCCCTCCAGAGGTCACACCAATTTCCTTGATGGAGATCATGTTACATTCCTAATTGAAGAACTCATAGTCCTCCATCTACCAATGGAAAAGCCACTCATTGAATCAGTTTCATCCTTAGAACATTCTTGTAGTTTTAATACTCCCTCCTCGTCAGGTTCCATTGGCCCTCTGCCAACTGACTACCCTCTGTCTGAGTCAGAATCTGATGCTAGTTCCTCACTCATAGCCTGTGTTCTCAGGTCTATGACAATCTTCTTGCCTCTATTCTCTATCGACAATGTGTTCCTTTTCCAGTTATGGTTGGCTTTGGCAGCTATCAGCCACTCTCGGGCAAGCAATGCATCGTATGACGCATTTTGTGCTGTTATGACTAGGAAGTTTAATCAAAAAAGTTGGGTGCCAATCCTTACTTTCTGAGCCATTAGCACTCCCAACGCTTTAATTCTGTGCTGGTCTGCTCCCAATAACTAGAAATTTTGAGGCCACAGTGTAGGTTTCCCCAAGCACTTCCATGTGTCTTCTGTCAGTACATTCATTCCCAATCATCCATCGATTATTGTGTTTGTTAGGTGACACCCACCGATTTCCATGTGTACGACAGCTGGATTCTTGCCATTGTTTACTGCCAATAGCCTCAGGTTGATGACTTATTCTCCCTCGAGTGGTGGCTCCACTATGATGTCTTCATCCTTTGTTTGCCTATTTGGTTCCCCTTCCATCACCTTCGAGATTGTCATACTCAATTGTGGCATGCTTTGTAGAAGATCTGCTTTCTTGACCGATACTATGGTTTGTAGCACCTGATTCACAATGCTCTTGTCTAACTTTGGTCATGCGGTAGTTGTTTTTCTCTTCTTCCCTTCTATTTCCATTGCCCTCTCTACTCCCTTCCTAGCCTCCTGAAGTCTCTCCTTCTCAGTTTGGAGATCTAGATATATCATTTTTTTTCCTTGTGCTCAAGTGACCACCATGATCTCTTCATCATTCTCCTTAAAATTGATCATGTTCACCCCTTTTTGCTTCGGGCAATCTTTTTCTTTGTGATTGTTTTCTTTTGGTTTTCCCTGAAAAAGAAAGAATACAAGAAAAGACCAGTCAAAAAGTAGAGGAGAAAGAAAAAGAAATAAAGGGAAAAGAAGAAGGTCAAGCTGAGAAGAACACAAGTGACAGTGCAGAAGGAAAGAAAACTTTGTCTCTGACAAGAGACACTGCAGAAATTGTTAAGGATTTCTTCACTAAAGAAATGATGGAGATTGATGAACTGGAGTTACTTCAAGGACCATTTGACTTTGATTCTCTCTCCCCGGTTCAAACAATGAAGATAGCATCCTTTGCCAATGCAAAGGCTAAAGAAAAACTTCTAAAGTCTCACATGGAAGACTGTGAGCTGCTAGAAATTGTATCCAGTGTGCTTGAAAAGATCATGCCATCCTTTCAAAAGGATTCCTCAGCTTCTTCATCCGGTAACCTCAAATCTCTTATTAGTTTTGTCAGCACTCATTTTGAATCTTTAGAGAAATCAGCTGAGGTGAAGGTGTGGAAATAATTTTTGGATAAGAGATTCTCTGAGTTACAAGGCTTTATAACCAATGACAGGAGAAATATGGATATTGGGATAAAGAGCTTAGAAAATGCTCTTAAGGATGGAGGTGAAATATATAAATTTTGTATATCCTAGACTAAAGTAACAAAGGATATTGAGAAGAAAGTGAAAGAACAAGAGGATAAATTGTCAAGCCTCTCTCAGAAATTTGATCCTCTCACTGTATCCATAATAAACTAGGAATGTCAAACTATTGTAGTCATGAATGAGATTAAGAAGCTTGAGAAGGAGAAGAAAAACATATTAAGCAGGATGGGTGAACTTAGATGGATGATTATCCCTAAATTAGAGGCCATGCATGAGGCCCTAACTGATGCCTAGACCATAGCCTGAACCAGTGATCCGATAGATCTTAAGAGGGCAAAAGCTTTTGCATTCTTGTTGAGTGGTCACATCTCAATTTTGGACAGGATGAAGCAGAATTGGGCAACAGAATTTGCCCAGTTGAAGACATCTTTTGCAGACATACTTTAGTATATGTAAGTATAGCATGTATATATACCTATGTGGCTAAGTATAGATTTTTTTTGGGAAATTTTGGTGTGCGGACCCTACCCTTTGCCATTGATGTCAAAGGGGGAGTGAGGGAAGTGAAAAATGTGGACTCCAGCTAAGGGGGAGCACCGGTATAGTGTACAATAGAACAGAGCATCAATAAAGGGGGAGTGTAGTATAACACTTAATCATTTTTCACTAAGTGTTGCCATCAATGCCAAAGGGGGAGATTGTTGGCAAGAGACACTGTATGGCTTCATTGGTGTTGTCATTGATGGCAACAAAGACCATCCCACACATTCACAGGACTTAGTGTATCTCTACCGGAAGTCAGATTGAAGGATACTTTGGTCTGGTAAGCAAGAACAAAGCATGCAGCAAGGTCTGACAGTCAGGTTCAGATCTCTTAGATGTAGTATCTTTGCAAAGTACGAACTTGGGAAAGTCAAGAGGAATACCTTGACTGATAGATTCCAGGGATTGAGCCTTCGGTGATGAAAGAGTGAAGGGATATGAGCATCTAAGTATTGAGGTCCAGTTTGACAGAGTAGACAGAGGAAGAATTGATCAACAGAGTATCAGAATTATTCTGGATCAGATATTGATGGTGATCAAGGTTTTTAAGGTATCATCCATGATTGGCCAACATGTTAGATGAGTTCTGTAAATCCGCATCACTTGGTATGCAAGGATTCAGCTAACAAATTAGAGTTTGGGAAAATATTGACTATTCCGGATGCCGACTAGAAAGGTGTTGAAATCACTTGTGTGGATATATATATCAGATGGATTTAGATGTGAAAAAAAAAAGGTGTAGTGTGTTGTGCGAAGAAAAGGAGAGGAAAAGAGTAACAACTATATTATAGGTCAGGTATGTGACAGGACAGCAGCACTAAAGAAGAGGAAGAATGAAGGGTAGTAGATTAGTTTATTGGGCCTAACCGGAACTGAACCTCAGCATCTATGGATGCTTCTCATTAGTTCAAGTATCTAGTTTCATTGTATAAACTATTATAGGCAATGAGCCTCTTGTGAGCAATGTGTTTAGGCAGTGAGCCCTAACTGGCAAGTGCCACTTTTGTACTATCTTATTCTTCTAATAGAGAATACAATCTTGGGTTAATCACCCCGTGGTTTTCTCCCTTAACAGGGTTTCCACATCAAAAATATTATGTCATGTGTATTTCCATTTCATGGTTATGTTTGCTTATTTGAATTAATGCTGCATTAATTGTTAAGAAAGTTTAGAAAGCTGAAATAATTAAGATAACTGATTCACCCCCCCTCTCAGTTATCAACAATTGGTATTAGAGCTAAGTTCCTCTAAAAGGAGCCTAACATCTTGAAGAAGGTCTGGGAACTAAAATGGATGTGTATGGTATGAGGGAGCAACTTCAATCTGCCCTAGATGATCTTGAGCAATCTAACTCTGAAGTCAGAGAATTAAAGGAAAGACTCAAACAGGCTGATGATTTCATAAATGAACTAAAAGGGAAACTGAGTATCTCTATGAAAAAGAGAAAAGATCTACTTCAGCAATTGGCAAATCAAAGTGAAGACAATGGTACAAATGAAGATCTGAAGGAGAAAACCAAGTTATGTGAAAAGTTATCAAAAGAGGTCATTATGGTAAGACATGAAATGGAATTAGGAGTTACGAAATTCACCCAAGAAATTAAAGAGAAAAGAAAAACTGAAGATGATCTAAAACAATCCCTCAAGGAGAAGTCAGAAGACTACCATAAAATGGATAGAATAATCAGGCATCTAGAATCTGATCTTGACGATGCTAGAGATAATGAAGAAAAACTTGAGGATCAAATTAACACTCTTAAAAGGGATCTTCAAACAGCAAATGAATACAAAGAGAAATTCAAGATAAGTTCTGCTCAACTTGAAGTTCTTCTTGAAAGCCAAAAGAGGGTAGATGACAAGCATGGCTTGGGATATGAGAAAGGTGAAGGCTTTGGATCTGGTCAGAAGAATTCTGGATCAGAAAATCCAAGGAACAGGCCTAGAAGACCTCCAGTAAGGCAACCAATGCTCAAAGATATCCATCCTTCAATGGATACTGCCACAACTACAATAACTTTGGTCATAAAGCTAATCAGTGCAGAAAGAGAATAAATCAGACTAATACATCCTTCTCCAGACAGTGTTTCAACTGTAAAAGGTATGGTCACAAATCTCAAGAATGTGGAAATATACAAATGAAAAATTCATTCAATGGTAGATGCTTTGCATGCAATAGAATGGGACATATGGTTAATCAATGCGGATCAAGAGGATTTCATTCAAATATGCAAAGAAATGTTGTTTGCCACAATTGCAATAGATCCAGTCGTATTGCCAAATTCTGTAGAAGCAAGAATCAGGACAAAAGAGGTCCGGTACATCATAATTAGAATCAAGACAAGGGAAAAAGAAAAGTGAATACGGATGAAGTTCAAAGTGAGATGAACAAGATTTGGGTGAAGAGAAGTATAGAAAATATAGGAGATTGATCCGCACCAGAATCTGGTGTTAATATTCCTTCCAAAAATTAAAAAGTGAGCTCTGGCTCAGGGGGAGACACAAGGAAAATTTATTTCCCCTAGCCAGTTAATTGGTGCTGGAACTGGCACAAGGAGAGTTGCAGATTAAAGCGTTCATAAGAGAAACATCTAAATAAATAGTGGTTAAGATATGAAATATCCATAAGATGTTTAGAAAAAGATTGATCCGGTTCATCAAGTCATCCGAATAAGGAAAACAAGGCAAACTAGAATGACTTAATTTGAGCATTTATTGCAACTTGATATTAGGGTTTGCAAAGTATTATAAGGGTTTTCTCATTAAACACTTGTTCATTCTGCATTCAAGAAGAAGAAAAAAGGAGCTCTGCAACAAATTCTCTCAAGCCCATCAAAGATCACTTGTAGAAGATAATTCATCCAGCAATCGATCTGGCTCTCTCCGTGAAACCTAGAAGCATAAAAGGTATTTTCTGTTCTTGAATATCTCTTTGAAAATCTTTGAAAGATGGCTACTCTGAATGTGGTAAAGATTTTTGATTGGCCACACCCTAAATTTAAGAAGCATCCATACAAATCTCTAGAAGTGGACCCCTCAGGTGCATTTTCCAGCATTCTGCATGACATTTTGCATATGGAAGATGTTAGGGTTTACATTCATGTGAACATTAAAGATTTTGGGGAATCCAAGCTGGTAGATATCTCACAATCAGTTAATAGATGATGCTTTGGAACTTGAACCACAATACCAAGCCATCTGGGACAAGCATTTTGGTCAGTGCATTCATTTCCCCTATTTTGAAGAAGATGAATGGGTCTGGTATGTGTTGAGCAGAGTGCATGATAACTTCTTATGGTTGGATAAACCATTTAAGATCACTAAGGATGCAATTAGGGTAGTAATTGGTTTGCACTCTTTTAGTGGGATACCAGTTCTCAAATCTGTCAAAAACCAAACTGTGAGTGAGGCTACCAGATCAAAATTTGATAAGAGAGCAATGACCATAGAAGATATCTCTGATCCGGATATCAAGTTTGCATCTATGATCATTGGCTATAAGATATACCACTCCAGTAGGGAGAATTCAGTACCTAGAACTGCTGTGCATACTGCATATGAAATGTTGAGAAAGAATGCAGATTATGATCTTTTTGAACTCCTTCTAAGCCAACTGATGGAAAACTTATAGAAGATCAAGAAGGACAAGAAGAACTCTTTTAAGTATGGTGGACTAATATTGTGTTTGTTTTTCTACTTTATAAATGAGCTACCTAGATCTAGTGGTTGGGTACGGTAGAATGACAGACCTGTTGCCATTCAAATTAGAGACTACTTGCATGGGCTTGGGAATGCTAAGGCTAGAAATATAGCTCTGTGGGGTTATTTCAAGAATTTTTAGAGTAGGATGCAAGTAAGAGAGAGAATTCCCAAATCTCTAGTTGAAAAGTATAAGGATACAGTTTGTTTTATGGTAGAAACTGATCAGTGCCTAATGGAGGCTGTGGAGCCAAGGATAGTCTAGATCATGCCAATGGGGTATGAAGTAGATGAGAAAATTGTAGATCTACATGTTCAACACTTGCTTAGTCAACCCAAAGACCCCAAGGCAGAAAGGTTTGGAACCTTTGAAGAGTTGAGTGTAAAGATTTATGTAGAACTAAGACAACCGGAGACAAAGAGGAAAGTAAGAAGGGAAGTTGAAGAAGTCGCTAAGAAATTTGGGATATCCAAGGAGGCACTTGATACAAACAGAGAAAAGATAGAAAGGGTAGAGAAAGAAAAAGAAAAAGTAGAGAAAGAAGGTGCTCCGATGGAAGTCCCCTCCCAGACCAGATCCTCTAAGACCTCTACTTCTACAACTGCTAAAAGCTCAAAGGCATCAAAACTAGAAGCAAAATCATCCAGTAAAGCAAAGAAAAGAATTAAGACAAAGGCCACAAGGTCTTACATCAGTCAGAAGGATGATGAAGAGACTGAGTCAGATGAGGAGGTAAGGAAAATGAGGAAAAAGAAGAAAGTATCCAGTGAAACCAAGGAGGTAGAGATAGAAGAGTTTGTTGAAAAGCCCACTCTGTCATTAGATGATGTGGTTAAAGTAGTTACTGTGGATGGGAACCTGCAACCAATAACAGAATTCTATGACACATATAATGATGCTGATAAGAAGATCTTAGAGGAAGCCATAGTCAATTACTTAAACATATACAATAAAGCATTTATTGAAATAATTTCTCTAATTCCTAAAAGTTTAGAGAAGGAACTTGATATGAGAAAAGAAAATGCCAAGGCAAAGGACTTAGAGATTAGAGATCAGATAGCTATCCAGCTCTATCCCTCAATTACTCCAAAACAAATGGATATGATCTTCAAAGATTGCAAGGATGAGTTCTGGAGTAAGGCTAGAATGAATCAACTCATGCTTGGAGAAACTGATAAAGTGGCAAAAGAAACAGAGGAAATCCTCCAAAATGCCTTTAAAGGATTCAATATTCTTGTTGTAGAGGACTTAGGAGATGATCTCTCGGCTACAGATGCTACTGAGAAAGTGGCAAAAGAGGTAAAGGAGACAGGCGAAGAAAAAGGTAAGGACTTAGATTCCTCTGCTCCAGAAGAGGAGGTTCATGATCAAGCAAACATCTCTCCTCTGGTTTCCCCTGAAAAAGAAAGAATACAAGAAAAGACCAGTCAAAAAGTAGAGGAGAAAGAAAAAGAAATAAAGGGAAAAGAAGAAGGTCAAGCTGAGAAGAACACAAGTGACAGTGCAGAAGGAAAGAAAACTTTGTCTCCGACAAGAGACACTATAGAAACTGTCAAGGATTTCTTCACTAAAGAAATGATGGAGATTGATGAACTGGAGTTACTTCAAGGACCATTTGACTTTGATTCTCTCTCCCCGGTTCAAACAATGAAGATAGCATCCTTTGCCAATGCAAAGGCTAAAGAAAAACTTCTAAAGTCTCACATGGAAGACTGTGATCTGCTAGAAATTGCATCCGGTGTGCTGGAAAAGATCATGCCATCCTTTCAGAAGGATTCCTTAGCTTCTTCATCTGGTAACCTCAAATCTCTTATTAGTTTTGTCAGCACTCATTTTGAATCTTTAGAGAAATCAGCTGAGGTGAAGGTCCAGAAAGAATTTTTGGATAAGAGATTCTCTGAGTTACAAGGCTTTATAACCAATGATAGGAGAAATATGGATATTGGGATAAAGAGCTTAGAAAATGCTCTTAAGGATGGAGGTGAAGTATATAAATTTTGTGTATCCTAGACTAAAGTAACAAAGGATATTGAGAAGAAAGTGCAAGAACAAGAGGATAAACTATCAAGCCTCTCTCAGAAGTTTGATCCTCTCACTGTATCCATAATAAACCAGGAATGTCAAACTATTGTAGTCATGAATGAGATTAAGAAGCTTGAGAAGGAGAAGAAAAACATATTAAGCAGGATGGGTGAACTTAGATGGTTGATTATCCCTAAATTAGAGGCCATGCATGAGGCCCTAACTGATGCCCATACCACAACCCGAACCAGTGATCTGACAGATCTTAAGAGGGTAGAAGCTTTTGCATTCCTGTTGAGTGGTCACATCTCAATTTTGGACAGGATGAAGCAAAGTTGGGCAACAGAATTTGCCCAATTGAAGACATCTTTTGCCGACATACTTCAGTATATATAAGTATAGCATGTATATATACCTATGCGGCTAAGTATAGATTGTTTTTTGGGAAATTTTGGTGTACGGACCCTACCCTTTGCCATTGATGTCAAAAGGGGAGTGAGGGAAGTGAAAAATGTGGACTCCAGCTAAGGGGGAGCTCTGGTATAGTGTACAATAGAACAGAGCATCAATAAAGGGGGAGTGTAGTATAACACTTAGTCATTTTTCACTAAGTGTTGCCATCAATACCAAATGGGGAGATTGTTGGCAAGAGACACTGTATGGCTTCATTGGTGTTGTCATTGATGGAAACAAAGACCATCCCACACATCTGTAGGACTTAGTGTATCTCTACCAAAAGTTAGATTGAATGATAATTTGGTTCGGTAAGCAAGAACAGAGCATGCAGCAAGGTCTAACAATCAGGTCCAGATCTCTTAGAGGTAGTATCTTTCCAAAGTGAAGACTTGGGAAAGTCAAGAGGAATACCTTGACTAATAGATTCCAGGGATTGAGCCTCTGGTGATGAAAGAGTGAAGAGATATGAGCATCTAAGTATTGAGGTCCAATTTGATAGAGTAGACAGAGGAAGAACTGATCAACAGAGTATCAGAATTATTCTGGATCAGATATTGATGGTGATCAAGGTTCTTAAGGTATCATCCATGATTAGTCGACATGTTAGATGACTTCTATAAATCTGTATCACTTGGTATGCAAGGATTCATCTGACAGATCAGAATTTGGGAAAAATATTGACTATTCCAGATGCCGACTAGAAAGGTGTTGAAATCACTTGTGCGGATATATATACTAGATGGATTTAGATGTGAAAAAAAAAGGTGTAGTGTGTTGTGCAAAGAAAAGGAGAGGAAAAGAGTAACAACTATATTACAGGTCAGGTATGTGACAGGACGGCATCACTAAAGAAGACGACAAATGAAGTGCAGTAGATCAGTTTATTGAGCCTAACCGGAATTGAACCTCTATATGTGTGGATGCTTCTCATTAGTTCAAGTATCTAGTTTCATTGTATAAACTATTGTAGGTAGTGAGCCTCTTGTGAGCAGTGTGCTCGGGTAGTGAGCCCTAACTGGCAAGTGCCACTTTTGTACTATCTTATTCTTCTAATAGAGAATACAATCTTGGGTTAATTACCTCGTGGTTTTCTCACTTAACAAGGTTTCCACGTCAAAAATATTGTGTCATGTGTATTTCCATTTCATGGTTATGTTTGCTTATTTGAATTAATGCTGCATTAATTGTTAAGAAAGTTTAGAAAGATAAAATAATTAAGATAACTGATTCACCCCCCTCTCAGTTATCAACAATCTCCAGGCCCACATCACTTGCATAATGCATTTATTGTGTTCTGATTGTTGTTTGGGCATTGTCTTGCAAAGTGTCCCCACTCGTTGCACTGACGACACTGTATCATAGGTTGCCCTTTACTGTCATACTACAGTCTATTTCTGGGACTATTATTATTAATCCTTCTGTTATTTTGGTATCCTTCAGGGGATGCAATCGGACCGTTCTGAGGCTTCGGGGGTGTCATCGGCGGAGTTGATGATTCTCCCTATGTGAACAACACTTGGGTACTTCTTGCTTTTAGGTTAAATGGGCATTCCTTGATTAATTATCCCATTACCTGACAGATATCACAAAATAACTTTCTTGGGTAGTTTGCTTTTACATGACCTTCCCCATTGCACTTGGTGCACCATAATTCTCAGCCTTCTTTAGTTGTCTCTTTATCAGTTTTTAGTTCTTTCATCATGCAGATCATGTCTCTTCTCAATGCCTGAATGGTTTTTGACTTGCCTTCATAGATGTCATCCTTTGTACTATCATCGTCTTCAGTTCTTCTCTTACTTCGGGAGGATGTTTTGTTCTCACTTTCTATATCCATCGCACGATTGTATGCTTCAGCGTATGATGATGGGGGTACGACTTTCATCTTTTTCCTCAACAACAAGACTAACCCTTCAATGAACCATCTTTTTTTTAGTCCATCAACTAGTTGAGTTTCCAGTTTCCTGAGTAATTCTTTGAGCCTTTTGTTATATGCACTTACATTTTCATTCTTTCCTTGTTTGGTGTTGTAAATTTCTGCTACGATCTCATTGTCATCTCTTAGCAGTTTAAACTCATTCTCGAAAGCTTTTCTCAATTTGTCCCACGAGGTTTTCTGTGCTACCCCTAGGTCTGTATACCAGTCAATGGTGATACCTCTTAGCATTGCTGGGAATGCTTTTACCCAATAATCTTCATCTTCTTGTCCATTTGCCACCCATATGGTTTCACAAGTTTTGCAGTGCTGGATAAAATCCTCCGATCCGTTCCCCATAAACTTCGGCAACTTCTGCCTTTCACTCGCTGGTGGAGTCACCATCTTTTTCCTTGAGGGTCCTCTCTGTGTCTTTGACCCGACTGGACTAGTTCTACCATGTCATTTTGGTGTCCTCTCGACACTGTTGACCACGTACGGTTCCCTCCCACGTCCATTCCCGGCGTCCTCTACACTTCGAGTTACCTCTTGTTCTCCCTCTGCACAGGGGTCTTGGGCTCAGGTCCTCTATTCCTTGGCCTTTCATCTGAAATGGACAATTCCACAATACGATGTATATTATCCTCTAGTTCTTCTGTTAGTTTCCTCTCATTTTCTTTTTCTCTATTCGTTATTGGTGTTCTAAAATCTTGTTCATCAACCCCTTGTTTTACTTCTTCATGCCATTCATTTTCTTTTTCAAAAATCTGTTTTAATCTTTTTCTGCATTCTTCTTGTTCTTTTAGTTGTAATGATCTTCTCACTATTTTTTCTGGTATTGCTTTCCCCACTAGTACTTTATTCTTGTCCTTATTAAGTTGTATGGGCATTAATTATGCTTACCCTTTCTTAGTTGTACGGCGTGCAACAGCAATCAGCATCATGTTCCTCCTCCTCTTGTTTTAGACATTCTTCATACCTTCTAAGAATTTGTTGCCGTTGCACTTCCCTTTCTCTTTCTTCTCGAAGATCTTGGAAGGCTATCAGATTCCCTGCCAGAAGTCGAGGAATGTGGTTCAAAAGGTTATCCACTTTGCTATTGACACACAGGTTTTCTGAAATAACCTCCTCTGGAACCTCTCTGTGGATAGATTCATCTCGTATGTATTGTCTGACTGATAATAACCACAGTTTGACCAATTCCTGGGTTACTTCATCTTCTCTGCTTCTCAATTCATTCTCTTCTCTGTCACTTCCCTCACGTTCTTCCTAAATTTCTTGTACTATCTCTTCTACGTGCTTTTTGTCTTGTACTTCCTTGTTGGTGTCAATTGGTTGCCCCATTACGCTGCCATTTCCTCGATGCTAGTTACATCCGACGGCTTGTTCCTGACGATGTCACTTGCCTGATTTTCTCTAACGACTTAACTTGTCATCGACAGCCAACTTGTCATCCGATGGCCTCGGATGACTCAACTTGTCATCGACTTTGTCACCCTCGACCCGTTTTTGAACTGGCGACGGCTTTTTGAGCCATTTCATGTTGTAATAAGGGTTTTTGGGTCAATTTGCTCACTCGACCTACGTAGACCATGTTTTGGTCAAATTGATGTAATTATAAAAGGAAAACATGTGGTTTTGCTTGTGTTTGGAGAAAGCCAATGGCTAACTGATTTTCAAATCAGTTTTGCATGGTTGGAGGATGTAAACTGTTGTCTCAAGCCTTTTATAAGTGAGCAGTGTGATGTAACTGAGCATGCTGAAAAGAGGAGTGAATGAATGAAGAACTAGATTTTTAGGTGTTGAATATTGTTCTTTCTGAGTATTATTTGTGATTGTTACTGGAAGTATCCATGCAATAAAGTAGTTTCTATCTGATAGTATTTTGGTGTCTTGTAAAGTTATAAGTTTGTGGAATATTGTTAGTTTTGTAGAGACTGGTCTGAAATCCTGAAACTAGGGTTTGGTAAATAGATGGACTGTTATTCCTCTGTCCACTGAAAGCATTCCCATTCTCAGTGTGATGGAGGAATACAGTATGTATTTCATGTTTTCTGTTGTTCTAGTCCAAACACCCAGGAATCCATGGAGTTTAGCATAAGTCGACTAGTCATCTCTATGTGACTAGTCATAGAAGTGTTATAAAAAGTGCTATTGTGGAGTGACCAAGTTGTCAGGGCGATCAAGTGTTCATAGAGGGTGTCCGTACTATCGAGCCTTTATTTCTATGTATGTGTGTTTGGTGTCTGTGTAGTCATAGAGTAATTGAAGTACCATCGGTGTAAGTTTCATATTGTTTCGCCAAATATGCAATTTGTGTGTATATCGCTAATGTATGTTGAGAACATTTCATGTGTATATTGCAAATGTATGTGAGTATCGGTTTGTGTGTATCCTGCACTTGTAAGTCAGGATTGTATGTTACGAATGTGCATTGGATACATACATTTCATATGATACAAAGGATGACCGGCTAGAGTGGTAACATAAAATGCATGTTGGAAGTTCACCTTTCTGCGGATACAAGAAGTGACCGGCAGTAGCAGGGCAAGAATACTTTGGCCCACCAGAATAGCAAGTCAAGTCTTGCATATGCAATTTTGTTGTATCGGCATAACAGGGGGACATACAAAGGGTTCATCGTAGGATTAAGTCACACCGAAGATAGGTGGTCCCCACCTCATGCATACAGACATTGCAAATTGAGTTTGTATGTGGCGAGACATACAACGGGTGAGTGGAGATCGAGGATCCCACCAAATGCATATTAGTTATGCGTATTGAGTTTGCATATGGTTAAGCATACAATTTGTGACTGAGGATTGAGGGCTCCACCAATTGCATATTGACAATGTATATTGGGCTTGTATGTGTCAAAACATACAACTGGTGAATTAAGCGATGTATGTGAATAAAACATCTGTGTATCGATCTGAGTCTGCAAGCGGCTGCCGATAGGAGAGGTCTGTATGAATACAAAGCAGAGCTGGGTTGTCAGAGAGAGTGTAGAGGTTGGTGAAAGAAGTTGCTAGGTGGCTGACGGAAGTATGTCTAGCCGATAGAGTGGATCCCCAAGACATAGGCCATAGTTTGCTGATAGAAGGTTGTTACTTCCCCTATGCACTCTGCGTCATATTGGTATCAGAGCCAATATTTGAATTGGATCCATGTATGTCAGACAAGGAAGAAGAGATAGAAACTAAGGCTAGCACAATGCCTCTGAAGTCTATGAGCAAAGCAGCCATCCAGAAGATGGTAGAGGAGATGCTTGAAGAAAGGCTAAAAGAAGAGAGATCTAAAGGTAAGAATAAAGAGGATGGAAGTACTTCTAAGTTAGAAGATGAAGAAGAAGAGGCAAAAGAGAATCCTCAAGGAGAAGGTATGTCTACAGATCAAAAGGCATTCCTGAATGCACTCAAAAATACTCATGGAGATAGTGGCGATCCAAAGATGGATGTTCCTACATTCAATGGGAAACTAGATGGAGATGCTCTCATGGATTGGATTGAAGCCATAAGTAATTATTTTGATTTCAAGGAGTATAGTGACAGTAAGAAGGTCAAGTTTGCTAAGACCAGATTAACAGGTTCTGCATTGGTTTGGTGGAACTATACACAATGTGAAAGGGAGAAAGTTGGAAAGAATCCTATCACCAAATGGAGTAGAATGGTGGCCATACTAAGAGACAAGCTCATGCCATGTGATTATGAGTTACAGACTATTAGAAAGTTTAATCATCTTAGATAGAAGGATATGGATGTGGCTACATATACTAAAGAATTTCACAGATTGAGCATGAGAGCCAATCACAAGGAGGAGGAGAAAGAGATGGTGGCTAGATATCTCAATGGTTTGAGATATAACATACAAGATGAATTCAGTATGGTGGTTCCCAAAATAGTGGATGAATGTTTTCAATTAGCCTCTAGGGTAGAGGATAAGTTGAAAAGAAAGAATGATCAAAACACCAGAGGAAGAGGTGGTAGAAATAATAGAGGAAGAGACAGTTTTGGTAGAGGACAGTCAAGTAGAAATGAAAATTCAAGTCAACAAGAATCTCGTTCTGATGTAGAACATAGAGGTGGTTTCATAGTTTGGAGAAGACCAAATGGCAGAGGTAGAGGTGGTGGTGCAGGTAGAGGACCTAGAGTTTTCACTGGAAGATGCTATGGTTGCAATCAAGTAGGCCATACTGCAAGCAAATGCCCTGAGAAGGCATCTAGTTCCCATGATGGTGGGAGAAAGAATCAGTTGTTGAAAGATGATGATTGCTAGAGTGTGAATTCACTAATTAGTAGTGCTGCACCAATCCTGGAAGGAGAAAGCATGATGATCAAGAGAACCTTGATGAAGATGCCATTGAAGCAAGAACCCCCACAAAGGAAGACTCTCTTTAAAACCCAAGGTATAGCATATGGTAAGCTTTGTAAAATCATTGTTGATTCAAGTTCTACTGAGAATGTAGTGTCTACTGAGATGGTAGAGAAATGTAGGTTGAAAAGGCTGCCCCATGTTAGTCCTAATAAGATCTCTTGGTTGAATACAAATCAAAACTACATGGTAGAAGAACAAACTTGGGTAGAGTTTGAAATAGGTGATTATAAGGACAAGGTACTATGTGAGATTATTCCTATGGATGTTTGTCACCTTCTTCTTGGACTTCCATGGCAGTATGATGTGAAGGCACAACATGATGGTGAGAAGAACACATATCTCATCACCAAGAATGGAAGAAAGTTTAGGATGGATCCTTTGCCAGAGCAGATTGGAGAGAAGAGTAATGACACCAATGTCACGTTGGTTAGTGGCAAAGAGTTCTTATAGCTCATGAAGGAGGAGGATACCCAAGGATATGCCTTGATAATGAAGCCTGTAGATGTATCAAGTCAGCAAGACAAAAAGCAAAAGGAGGTTCCACCAGAAGTACAACAATTGTTGGATAAGTACCAAGATCTTGTGGTAGAGGATACTCCTAACTCCTTACCACCTATGAGAGGTATAAGTCATCAAATTGACTTGATCCCAGGTGCCACATTGCCCAATAAGGCTGCCTACAAATTGACACCATAGCAGAATGAAGAGGTGAGTAGACAAATTCAAGAACTCTTAGAGAAAGGATTGATTAGAAAGAGTCTTAGTCCATGTGCAGTCCCTAGTGTACTTGCTCCAAAGAAAGATGGAAAGTGGAGACTATGTATAGATTCAAGGGCTAGTAATAAGATCACAATAAGGTATAGATTCCCTATGCCAAAGATTGAGGATCTTTTAGACTATCTTGGTGGGCCATGTTATTATTCCAAGATTGATTTGAAATCTGGTTATCATCAGATCAGAATTAGGTAGGGAGATGAATGGAAGACTGCCTTCAAAACAAATGAAGGTCTCTATGAGTGGCTTGTCATGCCATTCAGCCTTAGCAATGCTCCAAGCACATTCATGCATTTGATGAATGAGGTACTTGTTGAATTCATTGGTAAATTTGTAATTGTTTATCTTAATGATATACTTGTTTTCAGCAGGACAAAGGAAGAACATCGGAAGCATCTTGGATAGGTGATGAAGAAGTTACATGAACACAAGTTGATAATCAACTTAGATAAGTGTGAGTTCATTAAAAATGAACTTGTGTATCTTGGTTTTGTGATTTCCAATGGTTGTTTGAAGATGGACCCTACAAAGGTTGAGGCTATTCTCAATTGGCCTACTCCTAAGACAGTGGGAGATGTTAGAAGTTTCCATGGCTTGGCAACTTTTTATAGGAAGTTCATTAGAGGATTTAGTCACATAAGTGCTCCTATTCTCAACACCATCAAGGGTGGAGTGAAGTGTAAATTTCAATGGACAAAGCAAGCTGATGATAGCTTTGAATTATTGAAGAAGAAAGTGGTTGAATTACCTACATTGGTGCTCCCTGATTTTGACAAAGTTATTGTTGTGGAATGTGATGCAAGTCAGCAAGCAATCAGTGTTGTTCTTAATCAGGATGGACATCTAGTGGCATTTTTTTTAGAGAAGTTGAATGAGGCTAAACAAAGGTGTTCTACCTATGACCTAGAGCTATATGCAATGGTGCAAGCTCTCAAAAAGTGGAGACACTATTTGCTGCCCAAAGAATTCATTGTTTTCACTTATAACCATGCTCTTAGCTTTCTAAATAGTCAGGAAAAGTTGAATCATAGGCATGTCAAGTGGACGGAAGAATTGTAGGCCTATACCTTAACTATTAAGCATAAAAAGGGTGTTGCCAATAAAGTGGTCGATGCTTTAAGTAGAAGGATACTGGTCATACAGGAAGTGTAGATGGAAAGCATGGGAATAGATTATTTGAAGGAGTTATACAAGGAGGATGTAGATTTCAAGGCTGCTTATGAAGTTTGTGCTAATTTAGCTAACACTTTTCATGGTGAATATTTAGATTTTGTGTTGTAGGAAGGTCTCTTATTCAAATGCAGTTTGCTATGTGTTCCTAAATGTTCAATGAGGGACAATATCATCAAAGAGAAGCACAATGGAACCTTAGGAGGACATTTCAGGTTGGACAAGACTTTAGAACAAGTCACTAGATCCTACTATTGGCCAAAAGTACAGTTAGATGTGAGGAGATTGTTGCAATTATGGGCCTAACCAGTGTTGTCATTGATGTCAACATACTCCTGTTGCATTAATGATAAGTTTTAGATGAGCCGTGAGCTGAGGATATTGAGAAAATTAGTCTCAATCAAGAACAGTGAAGAACAATGATGACTGTAAGACAAAAGTCGAAGATAGGATGATGATCAGAGGATGTGCATTAAAGGGTTTGTAGATATGTGTCTATAGGTGATCTAGTAGAGATTTCAGAGGTCTGCATGAAGATATGAAGAAGTTGTGGCCACTCAAGTAAAACCGGTTCTGGTAGGTGTTCAAAGGTGACAGTGTGTAACAAGAAAGGTCTGGTGAGATCTAGAAATGAAGTTTCCTGTTCTGCAAATTTAAGGGAGTGCTAAAGAAGTCTTTGTGGTGTATCAACTTTATTGGTGTGTAGTTTGAAGGTCCGTAAGCATCTATTCCTTTGTGACGGTTATGACATACTATGTTCTTGAGGTTTCGAATGAAGGAGAGAAGGATTTCAATAAGCAGAAGAAGTGTGGATGTTCTTGATGTTTTAGGAAAGCTTGTGGAGTTCTTTGGATCATGTCCAGTTCATGTTGATGGTCCGCATTAAAGTTAGAGCTCGCAATTGAAGATTAACTTCTATATGATGGTGTTCTTCTTGAGACAGGCTGACCAGATGAGTTATGCATCTGTCGGATGATCTTATGAATGTTTGCCAACTTAGATGATCATTCCTAATTTAATGCCTTGTATAAATAAGGGATTGCAAAGTCAGTTTGAACTCACCTTTTTGTGTGGAGATGAGGGTGTGGTAGCGAAGAGGAGAGTGAAAGGTAGAGCAGAAGTATTGAGCTTAATGGAATTGATTCAAGCATGGTGAAGATGCTATTCTCTAGTTCATGTATGTGATACTTACTTCTTTGTAGACAGTGTGTCTCTTGTAGGAAATGAGCCTCTTGTGAGCAGTGTGCTCAGGCAGTGAGTCCTAATTGGCATGTACCATTTTGTTCTTTCTATTCTTCTAATAGAGAATACAATCTTGGTTTAATCACCATGTGGTTTTTCCCTTAACTGGGTTTTCCACATCAAAATCTTGGTGTCTTATGTGTTGATATGTTTTTGCTCTTGATTTGAATGCTTTATGTTTCATGTTTAATATACTGCTAATCACTAAGAGGATTTAATTGTGTAAATTAGAGAAAGTTTTACACATTTGATTCACCCCCCCACTTAGTTGTGTGCCCTAAGTCTAACAATTGGTATCAGAGCTAAGTTCCTCTAAAAGGAGCTTAACTGCTTGAGGAGATCCAAGATGTCATCTTACAAGAAGGATAGTCTGAAGTTTGATGGAACCAACTTTGCTCTTTGGAAAGGTCGCATGAAATGTCACTTGTAGTGTATGGGAATGGCGTACTGGTCTATGGTTATAAAACCATATGTACCTCCACAGGGTGGTCTGATAACCCTAAATGAAATCACAGATGCTGAAAACAATCTGTGGACCAAAGAGGCTCTTCTAAGTGCATTATCTGACTCAGAGCTCTCAAATGTTATTGACCTACCAACTGCCTTTGAGATTTGGAATAAACTAGAACTTTTACATGAAGGAGACCAGTATGTTAAATGTGCAAGGTTACAAAGTCTAAAAGGGAAGTTTGAAAAAATGAAGATGAGAGATGATGAAAATATTACTACTTTTATGCCAAGAGTGAATGAGCTGGTTTGTGGAATTAGAAATGCTGGTGGAGTCTTGGATGAAAATGAGATTGTTGGTAAAATTCTCAGATCCCCTCCTGCTTCTTACAAAATCAAGGCTATTGCCATTGAAGAATTCAAAGCCCATACAACTATCACAAGAGATCAATTGGCTAGGAAATTAGTTGCATTTGAAATAACAGAGTTTGGAGAAAACCCCCCCGAGACTAAATCTACATTCAAAGCCAGTGCCTCTGTTAAAGGTAAACAAAGGTTTGATCTGGGAGAGAATTCTTCAAGGAAATTGTCATGGTATGAAAAAGCAAGAAAAGATCTGGAAGAAGAAGTAGAAACTGCTCAACTTGAAGCCTTTATTGCAAAGAGGCTACCAAGAGGATTCAGTAAGTACGAAGGAAAATTACCTTTTAAGTGTTTTAACTGCAATAAGATTGGTCATTTTGCCTCAAGGTGTCCAGAAAGATTTTCAAGGCAAAATCCTAACAAGCCAAGGTTCCAAAAGAACTGTTACTATGTACATGAAGATGATGATAATGAAGGAGTAACAGATGATGAATCAGAGATAGGAAACAAATCTAAAAATGAATGGGTGTTCATTGCCATCAAGGAAGAAGATCCAATGTCCTCTGTATTTGTCAATCTTAAGACTGTGGAAAGAGCTCTGGATGCCCAAATTGAAGAGAAAATGATTGGGTCATTGACAGTGGATGCTCTCACCATATGATAGGTGACAAAAATAAGTTTGTAGATTTGGAAAGGTATGAAGGAGGAGTGGTAAAGTTTGGTGACAATTCTGCTGGTAGAATCAGAGGAAGAGGAACTATTTCTTTTGATGGAAGAAACAAAAGTGGTAATGTACTATATGTTGAAGGTTTGAAGCACAATCTTCTCAGTGTTGGATAGTTGGTGGACAAAGGCTATGATCTCTGATTCAAGGATGGAAAATGCAAAATCTTTGAAAGTTCCCAAACAAAGATTGCATCCGGTACTCAAACTAAAGGTAATATTTTCCACTTGGTTGGTACTGGTAAAAGATGCTTATTTGTTCAAATTGATTAGAGTTGGTTATGGCATAGAAGGATGTGTCATGTGAATTTTGATAATATCATCAAGATAAGCACTACTCAGGCTATAAGAGATCTTCCAAAATTGGTGAAACCTACTAATAGCTTTTGTAAGGAATGTCAGTTGGGTAAGCTAAGCAGAGTCACATTCAAAAGCAAGGAACTATCTTCTATCAGATTATTGGACGTAGTTCACACTGATCTTTGTGGTCCGACAAGAACCAGGAGTATTCAAGGTGATAGATACTTCATGTTGCTAATTGATGACTATTCCCAGATGATGTGGGTAACCTTTCTAAAGGAGAAATCAAAAGCTCTTGAGAAATTCAAAATATTCAAGGCTATGGTAGAGAATGAAATAGGATTAAAGTTGAAATGTCTGAGGTCTGATAGAGATGGAGAATTCACATCCGGTGAGTTCATAGAGTTCTGTGAGAAACATGGAATCAATAGATAGTTGTCTGCTCCTAGGACTCCATAGCAGAATGGAGTAGTGGAGAGAAAGAACCGGACCATCTAGGAAGCATCTAGGACCGTGATGATGGAAGCAAATCTTCCTCAGATCTATTGGAGAGAAGCTGTCAGCACTGCAGTCTATACTCTCAATCAAGTTCAAATTAGAAGCAATACTAGTAAGACCCCTTATGAACTTTGGTTTGGCATTACTCCTACTGTAAGATATTTCAGAGTCTTTCGTAGAAAATGTTACATCAAAAGAGATGAAGATCTAGGCAAGTTTGATGCTAGAAGTGATGAAGGAATATTCTTGGGTTACTCTACCCAAAGCAAAGCATACCAGTGTTATAACAAGAGACTAAGAAAGATGATAGAAAGTACAAATGTGAAGGTTGATGAGGGAATAGAGAAACCTTCAAGGTTTTATGAATATGATGAAGATGATCAAAATGGTGTTCTGGTTTAAGGAGTTCAATCCTCCTCTGAAAGTCAGATTCAAACTGATCCGATAAATCAAGAAGAAGAGATAGGTCTAAATGAGCCTGATCAAGAAGCAGAAGTGCAAGAAACTCCCAAAGTTCCAAGGTATGTAAGACTGAACCACTCTGAAGATTAGATCATAGGTGACAAAAGCAAAGGTGTGCAAACTAGAAGAAAAATTGCTCAAAATTCAGATGACTATTGTTTGATTTCAAAGATTGAATCTAAGATAATAAATGAAGCCTGTAATGATGAAAACTGGACCAAAGCAATGGAGGAAGAGTTGATGCAAATTGAGAAAAATCACACTTGGGATCTTGTTCCCAGACCTAGAAACAAGAATGTGATTGGAACCAAATGGGTCTTTCGGAACAAACTAAATGAAGTTGGTGAAGTAATCAGAAATAAAGCCAGATTGGTCTGCAAGGGCTACTCTCAAATAGAAGGAATTGATTTTGAAGAAACTTTTTCTCCGGTGGCAAGAATTGAAGCAGTCAGATTATTTCTTGCCTTTGTTGCCTTCAAGGATTTCAATGTATATCAGATGGATGTCAAGTCCGCCTTTCTAAAAGGTGACTTGGAAGAAGAAGTGTATATAGAGCACCCCAATGGATTTCAGTTGTCTGATCATGGTGATATGGTCTGCAAGTTGAAGAAGGCACTGTATGGATTAAAGCAAGCCCCAAGAGCCTGGTATGAAAGATTGGATAAGCATCTTTTGAAGATTGATTTCAATAAAGGTACTGCAGATAGTAACTTATATTTCAAAATTGATCATGAAAACATCTTGATTGTTGAAGTATTTGTTGATTATATCATCTTTGGAGGAAGAGATAGTATGTGTAAAGCTTTTGCAAATCAAATGAAAAGTGAGTTTGAGATGTCTATGCTTGGTGAAATGAATTTCTTCTTGGGTCTGCAAATTACTCAAACAAAGAAAGGAATCTTCATTTCTTAGACCAAATATGTGAAAGAATTGTTGAAAAAATTTGGGATGGAAGATTCAATGCCAATGAATACTCCCATGGCAATCAGATGTAAGTTGAGCAAAGATGATGACTCTCCTAAGGTAGACCAGACAACGTACAGATCAATGATTGGAGGATTGTTGTATCTCACTCAAAGTAGAACAGATATTATGCAAGTTGTTGGTCTTGTTGCTAGATTCCAAGTTGATCCTAGAGAATCCCATGTCATGGCAATCAAGAGGATTTTTAGATATCTAAAAGGGATGGTTGAGTATGGTCTGTGGTATCCTAGAGATCATGATTTCTCTCTTCATGCATATACAGATGCTGATTGGGCAGGAGATGTGGATGACCGGAAGAGTACCAGTGGTGGAGCATTCTTTTTGGGGAAAAGATTAGTTTCTTGGCTAAGCAAGAAACAAGAGGCAATATCTCTATCTACAACTGAAGCAGAATATATTGCAGTAGTAGGTAGTTGCACTCAAGTTTTGTGGATGAAGCAGATGCTAAGAGATATCAAAGTAGAGTATGAGGAACCTATCACAATCTTCTATGATAATTCAAGTGCTATAAGTATATCTAAGAATCTGGTGTTGCATTCAAAGACTAAGCGTATATCTATCAAGTTTCACTTTCTGAGAGAGTAAGTGAACAAGAATGAAGTCAAATTGGAGTTTGTGTCATCCAAGGATTAGATTGCAGATATCTTTACTAAACCTCTACCTAAGGACTCTTTTGAGTATCTTAGGGAGAAGTTAGGGGTTATTGCCCCTCCGGTGATGAACTAAGGTGCACTAATGTGCATCAGTCTGGTGGGTATCATAGTCACATCTTGTGATCCGGATTGATGTTAGGGAGCTGCTACTCAGGGAGAGCAGCAGGTATGATTTTAAAGTGGTGAAATTGCAAGTATATTCCCTTTGCCATTGATGTCAAAGGGGGAGAGAAGACATGTGAAAAACAAGTGGTTGCTGATCAAAGGGGGAGCAGTAAAGGGAGAGAAGACATGTGAATGGTTGTTGTTGATAGGGGGATTTGTGATAGTAAGGAGAAGTTCTTGTCTTGATGGTTTTGTGAAAAACAGTTGGTTGTTGATCAAAGGGGGAGCAGTAAATGGAGAGAAAACATGTGAATGGTTGTTGTTGATAGGGGGAGTTGTGACAATAAGGAGAAGTTCTTGTCTTGATGGTTTTTCACATCATATGTTGCCATCAATGACAAAGGTGGAGATTGTTGCAAGTATGGGCCTAACCAATGTTGTCATTGATGTCAACATACTCATGTTGTATTAATGATAAGGTTTGGATGAGCTGTGAGCTGAGGATATTGAGAAAATTAGTCTCAATTAGGAACAATGAAGAACAGTGATGACTGTAAGACAAAAGTCCAAGATAGGATGATGATCAAAGGATACAGATTAAAGGGTTTGTAGATATGTGTATGTAGGTGATCCAGTAGAGATTTCAGAGGTCTGCATGAAGATATGAAGAAGTTGTGGCCACTCAAGTAAAACTAGTTCCGGTAGGTGTTCAAAGGTGAGTGTGTAACAAGAAAGGTCCGATGAGATCCGGAAATGAAGTTTCCTATTCTGTGGATTTAAGGGAGTACTAAGGAAGTCTTTGTGGTGTATCAACTCTATTGGTGTGTAGTTTGAAGGTCCGCAAGCATCTATTCCTTTGTGATAGTTATGACAGACTGTGTTCTTGAGGTTTCAGATGAAGGAGAGAAGGATTTTAGTAAGCAGAAGAAGTGTTGATGTTCTTGATGTTTCATGCAAGCTTGTGGAGGTCTTTGGATCATGTCCAGTTCATGTTGATGGTCCGCATTGAAGTTAGAGCTCGCAATTGAAGATTAACTTTTGTATGATGGTGTTCTTCTTGAGACAGGCCGACCGAATGAGTTATGCATCTGTCGAATGATCTTATGAATGTTTGCCAACTTAGATGATCATTCCTAAGTTGATGCCTTGTATAAATAAGGGATTACGAAGTTAGTTTGAACTCACCTTTTTGTGTGGAGATGAGGGTGTGGTAGCGAAGAGGAGAGCGAAAGGCAGAGCAGAAGTATTGAGCTTAATGGAACTGATTCAAGCATGGTGAAGATGCTATTCTCTAGTTCATGTATGTGATACTTACTTCTTTGTAGACAGTGTGTCTCTTGTAGGCAGTGAGCCTCTTGTAAGCAGTGTGCTCGGATAGTGAGTCATAATTGGCATGTACCATTTTGTTCTTTCTATTCTTCTAACAGATAATACAATCTTGGGTTAATCACCCTATGGTTTTTCCCTTAACTAGGTTTTCCATGTCAAAATCTTGGTGTCTTATGTGTTGATATGTTTCTACTCTTGATTTGAATGCTTTATGTTTCATGTTTAATATACTACTAATCACTAAGAGGATTTAAGTGTGTAAATTGGAGAAAGTTTTACACAACTGATTCACCCCCCCTCTCAGTTGTGTACGCTAAGTCTAACAGAGATATGTTGCAAGTTGTACCATATGTCAGAAGGCCAAAGGTATGTCTTCTAATGCTGGTTTATACCAACCACTCCCTATTCCCAATAGGCCTTGGAAAAGCATTAGTATGGATTTTGTACTTGGTCTTCCTAAAACAACAAGGGGTGTGGATAGTGTTCTTGTCATTATGGACAGATTCAGTAAGATGGCTCATTTTGTGCCATGCAAATGCACAAATGATGCATCTCATATTGCTAGTCTCTTTTTTAGAGAAGTGGTTAGAATCCATGGTTTGCCCCTTTCAATTGTCACTGATAGAGACTCCAAGTTTGTTGGTCATTTTTGGAGAACCTTATGGAGAAAATTGGGCACACAATTGTCTTTCTCTTTAGCCTACCATCCCCAAATTGATGGTCAGACTGAGGTTGTTAATGTTGCAAGTATAGAGTTAACCAATGTTGTCATTGATGTCAACATACTCATATTGCATTGACAAGAAGGATTGGATGAGCTGTGTGCTGAGGATATTGAGAAAATTAGTCTCAATCAGGAACAGTGAAGAACAGTGATAAGAAGAAGGCAAAAGTACTCAATAGGTTGAATATCAGAGGATGCGGATTAAAGGGTTTGTAGGTATGAGTCTTGAGATGTTCCAGCTAAGATTTCAGAAGTCCGCATGAAGTCATGAAGAAGTTGTGATCGATCAAGTAGAACCAATTCCAGGAGATGCTCCGGAGTGACAGAGTGGTGCAAAAAGGTCTAGTGAGATCCAGAAGTGCATTGTCCTATTCTATGGATTGGACAGAGTGTTTGGAATGTCCTTGTGATGTGTCATCTCAATTTGCTCATGGTTTGGAGGTCTGGAAGCACCTCTTGCAGTATGACGGTGGCGGTAGACTGTGTTCCTGAAGTTTCGTATGAGGAAGAGAAGAGATTCCAGTGAGTAGAGAAAGTGCGGATGTGCCTGGTCATTCAGACAATCTAGTGAAGGTTCTTTTATCATGTTGAGGTTGTGTTGTTGGTCTACATTGGTGGTCGAGCCTGGAATTGAAGATATTCTTCCAGATGAAGTTCTTGTTCAGACTAGCCAACCAGATGAGTTGTTCATCTTGCAAATGTTCTTATGGTGGCCAACCGGATGTGTTATTCATCTTGCGAATGTTCTTATGGTTGATTGCTGACTTAGATGATTGTTCCTAAGTCGATGTCTTGTATAAATAAAGGTTTGTGAATTCATTTCAAAGTGTGTGTGGAGTGGATGAGTGTGGTATAGCGGAAGAACAAAAAGCAGAGCAGGTGTGACTCAGGCTTAAATGGAACTGATCCAGACATGGTGAAGATGTCATTCTCCAGTTCAAGTTTGTGATACTTATGATCTTGTAGACAGTGTGTCTCTTTGTAGGCAGTGTGCCTTCTTGTGAGCAGTGTGCTCAGGTAGTGAGCCCTAATTGGCATGTGCCATTCATTTTTCTTATTCTTCTAACAGAGAATAATCCTTGGGTTAATCACCCCATGGTTTTTCCCTTAACCGGGTTTTCCACGTCAAAAATCTTGGTGTCAAATGTGTTGATGTTTATCTGCTTCGGTGTTTATACTTTGTGCTTTCATGAATGATTAATTGATATGCTGTTAACTAACAAAAAGAATCAGGTGTTTGAAGTAGAAGCAAAGTTTTTGTACAACTGATTCACCCCCCCTCTCATTTGTGTGCCCTAGATCTAATAGTTAATAGGTCCTTAGGAAACCTTCTTAGATGCCTTACCAAACAGCATGGGTTGACATGGGACTTGGTGATTAGTCAAGCTGAATATGCTTACAATGATTTGAGGAATAGAAGTACTAGGAAGAGTCCATTTGAAATTGTTTATGGTTTCCATCCAAGAGGACCACTTGAACTCAAAGATCTACAAGGTTGGGATAAGAGAAGTACTCTAGGAGAAGATTTTGCTGCTACCATGAAAGCAGTCCATGATCAGGTCAAAGTTTAGTTGGAGAAAATAGTCTCCAAGTACAAGGATAGGATAGATCTTAAAAGAAGTGATGTATAGTTCAAGGTGGGAGATTTGGTGATGGCCTATCTCAGGAAGGAAAGGTTTCCTAAAGGATAGCCAACCAAGCTTCTGATGAAGAAAATAGGATCGTGCAAGGTAGTGCATAAGTTTGGACTGGATGCTTATGAGATAGAATTACCATCTAGTCTCAGTATTTCTCTCATATTTAATATTTCAGACCTATTTCCATACATACCTCCATTGAATGCTGAAGATGATTAAGATGCTGTGATTAAGGATGAAGACTGGATCAGAGATCTACCTCCAAGTAAGCCTTTACAGTTGGAATGCATTTTAGATTCCAAAGTTGTCAAAAAGACAAGGAAGGGTGTGTACAAGGACTACTTGGTCAAGTGGTAGGATCTTGCTAATTCAGAGGCTACATGGATGAGTGAGGCACACATTCTAAAGCATGGGAAGACACTCCAATAGTTAGCAACTCAAGGAACTTGAGTTTTTCCTGCAGGGAGAGTATGGTGCAGGAGCACCTTCTCTGTGGTGCAGGAGTCATGTTTTTACTTTGTTTTTCAATAAGGCTTTTGAGCCATTTCATGTTGTAATAAGGGTTTTTGGGTCAATTTGGTCACTAGACCTACGTAGACCATGTTTTGGTCAAATTGATGTCATTATACAAGGAAAACATGTGGTTTTTCTTGTGTTAGGAGAAAGCCAATGGCTAACTGATTTTCAAATCATCTTTGCACGGTTGAGGATGTAAACTCCTGTCTCAAGCCTTTTATAGGTGAGTAGTGTGATGTAACTGAGCATGCTGAAAAGAGGAGTGAATGAACGAAGAACTAGATTTTTAGGTGTTGAATATTGTTCTTTTTGAGTATTCTCTGTGATTGTTACTATAAGTATCCATGCAATAAAGTAGTTTCTGTCTGATAGTATTATGGTGTCTTGTAAAGTTATAAGTTTGTGGAATATTGTTAGTTTTGCAGAGACTGGTCTGAAATCCTGAAACTAGGGTTTGGTAAATAGATGGACTGTTATTCCTCTATCCACTGAAAGCATTCCCATTCTCAGTGTGATGGAGGAATACAGTATATATTTCATGTTTTCTGTTGTTCTGGTTCAAACACCCAGGAATCCATGGAGTTCGACATAAGTCAACTAGGCATCTCTATGTGACTAGTCGTAGAAGTGTTATAAAAAGTGCTACTGCGGAGTGACCAAGTTGTCAGGGAGATCAAGTGTTCACAGAGGGTGTCCATACTATCGAGCCTTTGTTTCTGTGTATGTGGGTTCGGTGTCTGTGTAGTCACAGAGTAATTGAAGTACCATCGGTGTAAGTTTCATATTGTTTCGTCAAATATGTAATTCGTGTGTATATTGCTAATGTATGTTGAGAACATTTCATGTGTATATTGCAAATGTATGTGAGTATCGGTTTGTGTGTATCCTGCACTTGTAAGTTAGGATTGTATGTTGTGAATGTACATTGGATACATACATTTCATATGATACAAAGGATGACCGGCTGGAGTGGTAACATAGAATGCATGTTGGAAGTTCACCTTTCTACAGATACAAGAAGTGACTGATAGTAGCAAGGCAAGGATACTTTGGCCCATCGGAATAGAAAGTCAAGTCTTGCATATGTAATTTGGTTGTATCAGCATAACGGGGGGACATACAAAGGGTTCACCGTAGGGTTAAGTCACACCAAAGATAGGTGGTCCCCACCTCATGCATATCAACATTGCACATTGAGTTTGTATGTGGCGAGACATACAATAGGTGAGTGGAGATTGAGGGTCCCACTAAATGCATATTGGTTATGCATATTGAGTTTGCATATGGTTAAGCATATAATTTGTGACCAAGGATTAAGGGCCCCACCAATTGCATATTGACAATGTATATTGGGCTCGTATGTGTCGAAACATACAACTGGTGAATAAAGAGATGTATGTGAATAAAACATCGGTGTATCGATCTGAGTCTACAAGTGGCTGTCGATAAGAGAGGTCAATCTGAATACAAAGCAGAGCTGGGTTGTCAAAGAGAGTGTAGAGGTCGATGAAAGAAGTTGCCAGGTGGCTGACGGAAGTATGTCTGGCCGATAGAGTGGATCCCCAAGACATAGGCCACAGTTTACTGATAGAAGGTTGTTACTTCCCCTGTGCACTCTGCATCACCAACCAATGTTCATTAGCAACAATATTACAAGAAGAAAGTAAAAACTCATCACCTGTAATCAAGGACTTTTCTATAGAGGAATCCCACTATTTCTTCTTATTTCTACATTCCTTCTTAACATGCCTTTTTTTGTAGTTCCAACACTTAAGACTCTACTCTATTCCAGGAACTTCTTAGATCTGCCTTTAGATTTGTCCTTAGGCACCTTTTGATTCCCTTTTGATCCTCTTTCCTTAGACCTTCTCCTGACATTAAGAGCATCCACCGAGATATCCATAGCCTTGTTTCTCATTTCTTGTGACAATAGAGTTACAACAAGAGTATCTATCATTGGAACTTCAAGATCAACAATGATAGCAAGAATGAAATTCTCCCAAGGCTTAGGTAAAGAACAAAGAAGCATAATGCATTGTCTTCTTCCTCAACCTTAACATCTATAGAGGGACTCACAATCAAATTAAATAAATTTAAATGCTCTACAATAGATTCAACTTCCTTAATTTTTAGAGAAAATAACTTTTTCTTTAAATATAGTTTGTTTACTAGACTTTTGGCTTGATAGATTTCACCCAACCGTTTCCATAAAGCATATGCGATCTTTTCTTCAGCAACATTTAGTAGAACAAAATTGCAAGACACGACCAGATTGTAACCCGTGTCTTTTTGTCCATCTTGTCCCACTCATCTTGAATGATAGTATCAGGTTTCTTCTCTTTTGTCACAACCAACCATTGATCTCTTTCTTCAAGTAAATCCTCCATTTTTAGCTTCCAAAACTCATAACCCATTCCATTAAATTTTTTGATGTCCAATCGAGATGCGGATGCAACTATGGTTTCTACACAAAATATGCAAAAAAAATCAACCAAAACTCCCACTATAGCTCAAAAAATCCTCACACTTCCACCCAAGACACAGAACTAGCAAGGCTCTGATACCAAAAGTTAGAAATGAAGGTAACCAACTATCAATGACAATCTAATTATAACTATAATATAGATGTTTAATTATGTAGAACCAAAATGGAGATAGTATGAAATCAACACAAAGAAATAACATTTAATAGAAGATCAAACACATAACACAATGTTTACATGGAGAAACCCTTTCAGGAAAAACTCCACACAAAAAGAGATGCACTAGTCTGTATTAACTTCAATAGAGTTTACAATACAACACTATCAATCTTCTCTTCAGTATTCAATCCAGTAGCACCTATTTTCAGTCTCAACTTTCTACTCTCCTCTTCACTTGATTATAATACAATATCCTCATAAAGGGATTGCCTTCTAGGGCAAGAAAAGCCAACATAACCTCTACCATTAGATCCATGACCTAATGATGAATAGTCCAGATTTACGATGAACAAGCATATTTTGATTGTGAGATGAACAATCCATCATGTAATCTACAAACTTGTAATCCAAGAAAATAGTTTACTTCACCCAAATCACTCATATGAAATATTTGCTTAAGATCTGATTTTAAATCATTTATTAGCCCAATATTTGGTCCAGCAATAAGTAAATCATCTACATAAATTACAACAAAAATGATCTCATCTTGAACTTTCTTCACATAAATATTTAGATCTGACTTACATCTTTTAAATCTATGACGCTAAAAATACCTATCAATCTTCTCATTCCATGCTCATGGTTCTTGTTTAAGACCATAAAGTGACCTTTTTAATCTGTAAACAAGATTAGGATGTTGTTGATCTACAAAACCTGGTGGTTGATCCATATATATTTATTCATATAAATCTCCATTTAAGAAAGCATTTTTAACATCCATTTGATGGATATGCCACCCAAGACTTGCAGCCAAAGAAAGAATAATTCTAACCATGTTCATTTTAATGACATGAGCAAATATTTCTTCATAATCAACACCCTCTTTTTGATTGAACCCCTTAGCAACCAATCTAGCTTTGAATTTTTCTATAGCACCGTCTGATTTAAATTTTATTTTGTAAACCCATTTTCAACCAATAACATTCTTACCTTTGGGCTAGGGCACAAGTTCTCAAGTTTCATTCTCTAACAATGCATCATATTCCTCTTTCATGGCTTGCTCCCATTCTTTCTTTCCTCTAGCTTGCTCATATGAGATGGGGTCATTTACTTGTAATACTTTGGCCATGAGAGCACTACCATTCCATCCTTGGATCTTTGAGCCTTGTCTATATATTTCTTCAACACTCCTTGTCTTTTGTCTAGCTGAAATGTCATTTTTTTCATCATCACTACTTGCGGAAAATGGTTGATTACAAGCATTAGTAGTTTCATTTTCAATAGTATTATCATCATTTATAGTGGTGCACACCCCATCCTCATCAATATCGGCTCCATTTCTTTCTAAAATATCAAAAAAATGAGAAGCATTTGTTGTTTTAGACTGAGAGGAAGTGGCTGTAAGTTGTGAATACTCATCAAACTTTACATCTCTACTAACAAAGACCTTTTTTGTTGTCAAATCATATAATCTATAAGCCTTTGATTCTTCACTATAACCCACAAACAAACATTGATGACTCTTTGGTTCTAACTTTTCCCTCTTTTCATCAGGAATGTGTGCCCAAGCAATACACCCAAATACTTTAAAATACCCAATGTGAGGCTTTCTACCACTCCATGCTTTTTCAGGGGTGATATTTGTGAGGGCTTTAGTGGGGATTCTATTCACAATATATGCAGCACAAGAAATAGCCAAACCCCAAAATTTGTTATGCAAACTTTTAAAATGCAACATACAAAGAGCCATTTCTAAAAGAGTTCTATTCATTTGTTCAGCAACCCCATTTTGTTGAGGAGTATAAGGAACTGTTATTTGCACCTTAATACCACAATTTTCACAAAATGACTCAAATGCATAATTGCAACATTCACCCCCATTATCCGTCCTTAAACATTTAATTCTTTTTCCACTTTGATTTTCAACTAATGCCTTAAACTTTTGAAAAACTTCAAATACTTCATTTTTCCTTTCCAAAAAGTAAACCCATACTCTCCTACTGTAATCATCAATAAAAGTGAGAAGGTACCTGGCACCTGAAAGTGAAGGATACCCTGGTTCACATAGATCACTATGAATGAGTTGCAACAGATAATTAGTTCTCCATGCTTTGCCTGAATCAAAAGGATCTTGATGATGTTTTCCTAACACACATCCTTCACACACACCTTTAGAAGATGAAATTTTTGTTAATCCTCTAACCATATCCATTCTAACCATGTCTTGTAATTGTCTATAATTTATATGTCCAAGTCTAGCATGCCAAAGTTTTGACATATCATTAGTCTGAAGCAATAAAAGCATCAGAGAGTGTGTATTCATTATCAACAAACCCCACAAATTTAAATAGACTCTCTTTATGATCAACTCTACCAATAGCAATTATATTGCTAGGGTCTTTTCTATCTCTAAAAATAACTTGATCAGCAGTGACAACAAACTCGTATCCAGCTTGGGCAATTTTATATACTGAAATAAGATTCACCCCTAAGCCTTCAACCAGCAAAACATTTTTCAAAGACCCATTTGTTATATTAATAGTCCTTATTCCTAAAATTGGAAGTCTCATTTTATTACCAATAGTAATTTCTTGATCTGAATTCTTCCCTTTATAAAAATCAATAAACAAAGATCTATCCTCAGTCATGTGATATGATGCCCCTAAATCTAAAACCCATTCTTTATTAGAATCTGAAGCAAAGTATCCCCCCTTAACACTACTTTTAGGTCTAGCAATTACCTCCTTATTTGATTTCTCTTGCCTTTTTAGAGAGATGGCTACGAAGCTATGCATATCCTTCTTGCCATCCTTGATCCTTTCTTGTTTGGGCTTGTATTGCTGCCTTTCATTGTCCCTCTTCTTCGAACAAAATTTATCCATGTGATTCTCACCTCCACAATACCTATAAATAATGGGTTTTTTCCAACTTTCTTTTCCACACCATCATTTCTAGAAAAATGGTTAGAACCATCATTATTTTAAAATTTATAATTTCCTTTCCAATTCTTCTTTCCATCATATCTAGAAAACTTACTCTTAGCTGCATATGCATGATTCTTCTTAATGTATCCTTCTTTAATAAGCTGAACCACTTCATCTAAAACAGATTTACAAAATTGATCAAAAGTTTTCTGGGGGTATTGGGATTTAGTTGAAGAACCCTTTTCCTTGATTCCTTAAATACCTTGTATGGCTGGGGAAGCTTACTTTCAACCATTGCAATCAACTAAAAATCTTTTTTTGCATATTCAACACCTAGTTTCTTTAGTTGAGCATTTAAAAAGGTAACTTCATTGAAGTAATCAGTCATTTTTTCAAAATCAGATGGATCTAAATTCACCAATTTTTCTTCTATACTAAACATGCTAGCAATATCTGCATCTTTATAATCTTTTTCTAAAGTTTCCCATAGCTCTATTAGATTATCAATATCAACAAATATTCTATTGAGATTGGGCCTTAAAGCTTTACAAATAATACCTCTAGCTTGTTCCAACTTGCATTTCCATAGATCCTTTTCTTTTTCACTTTGGGGTTCTCCAATTTCCTTGTTCACTATCCTCCATAAGGCCTTTTCTCTCAAAGGATTCTTGACTGTAATCTTCCAATTTGCAAAACCACTTCCATCAAATATTGGCAACACTTCATTTGTAGAGCCCATGTTAGCAAAAAAAAAATAGTCTTCAAACAAATATCACTCCAGCAATATAACAACCCTGCAAACAAATATCACTTCCAGCAATCTATCTGCCCTGCAGTTGAACCTCTAGCTGAACTTGGAAAAAAAATCTAGTTGAACCTAAAAAAATCTAGCTGAACCTTGCTCTGATACCATGTAAGAACAAGCCCAATAAACAACAAAAACATAACATCAAATAAAAAAGGGCAAAACAAAGTTAATAAACTCAGAAAATATAATATTTATCTAACTTGAATTATATTTCATTCAAAAAATGTCGTGTACAACATCTTTGTACAATCATATATATAATTACAAAAACTTTGAAGCCTGGAAGCTTCCATCTTTCTAGATAATTCTATATTTTAATTCTAAAAAGATGGAATGTTCTATTTCTAGATTGCATTATAGATTTTTCTAGTTTTATGGAAAACTCTAGAAAAGGCCTAACTTTCTATTGTGGAAAATTCTAGAAAACACTTGCTTTTTCCTAGACAATCTTACTTTCCTTAACAAATACCATATCTACTCTTGCAGAATAGAGCATTTACTCCATGGCTATTCTCATATCTTCCCCATCTCCCCTATGAGCAGTGTTGGTGTTGTACCAGGGTGTATGCACCAGTGTTATGAGCCATGGTGTTCTTTTTCTATCCACCCTTCCAAGGTCTGCCTTATAACATAAAAATAAAACCATAAGTCTTTTTATTCAATCTAATATTGTAGCCCTTTTGAGTAGGCAATAGCTACATGGGTATGAGAATTTGGGCTTAGCAGACTTGCAACCATTTGTATTGATCCAAACTTGGCTCGAAGTCTACATAGGAGCCCAACATTATTACATGCACTCCTGCAACTTCAAATGAGTAGAACAAATTCAAACTCGAGCCGCTTTGTTTGAATGGCATTCTCCATCTGGCATTGTATGCTCTAAATGAATCACTTATTATTATTGGAATGCACTCTTTCTCATGATTTCCTTGGGTAACCACCCATAGCCTGCTACTTGCTAGAGGCTCTACCAACTCACCAATTGAGTCCCACATAGGCTGGTATGTATCTGCATAAGAAAGGTCTTCAGGCAAAAGGAAGACATCATACTCCATATTTTGAATGTGTGCTAATGTGGATTTTGTCTGATCTATTTGTCTTGGATCACCTGCAAATCCAATCAAACCTAACTTCTCAAGGCACTTAGTAAAATAACGAAGGCTACATGTTCAAACTTGATTTGAATGATAAAACAATGGAATAAATTGTGCATAGCTTTATTGTTTGTGTTTTGAGCAGGGTAAGTGCAAAAAGATGGGGGGCCAAAAAGTGGCCAAATTATTTTCAAAAAAAAAAAAAAAAAAGCGAGCGCGTTATAACACGTTCACGTTATGGCTTGGTAATGACGAGCCTAAGGCTCGTCAAAACCAAGCCATAATGCACTTGCGTTATGGCTTGGTAATGACAAGCCTAAGGCTCGTCAAAACCAAGCCATAACACACTTGTGTTATGGCTTGGTAATGACAAGCCTAAGGTTCGTCAAAACCAAGCCATAATGCACTCGCGTTATAACGCGAGCACATTTTGACTTGCTATAAATAAATAAAAAGTTTCTATCTCATTTCATTTCCTTCTTCTCCTCTATGCCCGCGGCCTGCAAACCCTAGAAAGCGCGCTCGCATTTTGCAAAACTTAATTCAACACAAAAACCTTATCAATTCATCGCCAAAATGCTGCCACGACGTCGAGCATGCCAAAGGAGTGAGTTATATTTATTTTTTTGTTTGAATTTGTTTCTAAATAGGTAGGTTTGAGTTGATTTTTTGTAAGATACCCAACTAGTTCCACGAAAATCTTTCCTTACTTAAACAATTTTAATTGCTATCAATTCATCAAATACTTCAACAACATAAAGATATACATCAAAGATAACTACTTGAATGAATCAACCTTAGATTTGGGTACTTGTCTAGTTATTTGATTCAATCAACTTGCAATGTCTTATTACATGGATAATGCTTTCAATAGCATGAAGTTACAACTTATTCAATGGAAATACAAAAGAAAGGCCTTGAAGCCTTGATGTTTACAATGGCGTCTACACTCGATCAACTCAATCAAACTCAATGATGTCAACTGAATGTCAACACATCACAATATCACAAGGGAGCATCACCTTGCTTGTTGAGGGAGCATCACCCCAACACTTGAAACTCACAAGCCTCAAGATCACAAGCTAAATAGCTTTGCAGAGAGAATTATGTCAAAAATGAATAGATGCCAAATGAATGAGAGAGCTCCTCCTTTTATAGGCCTTCCAAAGGCAATGAAGGCACGTTTTACAATGCATAAAGAGGAACCAAGGCACATTTCCCAAGAAGCATATCCAAGGGAATATTCCATCTTATGACTCATTCTGAGTTGGCAAGCTCATCTAGAGACCTTGACATGGATCCCGAAGACATTTTGTCGACCAATGAGAGCTTAGGTAGTTACAACTACCTCATCTTCTGATCAGGCGCCAAGTGGAAGCAGTTTAAACATGGAATGGTACATAATGAGTCCTAGGTGCCCAACTGAGGTTGCAAAGGCATGGATATGCGCCTGGTGGAGTTTGATGACTCTATATGCCCTTAAATCATTCTGGATGCCATCTGGAGGTTGGAAAGATGGGAATTGATACCCAAACTTACTTAAGCGCAATATTAGTGTTCTTCTGACTAGGGGCGCCAACTGTGGAGGATCTCACCAGGAAGTGCGCCTAAGTCATAAATTCTTATCCTTGGATGATATTGTCTTAGGAAGTGAACTCCTTTGGATCCATACTTGAACATTTGGCACATATTTAAAGGTTTTACAGAGGTTTTGGCACCTAGGTTCTAACTTGTCATCTTTTCAAGGAAGGTTGAAAGCAATTTGACTTCAAATGAACATAACCTTGCCCCCTAATGGAGCGCCTTGCATCTAAACTGGTGTTGGGTACTTGTATCCATCTTAGGCGCACCTTTGAGGTAGTTTTGACTGGTATCTGCGCCTAGCATCCTTATGAAGATGTTCTACACTATTCAAACTCTCAAACACTTGCAATCAAACCCTTTGAAGCTCCTTTTAATCTAGCTCCCTCATACAGAGCATTAACATCTTATCTAAGTCTTCAACTTCACCTAGGCATACTTATTGGTAGGAAAGAAACTAGATTGGTGCCTTACCTTGAAAGGCTTATCTTCTATGCAAATGCTCACTTCTGGAGTCTTGAAATTAAACAAAATACTTGCCTTACCAAGTGCCCTGACCTCTTGAGGAGTCTGGAGATCATATTCCTACTTAGGCGCATTTTCAAGGTTGTCTGAGCAAGAGCTAACATCACAACACCTAGGCGCACTTTTGATGATGCATTCTAACCCTTCAAACTATCATTTGACATAGGGCACCATTTAAGGTTTGCTCTGTCATGCTCTAGCGCCTAGGCACCTTTAGGAGTTTACTTCAATAAGAAATGGCGCCTTGATATGGAGGAGTGCTTATGTTGGATGATGTAACCCAATGCTAGCACCTAAAGTGAATAGGCCTTCTTCATTGTTCCACTCACTTAGAAAACTTCATCATGTTGATCAATCAATCATTTCCACTGGATCTTTTGAAGGCGAGATTTCACTTGATCAATCCTTCAAGGAATTCACCATTTGCAAAGGAGTCTAGACGCAATATTAGGACTAGGCACACTTTGAGTGTTGTGAAGGCTAGGAAGTGCGCCTAACTCACTTGGACCACTTCAGTGATTCCAAACTCAACACTGGATGATCCTGCAAGTTCAATAGGTTCACATCATACCCTTAGATGACTCCATTCTCTTGATTATATCCTTCAAAACCCAAGGTGCACATTTGGTAGGTTCATCATGACATGGGTGCCCAAGCATGAAAACTTCATTATACCTTGCTCAAATCCATATCTGATCTAGGTGCTTGGTTGGTGGAACCCATCTAGGTGGAGTGCCTTCTATTTGAATCCTCATCTTCAATGCCAGAAGTGACTCTTGAAGCTAGGCGCCAGAAGGGGTGTGTTCTGCCAAAATGGGTGCCTTGCTCATGACTTAGTGGAATCTGACTCAAAACTCCTTGATTCTACTTGCAAAATAACACCCAGAGTTAGTCAAAACCCATTTCATTCCCTTATCATTCAGAATTAGCCTTCAGGAATGAGGAGTAGGCTAATCCATTCATCACTTGGTGCTCAAGCCAGAAATGGGGACATGACAGTCTCCCCTTCCTGGGATTGCTTGTCCTCAAGCAATTGAAGTATAGGATGCTCTAGAATCTTTTCTCCTTCCTAGGTAGCATCCTCCATTGGCAACCCTTTCCACTTCACCAGATATTCTCTTATGCTACAGTTGGAAAGTTTCTTCTCCCTTATATCCACCACATTTTCAAGTTCAAGTGCAAGCATTCCTTCTTCATCAAGTGGTGGGAGTTCATCAGTTGAAACCACATGTTGACCTAGTGCCTTTTTGAGACATGACACATGAAACACATTGTGGATGTGGATTCCTGTAGACAAATCAAGTTCATATGCCACTTCCCCTACTCTTCTCAACACCTTGTAGGGTCCGTAAAACCTTGGTTTCAATTTCTCTACACCTAACTTCTTCATAGTACTCTGTCTATATGGCTAAAGGCACAAAAATACCATGTCCCCTACTTCAAAGTGTTGCTCAACCCGGTGTTTGTCAGCCTACAACTTCTGTTGATTTTGAGCTCTTTGCAAATTGTCCTTCAGGACTCGCAAAATATCTTGAGTATCTTTCATCAATTCACTTGCCCTAGGAGCTCTACTGTCATCCAATGCCAGATCAACAAATGAAACTGCTTCATAGCCATACAGAGCTTGAAAGGGGGTCATGCCAATTGACATGTGAAAAGTGGTGTTGTAACAGTATTCACCCAGATGTAGCCACTTAATCCAAGCATGCTGATGATCAGACACATAGTTTCTCAAGTAGCCCTCTAGCCATTTGTTTATAATTTTAGTCTCTCCATTGGTTTGAGGATGATAACTAGTGCTTGGTGTCAGGTTAGTTCCAGCTAGTCAGAATAGCTCTCTCCAAAACACACTGATGAATCAGCTATCTCGATCATTGACTATGGTTTTAGGCAGGCCATGTAGTCGAAAGACTTCACGAAAGAATAACTCAGCTACTTGCAATGCTGATGACTCAACTGGAATTGTAAAGAAGTGAGCAAACTTGGCTAATCTGTCCACAACTACATAGATACAATCTTGTCCATTTACCTTCGGAAGACCGGTGATGAAGTCCATAGAGATACTCTCCCACTTATGTTTTGGAATTGGTAGTGGCTGGAGTAACCCTGCTAGAAATGTATGCTCTGACTCGTTCTGTTGACAAGTCAAACACTCCCTGACATATTGAAGAACTTCTTCCTTCAGACCCTTCCAAGTGAATCTTTCCCTGATTTGTCTATATGTCTTGAAGTAGCTAGGGTGTCCTGCAAGTGGAGTATCATGGTATGTCTGCAAAATCTGTCACTTCAGCTCCGATTCAGGAGTCAGATAGATTCTGTCTTTATAATAGATGATTTCATCAATCACCTTGTACCTATCATCCTGAATGATTCCATCCATGATCTCACAAGCAAATTTAGATTTGGAATACTCAACTAGAAGCTAAGCCTTCCAATCCACTGAAACTTTACTCAGGGCACAAACAGTGGGTCTTCTAGATAGGGCATCGGCAACCACATTCTTCTTGCCTTTCACATATTCAATGTCGAAATCATAAGCCTGTATCTTCACAACCCACTTCTGTTGTCTTTCATTCAAATCTTTCTGCCCTAGAAAGTATTTCAAACTGTTGTGATCAGTTCTGACCACAAACTTAGATCCAACTAGATATTAGCAGAATTTGGCTAAGGCATGCATGATTGCCAGCATCTCTTTGTCATAAGTCGAGTACAATCTTTCTGTATCTTTTAGCTTCCTACTCTCAAATGCGATGGGATGTCAAGCTTGCATCAAAACGGCTCCAATGCCTTCTCCTGAAGCATCACATTCTAGAACATAAGATAGTAAAATCTGGCAAACTCATTACTTCCTTCAGTCTATCAAATGCATCTTGAGCTTCCATTGACCAGATGAAAGCACCTTTCTTTGTCAAATTTTTTAAGGGTGTGGCAAGTTGTGAGAAACCTTTAACAAACCTTCTATAATAGCTATAGAGGCCAAGGAAACCTCTTAGTTCTGACACATTCCTGGGAACTGGCCAGTTGCGAATAGCTTCAATCTTCTCTTCTTGAACTTTCACACCATTTGCTCCTATCACATGACCCAGGTACAGAATCTCCTTCAGGCCAAAATCACACTTAGACATCTTTGCATACAAAGATTGATTCTCCATAACATTCAATACTTCATCTAAGTGTTGAAGATGTTCTTCCCATGTCTGGTTGTAGATCAAGATGTCATCAAAGAAAACCAACAGGTACTTCCTCAACTGCTTGTTGAACACCTGATTCATGCAGGACTGAAAGTGGCTAGTGTATTAGTTAGTCCAAACGGCATCACCATAAATTCATAATGTCCATAATGGCATCTGAATGCTGTCTTAGGAATGTCTTCTTCTCTGACATGAATTTGATGGTAGCTAGATCGAAGATCTATCTTTGAGAAATAGACTGCTCCATGCAGCTCATCAAGTAGTTGATCAATCCTAGGTATTGGATACCTATTCTTGATGGTCTTCTTGTTCAATGCATGATAGTCGATACACATCCACATTGTTCCATCCTTCTTCTTCACTAGCACCATAGATGATGCAAATGGACTTGATGATGGTCTTATATTCCCCATATCGATCAATTCTTTGATTTTCTTCTCAATTTGAATCTTGAAATGCCTTGGATGCCGATAGGGTGCAATATTAACAGGTTTCACCCCATCCTCCAATTCAATTACATGTTCAAAACCTCTATCAGGAGGTATCCCTGGAGGTATATCCCTAAACACTTTACCATGCTTATCCAACATTGCCTGGATATCTGCAGGATAAATTTCTTCAACAGAGAGAATTTGGTTGTCCTTGATGCAAACCTGTGCTGCCCATTCAATATCATTATGCCTAAACAATGCTTCCATTTGTTTCGCTGAGACCACTCGAGGATTTCCATCAGACACTAACTTCAATTTGATCTTTCTTCCCTCATGCATGAATTCCAATTCCATCTTCTAAAAGTCCTAGACAATTCTTCTGAGTGAATGCAACCATTGCACTCCAAGTACTACATCAATATGCCCAAGTCCAACCAAATAGAAATCATCCTATAAAGAATAATCTCCCATTTGAATTTGTAGTTGGGACACTTTTCTAGTACAACTCATTAGGAATCCATCAGCAACAGCTATTTGAAATCCTTCGAACTCTTCAACTGTTAGACCTCGCCTTGCTACCAAACCTTCATCTATGAAGTTGTGAGTAGCACCACTGTCGATGAGATAGGTGACTCTCTGAGCTTTCACAACTCCTCTAATGTGGAAGGCATGATATTTAGGTACTCCTGAGATAGTTGCTAATGTTATTTTGTCAGATGTTTCTTCTGAAACAACATTAAGAGTTGGTTGTACCTCCTCTTCATCCTGAGTGGATTCATCTTCACTCAGTGACTCTTCTTCACTTCCATCATTGGATACAACTTCAATCAAATGATCTTTACCTTTACCAAGGCATCTGTGTCCTAGTTCCCAAGGTTGTTTGCAAGAAAAGCAGAGTTTCTTCCTTCTTAGCTCATCTCTTTTAGCTACAGATGGACCTTGAGTCATCTTTTGAGGAAAAGAGGGTCTCCTTTGAGTAGAGCTAACACCTTTATAGAACTTCTTCTTAGGCTGATATACAGGAGTAGTATCAAGATCTAGAGCAAAGTCAATTGCTTCTTCCAAATTTGCCAGCCTTTGTACCTTTACCAATGGCTTAATCTGATTGTTCAATCCCTCAATGAACAACATAGTGATTCTTCGGTTAGTCATATCAGGTACCATCACTACTATCTTCTGAAACTCATTAACATACTGCACAACCCTTCCTTCTTGCTTGAGTTGAGCTAGTTCGCGATAGTACACTTCAATGTCTTTTCTATCAAACCTTTGAATCAACTTGGTTACAAACTCATCATAGGAATTTATCCTATCACAATGTTGAGAGACTAGGCCATGATGCCACCATTCATAAGCCAATCCTTCAAGATGCATTGTCGCAAATTGAATTGCCTTTTTCTCTATCAAAGGCTTAAGTGAAAGGTATGTATCCAGCTTGTTTACCCAAGCCCTAGCACTGAGCTTACCACTTCCATCAAAGGTAGGGATGGGAACTCGATTCAAGGCTTCTTTATACTCCTTTGTATCATCTTCCCGTCTAGGACGAAAGCCTCTAGTTCTACCTCGCCTGTCTCTATCTTCCCTCTTCTATTGGCAATATTCATTGAAGGTCATCATATCCCGGACACGTTCCAGAAGTCTGGCATAAAGAACTACAAAGAGAGCTATCTCATCTTCAAAATTATTTGGTTCTTCTTTGTCAAATTCTTCATCAGCTTCATTGTCTTGTTCAGGTGGTGGTGGAAGGAAAGTTGGTCTTAAAGACCTATCAACTATAGGAGTTCATGTGCGAACTCTTCTACCTACTGCACTAGTAGCATCATCATCAACTTGTCTTTCTTGTCTTTCTGGTCTAGCTGCATCTCTACAACCTTGTCCAGCTGCTTCACCCTGATTCATGTTTTGAAGGGTTTGTAAGACTTGTTGCAGAATTTGAGCTGTTTGTTGATGTCCAACAGCCATGTTCCTGAACATCTCCCTTGCTTCACGTTCACCATCACCAGGTGGACTTCTACTTCTTCTTTCCTCAGCCATGTTAGCTGGAACTTCTGGATGATGTTGTTGCTGTTGTTCTTGTTGTTGTCTATTTCTTCTTGTATAATACCTATGTGGACCTACTTCATGTTGCTACATAACCCAGAGGCTGGTAGGATCCAAGCTCTAATACCACTGTAAGATACCCAAATAGTTCCACGAAAATCTTTCCTTACTTAAACAATTTTAATTGCTATCAATTCATCAAATACTTCAACAACATAAAGATATACATCAAAGATAACTACTTGAATGAATCAACCTTAGAGTTGGGTACTTGTCTAGTTATTTGATTCAATCAACTTGCAATGTCTTATCACATGGATAATGCTTTCAATAGCATGAAGTTACAACTTATTCAATGGAAATACAAAAGAAAGGCCTTGAAGCCTTGTTGTTTACAATGGCGTCTACACTCAATCAACTCAATCAAACTCAATGATGTCAACTGAATGTCAACACCTCATAATATCACAAGGGAGCATCACCTTGCTTGTTGAGGGAGCATCACCCCAACACTTGAAACTCGCAGGCCTCAAGATCACAAGCTAAATAGCTTTGCAGAGAGAATTCTGTCAAAAATGAATAGATGCCAAATGAATGAGAGAGCTCCTCCTTTTATAGGCCTTCCAAAGGCAATGAAGGCACATTTTACAATGCATAAAGAGGAACCAAGGCACATTTCCCAAGAAGCATATCCAAGGGAATATTCCATCTTATGACTCATTCTGAGTTGGCAAGCTCATCTAGAGACCTTGACATGGATCCCAAAGACATTCTATCGACCAATGAGAGCTCAGGTAGTTACAACTACCTCATCTTCTGATTAGGTGCCAAGTGGAAGTAGTTTAAACATGGAATGGCACCCAATGAGTCCTAGGCGCCCAACTAAGGTTGCAGAGGCATGGATATGCGCCTGGTAGAGTTTGATGACTCTATATGCCCTTAAATCATTCTGGACGCCATCTGGAGGTTGGAAAGATGGGAATTGATACCCAAACTTACTTAAGTGCAATATTAGTGTTCTTCTGACTAGGGGTGCCAACTGTGGAGGATCTCACCAGGAAGTGCACCTAAGTCATAAATTCTTATCCTTGGATGATATTGTCTTAGAAAGTGAACTCCTTTGGATCCATACTGGAACATTTGGCACATATTTAAAGGTTTTATAGAGGTTTTGGTGCCTAGGTTCTAACTTGTCATCTTTTCAAGGAAGGTTGAAAGCAATTTGACTTCAAATGAACATAACCTTGCCCCCTGATGGAGCGCCTTGCATCTAAACTGGTCTTGGGGAATTGTATCCATCTTAGGCACACCTTTGAGATAATTTTGACTGGTATCTACGCCTAGCATCCTTATGAAGATGTTCTACACTATTCAAACTCTCAAACACTTGCAATCAAACCCTTTGAAGCTCCTTTTAATCTAGCGCCCTCATACAGAGCATTAACATCTTGTCTAAGTCTTCAACTTCACCTAGGCGCACTTATTGGTAGGAAAGAAACTAGATTGGCACCTTACCTTGAAAGGCTTATCTTCTATCCAAATGCTCACTTCTGGAGTCTTGAAATTAAACAAAATACTTGCCTTACCAAGCGCCCTGACCTCTTGAGGAGTCTGGAGATCATATTCCTACTTAGGCATTTTTCAAGGTTATCTGAGCAAGAGCTAACATCACAACAGCTAGGCGCACTTTTGATGATGCATTCTAACCCTTCAAACTATCATTTGACATAGGGCACCATTTAAGGTTTTCTCTATCATTCTCTAGCGCCTAGGTGCCTTTAGGAGATTACTTCAACAAGAAATGGTGCCTTGATATGGAGGAGTGCTCATGTTGGATGATGTAACCTAATGCTAGCGCCTAAAGTGAATAGGCCTTCTCCATTGTTCCACTCACTTAGAAAACTTCATCATGTTGATCAATCAACCATTTCCACTAGATCTTTTGAAGGCGAGATTTCACTTGATCAATCCTTCAAGGAATTCGTCATTTGCAAAGGAGTCTAGGCGCAATATGAGGACTAGGCGCACTTTGAGTGTTGTGAAGGCTAGGAAGTGTGCCTAACTTACTCAGACCACTTCAATGATTCCAAACTCAACACTGGATGATCCTGCAAGTTTAATAGGTTCACATCATACCCTTAGATGACTCCATTCTCTTGATTATATCCTTCAAAACCCAAGGTGCACATTTGGTAGGTTCATCATGACATGGGTGCCCAAGCATGAAAACTTCATTATACCTTGCTCAAATCCATATATGATCTAGGCGCTTGGTTGGTGGAACCCATCCAGGTGGAGCGCCTTCTGTTTGAATCCTCATCTTCAATGCCATAAGTGACTCTTGAAGCCAGGTGCCAGAAGGGGTGTGTTCTGCCAAAATGGGTGCCTTACTCATGACTTAGTGGAATCTGACTCAAAACTCCTTGATTCTACCTGCAAAATAACACCCAGAGTTAGTCAAAACCCATTTCATTCCCTTATCATTCAGAATTAGCCTTCAAGAATGAGGAGTAGGCTAATCCATTCATCACTTGGTACTCAAGCTAGAAATGGGGACATGACATTTTTGATGTATATTTCGTTAATTGTCAGGAAATGTTAATGCACCTCCTCCTCCTCCTCAAAATTTACAAAATCCTAAGGATGAAATACCTGTAGAACAACAACCTCTTCCATCCATTCCTCGACATGCCCTGGAACACAAGAAAATATAATGGGGCAAATTGAAAACAACAAAAAAGAAATTGAAGATATAATTGCAAGGTTGAAAGATCCTTCCACTTCAACCTTGCATAGGTCCACGCTTGCTGAATCTCTTGAATCTATGTTATCAAATGTAGATTCAATTAGCAAACAAATAACTAGTTGGACGGATAAGAGGAGAGAGTTTAGAGATTATTATGCATATAAACTATCATACCAAGATGCGAAAAAATTACAAATCACAAAATTAGACTTGTGTTTGATTTTCACAAACCCAAAAACAAATCAACCTCCACCCATTACATACAAGAGGTTCCCTATCCATTGGTGCAACAACCAAGCGATAAGGGACAATTTTGGGTAGAGGTGGTGGATGGTTTTTGACCATCCTCCATGCAATAATAATGAGGTCCCGCAATACTTTTTGAGGAAACTCTACTGCGAGTTTGTCCTCAATAAAGTGCCAAACTATTTTGATATGCGAGACTTCTAGGGTAGAGGTGGGGGGTCAGCACAAGATAGACCAGGGGCACGTCTTGACCCATAGCGGGTAGTGAGACGAGTAATCAGTAGACCAGCCCATGAGCATGTTTCTATCCCTTCCATTGTGAAGGAGAGTGTTGAGGTTGATACACTTCAGTCCATTAGTGCCTTGACCCAGAGCATCATAGAGCATGCCAGTCTTGCAACATAGAGTGGGTTGGGAGATAGTGCGGGGAGTAGGGTCCCACCCCATGCTTGTCAGGCTTGTGGTTCAGCCTGTGGTTATGACCCCATGGATAGTTAGGATGCAGGTGCACAGGCTACATCTGCAGCTGAGTAGATGGTGATGACAGATACCCTCTTGAGTGAGACTTTCAGCCTTGATACTCAGGTAAATATTAGCAAGTTTATTGAATTTAATTTATTAAAGTTCATTTTTGAAATGCAAGATTAACTAATTTAAATTGATGATTTTAATGAAATTTCAGGGTCATAGTGTCGATGCAGTTTTCAATGGTTCTCCACCTACATTTTACACTAGATCATCTACTGTCGGGGTATGTAACTATTAAACAATTATAAATATTACATGTGAATAGCATCGTTATATGAATGGTATTCTAATATCTGATTTTGGATGTTGAATAGGTTAATATTGTAGATTTCACGACAACACCTGCCAGCGGTGGTGGACTTCAAAGCTTTATAGAGGTAATAAAATAAATAGTTTAATGAATGAATTGTACCTACTAGATTTTTGTATGTGATTTGTGTGCTTTATTGTATGTACTTCCATGTTTAGATGAACATGTGTGTATGTTAGGAGCCATGATTTGCATCACTATTATAGTTTTTGTAATTGAATAATGTTTTTTTATTTCCAGATGATACACACTATGGAGACACCTCCCCATGTTCATAGGGAAATGGAACATGGTGTGGCTTCTACAATTCATAGCTCCATGGCATTGACAGGGGTATGAGACAGATTAGTAAATTTCAATTTACATTCATTGTTATAGTTGTCTATTTTTGAAAAATCAAAAGATTATTGATTTGAAGTTTAATTTCTATCTAGATGGTTTCTATAGGACATGACATCACCATGGCCTATTCATGCTACTAAGGTAAGTGAGGAGACAGATTATATGTTAGCGGTAAGTGATTATTTTTTTAAATGTTTCATTTTTTATAACATGTAATTTCTATATATTAATGTCTATACTTTTTATTATAACAGCTAAAGATGCAGGAAGAACTAAATAGAAGGAGTAGCCCTCAGGTTCGTAGTAGACCACCCACATGCGTGTCTCCATCCCCTAGAAGATCAAAGCCTACCCGTGACCTATTCTCTTCACCAGCTAGAGGGGAATGCCTTTTTATTGTCTTCCTTTTTTGTATGCCTATATGGCATTTGTGGACATATATTTTGTATTGTATATAGTTAACATTGTATGCCTATATGGCATTCTTGTAAGCCTATAAGGCTATTTTGTATATATGTTATACTTATATCAACAGATATTGATGTATGCCTATATGGATATTTGGTTAATACAAATCTTTTTTATTGATGGCATCCATACTTGCATTATAAATCCACGTTTGAATGGATATTTGTAGATGGCTACTTCAAATATTTAAAGTCCAATTGTATTACATAGGATGTTTGTTGATCCAATAAGCTAGCTATTGTTATTCAAGTATCACCTAAACCTCATTTTGGAACTAAAATATAAAAGTTGTATTTAAAAAAAAATGAATCATCAGGTTGAACAAAAAATATTAATATTCTTTATGAGTAGCATACAATGCCAACTATATGCAATACAAAAAAATGAATCATCATGTTATTCTTTATGTTTGAGATCCTGAAAATGACTAAATCTGGTAGCCTGATATCCTGAAACACTAAGATGAATATCTAAGTCATTAGGATGATTGCGCCTTAAGAAAAAGTCATTAAGATGAGTGCCTAAAGGAGACTTTCTTAAACATTCATACATTGAGCAACAAGCATGAAGGGTTAAGGTATAATTTACAACTCATAAAGCCTCAAAAGGGCACCCAACTTGGAGAGAGCATTCATTTAAGTCAAGGTGCCCATTGACACCTATTCCACCATAAAAGTGCACCTAAGGTGGAAGGAGAACAATCCTCTAGTAAGTGAAACACACCTGTTGTCTAAACCACTTCATTATGGTGCCCTAGCATGAGGAGGAGTATATAAGTCAATAGGAAATGGCACCTAGAATGCAAATGAAGGACTAAGTGGCATTTTCAATAAGCATCAATTCACCTTGATCTTTTAATAAATACATCAAATTGAGCCCCATAAGCCTAGGCGCCCTTTGCCTTCAAAAGAACCTTGTATTGGCACCTTGGAGGAAATCAACTTACAATGACAAGTCTTGGAGGTTTCTCATTTTGGATGATGTCTTTTGAGATTAACTACAATGATTGAAAGTTAAGATGAGTGGAAAGAACCTATCTTGAACCTTAGGTTCCCTTCATGTAATTTCCCACCATCATGAGTGCCTAGATCTAAGAAGGAATGAATGAAGGATCTTAACATCAAGAAGCATGTTATCAATCAACTTGGAGAAGTCTTTGACAATAATTATGATGAATTGAGTACATGGAAGTAAAGCAAGTACATATCAACTCCAAAGTGTACCTAATGATCAATAAGAAATTCTTCCAAAGCAAAGGCGCTCATTGTGAATTTTCCTACCAGTTTTGGTGCCTTGAAGTCTAAGTGCATGAAAATCATGAGGATGAGTGCTTAGGGATGAGATAGTCTTCATAAGAGTTTAAATAAGAACATCATCAAAATGCACCTTGGTAGAGAGACTTGAGACCATCATCAAATAAGCCAAAATATCTATCTCCAATCTAGGCGCAAATTCTAGCTCCTCCCAACTCAAATGAGCACCCAAGTTGAAGTCAACTTTCATCTATACAACCCTTAGATTGTGTCTTGATTGAGGAATGGATTTGAACCTCAAAATTTAATCATCTCAAGACAAAATCTTCCTTAGAAACTTGACATTTGATTGAAATCATTGAGAATTAGAAAGAACCACCTAAGGATGTAAGGCGCACTTTTCACCCATACAAGCCTAAAATTGTGCCTAAGGGAAATAACTTGATTTCATATCAATAGGTGAGTTCCTTGAGAGAAAGGATCACTCTAGGTCATTTTCAATTATTGAAAGCACAAAAATGATAAAGATAAAGGCAATTGAGTTAGGCGCACTTTAGCCTCTAAGGACACCTCAATGAGCTCCTTGGGTGAAATTGCATGAGATGACCATTTGGAGTGAGCGCTTGAAAGATAGAATTCATTCTAAGACATGTCTCATCATTTAGAATTGCAAAATTGCAAGTGTAAAGACATTTAAATCTAGGCGCACTCTCCATCAGTACAAAACCATTTTGGTGCCTAAGGGAGACATTGCATTGAAAGACACCTTTTGAATGAATCTCTTAAGGGAGATTGACCTCTTTAAGCCATTACAATTGTTTAAAATCATTTAAGTGATAAATATGGACCAACTTGTGTTAGGCGCCCTTTTCTCTTCTTTTTACCTATATATGCTCCTAGATTTGTAGTAAGATTATTCCATGTTTAAAGATGATTCCTTTGTGTTATAAAATGTTTATCATGAGGATTGATGTGTTTCTTGGTTTGTATTGTAGGAAGATTGAAGGAAAAGGTAGGAGCAAGAGCTTGGAGTCACCTAGAGTCATCATGTAGCTGCTCCAAAGGAGCCTTTCACATTCATTCATGCTAGAGAGTTAAGATGGAAGTAATCACTGCTAAGGAAACACCACTTCAAGAGGTAGCTGCTCCAAGAGGTCACAACAAGATATATTTCAAGTCTTCTTCATCAACGACATCACCAGTTGCATCATGTTCAAAGACTTCCATCTATCACTTCTGTAAGGAAATGAGAGCATCTCAGAATGTATTTCTAAGAACAGTGGTGTCTTCGAAATAGATTTAAATTCTTTTCAATTGCTTCAAAAACATGCACAACTATGCCATTAAAGCAGAAACTGACATAGAACATTTCCAACATTGACCCTTAGAGGAAAGCACAAGTGAACATTAACCAGTTTCAATAGCAGAGATATTAAACATGAAAGACAGAACAAGAACACAGATTTACATGGGGAAAACCCTTATGGGAAAAAAACCCCACACTCCAAATCACAGAGCCATTGTATTATTCAGCAACCAAACAGTTACAATACATTTACAAGCTCATAGCCTTTACAGGAGATTAACATCTTTTTCCTTCTGAAGAACATCTAATAGTATAACCCTGCACCAAGTTCTCCAGCACACAGTATAGAATTTCACCTTCTCGGCCAGAACCCTTTCACCTGAACTCTGTTTACACTCTCTCCTTAGTCCTTTTACATACTGTTAACATGTTGCATACAACATACAACATAGGACTTCACAGAAGAAGAAGAACATAGTTTTCCAGATTGATCACACCACCTCACTTCAACCAACCCCAATGACACCAGCAGATCTGTATTTATATCCAGTATTCAAGAGCAAAGACAGTTATTCAACTTTTGCCCTAACTGATCGATCTGACTTCCCCAGTGCCGTTGCTGCCTACAAACCATTGTAATTGTTCACATTCTCGCGAGATACTTTAGTTCGACATGCAGCCAAAATAGGTCACTTTTCTAGTTTAATGTCCGAGCACTTAGTAAGACTATCGTCGGCACTTTTGCTGCCGATGACCCCAGTCTAACCTCATCGATTCCCAAAATCATCAGCCAACACTCCATCATTCACTCTGATGATTCCATGTCCCACCGATACCAGGCCTTCACCCTTCATCAACCACGTTCTTCTCGCTGATGCTAACTTCGTATATCATTAAACCTATTGAACCATTGAACCTCGATGTGAGGTTCAAAGGTTCAATAGAGTGATATCTTCAGCTAAGACGATGGACCATTGAACCACTGAACTGATGAACTTATCCTGTTGAACTAACGAACCATTGAACTAAAGAACTAATGCTGCCAAACCATTGAACCATTGAACCAATGTCGTCAAACCATTGAATAGCTAATGCCGAACCATTGAACCCGATGGACAAAGTTCAAACCTTCAACGAAGTAACCAATGCATATCAGTTGAACCATTGAACCCGATGAACGAAGTGTAAACCTTCAATGAAGTAAACAATGCATATCGATCGAACCATTGAACTAATGAACCAATGCCATTGAACCAAGGAACCTTTGAGCTATTGAACCTGTAATCTGAGTCACTAGTACTCAACAACTTCAAGTTCCATTCATCTTCAAGTATCAACTAGATTCTTCATCAATCATCACTTCAAGATCAGCATGTAGTTGCTCCAAAGGAACTTCTCATCATCATCAAGCATTCCAAAGACATCCATTCAATTTCAAGTCCCTCTGATACATTCAAGCCTCCTTGAGAAATCATCTACTTCACATATAAGGGAAAGTGTTATCATCAATATCTACACTTCAAAGGACCTTTCAAGTTGGAACACTTCTTCATTGAACATTCGAAGACATCCATCCAAGATTTAAGTTCTTTCACAATCTTCAAGTCCAGGAGAAATTGCATCTAGTGAACTCATTAATTGGCGCCTAGGAGGAAAAGACCTTAAACTTACATTATTGAGTCAACACTTTAGAAATTGAGCCATTCCTAGTCAATTGGAGTCATAAAATATCAACTACAAAGTCCAATTGGACTTAGGCACCCCTTCATGTAATTTCCCACCATCATGAGCGCCTAGATCTAGGAATATCATCTAATTGCGCCTAGGAATAAGATACAAGTCCAAGACCTTAAATTTGAGTGCCTAGAAGTGTGATGGATTGAAGAACCTACATTGGCGCCTAAGGGTAAGTTGTATCTAATGATATCACCTAATTGAGCGCCTAGGAGGTATAAAGCTTAACATTGACATGAGGACAAGCACTTAGTAAAGGAGAGTTTCTCAAACATTTAAACATGTGAATGAAGTCATAAAAATGCACTAAGTCATCCAGGCACCATTTTCCCCTTATGTACCCTTACATTTGTGCTAAGAATAAGTTGCTTCAGTTCATTGGAGTGTTTGAGTATTGAGGATTTCTTAGCAATGCTTTGCAACTTTACACTGCCTCCTTTTGATGATTTTTGGGGCAGCAGAAAACCTTTCACCACGGGCTAACACCTCAGAGATATAAAAAATTGAGAGATGTTATTGTAGAGGTACTCTACGTAATCATGTTTCCTTAGACAAAATGTTTCTAAGTGACATGGTTTTCGAGTAACATCTCGTCAAAGATTGCTACCTTTTTGCACTTTGGACTCTTCAGGAATATCGTCGGTACAATGTAGCTCAGACTATTTTGACATGTTTGGGTGAAAAATAGGACCATGCTTAGTGTAAATGTACCCATCCAGATGCGTTGGAATAGTCAGTTTGGTCACATCAGGAGCATGACGAAAGTTACACCCCTTTGCAACTTTACACTGCCTCCTTCTAACAATTTTTGGGGCAGCATAAAACATTTCACCACAGGAAAATGTCTCAGAGATATAAAAAACTGAGAGAGGTTATTGTAGAGGCACTCTACGTGATCGCGTTGCCTCATACAAAATGTTTCTAAGTGACACAGTTTTCAAGTAACATCTCGTCAAAGATTGCTACCGTTTTGTACTTTGGACTCTTCAGGGATATCATCGGTACAATGTAGCTCAGACTGTTTCGAAATGTTTGGGTGAAAAATAGGACCATGCCTAGCATAAATGTACCCATCTGAACATGTTGGAACATTAATTTTGGTCGCATTAGGAGCAGGACGAAAGTTACACCCCTTTGTAACTTTACACTGCCTCCTAATGATTTTTGGGGCAGCAGAAAACCTTTGACCACGGGCAAATGCCTAAGAGATATAAAAAATTGAGAGAGGTTATTGTAGAGGCACTCTACATGATCACGTTGCCTTAGATGGAATGTTTCTAAGTGACATAGTTTTCGAGTAACATCTCATTAAAGATTGCTACCTTTTTGGACTTTGGACTTGTTGATGTTTATTTTTAGACAAGTCAACAATAGAGTAAAACACTAGAGTATCTCACTCTCTCTTGAATAAAGCTCTTCAAAGGCTAAACTATGTGATCCAGTGAAGTAACTCCAAGGTTCCTTTTATGATTCATGATGGGTTAACTTAGTGACTTAGTATGATTCTGTTGGTAAACACAAAGGGACTTACGCAAACTTCTTCATTCATTTAGCTTATCTCTCCTTTGAGTTTGGATGACATATATACAAGACTTCAATGATAAAGAAAAGTAAAAAGATAAAGTTTAAAGAAACTATCTAAGGTTAATAAGGTAATGATGATGCTTGAATAGACAATCTCTTGAATTAACCTAACTCTACTTCACCAAGGATGCCTACAACTACATGAAGTTGGTGCAATCTCCTAAGGTTACACGAATGGTTTTCAAATCATGAAGGCTTAAATAAACACCCATTGAATGGTGTAGCTCAAACAAGCATCCATAATCAAACTTATGCAAATTATAAGGCTCAGACTAGCTTTACACAACACTTCACCGGCGATGAATGTTAAAAGTATGAGCTAGGAGTTGATCAAATATTCAATACAACATATATTACATCAGAGAGCTTCTAATCTACTTCTAATCTACTTGAAACATCTCTCCATTTCATCAAGATACAGGAAATCATGTCATTCCACAAGAAAAGACTTAAACACCAAACAAGTAGCTCCAATGTCTTTGCATTAACCTTGAGAAATATTTACAACAATTTCAAGACCTCTCAAAGAATTTTGAGTCTCTCCTCTTCTACTCCTAAAATCTAATCTCTAGTCTATATTCTATGAACTACTCCCTTACAAATGAGGCAACAAGGCCTTTATATAGTGCTCCAGATTATAATGAATGGCTTAGATCAATTCAATAGCCAAAGGCTCAAATCATGCCACCTCAACAGGTAGTTACAACAACTTTCTATTTTTAGTACATCATAGAGAGGCAATGAAGGCACATTTTCCAATGTGATAAGATAAGGTGAAAGCATTTAAAACATCTTTCACATAGGCATCCCTTTGGTTTCTTTTATTAAATGATACATTTAATGCATTTAAGATGATGTGGCTGATATGATTAGATGATGACATGTCTACCATGTAGGTGCCACTTCAGCATATCTTGAAAATTGTATCATCTTGTAGTGATGGATTCAATGTGATTGCTCTTGATACTTGAACACTTGAGATGTCTGGGAATGTATCTTGTTGATCTTGCCTTGATCTTGAATTGTAAACTGGATGAATGATATTTGTTGCTTCACTTGACTAACTTTGTAATGTTTCTTCTTCTTATAGGATATAGATATGAATGATCTTCTTTGATAATGCTCCTTCTTAAAGAATAGAGTAGAGATATGATGATAATGCTTCCTTCATGTAAGAGTAGGAGACTCTCTTGGACTTGAAGTTTCAAGAGGAACTTGAACTTGAATAGATGAAGTCTTCAATGTAGAATTTGATGAAATAGTCTTGCACGATGGTCTTCAAAGTGACCCCTTGGAGTGTAGATATTGATGATAACACCCTTCCTGGATGTAGTATAGATGACCTCACAAGGATACTTGAAGCTTGATGTAGATCTCTTGGAATGATGCTTCCTCTGCAACTTGAAGTTGATTCAAGCACTTGCTCTTGATGATCATGATGTAGTTGATGAAATGCTTCCTTGAAGATGATCTTGAAGCTCGAAGGAACTTGAAGTAGAGTGGATGACTCTTCAAAGAGACTTGAATGCACTAGAAGTACTTGAAGCTTTGGAGATGTCTTTAATGATGAAGAGAGATTCCTCTGGAATGCTTGATTGATATGAAGATGAAAGGTGTTGGCATGTTAAAATTGAAGAGATCTCTAGGAGTAGCTACATGATGCCTTCTTCTTGTGGACTACTTCTTGACTTCCTTCCAAGCATGAAGGTGATTCCAACTTCTTCCTCCTTGATGACTCAGCTTCATCCCTATTGCTACAATATAAAGAAAGAAACAACATCAATCCTTTGACTTTTTAACATCATTTCATAAGAAATCATTTGCTTAAGGTCTAAATAAGATGAAAAAAATATAGAAAATAGAGCATTGAATGAAATCTTTGAATCCTCCTTTAAACTCTTGAACTCATCCTTCTTGGAGTAGCAGATCAGAAAATGAGATCTTTTGTCTTATCTCCTTAGTGCAGCAGATCAGCAGTTGGAGATCCTTATAGAATTTGCCTTGTCATTCTTCATTGTGGCAATGTAGTGGATGAAGGTTCTAGGATCTTCTTGATAGGCGCTTTGGTTGAGTGGTTCAAATTCTTCCTTGAAAATAGATTTAGAAGGTAGCACATTAGATCACAAGTCTGAATTCTCCTTAATTTAAGTATATTTTCATAATTTCTAAGGGTTGGCGCAATGGTTTAAACTTTTAGGTTCTCCTCCACATAAAATATAATTCCCTACCTCTTACTCCAATTAAAACTCTTAATACTTACTTGAAGGGTGTGTTATAGCCTTAGGTGCATTGAATCAAGAAAGTGAATTCTCCCTTGAGTAGCGCATTAGATCACAAGTTTGAGATCATCATCTTCTTGGCATAGCAGTTGAGGTATAAGAGATCTTCCTCTACTAGGTTTAGCACATTAGATCAAGGTTTTAAAATCTTCTTCTTCTTATCAACTTGAAGGCAAATACTCCTCCTTGCTTGGGTGGTGCATGGGATAAGGATTTTGAATTCCTTTTTAACATATAAAATTTACACTTCAACACTTAGAACTTGCCCTTCCACCTTGGCACATTGGATGAGACATTTGATTTCCCCTTGCTGTGGCACTTTGGTTAAGGATTCTAGATCCTCTAGATTGTGGTGCAATGGATAGGGATTTTGAAATCCTCTAGATTGGGCGCATTGGATTGGCAATCTGATTTCCCCTTCCTTAGGTGCATTAGATTGAAGGTTTGGAATCCTCTAGCATTTGCACAATGGTTAAGGTATTTGAAATCGTCTAGGATTGGCGCACTTGATGAAGGAATTGAGATCCTCTAGATTGAGTGCATTGGTTGAGGTTTTTGATTTCCTCTTGCAAGTCTCTAAAATTAGACTTCACTTTCCCCTAGATGGCGCATTGGTTCGAGTGTTTGGAATCCTCTAGAAATTGGCGCATCGGTTCACACTTTTGAGATCCTCTAGAGTACTTAGCTAATTTTTAGGGTCTCTCAGGGTAAAGGTATATTGAAAAATATATTTAAGTATAAGTTTAGCTTTAAATATTTTTTAATATACCTTTTAGGATGTTTGAGATAGGTCTCGAATCCACCGGATTTAACATGCAAAATCTAGAATTTGGAGGATCCACCAGATTTCAGACTTAGTCAATTTTTCAAGATTTTCAGGATTTCAGGGCATCAGACTTAGTCATTTCAGGATCTCAAACATACATCAGGGTTGGTCTCAATATTCATTACTTGGATGGAAATTTGATCAAGAGTCTTCATCACTGCAAGTTCATGTTTCAGTTGAGACCTCCAGTTATAAAGCAAAAACCTTCTAAGAGAGATTTCTTGTTGGATTGACAGAGGAAATGGACCTAAGACATCATCTAAAACTAAATGCAAAGCATCAGAGATTAAAAAAAGGGGGTCCCCATTTACAATGGGGTGATGTGTGATTTGGTCACAACAAGACTCTTCAGGGATATCGTTGGTACAATGTAGCTCGGACTGTTTCGACATGTTTGGGTGAAAAACAGGACCATGCCTAGTGTAAATGTACGTATCTAGATGCATTGGAATAGTCATTTTGGTCGCATCAGGAGTAGGACAAAAGTTACACTACTTTGCAACTTTACACTACCTCCTTTTGACAATTTTTGGGGCAGCAGAAAACCTTTAACCACAGGCAAATACCTTAGAGATATAAAAAACTAAGAGAGGTTATTATTGAGACAATCTATGTAATCACGTTGCCTCAGACAGAATGTTTCTAAGTGAGACGATTTTTGAGTAACATCTCGTCAAAGATTGCTACATTTTTGCACTTTGGACTCTTCGGGGATATTGTCAGTACAATGTAGCTCAGACTGTTTCGACATGTTTGGGTGAAAAACAGGACCATGCCTAGTGTAAATGTACCCATCCAGACACGTTGGAATAGTCATGGGTAAGTGCAAAAAGATGGGGGGCCAAAAAGTGGCCAAATGGTTTTAAAAAAAAAATAATACATAACGCAAGCGTGTTATGAACCACTATAAATAAAAAAGGGCTGTCATTTCATTTCATTTCTATTTTTCTCCTCTATCCTCGTAGCTTGCAAACCCTAGGAAGCACACTTGTGTTTTGGAAAAGCCAATTCAACAACAAAATCTCGTTGATTCGTCGCCAAAATGCTGCCACGACGTTGAGCACGCCAAAGGACTGAGTTTTATTTATTTATTTGTTTGAATTTGTTTCTAAATAGGTAGGTTTGAGTTGTTTTTTGATGTATATTTCGTTAATTGTTAGGAAATGTTAATGCACCTCCTCCTCAAAATCCACAAAATCCTGAGGAGGAAATACCTGCAGAACAACAACCTCCTCCATCCATTCCTTGACATGCCCCTAGAACACAAGAAAATGTAATAGGGCAAATTAAAAACAACAAAAAAGAAATTGAAGATATAATTGCAAGGTTGAAAGATCCTTCCACTTCAACCTTGCATAGGTCCACTCTTGCTGAATCTCTTAAATCTATGTTATAAAATGTAGATTCAATTAGCAAGCAAATAGCTATTTGGACGGATAAGAGGAGAGAGTTTAGAGACTATTATGCAGACAAGTTGTCATACCAAGATGTGAAAAAGTTACAAATTACAAAATTAGACTTGTGTTTAATTTTCACAAACCCACAAACAAATCAACCTCCACCCATTACATGCAAGAGGTTCCCTATCCATTGGTGCAACAACCAAGTGATAAGGGACAATTTTGGGCAGAGGTGGTGGATGGTTTTTAACCATCCTCCATGCAATAATAATGAGGTCCCATAATACTTTTTGAGGAAACTCTACTGCAAGTTTGTCCTCAATAAAGTGCCAAACTATTTTGATATGCGAGACTTCCAGGGTAGAGGTGGGGGGTTAGCACAAGATAGACTAGGGGCACGTGTTGACCCACAGTGGGCAGTGAGATGAGTAATCAGCAGACCAGCCCACGAGCATGTTTCTATCCCTTCCATTGTGAAGGAGAGTGTTGAGGTCGATACACTTCAGTCCATTAGTGCCTTGACCCAGAGCATCATAGTGTATGCCAGTCCTGCAGCATAGAGTGGGTTGGGAGATAGTGCGAGGAGTAGGGTCCCACCCCATACTTGTTAGACTTGTGGGTCATCCTGTGGTTATGACCCCATGGATAGTCAGGATGCAGGTGCATAGGCTACATCTGTAGCTGAGCAGATGGTGATGACAGATACCCTCCTGAGTGAGACTTTCGGCCTTGATACTCAGGTAAATATTAGCAAGTTTATTAAATTTAATTTATTAAATTTTATTTTTGAAATGCAAGATTAACTAATTTAAATTGATGATTTTAATGAAATTTTAGGGTCATAGCATCGATGTTGGGAATTAAGGTGTCTCAACCTTTGCAAATTCCTAATGTTGTATTTATTTATCCCATGTTGAGTTAGCATAGTCAGCACCTTGTGTATATGTAGCAGGATAAATTTTGGTGACCTTGGCAGCCGCGGTTTCCCCCTTGAATACTTAACAGGGGTTTGGGGGCAATGCCCCCGAAACCTCAAACAATTTTTAATTAATGACAAGTGTCAGCAAGTATTTTTGCACAAGAGAAAGGCATATTTGGGCGGTCAAGGGAGGTTATGACATGTAAGAGGAATATGATATTTTTAGTCAGTGTATGACAGATTCTCTGACAGTGGTAAGGTGCGTAAGAGCATCTGTCGTAACCTATCTTGGGACCAGGTGCCCACTTCAGGATGGGATGTTGGACAAGTGTCCTTAGGCATGGGTTTTGGGGCATGAGTCCAAGATGGACACCCATCTCTAGAAGGTTCCATATTTGCCTTGTAAACTCTATATAAACAGGTGCTTGGATGGGAGATAGACAACTTTGGTACAAGTACTGTTATGCTATTGGAATATCTCTAGATTCGACATTTGAAGACTCCTAAAAGAGCATTGGCTCTAAAACTGTATTGTAATTTGTTATTGTTTACTGTAATACATTTGAGCTGTGTTTTGGAGTGTGGGGTTTTTCACCTGTAAGGGTTTTCCCCACGTATATCTTGTCTCTCTCTCTTCTATCTACTTTCTGTGTGTATGTGTATTGCTACAATATCTCATGTTAATGGTTTTACATTGCTGTAATAGTTAGGATAAAGTTGAATTTGCATAGCCCTCTCCTCATTAGATTAGTGTAGGAAGTATTTTCCACACACCTAGCTTCCTTTCAGTCAATGCAGTTTTCAGTGGTTCACCACCTACATTTTACACTAGATCATCTACTAGTGGAGTATGTAACTAGTAAACAATTATAAATATTACATGTGAATAGCATCATTATATGAATGGTATTCTAATATCTGATTTTGGATGTTGAATAGGTTAATATTGTAGATTTCATGGCAACACCTGCTAGCGGTGGTGGACTTAAAAGTTTTACGGAGGTAATAAAATAAATAGTTTAATGAATGAATTGTACTTACTAGATTTTTGTATGTGACTTATGTGCTTTATTGTGTGTAGTTCCATGTTTAGATAAACGTGTGTGTATGTTAGGAGCCATGATTTGCATCACTATTATAGTTTTCGTAATTGAATAATGTTATTTTATTTGTAGATGATGCAGGCTATGGAGACACCTCCCCATGTTCAGAGGGCAATGGAGCACAGTGTGGCCTCTGCAATTCACAGCTCCATGGCATTGACAGGGGTATGAGGCAGATTAGTAAATTTTAATTTACATTCATTGTTATAGTTGTCTATTTTTGAAAAATCAAAAGATTATTGATTTGAAGTTTAATTTGTATCTGGATGGTTTCTATAGGACTTGACATCACCAGGGCCTATTTCTGTTACTGAGGCAAGCAAGGAGACAGATTATATGTTAGCGGTAAATGATTATTTTGTTAAATATTTCATTTTTTATAATATGTAATTTCTATATATTAATGTCTATACTTTTTATTGTAACAGCTAAAGATGCAGGAAGAACTAAATAGGAGAAGTCCTCAGGTTCATAGTAGACAACCCACATGCGTGTCTCCATCCCCTAGAAGATCAAAGGCTGCCCGTGATTTATTCTCTTCACCAGCCAGAGGGGAATGACTTTTTATTGTGTTCCTTTGTTGTATGCCTATATGGCATTCTTGTAAGCCTATATGGCTATTTTGTATATATGTTATACTTATATCGACAGATATTGATGTATGCCTATATGGATATTTGGTTAATACAAATCTTTTTTATTGATGGTGTCCATACTTGCATTATAAATCCACATTTGAATGGATATTTGTAGATGGCTACTTCAAATATTTATAGTCCAATTGTATTACATAGGATGTTTATTGATCCAAAAAGCTAGCTATTGTTATTCAAGTATCACCTAAACCTCATTTTGGAACTAAAAGATAAAAGTTGTATTTAAAAAAAAATGAATCATCAGGTTGAACAAAAAATATTAATATTCTTTATGAGTAGTATAGAATGTCAACTATATGCAATACAAAAAAATGAATCATCATGTTATTCTTTATGTTTGAGATCCTGAAAATGACTAAGTCTAGTAGCATGATATCCTGAAACACTAGGATGAATATCCAAGTCATTAGGATGATTGTGCCTTGAGAAAAAGTCATTAAGATGAGCACCTAAAGGAGACTTTCTTAAACATTCAAACATTGAGCAACAAGCATGAAGGGTTAAGGTGCAATTTGCAACTCATAAAGCCTCAAAAGGGCACCCAACTTAGAGAGAGCATTTATTTAAGACAAGGCACCCATTGACACCTATTCCACCATAAAAGTGTGCCTAAGGTGGAAGGAGAACAAGCCTCTAGTAAGTGAAGCGCATCTTTTGTCTAAACCACTTCATTATGGCACCCTAGCATGAGGAAGAGTATATAAGTCAATAGGAAATGGCACCTAGAATGCAAATGAAGGACTAAGTGGCATTTTTAATAAGCATTAATTCACTTTGAGCTTTCAATAAATACATCAAATTGAGCCCCATAAGCCTAGGTGCCCTTTGCCTTCAAAAGAACCTTGTATCGACGTCAAGAGTTGGATTGTTGATAACTTCCCAAGCTAGAGATAATAGTGAAAACAATCCTTCCACCATCAGGATATTAAAAAAGAATCATAATGTAATGATATATGGGATAACTGACATAGCCCTTGTGAAAAGTGATGATCATAACAAGAATGGTCACCTCAACTTAATGCCCAATAATTTTAATACTATCAAGCATCCACATAATAGTAGATAATCTTATCAAAAGTCACAGAGAAATTTCTAAGGACCATAGTGTTATCCCTATGACTTGACACATACTACTTGTTTCATAAAGCAAAGGGATATGATATAAATATTGTTGTTATATGGAGCCTAATCAGACTCGGAGGTTAAATTTATCCAACTTTTATCAACCTGGTTTCCCCCCAAATATTTTCCTACTAGTTTTGGCGTATTGAAGTCTAAGTGCATGAAAATCATGAGGATGAGCGATTAGGGATGAGATAGTCTTCATAAGAGTTTAAATAAGAACATCATCAAAATGCCCCTTGGTAGAGAGACTTGAGACCATCATCAAATAAGCCAAAATATATATCTCCAATGACTTGACACGGATCCCAAAACCACCTATTGGACCAATAGGATCCTAGGCGCTCACTTCATCCATTATGATTTCTAGGCACCAGTTTGATGCTCCATCACAAGGAAAGTGCGCCCACACTTGCAAGTGTTTTTCTTCAGGATCTAGGTGCCAGGTGAAGGTTGTAGTTGCCAAGAAGAGCGCCTAGCAAGAGGAAGTCTTTTGGATTCTCCAAAACACATCAAACACTTGACTAACAACAAGATAACTTTTTCCCAAGTTAGGTGCTTCAAGAGGGAAGTTAAAACATGAATAAGCGCCAACTTGTCTAGGCACAAACTCAAGCTTGTTAAGAATACACATGGCACTCAACATTCCTTGGTGATTTCACAAACTTCAAACGCTTAGAACTGTTCAAGGAATGCCCAATGCCCCTTCTTGATGATAGGCCACCAAAGTGAGGGTGGAATTATGCCTTGATGGCATTAGGCGCTATCTAGAGTATGCTACTCCATGGAAATGTGCCTTCTTGCTTAGAGTCTTAATGAAAAGTTTCGGAGGTTAAGATGCACCTTGTCTTAATGAGGTACAACTCTTGGGTAAGAAAGCTTGTAAAGTGCACCTAACTTAGTGAAGAGGTTGATAACTTCTAAACCCTTCCTGGAACTTAGATTGCTTCAACTGAAGATCATCTTGCACCTATTCACCAAACTTTCAATCAGAAGATCAATTCAAACTTAGGTGCTCATTAAGAGTCTTTCCAATGTTGGCGCATCTAAGAGGTTGAACTGGCAAGAGATGGCACCTAGCTTCCTAGACCTTGTTTCAATATGTTTTAGTTTGAAAGTTGACTCAATGGTATCAAGATGGTGCCATAGAGTCTTTGGACTAGTTCCTTAGAGTTTCAAAAACATTCTGGCTTCTTAAAAATTCCTCCTACATGCTTGGGCACCATTTCAAGGTCCTGGAATCATGATGTAGTGCCTTATTGCTCTATTCACCCATTTGTGATTGTGCAACTTGAGATTGGCACCTAGAGTGAATAGGCTTTCATCCTGACTTAATTCACTAAGGCAACCTCATCTTGAAGGCCAAACAACTCTTCCTGCCAGAGCGCCTTGATTGAAGACTCCACATCCTTGGGTGCTCATTTGGACAATTTGATGTGAAATTGGTGCCTAGACTCCAAGAGTCAACTTTCTTCTTTCTAAACTTAGCCAAATTTTGAGTTTCTGACTTTGTTCCTGCAAAACAATGAGATTGAGTTAGTCAAAAACTAATTCATTCCCTCATCATTTTGAATTAGCCTCTGGGAATGACCAATAGGCTAATCCATTCTTCACTTGATGATCAAGCCAAAAATGGGGACATGACAGGGTAAGTTGTATCTAATGACATCACCTAATTGAGTGCCTAGGAGGTATAAAGCTTAACGTTGACATGAGGACAAGCACTTAGTAAAGGAGAGTTTCTCAAACATTTAAACATGTGAATGAAGTCATAGAAATGCACTAAGTCATCTAGGTGCCATTTTCCCCTTGTGTACCCTTACATTTGCACGTAAGAAGAAGTTACAACTTTACACTGCCTCCTTCTGACGATTTTTGGGGTAGCAGAAAACCTTTCACCATGAGAAAATGTCTTAGAGATATAAAAACTAAGAGAGGTTATTGTAGAGGCACTCTATGTGATCATGTTGCCTCAGACGGAATGTTTCTAAGTGACACAATTTTCAAGTAACATCTCGTCAAAGATTGCTGCCTTTTTGCACTTTGGACTCTTTAGGGATATCGTCGGTACAATGTAGCTTGGATTGTTTCGACATGTTTGGGTGAAAAAAAAGACCGTGCCTAGTGTAAATGTACCCATTTGGACACATTGGAATAGTCAGTTTGGTCACATCAGGAGCAGGACAAAAGTTACATCCCTTTGCAACTTTACACTACCTCCTAACAATTTTTGGGGCAGCAGAAAACCTTTCACCATGGGTAAATGCCTCAGAGATATAAAAACCTGAGAGAGGTTATTGTAGAGACACTCTGCATGATCAAGTTGCCTCAGATGAAATATTTCTAAGTGACACAGTTTTTTAGTAACATCTCGTCAAAGATTGCTGCCTTTTTGCACTTTGGACTCTTCAGGGATATCGTCAGTACAATGTAGCTCAGACTGTTTCGACATGTTTGGGTCAAAAACATGACCATGCCTAGTATAAATGTACCCATCTAGACACGTTGGAATAGTTAGTTTGGTTACATCAGGAGCATGATGAAAGTTACAACCCTTTGCAACTTTACACTGCCTCCTTCTGATAATTTTTGGGGCAGCAGATAACCTTTCACCACAGGCAAATGCCTCAGAGATATAAAAAATTGAGAGAGGTTATTGTAGAAGCACTCTACGTGATCACATTTCCTCAAATGGAATATTTCTAAGTGACATGGTGTTGCAAGTATGAGGTTAATCAGTGTTGTCATTGATGTCAACGTACTTATATTGCATTAACAAGAAGGATTGGATGAGCTGTGTGTTGAGGATATTGAGAAAATTAGTCTCTGTCAGGAACAGTGAAGAACAGTGATGAGAAGAAGGCAAAAGTACTCAATAAGTTGATGATCAAAGGATGCAGATTAAATGGTTTGTAGCTATGAGTCTTGAGATGATCTAGTTAAGTTTTCAAAGGTCCGCATGCAAATTTGAAGAAGTTGTGATTGATCAAGTAGAACTAGTTCTGGGAGGTGCTCCAGAGTGACAGAGTGCTACAAATAGGTCTGGTGAGATCTGGAAGTGTATTATCCTATCTTGTGGATTGGATGGAGTGTTTGAGATGTACTTTTGATGTGTCATCTCAATTTGTTCATGATTTGGAGGTCCAGAAGCACATGTTTCAGTATGATAGTGGCAGTAGACTGTGTTCCTGAAGTTTCAGATGAGGAAGAGAAGAGATTCTGGTGAGCAGAGGAAGTGCGGATGTTCCTGGTCATTCAGGCAAGCTTGTGAAGGTTCTTGGATCGTGTTGAGGTTGTGTTGTTGATCCGTATTGGTGGTAGAGCCCGGAATTGAAGATATTCTTCTAGATGAAGTTCTTGTTCAGACTAGCCGACCGGATGAGTTGTTCATCTTTCAAATGTTCTTGTGGTGGCCGACCGGATGTGTTATTCATCCTGTGAATGTTCTTGTGGTTGATTGCCGACTTAGATGATCATTCCTAAGTCAATGCCTTGTATAAATAAAGGTTTGTGAGTTCATTTCAAAGGGTGTTAAGCAATAGATGAGTGTGGTGTAGCGAAAGAGCGAAAGGCAGAGCAGGTGTGTTTTGAGCTTAAATGGAACTAATCCAGACATGGTGAAGATGTCATTCTCCAATTCAAAGTTGTGATACTTATGATCTTGTAGACAGTGTGTCTCTTTTGTAGGCAGTGTGCCTCTTTTTGAGCAGTGTGCTTAGGCAGTGAGCCTTGACTGGCATGTGCCATTTGTTTTTCTTATTCTTCTAACAGAGAATAATCCTTGGGTTAATCACCCTGTGGTTTTTCCCTTAACCAGGTTTTCCACGTCAAAAATCTTGATGTCTAATGTGTTGATGTTTATCTACTCCGGTGTTTATGCTTTCTGCTTTCATGAATGGTTAATTGATATGCTATTAACTAACAAAGAAAAATCAAGTGTTTGAAGTAGAAGCAAGTTTTTGTACAACTGATTCATCCCCCCCTCTCGGTTGTGTGCCCTAGATCTAACAATTGGTATCAGAGCCAAGGTCCTCTGAAAGGAGCTTGACTGCTTGAGGAGATCCAGGATGTCATCATACAAGAAGGATAGTCTGAAGTTTGATGGAACCAATTTCTCGCTCTGGAAAGGGTGCATGAGATGTCACTTGGAGTGTATGGGAAAAGCATACTTATCCATGATCACAAATGATTATGTACCTCCATAGGGTGGTTTGACAACACTGAATGAAATCACAGATGTTGAAAATAATTTGCAGACCAAAGAAGCTCTTCTAAGTGCATTGAATGATTCAGAGCTCTCAAATGTTATTGACCTACCAACTGCATATGAGATTTGGGTCAAACTGGAACTTTTGCATGAAGGAGATGAGTATGTTAAGAGTGCTAGGTTGCAAAGTCTGAAAGGGAAATTTGAAAGATTGAAGATGAGAGATGATGAAAACATCACTACCTTTATGCCAAGATGAATGAGCTGGTATGTGGAATCAGGAATGCTGGTGGAGTTTTGGATGAAAATGAAATTGTTTGCAAAATTCTCAGATCCCTTCCTGCTGCCTACAAAATCAAGGTTGCTGCCATTGATGAATTCAGAGCCCATGCAACTGTGACAAGAGAGCAATTGGCTGGCAAACTAGCTGCATTTGAAATGACTAAGTTTGGAGATGATCCCCCCAAGACTAAATTTGCATTCAAAGCCAATGCCTATGTGAAAGGCAAACAAAGATTTGATCCGGGAGAAAACTCTTCAAGGAAGTTGTTATGGTATGATCAAGCAAGAAAAGACATGGAAGAGGAAGAAGCAGAAACAGCCCATCTTGAAGCCCTCATTGCTAAGAGACTGCCAAGAGGATCTGGTAAGTATGAAGGAAAATTACCCTTTAAGTGCTTCAATTGCAATAAGAGTGGTCATTTTGCTTCAAGATGTCCGGAAAGATCTGCAAGGTCAAATGCTAACAGACAAAGGTTCCAAAAGAACTATTATTATGTTCATGAAGAAGATGATAATGAAGGAGTAACAGATGATGAATCAGAAATGGGAAGCAAATCCAGAAATGAATGGGTGTTTATTGCCATCAAGGAAGAAAATTCAATATCCTCTAAATCTGTCAATCATAAGGTTGTGGAAAGAGCCTTGGCTGCCCAAATTGAAGAAAAGGATGATTGGGTTATTGACAGTGGATATTGTCACCACATGACAGGTGACAAGAACAAGTTCTTAGATTTGGAAAGGTATGAAGGAGGAATGGCAAAGTTTGGTGATAATTCTGCTGGCAGAATCAGAGGCAGGGGAACTATTTCTTTTGATGGAAAGAGAAAAACTGGTAATGTACTATATGTTGAAGGATTGAAGCACAATCTTCTCAGTGTTGGTCAGTTGGTGGACAAAGGCTATGATCTCTGGTTCAAGAATGGAAGATGCAGGATCTTTGAAAGTTCTGGAACTGAGATTGCATCTGGTACTCAAACAAAAGGTAATATCTTCCATCTAGTTGGTTCAAATAAAAGTTGTCTGTTTGTTCAAGTTGATCAGAGTTGGTTATGGCATAGAAGAATGTGTCATGTGAATTTTGATAACATCATCAAGATAAGCAATACTTAGGCTATAAGAGATCTTCCAAAATTGGTGAAACCTAAAAATAGTTTGTGCAAAGAATGTTAGTTAGGTAAACAGAGCAGAGTCTCTTTCAAAAGCAAGGATCAGTCCTCTACCAAATTGTTGGAATTAGTTCATACTGATCTCTGTGGTCCGACAAGAATCAAGAGTATGCAAGGTGATAGATATTTCATGTTACTGATTGATGATCATTCCCAGATGATGTGGGTTACCTTCCTAAAAGAGAAAGCAGAAGCCCTTGAGAAGTTCAAAATCTTCAAAGCTATGGTAGAGAATCAAACCGGATTGAAACTGAAATGTTTAAGGTCTGATAGAGGTGGTGAATTAACATCCGGTGAATTCATAGATTTCTGTGAGAAGCTTGGTATAAAGAGATAGTTGTCTGCTCCTAGGACTCCACAGTAGAATGGAGTAGTTGAGAGAAAGAACTAGACCATCCAAGAAGTAGCCAGGACAATGATGATGGAAGCAAGTGTTCCTCAGATGTTTTGGAGAGAAGCTATCAGCACTGCAATTTATACCCTTAATCAAGTTCAAATCAGAAGCAATACCGGTAAGACTCCTTATGAACTTTGGTTTGGCATAACTCCCACTGTGAGATATTTCAGAGTATTTGGTAGCAAGTGTTACATCAAAAGAGATGAAGATTTAGGAAAGTTTGATGTTAGAAGTGATGAAGGAATTTTCTTGGGTTACTCCACTCAAAGCAAAGCATATCGGTGTTACAATAAGAGATTGAGAAAGATGATAGAAAGTACAAATGTGAAGGTTGATGAAGGAATTGAGAAGCCTTCAAGATTCTACGAATGTGATGAAGATGATTAGAATGATTCTCTGGTGCAAGGAGCTCCATCCTCCTCTGAAATTCAGATCCAGACTAATCTGGTAAATCAGGAAGAAGAAGTTTGTCTAAATGAGCTTGATCAAGAATTAGTAGTGCAAGAAACTCCCAAAGTTCCAAGGTATGTAACTCTAAATCATTCTGAAGATCAGATCATAGGTGACAAAAGTAAAGGGGTACAAACAAGGAGAAGAATTATTCAAGATTCAAATGAATATTGTCTGATTTCAAAGATTGAACCTAAGACAGTTAATGAAGCTTGCAATGATGAAAACTGGACCAAAGCAATGGAGGAAGAATTGATGCAAATTGAATAAAATCATACTTGGGATCTTGTTCCTAGACCTAGAAACAAGAATGTGATTGGAACCAAATGGGTCTTTCGGAACAAACTAAATGAAGTTGGTGAAGTAATCAGAAACAAAGCTAGATTGGTCTACAAAGGCTACTCTCAAATAGAAGGAATTGATTTTGAAGAGACCTTTGCTTCGGTGGCAAGAATTGAAGTAGTCAGACTATTTCTTGCGTTTGTTGCCTTCAAAGCCTTCAAGGTATATCAAATGGATGTCAAGTCTGCCTTCCTAAATGGTGACTTGGAAGAAGAAGTGTACATTGAACAACCGGATGGATTTCAATTGTCTGATCATGATGATACGGTCTGCAAGTTGAAGAAAGCACTGTATGGTTTGAAGCAAGCCCCAAGAGCATGGTATGAAAGGTTGGATAAGCATCTTGTATAGATTAATTTTAACAAAGGTACTGCTGATAGTAACCTATACTTCCAAATAGATAAGGAAAACATCTTGATTGTTGAAGTATTTGTTGATGATATCATCTTTGGAGAAAAAGACAACATGTGTAAAACTTTTGCAAATCAAATGAAAAGTGAGTTTGAAATGTCAATGCTTGGTGAAATGAATTTCTTCTTGGGTCTACAAATTACTCAGACAAAGAAAGGCATCTTTATCTGTCAAACCAAATATGCAAAAGAATTGTTGAGGAAATTCAGAATGGAAGATTCAAAGCCAATGAACACCCCTATGGCAACCGGATGTAAGTTGAGCAAAGATGATGACTCTCCTAAGACAGATTAGACCAAGTACAGATTAATGATTGGAGGACTATTGTATCTCACTCAGACTAGACCAGATATAATGCAGGCTATTGGTCTTGTGGCAAGATTTCAGGTTGATCCCAGAGAATCTCATGTCATGGCAATCAAAAGAATTTTTAGGTACTTGAAAGGAATAGTTGAGTATGGTCTATGGTATCCTAGAGAAGAGGATTTCTCTCTTCATGCATACACAGATGCAGATTGGGCAGGAGATGTGGATGATCGGAAGAGTACAAGTGGAGGAGCATTCTTTTTGGGAAAAAGGTTGGTTTCTTGGCTAAGCAAGAAACAAGAGGCAATATATTTGTCTACAACTGAAGCAGAATACATTGCAGCAGCAAGTAGTTGCACTCAAATCTTATGGATGAAGCAGATGTTAAAAGACATTGAAGTAGAATATAAGGAGCCTATCACAATTTTCTATGATAATTCAAGTGCAATAAATATCTCTAAGAATCCGGTGTTGCATTCTAAGACCAAACACATATCTATCAAGTTTCACTTTTTGAGGGAACAAGTGAACAAGGAAGAAGTCAGATTGGAGTATGTACCCTCCAAGGATCAGATTGCAAATATTTTCACTAAACCTCTTCCCAAGGACTCTTTTGAGTATCTCTGGGAGAAGTTAGGGGTCATGGCCCCTCCGGTGATGAACTAGGATGCACTAATGTGCATCAGTCTAGTGGATATCATAGTCATATCTTGTGATCTAGATTGATGATGGGGAGCTGCTACTAAGGGGGAGCAGCTGGTATAATTCTGATGTGTTAGAGTTGCAAGTATGAGCCCTTTGCCATTGATGTCAAAGGGGGAGAGAAGACATGTGAAAAATAAGTGGTTGATGATCAAAGGGGGAGCAGTAAAGGAAGAGAAGACATGTGAAGAGTTGTTGCTGATAGGGGGAGTTGTGACAGAAAGGAAAAGATCTTGTCTTGATGGTTTTTCACATCATATGTTGCCATCAATGACAAAGGGGGAGATTGTTGCAAGTATGAGGTTAATCAGTGTTGTCATTGATGTCAACATACTCATATTGTATTGACAAGAAGGATTGGATGAGCTGTGTACTAAGGATATTGAGAAAATTAGTCTCAATCAGGAACAGTGAAGGACAGTGATGAGAAGAAGGCAAAAGTACTCAATAAGTTGATGATCAAAGGATGTGGATTAAAGGGTTTGTAGCTATGAGTCTTGAGATGATCCAGTTAAGTTTTCAAAGGTCCGCATGTAGATTTGAAGAAGTTGTGATTGATCAAGCAAAACCGGTTTCGGGAGGTGCTCTGGAGTGACAGAGTGCTACAAATAGGTCCGGTGAGATCCAGAAGTGCATTATCCTATCTTGTGGATTGGATGGAGTGTTTAAGATGTTCTTTTGATGTGTCATCTCAATTTGTTCATGATTTGGAGGTCCAGAAGCACATGTTTCAGTATGACAGTGGCGGTAGACTATGTTCCTGAAGTTCCGGATGAGGAAGAGAAGAGATTCTGGTGAGCAGAGGAAGTGTGGATATTTCTGGTCATTCAGGCAAGCTTGTGAAGGTTCTTGGATCGTGTTGAGGTTGTGTTGCTGATCCGCATTGGTGGTAGAGCCCAGAATTGAAGATATTCTTATGGATGAAGTTCTTGTTCAGACTAGCCGACCGGATGAGTTGTTCATCTTTCAAATGTTCTTGTGGTGGCCAATCGGATGTGTTATTCATCCTATGAATGTTCTTATGGTTGATTGCTGACTTAGATGATCATTCTTAAGTGAATGCCTTGTATAAATAAAGGTTTGTGAGTTCATTTCAAAGGGTGTTAAGTAGTGGATGAGTGTGGTATAGCGAAAGAGCAAAAGGTAGAGCAGGTGTGTTTTGAGCTTAAATGGAACTAATCCAGACATGGTGAAGATGTCATTCTCTAGTTCAAAGTTGTGATACTTATGATCTTGTAGACAGTGTCTCTTTTGTAGGCAGTGTGCCTCTTTGTGAGCAGTGTGCTCAGGTAGTGAGCCCTGACTGGCATGTGCCATTTTTTTTCTTATTCTTCTAACAGAGAATAATCCTTGGGTTAATCACCCCATGGTTTTTCAATTAATCAGGTTTTCCATGTCAAAAATCTTGGTGTCTAATCTGTTGATGTTTATCTACTCCAGTGTTTATGCTTTCTACTTTCATGAATGGTTAATTGATATGCTGTTAACTAACAAAGAAAAATCAAGTGTTTGAAGTAGAAGCAAGTTTTTGTACAACTAATTCACCCCCCCCTCAGTTGTGTGCCCTAGATCTAACACATGGTTTTCAAGTAACATCTTGTCAAAGATTGCTACCTTTTTGCACTTTGGACTCTTCAAGGATATCGTCGGTACAATGTAGCTTAGACTGTTTCGACATGTTTGGGTAAAAAATAGGACCATGCCTAGCATAAATATACCAATCCAGATGTATTGGAACAATCAGTTTGGTCACATCAGGAGCAGGACAAAAGTTACACCCCTTTGCAACTTTACACTGCCTCCTTCTAACGATTTTTGGGGCAACAGAAAACCTTTCACCATGGGCAAATGCCTTAGAGATATAAAAATTGAAAGAGGTTATTGTAGAAGAATTCTATTTGATCAAGTTTCCTTAGACAGAATGTTTCTAAGTGACATAGTTTTCGAGTAACATCTCGTCAAAGATTGCTGCCTTTTTGCACTTTGGACTCTTCAGGGATATTGTCGGTACAATGTAGCTCAGACTATTTCAGCATGTTTGGGTGAAAAACAGGACCATACCTAGCATAAAAGTACCCATCCAGACGCATTAGAATAGTTAGTTTGGTCACTTCAGGAGCAAGATGAAAGTTACACCCCTTTGCAACTTTACACTACCTCCTTCTGATGATTTTTGGGGTAGTAGAAAACCTTTCACCACGGGCAAATGCCTCAGAGATATAAAAAACTGAGAGAGGTTATTGTAGAAGCACTCTACATGATCACGTTGCCTTAGATGGAATGTTTCTAAGTGACACAGTTTTTGAGTAACATCTTGTCAAAGATTGCTTCCTTTTTGCACTTTGGACTCTTCAGGGATATCGTCGGTACAATGTAGCTCAGATTGTTTAGACATGTTTGGGTGAAAAACAGGACCATGCCTAGTGTAAATGTACCCATCCTGACATGTTGGAATAGTCAGTTTGGTCGCATCAGGAGCAAGACACCAAAAATGCATAAAATGATGATGTAAAAATGTGTATATGTGTAAAAATGCAGGAGGAAATGAAAAAAGACAAACCTTACAAATTAATGTGCATACTTACAACTCAATGTAACATGACTTTATAAAATCAATGTGAATACTTACAAATTAATCCAATGAACCATCCAAGTTTGCTCTACTATTTATTGTGTCAATTATTGCTTCATGGTCAGACTCATGTACCTTCCACAAGATTTTGTTAAAAGGTCTACCCCGATACTTTAGCAAATGAACATTGGATGCCACGACAAGGTTCAAGTAATGAAGAATCTTCCAATGTGTGTCAAAGTCCTGAAACAACCAAACATTAACACTCTTATGTGGGTACCTTCTAAGCCATGTTCTAGTAATAACCACTGAGCCTGTAGGGTATTCGATGTTTTCTCCATCTGTAACAAGGGCCTCCAATTTCTTTCTAGCCTCAACACAATGACATAAGTAATAATCTGTTCCATCTTCATTATCTTCATCTACAATAACAACATATACATGCTCTACATTGATATGTGTAGCAAATTAGATGAAATTAGTCAACATTACAAAAACACTAAAGTAAGATGACATTACCTGGTTGAACTAGATGAAATTAGATGCATATATGTGCCCTATATTATCTTGTTGAACTAAATCTAATATGTGGTCAAAGTCAACTGATGATTCCATCTGTGTTAGTTCCAGTGCCGTCGGGGGTCGATATGTGTCAAGTGGGCTAAGATAACTTAACTACCATTCGTCAACCCACTCTTTTGACTCGCACTCATCCCTGACTTGAATTGTATAGGAAGAACAAAAGCATGACATCTTTCGCGTATGGATACTCCATGAACCTGCAATTGAGCTTCTAAAAGAGTGCATCTCATTTGATCCTATGAGTGTACAACAATCCTCATATGGTGCAATGTTAGTATCATCTATCAACCAAAAAAATCTATGAACTAAAGACTTACCTTCATTACCTGGACCCATGGAAGCATTACAGCATTCGATAATCAATTTTGCATCTGTCAACTTTGCATTGTCTTTATACTTTAACTCTTCTCGTGCTATGGCTCTTTTGATACATGCTCCTACACCATCATGCTCCCCCTTTCCATGCCCGACCTCACAAAAGCTCCACATATGCTAAATACCTGTAAAATTATGCCTCCTACTTAGCCAATAGAAATTTCATGAGTTCTTGAATTGTGATGCATAGTTATCTGACCATATGATATGCTGACTGAACGATATGCCCCTTCTAGCCAAATCATTGTAGAACACCTAAAAGCAACCTTGCACAAACTCTGTAGAATGCGTACGATCATCACTAATATAGAATTTATACTCCCTTATGATCTTTCTGTCATCCTTTGTACTATCATTCACATGAATGAATGCGATGTGCACAAATATAGAAACCTATGTGGAGTTGTAATATTGTGATTGCACCTCACGCTGTGGCTGTAGACTATAGTTCTCTGCAAAGTCGATGACTAAAACAATGCTACCAACCGAAAATGTGTCCTTGCATAACTTGAATTGCAAGTCCAACCATCGAGCTCTATGGGCATGTCTTGCATACTCATACACTATGCTATCACAAAATATAGGCATAAACTAATACCCTAGAATCTTTTCAATAACCAATTCACACCTCTTTGCTTCTTTACCATCTTTTGTATTGTATGCCACTGTTTTATACTTGCCAAACTCTACTAGTTTGTTTCCAACCGCATGTGTTCTTTCCATATGTTCACATATTGGCAAATGTTGCAAGCCACCGCAATGATGACATGTGCCATCCAAGCATAATTTCTTGTAGAATATTTGACCTTCCTCTCTTTCACATAAAATTCATGATATAAAGTCTCTTGAAGATGTTGGTGGGGCACATATGGCACAACCCGGCAAATCATTGTTAGTATGCATATCTAAACATATAGACCTATAAGCATCAAAATGGTTAGAAAATTCAATATGTAATCTACAACAACAAGTAGTGCGTGTGTGATTTATCTTGACATAGAAAGGTTTAAGCATTTCAAAATATCTTTGACAAATTTTAATTTGAGGATACTTCTCTAGAAGTTTAACATAAAACTGTGTTTGAGTCTCATCCAAAAAATGCTTTGGATGTGGCTCACGGTTCTGACTATCGATTCTCCTTCTTACCACATCCCTTTGATTCAGAGATACCATTGTGTAATTCTTCCAAAAGTCTTCAATTAGTGATCTCAATGCTTCAACAATTGGTTTATCTTTTCATGGTAGTCTCCCCGAGAACGCCCATAATTCATTGGCATTAGTGTCCTTAATTCTTTGGTGTCTTCCAACGGCTCTTGATAAAGTTTTCCTATTAATTCTCAATTCTTGACTCGTCTTTCTAATGAGACGAGCTTTCCTCGTTTGACTACTTACTATAGTCGATGTAATCATACGTCGTGTTGCATTACTATCTTTTGTGCATGAGGTGTTACCCACTCTCTCATACACACTCATTAGATTCTTGACAATAGATTTTTCACTTGAAGCCTTTGATGTTCTCAACCCAAGAATCTTCATGATGGACCTATACTTTATACTTCGCATCATTTCAATGAATAGTTGACATCTTGCAGTCTCAATTAACTTTTCAAAGAACAATCTCCAAATCTTATGAGCATATCTTCTACAAGTGTGTTTTGGAACCTTACCTTCCATTGGATGCAAAATATTCTCATCAATTTCAATCAAATACTTTGGCTTTCTATGCAAAATTCTAGGTGGTGTTAAGTTAGCTAAATTCATCTCAACATTAGGAATTTCATCAATATTTAAATGAGATGGGCTAGATGGCATACCTTCGATCGAAGATGGAATAGATGATATACCTTGAGGTTGAGGTGGGAACAATGGCATACCTCCTTCATCACATGTGAGTGATGATGTACTCTCAACTTGAGATGTGGTAGATGGTGTCCATACATGTTGACTTGCAGTAGAGGACGTGTCTCCAACTATGGTATTCAAATCTCTTGTAGCACAAAGTTTTTGCATTCGTTCTCTTTGTGCCGCCAATACCATATCTCTTTGTGATGGTTGTGGTTCCTCTTCAATTGGTATGTCTTCATTTATCATGTCCAATTTCCTCTTCTCACGAGGTTCCCTCATAGCCACTGCTTTCTTTGCATTCTTAGCTTCTATCTCTTCCTGTGTTGATTTAATTCTTGATCGTTTCCTTGGCATGACAGAGAATTTGTCTGTAGCATGATAAAGAGACCAATATTACTTCCTAAGAAATGAATACAAGATAATAATGGGATTGTATTTTTATTATGTTGTAAGGATTTATTCTTATATAGTTTGACATCATGGTATGTTAAGGTCTGTTTATTACACATAATTATTAAAGAGCCCAAGTGTAGAAAATATACATGGCATCATGTGAGATTGTAGGCTGCTTTCTTGATTGGGAATGTGTCTATTTTAAATATGTATGATAAAGAATGATAAAGTAATTCAATCTGAATTAAGGAAAATGTAAAGAACGTGCATGTAAAGACTTGACATACCTAAAAAATGAAGATTCAAATGGAGAGAGTAGCCAATTATGTAGTATTTTTTTCTTCTTGCATCAAACTCCTCAACAATTTGAGTTTTTCACCACTTGCTTCCTTTTCAATGTTAAATTGAATAACACTCAAATATAATTACTAACAACAATACTATTAACCAATCTATAATGTTAAATTCCTAAAATTGAATCACAATTAACATTGTAACACTACAAAAATTGAAACTTGAATAGATATATATCAAAATTGGTGTGAAAACTATGTTATTTCCTCCTTCTCAAGTTGGCAAAGTAGTGAAGGTGGTGGAAAGATCATGCAAAGGTGGTACAATGTGTCAAATGTGAATGTGAACTTCCCAACAGCATGAAAGCACTTCTTTTTTGTCGGAGCATGTGCAGAATCAGTATGAAAACAAAGCATGTGGGCCTAGATCATGGGGGTCAACACTTCTTTACCATTTCTATAGCAAGACAAAATGCGAGTGCGTTATAACGCGCTTGTGTTTTGTCCTGCTATAGATTGATCACATCTTGTGCATTTCTCTTTATAAACCTTCCCCTTTAGACTTGAATGACCACAAGGTTTTTGAGGGAGAACTTCTCCTGTTTCCTGCAAGAGCTTGCCAGATGCTCCACCATATGATAGGCATAACAATGAAGAGGCAAGCTCTCATAATCAAGTTCTTGATAGAAAATGCCCATCGAGGAAGAAAGATAGATCTTCTTTGGAAGTAGAAGTTCTAGTTTGTGACTAATCCTTATCCAAGCATAAATAGCAGGGGTTTTGTCAAGAGATTGTCAATCCACTTCCACAAAGTCTTTTGAAGACTTCTTGATTGATTCCAAAACATCCACACCCTAAAACTAGAGAGGCAATCAATATAATCAAACCCATAAATCTACATTTGACGACATAAACCCTCAACACTATACCTTAAACCCTAATCCCTTAACCCTCCAACCCTATCCCTAATCCTTATACCCTCCACACTCTACTTTAACCCTAATCCCTCGACCCTCAACCTTATCCCTAAACCCTTGACCCTTGAACCTTAACCCTCAACGCTCAATGTCAAATCCTAATCCCTCAACCTTCACTTTAATCCCTCAATCCTAAACCCTAAATGCTATCCCTATTCCTAAACCCTCAACCGACTCGATACTATACCTTAAAACCTAATCCCTTATCCCTAAACCCTCCAACCCTATCCCTAATCCTTATACCCTCCACACTCTACTTTAACCCTAATCACTTGACCCTCAACCCCATCCCTAAATCCTTGACCCTTAAACCTCAACCCTCAACCCTCAACGTCAAACCATAATCCCTCAACCCTTAACTTTGATCCCTCAATCCTCAACCCTATCCCTAAACCCTAAACCCTAAAGCCTCAACCCTTAACCCACAATGTCAAATCCTAATCCCTCAACCCTAAACCATATCTCTAAACCCTCAACACTATACCTTAAACCCTAATCCCTCAACCCTAAACCCTATCCCTAAACCCTAATCCCTCAACCCTTAACCCTAATCCGTCATCCCTCAACTCTAATCCCTCATCGATAAACCCTAAATGCTATCCCTATTCCTAAACCCTCAACGGACTCGATACTATACCTTAAACCCTAATCTCTTATCTCTAAACCCTCCAACCCTATCCCTAATCCTTATACCCTCCACACTCCACTTTAACCCTAATCCCTTGACCCTTAACCCTATCCCTAAACCCTTGACCCTCGAACCTGAACCCTCATTGTCAAACCCTAATCCCTCAACCCTTAATTCTGATCCCTCGACCCTCAACGCTATCCCTAAACCCTAAACCCTAAAGCCACAACCCTCAACATCAAATCCTAATCCCTCAACCCTTCACTATAATCCCTCAACCCTAAACCCTATCCCTAAACCCTCAACACTATACCTTAAACCCTAATCCCTCAACCCTCAACCCTAAACCTTATCCCTAAACCCTAATCCCTCAAACCTCAACCCTAATTCGTCATCCCTCAACTCTAATCCCTCATCCCTAAACCCTAAATGCTATCCCTATTCCTAAACCCTCAATCGACTCGATATTATACCTTATACCCTAATCCCTTATCCCTAAACCCTCCAATCCTATCCCTAATCCTAATACCCTCCACACTCTACTTTAACCCTAATCCCTCGACCCTCAACACTATCCCTAAACCCTTGACCCTCGAACCTCAAACCTCAACCCTTAACTCTGATCCCTCGACCCTCAACCCTATCTCTAAACCCTAAAGCCTCAACCCTCAACGTCAAATCCTAATCCCTCAACCCTTCACTCTAATCCCTCAACCCTAAACCATATCCCTAAACCCTCAACACTATACCTTAAACCCTAATCCCTCAACCCTCAACCCTAAACCTTATCCCTAAACCCTAATCCCTCAACCCTCAACCCTAACCCATCATCCCTCAACTCTAATCCCTCATCCCTAAACCCTCAACAGACTCGATACTATACCTTAAACCCTAATCCCTTATCCCTAAACCCTCCAACCCTATCCCTAATCCTTATACCCTCCACACTCTACTTTAACCCTAGTCCCTTGACCCTCAACCCTATCCCTAAACCCTTGACCCTTGAACCTCAACCCTCAACCCTCATCGTCAAACCCTAATCCCTCAACCCTTAAATTTGATCCCTCGACCCTCAACCCTATCCCTAAACCCTAAACCCTAAAGCCTCAACCCTCAACCCTCAATGTCAAATCCTAATCCGTCAACCCTTCACTCTAATCCCTTAACCCTAAACCATATCCCTAAACCCTCAACACTATACCTTAAACCCTAATCCCTCAACCCTAATCCTTCATCCCTCAACTCTAATCCCTCCTCCCTAAATCCTAAACGCTATCCCTATTCCTAAACCCTCAACTGACTCGATACTATACTTTAAACCCTAATCCCTTATCCCTAACCCTCCAACCCTATCCCTAATCCTTATACCCTCCACTGGTGCAGGAGCACCTACCTGACAGCTGGCCTCCATGAGGTAGTTAGTTTGTTTTAGGTCTTGTTAATGTTTCCAAGAAGGTCTTATAAGACCAATGCATGTAATAAGGTCATGTTGACCATACTTTACTATTTTTAGATAGTTTGTTATGACAGCTGTTATGCTGTATGTCCGGTTGGATCTCCCAGCTGCCTGGAGAGATTTCCTAGCCGCTTGGAGTCAGGTCGGTAGTACTCGCAAGAGATCCTATTTATGCATGAGGATCGGTTGGTATTGCATATCATCGATCATCAATCAGACTTTGCAGAGAGTGAGGCAGAGGGAGAGACTGAGTATTGTATTTGCATCTTTTGAAATCAATAAAGAGATCCTATTGTGTCAATTCTCTGTTTTGGATTCCATTGTGTGATCGATTTGCTGTTCTGGTGGTTTCATGGATTCGTTGATCCATTCCACCGGTTGATTCATCGAATCGGTGGAGTGGCCATGTACAATAGTTTAGGGTTTAGTCTGCATTTTGTGTTTGTTTGCATGCAGGTGCGCAGGATCGCAGTCGAGAGGTGTTGAGAACCCTAGCATGGGTAAGTGCTAGGTCGTGCTGATAGTTTGAGTCTGGAAGATTGCCCTGAAAGTAGATCGGGTCACCTCAGGAGGTTCGGCGGATTGAAAATTCACTAAGGTTGGAAAATCCATCGCAACGGCATCATCAGGATATTTCTGTGTATATCCTGCAGTTACTTCGGGCGTCATCCGAGTAGATGGAGGTGAACATGATGCAATCATTTGCATAAGGTGAATGTGTTTTGGGGTGATCATCATCAGGTGTTGCCGAGGAGGAGCGTATCGGCATAAGGTAGAAGATCGGGTTGATAAAACCATCGCGGGCCGATAATGTTATGTTTGGCCGACAGCAGGATATTGGAGGAGCTGCATGTGACGTCATTGTCATCAGGATAATTGTCATCAGGATATCAGGGTGACGTAAGCATCGAAGGAAAGGTGCATGAAGTTGTCGTCATCAGGATATATGGAGGGAACCGGATATTTTATATCCTGCTAATGAACATGATGTTGAACATCATGATGCTGCAGAAAGCGTTTGGCGGTAAGATGAACAGTGAACATCAAGAGGATGTTTGCGCTTGCCGAACATGATGATGCTGCCGATAGCCGAATATGATGATGCTGCTGACAGGCGAAGGGTCGAAGGTTTGTCTGCAAGAGGATATCGGTCGGCAGAGAAAATATGATGATGATGATGAAGGGTTGCGGACATACTTGCTGTATGTCAAGGTTTTAGTGTGGATGCCTCTGCATCATAGTGGTATCAGAGCTCAGCAAAAGGTCTGGGCTGTTCTGTGTTGATTCTGTCACCGAAAGGGCAGAGGTAGAGTTGATTCTATCACCAAAAGGACAGAGGTAGAGGAGTGAGAGGTTGACAAAATGCCTCCGAAAGGTAATGGTACTGCAAGGGAATTGCAGGAGATGAAGGAAAAACATGCCAGAGAGATGAGGAAGATGAAGGAGCTTGCTGAAGCACTTCAAGCCAGGCTTGTAGCCCTGGAAAAGAACAAAAAGAGGGAAGTGGAAGACAGTGAGTCAGAAGAAGATGAAGATACTATTGAAGAGTAAGAAGAGGTAGCTGAAGATCTGGATGCTGAAGACCAGAGATTTGCAAAACTGTTAAAGGCAGTGCAGAGTGATAAACCTAAGGTAAAGGTTGATGTTTCCAAGTATAATGGAAGTTTGAATGAAGATGAGTTACTGGATTGGATTGCTGCACTTGATAATCACTTTGAATGTGAAGATGTTGCTGAGGATCAGAAGGTAAAGATTGCAAAGACCAAGTTAGGAGGTCATGCTTTGGTATGGTGGGATTATGTACAATCTGAGAGAAGGAAACAAGGGAAGTCAAAGATCACTTCATGGGATAAAATGGTAGCAAGGATCAAAGGTAAATTCTTGCCCAAGGATTATGAAATTCAGATGTTTAAGAAGCTACAATTTTTAAGGCAGAAGGAAATGGATGTGAAGGCATATACTGAGGAGTTTTATAAGTTGAGTATGAGATCTGGTCATCATGAGAATGAGGTAGAAAAGGTGGTTAGGTACTTGGCTGGTTTGAGATTGAACATACAGGATGAGTTAGTTTTAGCTAACCCTAAGAATGTGGAGGATTGTTACCAAATGGCAATCAGGATTGAAGAAAAGATGAATAGGAGACAAGATAAGTCCATGAGAGGAAGAGGAAACAATATGAGGGGAAGAGGATTAGCCCCTACAACAAGGCAAACCAATGAGGGTCAAGAAGACACTGGTAAAGGACAGGGACAGTCTGATTTCAGAGGTGGATGGAAAGGTAATAAAGCCAGATTTGGAGGTGGTAGAGGTTCTACTACATTTTCAGGAAAGTGTTACACCTATGGTGAGTTTGGTCATCCATTTTTCAAATGTCCAGAAAGCAAAGGTTCATCATCCAGAAATGATAGAACGAATGACAAGAGTGTACAACTTGTGCGAGAAGAGAAAGTAGAGCAAAGTGTGCAAAGTTCAAACACTTATCAAGGAGATAGAGTTCCTGACAATTATGGATATCCTGAGGAGGGAGAAGCATTGATGCTTAGGAGAACTAGTTTGCAGGCATCAAAGGATATGATGCAAAGAAGAGCTCTTTTCAAGACCACATGCAAGAGCAAAGGTAAAGTATGTAAGGTTGTCATTGATACTGGTTCAACAGACAACATGGTATCTCAGGAAATGGTGGATAAACTGCATTTGGAAAGGATTCCACACCATCACCCTTACAAGGCATCTTGGGTGAGTGATAGTCAATCACTTTTTGTCTATGAACAGGCATATGTGGATTTTCAGATTGGAGCATATCAGGATAGAGTTTTGTGTGACATTTTGCCCATGGAATGTTGTCACCTACTGTTGGGTAGACCATGGCAATTTGATAGAAGGGTACTGTATGATGGGTATGCTAATACCTACACCATCAAGAAAGATGGGAAAACTATTATGTTGATGCCATTGCAGGAAGATGCTGCAGGACAGGGGGCAGCCAAAATCATTTTAGTGGGAAAGAAGGAATTTGTACAGATGCCTATAGGAGCAGGCATAAAGGTAGTTGAGGACACTGCAGGGAAAGAAGTTGTTAAGGACAACAGGTTGAAGAAAGTTTCAGTTGTGACTGACAGAGGTCAGTAGCAGTTTCAGCAACAGGTTTGCAAATAGCAACCAGTTGAGAGGAATGACAAGGATGTTGTCATAGTTGGGACTATTGTTTGTCCTATAAAGGTTGAAAGAAAGACAAAGTTGAACATTGTAGAAGTTCAAGAGGCAGTTCAGAAAGAGGTTCTGGTAAGACAACCTGACAAACACAAGGTATGTGAGAGAAGGGCCTACATTGACAGGCATGAGGATTTACTTGCAAGACAGCAAGTTACAGTTCAGAAGTCTTGGAGCAGCCAAGAGACAGTAGAGGACAAAGCTGGAACAGGTCAAGACACTGCAAAGGCAAAGTGTAAAGGTGGAGGACTTCCACATCCTAACTCATGGGACATGAGTTCTTTTCTGTTGGGGAGTATGGTGCAGGAGCACCTACCTGACAGCTGGCCTCCATGAGGCAGTTAGTTTGTTTTAGGTCTTGTTAATGTTTCCAAGAAGATCTTATAAGACCAATGCATGTAATAAGGTCATGTTGACCATACTTTACTATTTTTAGATAGTTTGTTATGACAGCTGTTATGCTGTATGTCCGGTTGGATCTCCCAGCCGCCTGGAGAGATTTCCCAGCCGCTTGGAGTCAGGTCGGTAGTACTCGCAAGAGATCCTATTTATGCATGAGGATCGGTTGGTATTGCATATCATCGATCATTTATCAGACTTTGCAGAGAGTGAGGCAGAGGGAGAGACTGAGTATTGTATTTGCATCTTTTGAAATCAATAAAGAGATCCTGTAATGTTAATTCTCTGTTTTGGATTCCATTGTGTGATTGATTTGCTGTTCTGGTAGTTTCATGGATTCGTTGATCCATTCCACCGGTTGATTCGTCGAATCGGTGGAGTGGCCATGTACAATAGTTTAGGGTTTAGTCTACATTTTGTGTTTGTTTGCATGCAGGTGCGCAGGATCGCAGTTGAGAGGTGTTGAGAACCCTAGCATGGGTAAGTGCTAGGTCGTGCTGATAGTTCGAGTCTAGAAGATCGCCCTGAAAGTAGATCGGGTCACCTCAGGAGGTTCGGCAGATTGAAAATTCGCTAAGGTTGGAAAATCCATCACAACGGCATCATCAAGATATTTCTGTGTATATCCTGCAGTTACTTCGGGCGTCATCCGAGTAGATGGAGGTGAACATGATGCAATCGTTTGCATAAGGTGAATGTGTTTTGGGGTGATCATCATTAGGTGTTGCCGAGGAGGAGCGTATCGGCATAAGGTAGAAGATCAGGTTGATAAAACCATCGCGGGCCAATAATGTTATGTTTGGCCGACAGCAGGATATTGGAGGAGCTGCATGTGACGTCATCGTCATCAGGGTATCAGGGTGACGTAAGCATCGAAGGAAAGGTGCATGAAGTTGTCGTCATCAGGATATATGGAGGGAACTGGATATTTTATATCCTGCTGATGAACATGATGTTGAACATCATGATGCTGCAGAAAGCGTTTGGCGGTAAGATGAACAGTGAACATCAGGAGGATGTTTGCACTTGCCGAACATGATGATGCTGCCGATAGCCGAATATGATGATGCTGCTGACAGGCGAAGGGTCGAAGGTTTGTCTGCAGGAGGATATCGGTCGGCAGAGAAAATATGATGATGATGATGAAGGGTTGCGGACATACTTGCTGTATGTCAAGGTTTTAGTGTGGATGCCTCTGCATCATCCACACTCTACTTTAACCCTAATCCCTCGACCCTCAACCCTATCCCTAAACCCTTAACCCTCAAACCTCAACCCTCAACCCTCAACATCAAACCCTAATCCCTCAACCCTTAACTCTGATCCCTCGACCCTCAACCCTATCTGTAAAGCCTCAACCCTAAAGCCTCAACCCTCAATGTCAAATCCTAATCCCTCAACCCTTCACTCTAATCCCTCAACCCTAAGCGCTATCCCTAAACCCTCAACACTAGACCTTAAACCCTAATCCCTCAACCCTCAACCCTAAACCTTATCCCTAAACCCTAATCCCTCAACCCTCAACCCTAATCCGTCATCCCTCAACTCTAATCCCTCATCCCTAAACTATAAATGCTATCCCTATTCTTAAACCCTAAATGCTATCCCTATTCCTGGACCCTCAGCGGGCTCGATACTATACCTTAAACCCTAATCCTTTATCCCTAAACCCTCCAACCCTATTCCTTAACCCACAACCCTATCCCTTAACCCTTAACCCTTGAACCTCAATGTACTCAACCCTCAACGTCAAACCCTAATCCCTCAACCCTTAACTCTGATCCCTCAACCCTTAACCCTTAAAACTTGAACCCTAAAACCTATCCCTACATGCTCGACACTTGACACTATATCTTAAACCCTAATCCCTTAACCCTCATCCCTAAAGCCTCAACCCTAAATCATTAAACCTTCAACCCTAAACCCTATCCCTAATCCCTCTACCCTCGACAGTCTTATTTAACCCTAATCCATTGACCATTAACCCTATCCCTCAACCTCAACCCTTAACCCTCAACCCTCAACTCTCAACATTAAACCCTAATTCATCAACCCTAAACCCTAATCCCTCAAACCTAAACCCTATCCGTAAACCATCAAACCTCAACACTATACCTTAAACCCTAATCCCTATCCCTCAACCCTTAACCCTTAAAACTTAAACCCTATCCCTACACCCTCAATACTTGACACTATATCTTAAGCCTTAAACCCTCATCCCTAAAGCCTTAACCACCAATCCTTAAACCTTCAACCCTAAACCCTATACCTAATCCCTCTACCCTCGACACTCTAACCCTAACCTCGACAATAAATGCTAATCTGTCAACCCTAAACCCTAATCTGTTAACACTAAACCCTATCTCTAAACCCTCAACCCTCAACACTATACCTTAAACCCTAATCCATCAACCCTAAAACCTAATCCCTCAACCCTCAACCCTCAACCCTAAACACTACCAATAAACCCTCGACACTATACCTTAAACCCTATGAGAAAAGCTTTACGTATGGTACATCCACAGTGAGTAATTAACAGTTGAAATCAGAAGGATGATCATTATGAGAAAAGATTTGCATTGGGGTACATCTATGTTTCTTGCTGTCCAACCCACACTTAGGGAAGGTATATTGTTATGAAACAGGCAAATAATCTCCCATTGTTTACTGGCTCTATCCACAATAAATACTAAACTATACCTTAAACCATAATCCCTCAACCCTCAACCCTATCCCTAATCCCTCTACCCTCAGCAATCTACCTTAAACCTAATCCCTTGACCCTTAACCCTAAATGCTATCCCTAAAGCCTCAACCCTAAACCCTAATCCCTCAAGGTCCTAAACTCTAAATCCTATCCCTAAACGCTCAACCCTCAACCTTGAACCTTAATCACTCAATCCTTATCCACCCCTCTCCTCCCCTATCTGGCTCACTCCCATCTCTACCCTCCTCTGCCCTCGACACTATACATACATAAATATAGGCATACATAGATACATACATACATACATACATACATACATATAGGCATACATACATACATACATGATTAATAGACTTGAATATAAAAAATTTAAGGGGAACATAACACGAGCACATTATAACATGCTCACATTATGTCAAACATGACATACAACAAACTTGCGGAAAAGGAAAAATACAAAGCAAAACATAACGCGAGCACGTTATGTCTTGCTTTGCTTGTGTTATGTCTTGCTTTGGGAATCTCAAGCCTTGGGCTTGGGATTTTCTTTGGATTTCCAACCTAAAGGCTTGGAGTGCCTTTTGAATAGTCATAGACATGTTTTTCCATATTCTTCAAGATTTCACATAATTTTGATCGTGCTAACCCTCAGATTTGCACGTGTTTCAAGGTCAAACAAATCGAACACCTAGGTAATGTTAGGCTTTCTCTTAGCTATTTGACAATGTAATTTTTTTCACATTTTAACAATGTTAAGCCTTTCATCTTTAATTTCTTTTGTTTGTGTCCATTTTTGGGCAAAAACCATTGTTTGGTCTTTTTTTCATTGTAAACTAACTATTCTTTGAAATTTCAAAAAAAATACATATTTAGAAACTAGACTCCATTCTACAAATATTAAAAAAAGAAAAAAATGATTTTCAATTAGTTTTCAAAATTTATAGGGGTAGCACGGCCAAAATTCTATTTTTTAGGATGTGTCCACTTTGAAAATTAGTAAAAAATCAAATATTCATCAAAAAATTATCAAAAAAATCAGGCATAAACTACATGCTATTAGCTAGTTTCTCATCGAAGTGATTTTAAAAATACCCAAAAAAAGTTGACCTTTTGAGGGATCCACAAAACATGCTATGTTATGTTTTTTTGACAGAAACAACACCAATTTCTGTGGCTCCCTCTTTTGAACCCCTTAATCTATGCCATTTTCAAAAAAAAAAGTAGTTTAGAAAGTAGACTCAGAGCACTATGAACATTGTTTTGGTTGCATCTCCAAATTTTGAGTGTAATTATGCTCAATTTCTCATCCAAGGCTAGTATTTCCTGATTTCAGAAAAAAAGTGGCCACTTAAGACCCCTTTTTGGGCCCCCATCTTCTTGCACTTACCCTCATTTTGGTCACATCGGGAGTAGGATGAAAGTTACACCCCTTTACTACTTTACACTACCTCCTTCTGATGATTTTTGGGGCAGCAAAAAACCTTTCACCATGGGCAGATGCCTCAGAGATATAAAAAACTGAGAGAGGTTATTGTAGAGGCATTCTACATGAAAGCGTTGCCTCAGACAGAATCTTTCTAAGTGACATGGTTTTCGAGTAACATCTCATCAAAGATTTTTGCCTTTTTGCACTTTGGACTCTTCAGGGATATTGTTGGTACAATGTGGCTCAGACTATTTCGACTTGTTTGGGTGAAAAATAGGACCATGCCTAGCATAAGTGTACCCATCTGAATGCATTGGAATAGTCATTTTAGTTGCATCAGGAGTAGGATGAAAGTTACACCCCTTTGCTACTTTACACTGCCTCCTTCTGACAATTTTTGGGGCAGCAGAAAACCTTTGACCAGGGGCAAATGCCTTAGATATATAAAAAAAAATGAGAGAGGTTATTGTAGAGGCACTCTACATGATCACGTTGCCTCAGATGGAATGTTTCTAAATGACACGGTTTTCAACTAACATCTCATCAAAGATTTCTACCTTATTGCACTTTGGACTCTTCAGGGATATCATTGGCACAATGTAGCTCAGACTGTTTCAACATGTTTGGGTGAAAAATAGAACCATGCCTAGCCTGAATTTACCCATCTAGATGCGTTGGAACTGTCAGTTTGGTCGCATCAGGAGCAGGACACCAGAAATGCAAAAGTTGCTTTGTACAACTTGACAACATTGACACTTTTTTGCAACATGACTCAAAGACTCAAACTAACCCCAAATGACTCAAAGTGACTTAAAATCACCTTGATTTTGGTGCCCAATGTACATTATAGAGGTCTAGGCACTCCTTAGCATTCAAACATCTTAGATGAGCACCTAGGAAAGGAAAAAACTCTAAGTTTCATCATCATGAGTGCCTAATATCAAGAGACTTTAATGGCTCAAACCTTAGCATGGAGTCCTAAGGCACATTTCATGTCTCCTTTCATCCATTTTGGCACCCTTATGTAGATTTTTCAACTTGATTTTGCACCCTGTATGTGAAGGAAGATCTAAAGGCATGAAAGTGGATGTCGTTTTGCAAGAGTTTGGATCATCAAAATTGAAAGAAATAAGTCTATTAAGCTTGGGCACCCTTGGTCTTCTTTTCATTCATTATGAGTGCCTTGGGAGAATGGTATATACGTCATCATCATGATTGGGCATCCTGAATCCAGAGTGTTGGAGAGATCATCAAATGGTGTCTAGAGGAAGTAGGGTGAGTTATGAGTTTGGTCGCATTAGGAGCAGGACACCAAAAATACATAACATGATGATGTAAAAATGTGTATATGTGTAAAAGTGCAGGAGGAAATAAAAAAAGACAAACCTTACAAATTAATGTGCATACTTACAACTCAATGTAACATGACTTTACAAAATCAATGTGAATACTTACAAATTAATCCAATGAACCATCCAGGTTTGCTCTACTCTTTATTGTGTCAAGTATTTTTTCATGGTCAGACTCATGCACCTTCCACAAGATTTTGTTCAAAGGTCTACCTCGATACTTTATCAAATGAACATTGGATGCCATGACAAGGTTCGAGTAATGAAGAATCTTCCGATGCATGTCAAAGTCCTGAAACAGCCAAATATTAACACTCTTATGTGGGTACCTTCTAAGCCATGTTCCAGTAATAACCACTGAGCCTGTAGGGTATTCGATGTTTTCTCCATCTGTAACATGGGCCTCCAATTTCTTTTTGGCCTCAACATAATGACATAAGTAATAATATGTTCCCTCTTCATTATCTTCATCTGCAATGACTACATATACGTGACCTACATTGATATGTGTAGCAAATTAGATGAAATTAGTCAACATTACAAAAACACTACAAAGTAAGATGACATTACCTGGTTGAACTAGATGAAATTAGATGCATATACGTGCCCTATATTACCTGATTGAACTAAATCTGATATGTGGTCAAAGTCAACTAATGATTCCATCTGTGTTAGTTCTAGTGCCGTCGGGGGTCGATACATGTCAAGTGGGCAAAGATAACTTAACTGCCATTCGTCAACCCACTCCTTTGACTCACACTCATCCCATACTTGAATTGTACAGGAAGAACAAAAGCATGACATCTTTCGTGTATGGATACTCCATGAACCTGCAATTGAGCTTCTAAAAGAGTGCATCTCATTTGATCCTATCAGTGTACAACAATTCTCATATGAAGCAATGTTAGTATCATCTATCAACCAAAAAAATCTACAAACTGAAGACTTACCTTCATTACCTGGACCCATGGAAGCATTACACCACTCGACAATCGATTTTGCATCTGTCAACTTTGCATTGTCTTTATACTTTAACTTTTCTCATGCTATGGCTCTTTTGATACATGCTCTTGCACCATCATGCTGCCCCTTTCCATGCCTGGCCTCACAAAAGTTCCACATATGCTGAATACCTGTAAAATTATGCCTCCTACTCAGTCAATAGAAATTTCGTGAGTTCTTGAATTGTGACACATAGTTATCTAACCATATGATATGCTGACTGAACGATATGCCCCTTCTAGCCAAATCATTGTAGAACACCTGAAAGCAACCTTGCACGAACTCCATAGAATGCGTGATATCATCACTAATATAGAAATTATACTCCCTTATGATCTTTCTGTCATCCTCTGTACTATCATTTGCATGAATGAATGCGATGTGCACAAATATAGAAACCTGTGTGGAGTTGTAATATTATGATTGTACCTCACGCTGTGGTTGTAGACTATAGTTCTCTGCAAAGTTGATGACTAAAACAATGCTACCAACCAGAAATATGTCCTTGCATAACTTGAATTGCAAGTCCAACCATCGAGCTCTATGGGCATGTCTTGCATACTCATACACTATGCTATCATAAAATATAGGCATAAACTGATACACTGGAATCTTTTCAATAACCAATTCACACCTCTTTGCTTCTTTACCATCTTTTGTATTGTATGCCACTGTTTCATACTTGCCAAACTCTACTAGTTCATTTCCAACCGCATGTGTTCTTTCCATATGTTCACATATTGGCAAATGTTGCAAGCCACCGCAACGATGACATGTGCCATCCAAGCATAATTTCTTGTAGAATATTTGACTTCCTCTCTTTCACATAAAATTCTTGATATGAAGTCTCTTGAAGATGTTGGTGGGGCACATATAGTACAACCCTGCAAATCATTATTAGTATGCATATCTAAACATATAGACCTATAAGCATCAAAATGGTTAGAAAATTCAATATGTAATCTACAACAACAAGTAGTGCGTGTGTGATTTATCTTGACATAGAAAGGTTTTAGTATTTCAAAATATCTTTGACAAATTTTAATTTGAGGATACTTCTCTAGAAATTTACCATAAAACTGTGTTTGAGTCTCATCCAAAAAATGCTTTGGATGTGGCTCACGGTTTTGACTACTGATTCTCCTTCTTACCACATCCCTTTGATTCAGAGATACCCTTGTGTAATTCTTCCAAAAGTCTTCAATTAGTGATCTCAATGCTTCAACAATTGGTTTATATTTTCGTGGTAGTCTCCCCGAGAACGGCCATAATTCATTAGCATTAGTGTCCTCAATTCTTTGGCATCTTCCAACGGCTCTTGATAAAGTTTTTCTATTAATTCTTAATTCTTGTCTCATCTTTCTAATGAGACGAGATTTCCTCATTTAACTACTTACGATAGTCAATGTAATCACATGCCGTGTTGCATTACTATCTTTTGTGCGTGAGGTGTTACCCACACTCTCATACGAACTCATTAGATTCTTGACAATAGATTTTTCACTTGAAGCCTATGATGTTCTCAACCCAAGAATCTTCATGATGGACCTATACTTTATACTTCAGATTATTTCAATGAATATTTGACATCTTGTAGTCTCATTGAACTTTTCAAAGAATAATCTCCAAATCTTATGAGCATATCTTCTACAAGTACATTTTGGAATCTTACCTTCCATTGGCTGCAAAATATTCTCATCAATTTCAATCAAATACTTTGGCTTTCTATGCAAAATTCTAGGTAGTGTTAAGTTAGGTAAATTCATCTCAACATTAGGAATTTCATCAATATTTAAATGAGATGGGCTAGATGGCATACCTTTGATCAAAGATGGAATAGATGACATACCTTGAGGTTGAGGTGGGAACGATGGCGTACCTCCTTCATCACATGTGAGTGATGATGTACTCTCAACTTGAGATGTGGTAGATGGTGTCCCTACATGTTGACTTGCGGTAGAGGACGTGTCTACAACTATGGTATTCAAATCTCTCATAGCACGAAGTTTTTGCATTCATTCTCTTTGTGATGGTTATGGTTCCTCTTCAATTGGTATGTCTTCAGTTATCATGTCCAATTTCCTCTTCTCATGAAGTTCCCTCATAGCCACTACTTTCTTTGCATTCTTAGCTTCTATCTCTTCCTGTGTTGGTTTAATTCTTGATCGTTTCCTCAGCATGACAGAGAATTTGTCTATAGCATGATAAAGAGACCAATATTACTTCCTAAGAAATGAATACAAGATAATAGTGGGATTGTATTTTTATTATGTTGTAAGGATTTATTCTTGTATAGTTTGACATCATGGTATGTTAAGGTCTATTTATTACACATAATTATTAAAGAGCCCAAGTGTAGAAAATATACATGGCATCATGTGAGATTGTAGGCTGCTTTCTTGATTGGGAATGTGTCTATTTTAAACATGTATGATAAAGCATGATAAAGTAATTCAATCCAAATTAAGGAAAATGTAAAGAACATGCATGTAAAGAATTGACATACCTAAGAAATGAAGATTCAAATCGAGAGAGTAGCCAATTATGTAGTGTTTTTTTCTTCTTGCATCAAACTCCTCAACAATTTGAGTTTTTCACCACTTGCTTCCTTTTCAATGTTAAATTGAATAACACTCAAATATAATTACTAACAACAATACTATTAACCAATCTATAATGTTAAATTCCTAAAATTGAATCACAATTAACATTGCAACACTACAAAAATTGAAACTTGAATAGATATATATAAAACTTGGTGTGAAAACTATGTTATTTCCTCCTTCTCAAGTTGGCAAAGTAGAAAAGGTGGTGGAAAGATCATGCAAAGGTGGTACAATGTGTCAAATGTGCATGTGAACTTCCCAACAACATGAAAGCACTTCTTTTTTGTCAGAGCACGCACAGAATCAGTATAAAAAGAGAGCATGTGGGCCTAGATCACGGGGGTCAACACTTTTTTACCGTTTCTATAGCAAGACAAAACATGAGCACGTTATAATGCACTCACATTTTTTCCTGCTATAGATTGATCACATCCTGTGCATTTCTCTTTCCAAACCTTCCCCTTCAGACTTGAATGACCACAAGGTTTTTGAGGGAGAAATTTTCTTATTTCCTGGAAGAGCTTGCCAGATGCTCCACCATATGATAGGCATAACAATGAAGGGGCAAGCCCTCATAATCAAGTTCTTGATAGAAAATGTCCATCAAGGAAGAAAGACAGATCTTCTTTGGAAGCAGAAGTTCTAGTTTGTGACAAATCCTTATCGAAGCATAAATAGTAGGGGTTATGTCAAGTGATTGCCAATCCACTTCCACAAAGTCTCCTGAAGACTTCCTAATTGATTCCAAAACATCCACACCCCAAAACTGGAGAGACAATCAATATAATCGAACCCTAAAATCTACATTTGATGATAGAAACCCTCAACACTATACCTTAAACCCTAATCCATCAACCCTCAACCCTCAACCTTATCCACGAACCATAATCCCTCAAGCCTCAACCCTAATCCATCATCCCTCAACTCTAATCCCTCATCCCTAAACCTTAAATGCTATCCCTATTCCTAAACCCTCAACAGACTCGATACTATACCTTAAACCCCAATCCATTATCCCTAAACCCTCCAACCCTATCCCTAATCCTTATATCCTCCACACTCTACTTTAACCCTAATCCCTCAACCCTCAACCCTATCCCTAAACCCTTGACCCTCGAACCTCGACCCTCAACCCTCAAAATCAAACCCTAATCCCTGAACCCTTAACTCTGATCCCTCAACCCTCAACCCTAAACCCTAAAGCCTCAAACCTCAATGTCAAATCCTAATCCCTCAACCCTTCACTCTAATCCCTCAACCCTAAACCCTATCCCTAAACCCTCAACACTATACCTTAAACCCTAATCCCTCAACCCTCAACCCTAAACCTTATCCCTAAACCCTAATCCCTCAATCCTCAACCCTAATCCATCATCCTTCAACTCTAATCCCTCATCCCTAAACCCCAAATGCTATCCCTATTCCTAAACCCTCAACAAACTCGATACTATACCTTAAACCCTAATCTCTTATCTCTAAACCCTCCAACTCTATCCCTAATCCTTGTACCCTCCACACTCCACTTTAACCCTAATCCCTCGACCCTTAACCCTATCCCTAAACCCTTGACCCTCGAACCTGAACCCTCAATGTCAAACCCTAATCCCTCAACCCTTAATTCTAATCCCTCGACCCTCAACCCTATCCCTAAACCCTAAACCCTAAAGCCTCAACCCTCAACTTCAAATCCTAATTCCTCAACCCTTCACTCTAATCCCTCAACCCTCAACCCTAATCTGTCATCCGTCAACTCTAATCCCTCATCCCTAAACCCTAAATGCTATCCCTATTCCTAGACCCTCAACGGGCTTGATACTATACCTTAAACCCTAATCCCTTATCCCTAAACCCTCCAACCCTATACCTTAACCCTAATCCCTTGACCCTCAACCCTATCCTGAAATCCTTAACCCTTGAACCTCAATGTACTCAACCCTCAACGTCAAACCCTAATCCCTCAACCCTTAACTCTGATCGCTCGACCCTTAACCCTTAAAACTTGAACCCTAAAACCTATCCCTACACGCTCAACACTTGACACTATATCTTAAACCCTAATCCCTTAAACCTCATCCCTAAAGCCTCAACCCTAAATCTTTAAACCTTCAACCCTAAACCCTATCCCTAATCCCTAATCTCTCTACTCTCGACACTCTTATTTAACCCTAATCCCTTGACCATTAACCCTATCCCTCAACCTCAACCCTCAACCTTCAACCCTCAACTCTCAACATTAAACCCTAATTCATCAACCCTAAACCCTAATCCCTCAAACCTAAACCCTATCCCTAAATTGTCAACCCTCAACACTATACCTTAAACCCTACTCCCTATCCCTCAACCCTTAACCCTTAAAACTTAAACCCTATCCCTACACCCTCAACACTTGACACTATATCTTAAGCCTTAAACCCTCATCCCTAAAGCCTCAACCCTCAATCCTTAAACCTTCAACCCTAAACCCTATCCCTAATCCCTCTACCCTTGACACTCTAACCCTAACCTTAACATTAAATGCTAATATGTCAACCCTAAACCCTAATCTGTCAACCCTAAACCCTATCCCTAAACCCTCAACCCTCAAAACTATACCTTAAACCCTAATCCATCAACCCTAAAACCTAATCCCTCAACCCTCAACCCTAAACACTATTAATAAACCCTCAATCCTTGACACTATACCTTAAAACCTATGAGAAAAGCTTTGCGTATGGTACATCCACAGTGAGTAATTAACAGTTGAAATCAAAAGGATGATCATTATGAGAAAAGATTTACATTGGGGTACATCTATGTTTCTTATTGTCCACCCCGCACTTAGGGAAGGTATATTATTATGAAACAGGTAAATAATCTCCCATTGTTTACTGGCTCTATCCACAAGAACTACTAAACTATACCTTAAACCCTAATCCCTCAACCCTAAACCCTATCCCTAGTCCCTCTACCCTCAACACTCTACCTTAAACCTAATCCCTCGACCCTTAACCCTAAACACTATCCCTAAAGCCTCAACCCTAAACCCTAATCCCTCAAGGTCCTAAACTCTAATCCCTTATCCCTAAACTCTAAATCCTATCCCTAAACGCTCAACCCTCAACCTTAAACCTTAATTACTCAAGCCTTATCCACCCCTCTCCTCCCCAATCTAGCTCACTCCCATCTCTACCCTCCTCTGCCCTCGACACTATACATACATACATATAGGCATACATAGATACATACATACATACATACATATAGGCATACATACATACATACATGATTAATATCCTTGAACGTAAAAAAATTTAAGGGGAACATAACGTGAGTGTGTTATAACACGCTCGCGTTATGTCAAACATGACAAACAACACAGTTTTGTGAAAAAGGAAAAATGCAAAGCAAAACATAATGCGAGCGTGTTATAACGCACTCATGTTATGTTTTTCTTTGGGAATCCCAAGCCTTGGGCTTGGGATTTGCTTTGGATTTCAAACCCAAAGGCTTGGAGTGCCTTTTGAACAATCACAGATGTGTTTTTCCATATTCTTCAAGATTTCACATAATTTCATTCGTGCTAACCCTCATATTTGCACGTGTTTCAAGGTCAAACAAATTGAACACCTGGGTAATGTTAGGCTTTCTCTTAGCTATTTGATGATGCAATTTTTTTCACATTTTAACAATGTTAAGCCTTTCATCTTTAATTTCTTTTGTTTGTGTGTCCATTTTTAGGCAAAAACCACTGTTTGGTCTTTTTTTCATTGTAAATTAACTATTCATTGAAATTTCAAAAAAATTACATATTTAGAAACTAGACTCCATTCTACAAATATTAAAAAAAGAAAAAAATGATTTTCAATTAGTTTTCAAAATTTATAGGGGTAGCACGGCCAAAATTCTATTTTTTAGGATGTGTCCACTTTGAACATTAGTAAAAAATCAAATATTCATCAAAAAATTATCAGAAAAATCCGGCATAAATTACATGCTATTAGCTAATTTCTCACCAAAGCGATTTTAAAAATACCAAAAAAAAAGTTGACTTTTTGAGGGAGCCACAAAACATGCTATGTTATGTTTTTTGACAAAAACAACACCAATTTCTGTGGCTCCCTCTTTTGAACCCCTTAATCTATGCCATTTTTAAAAAAATAGTAGTTTAGAAAGTAGACTCGGAGCACTATGAACATTGTTTTGGTTGTATCTCCAAATTTTGAGTGTAACTATGCTCAATTTCTCATCCAAGGCCAATATTTCCTGATTTTAGAAAAAAAGTGGCCACTTAAGACCCCTTTTTGGCCCCCCATCTTCTTGTACTTACCCAACATGAGTCATCAATCTAGAGGAAACCGATGAGAGTTTTCAATATTGCACCATTCTTCAAAGGCAATAACGAAGGTAATGTGCCTACATGGTAATTATGATCAAAGCACTAGTATATAAGTTTTTTTTTCCACAATAGAGGATTAATGCAAAAGGGGAAAAATGCATGTAGTTGGATGATTTTCTAACACATACAAGAACTAATAGAAGATTTGATGTAGTGTGTGGCTTAGTCATTAAAATGGCATTACCTTGTGAGGGTAAATCAAATTCATGGAGTCATGTATAGTGTATTGCTAAGAACATCGATGAACACGATAAGTGTTTGTGTCATGTGTAGTTCACAACAAAAATTAAAATCCTCATATCAAGGCAATACTTCCAACATTTAATTTCTTCTAGGAACTCACAAAGAAGAGTATTTGTAGGTGGATGGATTGCATGAATGTGGAAGTCTTCTCCCTATTCTTAAAGAGTTAAAATCTAATGAGAACTTCCATGAATGCCAGTGTGATCAAATCTAGGTGTCTACCATAGTGTGCTAAAGTTATTTCTACTTAAACAAAGAGATGCCCTGCTATGCTCGTATATTTGTTACAAGTGTCATTATCTTATGAGTTTTAGGGCTACTATATGCTTATTATAAATATATGGTTTTCTTATGAGATTAGATCTTTGGCCATTTTTGTACAAGCTATCCCTAAGTGTATTTTAGGGGATCAATTGAAGTATGTCATAGTTTGATACATTATGGAAATGTTTTGTTTGAGTTTGAGAAGGTATTGTAATGCATGAACCTCCATAGTTGGATGTATCCATGTTTAACTCAAATGTTTAAGGGAATAATGTTAGTATCTTAGGGGTTATATCTAATACAATGTTATTATTTTTTATTAGTTGTATTTGTAGGACTGCAAACCAGTACAAAGCCTTTGTAATGATCTTTTCAAGATAATATATGGAGCTTCTCTAAGAAGGAATGGATTTTTGAAGTATGTCTAATTGTGTGATGTTTCTAATATCTCTTATTTGTATATATGTGCACAAGTCTGGTTCTTTGATGTAGCTTCATCTGAATGTCCTCTGTTCCAAATTATTTGGCTCTATTTCTTAACTAATAGGCACCAGTCTAGGATGGTTAGATAATCAAATTATCATTTTTAAAATATCATCCTTGTTTCTCCTTGCTAGTTTAGAATTATATTAAGTCCTACTAATATGCATAGTAGAGTAATATAAATTATGCCATATCTTTGTGAGCCCTTGTTGATATTACCATAAGAGAGCTATGCATATTGGAGTTTTCCATCTATTATGATTGAGAAAAATAACTTGTGATAAATCTCTTGAGATCTTGTGATTCTTTTACCTATAAAGAGTTATGCAATTTGGATTCATATTGCACATGAAGTAAGAAATGCTAAGGTGATTCACCTTATGTAAAAAAAACATGTTTTATATCTTTTGTTACATATGCAGTTTATTATTTATACACTTAAAAAAGGTATGTAGGTCTTCAAATGAAACTAGTATACTTGAATGCTTAGTGAGAAATAATTGGGATATTAGTAGACATAGGGTATGGTTTTCTAGAAGTCTAATTATTTTGAACATTTCTCTATAATTGTCCTCTTGAGACCTCTTGGATCACCCTCCTGGGTCATATGGTACCCAAAGTAAAGAATAATGGAGAGTATGTTTTTATTGATTATCATGAAATGATACAATGCAGAAAATTTATACAAGGCAAGGACGATGCAGTTCACATAACTGTGTATAATAGTTGTAAATATAACTGTATAATAGTTATAACTGCAACATAGTAAATGACAATTAACAATGATTGTTATGCCAACATTCCCCCCCTTATTACATTATTCTTGCAATAGTACCAAGGGACCCCCCTTGAATGCTAATATACTCAACAAAGCTGATTACATAATATGAATACATATTTTATAGAAGATCTTCTCCCAAAGAACAAATCCTGAACTAAGTGCGGCTCCATCATGCTGTCTCATCTACCCTTGGAAAGACGTAGCTTCGAGTTGTGTTCTTGAGCTCTTTAGTCCCGAACTCTCAAATCATAGATTCTTGAATTATTCAACAACAATCCCTAAGAGATATTGGTGCAGGAGCACCTACCTGACAGCTGGTCTTGATAAGGCAGTTAGTAGTTTTAGGTCTTGTTTATGTTTCCAAGAAGGTCTGTTAAGACCAAATGCATGTAATAAGGTCACGCTGATCATGATAAGATCATGCTGACCAGGCTTTTGCTATTTTTAGTTAGTTGGTTATAACAGCTGTCATGATGTATGATCGGTTGGATCTCCCAGCCGCTTGGAGAGTTCCCAGCCGCTTGGAGTCGGGTCAGTAGTACTCGTAGGATAATCTATTTAAGCATGAGATCGGTTGATATTGCATAGACAGAGAGATATCATCGATCGAGCTTGAGTGTGCTGTGTGAGGAACATCATATTGTATTGCATCTTTGAAATCAATAAAGATCCTGTTTTCAGTTTCCTGTTTGATCCCCTTTGTGTAATCGATTTGCTGGTTTGGGTGGCTTCATGGATTTACTGATCCATTCCACCGGTTGATCCGTCTGATCGGTGGAATGGCGATGTACAGTAGGTTAGTAGTTAGTTTGTTTGTTTGCATGCAGGTGTGCAGGATCGCGGTCGACAGATGTTGAAGACCCTAGCATGGGTATGTGCTAGGTCGAGTTGATAAGATAGAGTGTCGAAGATCACCCTGAGGTTGGATCGGGTCATCCCTGGAGGATCGGCGAAGTGAAACTTCGCTAAAGCTGAAAGTTCGTGAAGACGGCATCATCAGGATATCTCGGTGAATATCCTGCAGTCAGTTTGGGTATCGTCATCCAGAGAAGTGGAGGAGAACAGGATGTTGTCGATTGCATGAAGTGCAAGTGCGTCGGGGTGATCATCATCAGGAGAGCTGAGGAGGAGCGTATCGGCATCAGGATCATCTTTCGGGAGAGCCCATCATCCACGTATCGCGAGCAGATGCGGGAGTGAAAGTTCGGGTTTTTTTTGGCTAAGTGTTGAAGAGGTCATCAGGATATTAGGTGACGTCATCGTCATCAGGATATGACGTCATCGTCATCAGGATATTGAGATATCCCCCTACGCGAGTTTATCCTGCCGTTGTTAAGTGCTTGGGTATCGGCAGAAGGCTGTATTAACATCATCAGGAGGTTTCGAGAGAACCGGATAAAGTAGATCATGATGCTGTTGCTTGTGTCGTCGGCTAGCGGAGCATCGAAGGGAAGGTGCTGAAGTGGTCGTCATCAGGATATTTGGAGCAACCGGATATTTGATATCCTGCTGACGAAGGTGGTGTCGCATATGATGATGATGCCGCTAGTGTTTGACGCCTGATGAACAGTGCAATAGGAGGATGTTTGCGTTAGTTGAACATCATGATGATGATGTTAGGAGGAAGGCGGAGGAGGTGAACAGTAGTCGGCAGGAGGATAATACTGCTCATCCGAAATATGATGATGCTGTTGGTGTTTTTAGGAAACATGATGATGATGCTGACAGAGTAAAGCGAAATATGATGATGATGGTGAAGATGATGATGATGAGGTTGGGCTACAGACATTCATGCTATATGCGAAGGTTATAGTGTGGATGCCTCTGCATCATAGTGGTATCAGAGCTCAGCAAAAGGTCTGGGCTGTTGTGTGTTGATTCTGTCACCGAAAGGGCAGAGGTAGAGTTGATTGTGTTGTGTGTTGATTGAGAGGATTGACAAAATGCCTCCGAAAGGTAGTGGTACTGCAAGGGAATTGCAGGAAATGAAGGAGAAACATGCTAGAGAGATGAGGAAGATGAAGGAGATTGCTGAAGCACTTCAAGCCAGGCTGACAGCCCTGGAAAAGAACAAAAAGAGGGAAGTGGCAGACAGTGAGTCTGAAGAAGATGAAGATACTGTTGAAGAGTATGAAGAGGTAGCTGAAGATCTGGATGCTGAAGACCAGAAATTTGTCAAACTGTTAAAGGCAGTGCAGAATGATAAACCTAAGGTAAAGGTTGATGTTTCCAAATATACTGGAAGTTTGAATGAAGATGAGTTGTTGGATTGGATTGCTGCACTGGATAATCACTTTGAATGTGAAGATGTTGCTGAGGATCAGAAGGTAAAGATTGCAAAGACCAAGTTAGGAGGTCATGCTTTGGTATGGTGGGATTATGTACAATCCAAGAGAAGGAAACAAGGGAAGTCTAAGATCACTTCATGGGATAAGATGGTAGCAAGGATAAAAGGGAAATTCTTGCCAAGGGATTATGAAATCCAGATGTTTAAGAAGCTGCAATTTTTAAAGCAGAAAGACAGGGATGTGAAAGCATATACTGAGGAATTTTATCTGTTGAGTATGAGATCTGGTCATCATGAGAATGAGGTAGAAAAGGTGGCTAGGTACTTGGCTGGTTTGAGATTTAACATACAGGATGAGTTAGTGTTAGCTAACCCTAAGAATGTGGAGGATTGTTACCAAATGGCAATCAGGATTGAAGAAAAGATGAATAGAGGACATGATAAGTCCATGAGAGGAAGAGGAAACCATAGGGGAAGAGGAGCAGCCCCTGCACAAAAGCAAACCAATGAGGGTCAAGAAGACACTGGTAAAGGACAGGGACAGTCTGATTTCAGGGGTGGATGGAAAGGTAATAGAGGAAGATTTGGAGGTGGTAGAGGTTCTACTACATTTTCAGGAAAATGTTACACCTGTGGTGAGTTTGGTCATCCGTCTTTCAAATGTCCAGAAAACAAAGGTTCATCATCCAGAAATGATAGAACTAGTGACAAGAGAGTACAACTTGTGCAAGAAGAGAAAGTAGAAGAAAGTGCACAGAGTTCAAACAGAGATCCTGCTAATGTTGGATATCCAGAGAGTGGAGAATCACTGATGCTAAGGAGAATTAGTTTGCAGGCATCAAAGGATCTGATGCAAAGAAGAGCTCTTTTCAAGACCACATGCAAGAGTAAAGGTAAGGTATGTAAAGTTGTCATTGATACTGGTTCAACAGACAACATGGTATCTCAGGAGATGGTGGATAAACTGCATTTGGAAAGGATTCCACATCCACACCCTTACAAGGCATCTTGGGTGAGTGATAGTCAATCACTTTTTGTCTCTGAACAGGCATATGTGGATTTTCAGATTGGAGCATATCATGATAGAATTTTGTGTGATATTTTGCCTATGGAATGTTGTCACCTACTGTTGGGTAGACCATGGCAATTTGACAGAAGAGTACTGTATGATGGGTATTCTAATACCTATACCATCAAGAAGGATGGGAAGATTATTAAGTTGATGCCATTGCAGGCCAAAGCTGCAGTACAGAAGGCAGCCCAAATCATTTTAATGGGAAAGAAGGAATTTGTGCAGATGCCTAGAGGAGCAGGCATAAAGGCAGTTCAGGACACTGCAGGGAAAGGAGTTGTTACAGACAACAAGTTGAAGACAGTTTCAGTTGTGACTGACAGGGGTCAGCAGCAGGTTCAGAAACAGGTTTGCACATAGCAATCAGTTGAGAAGAATGACAGGGATGTTGTTATAGTTGGGACTATTGCTTGTCCTATAAAGGTTGAAAGGAAGACAGGCTTGAACATTTCAGAAGTTCAAGAGTCAGTTCAGACAGAGGTTCTGGTCAGACAATCTGACAAACACAGAGACAACCTGAGAAGGGCCTACATTGACAGGCATGCAGATTTACTTGCCAGAAAGCAAGTTACAGTTCAGAAGTCTTGGAGCAGCCAAGAGACAGCAGCAGACAAAGCTGGAGCAGATCAGCATATTGCAAAGGCAAGGTGTAAAGGTGGAAGACTTCCACATACTAAACTCATGGGACATGAGTTCTTTTCTGTTGGGGAGTATGGTGCAGGAGCACCTACCTGACAGCTGGTCTTGATAAGGCAGTTAGTAGTTTTAGGTCTTGTTTATGTTTCCAAGAAGGTCTGTTAAGACCAAATGCATGTAATAAGGTCACGCTGATCATGATAAGATCATGCTGACCAGGCTTTTGCTATTTTTAGTTAGTTGGTTATAACAGCTGTCATGATGTATGATCGGTTGGATCTCCCAGCCGCTTGGAGAGTTCCCAGCCGCTTGGAGTCGGGTCAGTAGTACTCGTAGGATAATCTATTTAAGCATGAGATCGGTTGATATTGCATAGACAGAGAGATATCATCGATCGAGCTTGAGTGTGCTGTGTGAGGAACATCATATTGTATTGCATTTTTAAAATCAATAAAGATCCTGTTTTCGGTTTCCTGTTTGATCCCCTTTGTGTAATCGATTTGCTGGTTTGGGTGGCTTCATGGATTTACTGATCCATTCCACCGGTTGATCCGTCTGATCGGTGGAATGGCGATGTACAGTAGGTTAGTAGTTAGTTTGTTTGTTTGCATGCAGGTGTGCAGGATCGCGGTCGACAGATGTTGAAGACCCTAGCATGGGTATGTGCTAGGTCGAGTTGATAAGATAGAGTGTCGAAGATCACCCTGAGGTTGGATCGGGTCATCCCTGGAGGATCGACGAAGTGAAACTTCGCTAAAGCTGAAAGTTTGTGAAGACAGCATCATCAGGATATCTCGGTGAATATCCTGCAGTCAGTTTGGGTATCGTCATCCGGAGAAGTGGAGGAGAACAGGATGTTGTCGATTGCATGAAGTGCAAGTGCGTCGGGGTGATCATCATCAGGAGAGCCGAGGAGGAGTGTATCGGCATCAGGATCATCTTTCAGGAGAGCCCATCATCCGCGTATTGCGAGCAGATGCGGGAGTGAAAGTTTGGGTTTTTTTTGGCTAAGTGTTGAAGAGGTCATTAGGATATTGGGTGACGTCATCGTCATCAGGATATGACGTCATCGTCATCAGGATATTGAGATATCCCCCTACGCGAGTTTATCCTGCCGTTGTTAAGTGCTTGGGTATCGGCAGAAGGTTGTATTAACATCATCAGGAGGTTTCGAGAGAACCGGATAAAGTAGATCATGATGCTGTTGCTTGTGTCGTCGGCTAGCGGAGCATCGAAGGGAAGGTGCTGAAGTGGTCATCATCAGGATATTTGGAGCAACCGGATATTTGATATCCTACTGACGAAGGTGGTGTCGCATATGATGATGATGCCGCTAGTGTTTGACGCCCGATGAACAGTGCAACAGGAGGATGTTTGCGTTAGTTGAACATCATGATGATGATGTTAGGAGGAAGGCAGAGGAGGTGAACAGTAGTCGGCAGGAGGATAATACTGCTCATCCGAAATATGATGATGCTGTTGGTGTTTTTAGGAAACATGATGATGATGCTGACAGAGTAAAGCGAAATATGATGATGATGGTGAAGATGATGATGATGAGGTTGGGCTGCAGACATTCATGCTATATGCGAAGGTTATAGTGTGGATGCCTCTGCATCAGATATGATAGATCTCTATCATTGTCTAGTGACCACGAAAGGGTATAATTCTCGATCATATACTCTAAAGCTCACCGGAAAACAATCCATATTAAGTTCAACACCAAATTCCAAACCTGTCTCCAAAACAAAATCTTCACAAAACATACATTCTTCAAATCCATCAACATCAACAAAGAAAAGCAAAACACCCAAAACTAAAAATGCTTCTCATGCAAAGCATCATCTCAAAGCGAGAAGCTAACTTGAGATGATGGAAAATCCTCCATCCTCTGATGCCACTATTGGCATAATAGTCATAGTAACAATGGTATTACATTGTTAAATTTGCATTTATAGGTTAGTTTATGCATATTAAATAAATGTTAGTAAATAAAGCAATAGTTAGTTTGTGGTAGTTATCAAATAGTTAAAGGGAAGAGGCTTTTATAAAGCCAATGTAATGCAATGTGAAAATCATCCTGTGACATTAATATAATATATTTTATGCTTTGATATTCCTATGCAGTAATGGTTTAATTTGTGTGTTTGCTCTATTAGCGTAATACATCATTGTATTACATTGTTGGTTAGGGTTCGGTCAAGTTATGGTTTAGTTTCACATAACCATATAACTGTTATAACTGTCAACTCCCTCATAGTATATATACATGGATGTATCTGCATTTCATTATCAAATCAATAAATAGTTAATTTACTTCATTGGGTATCAAAGCATTCGATCTTGTGTGATGTGAGGTGTAATAGAGATTATTGTTTGAAGACACAGAGTTCGCTACCAACAAGTGCTGTATGAATGAAGAAATGTCTACAGTTATTTATATAGTAGGAAGATGGCAGAGGCATGAGAAGCACCGATAAAGAACATTTGTGTGGAAGAATTTGTGAGTGGCAACACCTTTAAAGATTTTAATAAGATGCAACACGTGGAGAAGAAGTTTGTGTGGAGAAGAAACGTAACAGCATTCTAAGGAGCATCTGTATTTGCTTTATTTGTATGCATTTGAAGGCAAAGAATGTGTGTTTGAAGAAGATTGATAAAGGTAACTATGAAGTGAAGATTGTGGATGGTGAATTTTGTGTTTGTTGGCCTATGCAGACCTGTGAAAGTGTATAGAAGACAAGTGACTGGCATATCAGGTATGAGGAATGCTTTTATATGATATTTACTAGTGCATGTAGGAGAAGGCCGTGACCCAATTTGGAGACTTCCTAATGTAGTGTTACTCTTCCTATCATTGCCCAAGCCATTTGAAGTAACACAATAGGATAATGTCATTTGATTTGAAGGTTCAATCTTTGTACAACCGTTCATAGTTTGAAGACTATTTTCTTGCCACTCATAAATACTATTATTTGCCTTTAGTTTTCTTTGATTGATGGTTGGAAGTAATATGTTGTAATCTCTACTCACACAGATTTTCCCTCAATCTTCTGAAGATTTCCCCACCTTCCCACCATTCAATAGTCTATTTGTGTACTGGGCTCCTACCTTATATTGTGAAAATCAAACCTAATTACTTTATTAACAGTGCCAACTATATTCACCTGCCATCATTGTTGAAAGAAAAGAATTTCTTCTATTCATGGAGACTGAAGTTTGTTTTTTGGAAACTAGAGCCATTGTGGACAAGTGTTTTGTGAAATAAGGTGTTATAAAGTGGTTGAATTATTTGGTCTTAATGAAGGTATAACATTGAAAAATCATAGATTCAATAAGAGTTTCATTGGAGTAATAAGGTAAGAATGTTGAAGGTTTAATTTGGTGAAGGTTTAATAGTGTCTTGGATGTACAAGATTGACTAGTGTAAGGGTCCATTATTGGTCAAAATCGACATCATTATTTTTAGAATTTGAAAATGGCCACACATTATGCTTGTGTTCTTGGTGTCATCCATGCTATCCTTGATAGAAATTTTGAAGACTCGTATGCCTATGCTATTGAAGGTTTGAATGCTACACCTGATAGGGCTTTTGTAGATTCACTCGCAACCTCAAATGGATAAAGTGTAATAGGGTCATATTGGAGGAAGGTAGCATCAGAGGATGGAGGATTTTCTATCATCTCAAGTTAGCTTCTCACTTTGAGATGATGCTTTGCATGAGAAGCATTTTTTAGTTTTGGTTGTTTTTTCTTTTCTTTGTTGATGCTGACAGATTTGAAGAATGTATGTTTTGTGAAGATTTTGTTTTGGAGATAGGTTTAGGATTTGGTGTTGAGCTCAATATGGATTGTTGTCCAAAGAGCTTCAAAGAGTATGTGATTGAGAATTATACCCTTTCACAATCACTAGACAATGGCAGAGATCTGTCATATCTCTTAGGGTTCATTGTCAAATAATTCAAGACTGTGATTTGAGAGCTTGGGACTAAAGAGTTCAAGAACACAACTCGAAGCTATGCCTTTCCAAGGGTAGATGAGACAGAATGATGGAGCCCCACTTGGTTCAGGATTTTTTCTTTGGGAGAAGATCTTCTATAAAACATGTATTCATATTATGTAATCAGCTTTGTTGAGTTTTTTAGCATTAAGGGTGGGTCCTTTGGTACTATTGCAAAATAATGTAATAAGGGGGGGAATGTTAGCGTAATACATCATTGTATTACATTGTTGGTTATGGTTTGGTCAAGTTATGGTTCAGTTTCATATAACCATATTAATGTTATAACTATCAACTCCCTCATAGTATATATACATGGATGTATCTGCATTTCATTATCGAATCAATAAATAGTTAATTTACTTCATGCTCTACCATTATCAATATGGTATCAGAGTGTTAATGGTTTCTGTGCCTGTGATTTAAAATTATGTAAAGGATCAAGTGGAGGAGAGACTATCTAGGGAAATGCTAGCCACAATGCATGATGACCCATTGAATTGGGTGGTTAAGAGTTTGGCCGCTATATATGCCTGCACTATGTTTAGCACAATAGCCTAGCGGTTAGGGAGAAGCCATCATATAAAGAATATATCCGGCCTAGCGGTTAGGGAGAAGTCATCATATAAAGAATATATCCTTGGAGACATAGACAAGGCGCTGCAAAAGAATATAATATAGTTTGAAGCTGTTTGAAGGTCATTGAACTTATTGTAGGTAATTGAATTTGTGTTGCATTTAGTGAAGACGTGTAAGTAGAAGTCACATTCCATAGTATATTGTGTGACCATATGACATGAGTAGTTATGAGTAGTTATGATCAGTTTGAATGAGATTGTGTAGAGGCAACAAGAGTTTGTAAATTCCTTTGAAGATCTAATACGTTTGTTGTGCTTTGAGAACTAAAGGAGTGGCATAAAGTTGTTTGATGTGTGCTACAAGGCACTAAAATATGCAGCTACAAGACATTAAACTTCCAAATACTTTAGTTGCATACATTTTCTTAGCCAACATTACTATAAGGTAAGAAAAATTTGCTTTTGGTTTCTATTTTGAAGTGGCACATGAATATTTTAAAGTGGTGGTCAAAAATTCAAAGAGGGATTTTAAATTTTGAGAAAGTGTGATAATTTTGTTATGGTCAAATATAACGAAGGTGGTTGTGAAATTCTAGAGTTTTTATATTTTTATTTGGAGTAATAAGGTAAAAGTTGTTGAAGGCTTAATTTGATGAATGTTTAATAAAATATTGGAGGTATAAGGTTAACTAGTGTATGGGTCTATTATTGATCAAAATTGACATCATTATTTTTAACATTTCAACATGGACACACATTATGTTTGTATTCCTGATGCCATCCATGCTATCCATGATAGAAATTTGAGAGAATTACATACTTGTGCTATTGAAGAGTCTAATGCAAATGGATAGAGTGTAACCGCATCATATTGAAGGCATACGACATTGGAGGATGGAGGATTTTCCATCATCTCAAGTTAGCTTCTCACTTTGAGATGATGCTTTGCATGAGAAGTGTTTTTAGTTTTGGTTATTTTTCTTTTCTTTGTTGATGCTAATAGATTTGAAGAATGTATGTTTTGTGAAGATTTTGTTTTGGAGACAGGTTTGCCATTTGGTGTTGAGCTCAATATGGATTGTTGTCTAGCGAGCTTTAGAGTATATGATCGAGAATTATACCCTTTCGCGGTCACTAGACAATGATAGAGATTTATCGTATCTCTTAGGGATTGTTGTCGAATAATTCAAGACTCTGTGATTTGAGAGTTTGGGACTAAAGAGCTCAAGAACACAGCTCAAAGCTACGTCTTTTCGAGGGTAGATGAGATAACATGATGGAGCCCCGCTTGATTCATGATTTGTTCTTTGGGAGAAGATCTATAAAATATGTATTCATATTATGTAATCAGATTTGTTGAGTATATTAGCATTCAGGGGGATCCCTTGGTACTATTGCAGGAACAATGTAATAAGGGGGGAAATGTTGGCATAATAGTCATAGTAACAATGGTATTACATTGTTAAATTTGTATTTATAGGTTAGTTTATGCATATTAAATAAATGTTAGTAAATAAAGCAATAGTTAGTTTGTGGGAGTTACATTCCCATATGGAGGTTATGTAGGTAGTTATCAAATAGCTAAAGGGAAGAGGATTTTTAAAGCCAATGTAATGCAATGTGAAAATCATCCTATGACATTAATATAATATATTTTATGCTTTGATATTCCTTTGTAGTAATGGTTTAATCTGTATTTTCTCTACCATTATCAATAGCCGCCTTCCTCCAATTTGATATGCTTACACTCTATCCATTTGCATTAGACTCTTCAATAGCACAAGTATGCAAGTCTCTCAAATTTCTATCATGGATAGCATGGATGGCATTGGGAACACAAACATAATGTGTGGCCATGTTAAAAAAATAATGATGTCAATTTTGATCAATAATGGACCCATACACTAGTCAACCTTATGTTGGCATAATAGTCATAGTAACAATGGTATTAGATTGTTGGTTAAATAAATGTTAGTAAATAAAGCAATAGTTAGTTTGTTAGTTTGTGGGAGTTACATTCCCATATGGAGGTTATGTAGGTAGTTATCAAATAGTTAAAGGAAGAGGCTTTTATAAAGCCAATGTAATGCAATTTGAAAAGAATCCGAAGGTAATAATATATTATTCTATGTTTTATGTTTTGTTGTGTTTGTGCAAACCATATTTCAATATGGTATCAGAGCATCTTCATGATTCTGTACCGTGAGAGTATAATTGTTTTTTTTGTGGAGCGAGTAGATTGGCAATGTAGATCTACAATGAAGATGGTGCTCTTGTTGAGGCGATTCGGGCTAGTGTAAGAAGAAAAGGAAAACCCTGTTTATCAAATAAGAGACATTTCCAAGTTTCTATCAGCATAAGGAGTTCGCTGTTTGTATGAGACTATTGGGTGAGGTGGTGGATAAATAGAGAAAGGTGTTTACAATAGGCATAGAAACATTAAGAAAGCTGATCAATTTTTGGCATTGATAATTTAGTAAAATCTTAATACAAGGATGATAATAGTTGTTTCCAGCCTAGAGTACAAAATATGTTGATGGTAAAGAATAGTTATTTGAATAGCTGTGGCATTTTATCTAAAGAATTTTTTTTTTTGTAAAAGAAGCGGTTTGTTGTTCACTAACATTTATTTTGGTATAAGGTGCAACAATTTAGGAATAAGGAAGAAGTTAATATTTAGCGTTGAAATTTTCATAAATGTTTTCTTTCATAAAGATGTTGTGCAAGGAAACTAAAGGAGTAGGCCGCTAATTAGTTTTGAAGACGTTTTGGAAGAAAAATATATAGTGATCTATGCGGTTGTGTGAAATGCTCGAACTTGAAGAATTTGAATGCTGAGTTGATGTGGGTGCTAGATTGCTGAATAAATTTTCAAATTGATTTATTCTAGAGGAGAACCATGATCTTGCTGCATATAGGAAGAGATTAGTAAGTAAAACCTAAATTTCACTGAAGTTGATGCATATGTAACTATTCAACAAACCTTGCATGTAAATGTGTGTAGTGGAATTGGTATGTGATTTTGATTTTATTGTAAGTGGTCATAAGATCAAAACTATATAAGGTGTGAAATGAGAATTTGTTTGAATTTTCTTTCTTGTCAGGATTTTATTTAACTTATTTAATTTTTGGAGTAATAAGGTGGAAAACATTAGAGTTATAAGGATATATTTGTGTTTACACTATATTGTAAAAGGTGCACTTTTGGTGGAATCTGACACCTTGTTCATTTTATTTTATCATGGCTACATCAAACATTGCTTGTGCTCTCGGGGCCATTTATACTACACCTGATGAGGCCTCCAAAGACTCATCCAAGACATCAGTTGGTTAAAGTGTAACAAGGTCGGTCATACTGGAGGCAGGCGACATCAGAGGATGGAGGATTTTCCATCATCTCAAGTTAGCTTCTTGCTTTGAGATGATGCTTTGCATGAGAAGCTTTTTTGGTTTTGGTTGTTTTGCTTTTCTTTGTTGATGTTGATGGATTTGAAGAATGTATGTTTTGTGAAGATTTTGTTTTGGAGATAGGTTTGGGATTTGGTGTTGAGTTCAATATGGATTGTCGTCCAGTGAGCTTCAAAGTATATGATCGAGAATTATACCCCTTCATGGTCACTAGGCAATGATAGAGATCTATCGTATCTCTTAGGGATTGTTGTCGAATAATTCAAGACTCTGTGATTTGAGAGTTTGTTGTCCTATCCATAGTTTACAAACATGTGTCCTATGGTCGCATAGTATACTATGGAATGAGACTTCTACTTACACATTTTCACTAAATGCAACACAAATTCAGTGGCCTACAATAAGTTCAATGGCCTTCAAACAACTTCAAACTATATTCTATTCTTTTGCAGTGCCTTGTCCATGTCTCCAAGGATATATTCTTTATATGATGGCTTCCCCCCTAACCACTAGGCCATTGTGCTAAACATGGTGCAGGCATAGTGGCCAAACTCTTAACTGCCCAATCATGTGTTGTGGCTAGCATTGCCCTCGATAGTCTCTCCTCCACTTGATCCTTTATGGCAATCCTTCACATAATTTTAAATCACAAAACACTTAAAAATAATTTTAACTTCACAAATCTGCACATACCAGCAAGGATCATCAAATGCCAGGTAATTAAATTGGACTAAATCTGCACCTTTTACTCCTCTGTCATACTTTCATTCTACTCCAAGAAACTAGCAGCATTCAAGTATACAAAGAAGAATAATACTCAAACAACAATTGGTAGTTAGAAGCGATTGATGGCAGTTTAAACAAGAAACAAATGACTTAAGCATGGATCTTAGCAAGCAACAATGCCTTTGAATAGATACCACTCCTTTGCATTCGCCACTTCTAATGCAAATAACCAATGACTACTCAAGAAGGAATCATATTTGACATGGTTGTATTCTTCAACGCCTGGTAAAATCTTATACAACATGTTCTTCCAATGGCTTCCACAGATGGATTATGTGTAGCATATTTGGAATGACTAAAATGCCTTCTTCTGCAACTTCTTCTAGCACAGGCTTCCACACACATCACATTACACAAGATCTGTTAGACGCGCTCTGATACCAAATAATGGAGAGTATGTTTATATTGATTATCATGAAATGATACAATGCAAAGAATTTATACAAGGCAAGGACGATGCAGTACAATGCAGTTCACATAACTCTGTATAACAATTTTAAATATAACTGTATAACAGTGATAACTGCAACATAGTAAATGACAATTAACCATGTAATACCATTGTTATGCCAACAAAGAAGAGCCATCCTCTCTTATTAATTGGCCTCTTAGTTGCCACAGTCTGATCACAAGTCGTCCTTCTTTCTCTAGGTCGACATACATCCCTGGGAATAAATATTGAGTGTCTACTCTAGGATTGTGGAATAATAGTTTTGGTAACCAACAGGTTGATCCTATAGATTTGGGTCATTATTGTGTTGTGCAAATCTATCTGATAACTATTTGATTTGATCTGGGTAGTTGCACACTTAGATGCTTCCTAATTCATTGATCTCTCTACTCTATGCTAACTATTAAGGATTGATGGTCTTTAAAAGTACCTTAGGGAGATCACTAGATCATAAGGGTGATGTTCTCCCTAGATTGACCCCCTTTATAGTTATGGAAATGGTCGAAGACATCACTCTTCAATCATGTAAATGTCCTAAACTGATTGGATTGAAAATTGGATACTGTTTAGTGCTCCAAAGCAAAGTGTTTTTAGAATGATGCTCCTTGTAATGCATAGGATTATTGAATGTGTATTGGATGATGAATGAATTCACATTGAATGTCTTCAAATACTAAAACATAGCAAGCAATCATGAAACCATATATCAATCATCTCATGTCAAGAATGAAATAGGTAGGAATTAACAAAAAATTAGAATTGAATCTTCAAAATTTGAAGGTCAATTTCATCTGGTGTGGGATCGATCCCGCATGTTGCAACATTGACTCGACACATGAAAGTGCTAGTATCAATATGGGGAAATAATGTGTAGGAAGGGATGTAAGGATAGGCATACTACATGACTAAAGTATAGGGATATGTAAGGATAAGGATAAGATAAAATCAAATGTATGAGAATGAGTACAAATGGAGAGGGTAACACATTGAGAAATGAACCCAACTTTACATAAAATTACACTAATTATCAATATATAATTATATTAAACCATTCCTTAAAAAAATACCAAAACTAAATGAAAATTTATTTGAACACACTAAAACTTTCATTTTATTCCCACACTCGACAAATTAGAATATGGTGACGTGTGTTGTCGTACAATAATTATAGGTAATATTCTACACACTATATTTATGTTTATATATTTAGAGAAGTACTGCCTATAAATATTCTTTTTCATATTCTGTATAACTCACTCGTATGCTTACATGGTTGTCGGCAATGGCACGCTTTTCGACGTAGTCGGTGGAACTCAAGATTTATTTGGTGTGTTTTCAAAAACTACAGCAATAAAGTAGGTATATGACGAAAATGGTAAAATTCCTTAAAAAGTGATGACAACGAAAAATGGTAAAATCCCTTCAAAAGTGATGACAACCGTGATAGAGTTGTATCGCATAAAAAATATAGAGAGAGACACCGTGTGGTTGCCATCAAACGAAACAATATTCGCTACGGGAATTGAAGACACAATGTTTAACACTGGAGAATATATGTAAAATATAGGGATTTACAGAGAATAAGAATAAGCACTCTTGTTTTTTTTAATCAGAATTCACAATACACAGTTTGTTTTAGTGGCGAAGCTCTGAACCAAAACTTGGTCTGCTGCAACCGATTCGCCATCTGCATTCCTATGCCACGTCCAATACGCATGTGTTGCGTTCTTTATTACAACTTTACCGTGCCCAAAGTTTGCTTCTCTAAACAAAGATAGCTCAGACTGGTTTTGCTCAAATCTGTGTCAACAAAAAAAAAAAAAAAAACTTAACCTTCAATCATACAAATTGTAAAATACAATGAGATATTATTGAATTGTACTTTTACTTAAACATCATCCATTTTAATGATCAGATCGTAGACGTGAACCTACTTTGAAGCAAGTCCTTCGCGGTTGCCTCCATCTCCTATTGTAATGTGGAGAGCTCCACACGAATTGGCTTTATTGTCATACACTCGACTCTGAACATAAATTAGAGTAGACTAGAATTTAAGATGAGTGGTCACAAGTCCTAACATATTATTAGGGTTTTGCTTTGATTGAAATACTTACAAAGCGTTCGTATGCGTGAACATGCCCTGCAAATACCATATCTACTCTTGCAGAATAGAGCATTTTCTCCATGGCTATTCTCATATCTTCCCCATCTCCCCTATGAGCGGTGTTGGTGTTGTACCAGGGTGCATGCACCAGCACTATGAGCCACGGTGTTCTTTTTCTATCCACCCTTCTAAGGTCCGCCTTATATCATAAAAAAGAAACCATAAGTCTTGTTATTTCAATGGATTGTATTGCAATCTATTATTATAGCCCTTTTGAGTATGCATTAACAACATGGGTATGAGAATTTGGGCTTAGCAGACCTGCAGCCATTTGTATTGATCTGAACCTGGCCCGAATTCTGCGTATGAGCCCAGCATTAATACATGCACTCCTGCAACTTCAAATGAATAGAACAGATTCGAACTCGAGCCGCTTTGTTCGAATGGCATTCTCCATCTGGCATTGTATGCTCTGAATGAATCACTTATTATTAGTGGAATGCTCTCTACTTCGTGATTTCCTTGTGTAACCATCCACGGCCTGCTACTTGCCAGAGGCTCTACCAGCTCACCGAATGAGTCCCACAGAGGCTGGTATGTATCTGCATAAGAAAGGTCTCCAGGCAAAAGGAAAACATCATGCTCCATATCTTGAATGTGTGCTAATGTGGATTTTGTCTGATCTGTTTGTCCCGGATCACCTGCAAATCCAATCAATACCCAATTGTCCAAAAATTAAAGGCTATAAAAGCAATTGAACCCCAAAAAGAAAAAGAAGAACTGAAACCTGAGCCTGATTAACAGCAATACCTACCTACAATTGCAAAAGTGATGGGGAATTGTGACGGTGGAGTCTTGAGATTATATTCAGCCCCAAATCCCCCACAACGATAATAATAAACTGTATTTGCATCGAGTGGTCCGATCACCACATTGTGAATGCTACCGGAGTTGTACAATACGAAGGAATATGAAGTATTGTTTCCTGTTGTAGAGGAAGTGTATTTTCCACTGGAGGTTCCATACTCCACCAGTGAGGGCACATCAAAATCCTCTGTAATCCATGAAACTCTCATATGATCACTTGCTACTAGAGAAATATGCACCTGCCCATAATACAAATGCTTCAAAAGTAAATCCAAAATTTCGAAAAGAAATAATCCAAAATGTAAAGAAAGTTTAGTACCTGGTGTGGATCTTGGTCTGTGTCTGCTTTGAGAGAGCGGAAGCCAAAGGTCCCAGATGCATATGCTGCTGTTAGCAGCAAATAAAACAGTTTACAGAAACCCATATCCATGTTTGCAGCTTTCCTTACAGTGAGTAGTTTTGCTTCTCTTAATACAACTAAGAAAACAAGTGATATTTATCTACATCAGGCTATGCTATTGGGAATCGGGATGTTCTTTTATGGAAGTTGAAAAGACCCCGAAATTGAAAATACAAAGTGTGAATTGGGATATTCTAAGGTCGGCTTCGTTTTTGGCTCTCTCCAGTCTCTTCTGCCGAATCCACAATTAGAAAATAGCATTAGCTGGTGTGAATGGTAATAGGATGGCTTTTCTTTGTCACAGTTGTTAGGGTAATTTCAGCATATCCGGCGGACAATGCCCAACGTGTCACCTTGAATGAGAGGTGTGGAACAAAGGTCAAATAAGCTAACCAAATTCGCTTTCAAAATTAGATCCCCATAGTGTTACGATAACTTCTCAAGCAAGGTCCCCTTCTTACATGTGTAAGGGAATATATTATTCTCACATAAATATCTAGCATAAATAAATTTTAATATAATAATAGATAAATTTATTTTAGATAAAAGAGATGGAATATAAACATATATTTAATCAGATTTGAAAATAGAATAAATTAATTAAAAAGTAAATATGTATTTTGAAATTGGAGCAAATAAAAGATGGTCACTTAGTGCAAGTTTAGACAAGAAGTAAGTCACATGGGTGAGAAACTAGGAGAATTCAACCTGGATGAAAGATGGGAGGATCTATATGATCATGCCTAGCCTAGCCTGGCCTCGTCCTACACCCCTCCCAAGTTCAAGGGGAGGAAAATAAGCTCTTTAGAGAGAGAAGAAGAAGATGAATCCAAGCCTCTTGGATATGTAGTGGAGATGTAAGTGGCACCATCAAGAAGGTCATCCTAGCCTCCCACTACATTCACTGAAGGCACAGACCCATCACAACTAATTGCCAAAACCAAGTAGCAACAAGCAACATTAATAGCCACCATAGCAATGATTGTAGGACATGCTCCAAGTGGCCAAATGGCTTGAAGGTCTCTCAAAACAAGGGGACAAGTCACCGCTCCTACCTCTTCATCCCAAGGACCACTTGCAGTTAAATAGAAGTTATACCAAACTTTTGCCAATCTAGAGGAGGAGAAGAGGAGAAAGAAAATAGAAAAGGTGGATGAACCACCAAAAAGGAAACTTAAGAAGCAGATGGAGGAGGTAGAAAAGCAAGAACAAACATGGCCTAATGCTCCTTCTATGTAGGTAAGCACCTCTTCTTCTTCTCCTTCTCAAATTGCCATTTGTTAGGATTAAGGTGTCATTAACCTTGCAAATCTTGTGTATATTTTATGTGTCTCCAATACTCTTTGAAGGTGTACTTGGATGCCTAGAGTGTAATTGGAGTAATAATTTATAATTTAGACTCTCTTAGAATCATGGTATTAGTTGTCATATGCATTCATGAGGGAGGTGGAGCACTATGATGACAATTACATTTGACTTTGGACTCATTTAAGGTATATTTCCAATTCTAGGTGCTAGGATTGAGGAGTGACGAATCTTGTCATAATGGATGAGATCAACATGAGTTTGTCTTCTCCAAAAAGGAGTGTCACACTTGAGGATGTGATTTGTCAAGAAGTTATGAATCAAAGATGCCTTTGTTGTTACATTTTCTAATTGATGATTCATTGATTAAGCCCATGTGAAGTCATTAATTGTATTTACTATTATTGGAAGATGCTCTCCAAGATGGGTGTGGGGTTTTTACATGATACCATGGTTTTGGTGTCTATTATTTTTGGTGAAACCATTTATGGTTTTGGCTTCTCTTTTCCTATTTATTGGAGGTATGAGATAGTAGTTTGATATCATATTTTATACCTGTACACATGCTATTAGAATGTTGTCAGAGTGAAAATAGGAAGTGTGTTGATATTGTATCCACATTCTTTAAAGATTAATATATACTTCTCCTCTTTCTTTAGTAGATTTTTTCCCAAAAGGGGTTCTCCACGTAAATCCTGTGTTGCTATGTTTTGCTGATTTTATTCTTATTGTTGATTTATGCTTCCACACATAATATTTTATGGTACTCTAATTATTAAGAGATAAATTTCAGATTTTCTTACACTTTGAGAAGTTTTTTATTGTAGTAGTTTCACCTTATTTCTCAACATTTGGTATTAAAGAAAACAATTCTATATAGAGTGGGATGTATTTCTAGAAAGTGTTAAAGATTGTTTTGGTTGCAAAACCTCTACCTCTTGTTTGGATATTGAGAAATTTGATGACATCAGGTATGAGATGTGGAAGCTTTTGGAGTAGCCAATATCAACTAGCAAGAACTAGAATCACTTCCACAAAGCTATAAGCACAAAATAAGCCTAATTGATATATTCAATCTAGATAAGTAAAAATGTACCTAGATGCCTTGTGTAAATAGGCATGAGAGAGGAGGTAGAATGATCAAACACAATGACTAACTAACCCTCCTAAGATGTGACACTTGTGAGCTCAAATGACAAGTGCTCATGCAAGTGGCAAGTAAACATGCAAGAGCTGTCTCAAAAGCATGAGGACACATGTCTCCACCACATGAGACAAGACAAAGTTTAAAAAGGCCTAAGTAAACTTAAGCTAAGTGTGAATAGATCAATCCTAGAAGAGGTGATTTCCTAATTAGATGCAATATGACCTTATTTACACTAACACCCCCCCTTAAGTGCAACTTAGGGAGAAGCAATACAAAGATGATAGGTCCCAGCTACTAGGCCATGTTAGCTACCCATGTATAAATAAATTTATCGTAACCGGAGAAAAGGAGAAAACCAAATGGGAAATAAAACTCATCTCCAAAAGAGGAATGATACATGATAGAATCATTGTACAAGAGACAAAGAAGGACGACTCAACATGACCCCCCAAGGACTACTTCTAACACTAATGTATAATATATGTTCCTCCCATATGAGAGAAAAGATGAAAAAGTCTATGTGACCCCCCTAGAAAATGTGAAGGAATAAACTCCATGCGAAGAAATAAATCCTCCCAAAACTGATATGAGAAGAGAAACCATGTGCCCTCCCCTCAAAATGCCTCCTGTAGTGTTGGTAGAGGCTTGACACTAGATGTTGAAGATGATTTATGAATGTTGAACCACATTTATCCCCTTAGGAAGAAAAAGAACCATAGAAGTGTGTAAATGATCTTCCCATTCTAGATAGGAACATGCAATGTGAATGATAATAGGGACAACTTTTCTTTTTCACAGTTGTTAGGATAATTTCAGCATGTCTCGTGGACAATGCTGAACATGTCACCTTGAATGAGAGGTTTGGAACAAGGGTCAAATAAGCTAACCAAATTTGCTTTCAAAATAAATTTTCTTGTTGCTAATCTTAGATCCCCATAGTGTTAAGATAACTTCTGAAGCAAGGTTCCCCTTCTTACATGTGTAAGGGAATAAATCATTTTAACATAAATATCTAGCATAAATAAATTTTAATATAATAATAGGTAAATTTATTTTAGATAAAAGAGATGAAATATAAACATATATTTAATCAGATTTGAAAATAGAATAAATTAAAAAAAAGTAAATGTGTATTTTGAAATTGGAGCAAACAAAACATGGTCACCTAGTGCAATTTTAGACAAGAAGTAAGCCGCATGGGTGAGAAACTAGGAGAATTCAACCTGGATGAAAGATGGGAGGATCTATATGATCATGCCTAGCCTATCTTAGCCTAGCCTGGCATCATCCTACACCCCTCCCAAGTTCAAGGGGAGGAAAATATCCTCTTTAGAGGGAGAAGAAGAAGCTAAATCCAAACCTCTTGGATATGTAGTGGAGATGCAAGTGGCACCATTAAGAAGGTCATCCTAACCTTCCATGACATCCATTGAAGGCACAAGCTTATCACAACTAATTGCCAAAACCAAGTAGCAAAAAGAAACATCAACAACCACCATAGCAATGATTGCAAGACATGCACCAAGTGGCCAAATGGCTTGAAGGTCTCTCAAAACAAGGGGACAAGTCATTGCTCCTACCTCTTCATCCTAAGGACCACTTGCAGTAAAATAGAAGTTATACCAAACTTTTTCTAATCTAGAGGAGGAGAAGAGGAAAAGAGGAGAAAGAAAATAGAAAAGGTGGATGAACCACCAAAAAGGAAGTCTAAGAAACATATGGAGGAGGTAGAAGAGCAAGAATAGAAATGGCCTGATGCTCCTTCTATGTCAGTTAGCACCTCTTCTTCTTCTCCTTCTCAATCTACCTTTTGTTAGGATTAAGGTGTCATTAACCTTGAAAATCTTGTGTATATTTTATGTGTCTCCAACACTCTTGGAAAGTGTACTTGGATGCCTATGGTGTAATTGGAGTAATAATTTATAATTTAGATTCTCTTAGAATCTTGGTATTAGTTGTCATATACATTCATGAGGAAGGTGGAGCACCATGGTGGCAATTACGTTTGACTTTGGACTCATTTAAGGCATATTTCAAATTCTAGATGCTAGTGTAAAGCCTAAAATTTGAATATAATAAAGACTAATGAAATAATCTAACTAGAAACAAATTTAGCTATTACATGAGGATCAAGCTAACTATGAAGGAGAAGATCCTACTACTATCCAATCAGGAAGAGCAAAATATATTTAGCAAGATCCTACTAAGTTATATACTAACAAATTAAATGAATTTGCAAAGCTGGAATTATAAAGAAAAGAGAAAAACTATAAATTTTTGGAAATCAAAAGCTGATATCATAGAAATAAAAAAACAATAAAGAGAATAGAAATAGGAACATGACACCAAAGTTAGAGAGTCTAAGCCTCAGACACTAGTGTGTCATGAGGACATCTTCGCATAGCGCTATAATCCAAATAGTAGTAAAACTTCACAAATCCATACTATTTGGTTAAATACAAACCTACAATCTCACCCAGTTTGCATAGAAAGTCTAAATGAATATCTATATACAAAATCTATCCAGAAATCACATGGATAATACATTAAAATGAAATAAATTAATTAACAAGAGGAAGAAGGAAGATGAACAAACTCACGTGTGTTTGAATCTTCTTCTTCTCTAACTTGCAGATCACAAAGAAGGAAAAAGGGTTGGGACTACTTGGGGGCTTGCCTCAGTCAAGCCCCTATTTCAACCATTCGACCTCCATGGGCAGTCACTTCAAAACAATGAAAATAAAGGTGTGTGCTCTTATACCTAATTGTGTCTAGGAAGATAAAAGAGTAGTGACAATAAACAAAACAAACTAGAGATATTATCCATGGTCTATGGGGAGCTAATATTCTAATGTATGATTGACAAGTAATGTGGTGGTCTACACAAGTGATTTACCAAAATGTAAATGAATCAATGCATATAAAAACCAAGAATAACACTATTACTTCATTAAGAAACAATGTTACCCTATCTCGAAGTTGTAGAGGAGGCTGCAAGCTCCTCGAGGGTAGAAATCTAAAAGTGAACAACTTCAAACCCTTGTGAGGGAGCCTCTTCCAAGCTCCAACTCCAAGCACAAACATGATCCCACAAATCCAAGAATGGCAGATTCTACCACATAGAGGAGCACCCAAGTCTCTAAAAAATTGTCATGAGAGCTTCAATAACCATCAGCAAGTGATTCTCTGTATGTTTTCTTCAATAGCATGAGAGATCAAAATTTCTAAAAGCCAAGAGGAGAGGGAGAGAGAGAGAGAGGAGAGAGAGAGAGAGAGAGAGAGAGAGAGAGAGAGAGAGAGAGAGAGAGAGAGAGAGAGAGAGAGAGAGAGAGAGAGAGAGAGAGAGAGAGAGAGCTTCCTTTTCCTCCATCTTGCATCTTGCATGCCTAGAGGGAATATGGAAGAGTTGGGTATGCTATTGTAAGGGTTGTTTTAGTGTCGTTTGAGCATTATCTCTGACGGATTCCAAAGAGGAAGCGGGAAAATCAACATTTAAAATATTAGAATATTTGGGATGCAAGTGCGTTGTGGAAATGTTCATGCGTAGTGCTTGCATCCTAGGAATATTCAATCAAATTTCACACATGTTCTCCTTGAAAGGAAGCTAGGTGTGCGGAAAATGCTTCCTACACTAATCTAATGAGGAGAGGGCTATGCAAATTCATATTTATCCTAACAATTACATCAATGTTAAACCATTAACATGAGATATTACAGCAAAACACAAGTGTTGGCAAGAGACACTTTATGGATTCATGATTGTTGTCATTGATGGCAACAAAGTTCATCCCACACATCTGCAGGACATGGTATGTCTCTATCGGAAGTCAGAGTGAAGAATGTTGTGGTTCGGTAAACAAGAACAAAGCATATGGTGAGGTCCGACAGACAGGTCCAGATCTCTCAAAGGAAGTATCCTGGTGAAGTGTAGATTTGGGGAAGTCAAGAGGACTACCTTAAGTGATAGATTCCAAGGATTTAGCCTCCGGTGATAGATGAGGAAAAAGATATGAATACTTGAGTATCGGGTTCCTGAGTGACAGTATGAACAGAGGAAGAACTGACTGGCAAAACATCAGACATTATTCTGGATGAGTTACTGATGGTGGAAAAGGTTCTTGAGGCATAAGTTATGTTTGGCCGACATGATTGATGACTTTTACAAGTATATGTTTGATCCGCATTACCTGATGTGCAAGGATTCAGCCGACAGATCAGAGTTTGTGAAAAGATTGACTATTCCGGGTGCCGACTAGAAAGGTGATGAAATCACTTGTGCGGATATATATACAAGATGGATTTAGTTGTGAGAGGTGTTGTGGTTATTGGTGATGTGCGAATAAAAGTAGAAGAGCAGAACAGAAGCAGTAAGGAAGGTCCAGTATGTGAAAGGAAAGCAGCATAAGAGAAGAGAAAAGATGAAGTACAGCAGATCAGTGTACTAAGCCTAACCGGAACTGAACTCTAGCATATGTAGATGCTCCCAATCAGTTCAAGTATTGTTTTACATTCTTTTTGTAGATAGTGAGTCTCTTGTAGCAGTGTACCTCTTGTGAGCAGTGTGCTCGGGCAGTGAGCCCTAATTGGCAAGTGCCATTTTTTTTCCTTATTCTTCTAACAAAGAATAATCCTTGGGTTAATCACCCCATGGTTTTCTCCCTTAACAGGGTTTCCACATAAAAAATATTGTGTCATGTGTATTTCCATTTCATGGTTATGTTTGCTTGTTGAATTAATGTTGCATTAATTATTAAGAAAGTTCATAAAGTAGAAATAATTAGGATAACTGATTCACCCCCCCTCTTAGTTATCAACAATTGGTATCAGATCCAAGTTCCTCCTAACAGAGTCTAACAGCTTGAGGAAGATCTAGGAATCCAAATGGATGCATATGGTTTAAGGGAGCAACTCAAGACTGCCCGATCTTGAGTAGTCAAACTCTGAAGTCAATGAATTAAAGGAAAGACTCAAACAGGCTGATGATTTCATGAGAGAACTAAAAGACAAATTAAGTCTCTCTATGAAAAAGAGAAAGGAGCTGCTTCAGCAATTAGCAAGTCAAGGTGAAGCAAATGATGCAAATGAAGAGCTGAATGAGAAAACCAAGTTATGTGAAAAGTTATCAAAAGAAATCATTATGGTAAGACATGAAATGGAATCAAGAGTTATGAAGTTTACCCAAGAAGTTGAAGAGAAAAGAAAAACTGAAGATAATCTAAGACAATCTCTCAAAGAGAAATCAGAAGATTGCCACCAAATGGATAGAATTATCAGACATCTTGAATCTGATCTTGAAGATGCTAAAGAAAATGAAGAAAAACTTGAGGATCAAATTGTCTCTCTCAAAAGGGATCTCCAAACAACAAATGAATATAAAGAGAAATTCAAGATAAGTTCTGCTCAACTTGAAGTTCTTCTTGGAAGTCAAAAGAGGGTAGATGACAAGTGTGGTTTGGGCTATGAGAAAGGAGAAAGCTCTGGATCTAGTCAGAAGAATTTTGGATCAGAAAATCCAAGGAATAGGCCTAGAAGACCTCCGGTAAGACAACCTAATGCTCAGAGATATCCATCCTTCAATGGATACTGCCACAGCTGCAATCACTTTGGTCACAAAGCTAATCAATGCAAAAAGAAAATGAATCAGACTAATTCATCCTTCTCCAGACAGTGTTTTAACTGCAAAAGGTATGGTCACAAATCTCATGAATGCAAAAATATGTAAATGAACAAATCATTCAATGGTAGATGCTTTGCATGCAATAGAATAGGTCATATGGCTAATCAATGCAGATCAAGAGGATATCAATCAAATATGCAAAGAAATGTTGTTTTCCAAATTTGTAATAGATCCGGTCATATTGCAAAATTCTGTAGAAGCAAGAATTAGGACAAAAGAGGTCCGGTATATCATAATCAGAATCAAGATAAGGGGAAACAAAAAGTGAATGCGGATGAAGTTAAAAGTGAGATGAACAAGATTTGGGTAAAGAAAAGTATAGAGAATGTAGAGGTTGGATCTGCACCAGACTCTGGTGCTGATATTGCTTCCAGAAATTAAAAAGTGAGCTTTGGCTTAGGGGGAGACACAAAGAAAACCTTGTTCCCCCAGCCAGTCAATTGGTGTCGGAACTGGCACAAGAAGAGTTGCAGATTGAAGGATTCATAAGGGAAGCATCCAAACAAACTATGGTTAAGATTTGGAAGATCCACAAGATGTTTAAAGATCAGGATTGATCTGGTTCTTCAAGTCATTTGAATAAGGCAAACCGGAATAACTTAGGTCGAGCATTTATTGCAACCTGACATTAGGGTTTGCGGAGCAATATAAGGGTTTTCTCATTAATCACTTGTTCATTCTGCATTCAAGAAGAAACGAAAAGTGAAGCTCTGCAACAAAATTCCTCGAGTTGATCAAAGATCATTTGCAGAAGTCAATTCATCTAGAAATCGATCCAGCCAAATCCATGAAACTAAAAAGTGCAAAAGGTATTCTACGTTCTCAATATCTCTCTGCAAATCTTTTGAAAGATGGATACTCTGAATATAGTAAAGATCTCTGATAGGCCCCGCCCTGAATTTAAGAAACATCCATACAAATCATTGGAGGTAGATCCCCTAGGAGCATTCTCTAGTGTTCCGCATGGCATTTTGCACACATAAGACATTAGGGTTTACATACATGTAAATATTGAAGAGTTTGGGGAATTCAAACTAAGAGACATCTATCACAAACAATTGATAGATGATGCTTTTGAGCTTAAACTAGAATATAAGGGCATCCAGGAGAAACATTTTGACTAGTTCATTCATTTCCCCTACTTTGAAGAAGATGAATGGGTCCGGTATGTATTGAGTAGGGTGCATGACAACTTCCTATGGCTAAACAGACCTTACAAAATCACTAAGGAGGCAATTAGGGCAGTAACTGGTTTATACTCCTCCAGAGGGATACCTGTTCTCAAGTCTGTCAAAAACAACATTGTAACTAAGGCCACCGGATCAAAATTTGATAAGAGGGCAATGACCATTGAAGATATTACTAACCCGGATGTCGAGTTTGCATCTATGATAATAGGATACAAGATATATCACTCCAGTAGGGAGAATTCAGTATCTGAAACTGCAGTATATACTGCCTATGAGATGGTGAGAAAGAATGCAGAATATGATATCTGTGAACTTCTTTTGAGCTAATTAATGGAGAACATATAGAAGATCAAAAAGGACAAAAAGAACTACTTTAAATATGGTGGACTAATACTATGTCTATTTTTCTACTTCATGAATGAGCTGCCTGGATCAAATGGATGGGTATGGCTAAATGACAAACTGGTAGCAATTCATATCAAAGATTACTTACATGAACTTGGGGATGCCAAGGCAAGGAATACAGCTCTGTGGGGTTACTTCAAACACTTTCAAAATACAATGCAAATTAGAGAAAGAATCCCCAGATCAGTAATACAAGGATACAGTGTGCTTCATGGTAGACACTGATCAGTGCCTAATGGAGGCAGTAGAACCAAGAACTGTGTGGATCATGCCTATGGGGTATGAAGTTGATGAACAAATTGTGGAGCTGCATGTTCAACACATGCTAAGTCAGCCAAAGGATCGAAAGGCAGAAAGGTTTGGAACCTTTGAAGAGCTAAGTGTAAAAGTTCATGTGGAACTCAGACAACCAAAAATGAAGAGGAAACTAAGAAAAGAAGTTGAAGAAATTGCCAAAGGCTTAGGCATCTCAAAGGAGGCACTTGATGCCAACAGGGAAAAGAGGCAAAGGGCTGAGGAAGAAAAGAAAGAGGCAAAAAAGGAAAGCAAGGAAAGTGCTATGGTAGAAACCTCCACCCGGACTAGATCATCAAAGAGATCTACACCTGCCACTGCCAAAAGCTCAAGGGCATCTAAACTGGAAGCAAGATCATTTGGTAAAATAGAGAAAAGAACCAGGACTAAGGCCACAAGGTCTTATGCGAGTCAAAAGGATGAAGAAGAGACTGAATCTGATGAGGGGATAAAGGAAATAAAGAAGCAGAAGAAGAAAGGATTCGGTAAACCTTCCACAGGTCAAGACAAGGAAGAAATGGCAGAGGAATTTGTAGAAAAACCCACCCTGTCTTTAGAAAGTGTAATCAAATTAGTCACTGTGGATGGAAACCTTCAACCAATGGCTGAATTCTATGATGATTATAATGAGGCTGACCAAAAGATCCTACAGAAAGCTACTGTTAAGTATCTGAACATATATAATAAGGCTTTTATTGAAATTATATCTCTTATTCCCAAGAGCCTAGAAAAGGAGTTAGAAATGAGAAAGACTAATGCCATGGAAAAAGACCTTGAGATCTGAGAACAAATAGCTATTTAGCTATATCCTTCAATCGATCCCAAGACAATGAATATGGTATTCAAAGATTGCAAGGATGAGTTCAGGAGCAAAGCAAGGATGAATCAACTTATGCTTGGTGAGACTGACAAGGTAGCCAAGGACACATAAGAGATTCTCTGGAAAGCCTTCAAAATATTTAATCTTTCTATTATAGAGGACTTGGGTACTGACCCCTCAACCACAAGTGTTGCAGGAGAGTCTTTTGAGAAAATAACAGAAGAAGTTATGGATACCAGTGCAGAAATAGCTAAGGACTTGGAATCCTCTGCTCTGGAAGAGGTGGCCCATGAACAGACTAACATCTCTCCTCCAGTTTCCCCTGCTGACTCCAGATCCAAAGGAGAAGAAAGAGTAAAGGAGAAAGAAGCAGAGGTGAAGGGAAAAGAAGATATCAGTGCGAAAGTTGTGGAAGGGGAGAAAGCTCCCAAAGATAGTTCTGTGACTGGAGAAGAAAAGAAAAATCTGTCTTCGGCAAGAGACACTGCAGAATCAGTCAAGGACTTTTTGACAAAAGCAACTATGGAGATTGATGAATCGGATCTATTAAAAGGGCCACTAGACTTTGACTCTCTATCTCTGGTGCAAACAATAAAGATAGCCTCATTTGCCAATGCGAAGGCCAAAGAGAAACTACTGAAATCTCACATGGAAGACTATGAGCTTATAGAGGTAGCATCCAAAATTTTAGAAAAGATCATGCCATCTTTTCAAAAGGATCCCACAGCCTCCTCTTCCGGTAATCTCAAAACTCTAGTCAGCAATGTTAGTACACATTTTGATTCTCTAGAGAAGTCAGCTAAAGAAAAGGTCCGGAAGGAGTTTTTGGATAAAAGATTCTCCAAAGTACAGAGTTTGATAATTAATGATAGGAGAAATATGAATATTGAGATAAAGAGCTTGGAAAATGCTCTTAAAGATGGTAGAAATATGTACAAATTTTGCTTATCTTGGCCCACAGTGACCAAAGATATTGAGAAGAAAGTAAAAGAGCAAGAGGATAAACTACTAAGTTTGTCTCAAAGTTTTGATCCTCTCTCATCCTCCATAGTAAATCAAGAATGCCAGACTATTGCAATCACAAATGCAATAAAGAATTTTGAGAAGGAAAGGAAGAACATAATTAGCCGGATGGGTGAACTTAGAAGGATCATTATCCCTAAGTTATAGGCCATGGATGAGGCCATAAGTGATGCTCAGACTACTGCTCGAACCAATGATCCGATAGATCTTAAGAGGGCAGAAGCTTTTGCATTCCTGTTGAGTGGTCACATCTCAATTTTGGATAGAATGAAGCAAAGTTGGGCTGCAGAATTCATCCAATTGAAGACATCTTTTGCAGACATTCTTCAGTTTATGTGAGTATGTTATATGCAGCTAAGTATAGTTAAATTTTTGAAAATTTTGATGTACGGACCCTACCCTTTGCCATTGATGTCAAAGGGGGAGTGAGGAGTAGTGAAAAATAAGGAATCCACCTAAGGGGGAGCTCCAGAAAATGTATATAAAAATAGAGCATCGGCCAAGGGGGAGCATAGTGTAAACACTTAGTCATTTTTCACTAAGTGTTGCCATCAATGCTAAAGGGGGAGATTGTTGGAAAGAGACTCTTTATGGATTCATGATTGTTGTCATTGATGGCAACAAAGTTCATCCCACACATTCGCAAGACATGGTATGTCTCTACCGGAAGTTAGAGTGAAGAATGTTGTGGTCCGGTAAACAAGAACAGAGCATATGGCGAGGTCCGACAGATAGGTCCGGATCTCTCAAAGGAAGTATCCTGGTGACGTACGGATTTGGGGAAGTCAAGAGGACTACCTTAATTGATAGATTCCAAGGATTTAGCCTCTTGGGATAGATGAGGAAAAAGATATGAATACTTGAGTATCGGGTTCCTGAGTGACAGTATGAACAGAGGAAGAACTGACTGGCAGAACATCAAACATTATTCTGGATGAGTTACTGATGATGGAAAAGGTTCTTGAGGCATAATTTATGTTTGGCCGACATGATTGATGACTTTTACAAGTATATGCTTGATCCGTATTACTTGATGTGCAAGGATTCAGCCGATAGATCAGAGTTTGTGAAAAGATTGACTATTCCAGGTGCCGACTAGAAAGGTGATGAAATCACTTGTGCGGATATATATAAAAGATGGATTTAGTTGTGAGAGGTGTTGTGGTTATTGGTGATGTGCGAATAAAAGTAGAAGAGCAGAACAGAAGCAGTAAGGAAGGTCCGGTATGTGAAAGGAAAGCAGCATAAGAGAAGAGGAAAGATGAAGTGCAGCAGATCAGTGTACTGAGCCTAACCAGAACTGAACTCTAGCATATGTAGATGCTCCCAATTAGTTCAAGTATTGTTTTACATTCTTTTTATAGACAATGAGTCTCTTGTAGGCAGTGTGCCTCTTGTGAGCAGTGTGCTCAGGCAGTGAGCCCTAATTGGCAAGTGCCATTTTGTTTTTCCTTATTCTTCTAATAGATAATAATCCTTGGATTAATCACCTCGTGGTTTTCTCCCTTAATAGGGTTTCCACGTCAAAAATATTGTGTCATGTGTATTTCCATTTCATGGTTATGTTTGCTTGTTGAATTATTGCTGCATTAATTATTAAGAAAGTTTAGAAAGAAGAAATAATTAGGATAACTGATTCACCCCCCCTCTCAGTTATCAACAACAAGAACCACAAAGTAGACAGAAGAAGAGAGACAAAGATTTACGGTGGGGAAAACCATTATCGGGTGAAAAACCCCACACTCAGAAACCTACACAATATATTAAAAAATCTAAAAGAATGTTTACAATACACTTGCAATGCAAGATTTAATGGTCTTCAATACTCATGTCTGGAGTCAATTCAACAGTATAATAGTACCTGTGAACTTGTGATACAAACTCCATCTCCAAGCACCTATATAAATAAGAAATTCAAGGTAATATTGGACCTATCTTGGAATGAGCGTCCAACATGGCATCTTGGACCAAAACCCATGTCTAGGGACACTTGGTCAACATTGTCCATAGCTCCCATCCCAAAGAGGTCACCTATTTCCAAAATGGGCTATGACAGATGCTGTTATGACACTTACGACCATCATAGAATCTGTCATAGCGGTTACAACTTATAACTGTAAGAGAATCTATCATACACATGCTATAAATAGCATATTCTCTTACAACATGTCATATTCCACCTTGGGGCACCCAAACATGCCTTATTCAAAGATGCTTCATGACACATGTCATCACCTATCTTACAACCTTCTATTTTTGACTCTTACATGTCATAGATTCATCATAGGAATCTGTCATAACCGTTCGAATGGTCAAACATTCCTTACACAACATAGAAGATGCCGACACATGGTAGAATATTCCTACCACTAAGTGGGACACCTATCTCCTCATGTGGGGACAAAATAACAAGTTGTCATAATCCATGTAGCATTGACACATCACCGTGCCACATCCCACAACATGACAATATGGAATTTCTAATTATTTACAACATAGGCAATTAAATAATAAATACAAATATTTCAAATGTAGAGAATTACCAAGGTTGAAACACATTAATTCCCAACATTCTCCCACTTGTCGAACACCTTGTAAGAGCTAATAGAAAAATAGAATTTAACTGCTATAGGCTGAGAGGCCCATAGACTCCGAACACCATCTAAACTTCTCTGTGCTCACTAGTTTCGTCAATGCATCTGCAACATTCTTCAAAGTATCTACCTTCTCCAAATTCACCTTTCCATCCTCAACCATGTCTCTCACAAAGTGAAACTAAACATCAATGTGCTTGGTTCAAGCATGGAAAGTTGGATTCTTCGCAAGGCAAATTGCATTCTGTCACAACTAATCATGATATGACCTGCATCAACACCAATATATGAACACAATCTCTTAAGCCAAATGGCTTCCTTACATGCATGAGTTGCTGCCATGTACTCATCTCTTGTTGTGGACAAAGCAACAACAGGTTGTCACTTACTCAACCAACTAATAGCACCACCAAACAGTGTAAACACATAAGCACTGGTGGATCTCCTACCGTCAATATCACCTGCCCAATCTGAATCCACAAATCCATGAATATCAATAGAATGTGGAGGTCCTGAAACATTACCATGATTAGCCATAAATTGACTAAGGACTCCCACTGCTTGGGTAATGTCTGGTCTTGTGCAGACCATATCATACATCAAACTAAAAACAAAACTAGCATAAGGTACTCTGCTCATATTCTCCACCTCACTAGGAGATTTTGGCCAATCCTCAATAGACAACTTTGTCCCCAAAGAAACAAGAACACACAATGGTCTACAATCTGCCATGCTGAATCTGTCCAACACGGTCTTCACATACTTACTCTGGTTTAACCAAAGTTTTATGTTGGTTTTGTCTCTTTTGATTTCCATTCCTAAAATGTACATGGCTGCCCCTAAATCTTTCATTTCAAATTGTGCTGACAACTGAGATTTAAAATCAGAAATCATATTCTTACCCTTCCCAATGAGCAACATATCATCAACATACAGTGCAACAATGAGAATACGATCACCATCAAATTTAAAATACACACAGTGATCTGATTTTGATCTCACAAATCCAATTGACAACACAAACACATCAAACTTCAAGTACCATCTCCTAGAGGATTGCTTCAAACCATACAAAGACTTCTTAAGTTTGCAAACCAAATTTTATTTACCTTTCACCATGTAATGCTCTAGCTGTGACATGTAGATTTCTTCCTCCAAGTCACCATGAAGGAAAGTTGTCTTCATATCCATCTGTTCTACCTCCAAGTCATAAGCTACTGCGAGTGACAACAGGAATCAAATGGATGTCAGCTTTGCAACGGGAGAGAAGATCTCACCATAATCTATACCCTCTACTTGTGAATACCCCTTTGCAACAAATATGGCCTTATACTTCTCAACACTACCATATGCACCAATTTTCTTCTTGAACACCCATTTGCATCCAACGGGTTTCTGTCCAGGAGGCAAAGGCACCAAGTCCCAAGTTTGATTCTTTTCCAAAGAAGCCATTTCTTCCTCCATGGCCTCCTTCCAAGAACCTGGATACTTCATATCCAAAGCTTCTGATATAGTTCTAGGTTCATCATTGTTTAGTGATTAAAGCATAAGCACAACTAGAATCAAGCAATGTAAAACCAAACCTTTTAGGTTGCTTTCTTATCCATGTAAACCTCCTCAAGAGCTGAGGTTGAGGTTCAACTTCTTCCTCTGAGCTTTCAGAGATGTTAGAGTTCTCCTCATCATCAGGTCCAACATTGTCTTTCTATTCAGTCTTCCTAGAGGTGAGAGGAAACTGAATAACATCCTCTTTCTTTTCTTTTTCTTCTGGCTGTAAAATATTGCAAGAAGGTGTAAGCTCTCTGAAGATGACACTTCTGCTATACAACACTTTTTCAGCCATGGGGTCCCAAAGCTTGTATCCTTTCACACCAACACCATAGCCAATGAAGATACACTTAATAGCATTGTTCTCCAACGTTGACCACTTCTCCCTAGGCACATGTGCATATGCCTCACAACTAAAAACACGAAGATGCCTTACTGAAGGCTTTCTACCAGACCACACCTCCATGGGTGTCTTTCCAACAAGAGCTAATGTAGGAGATTTGTTTACCAGATAGAAAGTAGTGGCAACAGCTTCAACCCAAAACTTTTGTTCTAGACCAGCTCCACTAAGCATACTCCTAGCCTTCTCCATCAGTGTCCTGTTCATCCTCTCTACAACTCCATTTTGCTACGGGGTGTATGGAGTTGTCTTGTGCCTTTCAATCCCAAGTTCCTTGCAATACTTATCGAATTCTATAGAATAGAACTCACCACCATTGTTAGTTCTCAAACATTTAATCTTTTTACAAGTCTGATTTTTAGCAAAGGCTCTAAACTCCTTAAACTTGCTATAGACTTCAGATTTTCTTCTGAGAAAATAAATCCATGTCCTTCTACTGTAATCATCTATAAAAGATACAAAGTATACAAATTTTGATAACGAAGGAACATTAACATGACCAAACACATCAGAATGAATAAGGTCCAACACACCAGAAGACTTATGAGAACTTGAGTAAAACTAAACATGGTTTTGTTTTCCATAAATGCAATGTTTGCAAAAGTCAAACTCAAGATTAAAATCATCTAACCCCTCATTGAGGTTTTTATTTTTCAGGCTACGCAGACCCTTCTTACCAATGTGGCCAAATCTCTTATGCCATAACATTGTCTTTTCTGTAGGAAGTTTAACTTCCAATACATAATTACAACCATCAGGACTAGAAACAACAGATTTCTTCACTGCTCATTCAGATGGTGGGGATGAAGTGACTGCTACCCTCTTCCTTGAGTCAGAAGAACTATTACATTGTGAAATGCATGCTTTTAGCTAAAACAAAGTACCTCTCTGTGTACCCTTAGCAAGCACCATAGATCCTCTAGTCATCTTGCATCCTCCTTTCAAAAAGATAACCTGAACACCTGCATCATTCAAACTACTTATAGAAAGCAGGTTCCGTGCTAAGCCTGGGATGTGCATAACCCCAGAGATCCCCTTCACTTGACCATCAGGGAATCGAATAGAGACTCTTCCACGACCAACGATCTTCAGATGAGAGTTGTCACCCAGATACACCTTTCCACCATCAAATGCCTCATACTTAGTGAACCAATCTTGATGCGAGGTTATTTGGAATGATGCACTAGAGTCGATTAGCCACACATCATCAGATGCATGGGTTGCTAGGGCTACAATGAAAGCATCACCGTTGTCTTGTGACTTGTTGGACTATGAATTAGGAGCTTTCTTCTTTTTCTTCTTCTCCTCTTTGCATTCCTTTTGGAAACACCCAGTCTTGCCATAGTTCCAACAAAGAGCCTTGGACTTTCTAGGAGATTTTGATCTCCCACGGGATTTGGATCTACCCTTCTCAGCTTTCTTGTCCTTCTTCTTCCCTTTCTCCTTGGGTCTTCTATGAACTACAAGGGCCTCTTTGGCTGCCTCAGAAGACTTTCTCCACATCTATTCAGACAACAACAAAGAAACCACTTCTTCCATTTTGAATGTGGATGTGGTGCTTCCGATTGCCATAACAAGATGATTCCATGAGTCCGGTAGAGAACAAAGTAGGGTCATACACCGATTCTCCTCCTCCATCTTTACACCAATAGATGTCAATTGTGCAACCAGCATATTGAAAGCATTCATATGTTCAGGAATGGATCCTCTGTCCTCCATTTGAAGAGAATACAACTTCTTTCTCAAAAAAAGTTTATTGACTAGGGATTTGGCTTGATACACATCCCCCAACTTCTTCCAAAGGAGTTTTGCAGTAGTTTCCTCATGGACATTTAACAACACAGAATCGGCAAGACTAAGTCTTATGAGACCCTTAGCCTTTCGATCCTTTAGATCCCAGTCAGCTTGTGACATTGCAGCTAGTTTAGTTCCACTCACACTATCCCAAAGGTCTCGGTCAACTAGCATGTCTTCCATCTTGAGCTTCCACAGCTCAAAATTACTGCCATTGAATTTCTCTACTTCAAACTTTCCTGATGTGCCTGCTATCTCCTTGCTGTAATAAGATACAGAATGCTCTACATAGACTCCCACTCAACCTAATATTAGCTCAAAAAACCCCTACCCAACAACTAGGACCAAAGGTGATCAAACTCTAATACCGACTGAAAGGAAGCTAGGTGTGCGAAAAACACTTCCTACACTAATCTAATGAGGAGAGGGCTATGCAAATTCAAATTTATCCTAACTATTATAGCAATGTTAAACCATTAACATGAGATATGGTAGCAAAACACAAGAAGTAGACAAAAGAAGAGAGACAAAGATTTACGGTGGGGAAAACCCTTATCAGGTGAAAAACCCCACACTTAGAAACCTGCACAATGTATTAACAAATCTGAAAGAATGTTTACAGTACACTTGCAATGCAAGCTTTAATGGTCTTTGAAACTCATGTCTAGAGTCAATCTGGTAGCATAACAGTACCTATGAACCTGTGATACAAACTTCATCTCCAAGTACTTGTATAAATAAGAAATGCAAGGCAATATTGGACCTGTCTTGGAATGGGCGTCCAACATGGCATCTTGGAAAAAAACCCACACCTAGGGACACTTGGTCAACATTGTAGAATGTGTCTTACACTTGTCCACAGCTCCCATCCCAAAGAGGTCACCTATTTCCAAAATGGGCTATGACAGATGCTCTTACGACACTTACGACCGTCATAGAATCTGTCATAGTGATTACAACTTACAGTTGTAAGAGAACCTATCATACACATGCTATAAATAGCATATTCTCTTACGACATGTCATATTCCACCTTGGGGCACCCAAATATGCCTTATTCAAAGATGCTTCATGAGACACGTCATCACTTGTCTTACAAACTTCTATTTTTGACTCTTACATGTCATAGATTCATCATAGGAATCCGTCATAACCGTTTCGGTCAAACATTCCTTACACAACATAGAAGATGCCGACACATGGTAGAATATTCCTACCACTAAGTGGGACACCTATCTCCTCATGTGAGGACAAAATAACAAGTTGTCATAATCCATGTAGGATTGACACATCACCGTGCCACATTCCACAACATGACAATATGGAATTTCCAATTATTTACAACATAGGCAATTAAATAATAAATACAAACATTTCAAATGTAGAGAATTACCAAGGTTGAGACACTTTAATTCCCAACACTCCTAAGAGTGAAATAAATACATGTTTGATATAGATTTTGGCAAACCTTGGTGATGGGTAAAATAGGCCAAGGTTTAATAGGTTCAATGACCCTAGAAACATACTATGGGTGTGGACACCAAAGTGAGTCAAAATGTAATGTGAAATTGCGAGGTGTTACCTCATTTTTAAAAATTTCCATTTTCCATGTCGGCGGTTTATGTTTCCTTCCTAAGTCACATGTTTTCTCATCCCTTAAAACATTTGCAGGGATCTTTTTGTCCTTTGCAATCGACATTTTTAAACTTTTCATAACTTCAATCAATGAGTTTGGCTTTTCTAGAACTCACCGATTAGCTGATGTAACCTTGAGTGTGGACTTAGTCTTCTCCATCGGTCCTACCTTATATATTTCTAAAGCCAAAGTTACTTCCAATCAACAAGTTGCAAGTTTCTCAAACCTTTCAATTCCTAATTAGCCGAGCCATTGGGGTTCATGTGTTTTGAAATTCACCAATTTCCCACCCTATTACCTAGTCCACGTATCTTGAGAAAATCTAATATTTATTACCACACACAAAGAAAGAGGCACCTATCTCTTCACATTAAATGTGAATTATTTTGAAGTACTCAAATGAACATATCTCATTAACAGATTACTGCGACTCATTTATGAAGCACACTGCCACACACGATGCTCTATTCAAGAAAATTTATTAAAGAACATTTATAAGAACTTCCATTCTTACAAACATTTAATTCTTTGATGATATTTGTGTTCTACTCTGAGTGTTCTAGCGTAGTGATGAATCTCAACATAGTACGTGGGTTCTTCCATACAGGTTAGCCAACTGTAAAATTTCCTTCACTTGCTTTAGTCTATTGTGAATTCAAATTATTTGGTCGAGGTAGTGGAAAGAACATTCTAGTTTCATGAATTCAAATTGTTCCTTTTTCCCAAATGTCATGGGAATGTGTTTAGCACTCTTGGTGATATTAGACGCATATATCTATTGGTTACAGTTTAAGCTTATGAAGATGAAATATAAGTACCAGGGTTTCTAGGTGGCTTCTATTATTGAGAATGGTCTAGCAAATGTAAGGGATACTAAATTGGGGCATATTGATTTAAACGAGTTTTGGAGTAGGACATGAATTAGAACTTGAGGTCACCATTGGTAGAGAAAACCTTCACAAGTGGGTTGGCTCATGCCAGGGGATTCCCGTAAATTATGTCTTGCCCAGACCTAGTCCTCGCTTGTGTAAAAAATTATCATCCAGAATCTCAAGAAATTAGGGCATACAATGGCTCTGTAATAGTGAAAATTGATTCCGAATCTATCACCCAAACTCTAAGACTACCCAAATGGGAGGAATTTGTAGAGATGTCTTTTGAAAAAGGTTGGAGTTATTTTCTTGATATGAAGTATTGGTGCCTAACATCCATTATGAAGGGATGGCTGAAGAGTGAGAAGAAAGGTAAATCACAAGTTCCATAAAATTTTAAAAGAGCACATTTCAAGGAAGATATCTTTGATATGATTACCTTTCTACGTCGGATGGTTGGAAGTGATGACTCTAATTTCTTTGAGAAATGGATATGTGTCAATTTTTTCTGATTGCTTGCAGTGAATCCTAGTTTCTAGACTGGGCAAAGCTAATTAGTGACCATCTTAATGATCAATTATCCAATTTTCATTGGAAATATTCTTTTTATATGTGTTCCTATTTATTCTATGTGATAGCTAGTAAAGAATTGGTATGGCTAGGTTTGAAAACTCACAGTTTCCTAACTCCAGACACACTTGTGTATGAATATGTTCTATAGTTGCAAGACGAAATAGGTAATAAGAATTACTGACATGTCAATGACACCTTCTTAATGTTCAATGTATGGAGGATTAAAGGTAATCTATAGGTGAGAATATCTCCAATTTAATAGATTCACTTACCTTGGGATTGGTGGGTTTGTAAATGCCCCTTATAAATTGCCTAAATTTGCCATTGTGACTTTATCATTTTCTTAGAAGTTTGTAGGCAGATGGCCTATGTGAATAGAAAGTATCACAACATGAAAAAAAAGGGTTATTCTTTCCCTGTGACTCTAACATTTTTCACATGCAAGACTAATACAATGTAAAGAATGTTGAGAAAATTCTTGCTGAGTATAATTTTCATCCACTAGCTGCTAGGCCATTCTTTGATAGTAAAACTTTTTTTAAGAGGAATTTGTGTGGAGGGAGTTTGTATGAACACCAACCTCATCTCTAAGACTATTGGGAGTAATATGTTAATGAAAGAGAGGTACAGAGGAGAGATTGGATGAGATTAACTCTTGACCAAATTCGTGCCTTCAATTTGCCACTAGAAATTCCTGATGGGGTAGATGATAATTGTTAGAGAAAAGCATCCAGGAGCATCTACAAACCAAGAAAAACCTTCACAAATGAGAGAAGGAACACACAAGAGAAGCTATTTCAGTAGGAGTGAAGAATATACATTGGGCATGAGATATATTACAATGTACAAACCCAAATATAAATAGCCAGGTGAAAATGAGGTACGAGAACAACCAACCCCAACTACCTCAATGACAAAAATAATATTAGCCTAAGTAAAAACTTAAGCCTACTCTAACACCCCCCCTTAAGTGCAACTTAGGGAGATTATTATGCAATATGAGGTGCAAAATGGGTCCTGACAACAAGGCCATGTTAGGTACCCATGTACAACTACAATGCAATGAAATGCAATCTCTCACAACTGAAGAAAAGGAAAAAAACCCTATGGGAGAAAACTCCTCTCCAAAAGAGAGAAAATAAAACTAGATGATGCATGGAGGACTCACAAGTACCCCCTAAGGACTACATACATCATGTATATACAATCAAGAATCTCCCATAGGAAGGAAAAAGAGAGACATGATAGCCCCCCCATAATGAAGATGCTCCAATGTCGATGAAGTATGCCTAGAAACAAAAGATGATCCAATGCCTACAAGCAAAACCTCTCCCCTTAGGAAGAAACAAGTCCACCAAATGATGTAGAAGCCACTCCATGTCCAACTGAAGGAAGGAGGAGGGAAGTCTCCAAATAGAAATCTCTGAAGATTGAGTAGGAGTCTCCAAGCATGAATAATCCACCAAATAATCATGATAAAAAACAACCAAGAAATGTGACAAATCAAGTGAAAGAGAAACTCATCAATGTCAATCTCCAAAGAAGATGTAGATGTATCAGTAGGCATACTGGAACTATCATCAAAGAGGAGAGAAATCCCCTCAAGTATGTCTCCCAAATCTGCAAGATGAGACTCCACAAACAAATATGAAATTCCTACCAAATACTCATCCAATAAAGCAAGATCTGAGAAACTATGATCAACTTGAGAAAAGCCCTTAGGAAGAGGAACTAAATCCCAAGTATGATTCTTCATTAAAGAAGAATACTCCTCAATCATAGCACTTTCCCATTCTAGAACACTTGAAGCATTTGAAAACTTATAAGGATCAGTAGAAACTACATGACTCAAAAGACTGATACTTGAAGTTTGGGAATGAGTGCAACGTGTAGGTATGGGATCACCTGCAAGAGAACCAACATCCTCAAGAAGTGTACGAGCCCATAATGGTCTTATGGGTGCAGGTGGAGGTGGAGAAATGTCAACAACAAGATCAATACCTTCATCAAGAACATCATCATCATCATCTATAGGAAGCAAAACATCATTTGAAGAAGAAGTGGGAAGGAGAGAGGAAGGGGCTTGTGATGGAGAATCTTTTAGAGTGAAAGACTTATCAAAATGAACATCATGATGAAAATGTACCTCTCGAGTGATAGGATCAAACAATCGATAACCCTTCACATCCTCACAATAGCCAAAAAAATGAACTGCTAACTTTTCTTCTCCATTGCTTTGTGTCTCCCATCTAGAATGAATGTCCATGCATCATTGTGAAATACTCTGAAAAAGGACACCTTGGGCTTGACATGAGGCCAAGCCTCCTCGTGAGTCATATTCTGGACTGCCTTGTGAGGCATATAATTCTAAATGTAGTTGGCACAATTGACATCCTCTACACAAAATGCTAGAGCCATGGATCAAGATTGAAGCATACAATTGGCCAGCTCTCATAAGGTTCTATTCTTCCACTTAGCCACACCATTATGCTGAGGAGTGTATGGCACTATGTGCTGATGAAGAATACCTCGAACATGGAAAAAAATCCTTAAATGCCTGATTGGCATATTCTCTCCCATTATTTGTTTGAATCTTCTGAAGGGAATGCCCCAACTGCTTCACAAATGCAAGGAATGTCGTGAAAAATCAAAGAACCTCATCCTTGTACTTCAAAAAGTACACCCATGTGCACTGAGAAAAGTCATCAATAAAGGTGAGCACATACTTAGCCCCTGAAAATGAAGGAGTTGGGAATGACATAAGATCACTATGTACCAACTCAAGGAGTACCAAAGCACGTGTGGCCATACCCTTTAGAAAAGGATCCCCATGATGTTTTCCAAGAGCACAACCTTGACAAACTTTATCTGAACAAGAGATCTTAGGTAGAACAATCACCAAATTATGTGTGCTCATCTATTGAAGATGTCTGTAATTAAGGTGCCCAAATTGTTCATGCCAAAGCTTTCTCATAGAATCTGCATGAGCAATAAGAGGTGATCTTGATGAAGACTCAAATCCAACAAACCTATACAAATGGGCCACATCATCAACTATCCATGTAGAAACAACCTTCTTAGGATCCTAAAACTCTCGAATAGTCACATCAGTGGGAGAAAACTCAACTACCTTCCCATCACCATGATGACAAATCTGATAGACAGAAAGCAGATTCTGTGAACTATCAGGAACAAGAAAAATGTCATCAATGCAACCATCTTGTATCTAAACTAAGCGTATTCCTACAACTAGAATCTGTGAAGAGTTCCCAACAACAATATAAGAAGTACTACAAGAGGAAATAGAATCAAGAAGATCCTCAACATGAGTCATATGATGTGAAGCTCCAGATTCAAGAATCCAACTATTACTGGTAGAGGATGAAGCCCTTGTTGTGAGAGCTTGCCTTTTTCCCAAGGAAGAAGACTTAGGCATGGCAATATTGTGCTTCCTCACAGCTTCCTCCAATGCTGCTAACCTCTCAAAGCAATGTGCATCATTATGCCCTGACTTTCCACAAAAGTAATTGTATATGCCTAAAAATTACATGACTCAGTCTAAATAAATATTCTTAATATTTATTTAACTCTAATTCCTCTATCAATAAATAAATAAACAAATTTATTTATTCGATTCACATTCCTCTAAATTAATTAAATATCAAAATATTTAATTACCTCTTCTAAAGTCAAAATTAAATAAAATCCTTTATTTAATTAAATTCTTCCAAACAATTAAATAATTCTTAATTATTTAAATTAGTCAATTCATTCTTCCAAATTTAAATAAATCAAATCAAATTTATTTAAATCCTTTCAATCTCTAAAAATAAAATACAATCAAATATTTTATTTATTCTTCCAAATCATGCACAACAATTAAATAAATTTATTTATTTAATTAGCTTTCTTATCTTCTAATTCTTCAAATATCTCCCAAATCTTCTAAAAATAAGTCTTCTTCTTCATGCACACAAAATTAAATAATTTAAATTATTTAATTTCTCTCAAATCATGCAAAAGCAAAACTCAAGTTGAGTTAATTGACTCAATCAACCTTGTTTTTATCCATATCTCTTAAATTAGAAAAAATCTTTCTAATTTATAAAGTCATGTCTCATCTTTAGAAAAGAAAGTAGTTAACTCAAATAAAACAGCTTTTGTGTGACACTTGTCTTTTTCTTATTCATGCACATTCCTCAACTATTCTATACCGTTGATCTTCTCATTCTTCCTATACCGTTGATCTTCATTCTCTCAAGTCTATAAATTGAACCTTATTCCTCCATTTTATTCATCTAAGTTTTAAGTATTGTTACTCTGTAGGAATTACAAGGCACCTTTGGCACCAATTCCTTCATTTCTTGTGATCACACTTGTTACTACACACTACTATCATTGTTGTGAAACCCATCTTCATGGCAATACTATCATAGCTATTCTCCATTGACAATGAATAGCAAGGAAGTGCACTCTCTGAGGGCCTTATTCATACATGCAAGATAGATTGAGATAGGAAACCGATGGAAGCCACGAAGCTTTGAGGTTTACAAAGGTTTTTGAAGTTCTTTTGTTTGATTGATCTCTTTGTTTCTATATTTCATTGAGTTTTGGGTATTTTGATATTGATATATTGATTATTCAAGTTTACTCCAATTTTCCCTTAACATTTCTAGTGCATACCTCACTTTGGCGCATATAGTCCAATGCATCTGTTGTCTGTTCCGACGCATACACCCTTTCGGTGCACACAGACCCTGTTCTGGTGCATATATCCTTTGATACGGTGCATCTGTCTGTTTGGTGCATATATATTGTTTTCCTGCACTTTTGACCCCTGTCTTAGCGCATATGTACTACGGTGCTTCTGAGCTCTATTTCTGCACATTCAAGCTCTAAAGCTGCACATCTGATCTAGGCAGTGATTTTTAGGGTTTTCTTGAAGTTTTTGCTAATGCTGACATCTTTTTGCAGGAACAGTCTTGATCTATTTTGCAGGCTAGGTACTAGTTTAGAATCATATAGTTGCACTTTTTAACTCACACTTCGATTTCTAACATAAAAATAAATGGATGATCATGCAAATCTCACATAGTCTTAAACTAGGAAAGCGGTAATTAAATCATTGCTATCTTGCATATCATTGAATCATTGCTATATTGCTATCCTTCAAAGTTAACAACTCATTGCTATCTAGGTAATAATTGAACCATTGCTATCATGTTATCACTTCAAAGTTAACAAATCACTACTATCTAGTTAAAATTGAATACATCATTGCTATCTTGTTATCACTTCAAAGTTAACAAATCATTACTATCTAGGTAAAATTGAACACATCATTGCTATCTTGGTAAAACTAGACCATTGCTATCTTGTTATCACTTCAAAGTTAACAAATCTCTATGCTTGCCCAAGTAGGTAGCTCATCTAGTTTTTCTCATTTTAACTAGGGGAAGAGAACCACTATATTCTATGTTTTGGGAATGATACCAGGCCTATGCTCTCCCCTATCTTGGGTGACCAAAATGCCAAACATATCATTTTCGCATGTGTTTTTCCTTTAGAGGGGCCTACTCTTGGATACCATTTATCCAAGTAGGAATGACCCTAAGTGGTAACATACTAGACGCCAAGCCATACCAATCCACTATAAATAAATTGTGTTTAGAGAAAAAGCTTCAAACAATGAGTGCAATTGTGTTATACCGACAACCAACCTCCCCCAAAACCCTCCAAGGAGCAACCCTTGCAAGTTGGGAGACTCCATAATGAAGAGTAGTGCTGCCACATGTATAACCACTCGAATGGTTGTATTTATTAAACACCTTTGTCTTAGTGGCCAAAAACCCCTATATTACAATGTAGGGAAGAGTGATTATCACCTCCTGAAGATGCTTCACTAGAGATAGTGAGAATTTGGTTTTATACTGTCCTTTGAAACATATGATTGTACTTGCTTTCTTTTTAGTCCAAAAAGAGTAAAAAATCACAAAAAAAATAAAAAACCATAAAAACATTCTTTGTGTTTACTATGTCTTTTTGCCATAATTTCAGACAATCAGATCAAAAAGACCTTCTTGCAACCAAAGATACCAAAAAAACATTAAAAAATTGCCAAAAATTTGCAAAAATCACTAAAAAACCAGAGCAGCGCATCTATCCTCTTTTGCTGTGCATTTGTGCTGATTTACAGTGCATCTGTACTGACTTACTGTGCTTCTGAAACCTATTACAATGCATTTGAAATTTACCAGTGTTGCGCTTTTGTACTGACTTGTTGCACATTTACCAGTTTATGCGACGCATTTGTTCCGGTGCATGCATGATAGTGAGCACTTCCACAGTCTTTGAGAGAAAATTTTTATCGTTTTTAGGTACCCATTTCAGCCTAGTTCCAAGTTTTGAGATCAGATCTTACCTTGTAGTCACTTTTTCATCCATTTCGCATCAAAGTCTCTCTTTCATTGGTCATCTCATTCACCTTCTATCAGGTCTCCCTAGTCCAAAGTCAAAGTATCCCATATCAGATTAGCATAGGCTCCTTTTTGATCATTTTGGATTCAAGTAACCCTAGTAAGTCACAAAACTTCGCTAGTGGTCTTGGTGCATGACTAGTCCCTACAGAGTAAGATAGGTATCGAGTACCCTTACTATTGGCTATCATCTTGTATCGGCCATCTTACTTGGAATAATTGATCGGGAAAGTCCCTTGTCTAAATCTTGTCATAAGTACCCTATTCTTAGCAGGCTCCATTAGCATCTTGCCAAAATCTCTAGTTTCATCCCACTACATCCCATGTCACCTTGCATGGTTCTTACTAGATCTCAATACCAAAAGCAACTTGAAATGGCCAGGTCATCTGACCGTATTGTCACCCCTCATGATAGTGATGAGGAAATCTCTCACGAAGATTATCAAGGACACCTCCAAGATCAGAAATTCCAATGCTTACTAGAGAAAGTACTCCATGAGGACCCTCACAAGTATATTTATCATCTTACAAATCTTGGAATTAAGCTCCTCGCTGATTTCAATCTAAGCAAACTCAAAGAAACCATAGAGGATAATCATGATGACCACATCGGTGAGGACAAAGGAAAGAAAGTCATAGACCCAAACACACCTATGGAAGAAATGAGGAAGCAAATCAAGGTTCTAATGCAACAAATGACAGATCTCTAGATGGGTACAAACACTAAAACATACTCCTTGGAAGATATTGCACCGTACCCCTTTGATAAGAGTTTGAACATGGTACCATTCCCCTTTCGATTTGAAGTTCCTAAGTTTGACAAGTACAAAGGAAAAGGGGACCCTAGAGATCACATTAGGTAATTCAACGCTGCATGCATGGAAGTATCTCACAATGAGACTTTCTTAATGAGACTATTCCCTAGATCTCTAGGTAGTCAAGCCATGGAGTGGTTCTCATGGCTTCCACCAGGCATCAAAACTTTTGATGAGTTAGTCAACAAATTCATCACGTACTTCTCATACAATATTGAACACAAAGTCTCCATGCTTGACCTATGCAATACCAAGCAAAAGAGTGGTGAATCATTCGCCTCCTTCCTACAAAGGTGGAGACAACTAGAAAGCAAATGCTCATATGATGTACTTGAGAAGTAATTAATGGAGATGTTTGTCCACAACCTCAACTCTGATCTAAGCTATCAAATACAAATCAATGCCCTACTTCATTTTTGAAGGTCATTGAAATGGGATTGTTCATCAAGAAATCTATGATCACTAAGGGACAAATCAAGTTATAAAAGGACACACCTACCTCCAACTACACAAATGGAAAATCAAAGTTTTGGACTAAGAATAAAAATGTCGTCAATGATGGAGTAGTTGATGCCAAGGTGGCGGCTCCCAAACAACAACCAATATTCACTCTCAAAGGAGAGGCAAGCAATGTTACGCCCAACAAAACATTCTCTTAGGAGCCAAGACCATGGTTTAACTTGAATCCAAGGTGAAATTTCACACCGCTGGGTGAGTCCCAAGAATCTGCATTAAGAAAGCTATTGGCCAACAATGAAATCTCTCTACCACCAACAAGTGATTACAAACCTCAAATAAAACCTCACTATTGGAAAGACATCAACTTTTGTGAGTATCGTAGAGGAAGAGGACATACAACCAACAATTGCATCCATCTCAAACATGTTATTCAAGACATACTTGATCAAAATCAAGGAGGAGCTCAACAAAATACTTCTAATGAGACGCACGTGGCTTACAAAGATCTACTTCTCAACCACGACAGGCCATACAACAACAATAACAACCACAATAGGCAAAATTAGAATAATGGGAATAGTAATGCTAATTATGCAAGTGTGCCATTTAACTATACCATCAATTGAATAATAGAGCACATACCACAAATCAATGTGGTCATGCCCAACCAACAATTAGAGCCCAACAGAACTGATTGCAATATCATCACCTGTAGTGGTAAGGTCATGTTGAATACCATTCCTTCAAGGTCATCACCTTCTCAGTCCAACTTCCATCAATATAGTGTCATAGACCAACTACGGAAGACCCCCACCCACATTTCTATCCCAGAGTTGTTGCATCTATCTCCTTCCCACAAGGAGATTCTCGATAAAGCCTTAGTGGAAACCACTATACCCACTAACTTGGCCCAAGAGAAGTTTCAAGCCATGGTAGGAAATCTAACCTCCTCAAGTACCATATCATTTACCAAACAAGATGACCTCTTAGTGTTTCAACCTCATAACACCCCTTTACATATTGTGGCCTTCATCCATAAGCACCGCATCAAGAGGCTTCTCATTAATGGGGAGCTGGTTTAAATATTTGCACATTGAAGTTAGTCCTTACATTGGGGTTCTCTGAAAATGCAGTTGATCCAAGGAAGAAGATTACTATCAATGCCTATGATGAAGAGGAGAGAACTACTAAAGGAACAGTGGTATTACCCATACAAGTGGGACCAATGATAAAAGATGTTGTGTGCCAAGTCCTAGATAGGGAGCTAGCTTATAATATTCTTCTAGGTAGACCATGGATTCATGCCATGAAAGCTATGCCTTCTACCTATCACCAATGCATAAAATTCCCTCATAATGGCAATCAGGTCACCATCCAAGGTAACCTTGACCCCTTTCAGTATTGCAACTCTATCCTTTCAAAACTTGATTGCATCATACCCAACAATAGAGCATCTACATCCCCTACCCCACAGCATGATCCTAGCTCTAAAGCTTCCTCATCCAAGCCCAAAGAGTATAAAATTACTATCAAAGAAATGGGAGTAGGGGAATACTCCATCGAGCATAGCCTCAATCTAGCCAAATTGCCTCTATCTCCTAGATCCTTTGGGAAACCCAAGCATTTTCCAAAGCCATCTATTCCTCCTACACCTCCCACAACTCCCTTTGTAAAATGGGGGACCCTATCAGATGAAACAGAGGAAAGAGATGTCCTACAATGGCTTTACACTGAAGAAGAAGAAAACACACAACAAGAACCACCTAAGCTCCCAACAAAAATCTACGGGCGAGGTGAGTCTATCCTACACAGAATGGGTTATGAAGGACAAGGCCCCATCGGCCTAAGAAAAGAAGGAATTATAGAACCCATTCAACCTTCTTCGTCCTCATTGGCTAGAACTACAAAAGGTCTAGGATATAAGGATAAGCGCAAAGCTAAAGAAAATGTTTGTCTTGTGGAAATGATCCATACCCTTCAAGAGGACAGTGAAATAGATTCCAACAAATATGAGTGGGATAAGCTGACATAGCATTCCTACGATGACAAAGAGGTTGATACCATTCAAACTTATAGCCCCTACCGTGAGGGACAAATGCTACTGCATAGGCTGTTAGAGTGTGATTTTCCTATCCATAATAATACAACTTTCGAGGAAGGTTCAAGTTCTATCGCAATAAACAATTTGTAGGAAAGTACCATCCTGAACACTCTCCCTACCAATACTCCTAGCATATCCATTCAAACTATCAACGAATTAGATCTATCCTTTGAGTCCCTCCCTCTTGTGCATCCTAAGTTTATTGACTAGGATCTACAAGGAACCCCGCAACTAGATATGTTCCAAAATGATGATGCCTATATTGACTATATGGAACTTAGGGACCACCTATCTAAAGGAGACCATAAAGGCTGGCTTCTCCATTGAACTTAATACCATGGCTTATTTCAGAGAGGGTGCCAAGCCTTCCAATGGCTAAAATATCAAAATAAAAATTGGATCTGATGGTGAAAACTGCTCCACGGCAGTGTCAGAACCCAAAATAGTAAAAAGAAAGGATGCATCTGATGGTGAAAACCCAATTGTGGCACCTGATGATGGAAGGCTTGACACTCTCCCTGATGACATACACCGGGAGAAGTCTCAGATTGTTGTGGAACCCACATAACTTGTTAACATTGGAATAAAGGAACAACCTAAGATCATTCACTTTGCTAAGTCTCTAACCCCACCAGAAAAGTCTAAGTTTGTATCATTCTTCAAGAGAAAGCAAGTTAATTTTGCTTGGTCATACATAGATATGCTGGGGTTAGATCTAGATTTGATTCTACATCACCTTCCATTAGATCCAGGAGTTAAACCAATGAAACAGAAGCTTAGAAAGATGCATCCACACATTACACTGCTTGTAAAAGAAGAACTCAAGAAACTACTAGATGTAGGGTTCATCAAAGCTATAGACTATTCAGAATGGGTCTCCAACATAGTACTAGTGTCCAAACCTAATGGCCAAGTCAGACTATGCAATGATTTTAGAGATCTAAACAAATCTTGTCGCAAGGATGATTTTTCGTTGCCAAATATAGCTATCATAGTCGACTTAACAACATGACCTACCATGTTATCTCTCATGGATGGCTTCTCAAGATACAATCAGATCAGGATAGCACCAGAAGACCAGCATAAGACATCTTTTACTTGTCCGTGGGGCACTTTCTACTAGAATGTCATGTCATTTGGGCTAAAGAACGCAGGAGCCACATATCAATGTGCTATGACCACTATATTCCATGATATGATGCACGTTTCCATGGAAGACTATGTAGATGATATCCTTGCAAAGTCACTCACAAGAGAATCACACCTAGATGTGTTAGAGAAAGTCTTTTAGAGACTTGAGCAATTCAAAGTCAGGTTGAACCCAAAGAAATGTGTGTTTGGAGTCACCTTGGGAAAGCTCTTAGGTTTTATTGTATCGACAAATGGAATAGAGGTGGACCTCGCCAAAGTCAAGGCTATTATGGACATGCCACCACCCAATAATCTTACATAACTAAGATCTCTACAGGGAAAGCTACAAGCAATCCGTAGGTTCATATCACAACTGGTAGACAAGTGTCAACCCTTCAGTCATCTCCTACATAAGAACATTCCATTAAGTGGGATGAGAAATGCGAAGAGGCATTCAACAAAATGAAAGAGTATCTTATGAATCCACCTATTCTCATGCCTCCTATCCAAGGGAAGCCATTGTTACTATACATATTTGCTACACCAACAACTCTTGGGACCCTTCTAGCACAACAAGATTATGAAAATAAAGAAAGAGTCGTCTACTACATCAGTCACACATTGGTGGGCTACGAGTTGCAATACTCTCAGATAGAAAGATCATGTCTTGCGGTAGTTTTTGCTTCCCAAAAATTCTGACATTATATGGTAGCACATCCAATCAAACTTATTGCAAAAATAGATCCACTAAATACCTACTAAGCAAAGCATCTCTAACAGGTTGCCTAGCCAAATGGGTAATGCTCCTAAGTGAATACGACATTGAGTATGTAGATAGAAAGGCTATCAAAGGGCAAGTCATTGCTAATTAGTTAGCAGATGCACCACTACAGGACACCACACCAATGCAATTTGAATTTCTAGATGAATCCTTATTCAAAATATCAACACATTCTTGGAAACTTTGATGGGTCCTACACAAACCATGGATCGGGGGTAGGAATCTTGTTTGTAACTCCTCATGGAGATACCATACCGAAGTCTTACCATCTATTATTTCCATGCACAAACAATATAGCAGAATATGAAGTCTTAGTCATCGGTCTCAAGATGGTAACAAAATAGAAAATCAAAGAGCTACATGTCTATGGTGATTCTCAACTAGTGATCAATCAGGTCAATGACGATTACCAAACCAAAGATGAGAAGCTTGTCCCATACAAGCAGATGGTTAAGGACTTCAAGGAATACTTTGTGATCATCTCTTTTGAGTAGATACCTCGCATTGAAAACAAAGAAGAAGATGCCATGGCAACCATTGCCTCTCTTCTCAAAATCCTAGAGAATGAGTCATGGTATGAGTTCTTAGTGGAATCAATTCAGCAACTAGCTTATGATCTTCCTAAAACCCATTCCATATGCTTATTAGTTGGATCTGATTCACCTTGGTATGGTGAGGTTTACACCTACCTCAAGGACAACACCCTCCCACCTGACTTATCTTCAAACCAACGACAAACTTTTATACGCCAAAGCTCTCATTATACCATTATTGCCGACACCCTATACTGACGTGGTCTAGATGGTACTTTACTTCATTGTTTAGAATGATAAGAATCTTAAACCACCTTACAAGACGTACACGAAGGGATCTCTGGAACACACTCTAGCAGTCCTTCCTTAGAAAAGAAACTCATGTGTTTGGGTTATTATTGGCCGAACATGGAAATAGATTCATATCAATTTGTGAAGAAGTGCAAGCAATGCTAGATACATGGGAACCTGATACATGCACCAGCTCAAGAGATGAGACCTTTAATGACACCTTGGCCCTTTTGTCAATGGGGACTCGACCTTGTAGGTAAAATCCATCCTCCATCATCCAACAACCACAAATTCATAATAACAACCACTGAGTACTTTACCAGGTGGATTGAAGGCGTCCCCCTCACCACTGTCACAGGTAAACAAATCTCCTCATTCATCCTTAATTGCCTCATCTGCAGATACGAAATTCCATCATCCATTATCATGAATAATGGAAGACCCTTCAAAAACTAGGATGTCCAAGAACTCTATGACCAATTCAAAATCCAACACCATTTCTCCATACCCTATTACCCCCAAGGCAATGGCCAAGCAAAAGCATCCAACAAGACCATCTTGAAACTCCTCAAGAAGATAGTCAATGATGCTGGCCGTGATTGGTACACCCAACTCAATCCCGCTCCATGGGCCTACAGAACTAGTATATGCACTCCCACAAGTGCTACCCCCTATGCCCTTGTCTATGGCTCAGAAGCTATCCTCCCCATAGAATTTGAGTTACCATCTCTCAGGGTGTCGTTACAAGGTCTCATAACAGATGAAGAGTACAGAGTTTCTAGATTGCAAGAACTAGAGTTGCTGGAGGAAAGGAGACAAAAATCCTTTGATCATCTCAAAGCATACCAGCAAATGATTTTTTGAAGCTACAACCATAGAGTCTGGGCCCGAGTAAGTGCAAGAAGTTGGGTCCACTTTTAATGGAAGCCTCAACACAAAATATTTTCAGAAATGATGGATTTTAGCAATATGGATGACAAACTTTTTTTTAGAATTTTTAGATGAAATTAAAACCCATTTCAGATGACAATGTCTAGTTTTAAAATATATATATTTTTTTAGTTTTGGACATGTTTTTGTATTTATTATTTATTTGTTAAACAAAACTTCAAATGTTTTGAAGAAATGGACTTTGGCAATATGGCTGATGACTTTTTTAAAATATTTTTTTGACAAAATTAAAACCCATTATAGATGAGATAGTGTAGATTCCAAATATATAATTTTTTTACAGTTTGATTATATTTTGTATTTTCAATTAATTTCTGATGAAACAAGTCCATAAACTTGAAATATCAGGGTATTTTAGTATTTTAATAACTTTTTATTAAATAATCTTTTTAAAAAATAAATTGTATGAAAACGTACTACAAACAATTTTTTTCAATTTGAAAAAAAAAGTTTCAAAAAATGATAAGTTTAGGTCGTCTTATGTGTGACGTACACAATGATTTTTCAAAACACCAAATATGGCCAATAAAAAATTAACAAAAAAAAATCTATTCAATAGAAAATTACAAAAAAATATGGAAAACATGCTTAAGTGAGTTACAAATCTTTTCGCAAAAGGATTTAGAAAAAAATAATTATTTAGGTCAAAATATGGATGACGTACACGTGCATGGTATAGTAAAAAAAAGTGACTTTTAAATAGTGGTTTTTTAGAAACACCTATTGAAAATCAATTTGTATTATCTAGGTATTCAAATAAATTACATATTTAGAAACTAGACTCCGAGTACTACATTTTATGATTTGTGACTTTTTTCAAGATTCCATCTCTAAGTGCTTCAAATTTTGAGGTCAAATGTGACAAATTCTAAAAATCAGGGAAAATACTTCCACCCTCTTGCCAGCACCTTGCCCAAGAGTCTTTAAAGTTGCAGATCTAGTACTTAAGGAGAATCCCTGCAATCAACAAGATCAGAAAAAGAAAGGCAAGTTCAAACCTAACTAGCTTGGACCTTATGTGATCATAGCTACTTATGGATTGGGGGCAGATTAGTTAGCAACATCAGAGGATGAGCTGTTCGATGACCCAATTAACAACATACATCTTCACTGGTTCTATACCTACGAGAACCCTAATGTAAGGAGGGCATAAAATACAAAAAAAAAAAAAAAATCAAAAAAATACCAAAAAAAAATACAAAAATACAAAAAAATCATCCTTTGGTGAAAACTTGGCAAACAGGCGCCTTGGACAGGTACCATGATGAAAACCTAGCAAACAGGCATCATGCATACTTTCTATCTTTCATGCAAATAAAAGTAAGTGGTGAGAACTTGGTAAAAAAGTGTTGTGATAAACCGCTTCCTCCATCTTTGGGAAACCAATCACCTTGTGTCCATTCTTCCTTCACTCGTGTCCCATTCTATCCATATCTGTTCCATAATAAAATCCTAATGATAACCTATCATGGCTTGATACTCTATCTCTTTGTTGCCTTGTAAACCAAGGTTTTATCCAATATCCTATCCACAGTGTTAGCCTAGCATAGTGTCTGTCGTTAGTATCCACATGGTCCAGGTCCATGAACTACATTGCCTCTGCATCATCACATAGGCAAGGCCATTTTTCAATGCGCCCCTGAGGCTCCACTTCCCATCCATCCTAGTCTATCCTCTAGTCCATCCATGGTCCAAGTCCATGAACTATGTTGCCTCTGCATTGTCATGTAGGCAAGGCCATTATTTAAATGCGCCCCCAAGGCTCCACTGTCCCATCCATTGCATGTCTAGTCCTATCTATCTGAGTCCTCACCACTTTCTACCACCTAGGTCTTAGGTCCATTAGGGTTCATCCTGAACTACGTTGCCTCTGCGTCATCACGTAGGCAAGGCCATTTAACAATGAGCCTCTGAGGCACTAGGTCAGTCCCTTACGGTCTGTCTCACCAATAAGGATTGTGGAATCTTTCACCAGGCAAGCAAGTGCAAAAAAAACCCGCTCTTTTCAAGCAGAAATCTTGACGCAAGGATCTTAACCTATTTAGAAAAAAGCAAGCACCTAAGGCATTCTAAATGATTTTACCTAAATTATGGCAAGAAACAAACACATCTAAATGCAAAAATGTTTTGTGAATTGGAATCATGGTTAAGTTACAGAGTCTTGATTTCTTCTATCATGTCTTTCTATGTTACTTGAGGATGACAAAAGCTAGAGATGCTATGATGGGGGCATGATTCTTTTCTTTATTTATTGTTTGTGGATTAAAATTTAGTAATGTGATGCCTTGTCTAAAGACATGATTGGCAAAAGATCATCGAGGACATCAAATGTCTAACATGAAAGGGGTAATCGTTGTTTGTTGATATCAAGAAATACTCAGGTCATCTCGGTTCAATTATACCTAGATGCTTGTATTAACTTACTAAATTAAAATACATGTAAGCAATACTCAGGTCATCTCGGTTCAAATTATACCTAGATGCTTGTATTAACTTACAACATTTAGAAAAAGTACCAAAAAAATCATCCAATGATGAAATAAGCACTTCAAAATACTTGCACCATCAAGATGTCAAAAGCAAAGCATCCATAATACATCCATAAAAGCATCCATAAAAACATCCATACATCTGTATCCCATGCAATAAAAGATCCAAATAATGCAGAGTATCAGTACAAATTTAAATCTTGTGAGTCTTTTTATCGAGTCATTCTTTCAATCAATCTTCTATCTATCATTATGTCATCTCTGTGTCGATAGCATACATTTAGACATCACAAAAACATAGCATATAGTTGCATATCATATCACATGAAATAGTCATTTACATGATTAAATTTGTTGCATACATAATAAGTGTATTAGGTCATCCATATACATTATTGCAATCATCACATAGTGTCAACCTAAAAAAATAAAAAACATAGATAAGTGCATCACATAAACTACATAATCATATAGATACCATTTGCATTTGCACATTAGAGCCATATCAAGTAAAACATCTAAGTCAGCATTAGGTCACATAGCATCATAAACATCTAAGATTACATTAGATAAACATCACATAGCATCATATAAAAGTCTGCATTAGATAAACATCATATAGACATAGTCAAAATATGCATCACATGAGTACTGTCATACAATAGAAATGCATCCATAACTCATAAATATAGAGAGCGTCAAATAGCTACATCATCATATAAATATCATAAACATGTCCAAATGTACAATATCAAAAGGTCCATCTTTGAGTCAAGTGTCATATACAGTGTATACGTCTCAAAGATAATGATACATATCTCAAAATGCAAGAGTGATACATGTACGTATCTGGCTATCTGAGCCATCAAAATTTGTACATAGGAGTCAAAATCTGTGCAGGTGTTTGCTAACCCTACTGCTGGGAACCACTACTCCCAATAGTGTCCCCTGTGTCTCCTCCTTTACTGTCCCCAAACTACTACATGCCCATCACAGAGGCTCCCGACCTTGATCCACCTGCTCTCCACGAGGCCATGGATTGGCTCCTATAGCTCAGGGCCCTCTGGTTGACTGGAATAGCACCATGGTATAGCCCCTGATAGTACTGTGTCTGAGCCTACACTTTGACAAGCTCATCATGTACCTGCGCTAACTGCCCCTGCACCGGTGTTGACTATGCCTATGTCTGGGCTAGCTGTGCCTATGCTTGCTGCACCTACCCAACCAAAAAAATTGCCAGTAGCATTTGTCCTAAGGGTTGTCACTGCTATATCCCTCTCTACTCAAATAGCTCGTATCCTCGCCTCTGCCATATTTCACTCTCTAGTGAGCCCCGAGATAACCCCTCGGTTTGTCTCTCGCTGAGCCTCAACCATCCTAAGTTGTGCCCGCAACTATCGAACCTATCCCCTCAGCATAGAAATGGCTCTCTCCTGAACATCGGGCTGTGCTAGATCCTGAGAGGCTTTTGCCTGTCTTTGCCCCTGTGGCTCGGGTACCTACTATTGTGCCACCTGCTGAGGTGGCGGCATCTGTGCCTGCTATACAACCTGCAACTACACTACCTGTTGAGCATGGGAAGATCCCTCCCCAACTCTCCTCCTCTACCTAAGTCTGCCTCCATCTCTCCCATCTCCCCCATCTCCCCCATCTCCACCATCTCCTCCACCATTCCCTCCACCATCTCCTCCTCTCCTCCTCCTTCTCCTACCAACCTGGCCCTCATCCTCTGAATCTACCTCATCTATACCAAGAGCCAGCTCTCCAGGCCTAGAGTATCTCAAAAATGGATGCTCTACGAACCACTCCTCATAGTCTTGAGTCATTCTTGCATCTACAATCTCTCTCCTCATCAGCCAGGTAGCATAAGGAATCTACTAAGACTCTGCCACTGCCTCCTCATAGGACGCCATGGGCCCCCATTTAAATCTCTCTGCATGAGTCTATGTAAATAGAGCTTACCCTTGTGGCATGCCCTATCTCCTCCCAAACTGCCTTTGAACCTGGCTAACAATCTATCTCTCCAAAATAAACCATGTCCAGTCTATCAGCCACTGAGTTTGATAACAGTATGGCAGCTCGTTCACCTCGTCATCCCAAGGCTCACAGTCTAGATATGGTCGCCAGATGACCACATCTACCCCATCTAGTGCATGCCTCCAGTACTCGAGCTTCCCCAGTATATGCTGGGAAATCACTCCTGCGTAGCCGTAGCTATAAGGCTCTCCCCTCTATCTTTGAAAAACACATGTCAGCCTAGTGATGGCAATGTGCTCCCATAGCCAAAACTGCAATAGTGAGACACTTGCTGATAGACTAGCACCCCTGTGGTATACCACCTAATGCATATCGTGGTATAGGTGTGCCAAAACGCAGACACCCCAAGCATAGTGGTTGCTCTCTGTGACCATCCTCTCTATGATCCGTCCCCATCCAATTAGGAACTCGTGAAATCTCCTATCGGGGCATACAACACCTCTGATCAATCCTGCAACTATCCTAGGGAAGTAGTCATAGTAATCATGTATGTCCTTCCAAGAGATAACCTGTCCTACCATTTCGGGGTCATAAAATACCCGCCTGCACTTTGCGAGTCCTGCATCCTACTGTGAATCATACTCCACAAGCTCTCCCTGGATCGGCAAGTGGAGTATCCTGTATACATCCTCCAGAGTCATCGTCATCTTACCAGTCAGGAAGTGAAACCTCCCATCCTTGTTATGAAACCTCTCCATTGCTGCAATCAGTAAGCCGCGGTTCGCTCAAACCTTGGGCATAAAACACACGTAGTCTAATCGCATCGCGTCGAGCACCTCTCGATCTATCTCTGTCAACATATGTCGCTACAACATCAGCATGGGAAACTGCTCCCTCGACATCAATGTATCTTGTATGTCCTCCTGCAAGCATGCAAACCAAGTATCAACCTTAAGTTGCAAGTACCATGCTCAATATATCTATAGAAACATATCAACTAACTTAACATATTAAATTGATCAAAATAGTACACTACATCTCTTGACTAGATTCCTACAATCTCTGAGATAGCTTATCGATTGATGCATCAAACAAGATGCCAATCAAGTCAATTCTATTAAGTAAATTGACTATCTATATCAGATGTGCCAGAACAAAAGGTACATGCACCGCAACATTCCATGCATGCACCGTCCCATACCGTGAATGCGCCGCCCCGTTGCATGTGCTGACTCATACTGTAAATGCACCTCCAAATTGTGCATGTGCCGACCTTACTCATGCATGGACAGCTTTCATGCATGCACCGTTTCACATCTTAGATGCGCCACAGTTTGACAGATGCGCAGTTCTGCATGTCATATGCGCCGAACTGCGATCTGGCGCATTTATCTAGCCTAATTTTGCATAGCATTTATTGCACTCAAAATCGACCCTAGGTGAAATTTTTTGAGATACATATTGGGGGTCCTACCTCTGCTAGCTAGTCGAATCTTTGGACTCACTCAAAGTGATGCACCTCACGTGGAATATCCATCCTAGTGCTAATTGCTCGATGCTCTGTGCTCTCCTAAGCTCTCAAAGACAATCAAACAAAGCCAAGTGTGCAAATGACTTGTCTTGTGGACCCAACTCCTATATATAGCATACAAACCCTAAACTGGCTATGTGGTGACTATGACTACTTCCCATACCTATTTCTTCCCATTTTCTTCCCGTTTCTGAGAAACACATCCTATTTTCTTCAATTCTAGCCAAGTTTTCCCTTCATCTTCATGAGATTGTCCATCTCACGCCTTCTGCCTTGTTCCCATCCAAACTCCTAAGGGGGCATCCTATTGTCATAACCTGTACCAGGGGAAAATTGGGGCATGTATCATTATCAGACTATTTATTCTTTGAAGCAACACTATAAACTGCATTACATCAAAGAGGGGCAAAATGTATGCGCCTAAAAATGACACGACTTGGTCTAAATAAACATTCTTAATATTTATCTAAGTCTAATTCCTCTATCAATAAATAAATAAACAAATTTATTTATTCGATTCACATTCCCTAAATTAATTAAATATCAAAATATTTAATTACCTCTTCTAAAGTCAAAATTAAATAAAATCCTTTAGTTAATTAAATTCTTCCAAATAATTAAATAATTCTTAATTATTTAATCCAGTCAATTCATTCTTCCAAATTTGAATAAATCAAATCAAATTTATTTAAATCTTCTCAATCTCTAAAAATAAAATACAATCAAATATTTTATTTATTCTTCCAAATCATACACAATAATTAAATAGATTTATTTATTTAATTGGCTTTATTATCTTCTGATTCTTCAAATATCTTCCAAATCTTCTAAAAATAAGTCTTCTTATTCATGCACACAAAATTAAATAGTTTATTATTTAATTTCTCTCAAATCATGCAAAAGCAAAACTCAAGTTGAGTTAACTGATTCAATCAATGTTGTTTTTATCAATATCTCTTACATTAGAAAAAAGCTTTCTAATTTATGAAGTCATATCTTATCTTTAGAAAAGAAAGTAGTTAACTCAAATAAAATAGCTTTTGTGTGACACTTGTCTTCTTCTTATTCGTGCACATTCCTCAACCGTTCTATATCGTTGATCTTCTCATTCTTCCTATACCGTTGATCTTCATTCTCTCAAGTCTATAAATTGAACCTTATTCCTCCATTTCATTTATCCAAGTTTTAAGTATTGTTACTCTGTAGGAATTACAGTGCACGTTTGGCACCAATTCCTTCATTGCTTGTGATTACACTCATTACTACACATTACTATCATTGTTGTGAAGCCCATCTTCATGGCGATACTCTCATAGCCATTCTCCATTGACAATCTTAGAATAGCAAGGAAGTACACTCTCTGAGGGCCTTATTCATACATGCAAGATCGATTGAGATAGGCAACCAATGGAAGCCATGGAGCTTTGAGGTTTGCAAAGGTTTTTGAAGTTCTTTTGTTTGATTGATCTCTTTGTTTCTATATTTTGTTGAGTTTTGGGTATTTTGATATTGATATATTGATTATTCATGTTTACTCCAATTTTCCCTTATAATTTTCCTTCTTCTTCATAGACTTAGAGGATGACTCCCTAGAGTTAGAAGGATGAGGAGATGGAGGATTAGTCTTTTGATCATTCTTCACCTTAGGTTTGGAGGGAGGCTCACCACCTATAGACGAATCTGTCTTGGGCTTCTTCTTGTTCTTACCCTTGCCCTTGGAAGATTGAGCCATTAAAGCATGACTCTTAGGAAGAGCATCCATGATCTGAATCAACTTGGCCTGCTCCCTAGTCAATCAATCACAAAATACTTCAAATGAAGGCATCTTATGATCTTCTCCCATGGTATCCATAGTAGAATAGAAGGTAGAGGAAAACACTTGAAAAGGACCTCTCAACTTAGACAAGATCAAGAAAATACACTCCTTATCGTCTTTGGCATGACCACATCCTTTCAATTGCGACAAAATCAACTTGAATTGGGCAAGGAAATCCTAAATAGTGGGGAAGGCATTTGGAGAGAGAGAGAGAGAGAGAGAGAGAGAGAGAGGTGAGATTGACTTCAAGTTGCAAGATCTTGATTGGATTGACCTTACCATACAACTCAGCAAGCTTGTCCCACACCTCTTTAGGTATCTTACACTCCACAACATGTGAAACAACAAATTATTAGACACATGGAGACCTATGAGTCCTCTATCCTCATCCATTTTGTTTCTATGAACAAATTGCTCAAATGGTTTTATGAACTTGGGTTGATCGACATCTAACATTTGCCAAAGCCCCTAGATTGCAACAACTATGATATTTTGAGCTTCCATGTGTGATAGTTGTGTGGAGTGAGCAATTCAATCCTTGGGTCTGACATGATTAAAAAAGGGAACACAAAGGACCAAAATGCAGTATACAGCCCCCAGAATGAATGAATTTGCAACTTCTAATCACCAAATTTGTCAAGTAACTATAACAGAAGTAACTGAAACAACTTGTAACTCCAAGCTACTTAATCTATCAAAAAAGGGAAAATTTTTCAGAAAATACCTCATCCATAGTGAAGTTCATCAAAGTAACTTTCCAACGATATATAGAACACAAAAAATGACCTCCGTTTGCAAAAGATATGCAAGTTTGAAGAAAAAGCCTATTTTGGGTTTTTTCGAACCAAACACCCGATCCCACCATGTGACCACTTTCATCCTCAATAGTGAAAAAATGGGCCCTTGAGGGGTGATTGGTGGTGAGTTTCCATGCCACACAAAATCACCAAGCCAGACAACCAATCAGGCCTCACCAAGTCACACACGGAGAGCTTCAAGCCAGCAACTAACCACATGCACCAATGGCTGAGTCAAACATCCAAGTCAACAAACTCAGATCGGGCCTTCTCAAGGTTGACACCACTTGCATGCATGGACAAGGGAGCCATAAGAGCCTTGTGAGGTCAACCTCACATCAAACAGTGTAGGATGAGGGTTTTTTAAAGGCCAAAAAGACTTCTTGCGTAGACCATGTGGGACTAAAGTCCCTTATACATGCAAAAAAAATGAGATGCCTTCAACAACATTTGAATGGCCCCACCTCCAATGCTGCACAGTAGATGAAAACCTAAATATTTATGTAAACTTTATAAGGTATATAGTCTTCAAAGTAAAAATATATATTGCCAGTCAATGAAGAAGGTGTCTGCAGATCTAGGCGGCTATATCAATTCCCATTCCCTCTGCAATTGAATTTGACATGTAAGCTCATTCCTGGCTGGTTATTTTTGGATAGCTTTTAGTCAAATTTGATTGGCCCTCCAAAACTCCTCTTCTCCCAACTAATCAGCTAGCCAAAAAGGAAATGGTGCCAGCAATGAATGCCAAATGAGAAAGGTGTTGATTCAGTCTAGCCAGTGAAAGAAGAAGGCTTGCTATGCTCACTGCACACCCTCTCTACCCAAATCACCCAAATCGGGCTGCCAACAAGAAAATGAGCAATGAATCAAAGGAATGGAGTCCTCAATAAAGTCAACAAATAGGTATCCCCAAAAAAATATTTAGATCAAAAAACTCTATCGAATAAATGATCTCAAAATCTAATGAAAACTCTCAGCATGGAAGGTGGTTGCAGAAGACGAGCTCTAATACCATGTTAGAGCAAAGCATCCAAGAGTATCTGCAAACCAAGAAAAACTTTCATGAGTGAGAGAAGCAACACACAAGAGAAGCTATTTCACTAGGAATAAAGAATATACATTGGGCATGAGATATATTACAATGTACAAACCCATATATAAATAGCCAGGTGAAAATGAGGTACATGAACAACAAACCCCAACTACCTTAACAAAAAAAAAATATTAGCCTAAGTAAAAACTTAAGCCTACTCTAACAATAATTCTGATATCATTGATAAAGAATATATCTTGTTGTTGTTGCTAAACCATTACCACACATTTAGTGGTCAAAGAAGGAAGTCACTTACATAAAGTTTCAATCTTCTTTTTTCTTGAACAAGACTGAGAACTGGCTTAAAGGAAAATTTCATGAATGGTGGTGACAGGGAGAAAGTGTTTTGGTCTGCATTCCTCTGCATTAAAATATTTTGGTCTATGGTTCTGGAAGTAAGTCTGTGGTGATGTTAAGTGCCTTCAACTACAATGGTTCATGATTTGGTGGTCCACAAGCTATCTTTTATTTATGACAGTGGTTGATAGTGTTATTCTTGTGCTCCAGTTTGAAGAATCTCATTATAGAGTGGTTAGAGATCATGCGGTTGTTCCTGGTGATTACAATGTGCTTGTGGATGTCTCTTTATCATGCTCCTACATTCAGATTGGTCTACAAGGTGTAAATCAGATCATGCATGAAGTGTGTTCTTGAGGATACTTGTGTTAGCATCAGTCTTGGCCGGCCTGGTGGAATTCATCATCTATGGAGATGCATTGAAGATTGTGATAGCGTGTTTGATGCAGAGGTAAAACTCAATGGGAGCTTACAAATGGGAAGGAGGAGTCATTAACACAACCAACATGTTATAATACCTATCGGCTTATCATCATCATCATATTTCTTGCTAACACAGACAGCATCATCATATTTCGAAGAGGCATGAAATATCCTCCTGCTGACTACTGTTCACTTCCTTATCGCCTTTCGTCTTTCGCCTGTCAGCAGCATCATGATATTCGGCAAGTGCAAACATCCTCCTGATGCTCACTGTTCATCTTACCGGCAACCTCTATCTTCATCATCATGATGTTCAGCATCATCTTCATCAGCAGGATATAAAATATCCAGTTCCTCCGATATATCCTGATGACGACAGCTTCAAGCACCTTTCCCTCGATGCTTACGTCACCCCGATATCTGACTACTCAACCAACAGCATCATGATATGACTTATCCGGTCATATTGAAACATCCTGATGATGTTACCCAAACTTTATGCTGATGACTTACGCCGATGCTAAAACACTTAGCGACAGCAGGATAAACTTGCATAGGGTGATATTCGCAATATCCTGATGACGATGACGTCACATGCACCTGATGATGATGTCAATGCACCTGATGATGATGTCAACAGGATTAAGATCCTTATATCCTCCGCAACATGATAATGAAATATCGAGTGATCTTTTCAATATCCTGATGATGACCTTTCCGGTCCTTAGCCAAAAAAATGATTTTTCCTCCCGCATACGATAGTGATATGCGGATGATGAATACACATGAAAGATGATCCTGACGATGATATACACACTGAGTATATATCCAACTTATATCATCCTGATGCACTTGAAACATGCAAACTTCGTCAGCTTCATAACCCAATCCGGATAGCGATATACTCACAGATGTCGATGCGATTCACTCCGACTGGAAAAGCACATGCAGATCCCTGTATATCCGTCAGCTGCATGCAAACTCACAGAACCGCACAATTTTACAAAGAAAATATGATGATCGGGCCGGATCACCTTCAGATCAAAACTTAATAGTTTATCTTCCTAAATCCTAGCACATGAGGATGCTAGGTTGATTCACAGCATGCTACCAATCGATCTCCCACACAATGAAATGCATAAACAGAAAACTAAAATACAACCTAAACTAACATGCATGACCATTCCACCGATTCACAAAATCAACCGGTGGAAGGGTTGAAAGTATCCATTAACTTGTAATCAGAATGGAAATCAAAACATAAACAACTGATAAACCAGATAATGCAATTGATGAGATCTTATTCAGATGAAACACAAATGTCCTGCTTCTACAATGTTTCACAATGTCTGGACTAATCTCTGGATCTCACTCAATCACCAGTACAACATAACACAACTACTACTCTGATATGATATTCTCTATCTGATATGATATCAAACCCTAACTGATCTGAGTTATTTATAGCAATATCCTACGAGTACTACCAACTTGATTCCCAGCGGCTGGGAGCTTCCAAACGGCTGGGAGAGGACAGCTCATACTACCTGATAACGAACTCTAACTGCCTGCACACTCTCCTAGGCTGATCTAATACATATGCATTGGTCTAATGGACCTTATTACATTATAAAGTCAAACATGCTAAAAATAGACTAATGTCCTGTCATGCGGACAATATCCTGTCTGGTAGGGGTGCTCCTGCACCATACTCCCCAGAAGAAGAAATCTCAAGTCCACTTGAGATGAGAGTATGAAGATCTACACCATGTTTCTGGATCTGCTCTTCAGTCATCCATACTGCTTCAGAATTGGGTTTTCCCTTCCAAGAGACTAGATACTCCAAGTACTATTTGTTCCGGGTCTGTTTGACCACTCTGGTGTCCAAAACCTTCTGCAACTGTGGAGGATCATGCTTGGGAATGTTATCATGGACTGTATCCTGTAGGAGTTCCTGATCTGCATCTGGATAAGACTTGTATGGAGTTAAATCACATACATTGAATATAGGGGACAAACCAAGATCAGGAGGGAGTTGTATCTCATAAGCATTCTGTCCATGCTTGTGCAAGATCTGACATGGTCCAACTTTTCTCTGCATGAGTTTAGTATATTTTCCCTTAGGAAGTCTGTCCTTCTTCAAATGAACCCATACCAAATCTCCAACATCAAACTGAACATCCTTCTTCTTTTTATCAGCATATTCCTTATACTTCAAGGTGGTTTGCTGTAGTTGGGTCTTGACTTGATCATGAACCTCTTTTATGGCTTCTGCAAAAGCTTTGCCTTCTGCACTAATAGTGTCTACTGTAGGTAGATCTCTCAATTCTAAAATTCCTCTTGGATGCATACCATAAACTATCTGAAAAGGTGATTTCCCTGTGCTCCTATTGACAGTATCATTATATGAAAATTCAGCTTGAGATAGAATATTATCCCACTTTTCTCCATGTTGTTTTGTCAAACATCTAAGCAAATTTCCTAAGGAACGGTTCACTACTTCAGTCTGTCCATCCGTTTGAGGATGATATGCAGAGGAAAAAGACAAATTTGTTCCAAGTTTCCTCCAAAGAGTTCTCCAGAAGTGACCAATAAACTTCACATCCCTATCTGACACTATACTCAATGGCAATCCATGGATTCTGACAATCTCCCTGAAAAATAAATCTGCAATGTATGAAGCATCAGCAGTGGTTTTGCATGGCAAGAAATGTGCCATTTTGCTGAATCTATCCACTACAACAAAAACACTGTCAAACCCTTTTCCTTGTCCTTGTCATTTTGCTTTCCCATGGTCTGGAAGGAATGGGTAAGGGCTGATATAAACCTGCATTAGTTGACCTGCCTTTAGCTTTCTGACATATCACACATGTCTCTACAAATTTTCTGACATCTGATTGTAACTTAGGCCAAAAGTAATGTCTCTGGACAAGATCAAGAGTCTTATCTAGACCAAAATGACCTGCCATAGCTCCGCAATGTTTCTCCTTAATGATGTTTAACCTCATAGAACACCTTGGAATACATAACTATCCACCTTTGAATAACAATCCATCCTGAATCAAAAATTCAGAGAATTCAGCATGATATTTCTCTCCAAAAGAAGTACATACATGATGTATCTCTCCAAAATCTTCATCAGTCTCATACATGGTCTTTAGTGAATCAATGCCAACACTTTCTAACTGAATCTGGTTGACTGTTAGAACTCTCCTGCTCAAAGCATCTGCAACTTTATTCTTGACTCCTTTCTTATGCTTCAATGTAAAAGTAAAAGCTTGTAAGGTTTCTACCCATTTCATGTGTCTGTGGTTCAGCTTTTCCTAGCTGTTTATGAAACTCAGAGCCTGGTTATCTGTGAATATTATGAATTCCTTTGGCATCAAGTAATGCCTCCATTTCTTGAGTGACTGGACTAAAGCATACATTTCCAAATCATATGATGAATACCTCTTTTTAGCATCATTGAGCTTCTCACTGAAAAATGCAATAGGTCTACCTTCTTGGCTGAGTACTGCTCCAATGGCCATGTGACTGGCATCACATTCTACCTAAAAGATTTTGTTAAAGTCTAGAAGTGCAAGGACTGGCTGCTATGCCACCTTCTTCTTCAATGTTTCAAAAGAATCATCTGCTCTTTGAGTCCAAACAAATCTGCACTTCTGTCCTCCTTTGATGGTATCAAGCATGGGTGCACAAATATGACTAAACCCTCTTATAAACTTCCTGTAGAAGGTTGCTAACCCATGGAAACTTCTGACATCATTCATAGTCTTTGGGATTGGCCAAGACAATATGGCACTTACCTTCTCCTTATCCATTTGTAACTTTCCTTGTGAAATGACAAAACCCAAATATGTGATCTCCTCTTGCATGAACAAACACTTGTCTAAATTTATCATCAGCTGCTCTTCATGTAACCTCTTAAGAACCAAATCTATGTGTCTGAGATGTTCTTCTTTTGTGTTGCTGAAAATCAGAATGTCATCTAGATATACTATGACAAACTTACCAATGAACTCTTTCAAAACCTCATTCATCAACCTCATAAAAGTACTAGGTGCATTAGATAAACCAAAAGGCATAACCTTCCATTCATATAACCCTTCATTAGTTTTGAATGCTGTTTTCCATTCATCTCCTGGCCTAATCCTGATCTGATGATATCCACTCTTCAAATCTATTTTTGTAAAATACTTAGCACTTCCCAAACAGTCAAGTAAATCCTCTATCCTAGGGATTGGAAACCTATACCTGATTGTGATCTTGTTAATAGCTCTGGAATCTGTACAAAGCCTCCAAGTACCTTCCTTCTTTGGTGCTAGTACAGCTGGTACTGCACATGGACTTAAACTCTTCCCAATCAGACCTGAATCCAATAATTCTTCAATTTGTCTGGCTACTTCTGCATTCTGTTCTGGAGTTAGCTTATAGGCTGCTTTGTTTGGAAGTGTTGACCCTGGAATTAAGTCTATGCAGTGACTAATATCCCTTACAGGTGGTAGGGATCTTGGCATTCCTTCTAAGATGATACCTTTGTACTTATCCAATAGCTCTTGGATAGCTGGGTCTATGAACCTTTGCTTCTTCTCTTCCTTGACTTCTTGCTGCTGTTCTTTATCCACCCTCATACATGGGATTAGGGCATATGCAACTGCACCTTCTACTGCTACTTCTTTCATGAACTGTTTACCTTCCATCAGCATTACCTTCACCTCTTTTCCTTTAGATTTCTCCTCCTTCTCTGTTAATGGTAGTAACTTTATATCCGTACCATCTTTAGTGATTGTATAGATGTTTCTAACACCATCATGTTGTGCCTTCAAATCATACTGCCATGGTCTACCAAATAAAAGATTGCAAGCATCCATCTTGGTAATGTCAAACAACAACTTATCCTTATATGCTCCAATCTAAAATTCTACCCAAGCCTGCTCTTCTACAGTTGTTTGCTGACCTTGGGTAAGCCATGAGACTTTATATGGGGATGGGTGAGGCAATCTCCTAAGCTTAAGCTTTGTCACCATTTCTTCAGACACAAAATTTTCAGTAGAACCAGAATCAATCAAAACTTTACATGCCTTACTTCCTGCTTTGCAAATGGTCCTGAAAAGAGACTTTCTTTGAGGGGATTCTTTGTCAGGTACCTTCATGGTAGTCATTGTTCTTCTCATCATTAGAGACTCTCCACTTTCTGGGTATCCATAATTATCAGGAGCATTCACACTCTGAAAAGCATTAGAGCCTGTCATACTTTGATTATCAGGTTCTTGGACCAATTTGTTCTCCTTTCTCCTGTTGAGCTTGTGGCCTTTTCTGGACATCTGCTGGCTATATGGCCTTCTTTGTTACAGTTATAACATCTGATGGATCCTCTGCCCTAGGATCTTCCTCTGAAAGGTCTTCTACCTCTGAAGTTTCCTTGCTGACTATAATTTTCCCTCTGGTTCTGACTATTGTTTCCCTTACTATTGTCATGACTGGATTCTCCTTGATATCCATGTCCATGTCCTCTACCTCTAAAAGGACCTCTTCCACCCCTTTGTTGTCTTCCTCTTCCTCTATTGTATTGTTCTTGTTTTCTCTTTAACTTCTCTTCCACTTTCAATGCCAACTGAAAGCATTTCTGAACTGTATCTGGATTATGTAGACTTAAATCTTCCTGAATGTTGAACCTCAATCCATTAAGGTATCTGGCTACCTTCTCTTCTTCACTTTCCTTTACCTTTGTTTTCATACAAAGTTTCATGAATTCTTTTGTATATGAGCTGACATCTAGCTCCTTCTGCTTCAGGTTTTGCTTCCTCTTGTGTAATTGGATATTGTAATCCAATGGGACATAAGCTTCCTTTACTAATGCCATCATCTTCTTCCATGTAGCGACTCTACGCTTTCCTTCCTGTACTCTATCATCTTGGACGAAATTCCACCATGTCAAAGCAGCTTCTTTCATTTTTGACTGGGCTATCTTCACCCTCTGTTGTTCTGGTATCTCCTCTGTTTCAAAGAAATTGTTCAAGCAGTCTATCCACTCCATCACTAAATCAGGTTCCATCTTTCCTGTAAACACTGGCAAATCCAGTTTCACATCCATGGTTCTCCTCTCCATGGCCTTGAGGGCATTCAACAGTGGTCTCTGGTCTGCAGGAATGACCTCCTCATTCCAACTAGGGATCTCTTCTTCTTCCCTATCTTCTTCTCTACCAGAACCTACTCTGCTCCTCAACTTCACTAACTCATCCTTTAATTCCTGATTCTGAGCCTTCACGGCATTGCTCTCTGCAATCTGTTTCTTCACCAGAACTACCAACTCAACGTTGGTCATCCTTGCCGGCATCTCAGATGTTCCTTCGTCACCTGACATCCTGCTATATCCTTATCTTTTCCAGAAGATCCTTCCTTTGCTCTGATACCACTATGATGCAGAGGTAAAACGCAACGGGAGCTTACAAATGGGAAGGAGGAGTCATTAACACAACCAACATGTTATAATACCTATCGGCTTATCATCATCATCATATTTCTTGCTAACACAGACAGCATCATCATATTTCGAAGAGGCATGAAATATCCTCCTGCTGACTACTGTTCACTTCCTTATCGCCTTTCGTCTTTCTCCTGTCAGCAACATCATGATATTCGGCAAGCGCAAACATCCTCCTGATGTTCACTGTTCATCTTACCGGCAACCTCTATCTTCATCATCATGATGTTTAGCATCATCTTCATCAGCAGGATATAAAATATCCGGTTCCTCCGATATATCCTGATGACGACAGCTTCAAGCACCTTTCCCTCGATGCTTACGTCACCCCGATATCTGACTACTCAACCAACAGCATCATGATATGACTTATCCGGTCATATTGAAACATCCTGATGATGTTACCCAAACTTTATGCTGATGACTTATGCCGATGCTAAAACACTTAGCGACAGCAGGATAAACTTGCATAGGGTGATATTCGCAATATCCTGATGACGATGACGTCACATGCACCTGATGATGATGTCAATGCACCTGATGATGATGTCAACAGGATATAAGATCCTTATATCCTCCGCAACATGATAATGAAATATCAGGTGATCTTTTCAATATCCTGATGATGACCTTTCCGGTCCTTAGCCAAAAAAATGATTTTTCCTCCCGCATACGATAGCGATATGCGGATGATCAATACACACGAAAGATGATCCTGACGACAATATACACACTGAGTATATATCCAACTTATATCATCCTGATGCACTTGAAACATGCAAACTTCGTCAGCTTCATAACCCGATCCAGATAGCGATATACTCACAGATGTTGATGCGATTCACTCCGACTGGAAAAGCACATGCAGATCCCTGTATATCCGTCAGCTGCATGCAAACTCACAGAACCGCACAATTTTACAAAGAAAATATGATGATCGGGCCGGATCACCTTCAGATCAAAACTTAACAGTTTATCTTCCTAAATCCTAGCACATGAGGATGCTAGGTTGATTCACAGCATGCTACCAATCGATCTCCCACACAATGAAATGCATAAATAGAAAACTAAAATACAACCTAAACTAACATGCATGACCATTCCACCGATTCACAAAATCAACCGGTGGAAGGGTTGAAAGTATCCATTAACTTGTAATCAGAACAGAAATCAAAACATAAACAACTGATAAACTAGATAATGCAATTGATGAGATCTTATTCAGATGAAACACAAATGTCCTGCTTCTACAATGTTTCACAATGTCTGGACTGATCTCTGGATCTCACTCAATCACCAGTACAACATAACACAACTACTACTCTGATATGATATTCTCTATCTGATATGATATCAAACCCTAACTGATCTGAGTTATTTATAGCAATATCCTACGAGTACTACCAACTCGATTCCCAGTGGCTGGGAGCTTCCAAACGGCTGGGAGAGGACAGCTCATACTACCTGATAACGAACTCTAACTGCCTGCACACTCTCCTAGGCTGATCTAATACATATGCATTGGTCTAATGGACCTTATTACATTATGAAGTCAAACATGCTAAAAATAGACTAATGTCCTGTCATGTGGACAATATCCTGTCTTGTAGGGGTGCTCCTGCACCAGTGTTGTAGCATGGAAAATTGTGTTTGAGTCCTAGTTAAGGAGTGGTGTGATCCACATACATTCTTAGATCTTTTTTAGCTGAATTTGTATTAGGTCCAGACCTATTTTATGTACATCTATAATGCTAACCTTGGAGATTGTTCCAATGGTTGATGATTGTAATGCTGACCTTGAGATCATTCCAAGGTTGATGTAGTGTATAAATATTTGTAATTGAGTCATGAAAATATATCCAATTGTGAAGATAAAGTAAAGAAAGGTAGCAGAGTAGAGTAGAGGTGTTTTGTGCTTTAATAGAACTAAACCTTGGCATGGAGTAGATGTTGTTATTTCAGTTCACCCTTTTGGCAGTGAGCCACCCTTCGGCAGTGAGCCTTCTTTTGCAGTGAGCAATTTGGGCAATAAGCTCTGTAGGCAATGAACCTCTATTTTTTAGTATTGATATAACATATATATCCTTGTGGGCTAACACTCACTGTGGTTTTTCCCTTTTAGGGTTTTCCATGTAAAAATATAGTGTCTCTTGTGTTGTTTATACATTTGTGTTGATTTTCTCATTTGATGCTTTCATGATTATATCTGAATATAAGTAATTGATAAGTTGGTGATCATATTTGGTTAAAAGTTTTAGGACAACTGATTCACCCCCCCTCTCAGTTGTCTGGTGTAGTTCAACAAAACCAGCTAGAGAATACTACCTTAGATGCCAACAATAGCAACACAATGTTACCATCTCCTTTGTGGCTTAAGAAAGCATTAGAAAAGAAGAGGAAATACACCCCTATGATAGATGTAAATGTTGATATAGTAGCTAAACTACTACAAATTGGCCCTCAGCCTAAAAAGGCTAGGAGAATGTCAAGGGTAGTGATGGATTATTCCTTTGGATACGAAATTCTTGAAATTGATGACCCTATTGGAGATAAAGATGAACATAGTGTTACAGAAGTTGATTTCAATATGAGCAAAGTAGATATGGGTCCCCCTACTTTAGAAGGAGATATATACCATGCAGAGTTTTCAGTTAGAATGATGGCTAAAAGAGTAAAAGCAGAAAAATAAGAAATGTGAGATTGCAAACCTAGGTGAATGCTTTGACCTCATTTATTTAGTCAATTGTAAATGCTACCTCTCAGCCTCATGACATGGCTCTAGACGTTCCTACCAATGGAGTAGATCCTGAAATATTACAAAAAATTAAGAAGTACCAAACTATGGCCAAGGGCATTGAACAGTGGATTGAAAAGGTCACCATTAATAGTTTGTTGTGTGATAGGTGAAAGTCAGGTTTAGCAGATCAAACAAAGTCATGAAACCCTAACCCTACCATCATCAAGGAATCTAATCTAAATGAAATCAAAAGAACAATGAAATTCAAGCATAACATCACCTAGATCGTGCGATTCCTTGTTTGAGAGATGTGGACTGTTTCTTCAACAATGAACAATTGCAAAGCTGAAAGCTGCCATGATGGATGATGAAAAGCTCAAATGAATGCTCAGATGCTCGAGATGCTCAAGATGATAATGTAGGTGCTATATGATCGCTGGCTCCCCCCCTCTCATACGGAATGACAGGGTGTTTATATAGGGCTCAGCCAAGATCAATCGACGGTGGAGATTCAGAGGCTATGTGAATGGCTAGGATTGAAAGATACTAAATTTAGGTTCCATTAGTTGTGCATGTGAAGGATATGAGTGAAAGTTGTCTTACAACACATGATTGACTGGACAAGTGTTGGAATGTGATGAAAGGTGAGTAGTTAATTCAAATAAAATATTTGAATTAGTTGGGATATGAGTTGGATATTAATTAAATAAATAAAATTTATTTAATTAATAGGATAAATGAATAAAATGGGATAAGATATGATGTGGAAATTAATTAAATAAATAAAATTTATTTAATTAATTGGGATGAAGATAGGATAAATAGGATTATGATGTGGAATTAATTAAATAAATAAAATTTATTTAATTAATTGGCTTAATGATTTAATAAGGTGTTGCTAGACATGGACAAAGTTGGGACAAATTTGGGTGTCTACATTTTGCCCCTCTTTGATACAATGTTCGATAGAGCGTTGTGTCAAAGAAGATACGATATGCGTTTGATAAACAAGTTATGCCCCAGTGTAACTAGCAGGTGATGCCTCCTCGAGAGGTAAGCCAGGCTAACTAGGAAGGGCTGGGTTGGCTCTCGATAGAAGGAAATAAGCTGTGGCATAGAAGAATGAATGCAAATGTTAATGAATGGAAAATGTGTGTATATGTAAATATGTAAATGGTAATGATATGGATAGACTTATGCATAGAGATTGATGGTAATGAAAGGATATATGATGGACTTATGTATGTCTAACACACTTGTTTTGCAGGAGCGGGAATATGGACAAAAGATGATGGAAATGATTGATCTTGGCTGAGTATGATGGAATGGATAGATAGAATGAATAGATAAGATGATGAGCAGCTTTCAAGTAATTGCTCAGAATGAAAAGAAATGCAGTCCTTATGTTTGATATAGCATATGGATGTTATGCATCAAGGTATAAGAGACCAAGGTGTCGAGATATCCAATGCACAACTAGCATGTTACAATCTTGTCTGAACGCATGAGGTCAAGATGTTGAGCCAACATGCACAAGATATGAATAACAGCTAGTGTTGGACTTTGACGCTACAAGCAATGGTTTGAGCTTATCTCCACTACACATAATGATAGCTTGTTGGTTATATGTATGGAGTTAGTCTTAACATAGAATAGTCTCAAATGCATAAGAGACTGTTTAGCTTCTCAGATGCTAGAGATATTGATATGTAAGATGCTAATCCCAACACGTACAAGATACCAATACGCATAGGAAGAGAATAAGATCATCCCGTAAATGCAAGATAAAATGATAACACACACAAGCAAGCAAGCAAGCATGCACAAATGATTCAAAAACAAACAAGGTATTGCCCCTGTCAAGCTGTAAACCAATGATTAATTGCTGATTGTTTTGTTGATGATAGTTGAGAGTGTTGTCATTGTGGGGAAAGCTATATCCCTAGATCAACACAAGGTTGTTTGCTGAGTTGGTTTGCTGATTGGCCGATTGATTTGGCTTACAACAAGGCTAGGATCAAGACCATTGATTGCGATTGGATAACTTGGCTTGATTGCTTAACTTGATTGGTCTTCATTTAAGGATGGGCTTGCATTTGGATCATTGCTTGGAATGGTTGGAAGATGATGAAATGATGGATGAAAATTGATTTGATGAAGGATGGACGATTTGTGGTGGATTGAGCTGCTTTTGATTTGCTGAAGTGATTGGATTTGTTTTGATGGCTAGCTTGATGTGCTTTGGTTTTGATGATTGGATTGTTTTGAATGATGATAGTGATGGTATGATAATTAGAGTGTCCACTCAATATAAGCATAAGCAAGTGTTCTCAGTATGCTCAAAGGATGTAAAATAAACAAGGTATTGCCCTTGTCAAGTCACAAACCAATGATTAATTGTTTGTTGATAATGATAGATAGTGTTGTCATTGTGGGGAAAGCTATATCCCTAGATCAACACAAGGATGTGGGAATGCTATATCCCATTGATGATGATTGATTGGGCTCATGACAAGATTAGGATCAAAACCTTGTTGATTTGATTGGATAATGTTCCTTGATTGATTAGCTTGCTTGATATGGATTAGTGTGATTTGGATTTAAGATCATTGCTTAGATTGATTTGATTGATATGGTTGGAAATTGATTGATTGAAATGAATGAATGAATGTTATTGATAGGAAGAATCGATGATGATGATTTTGATTGAATGGTGATGGAGTGGATTGTTTTGGATGATGTGATTAGTTTTATTGTTTGTATTTTTCGTTGGATATTTGATTTTTTGGATTTTTGGAATATTTGATTTTTTTGGATTTTTGAGATATATTTTTTTTTTGTGTTTTTGGGATGTTTTGATTTTTTTGTTTTTTTGAATGTTTTGGAACATCAATGGATTTACAATTTAGGTAGCCTTTGTGCTAGATAGCAATGACAAGGGAGAAAACCAAGTCTAGGTGCAAGGATGGATGAATGGGATTGGATGGATAAAAGGATGGGCTCATAGTGAATGTGATGGAAAGATCATGAGAGTTGGATGGGATGGAAGGTTCATGAGAGTTGGATGGATAAAAAGATAGGCCATAAAAGGGATGGATGCATGCCTCATGATAAACAAATAGGTAGGCTATAGTGGAAAGATCATGATAAATGGATGGGGATAAGCTTTAAGATGGAAAGCTTATGATAAGGATATGCCATAGTGGATGGATCATAAGGGAGCTAGGATGTGATCTCCAAAGGCTATGTCACATAGGAAGAACTTGCCCCATTCTAGGTGGTAATGCTTAGGATTTTTTGCATGACACATGATGGATTTTACATTGCCAGGCTCATGACAATGGGATGACATGATGGATTGGTTTGAATGGGATAGATAAATGGTCAATGGATAGGACTTGGTTTGGAAAGAAGGTATGTCAAGAAATATCCAAACATGGTTCAACATTTTGCCCCTATGTCTTCATCAAAATCAAAAGGAGGAAAGAAGGATAGACTCAACATGATAGGTATGTGGATGTAATGGCTAAGGATGGTAGGATGACAAGATAGGATAAGATAGGATGGAAAATGATATAATGGGATAGATAGTTTAGAAATGGATAGGTTGGATGAGACAATGTGCCCCCAAGTGTAAGTGACATAGAAGATCAACCTACACATGATGCCTGTTTGCTAGGTTTTCATCATGGTACTTATCCAAGGCACCTGTTTACCAGGTTTTCACCGTTGGACGAAGGGATTTCTCTTTACTTTTTTGATGATTTTTTTTTTTTGCTTTTTAGATTGGTTGACAATTACACATGGTGCCTGTTTGCCAGGTTTTCACCATGGTAATGGATAGGAGGGACTCAAGTGGCTAGTGCTATAAGAGGTGATATTGTCCCGTTAGAGATGGATGCTATCTTCGCATGGACCATGTCAAGTGTGCTCATAGATGTTGATAAGGGATTGTGTCGATTGGAGATGGATTAGGTGGATAGTAGATTATGATGTGGATCATGGAAGGGTAGGCTAGTGGCTTATGGTGTGGATTTATATAGGCTTATGGAATGAAGATGGATGAAAAGTTTATGCCAAAGCATGGACCATAGGGATAGCATGAGGGAGATATGTAGGATAATGGATGGAAGATGGGGAGATGTAGTTATGTGGGAATGTTTTGGAATGGAGGGGAACCATGACCAATTGTTGCACACACCGTGATAAACATTGAAGCTTTTGATGAGATGGTGGTGTAGGAAGCAATGGAGATGCTTGCTTGGGAGATGGTTGATGAAGTGATTTAGGAACCCACATAGATTTAGTATTTTTAGTGCTTTTGCTTTGCTTGTGGGATTTTTGAAGGGAATGGAAGTTTTGGAAGGAAATAGGCTCTTGGATGGATATAGGTGATTGGGATTCTTGAGATGTGGATGAGGATGCCTCATTCATTTTGCTAGCTATTTGCTTAGGAACCCAAACCATTTTGCTTTTGGGCTTTGCTTGTGGAAGTAAGGGTTTGGATGGTTGCTTAGATGTGGATGAGGATGCCTCATTCGCTTTGCTAGTTGTTTGCTTAGGAACCCAAACCATTTTGCTTTTGGGCTTTGCTTTTGGAGGTATGGGCTTGGATAGCTTTTTGGATTGCTTTTCTTTGGTTTCTTGCATTAATTTTTCATCTTTGTGCCCTAAGGCATGATAGTCCTTTGGATTTTTGGTAGGACTTTTAGCTTTATAGGTAGAGGCATCAAAATTTTTTCTTTTGAATCCCATGGGGTGGGTGAAGGGGATGGAATGATTGGAAGCTTTATGCTTAAACGATGCGTGCTTTTGTTGGCCATGATTAGGGATGTAAGGATACTTATGAATGATATGTATGTTAGGTGTTGGAAGCAATGGTGGCAAGGTGGATGGAGGGATATTTGGAGTTGGTAAAAGTGGAGGCAAGGTGGATGGCGGAAGGTGTATGGTCACATGCTTTTAACATTTATAGGATGATGGAGTTGGAATGGCTACATATGTTTTACATAGATGATGGGGGGTGTGATGGAAAGTGGTGGACTTAGGATGGATGGAGGAATTACCAACATCTTTGCCTTGTTTACCTTGGGGTGTGTCTCCAAGGCCATATGAGCATGGTGGAACTTTGACATGGTTTGGCTCCAAAATACCTTGTTCATAAAGACCTAGGCCTTTACCTTTGTAGTTCATGTTTTGGAGGATGTGATTGACTATGGGACTAGATGTGTTTTGGGAACTAGACTTGAGTTCTTTATTGGATGGAAAAGATGAAATGGAGGACAATGGTTTTTGTTGTCCTAAGGAAGAACATTCATGGAGGAAGGTGGTAAGACTACTAGGACATGATGGTGGACTTGAAATGGGATCGATAGTAGATGTGGAAGGAGGATCATTAGCATTGTGTTCACTAAGATCCAAGTTATTTGTTTGATCTTCTATGCTTATGTGTTCTTGAGAGGCACATGTCTCATTATGACAAGTGGATGTTTGCTTATTATGGATAGGGCTAGATGGAGGATGACTAGGAGCAATTTGGATATCTTGCTCATAGATGGTTATGGGATTATGGATAGGATCAAGGTACTTTTTAATAGGTTCTTCATCATAGATATCATCTTGATCATGAGATAGATAAAGTTTTGCCAAATGGATCATCATGGTTTTCATGATCTTAGCTAGAACCTTGATCATAACTATGAGTAAAAATAGGATTAAGTGGGCTATAAAAGGGATAAATTTTCTCATGAATGAGGTCATGGTGATGGCTAATAGCTTGAGGGTAAACCATAAGTAGGTCATGGATAGGTGGAACTTAGAGGTGCTTTGATCTTGATTAAGATTAAGGTTCAATATTTCCACATGTTTAAGATTATGCTCTTGACATACCTCTTGACTTTGGATGGAAGTGGAAGGTTCTTGAGTAGACTTGATAGGCTCTTGATAGTTATCAACATGAAGGCATGATGGCTCTTGACTTAGGCTTGTGGTTGGAGACTCTTGAATAGACTTGTTGGCTTGTAGGTCACATGATGGGCTTAAAGAGCTAGGTATGTTAATGGAAGGCTCTTGAAGAGGCTCAAGGATATGTGAACCACATGATGAGATTATAGGATTGGACATGCCCTTTGGAAGTTCATTGGTAGGCTCATGAATTGGTATTTGACATGGGGGTAGTTTATTCCTATCTAGTAGCCAATGGATCACATCCTTTGCACGTGTATGGGTGGATGGGAAATATAATGGATGGATGATAATGGTAGATGGTGTTGGATTAGGATTAGGATGAGGATTAGGTTGAGAGCTAATTGGATTGGATGGATTAGAATTTGTACTAGATGGGGGTGATGATGTGGCACGATTTCCCATTATAGGTGGGTACACCTTGTAAACAATTGAGATAAATATTGGGCATTGATTTGTAATATGGCCTTTGGTCCTATGGTATGCACAATAATCATATTCATCATATGGACTTTCTTCACATGGTTTGACTTTAGGAAGTTCAATGAGTTTTGCTTCAAGCATCCTTTGTAAAACTCTCTCAGCCGCATCCTTTGGTGAACGATTAGAATGACATGGTGAGGAAGGTAATGAAGGGCTTGGTGATTTGGAGGGTTGATGGACCAATGGACCAGGAATAGGATCACATGGTGGTGTTGGGATAGGATTAGTTGGATCATGTGTTGGTGTGTGATTAGATGATGAAGGCCACTCTAGATTGGTATCTCCCTTGTCAAAGGTTATTAGATCTTGCATAGGATAACTTGGGCTTGTTTGATTTATGTACAAGGGGCCACTTGGACTTGGATGTGCTTCTTGTTGGAGAGGTGGACTTAGGTCTATCAATGGTGCTTGATGGTCTTATTGAAAAGGTGTACTTGGACGTGCTTGATTTATGTACAAAGGGCTATTGGGACTTGGATGTTGTTCTTGTAATATCACTTGATGGCTTTGTGGATGGACTTGGTAGTGCATTGGAATGGTGGTATGAGGGATTGGATAAGCTTGAGGTGGATGTTCATAGGTTGATGTGGTATTGACTTGGTGGATAGGTGGATTAAGTTGATATGAAGTGGATGGATATGACATGTGGCTATGAGGTGGATTAGGTTGGTAGTGAATAGCTAAGGATTGTTGTGCTTGTCAAGCTTGACTAGTGGCTAAAAGGTGTTGGACTTGGGCTATGGAGTGTTGTAGTTGAGGTGATTGGCTTGCGTGGGGTTGAGCTCTTTGGAGGAAGAATTGTAATATTTCAATGGCAACTTGGTTGAGGGGTTGTGATCCTTGATAAAGATTTTGGAGGAATCTTTGGAATTTGATTTCTAGGTCCTCTAGTGTAGACATGTTGTCACCAAGTGTTTGTCTTAAGTCCTTTTAGCAAGTGCTTGCTTAGGGATTTGGATGATGATGTGGAATGTTTAGATGATGTGTGTTGACTAGGATGAATTTTTAGATTGATTTGTTTATGTGTTTGGTGTTTATAGCTTGATTTGGCAATGTTCAAACAAATGATTATGCATATACACATATGAATCACTCACGTAAGACACATAAGCAAGTTGTTAGTTTGAAAGAATGTGATGATGGTTAAGCAAGCATGTGAAGATAATTCAACAAGTCCTAGTTAAGGCAAGGCCACTATCACAAGGAGGTTCTAGTGAAAATCTGGGGGACCGACACCCCATGAGCATCTAGCAAGCCACTTAAGACTTTAACTAACCCTACTAGGAGTTTTAATATACACAAAGGTACACCTCCTTTCGAGTTAGCACTGTATGGTGAGCGCTAATACTGGTTAGACTTGGCTTTCGCCTTATCCTCTGATTTTTATAGCGGACCGAACGAAAGTACCGTTTGAGGTTGTTCTCTTGGGATGGATACCAAGGTAGGCCTCTCTAAGGCTAAACAAGAGCAACACAAGTAAATTTTTTTGATCTCCAAGTTCGTGTTGGGACGCGAGGAGAGAGCATACACATTTCCTTGGTCACACTCGCATGGGGTTCATTAACCTTAGAAATCAATGTGTGATCAAACAGTTCAAGCACTTTTTCGTTTTAGATCCAAATCCAAATGTGATGAAAGACACTTGTTCATTTTATCCCAATTTCTCGATGATGTGATAGCAAACAATGTTCATTTTAATCCCAAAGTCCAAATGTGTGATCAAACAAGATTAAGAGATGAAAGATTAGAATGAGTGCACCTGATACAATCGCTTTCCAATTTGCTATAGATGATGATGCCAATGCTGCTCCAGCTCCTTAGATGCCCTTACAAGTCACCAATTCCAAAAGGAAACAAGTAAACTTGCAAAGAAGATGATTACATGAAAAAGATGAAATCTGAAAATTTTGATTAAAATGATCTGATACAAGTGAATATATTGCATAAACAGAAATTTTAGGAGATTCTAAGCAATTTGAAAAAAAGTTTCGCTAAAAAATGATCAAAATTGCTCAAGTTATGCTCAAATGAAGTTTGCAAGGAAGCTGAACTTTGACTGATAAAAAAGCATAAAAAACGGTAAATTCACTTGATAAAACCTGCTCAGCTGCAAATTTCGTCCTCCTAGCTTTCCAACGAGTCCTTGTTTGTGTGATTTGGCCTCCGTATGTGAAAGTTATGAAAATTTGAAAAAAACAGCCTCCTTCGGCATGTAGAAGGCAAAACAAGGCTAGCTGACTTGTTTGACCTTTTGATTTCTTTGATGGTTTTGCAAAAAAAAACTTTTGGGACACACGTGTCAAGATGGTTGAGTGGTCTTCTTTAACTTATAGCTTTTACCACCGATTATTAAAGCTTGACCTTCGACTAGACTTTGAGAAGGCGGGATTTGAGAATTTGGAGGGTGGCGACTTAGGAGAACACAAGGTCAACCATTGTGAGAAAAGTTGCAGGTCGATTGTTTTGGTTGATGATTGGTATACCAATTGAAGACTTCCAAATGTTCACCACTGTAGATTAACTGCGAAGACTGTAGATTTGAAGCATCAGATAAAACTGAATGCCAACTGGAGTTGCAAAGGCCACCGTTGATAATAGTCGATGGTTGATCAAAATGTGACAACCCCGACCAAAATAGACTCCCTGTTGAAGATTTGCTTGCAGATCTGAGATATTTGACTACCAGATTAAACTCTACAAACTGCCAAAATGTATGTGATAATGCCACCGGATGCAAACTTGTAAGGAATGTCAACTCGAAAGAATATGAATCGGGTGACCAAGACTTTAATGATGACAATGGCAATGGTTGATGAGTCCCTACAAGGCAGTTTGAAGGTCAAATTACTAGCGATGACTAGGATTGATGGGTGGAAGATGTGGTCAATAGCGTTGTAACAGAGATCTGTGGCAAATGTGGGATGGATATCAACCAAGAATGTGGGGTGGCGGATCAACAGAGATTGTGGCAGAGTTAGAGAAGATGAGGCTGAGATTGTTAAAGATGAAAGAAGCGGAGGAGTAGCCGTGCTCACAGTTGCAGATAATAGTAGTCAATGATGGGGTGCTCAAAAACAATGACCAAATGTTCAATAGCAGCAGCAATGTAAGAGATATGAGCAGAGGTGGGGGATCAGGTCATATAAGGTCATCGACAAACAAAGATCAAATGTGTAATGTTGTGTGGCAGACATCGACATTGAAATGGTAGTAAATTTACAAAATGTATTGAAGATCGCCCAAATTTTGGATGCTGCCAATGTATGTTTTGATAACAAAATGCCCGACGATCGTGAACCTTGTGAGATCCGTGGCTATAAAAGGAATGCCAATGAATGAAATTACTTTTGAAACTATAGATCTAAAAGAATGAAATGCCAATAGAGATTTAAGTTGACGCTGAAGAAGTTTAAACTAGAGATATATTTAAACTGCCGGGGATTTTGTGAATGCCAACCAGAATGATTAGTAGATACAAAGAGATCATAGACTTTATGAAACCATCGGAATTGTGAAAGACTGCAAATCTTGTTTTGAAACAGCCACCTGCTGATACAATAGTTACTGCCTATGGTGATTTGAACGCTTGCAGACTGTCGGTATAGAAATATCCCGATGGTTATATGAATCAGCCGCTTGTGTGAAGTGATGCCCGAGAAGAATGAATCAACGACTATGGAGGCCGAAGAAACTTTCAAACCGCTACAGATGCTATAACTTTGAAAGGCTGAAGCCTATGGATTTCCTGCCGGATCTTATTGCCAACGTGTGGGATGCAGAAAGACTTTAAGACTTCATTGGGTCTAATGTCTTTGCTGGGTGGCCAGAAAACGTGGGGTGGCGACAGGGATGATTGTTTAGTGGAAGGGATGCCGATAGAGGTGGAGACCTTGGTGGTCGGTAGGATGTGATTGGTGGACCATAAATGGTGCCAATGATAGCAAAGGCGACAAGATCGCCAAAGGATGGTGACCAAGTGTTGGACAATAGCAGTCGAAGGGTCGATGGAGATAGCAGTGGGAGGTCGACCATGGCTGTGAGAGGGAAATCAACAGTGTGGATGGGGATATGGGTGACGGATGTGGCCTGGCATGGGCGGTCAACTTGTCATACTTAGGCAGATCTCCTCACTGTTTTCGATAATCTGTCCTCCGGAGTGTTTTAATACACATAGCAAAGATGTATTGGGTTGGTGGCGATCGGATGGATCGGGGGTTTCAAGTATGACGACCACTTACAAACTGGTGGCCATGAGTGTTAAATGTAGACAGAGGTTGGATGATCCTCGGATAGTGGATATTTGATAGAGGATGTTGGGATCTCACTGCTAGGATTTGTTGCCAGATGTGATTTGATGGTGCCGAGATCTACTAGTGAATGTTTTCAATCGACAATAGTTTTATTTGACTCTGTTGTGGACTATGAATTCTCTGCGATGAATACAATGGGGAAGTTGACGATGGCCAAGTGGTAGTCCGAAGGAAACAATGACCTGGTAGCTTTCAAGTGTCAACCTAGATCTAGGTTTAAGGTAGCAGGCGGTGACAAAGTTATGAAAGCAGAGTGGAGATCAAATGGCAACCACCTTTCATAGTATATAATAAGGATTATTGTTCCCTCTATGCAAAGCTCGTTATTCATGCATCTTACCTAGTAGCAGGCATTGCATCAGGAATTGATGTTGATAGAGGGAGGCGATGGGAATTGCAGATCAGAGGGTAGACAAAGACTTATGGATGCGACAGATAAAGGAGAATGGTCGACGGCTATGCGAGCTACCTCCAAAGATGGCAGAGACAAAATTGAATGGTGGTGACTATACGGTGAGCAATGGTCTAAGATCAGATGGTAGCGACAGGCGGTTTAGGGTTTTGCAACGAGACCTTAAAAAGGTGGTGACTGTATTAACAGAGGGGGTGACTGTGTATGCGGGCAGCAACGGGAGATTAAGAAAATGATAGCTAAATGGAGATCCAAGTGGATATTTGAGTGGCCATAGTTAAAAATGGGCAACCTTAGGGCTTATGATAGAAACTTAAAGGTGATGACGAAGAGGATCTGTGGGCGACAGAAGTGGCAGATGAGGGCTCCTTGGAATCCTGCAACAAAAACTTAAAAAAAACCCGTGATGCAAAATCACCCCTCAACAAAATATTAAACTTGCAATAAACCTTCAACACAGAAGATGAAACCTGCAACACATGACATTAGCCTCTAAAAATAGTAACCTGCAATAATCATTTTGCACAGAGATCCTTCACGTAGGCTGTACGGATCGTATGTTAAAGTTTGCAAAACTAAAAAAAATTTCAAATTTTTTCAAAAATTTTAGTCACGAAAAATAGGCAAATTTATAGTCAAAATTCATGGAAATGACCTTCTGATCGCAATGGTGCAGTCTGTTTTTGCCCAGGACACAGTCTATGACAGCTTACCCTCAAAATTTGCAAATCTAAACAAAACTAGGGTTAAAAGATGAAATTTTTTGCAACAAAAACCTGTAAAAATGAAAGATTGACGCTCTAAGAGATCTGATCTTCACAAAAACAACTCAAACAAGAGGTTTAATCAGGGACGTGAGTCCCACCGGGCATGCCAGAATGTGATAGGTGAAATTCAGGTTTAGCAGATCAGACAAAGTCATGAAACCCTAACCCTACCATCATCAAGGAATCTAATCTAAATGAAATCAAAAGAACAATGCAATTCAAGCATAACATCACCTAGACCGTGCGATTCCTTGTTTGAGAGATGTGGACTACTTCTTCAACAATGAACAATTGCAAAGCTGAAAGCTACTATGATGGATGATGAAAAGCTCAAATGAATGCTTAGATGCTCAAGATGCTCAATATGATAATGTAGGTGCTATATGATTGCTGGCTCCCCCCCTCTCATATGGAATGACAGGGTGTTTATATAGGGCTCAGCCAAGATCAATCGATAGTGGAGATTCAGAGGCTATGTGAATGGCTAGGATTGAAAGATACTAAATTTAGGTTCCATTAGTTGTGCATGTGAAGGATATGAGTGAAAGTTGTCTTACAACACATGATTGACTGGACAAGTGTTGGAATGTGATGAAAGGTGAGTAGTTAATTCAAATAAAATATTTGAATTAGTTGGGATATGAGTTGGATATTAATTAAATAAATAAAATTTATTTAATTAATAGGATAAATGAATAAAATGGGATAAGATATGATGTGGAAATTAATTAAATAAATAAAATTTATTTAATTAATTGGGATGAGGATAGGATAAATAGGATTATGATGTGGAATTAATTAAATAAATAAAATTTATTTAATTAATTGGGATGAGGATAGGATATGATTGGGATATGATGTGGAATTAATTAAATAAATAAAATTTATTTAATTAATTGGGATGAGGATAGGATATGATTGGGATATGATGTGGAATTAATTAAATAAATAAAATTTATTTAATTAATTGGCTTAATGATTTAACAAGGTGTTGCTAGACATGGACAAAGTTGGGACAAATTTGGGTGTCTACATGTTGTATATTGAGGAAGCAATGAAATAGTATGCTTATATCTCTAGCAAAATAAAAGAGCTGATTATGGAATTACAAGCTTTTAAAAAGGATGAGAGTGCCTTGCTAATGGTATCTAGAGAGGTGCAGGAAATGACAAAGATAGATACCAACATACTGGTGGTTGAAAAGGTCTTGAATAAACCCAAGGAGAATGATTCAATCTCTTGGATGGATGTTGTTGAATGGAAACTCTATGTGTTCAAACAATTTATAGGTGAGATAAGGAGGATTTTAAATCAACACCATGGCGACCTGGTGGGCATTAAAAATAATTGTATGATTCTGGAGGCTTGTCATGCCCACATTTTCCATGTGGTCACAACACACATCACACGTGTCATCGCCACATTTGTCATGTGGTTATGACACGAAATATCAAAAAAATTTCTCATGCTTCCCTAAAAACCCCCTCGCATGCGTAAGCATGCTCGGTGGTGTTCGCTCAAGGCGAAAACACTACAGTTGTCAGCGGGGTACAAGTACAATTACGTGCAACTAGACGCAAGTAGACCAATAAGGGGGTCTCTACGATGCCGTTAACGATGCTACAAAGTTTATAATCTCCAGGTTCCTACACCTAAATCTTGACAGAATTCTGGCAGCATAACACCTTACGGCGTAAGTGGGAATTACTCAACACTATATTATGCACGTGGTTCACTGATAGATTAACAACTTCCCACGACGCCTTGTTCTGACTAAACCGTCTCGTGATCTCCCTATTTAATCATTTTTCAACAAGGCACGGTTGTCTGTCTCCTCTCTTGTTTCCTGAAATATACTCCTCCTTCGACTTAGCATTCTCAACAAGGCGGTTCGTTTGCTCTCTCTTCCCTTTTCTCTGGGTCTTAATTTTGATTGTATTTTTATCGCGCTCACCTTAACTATTTCTCTGATAATTTAGTTTGTTTATATTTCAGTCTCTCTCTCTTTCATTTTCTATGCTTTCTTTATGTTTATCCGGTCCTTTCTTCATATTGGACATCAATCAGGGTTATCACTGTATCTATTGTTGACATTAAACCTAACTTCCGGATGATCCAGGTCACATAGGCTAGTTTACTACTTCGCTGGACTCGGTCTTGTTGATGATTACAATATACAGCCTTCTAGCCTTCTAGAAAACTGCTGATGATCGTTTTGATGCAATCATAACAATAAGTTAAAATTCACATATAATGAACTGAAACTATACTTGAAAGATAAGAAGGAATCACTTAAGATTCAACTAATCCCAAGTCTACAATGGTTCGGTTGGTCAATGTCAATTGGTCAATGTGAAGCTGTAATGTTCAAGGGGCCTTACGTAGTTTAGAGTTTCTTTGTGGTTTACTGGACTAAGATTGTGCAAAAGATCGTGAGATATGTCAATACTTTTCATTCCTTTACATAAAAGTGTTACTGTGCTGCAAGTTTTTAGATGGTTTTCTTGAATTATTGCAGCTTTCTCCTTCATATATTTATGAAAACTGTCTACTCTTAACTCTGTTATGCATGCTTCTTCAAATTTGAGACAATTTCCTTTAGATTTCTATGTTTTCAGCTAAATATTTCAGATGGGTTGGGAAAAGTTAGAAAGATCTAATCTATACCTCATTTAATCTACCGAAGGATCTAATTGTTCTGTTATGCACTATGTAAATACCACAGTAATTTGATCAAATCCACAGTAAAAACCTTAAATGCAAGTTCTGAGCATTTTCACAAACATACATTTAAAATTGCAAGCTCTCAAAGAAAATATTTCAAAACACAAAGAAGAGCAGGAGAACACTCAGAAGATAGATGCAGAACTCCAGATTCTATTGTATTAGAAATGAATAGTCATACATGATTTACAATGTAGGAATGACTCTTAATTTCATTGATCATACTACAGAGAACTTACAAGCTTTACAGATACAGTAAGGCAGCCGGATATTCCATGCGCACCTTACTGCAGACAAACAAGCGACCTCCTTCTTCTACTTCTAGACTAAACTAAGCTAACTTGCTGTATGTTCCTAAAAATCCCTGTTGTCCCCTATTTACAGTGTAGAGAGGCACAATATAAAGACATTCTGATTGTCCTCACTACAGCAAAAATCTAACTAAACCCCTAGTTCAAACCCCTGGTTAAAGCAATAAATACAGGTGAACCAGTTCTTCCAAAATATCTCTGAGTAGTGTCAAATCTGGGTGAAATATTGCCCCTTTTAAGAAGTTCTGGCAGCTCAGCAATAACTCTTGTTTGTCTATTGTAGTAATACTCTCAGCTACAACTCTGTCCTCCATTTGAATGGCCTTGACTTCCTCGCACTTCATCCTTAGCCTCCTGCTCCTGAGATCGGATTTTCTTCCTTCATGATGTCACTGTGTTGAATTTCCAGCTGCTTCCTCAACTGCAAGCCTGCAAGACAAGACAAGCAATAAGTACCAATTTATCACATAAAGAGCAAGAAATTAAAAATAATCGTTTAGATCATGGTGACCATGCAAAATGTGGAAATCGGGTCCAAAATTAGTAGAAACTGCGTTCAAAATCATCGGGTCAACTATCGTTGACTAGGAAAATACCACGGGCGCCCAAAAAACTGTTTAAAAATTCCATCGCTTCATTTCCTCCCGCCCATCGGCATGATAGATACCATCGGCGAGCCTTAGAATTCCCTGGCCGACGTTCGTTATTTGGCCGATGGCCTTTTCTATTGTTTACCCTTTCGCTTTCTCCCATCGGCATGTCTTACATTATCAGCGCGTTAAAAAACAATTCTGCCGATCATTATGGTTTGGCCGATGGCCCTTTTCCTTCGTTCATCCTCTATCGGCGAGAGTTATGTCGATACAGCCCTTAGTTGTTCGTATTTCCTTCCCATTGGCGTGAGATTCGCCATCGGTGAACTCCAAATCTTTTCCGCCGATGCCCATACCTTGGCCGATGCTCTTTCGTCGGCCTGACTTCTGCCGACGACCCCTTCGTTGATTGCCATCGGCGAGAGATCGCCCATCGGCGCCTCATAATTTCCCTCCGCTGATGGCCTTACCTTGGCTGATGCCCTTTTATCGGCGAGAGTTTCGCCGATGTCTCCTTTCTTTGTTCCATCGGCGAGAGGCTATACTATTGGCGAGGGCAAAATTATCCCCACCGATCACCCTCGTCTCACCGATGCCTTCCGTCGGTGTGACCTACGGTATCGGTGAAACTACTTAAAACTTCACCGATCGCCATTCTCCTGCCGATAGCCCTTCCTCGTCTATCACTCATCGGCGAGAGCTCCTTATATCAGTGAAGGCTAGAAAAACTTGGCTGATATATAAAATGTTATGTCGATACCTCACATCGGCCACAGTGTCACCGAAGCTTTCGAACTATTGAACCATTGAATGTGAGATACAGAGTGGAACCCAGACAAAATTGCCCATGACCTGGAACCACTAACTATGAATATTTCAAAATTTAAAACGAATGCCAACAAAAAAAAGGCAAACAACTGACTATTTACTATGCAAAACCTGATAGTACATTTTACCTAAATGATCATAACTTGCAAAATATGATGAATTTTAAGATGGTTTAAAAAGCAACCCTAGCTCATTTTTCACAAGGAATCCAACCATATTATGCAATGGTACTGCAAATGCAATTTTCTATATTTTTTAACAAGGTTTGCAAATTTGACTCTCTTTTCCCTTTACCACCAAGCAGAACAAAACAAGCAAAAGCAAAAAGCAAAGCGACAGCAGGGGTCCTCGTTTTGCTAAGGAGCAAAATGGGGCGTGTTGTGAACATCACAACAACTAGCAACCAAAACAAAACAATTAAATTCAAAGTGTTCAAGAAAACTAGATGAAATGAACTCATAACTTCCGACTATCTTTCCTGCAAATTACTATTCAGCTTGAGACTCAAAGTATTCAATAAAGATGCATGAATTTCCATTTTCAATTTAGTTGTGTGCACGTGATTAATTATCCTCATCTTGAAGATCGGTTGAACAAACCAGTGACTGACATTAGCCTACGTAGGTGAGGATATTCCCTCATAGCCGACCGGATAGAGCCTTGCTGCCAGCGAGCGTCCATAGCCCCGGCAAGGTTATCGTTACAATTCTCCTAAGTAGAGCCCCACTGCCAGCGAGCGTCTATAGCCCCGGTAGAGTTACTTAGATGGCTTAATCTAGATTTTCAGTATAATCCGCTTTATTTATTTATTTATTTTTATTTTCTCATTTTGAAAGACTTCATAAGATATAACAATTTGTAACTTCATGATGCAAGGAGTGGACACTTGCTGAAATTAAGCTGAGAATTGTAATGGTAGCAAGGGTAACCTCTGATTTTTCACCTAATATCTACACTGGTAAGTTCAACAAACCCAAGGATTTTAGGTGTGTCATCGTGAGAAACTTGCTTCGAATTCTCAATCACATTTATTGAATACAAAACTTCAGAAGATGAACAACTCTCTACATTCATGACAGTAACAAGTTATGCGTAAATTGTAAATGATTAACTTGAATACCCTAAATTTTATATTGTTTTGAATGGTTGCTAGTTGTGCTCCTTAATACTCTGAAGTAAAATAAAGATCCCTGCTGAAGAGACAACAAACAAACCAAACAAACAAGCTGTACAAACAACACAACAAAAGAAAAACTATACAAACAAAAAGAAACAAAAAAAAGCAGAAACAAACAGAAGACAAACTATACAAATGGCCAACCCAAAAGAAAACACAAAAGAAGAACTGTACATTACTTACAGCACTTTACATTAAAAAAAAGGCTGCCCCCCTTTTTACCTCAAGCCTGGAAGTAGTGTTTCAAATGCTGGCCATTAACTGGTAATGGCACATCTTCTCCAGTCAAGGTCTTAAGTCTAAAGGTGTTATCTCCTATTATTTTTGAGACTTGTAATGGACCTAGCCATAATTTATCGAATTTTCCATGGCTTCCTTTCTTTTCATGTGCTTTGTCCCAGCACAACACTAAGTCTGATATTCTAAATGTTTTGACTCTTGCCCTTTTGTCAAACCACCTCTTAACAACCACTTGGTGTTTGGCAAACTTCTTGAGGGCTTGACCTCTTTTCTCCTCTAGTTGTAACATTTGCACTATTCTGGCTTCCCTATGGTTATCAAAGCCTAGATATTCATTGGCAAACTTCCAGGTTGGTATTCTCAGATTAACCGGAAGTATGGGATCAGTCCCATAAACTAAGTGATAAGGTGTGCTACCTAAAGCTATTTTAAACTTGGTCCTGTCTACCCATAATGCATATCTTAACAGGGTATTCCACTCTCTAGGACCTTTGGCAATTAACCTCTTGATTATGTCTAATAAAATTTTGTTTGTTGATTCAGCCAGTCCATTACCTTGAGGGTAATAATTCGAAGAAAACCTTAGAATAATCCCATATTCAAATGCCCATTTAGAAAATTTTAAAGAAGAGAAAGCAGGGCCGTTATCACATACCAATGAATAGGGCGTTCCAAACCTGGTGATAATGTTTTCTTCAAGGAACTTGATAACTACCTCAGTTGTGGAAAATTTGCAGCAGGTGGCCTCAGTCCACCTTGTACAATAGTCTGTTACCGTCAATATAAATTTGTGTTCTGCAGAAGATGGGGGATTGATGACTCCGATAAAATCCAAGCCCCATTGTGCAAACGGTCTGGATTCGATCACAGGTTGCAGTGGATTGGTCGGATTTCTCCCTTTGTCTGCTGCAGTCTGACAGGTGTGGCAACTTCTGATGTGACTCTTAGTATCTTTGAACATAGTGGGCCAGTAATAGCCCGCCCTCAGTATTTTGTGTGTTGTAGCTAAATGGGAACCATGGCCAGTTCCGTACTTGTCATGTAGTTCTGTCAACACTCTATCAGCTTCAGCTCTGTTTATGCATCTCAGATAAATTCCATCATGGTTCTTCCTGAATAGAAGACCTCCTTGCACCATATAATTTTGTGCCTTGATCTTCAAAGCTCTCCTCTGAGAAGCCTTCATCCTGCTTGGGTACTTTCCAGCTATCAGGAAGGTGCTTAAATCATCGTACCAGCTTGATGCGTCTTGGGGATTCAACACATATTGTTGTTTTATCAGATTTGGATCCATGTTTGCTATTGTCTGCACCAACGCCTGCCCTCTGAACAGCTTTGCGGGAATGATCTCCATGTCAAATTCTTGCAGTGTGGTGATCCATTTGGCTCTTTTTTCTCTAGGCTCGTTTTGCATCAGCAACATTTTTACTGCTGCGTCTGGTACTATGGCTTTGATCTGGCTGCGCAGAATGTAGTGTCTAAATTTTTTCACAGCCTTTACTAATGCGAATGCCTATCTTTCGATATCTAGATATGTCAACTGTGCATCCTTCAGAGGCGCACTCATAAATGCTATGGGCCTCTCTTCATTATTTTCACCTTTCTGTGTCAAGGCAGCCGCGACAGAATGAGAAGATGCAAAGGAGTAGATGTAAAACAGGCTTGTGTAGTCTGGACTTGCCAATACAGGGGCATCAGAAATTGCCTCCTTGATATCTTCAAATGTGGCTTTGGCCACTGGCGTCCATTTCATTTGTGCATCTTTCTTCAACATAGCATTCAACGGCTGCACGATCTCTGCAAAACCTGTTATAAACTTCTGAACAAAGTTAATTTTACCAAAAAATGATTTCAACTCTTTCCTACTGTTTGGTATTTGCAAATTTTTTATAGATTCTATTCTATCCGGATCAATTGAAATTCCACTTTCAGAAATGACATGGCCTAATAATTTACCTTCAGTTACGCCAAATATACATTTCTTAGGATTAAGGGAAACCCCATACCTTTCACATCGCTTGAGTACTTTTCTGAGGTCTTCAGCGTGGGTGGATGCATCTTTGGAATACACAGTTAAATCATCCATATACACAACAATGCATTTACCTGATAATCCACGGAATGCAACGTCCATGGCCCTCTGAAAAGTGGCACCTGCATTGATCAGACCAAAAGGCATTCTTCTATACGCATAATTTCCCCATTTGCAAGTGAAGGTGGTTTTTAGTCTATCTTCTCTATCAATTAAGACCTGATTATAACCTGAAAAACCATCTAAAAAAGACATCATCTTTGCGCCATTTACTGCTTGCAGTACTTCATCTATTAGGGGCAAAGGATAATTATCCTTTTCAGATGCCTTGTTTAAATTTCTAAAGTCTACGCACAACCTGATGTCTCCGTTTTTCTTCCTCACTGGTACTAAGTTAGCTACCCAGACAGAATGTCTGACTGGGAAAATTATTCCAGCGGACAGTAATTTTTTAACTTCCTCAAAGATTAAAGGCTCTAGAATGGCATTTACAGGCCTCTGTTTCTGCCTAAATGGTTTGACTTCTTTTCTTAAAGGTATTACGTGAGTTATGATGGACTCATCAAATGTTTTCAAGTCTTCATAAGTCCATGCTATGACATGTTTATATTCTTTCAGAACATCCAGAACCTCTTTTCTAATTTTCTCAGAGCAAGCTTTCCCAATTAGTACACTTTGTGGATTTAGCTCAGTCCCTAAGTTATGTAAATCACACCTACCCCCTTCTGTTTTGGGTAAGTCTTTCTGTCTTATTACTCCGTCGAAGTCAAAGATGTGTTCTAATTCAATTACTCCTTTTGGTAAGAAGTTGCTCTTTAAGTTGATCATATCTTCTTCGTCCCATGTTACTTCAGGCCTTTCTTGTTCATCAATGATTTGGGCCTCAAATGCCTCATTACAAGTCAGAAAATTAATAATTTTTTGATCCCCTCCAAATACCTGAAAGTGTGTAACGTTGTCTGGTATACTGGGCACGTTAACTAGCTCAACAACAAATCATCTTAATCCTGACAGTGTCAATGGTTCTAATGTACTAGCAACAACTGCTAACGCATCTGGCCTGTGGTTCCGCTCTCTAGGAATGTGCTCTATGTTAAAAGCATCAAACGAATCCATTAAACCCCATACTCTATGTCTGTAACTAATCATTTTCTTATAATTGCAGGCATATAGTTTCCTCACTTGTCTGACTACTAATTCAGAGTCTGAAAATACTCTAATGGTTTTTACCCCTTTCTTGATGGCCATGACAAGTCCTAAAATTAGGGCCTCATATTCAGCAATATTGTTAGTGCAGGAAAATTGTAATCTATATGCTGCCAAATGTGATTTACCTTGAGGATCTATGAGTTCAATACCCGCACCTGCGCCCTATTTTGATTTGGACCCATCACATTTTAACGTCCACATGCCATCTTTACTTTTCTGATCTTTCACCTTGGCATACTTTGTCCCTTTTATTGCCTGTGGGGTGTTGTCTTGTTTATTCATGGGTTTTTCCATTTGGTTATCTTGCATATGTGTGTTTTTAGTTTGCAACTCAGAAAGATAACTACCCTTGTCCTCTATTTCTTTTCCTAAATCTGGAATCAAGGCATCTATATTATCCTGAACATATATCTGTGTTGGATCAGGATTCTCATTTTCCTCTTGTGACTCTACCCTCCCTATGCACCTTTTGTATTCATATTCAATGATGTCTTTGCATATTTCACAATTCTCCTCAGAATGTTGCCTATCATGGACTCTACACCTATTTTTATGTAACTTACATTGGACTGGGAGATTGTGTGTAACGCACTCTTCCACCTCTCGTCTAATGGCATGACTAAATTTGTCTATTGCATTGTTTTCTTCATCTGAAGAATTTCCGTCAGACTCAATGAATAGTGTCGTTCTATTGCTGACACACTTTTTTCTAATGTTTAACATCATAATCTCTTCAATCTGCATCCCATTGTTGGTAATTCTATAGACACCTGGTTCAACAGCAGCATATAATATTTCATTAGTTCGATTATACTCTGTTATCATATGTTTCATTCTGGGCTCTGCCTCTATTCTGATCTGGTTTGGGATGCCTCTTCAAGGTAACCACATGTGTGAAAAGTCAGTAGCCATATATCCGTTTAATGTCTTGGACCAATCCCTACTTAGCAACATTCCATAATTTACGGGTATATCCACTACTTGAATGTCAATGATTTGGCTTACCCTAGGGTCTGAAGCTAATTGCACTTGAATGTTCATGAGTTCTCCTATCACGCTAACCTCGGTCTTATCTAATTGCGTGACAACCTTGGCAGATTTGGTGGGAGTCAGCCCGAGAGTTTTACATATTCCTAAGGGCATTACGTTGGCTGAAGCACCAGAATCTACCATGCAATTGTGTATATTCTTCCCACACAACCTAACAGTTAACAAGAAAGGGTGAGTATCCCTCTTATCCGTATGTATTACGACATTTGTATTGGAAGGCTGCTCAACTTTCTTACCTTTCTCCTTAGGTGGTGAATCACTATTAGGAACAGTTATATCAGCAGACACCTTGTTTGTTATGGATGTATCCAGGGATTTTAAAAAAGCATTTCTGATCCCTGGGGTCTTCAATAATTCATTTAGAGGTATACTGACCTTAATTTTCTTTATTTCCTCTGATAAGTAATTCATTAATCTTGTTGTCTCTATTGCTTCTGTCTTACTTGTTTGATCCTTTTGCACTGTTGTTCCATTATTTGTGTGCTGACTAGCTTTAAGTATGGCAGGATTGTTGCTAGCATTCTGATCTGGGGGTGTATTGATGTTATTCAGAGGAGTGGAAGTGGTAAAAGGTCCTCCTGGCCTAGGGTTGTTCCTCAAATTGTAGGTGTGGCTTTTATTTGTCTGTTGAAAGGCCTGCACCTCTTCTGTTTCATTTAATATCTCATTTTCAGATTCAAAAGGAAACTGAAAAGCATTTAACACAAAGGCTAATTCAGGATAAAGACTTTCACAACAGTATGGTTCATCCTCTAGCAATTCATCCTCTTTCTCTTCTGCAGTTGCAAAGGTAAACGTTTCTAAGACTAATGATGTGTCATATCCTAAGGGTACTACCTCATTACCCTTAGGAATGAGAAATTCAGAGGTAGGAGGCTGTACATCTATGTTGAAAATACTAGCTGCCAAGTGGAACTGTGGACAGTCGTGCTCAGCATGGGCATTGGTATTGTGAAATCTGCACCAATTTTTGGGTGCTGTACTGGCCATTTGTATGCTAGTCATTTGTTTTGTACCATGATTATCTGTATTCTCAAAAGGAGAAGCCAGAGTACCGTTGTTGGGCCCAGTGTTCCATGTCTTGGGTGGCCTAGGTTGATTCTGATTTCTGTTATTATTGCCCCAGGTCCTATTATCTATCACTGGCCCCCTATTTTGCATTGGTTGCCCCTGACTGGGGCCTTGATGCTGATTGTAGTTTTGGTTCTGATTGTACTGCTGATTTTGATTGAGACTATAATTCTGATTTTGGCCTTGGTTGTGATTTTGATGTGGATTGTAGTTTTGGTTGCTTCTTCCATAGAGGTTCTCATTTCTTAGCTGTGTCACTTCGGTTGTTAATCTTTTCAAATGTGCAGTAATTTCTTTGATTTCTTCCCTATCCTCTTGTGCTTTTGCCACAGTTACATCCCTAGGAAGTTGGAAGAAAGGCTGACCATTATTTTGACTGTTATTGGAAGTACTAGCCGTGTAAGGAGTTATAGCTTGGATTGGAGTAGGATTATACACAGGTGTGTAAGAAGGAACCGGATTTACTAGTGGAGCGTGCTGTATAGGGACTCCATTCCATGGGTGTGCCTGATTCTGCACCCCAAAATTTCCTCCATTGACAAATGGACTATAAGTTGTATGCCTCATTTCTTGGTTCACTGAGGCTGCCTCTTTATAGGCTTTGGATATTGAATCTATGTCAGGTTTTCTTTTGACAAACATGGCAGTTAAAGGATCCAAGGCAGCATAGTACATAGCCAACAAGGGAGCATCATCTATGGTATAAGGGGCTACCAGCCTAGAATAGGCCTTTTGAAAGCTATCATTGAAATTATCAATTAGCTCTCCCTCACCTCGTTTTATAGCAGCCAATTTATGATACAAAGCGCAAGGGTCAATGGGTCTTCTAAATCTTGACAGAAATGCTTCTTCCATAAGTGCCCAGGAAGAAATGTAACCATTGGGTAAGTTTACATACCAGCTAGAGGCCTGCTCATTAAAGGTGTAAGGAAACAATCTACACACAACATCCTCGTGCTCTAACATAGCCCTAAAACATGCTTCCTTAAATATTCTAATATGATCTTCTGGGTCCTGATGCAACTCGTATTTGGGACATATCTTTTCCGGATTTTTTGGCATCTCATGATAATCATTGAAGAGTATGGGAGAATTGACATCGAAATAAGCCATTGTAGGTGTTTGAGCTCGACTTGAACTTGCAGGAATACCTGGATTGATTGGTGGATTAGGATTTACAGGAGGATTGAGACCTCTGGGAGTGCCTGAACCAAGATTTAAAGATCTGAATAGTGATCTGTCAGGACTCACAATACTACGGATGTTAAAAGGTGACCCAGGAGGTGTTCCAGATGAACTTCCCATTTGCGATATCTTTGGATTCCAAATTAAAGGGTTTTTACTTCGCCTTGTATCGGGTAGTTGCACAAATATATCTCCTAAACTAGATCTAGACCTAGTCACTCTATTACTATCGTTAGCCAGTTAGAAATGAAACCTAACTCAGGAAGGCCCTCCTTCTAGCGCCAGAAAACTGTTGATGATTACAATATATAGCCTTCTAGCCTTCTAGAAAACTACTGATGATCGTTTTGATGCAATCATAACAATAAGTTAAAATTCACATATAATGAACTGAAACTATACTTGAAAGATAAGAAGGAATCATTTAAGATTCAACTAATCCCAAGTCTACAATGGTTTGGTTGGTCAATGTCAGTTGGTCAATGTGAAGCTGTAATGTTCAAGGGGCCTTACGTAGTTTAGAGTTTCTTTGTGGTTTACTGGACTAAGATTGTGCAAAAGATCGTGAGATATGTCAATACTTTTCATTCCTTTACATAAAAGTGTTACTGTGCTGCAAGTTTTTAGATGCTTTTCTTGAATTATTGCAGCTTTCTCCTTCATATATTTATGAAAACTATCTACTCTTAACTCTGTTATGCATGCTTCTTCAAATTTGAGACAATTTCCTTTAGATTTCTACATTTTCAGCTAAATATTTCAGATGGGTTGGGAAAAGTTAGAAAGATCTAATCTATACCTCATTTAATCTACCGAAGGATCTAATTGTTCTGTTATGCACTATGTAAATACCACAGTAATTTGATCAAATCCACAGTAAAAACCTTAAATGCAAGTTCTGAGCATTTTCACAAACATACATTTAAAATTGCAAGCTCTCAAAGAAAATATTTCAAAACACAAAGAAGAGCAGGAGAACACTCAGAAGATAGATGCAGAACTCCAGATTCTATTGTATTAGAAACGAATAGTCATACATGATTTACAATGTAGGAATGACTCTTAATTTCATTGATCATACTACAGAGAAATTACAAGCTTTACAGATACAGTAAGGCAGCCGGACATTCCACGCGCACCTTACTGCAGACAAACAGGCGACCTCCTTCTTCTACTTCTAGACTAAACTAAGCTAACTTGCTGTATGTTCCTAAAAATCCCTGTTGTCCCCTATTTACAGTGTAGAGAGGCACAATATAAAGACATTCTGATTGTCCTCACTACAGAAAAAATCTAACTAAAACCCTGGTTCAAACCCCTGGTTAAAGCAATAAATACAGGTGAACCAGTTCTTCCAAAATATCTCTGAGCAGTGTCAAATCTGGGCGAAATATTGCCCCTTCTAAGAAGATCTGGCAGCTCAGCAATAACTCTTGTTTGTCTGTTGTAGTAATACTCTCAGCTGCAACTCTGTCCTCCATTTGAATGGCCTTGACTTCCTCGCACTTCATCCTTAGCCTCCTGCTCCTGAGATCAGATTTTCTTCCTTCATGATGTCACTGTGTTGAATTTCCAACTGCTTCCTCAACTGCAAGCCTGCAAGACAAGACAAGCAATAAGTACCAGTTTATCACATAAACAGCAAGAAATTAAAAATAATCGTTTAGATCATGGTGACCATGCAAAATGTGGAAATCGGGTCCAAAATTAGCAAAAACTGCGTTCAAAATCATCGGGTCAACTATTGTTGACCAGGAAAATACCACGGGCGCCCAAAAAACTGTTTAAAAATTCCATCGCTTCATTTCCTCCCGCCCATCGGCATGATAGATACCATCGGCGAGCCTTAGAATTCCCTGGCCGACGTTCGTTATTTGGCCGATGGCCTTTTCTATTGTTTACCCTTTCGCTTTCTCCCATCGGCATGTCTTACATTATCGGCGCATTAAAAAATAATTCTGCCAATCATTATGGTTTGGCCGATGGCCCTTTTCCTTCGTTCATCCTCTATCGGTGAGAGTTATGCCGATACAGCCCTTAGTTGTTCGTATTTCCTTCCCATCGGCGTGAGATTCGCCATCAGCGAACTCCATATCTTTTCCGCCGATGCCCATACCTTGGCCGATGCTCTTTCGTCGGCCTGACTTCTGTCGACGACCCCTTCGTTGATTGCCATCGGCGAGAGATCGCCCATCGGCACCTCATAATTTCCCTCCACTGATGGCCTTACCTTGGCCGATGCCCTTTTATCGGTGAGAGTTTCACCGATGTCTCCTTTCTTTGTTCCATCGGCGAGAGGCTATACTATTGGCGAGGGCAAAATTATCCCCGCCGATCACCCTCATCTCACCGATGCCTTCCGTCGGTGTGACCTACGATATCGGTGAAGCTACTTAAAACTTCACTGATCACCATTCTCCTGCCGATAGCCCTTCCTCGTCTATCACTCATCGGCGAGAGCTCCTTATATCGGTGAAGGCTAGAAAAACTTGGCCGATATATAAAATGTTATGTCGATACCTCACATCGGCCACAGTCTCACCGAAGCTTTCGAACTATTGAACCATTGAATGTGAGATACAGAGTGGAACCCAGATAAAATTGCCCATGACCTGGAACCACTAACTATGAATATTTCAAAATTTAAAACGAATGCCAACAAAAAAAAGGCAAACAACTGACTGTTTACTATGCAAAACCTGATAGTACATTTTACCTAAATGATCATAACTTGCAAAATATGATGAATTTTAAGATGGTTTAAAAAGCAACCCTGGCTCATTTTTCACAAGGAATCCAACCATATTATGCAATGGTACTGCAAATGCAATTTTCTATATTTTTTAACAAGGTTTGCAAATTTGACTCTCTTTTCCCTTTACCACCAAGCAAAACAAAACAAGCAAAAGCAAAAAGCAAAGCGACAGCAGGGGTCCTCATTTTGCTAAGGAGCAAAATGGGGCGTGTTGTGAACATCACAACAGGTCTCCTAGTCTTCTCCGATCTAGGTTTCTCCTCTTGTTCCTAAGCAAATTTAGCGGAAGGGTCCATCAACTTAGTTCTCTTATCCCATGTGGGAAAAGTCACGCATTTTCTCCTCTGTGTTTTCCAATGTTACTTTTTCTTCTTTTTACTCTCTTACAGGTTTACTTATGTAGACGTTTGCTACAGTTGAGATTAAAATGGCCTCACATGGAATGTCTGTGATGGCTTCTTAAGTTTATTTCCAGTGATCTTTTAAGCAAGGTGACGTGTAATTTTCCTCTTCATTTTCCTGGTTATTGAATAGCGTTGATAGTGAAACTTCCGAGAAACTCTTCCCGGAGTAACACAGTATATTCCTTTATGCTCTCGTTAAATTATAATTTTATTTTCTCTTATTTATAATTACTGTTGTTATTATTACTAATAATTAATATTAATACTCTTATTGTAAATCATATACCATTGTTAATATATATAGGAGGCTCTCCTCTTTATAAAACCCTTATCATGGATATATAACGAAATTTCTATTTAATTACGTTTATACTTCACTTACGACGAAAACATAATTCCCATACCTTGATATTTCATTATTAAAATTAATTTGTAAAACTTTGTTAGGATTTTAAGCGAGGGCCTAATAAAATGGTCCGTAAAACTTCTCCCATATACATATATATTTATATGTATATGTAAATTACGAAAATGCTCTTTTAAATTTGTTTAGCAAACTCCACGTAATCCCTTACTCTTATATATATATATATATAGAATTTATAACCAAATATAAATACATACCTATATATACAAGATATGTATATATAATTATATATTTATAAAGTTATATCTAAATATAAATAAATATCTATATATATACATAGATATGTATATATACAGCTATATATTTATATAACTTCAAACACTACTAATAGTGGTTTTTTTTTTTTTTAACTTCACCAACTATTATTATTTTATTATTTTTGTTCAAACATAAAGTAGGGTTTTCACCCTAAAATTTCTTATTGAAAATCATGTTGAAAACTGCAGACAAGGGCGGCAGAGCTGAGCATTGCGGATGGCAGAGGGTGAAGCGAGCAGTGGAGGGCAATGGAGGGGTGCAGGGGACTGTGGCGGGCGGAGGCAGGCACCACTGTGGCGGGCAGAGTTTGGGCGGCGGAAAGGCCGCGCGGCAGGAGCTACACACAGCGGGCGGAGGCGGCGTTGGAGGGACTCCGCGGGGGTCTCAACGGCAAGGGGATGTGGGGAGGGGCGGAGCCCCACCCAAATCCCACGATATGGGGTGTGGGTGGGGCTCCGCCCCTCCCCACACCACATATATTTCCAAGGACTGCGGTGGGGTTTTCAACCCCACCGCCAAACATTGTTTTTTTTTAAAACTGTGGTTTGCACACAGCGAACTCAAATTCGCTCCAATATTTTTTTATTTCGACTGTCATAAATTTTAATTCGAGTTTATTATTATTTAATGATAAAAAAAATATCAATAATATATATATATATATATTTCAGTCTCATAATACCACTTAATTTTCTCAATTAAACAATTTATTCAGTTTCTCTTATTCTGTTTAAAAATGATAATTACATAACAATTGATATATATATATATATATATATATATATTTCATTTTTTTTTATACCACTTCATTTTCTCGATTAAACAATTTATTCAGTTTCTCATATTCTGTAAAAATGGTAAATAAATAACAACTATTATGTATATATATATATATATAAATGTATATATATTCCATTTTCATAATATCACTTAATTTTCTCAATTTGACAAACAAAAGTAAATACATAATAGATTTCCTCTAATCTTTACCAATTAACCGAAACCACTATGTATGAAAACATTTAAAACTGTCTTTTCCATTATAACAATGAACTATAAAACTGACCTTTCAACTAATTAATCCAATCTATTCTTAAAATTACAAACCAACTCAGATTTGATAGAAAATAAGTAAAGATCTCTTCCTTTCACTAACACATTTAATACAGTAAGACTTTCTAATTAACTTCAAACTTTCCATATGAGATTCAAGGTAAATAACTACATCATACACAATACAGTAGGATTAACTATTTCACTACCCTTAACAAGATGAAAGATAAGGATTTCCTTCTCCCAACCAACATACAAAAGAAGTGATGTAACAACTAAGTAACAGTCACACCTAATAACAAGATCAGGGAGGTTATTTCCTTCACTCCCATGGTGACAATAATTTACAAAAATATCAAGAGAGGTGCTCTCTTTTACACCCTTTACAAAAGATCATGAACTAATTCTCAAGACAAAGAAGAAGAATCTGTTTCTTCATAAATATAACTTCTCCAAATCCAACCAGAAGCTCCAAGAGGAAACCTGCATATCAAAGACAAACAAAGAAGAAAACACCACTCATCTAGCTCTCCTCCCTTCCGTAGACCTGCAAGAGGGTCACCCCCGAGCTAGGGAGACCATACTCACACCTAGGTAACTCAAGAACTCCACTTCACAACAGGGACAACAACAAACCCCAAGCACACAAACACCCGTGGGTAAATTACACAACACGGAAACTCAAATACAGTGAGTTTCATAAGGGGCAGGAGAATGGACACACTCGACTCCAGAGTGTCACCCTTACAGATATTTTAACCAACACAATTTCTCTTGGCCTCAAACCAAGTTTGATCACAAATTTTTTTAAGAAATCTGTATTTGACTCTCAAGTCAAGGATGCAGTCACAGATACATGCCCTCAAGGCTTTCAACATCCCAAAAGAAGGAAACAGGTATGCACCTGAGGAGGATCTCTCCTCCCCTACCCCAAACTTGATGAGCATTTCTCCCAAGTGGGAGAAGCTCTGTCAAACAACCCGACAACAAACCCCACAGAAAACACATCTAAAACACAAACAAATAATCATCTTTCACACACTTTACATACACATTCAGATATACGAAAGAAAGGTAAAAATCAAACCAACCTTACAAATCCCTCATGGAATGAAACTGTTGCAGAGCTCCACTGAGTTCTCTTCCAACCTTAGCCAACAACTCCCTCTCCCTTTCCTCACCTCCAAGCTAACTTTCCTATTTTTTGGCAATAATAAAAACTCTCCCCAAAATTCCACTAACTCCCTCTCATCCCAAAATTGAAAACAAATAACCCAAATTCTTTTCAGTTTAGAGGAATGGGGAGGTGACACTTGTCACCTCCTCACCCTTCCCAAAACCACTATTCTGTCCTGGTGGCTTATGTCACTCACCCATCCCTAGAGTACTCCTTATCCCTCTCCTCCTGTCATTTCTCTTACGCATGGGAGAAATAAAAGGAGTTAAAGGAGGAAAAGATAGGTGACCCATGCCTCTTCTTCCCTCCTTCACATGGGGGAATCTCACTAATGGAGAAGGTGACTTCAAGTCAATCCTTCAATAATGGATGGGTTTGTAGTCATCTCTTACCTTGGGGATTGAAGAGGGATGGGTTGGGTGTTGGTACAACCCATCATGTCCCCTCCATACCTCCAATTTTCGCCACTTAACTTCAGGGGGAAGTTAAGATGACTAGATGGAGGTTACTCAAGGGTTACCCATGCCAAATGGGCCCCTGGACCCATGGGGTATAACCCAGGGTTAACTTTAACCCATCCAGGACACCCATGGTCAAGGTCAAGCACATGAAAAGGCCTCAAAGATTTAAATAAAATAAAGAAATTCAAATTCAAACTTTTTACAACACAAATCATAAAATATTGTTACAAGAGGGTAACCAAACCCACTCGACCATACGAAAGACCACATTACAACATCACATCAAACACAGAAAGATCTTGGTTCCTCGTGGAACCAGATCGGCTTAACAGGGGATAACAATAACAAGGTGCAGAATGATCTCCGAAATCTGTGGTTCGATTAGTAAATCCTGCACACTAAATTACAAGATCAGTATCCACATATAATCATCATAGCCAAAGCAACTTATAAACATGCATTATCATGACATAGTTCCAATTAACATAAATGAAATCATATTACAATTTTCCAACATCACCTAATTAACTTTTCTGAAATGTAAACTTATCCAAACATCACCCAATTAGTTTTTTCGAAATCATAATAAAGTTTAATAGTTTGACAATTCCGGGAACTGCTATCCCACAAATATAAAAAGTAACAATAACAGTAATGTAAATAGTCATAACAACAGAAGTAAAAAGGGCGGTCCTCACAAGGCTAAAATTCTTGACGAAAGTAGAGAGAATTTTCTCGGCGTGAAGGAGGTCAAAAAAGGTTTCATAAAGTTGCTTAGTGAGGAATTAATTGGTATTGATAATATAAAGGACACCTATTTAGAAAAGCTTGGTCACATGGCATTATATCTCAAGAATTTTAGAAATGAATTCGATGACATCAACAAAAGGATGGTGGATGTAGAAAGAATAATCATTATGGAAAATTTGAAAACACATCACTCTTAGCCTAAGTGGGAAGATCCTCACTCCAATCATTTATAGGTTTAGGAGTTACAAGGAAAGAATAAGGCCATAGATGGATTCGTCATGGGTTGAGGAACAAGCGAAAGGAGATGAAGCAGTTTGGGAGGAAGATCGTGATGCTGCCACATGATTGTTATTTCTTTGTTTTATGCTCTTTCTTTTATGGCTTTGAAAAGCTTGATATTTGAAAGACTATTTTAATCTTTAATTATGTTTTAATTGGCTAATTGAAATAAGTCATTATATTGTTTTAAAGACAATTCCTTTTAAGACAAGGCTATATATATGGGGCATGTTGATGTTAGAAGGATCTTTTAGCAATCTTTGTATTGTTGAATGGTCATCTTTAATTCTGAAAATCTTTATTTATTGGTTATTTTTGAATATATGAATGAAACTTGAAGGAGTTACAGACATATATTGTGAACTTTGTGTTACAGTACATGGATGTCATATTCTTCTTATGTTGAATATGCTACCTCTTTTGAATTAGAAGCTTGTATTCATAAAACTAGGAAGTCAACATCTTTAAACTCATTGTGGTGGATTATTTATCTTTTGATTAAGAATTCTAGTGGTGATTATATATTTAAAATTATTGAAGTTATGAGTGTATTGCTAGAAGGAGTCTTTGTACTCTATTTTCTTAAAGTATTTTTTAGATTGAATGCCTTTCATGCTCTCTGGTTAAAAGCACCGCCTTTCTACTTTTTGGTTAAAAGCATATCCCTTTATTCATTCATTTCAAATCTTACAAAGGTAGTTGTTCCTTGTAAATGTTATAAGTTAAAAAGAGAGATGATGGAATGTGTGTGAGTACACTAGATCAAACCCTCCTTTCACTATAACATTCAAGGAAAAACTGAGCCAAGTCACTACAAGATGAAAGAGGACTCAGTTGCTAGTTTTGTGCTCCTATTTGCATAGGAAAGATGTGATTCAACCAAGCCTATTATCAAACCCTAGGGCAATCAATGCTCTAAACCCTAAAATTAAGATAGTCAACTTATAAAAATAAAATAGAAACAACAAATCAAGATCTGAAAGCACCAGGGTGATCAGTGAGATGTCTAAACATGTACCTTAGAAGCTGAAATGTTAGATGACTCTGGGGCTAGCACCCAAGTCTAGAAAGTTTAGATCTCTAATAACTCAAAACTACAAAAAGCTCGTAAATGATGCTTTGATACTAAATCCAAGGTTGGTTTTGCCTACTGGACACAGGGGCTCACACCCTAGTGTGCTATAGTGAAATTCCTAGCCCATATTTTTGGATCTTAGATCTTTAACCTTTAAACAATATCCTTATACCTTCACTTCTATAACTCCCACACCTGTAACCTGCACACACAAAGAAATGGGTTTGGGGTTGTGGTGTTTAGGGATTTGCCTTAGTTGAAAATTTTGGGTTAGCATTCAAGCTTTTCCAACACTATTATTAGAGGGAGAGCATGTCATAGTAGGGCAGAGGCTAAAGATAATCCAAATGATGATGAAATGATTCAAACACAATGATGATGTCACCTTGGTGGTGAAGTCTTTAGGAGGATGAAGATTCTTCAACTCATAAGGATGTTGATGATGATTTCAAATATGCAACAAACACAATACTAACACAAGTTTGCTACAAACACAATGAATGCCTTGAATTCACCTTTGAACAATATCATAACCTTGCTATCATCAACCTTCCTTAAAATGAATTCAAACACTTGTTTATATATGCTATCCCATTAAATTTCACAAATTAATCGAAAGAGCTGACAACAGACGACCCATTTAAGAGTCATATGTCGACATGCATTTGATTTTACCCTGACCAATCAGGGTGGACTTGGGTGCTAGAGCCCAAGTTCCAATGGGCCTTTTTGGTTGGGACTTAAGCTTTAAATGGGCCCCTAGTTCCCATTTGACATGGGTTTTAGGGGATTTATCATCGGGATGAATAATTTACATGTAGAGTGTAAACACAGGGACCTAGGAGCTAAACTAGGAGGTAAAAAGGCATGTGTGCACTTTTTATTCCATAACATGTAGCCCCCACTTTAATGTGTGTGCAATCCTACAATTCAGCACATGCATTAAAGTACAATTGAAGCATATCAAAACATATCAAGCACATCAAACACTAGAATGAAGCCACATCCTAAGTTTGAAGGACTATTTCTAGCCCCCAAACTTAGGCAAACATAAGAAACACTTAGCAGTCACATAAGACACAGTGAATACAGTAAGAAAGCATGCAATACATAGAGAATATAGTGAAAGCACACAATACATGGAAAAGACATGAATGCAGTCATGCAATACATGAAGAAGTCGTAAAGAGAAGCCATGATTAATCAATTACATATCTATATATAATGCTAACTAAAGTAAACAAAACACACATGTAAAGAAATGTAAAACACATACAGCGTGGGGAGGGACTCATTGCCACACAACTTTAGACCACGCCAAAAACACGCAAGACATGCAAGGAAGACACATAAAACATGAAGAAGACACATGGAATACATGAGCACCACATAACATGTCATCAACACACTATACATCTTATACACAACAAACACAGGCAATAGGGAGGAGCTCGTCACTGCACTCTGCTATCTAAAACATTTCAAACACACTTGACAGTTGAGCCACACTACCACAATGACCAAAGACATGCTTAAGGGTGAATGACTCAAGATCCAACCCTGCCTTGCGATGAGGACTTTGTATAAAAGGATGTGTACTAGCTCAAGAGATACACCATTTGCCTCACAATGAGGGCGTTGTTGCAAATATTGGCCTAATTGATGTTGTCATTGATGTCAACATATTCTTGTTGCCATTGGTGTCAACTGTATCTTATCTTGTTGCCTGACTGGAAGACTGGAATGTTGAGGATATTGAGAAAATTAATAAAGATCAATGGATGTGGATCATATGACAGTATTGAGGATTGTGTGAAGTATCTCCAATCAAGATTTGAGAGGTCCGCATGAAGATTTGAAGAAACTATGGCCATCTAAGTAGAACCGGTTTTGCAGTATTCAAAAGAGACAGAGTGATAGAGAAGTGGTTTGGATCATTTTGGATATGTCAAATAATGACCTGTGGATCTAGAGGTATGTTTTGGAAGTCAGTGTGTATCATCCATTCAAGTGGTTCGTGGTTTGGAGGTCTACAAGCAATCTTTCTAAGATGATAGTTGTGGAACATAGTATTCTTGAGGTTCTGGATGAAGATGCAAGTGATTCTGAGGATTTGGAGGAGTGCAGATGTTTTTGTTGAATTCATTGTGCTTGTGGAGGTCTCTGGATCATGTGACTATTATGTTGGAGGTTTACATTGAAGTTTGAGCTTGTTGGTGAAGATTTCCTTCTTGGTGTTGTTGTTCTTCCCAGTCTTGGCTGACTGGATGATTCAAGCATATTGCGGATGTTCCAGAAGCAATTCTTTGGAGCGTGGTGTGTTGTTGAAAGAAGATTCAAGTCTTAGCTATGTTTGGCTGACAACTTAGTGATTCACATTAAGTAACATGTTTGGTGTGTCAACCTTGATGTTTATTCCAAGGTTGATGAAGCATATAAAGGAGTGTAGTTGAGTCATGGAAAATCATCCTTGAGCAAAAATAATAAATCTGAAGAAAGGATCAAGATCAGAACAAAGAAGAGGAGGAGTAGAAGAACAAAAGCATAATAGAGTGAAGAGTTAGTGAAGAAGAGTTCGGAAGCAAAATAGAAGTTTTATGAGCATTCAATGAAACTGAACTAGGCATGAAGTAGATGCTATTTCTCAGTTAATTCTTTCTGTGTTAAACTAAAATTTCTTGTAGGCAGTGAGCCTCTCTTTTGAATAGTGAGCTCTGGGCAGTGAGCCTGAAGGCAAGTGCCTTCCCATTCTTTTAAAGTACTTTTAATAGGGTATGAATCTTGTGGGATAACACCCACTGTGGTTTTTCCCTTAACTGGGTTTCCACATCAAAAATCTTGGTGTCAAATGTGTTAATTATGTTTCTACTTATGTGATGTTGTTTCATGCTTTAATGTTTACATCATTAATCAATTTGCAAATTGTGAAAGAAGATTAAAGGAAGAAAAGGTTAAATTTTGGGACAACTGATTCACCCCCCTCTCAACTGTCTGGTCTAATTCCAACAGGCTTTGTATAAAAGGGTGTGCACTAGCTCAAGAGATACACCATCCTACCTCGCGATGAGGGATTTTTTTTTTAAAGGATGAGCACTAGCTCAAGAGATACACCATCTTGCCTCATGATGAGGGCTTTCAAATATGCTTTGTCAGTGTCAAAATAATCAAGCAGATACTATTATATATGCCCCCATGTTAAGGTGGTTCATCCCAGTTGCTAGTATCAAGCACATTAAGGTAGAGTGAAAACATGCAAGGGAACAAGAGCTTTCACAAAGCCCATGCCCCAAAGTGACATGTGCCACAATCGTTGAATGTTCCCACAAATACATCGATATTATTTGCTAAGATAATTGACAAGATATAAGTTTTAGTTAGAAAATCTTACTCTAAGATAACAACCAAATCAATTTGTGAAAGCTATGTAGAAATCATATCACATAAGAGACCAAGGCTACACTTGTGTGTTCAGAATCGAGTATAGCCATGAGGTTATACTGCAAGTATCTTAGAACTGAGTGTAGCAACAAGGTGAGATACAAAACAATCCAAAGTGCGTTGAAGTTTATTAAGAGTATTGCAAAAGATTTGTTACAATAAATATCACATGAATCACAATACGGAGTGATTCTACTAGTCAAGCATCAGATTCTACTAGTCAAGGGATTTCAAACACGCTTTGTCAGTGTCAAAATAATCAAGTAAATACCATTATATATGCCCCCATGTTAAGGTGGTTGATCCCAGTTGCTAGTATCAAGCACATTAAGGTAGAGTGAAAACATGCAAGGGATTAAGAGCTTTCACAAAGCTAATGCCCCAAAGTGACATGTGCCATGATTGTTGAATGTTCCCACAAACACATCAATATTATTTGCTAAGATAATTGACAAGATATAAGTTTTGGTTAGAAAATCTTACTCTAAGATAACAACCAAATCAATTCATGAGAGCTATGTAGAAATCATATCACATAAGAGACCAAGGCTACACTTGCATGTTCGGAACCGAGTATAGCTATGAGGTTATACTGCAAGTATCTCAGAACTGAGTGTAGCAACAAGGTGAGATACAAAATAATCCAAAGTGCGTTATAGTAGATTGAGAGTATTGTAAAAGGTTTGTTACAACAAATATCACAACACGAATCACAACATAGAGTGATTCTACTAGTCAAGTGTCAAATGTATATACCAACCTCATCTTCATATATGGACTAGGTCCATTTTTTCTTTCTTGTTAAAGGGACACATGGTCTGTATCAGTATTTAATTATTTTTGTCATTCGTCGACTAGTATAGTCACTGAACAATGTAAACAATAAAAATGAGAGAGGAGACAAGAGTGACCTGGGTTTACAACACACAAAGATGCCCCAAAGACATCTTCCACAATGTTGTGCCCCCAAGGCACAACACACAACAATAAAATAGCGGAGAAGAAATTAGAAGAATGATTAAACAAATAGAAGAATGATCACAATAGAGGGGGTCTCCTTATGTCCTTGATCTTACAAGAGTATCAAGAGTCATCCAAAGAGACCTAAACAACACTTAACACATCATAGGGGAACACAAAACAACATATATAAATATCTTTATCTAAGGGGAACCCAAAATTGCGAGCAACTTAGAGAGTTACTCCATCAAGTATGGAAAATTGTGTGAAGAATTCATGTCTGATTAATGCTTATTTTGAAAACAGCCTTACAGAGCTTGCTTCTCAAGACCCTGTATCTTTGAAACCTTTTATTACTTATGAGGGGGGAATCATTACTATTTCTCACTGATGATAGTCACCTTGTTCTTTTTTGTCCTTTTGCTTTTGTATTCTACTTTGTGAGCCTTTCACGATGAAATGGAATGCTTCTCATCGGTACCACTTTCTCTTGTGCTGAGTGATTACATATAGGCTGTTCTAATTGTGTATCTTGTGCATTTTGGTTATCTCTTGATCTATAAAGGGGTAACAGAGGAGGAACCTCAACACATATACCTTTTCCATGTGGGTGAGGTGACTCTTCATTTGTCGTCTTATCCACTTCTACCATACCAACTATACCATCATAGTCAAGGTAGTCATCTTCAATCTCCAATGTGTTAGGACTAGAAAAAAACCTCACATTTTCACTAGCCATCACCCATCTATCCTCCATTTACCATAAAAAGGGGCACACTTATGATTTTATAATCATACAAATTGTTAAAATTTGTGTGACAAGATCCATATTGTAACCTGCATAAGTCTAAGACCCCATAGTTTTACCCTTATTCCTTTATTAGCATCATTGGCCTAACAATGCTTCATTGGTGAAACCTCCATCATAGTCCCGTCGATGGTCCGATGGAAATATGTCACAACTTAATATCGGTCTAACAATACCCTATCAGGTTGACTCTTAAAGCACCTTCCTTGGCGGACCGATAGAATAGACAAGAGCATGTGCATCACTGTAACACATGGGCATCGATGGGATAAATGTTTGCATTCCACTGATGGCCCGATATAGCCGTGGATCAAATGTATAACATATCAGTGGAATTAAGGTGCATCAGGGTGATTATATGTGGCATCCCACAGATAGACCAAAAGAAAGTGCATGTATGCTAGATACAAAAGGGAGGGCATAAAAACTTTGTGTATTCAAGCATGTATATCAGATACAAAGGTGAAGGGTCAAAGGTTTTGTATATTTAATTGTATGTATACAGTGTGAAGATACAAATACATACAAGTCTAGACCTAATTAAAGAGTTTAAACTTGGAGAATTTTTTTTTAAGTCCGTGATTTTATATTGCGATGTATGTATACAAGATAAAAAGACAAATGCATATGAGATACAAAGGAAATGTATATACAAATGCATGAAACATTGAAGATGCATATGTGGGCCCCATCGCCAATGGATATACAAGTTTATACAAGCTTGGATTTGAATGATAGATTAAATATTGTAAATTTTAGCTAGGGTATGCTATTGTATATAAAGAACATGTATTCAATATACATGAAGGTGATACAAATGTGGATTCAAAAGCGATTTCAATTCATTTCATATACCTGGTCAGGCCTGCTCTTGTATACAGAAGAAAATGTATCCAATATACAAAAGATATGCCTATGATATACAAAAGGGGATGCAGGAAAATATACAAGGATGAATCTAAAATTAAATCCAATTTGTTTTATAAACCTGATGGAGTCCATGTTTGCATGTTTTGACAGCTGTATGTAAAGGGGAGGATTGTTGTTGAGTCTACTAGCTACATTATCGACATTTCTTGATATTCATTTTCAAAGCAGTGATCAGGGATTCTCAATTGGATTCTTATAATTGTTGACTTAATAATAGAATTGAGGAGGATGAACTTTACAAGGTCAAACTTCAAGTAGATCTGTTGCAGCAATTCATAGATGACTTGTATATAGAGATGATTGTGCATATGCATAGAATGGATTTGGGGCATGCTACTAAAAAAGAAAAAAACCCTAATGTGAAGAAACCCTAAAATCAGTGGGAGTTTTCTATATCGGAGTGACCGATTTCCTAGTCTCCCCGATAGCCTGATGGAGCAATGAAAAAGGCATGAATATCATTGATGGGAAAGTATTACATCGATATGAGATTATAGAATGTCTCCCTAATCTACCGATGAGGTGGGTCCCAAAAAGTTTTTAAATGCAGAGATTAAAAGGTATAAAGAATACCTAATAAATATTGAGGGGACTTATTCATATCGGAATGACCATTCAACAGTCCCCACAACATCCCAAAAAGGATTAAATTTAAAGTATTCTAATCTAGTTGAAGATAATTAATTAAGTGAAAATTTGTGATGAGTAAGTGTAAAAGGTCATAACCCTACGATTGCAAAACATATATGAGAGGTGGAAGTCAGTAACAGAAGGGGAAGCAATCCACAAAATAATCATCAGTATCAGTAGGTAGAAAATCACCATTAGTAGATAAATTCATCCGTCCCACTCATTCATCTCCACATTTCAGAGACTTCTGCAACTAATGTATATACTTTGAAGCAATATTATGGAGCAGATTGTTCTTAAATGGTGATCTATTTTTAGTGTTCAACTATTGTGTTGATCTTCATGCTTATATATTGTTGTGCTATCTCCAAAGTGGTTCTTTTAAGTTATTCAAATTTATATAATTTGTCATAACACATTTGTTGTTGGTGTGTGATCAATTTGGCTAGTTTCTGCAAGAAGTTGATTTAAGTCCTCCCAAGTAGTTCATGTTCATTGGTCTCTTCCAGGAGTTAAAATCCTTTAAACAAACAATCTTGATTAGGTTTCCTTCTTACTAGAATTAAAATTCCTTTCAGTTCACAGTAGTTTAGGAGAATATCACTAGGATTATTAGAAGAGTTCAAATAACTGACATACTTGCACGTCTGTATAAGGTACAAACATTTAAAAGTGCCCAACTGTTAGAGTTAAGGTGAGAAGTAAATCAACCAATCCTACACATCTGTCTCCATAATCATCATTTATCCACTGACTCCATCTACCCAATAGATTAGGCACTGATCAATTTTAGAACTCTTTATGCAAATTTAATTCACATTCTTAATACTTCAAGCACTTTAGTAGGAACTAGTTAGCAAGTTATGCAATTATCTCACATCTTTGTGCCAAAGTGAGTAAAATTCCCCAAATCTGAATCCATTTAGATTTTAAATCTGCCTTATCATTTAGGTACACGCGCCTAGGTCTAGGAGAACCTAAAGAGTAGGGGTTTCCAATTACATAACCCTATCTTGTTGACCAAAAATGTATCAAGAAATTGGCACCCTCTTGTGGTCTAAAACCAACATTTTTGATAACCAATGAATTGGTGACTCTACTAGGGATTAAGCCTCTTTTTAACTTTAGCCTTCCATCAGAGAGTTATATCAAAGCATCATAACATATTTAAGGCTCTGCTGGGGAGAACTACAATCATTTTCCTACTTATAAAAAGTAAGTGGTGAATCTAAAATTTTTATGACTGATGAAATAGATATCATATCAGAAAGGATAGATGATAGACATTAGAGATATATTATATCATCCAACATGAATAGAAGGATATCTATGCATCAAGAAAGTCCCAAGAAAAATAATCTCAAGTGGACAGACAAGCATGGACCCCCTCGTGGAAAGAACAATACAAATAGGGGTGAAGTAGTACCCAAACAGTCGAAAGACAATGTAAACACATTAGAACAGTCCTTTACATTATTCAACTCTCTAGTGTATAATGATGGTGGAAATCCCTCAACACCTCTTGAAAAAATCAATACAAATGATAACATCCTTAGTTACAAGATAGATTCTCAAGAAGCAACTAAATTTGAGGAAAGGATGAATGAAGAAAGGAGGCAGAAACAGGAAGAATTTGATAAGGGATTTTTATCACAATAGGGAGAAGAAAACCATGATGGGTCTGTAGACCATATTGTTGATTTTGATGCTATGAGTAATCAAGAGATTGAAATACATTTGGAGTGGCAAAGACAATAGCTTAGAATAAGACAACATGGTACATGAAAGCCATGAGATAGATCGACAAATGGCACAATTGAAAATCCAAATAGCAAAACCTCCAAGATATGTCCCTCCACAAACAAGGTAGTAATGCCAATTCACATGGGATATCTTAGAATATAATTGCTCTGGGTACCTCAAAAATGTCCCATAATGCAGGAGGTAATTCAAGACAATACGCTTAACATAGTACGTCATCACAAAGACCCCAACCCCCAAATACTGGCAGTATTCCCCAATATCACCCACCACCAGGTCATCAAGGTGTCCCACAACATTAGCAACATGTACCACCTTAGAATATACACTCTCAGCAACACATACATCAAAATGCTTACCATCAGCCTCCATATAGATACCAATATTACCCCAATCTACCACCTATGAATATGCTTCCACAAAACCTCATGAATGTATATAGACAATTTGATTTAACAAGATATCAATTGTATTCATACCCTATAGATAGCAGCTAGAGAAATATGGTCCCCAAATTAATTGGGAATAATGGGATATCAGCTGAAGAGCACATTAGGAATTTCAATGCCTTTATACAGGACATTGGTATGGAGCACGAGGATGTAAACATGAGATTATTCATGATGTCCCTAATTGAAGACACAAGGGATTGGTTTAATGGTTTACTAGATGCCTCAATTACTTCTATAGAAGACTTCCATGACCAATTCAAAGAACAATATGGAAATCAGTATGCCCCTGAATTTGCCCTGCATGAGCTAATAAGCATCTAGAAATACCAGAATGAATCAGTATATGACTTCAATAAAAGATTCTCCAAATTCCACAATAAAATACCACATGGATCCAAATTGACTGATTCGGTAGCTCTAAGTATCTATCTAAAGGATTTTGATCCAAAAACTAGGTATGAACTCAGGAATAAGGCTCCCATGACCTTGACAGAGGCACAAAAGGTAGCTATCAGTATTGAAAATAATAAGAAGGCTATAGAGATGACTGGCAAAAGGGATAACCTTAGAATGCCCCAACAATCTAACAACCCCCAAAATAAGCGGGAATACTTGTTGTTATATGGAGCCTAATCAGACTCGGAGGTTATATTTACCCCACTTTTATCGGCGCGGTTTCCCCCCAAATTCCTACGGGGTCAAGGGGCAGCCCCCCTTGCGGGGGTTTGGGGGCAGCGCCCCTTGCGGGGTCCAGGGGCAGCGCCCCTGGCGCGTTCCCTATCGCGATACAGGGCGGGGTCGAGGGGCAGCGCCCCCATGGGGCTCGGGGGCAACGCCCCTGAAACCTCACACGGTTTTTTATTATTTTATAATGCACCGCAAGTTAATTTTTCATTGATCGACATAAGAAAACCCTATTTTGTAACCGACAAAAAGCTTGATAAAAAGCGGCTAAGGGTTAGGGGTTTTGACATTATATTGTAGCATTTTGCAGTGGTATTGAGTTGCAGGGATTGCTGATTGTAATCGGTTTGATTTACTGGATAATAATATTAGACTCTCTGTTTGGTGGATGTAGCCCGAGTTTGGGTGAACCATGTTAAACTTGTCTCTCGCTATTATTATTTCTGTGTATTTCCATTTCTCTGTTTAATCTTTATTTGCATTTAATTGATATCTTCTGCCGGCTAACCCTAACAAGTGGTATCAGAGCGGGTTGTGTTCAATTATCGTCTGCAGGAAAGTCTTAGGTTGAGTGGGAGCAATGGCGGACGAGGGTAAAACGAAGGTTGATAAATTCAATGGGCAGAACTATCAGTTATGGAAGATGCAGATGGAGGATTACCTCTATCAAAAGGATTTATGGAGGCCATTGGAAGGAGTAGCCAAGAAACTGGCAACAATGTCTGATGAGGATTGGAATCTTCTTGACAGAAAGGCACTAGGAACCATTCGGTTGTGCCTGGCACCGTCGGTGGCATTCAATATAACAGAAGCGAAGACAACAGATGGTCTAATGAAAGCTTTGGCAAAATTGTATGAAAAACCCTCAGCCTCAAATAAGGTATTTCTCATGAAGCAGTTGTTTAATTTGAAAATGGTTGAAGGTGGATCTGTGACAGGTCATTTAAATGAATTTAATACGATTGTCAGTCAATTGACTTCTGTAAATGTAAAATTTGATGAAGAAGTTAGAGCTCTCTTGATATTATGTTCATTGCCTGAAAGCTGGGATAGTTTGGTAATGGCGGTTAATAACTCTGTTTCTGGTTCAAATACCCTAAAATTTGATGATGTTGTTGGTGTTATTCTGAGTGAGGAAATTTGTAACAAAAGCTCAGGTGGATCCAAATCAGGCAGTGTTTTGAATGCAGAAAGCAGGGGCAGATCAAAGGAGAGAGGAAAAGGTTCTGGAGGTCATGGGAAGTCACGAGGAAAATCAAAGGACAAAAGATCCCAAACCAGAGGACAGAAGGATTGCTGGTACTATGGAAAACCAGGTCATCTGAAGAAAGATTGCTGATCTCAGAAGAACAAAGAAGGAGACAAACAAGAAGGCAATAAGGAAGCAAATGTGGTAAGTAATAAATCTGAAGATGACGCTTTGATTCTTTCCCTAGATAATGCTAATGATTCATGGGTTTTAGATTCAGGGGCCTCATTTCATGCTATGCCCCATAGAAGTTATTTCCATGATTATGTCCAAGGAGATTTTGGGCTAGTTTATTTGGGAGATAACGAACCCTGTTAGATTGTTGGAAAGGGAAGAATCAAGATTAAGTTGCAGAATGGGAATCATTGGCTACTACAAGAGGTAAGGCATGTTCCAAGGCTCAGTAGGAATTTAATTTCAGCGGGGCAGCTAACTGAACAAGGTTGCACTGTTACATTTACTGATAAAAATTGGAAGGTTTCAAAAGGTGCCTTAGTAGTAGCAAAAGGTGTGAAAGTAGGCACCTTATATCTTTGTACAGGTCATACTATTCCTTCTACTTTAGCTGTTACAGAGAAAAAACAAACAGGTTCAGGAACAGTTGCTGCAGGTTTGCAGGAAGAGACTGAAAAAGTTGCTGCAGGTTCTGAGACAACACTGTGGCATAACAGACTTGGGCATATGAGTGAAAAAGGTATGAAGGTACTTCATTCTAAGAAAGTTTTACTAGGTCTGAAATGTATTAATATGGATTTTTGTGAAAGTTGTGTGTATGGAAAACAAAAGAGAGTCAGTTTTCTCAAGGATGGGAAGCAAAAGAAAAATGAAAAGTTAGAGCTTGTGCATACAGATGTATGGGGACCAGCTCAGGTATCTTCTCTCGGTGGCTCTCGGTATTATGTTACATTCATAGATGATGCAACTAGGAAGGTCTGGATTTATTTCCTTAGACAGAAATCTGATGTATTTGAAACATTTAAGAAATGGAGAAGCTTGGTTGAGAATGAGATGGGTAAAAGATTAAAATGTCTCAGATCTGATAATGGCGGTGAGTATTGCAGCAAAGAATTTGAAGATTATTGTTCCTTTAATGGAATTCGTAGGCAAAAAATAGTTCCAGGGACTCCACAGGAAAATGCAGTGGCTGAACGCATGAATAGGACAATAATGGAGCGTGCAAGGACCATGAGATTGCATGTTGGGCTGCCTTTAAACATGTGGGCAGATGCTGTCAACAGTGTTGTATATTTAATTAACAGAGGTCCTTCAGTTCCTTTAGGCTGTGGTATTCCAGAGGAAGCATGGACAGGCAAGAAGGTGAGTTATTCTTTTATGAAAACCTTCGGCTATGAAGCATTTGCACATATAGATTCTGAACATAGAACCAAGCTGGATGCAAAATCAAAAAGGTGTACCTTTGTTGGATATGGCATTGATGAATTTGGTTATCGGCTTTGGGATTTTGAAAATCAGAAAATTGTGAGAAGCAGGGATGTTATATTCAATGAGAAGGTGTTGTACAAAGATCAGTTGCAGCAGCATGAGAAGAAAGAAAAGGATTATGTGGTGCTGGATGATACTCCAAATAGTGATGTTCCAGTGGTTCCTCATGCTTCGCAACAACAACCAGAAATACCACAAACTCCGGTGAATGTTAGACGGTCCACAAGGATAAGTAGACCTCCTGAAAGGTTTTCTCCCTCTTTGTATTCTATTTTGTTAACAGATGCTGGTGAACCAGAAGGGTATGATGAAGCTATGCAGGTGGATACACAGGTTCAGTGGGAGCTTGCAATGAAAGAAGAAATGGACTCCTTGCTGAAAAATCAGACTTGGGAATTATGTAAGTTACATGCAGGTAAAAAGGCTTTACCAGATAAATGGGTTTACAGGCTGAAAGAGGAAGATGGAGGTAAGAAAAGATTTAAGGCTAGGTTAGTTGTAAAAGGATTTGCATAGAAAAAGGGCATTGATTTTGATGAGATATTTTCTCCGGTTGTCAAGATGACTTCTATTCGTACTGTTTTAAGTATTGTGGCTGCTGAAGATTTACATTTGGAACAGCTAGATGTTAAAACTGCCTTTCTCCATGGTGATTTGGAGGAGGAGATCTATATGGAACAGCCCCAAGGATTTGAGGTCAAAGGTAAGGAGAAACTAGTGTGCAGATTGAAGAAGAGTTTGTATGGCCTGAAACAAGCACCTCGGCAATGGTATTTGAAATTTGACAGTTTTATGGCTGAGCAAGGCTATAGTAGGTGTAATTCTGACCATTGTGTTTATTTTAAGAGGTTAGATAATGACAGCTACATTATTTTATGTTTATATGTTGACGACATGCTTGTCGCTGGGTCTAACATGGATCACATCAGAGAGTTAAAACAACAGTTGGCAAAATCATTTGATATGAAGAATTTGGGGGTAGCAAAACAAATCCTTGGTATAAAAATTTGTAGAGATAGGCTGAACAGAAAATTGACTCTATCTTAGGCTGCTTATGTTGAAAAGGTGTTGCAGAGATTCCACATGGAGAATGCAAAAGCTGTCAGCACACCTTTGCCTAGTCATTTGAAATTGACTAAGGACATGTGTCCTAAGACACAAGAGGAGGAAGAGAAAATGTCCAAGGTACCATATGCTTCAGCTGTCGGCAGTTTAATGTATGCCATGGTATGCATGAGACCGGATATTGCACATGCTGTAGGAGTCGTTAGCCGGTATATGAGTCATCCCGGATTAGAGCATTGGAATGTGGTAAAATGGATTCTTAGGTATTTGAGAGGTACATCCAATAAACACTTATGTTTTGGGGGCTCTAATACTAATTTAGCAGGTTATGTAGACTCTGATTTGGCAGGAGATATTGATACCAGGCGGAGTACTACAGGTTATGTCTTTACTGTAGGTGGAACAGCAGTGAGTTGGATTTCTAGGTTGCAAAAGGTGGTTGCTTTATCCACCACAGAGGCAGAATATGTAGCTGCAACAGAGGCAAGTAAGGAGATGATATGGCTACAATCTTTCATGAATGAATTGGGCACACAACAGGTTAACAGTTATTTGTTTACAGACAGCCAGAGTGCCATACATCTTGCAAAGAATTTTGCCTTGCATTCAAAGACCAAACATATACGGTTGATGTATCACTTCATTCGGTCGGTGTTCGATGATGGACAGTTACAGCTGGCAAAGATACATACAGATGACATTCCAGCAGATATGTTTACAAAGGCAGTGACAAGGGAGAAGCTGAGCTCTTCTTCAGCTTCGGTTGGTCTTCTAGATTGAACACAACAAAAATAGAACAACAGAGTCCAGGGTGCTTATTTCCAGTGGGAGCTACAGGGTCAGTGGTGTTATGATCAGTCTCCAAGTGGGAGATGATATGGTGTGGAGTCTGATCAGTATCCAAGTGGGAGATTGTTGTTATATGGAGCCTAATCAGACTCGGAGGTTATATTTACCCCACTTTTATCGGTGCGGTTTCCCCCCAAATTCCTACGGGGTCAAGGGGCAGTGCCCCTTGCGGGGTCCAGGGGCAACGCCCCTGGCGCATTCCCTATCGCGATACAGGGCGGGGTCAAGGGGTAGCGCCCCCGTGGGGGCTCGGGGGCAACACCCCCGAAACCTCACACGGTTTTTTATTATTTTATAATGCACCGGGAGTTAATTTTTCATTGACCGACATAAGAAAACCCTATTTTGTAACCAACAAAAAGCTTGATAAAAAGCGGCTAAGGGTTAGGGGTTTTGACATTGTATTGTAGCATTTTGCAGCGGTATTGAGTTATAGGGATTGCTGATTGTAATCGGTTTGATTTACTGGATAATAATATTGGACTCTCTGTTTGGTGGATGTAGCCCGAGTTTGGGTGAACCACGTTAAACTTGTCTCTCGCTATTATTATTTCTGTGTATTTCCATTTCTCTGTTTAATCTTTATTTGCATTTAATTGATATCTTCTACCGGCTAACCCTAACAATACTAGTATAGGAATGAAAGACCATGGTTACATGATATGCCCTATAATACAAATTGGAAAGATGGAAGACCTTTAGAAAACAATAGAAAGCAGAATTATGGGAAAGACACTCTTGATCCCCTTAATATAAATGGAACACATGTCATGGAGAATAATCCATGGTGCTTAGTGTGTAATCTGCCTCACTCACCTGATTATTGTGTGGTGGCACAATCAATACATGAAGAAGGAACATCATATCATTAGGAAAGAGATAATGATACTATAAACATGCTAGCATTCAGACCTCATCAGATAGATGAAGGGTATTCATTCATGGAAGAGGATGGATATGAATATGATGTGGGAAATCGAAGATATAACACTAGCATGGGAAGATAGGAGGTATTCTCAGATCAAGAAGATAATTATGAGGAAACTGTTTATGATCATAATATACCACCATATGATCAATGGAGAAAACCAACTGAAGAAGAAAGAAGGGATCTCATAATTGCTGTAGTAGCATAGAAAAAAGTAACTATAATTTGAGAAATAGAATAGTCAATATAGATCAAGGAAGACCTAGAAGTGTGTTTGTAAAAGATCAGTCATAATATGGACAATATGAAAAATGCATCTAAAGAGCCAACAAAGACTGAATAGGGTAAGGTAAAAGAAAAAATACCAGTTGAAGAAAAGGGGCATAACAAAATAGAAAAAGTTGATCAAACAATAACTCCCTCATTTGACATAGCCCAAGTAGTATCCCAAGTCAAAATATCAGTACCACTACTTGAAATGATGAAGGTAGATCAATATAGAAATATAGTGATCAAGATGATTTCAAATGTATCAAAAAAGAAGCAAGAACCTAAAGTCAAAATATACAATGTTCGACAAGAGACTGTTAAAACTCTAGAAGTGTATTTGGGTGACACCTTAACAAGGAATCCCTCTCAAGTAGATCCTTTTTACACTACTTTGCTGATTAAAAACATGCTGGTGAGGAATTGTATGATTGATTCTGGGGCAGCTATGAACATCATGCCAATAGTAGTTATGAAGGAGTTAGGAATGCAGGTTGACACCACCTACGGAAAATGTTATGCAATGGACAAAAAATCCATCCCAATCGTGGGTATTATGAAGGATGTAGAGATAAGGTGAGCCACTACCTTGAAGCAACATATAAAATTGACATCACTGTAGTGGATATCCCACCCTACTATGGAATGTTTCTATCGAGACAATGGACTGCAATAGCTAGAGGAAATGTCCAGTTGGATCTATCCTATGCTACTATACCATTAGGAGGGAAAGAGATTAAGCTTTGTAGAGAACTAAGATATGAGAATATCATAGAATGAATTGATCAAAATCAAGTAATTTTTTCTATGATACAGACCTTGGTATGTTTAGAATTAATAAAAGTTAACCAGAGTTATAGAACACCGATCCAATACACCAAGAAGCCCAAATTGATGAATGTTGTGTATGGAAAATGTATTTTGATTGTGTGTGTAGTAAGGTTGGTAGTGGAGCAGGAGTATTATTTATCTCGCCGATTGGTAAAACTTTCAAGTATTCATTCTGTTGGGAATTAAGGTGTTTCAACCTTGGTAATTCCTTGCATTATTTATGATTGTATTTATTTATTCATTGCCTATGATGTAAATTAATTATAAATTCCATATTGTCATTTTGTGGGATGTGGCACGGTGATGTGTCATCCTACATGGAAGATGACAACTTGTAATTTTGTCCTCACATGAGGAGATAGGTGTCCCACTTTGTGGTAGGAGTATTTTTCCATGTTTCGGCACCTTGGATGTTGTGTAAGGGAATGTTGACCAAAACGGTTATGATGGATTCCTATGACAAAGTTATGACATGTAAGAGTCAGAAATATAAGCTCATAAGACAGGTGAAGACATGTGTTGAGAAGCATCTTTAAAAAAGGCATCTTTGGGTGCCCCAAGGTGGACTATGACATGTTGTAAGAGAATATACTATTTATAGCCTATGTATGATAGATTTTCTTTACAGCTGTAAGTTGTAACTGCTATGATAGATTCTATGATGGTCGTAAGAGTCGTAAGAGAATATGTCATAGCCCATTTTGGAAATAGGTGACCTCTTTGGGATGGGAGCCATGGACAAGTGTCAGATACATCTTACAATGTTGACCAAGTGTCCATAGGGATGGTTTTTGGGCCATGAGGCCAAGTTGGACACCCATTCCAAGATAGAGCCAATTTTGCCTTGTATATTCTATATAAACAGGTGCTTTGAGGAGGAGATGTAGTATGTGATTGACATGTACTATTATGCTGCTGGATTGACTCTAGACACGAGTGTTGAAGACTATTGAATCTTGCATTGCAAGTGTATTGTAAACCATATTCAATTTTGATAATACATTATGCAGGTTTCTGAGTGTGGGGTTTTTCACCCGATAAGGGTTTTCCCCATGTCATAACTTGTCTCTCTTCTTCTGTCTTCTTTCTGGTTCTATGTGTATTGCTGCAATATCTCTGTTACATGTTTCATGTTGCTATAATTGTAAAGTTTAAATTTAATTTACATAGCTCTCCCCTCATTAGATTAGTGTAGGAAGTACTTTTTGTACACCTAGCTTCCTTTCAGTTAGTAGCAGAGCTTGATCACCTTTGGTCCTAGTTGTTGGGTAGGGGTTTTTTGATCTGATCTTAAGTTGAGTGGGAGTCTGTACAGAAGTATTTTGAATCTTATTGCAGCAAGGAGATGACAAGCACATTTGGAATGATAGAGGTGGAGAAATTCAATTGCACTAATTTCAAGCTGTGGAAGCTCAAGATGGAAGAAATGCTTGTTGATCGAGACCTCTGGGAAACTATTAGTGGAACAAAACTAGCTGCAGTGTCACAAGCTGATTAGGATCTCAAGGATTGAAAGGCTAAGGGTCTCATAAGACTTAGTCTTATTGATTCTATCTTGTTAAATGTCCATGAGGAGGCTACTAGAAACTTTCTTTGGAAGAAGTTGGGAGATGTGTATCAAGCCAAATCCCTAGTTAACAAACTTTTCCTAAGAAAGAAGTTGTATTCTCTTCAAATGGAGGATGGAGGATCTATTGTAGAACATATGAATGCTTTCAACATGCTAGTTGTACAATTGACATCCATTGGTGTGAAGATGGAGGAGGAGGATCATTCTATGACCTTGCTTTGTTCTTTGCCAGATTCGTGGGATCATCTTGTCATGGTGATTGGAAGCACCACATCCACATTCAAAATGGATGAAGTGGTATCTTTGTTGTTATCCGAAGAGATGCAGAGAAAGTCTTTTGAGGCAGCCAAAGAAGCTCTTATAGTTCATGGAAGACCCAAGGAGAAAGGGAAAAAGAAGGACAAGAAAGATGAGAAGGGTAGATCCAAATCCCATGGGAAATCCAAATCTCCTGGAAAGTCCAAGGCTCTTTGTTGGAACTATAGTAAATTTGGGCATTTCCGAAAGGAATGCAAAGAGGAAAAGAAAAAGAAGAAGAAGAACCTAGATTCAGATTCTGACAATTCACAAGATGATGGTGATGCTTTCATCGTAGCCTTGACAACCCATGCATCTAATGATGTGTGGCTGATTGATTCTGGTGCATCATTCCACATGACCTTGCATTGAGACTGGTTTTCTAAGTATGAGGAGTTTAATGGTGGAAGGGTGTACCTAGGTGATGACTCTCATCTAAAGATTGTTGGTCATAGAAGAGTCTCTATTCGATTCCCTAATGGATGAGTGAAGGAGATCTCTGGGGTTATGCACATCCTAGGCTTAGCATAGAACCTGCTTTCTGTAAGTATACTGAATGATGTAGGTGTGCAGGTTGTCTTTTTGAAAGAAGGATGCAAGATGATTAGAGGAGCTATGGTGCTTGCTAAGGGTACTAGGAGAAGTGCTCTATTTCAGCTGGAGGCATGCATTTCACAATACAATAGTTCTTCTAACTCAAGGAAGAGGGAAGCAATCACTTCATCCCCACCATCTAAACAAGCAATGAAGAAATCTATTGTATCTAGTCCCGATGGTTGTATTCATGCCTTGGAAGTTAAGCTTCCTGCTAAAAGGACAATGTTATGGCATAAGAGATTTGGCCACATTGGTGAGAAGGGTCTTAGAACCCTAAAAAATAAAAACCTCATTGAGGGGTTAGATGATTGTAATCTTGAGTTTGACTTTTGTGAACATTGCATATATGGAAAACAAAACTATGTTCAGTTTTATTCGAGTTCTCATAAGTCTTCTGGTGTGTTGGACCTTGTTCATTCTGATGTATTTAGTCCTATTAATGTTCCTTCGTTATCAAAATCTATATATTTTGTATCTTTCATAGATGACTATAGTAGAAGGACATGGATTTATTTTCTTAGAAGCAAATCTAAAGTCTATAGTAAGTTTAAGGAGTTTAAAGCCTTTTCTAAAAAATAGACTAGTAAAAAGATTAAGTGTTTGAGAACTGACAATGGTGGTGAGTTCTGTTCTAAAGAATTTGATTAATATTGTAAGGAACTTGGGATTGAAAGACATAAGATGAATAGGATACTAATGGAGAAGGCTAGGACTATGCTTAGTGGAGCTGGCCTAGAACAAAAGTTTTGGGCTAAAGATGTTGCCATTGCTTGCTATCTGGTAAATAGATCTCCTACATTAGCTCTTGTTGGTAAGACACCCATGGAGGTGTGGTCTAGTAGAAAGCCTTCAATAAGGCATCTTTGTGTTTTTGGTTGTGAGGCATATGCACATGTGCCTAGGGAGAAGCGGTCAAAATTAGAAAACAAGGCTGTTAAGTGTATCTCCATTGGCTATGGTGTCGGTGTGAAAGGATACAAGCTTTGGGACCCTGTGGCTGAAAAAGTGTTGTATAGTAGAAGTGTCATCTTCAGAGAGCTAACACCTTCTTCCACTATTTTACAGCTAGAAGAAAAAGCAAAGAAAGAGGATGTTGTTGAGTTTCCTGCTACCCCTAAGAAGACTGAACAGAAAGACAATGTTGAACCTGATGATGAGGAGAGCTCTTGTAGCTCTGAAAGCTCAGATGAAGAAGCTGAACCTCAACCTCAGCTCTTGAGGAGGTCTACATGAATAAGAAAGCAACCTCAAAGGTTTGGTTATACATTGCTTGATTCTAGTTGTACTTTTGTTTTGCTTACTAACAGTGATGAACATAGAACTATATCAGAGGCTATGGATATGAAAGATGCAAGTTCCTGGAAGGAGGCCATGGAGGATGAGATGGCTTCTTTGGAAAATAATCAAACTTGGGACTTGGTACCTTTGCCTCCTGGACGGAAACATGTTGGATGCAAATGGGTGTTCAAGAAGAAATTTGGTGCAGATGGTAGTGTTGAGAAGTATAAGGCTAGATTGGTTGCAAAGGGGTATTCACAAGTGGAGGGTATAGATTATGGTGAGATCTACTCTCCTGATTCAAAGTTGACATCCATTTGATTTCTGTTATCTCTTGCAGTAACTTATGACTTAGAGGTAGAGCAGATGGATGTGAAGATAGCTTTCCTTCATGGTGATTTGGAGGAAGAAATCTACATGTCAAAGCTAGAGCATTACATGGTAAAAGGTAAAGAAAATTTGGTTTGCAAGTTAAAGAAGTCTTTGTATGGTTTGAAGCAGTCTCCTAGGAGGTGGTACTTGAAGTTTGATGCCTTTGTGTTGTCAATTAGATTTGTGAGATCAAAATCGGATCACTGTGTGTATCATAAGTTTGATGGTGATCGTATTCTCATTGTTGCACTATATGTTGATGATATGTTGCTCATTGGGAAGGGTAAGAATACAATTTCTAATTTTAAATCTCAATTGTCAGCACAGTTTGAAATGAAAGATTTAGGGGCAGCCAGGTACATTCTAGGAATGGAAATGAGAAGAGACAGAACCAACATAAAACTTTGGTTAAGCTAGAGTAAGTATGTGAAGACTTTGTTGGATAGGTTTAGCATGGCAGATTGTAGACCATTATGTGTTCCTATTTCTTTGGGGACAAAGTTGTCTGTTGAGGATTGTCCAAAATCTCCTAGTGAGGTGGAGGACATGAGTAGAGTACCTTATGCTAGTGTTTTTGGTAGTTTGATGTATGCTATGGTCTGCACAAGACCAGATATTGCCCAAGCAGTGGGAGTCCTTAGTCAATTTGTGGCTAATCCTTGATGGGTACATTGGGATGCAGTTAAGCGAGTGTTTAGATATTTGAGGGGTACTTCTGAGTATTCCATATGCTATCATGGTAATGTTATAGGACCTCCACATTTTGTTGATATTCATGGATTTGTGGATTCAAATTGGGCAGGTGACATTGATAGCAGGAGATCCACTAGTGCTTATGTGTTTACACTGTTTGGTGGTGCTATTAGTTGGATGAGTAAGAGACAACCTGTGGTTGCTTTGTCCATGACAAAAGATGAGTATATGGTAGAAACTCATGCTTGTAAGGAAGCCATTTGGCTTAAGAGGTTGAGTTTAGATATTGGTGTTGATGCAGGTTAGATTACGATCAGTTGTGATAGTCAGAGTGCAATTTGCCTTGCGAAGAATCTAATTTTCCATGCTAGAACAAAGCATATTGATGTATAGTTTCACTTCATGGGATACATGGTAGAGGATGGGAAGGTAAATTTGGAGAAGGTAGATACTTTGAAGAATGTTACAGATGCATTGACGAAGCTAGTGGGCACATAGAAGTTCAGATGGTGTTCGGAGTCTATCGGCCTCTTGGCCTATAACAGTTAAATCATGTTATTCTATTGGCTCATACAAGGTGTTCGACAAGTGGGAGAATGTTGGGAATTAAGGTGTCTCAACTTTGGTAATTCCTTGCATCATTTATGATTGTATTTATTATTCATTTCCTATGATGTAAATTAATTGTAAATTCCATACTATCATTTTGTGGGATGTGGCATGGTGATGTGTCATCCTACATGGAAGATGACAACTTGTTATTTTGTCCTCACATGAGGAGATAGGAATCCCACTTTGTGGTAGGAGTATTTTTCCATGTGTTGATACCTTCGATGTTGTGTAAGGGAATGTTGATCGAAACGGTTATGATGGATTCCTATGACGAAGTTATGACATGTAAGAGTCAGAAATAGAAGCTTCTAAGACAGGTGAAGACATGTGTCCAGAAGCATCTTTAAAAAAGGCATCTTTGGGTGCCCCAAGGTGGACTATGACATGTTGTAAGAGAATATACTATTTATAGCCTGTGTATGATAGATTCTCTTACAGTTGTAAGTTGTAACTTCTATGATAGATTCTATGACAGTCGTAAGAATTGTAAGAGCATCTGTCATAGCCCATTTTAGAAATAGGTGACCTCTTTGGGATGGGAACTGTGGAAAAGTGTTAGATACATCTTACAATGTCGACCAAGTGTCCATAGGAATGGCTTTTGGGCCATGAGGCCAAGTTGGATGCCCATTCCAAGATAGAGCCAATTTTGCCTTGTATATTCTATATAAACAGGTGCTTTGAGGAGGAGATGTAGTATGTGATTGACAGGTACTGTTATGTTGTCGGATTGACTCTAGACATGAGTGTCAAAGACTATTGAAGCTTGCATTGCAAGTGTATTGTAAACCATATTCAGTTTTGATAATACATTGTGCAGGTTTCTAAGTGTGGGGGTTTTCACCTGATAAGGGTTTTCCCCACGATATATCTTGTCTCTCTTCTTCTATCTTCTTTCTAGTTCTATGTGTATTGCTGTAATATCTCTATTACATGTTTCATGTTTCTGTAATTTTAAAGATTAAATTGAATTTACATAGCTCTCCCCTCATTAGATTAGTGTAGGAAGCGATTTCTGCACACCTAGCTTCCTTTCACATTCCTGCTAACATTTGAGTGTACCAACAACATAGAAGAATATGAAGCTTTTCTCGTTGGCCTAAACATTTCCATAAAGCATATGTTAGAATGCCATTTGGACTTACAAATGCTGGTACAACTTTCCAGAGAGCTATGGATGTTGCTTTTGTTCAACTGATTAATATTATAATGGTGGTTTATCAAGATGACCTCGCTGCATACTCCAAGAAAGTAGAAGATCATATTGATCATCTTGAAAAGATATTTGTCAAAGCTTTAGAATATGGTATTTCTTTGAATCCAAAGAAATGTCATTTTACAGTGACAGAGGGCAAATTACTAGGGCATATAGTGTCCAAAGATGGGGTTAAAATCAATCCAAAAAGAATGGAAACCATAGACAAGATTCCTATTCCTAAAATAGTTAAAGCCATCCAATCCTTTTTTGGGAAAATAAATTTCGTAAGATTTATCCCAAACTTTGCTGAAATTGTCAAACCCATTTAAAAAATGTTGAAGAAAGGGGCTAAGATAGATTGGTTTGTAGATGCACTAGATGCATTTGTAGCCATAAAGAGAGAAATTAAGGAGGCCCCAGTATTGAAATCCCCTGATTTTAGTAAGTCATTTCATGTCTTCTCATTTGCATCATTCCATACTATTGCCATAGTAATGCTACAAAAGAACGATGAAGGATATGAACAACCTATATCATTTTTTAGTAAATCCCTCCAAGGAGAAGAATTGAACTATGATATTAGAGAGAAATAGGCATATGATTTGGTGAAAGTAGTGAAAGTTTTTAGACCTTACCTGGTAGGGGCAAAACTGATTGCATATATTCCTAATGCTGTGGTTAAAGATGTGTTTGTACAAGCAGAAGTTACTAGGAGGATATGTAGATGGATCAACAGAATCCAGGAGTTTAACATAGAGATCCAAATCACCAAAGTAGTGAGAGGATAGGGTTTAGATAAACTAATGACTTAATAAAATATAGAGGCTTCTCAAATTCACAATGTGGGAAAAGAAGAGACTGTGATTGCAAGCATTGAAAAAACAACTTGGTACAATGACACAATTGATTACTTGAAAAATTAGAAATGTCCAGAACCTTTGAATGACAATCAAAAGAGAACTTTGAAACTACATGCCTCTAAATATGTTTTCCTAGATGGTGATTTATATTAGGAGAATGGAGATGGGGTACTAATACTACGTTTGGATGAATCCTAGGCAAAAAGAGTATTGAAGGAAATGCATGAAGGAGTCTGTGGAGGACCCTTTTCCAGCAAAACTACTGCCCATAAAATTTTAAGAGTTAGTTATTACTAGCCGTGAGTTTTCAATGATGCTTTCACATATGTAAGGAAGTGTGAAGCATGTCAGAAGTTCTCAGGAAAGATGAAATATCAAGGAGCACTACCACTCAAGCCAATGCAAGTTGAGGCTCGTTTTTACCAATGGGGAATCAAATTTATTGGAGAGATATCAGAAATATCCAGAGGAGGTCATAAGTGGATATTGGTAGTAATTGATTACTTCACAAAATGGATAGAAGCCATCCCAACTAAAAAAGCCACTAGCAAGGTTGTAATTAATTTCTTGATGGATAACATTATTACAAGGTTTGGGACACGTACCAAGATAATCACGGACAATGGAATGTGTTTCAAATCAGATAAATTTAGAAATTTTTTTGGATCATATGGTATTGTGATTTCATATGCCTCACCATACCATCCACAAGTGAATGGATAGGCTGAGTCAAGTAATAAGAGTATCCTGAAAATTATTAAAACGATCTTGGATAGAAATAAGAAGGTATGGGATTCTAAATTGAGGTTGGCAGTATGGGAAGACAGAATCACTGTAAAGAAATCAACTGGTAAGTCACCTTTTGAGCAAGTTTATGGAGCACAGGCTAGAATGCCCATACAAAACATGTTACCTATATACAAATTTATACTTCAAGAGGATCTGGATGTCCATGAACCTATTGAAGAAAGAATGGAATAGTTGGCAGAACTAGATGAGATTAGAAGATTGGCCCAAGAACAAAATACTAAGATGCGCTCACAAATGAAGTATTTATTTTACAAAAGGGCAAAGGACAAAAAATTCAATGAAAATGATATGGTCCTACTGTGGAATGCAAGGTGCCAGGATAAAGGGAAACATGGAAAGTTTGAAGCCCTTTGGATTGGGCCTTTTGTTATTACTGGCAAAGGAGGAGAAGATCAAGAATTGCCAATGCATGGACAATTCTTGAAACATTTCTTTTCTTAAAAAATTCCATGCATAGTAGTCTAGGAAAATATCGAGAATTGCTAGTGCATGGAAAATTCTCAAAGTTGCCTTCTTACAATAAACAATTTCCATGCATAGTAGTCTTAGGTTCTCATGTCATTCCATATTTTGTTCATGGTCTGCCTCCCAGAGATTTTTCTAGATTCTTGTAATGATCTCACACTCATTCATCCCCAATTAGAGCCGCTATTAGGACTAGAAAAAACCTCACATTTTCACTAGCCATCACCCATCTATCCTCCATATACCATAAAAGGGGCACACTTATGATTTTATAATCAATACAAATTGTTAAAATTTGTGTGACAAGATCCATATTGTAACCTACATAAGTCTAAGACCCCATAGTTTTACCCTTATTCCCTTATTAGCATCATTGGCCTAACAATGCCTCATTAGTGAAACCCCCATCATAGTCCTGCTAATGGCTTGATGGAAATATGTCACAACTTAATATTGGTCTAACAATACCCTATCGGGTTGACTCTTAAAGCACCTTCCTCCGTGGACCGATAGAATAGACAAGAGCATGTACATTATTGTAACACATGGGCATCGGTGGGATAAATGTTTGCATTCCGCCGATGGCTCGATATAACCGTGGATCAAATGCATAACATATCAGTGGAATTAAGGTGCATCGGGGTGATGATATGTGGCATCTCGTAGATAGACAGAAAGAAAGTACATGTATGGCAGATACAAAAGGGAGCGCATAAAAACTTTGTGTATTCAAGCATGTATATTAGAAAGGTGAAGGGTCAAAGGTTTTGTATATTTAATTGTATGTATACAGTGCAAAGATACAAATACATACAAGTCTAGACCCGATTAAAGAGTTTAAACTTGGAGAATTTTATTTGAAGTCTGTGATTGTATATTGCGATGTATGTATACAAGATACAAAGACAAATGCATATTAGATACAAAGGAAATGTATACACAAATGCATAAAACACTGAAGATACATATGTGGGCCCCATCACCAATGGATATACAAGTTTATACAAGCCCAGATGATAGATTAAATATTGTGAATTTTAGCTGGGGTCTGCTATTGTATATAAAGAACATGCATTGATATACAAGAAGGTGATACAAATGTGGATTCGAAGGTGATTTCAATTCATTTCATAAACCTGGTCGGGCCTGCTCTTGTATACAGAAGAAAATGTATTTGATATACAAAAGATATGTCTGCTATATAGAAAAGGGGATGCAAGAAAATATACAAGGATGGATCTAAATTAAATCCAATTTATTTTATAAACCTGATGGAGTCTATGTTTGCATGTTTTGATAGCTGTATGTAAAGGGGACGATTGTTGTTGAGTCTGCTAGCTACACTATCGACATTTCTTGATATTCATTTTTGAAGTAGTGATCAGGGATTCTCAATTGGATTCTTATAATTGTTGACTTAATAATAGAATTGAGGAGGATGAACTTTACAAGGTCAAACTTCAAGTAGATCTTCTACAGCAATTCATAGATGACCTGTATATAGAGATGATTATGGATATGCAAAGATCAGATTTGGGGCACGCTGCTAAAAAAGAAAAAACCCTAATGTGAAGAAACCCTAAAATAAGTCAGAGTTTTCTATATTGGAGTGACTAATTTCCTGGTCTCCTTGATAACCCAATGGAGCAATGAAAAAGGCATGAATATCATCGATGGGAAAGTATTACATCAGTATGAGATTATAGGTCTCCCTAATCTGTTGATGAGATGGGTCCCAGAAGTTTTTAAATCTAGAGATTAAAAGGTATAAAGAATACCTAATAAATATCGTGGGGACTTATTCATATTGAAATGACCATTCAACCAGTCCCCACAACATCTGAAAAAGGATTAAAGTTAAAGTATTCTAATCCGGTTAAAGATAATTAATTAAGTGAAAAGTCATGTCGGGTAAGTGTAAAGAGTCATAACCCTATGATTGCAAAACATATACGAGAGGTGGAAGTCAGTAACAAAAGGGGAAGTAATCCACAGAATAATCATCAGTATCAGTAGGTAGAAAATCACCATTAGTAGATAAATTCATCCGTCCCACTCATTCATCTCCACATTTCAGAGACTTTTACAACTAATGTATATATTTTGAAGCAATATTAGGGAGCAGATTGTTCTTAAATGATGATCTATTTTCAGTGTTCAACTGTTGTGTTGATCTTCATGCTTATATGTTGTTGTATTATCTCCAAAGTGGTTCTTTTAAGTTATTCAAATTTACATAATTTGTCACAACAGATTTATTGTTGGTGTGTGATCAATTTGGCTAGTTTCTACAAGAAGTTGATTTAAGTCATGCCAAGTAGTTCATGTTCATTAGTCTATCCTAGGAGTTAAAATCGTTTAAGCAAACAATCTTGATTTGGTTTCCTTCTTACTAGAATTAAAATTCCTTTTAGTTGTTCACAGTAGTTTAGGAGAATATCACTGGGATCATTAAGAAGAGTTTAAATAACTAACATACTTGCATGTCTCTATAAGGTACATACATTTAAAAGTGCCCAACTGTTAGAGTTAAGCTGAGAAGTAAATCAACCAATCCTACACATCTATCTCCATAATCATCATTTGTCCACTGACTCCATCCACCCAATAGAGTGGGCACTGATCAATTTTAGAACTCTTTATGCAAATTTAATTCACATTCTTAATACTTCAAGCACTTCATTAGGAACTTGTTAGCAAGATATGCAATTATGTCACATTTGTGTGCCATAGTGAGTAAAATTTGCCAAATCAGAATCCATTTAGATTTTAAATCTGCCTTATCATTTAGGTACACCTGCCTAGGTCTAGCAAAACCTAAAGAGTAGGGGGTTTCCAATTACATAAACCCTTTCTTGTTGACCAAAAACATATCAAGAGATTGGCACCCTCTTGTGGTCTAAAACTAGCATTTTTGAGAACCAACACAATGTAGTTTGTTCCACCATATTATTGTTGCTATGCTTAGGAAAAGGATCGGTGAAGATTTGCAAGTTTTGATTCGGAGGAGCCACCAACTTATTTACATTATCATTTGCACTAGTAATTTGTATCATATTAGAATCAATGAGGTCTTGTAAATCATGTTTAAGATGCATACATGTTTCAGTATCATGTCCCAACGAGCGGTGATAGTGACAATAAGCATTGGCATTGAATGAAGGTCCTTGTGGCCTAGTACTGTTGAAAGAATGAGCAGGAGGAAGCTTCAAAAGATTTTTGTTCACTTCTTGAGTCATTATCGAATGAAGAGAATTCAAGAATGAAGTAAATTGTCTCTGTTCTTGTTGGAATTGAAATGGTGCCCAAGGAGGCATTGTAATAGCAGATACTTGTGAGTGAAAATTATTAGAATGTTGCCCATTAATCTTAATGAAATTCTTGTTGTTCTTCATGAATGAATTTTGAGATGATCCAGCTATAGATTGACCAACAGGAGCCGATGAGGTATTGTAATTGAGAAAATTCAGATAAATGCAAGATAAAATAATACACAGCAAATTACCTTTTTACTCAAAACTTTGCCGAATACCTCAAAGTGATGTGTGCATGACTGATCGCTTAGATGATCGAATGTTGATTGCCCACAATCGCAACATAATGTTGATGAGAGATGATGGAGAATGGTTGTGATGATAACTTGACAGAATAAGGATACTTAAAACTTGATCATGCCTTTTCAAATGGCTTGTGAGAGGCCATATTTATAGGCAAGGCTAACTAAGGTTTGTGGAGGGAAGAAGATTTTGATAAGATTTGATAAAGATTGGATTTTTGCTTTATTAGACAAAAGAGGAAATAAAACAAGATAAGATAGGATTTTTAAAAGGTAGAAAGATATTGATTTTTTTTAAAGGAAATAAATCCTAAAAAGATGAGAGGAATAATAGATGAAATATCTAATTAAATAAATTAATTAGATATGCATGAGTTGCATTTTTAGAAAGAAAGCAAGAGGATTTTTATTAGGATTTTATTAATTAAATAAATATTTGATTTATTTAATTAATTTGGATTGTGGTGAGGGATGATGTGGAAAGATAATTAAATAAATAAAATTTATTTAATTATAGAAAATAGATAAATGACTAATTAAATAATTAAAAACAATTATTTAATTAGAGGGAATAAATGTCCATGAATAATTAAATAAATCTTAATTTATTTAATTATAAAAGATAGGATTATGGGATTGAAAGGGGATAAAATAAATTAGTCAAATAAATAAAATTTATTTAACTAATTAGGTGATGACATGGGTACCTAGGGCAAAACATACTAATGACAAGGTGTTGGACATTTTTATGTGTCTACATTTTACCCCTCTTTGAGATGATGAAATTTGTGTCGAGTAAGATCATTTCAAAGAAGCTAAGGTATGGATAGAAGAAAAATATGGTAATTGAAAGATAGGATGAGGATACCCCCTCGAGAGGATAGGCGGGTTGGACAAACACGGATAGGCTCTTGACATGGAATGGATTGGTCAAGGAAGAAAGATAAGGAAATGGATAGAAGAAAGGATGATGCGTTATGCTGCAATGAAAGTGAGCAATCATGATATTTGATATAGCACTAGACATTATTCACCAGGGTATGAGGAACAAGGTGATGATGTGTCTCGTGCCCCAGTGTAATACAACCTTGTCTAACACATGAGGAAGAAAACTTAGAGCATTAACATCCTAATGCACAAAAGGGATGATGTGACCTTAGATGCAAAGGATAATACAAACAACTATTTCAACATACACAAGATATGAATATTATCTGGAATGATACTAATGTGATACAAATGCAAGATAAAAAGATAACACACACAAGAAAGCAAGCAAGCGTGCACAAAAGATACAAAAACAAACAAGGTATTGCCCCTATCAAGCTATAAACTGATGATTGATTGATTAATTAATTGTTTGATGATGAGTGTTGTCATTGCAGGGAACGATATATCCCTAGATCAACACAAAGATGTGAGAAAGATATATCCCATTGATGATGATGATTGATTGATTGATTTGGTTTATGACAAGATTAGGATCAAGACCAAGAATGTGATTGGATAATTTGACAAGCTTGATTAACTTGATTGGTATGGATAAAGGGTGACTGGCATTTGGATCTATTGCTTGGATTGAGATTGACTAGAAGAAGTGATGGATTGATGATAGAAGAAGATGAGAGATGGAAGAAAGAGAAGATGATAGGGGAATGGAAGAATGAATCATTGGTACTTGCATACTAGATACTTCCTTCGTATTCCAGATTGCCTACATACCCGTATCCACAAGACCAAAGCACCACACAATGATGATGAGACATGATGAATATGTAGTTCTAGGTGTTTATTGATGATGTGGGAGATGGATTAATAGAATAAGGTGAGATGGCTGATGAGGATAAGGATAAGATGAATGATGAGGATAATGAGGGGGGAGATCATCTTGTACCTGAATCTGGGTACCTTCTTCGTACTCTAGACTGCCTACATACCCGTATCCACGGGATCAAGGCACTTAATGATAGAGATGAGATATAGTTCTGATTTGTGATGATGATGGTGGATAGATTGATCGAGTTATGGATTGATTGAGATTGATTTGCTTTAATTTGATAAGTTTGATTGGATTTGTTTTGATGGGCATGATGTGATTTGTTTTGATGATGATTAATTTTATTGCTTGGATTTTTGTTGGATATTTGATATTTTTGTATTTTTTTCAGGACATTGTATGATGTTTTTGGTATTTTTTCAAGACATTTTATGATGTTTTTGGTATTTTTTCACGACATTTTCTAGTTTTGTAGGGATTTTTTAAGGACATTTTCTATTTTTTAGGGATTTTTTAGGACATTTAATAATTTTTTGGATTTTTTTAGGACATTTTATGAAGTTTTTGGATTTTTTCAAGAATGTTTGTGTTTTTTTGGTATTGTTTGAATAGGTTTTGGGATGTCATTAGATAAAAATTTGAGTAGCCTTTGTGCTAGATACCAATGACAAGGAAGAACCAAGTCTAGGCGTAATGAGGCAGGTAGGTAGGATTGGATGGATAGATAAAAGGATGTGATATAGGGAATGGATGGCTCATGATAGATGGATGGGTAAGAGGATCTAGGATATAGTGGATGGATGTATGCATAAGAGAAAGGATGTGATCTCAAAAGGTTACGTTGCATAGGAATAACATGCCCCATTCTGAGTACAGTACTTAGGATTTTCATGGCAATGCTTAAGACAAAAGGGTGATAGGATTGTTTAGATGGGATGGGAAAATGAGAAGTGGCAAGAAGGTAATGATAAGAGTGGTTTAGATGGGATGAGGTACATCAAGAGATATTCAAAACATGTTTCAACCTTTTTTATTTTGCCCCTATATCTTCATCAAGATCAAAGAGGAAGGGGGGATGAATGGACTCAATAGGATAAGTATGTGGGTGGGTGTAATGGATAAGGATGATAGGATAGGATGGAAAGATAGGTTGAAAATGATATGGTGGATGAGACAAGGTGCCCCCAAGTGTAAGTGACATAGAAGATCAACCTACACATGATTCCTATTTACTAGGTTTTTGTCATGGTACTTATCCAAGTGCCTATTTGCCAAGTTTTCATCATTAGACGAATTATTTCTCTCTTCCTTTCTAGATTTTTTGAATACTTGGATGGGATAGGTGGATATGGATGAAAGGGACTCAAGTGTCTAGTGCCATGAAAGGTGATAGTCCCGCTAGAGATGGATGTCATTGCATGGACCATGTCAAGTGCTCATAGATGTTGGTAGGGGATGGTGTGAAAGATGGATTAGGTAGGTAGCAAATTATGCTATGGATTGTGGATGGAAGGATAGTGGATTATTATGTGAATTATGTAAGGAATATGGTGGATTATGATATGGATTATGAAATACTTATGCATGAAAGGTGGATGGAAGGCTTATGCAAAAGCATGGACCATAGGGAAGTGATGAGGAAGATATGTAGGGTAATGGTTGAATGATGGCGTTTTGGAGGTGAGAAAAGGAATCATGACCAATGGGTGCACACACCGTGATAAACATCGAAGCTTGTGATGAGGAGGTGGTGTAGGAAGAAAAGGTTTTGGTTGCTTAGGAGATGGGTGACGAAGTGTTTTAGGGACCCACATAGACTTAGTGTTTTTATGATTTTTTCTTGTCATGTGGGCTAGAGGAATTTGAGGCTTTTAGATGGAATGGGATTTTTGGACGAAAGTGGATGATTGGGATTCTTGAGAGGTGGATACTTCATTTGATTTGCTTTCTTTTTTCTTAGGAACCCATACCATTTTAGTTTTTGACTTTGCTTGTGGATGTATGGGTTTGGATATATGCAACTTTTGTGCATCTTTTGAGGCAATTACTTGTTTCTTGGGGAGCCACACCTTTTTCATTTTTTCTTTGAGGTTTGTGGGTGTATGCAACTTTTGAGATGGATATTTCTTTAATTCTTGGCTTTTGTGTCCTAAGGCATGAGGACCCTTAGGATTTTTGACTTTATAGGTAGAGGCATCAAAATTTTTATTTTAGAATCCCATGGGATAGGTGGAATGAGCGGAAGCTTTATGTTTACATGATGTGTGCATTTGTTGGCCATGATTGGGATTTTTAGAGGATTTATGGATAAACGGATAAGGGGTTGGAAGTAGTGGAGGTAGATTCGATGGAAGGATATTAGGAGTGGGAAGAAGCAGAGGTAAAGTTGATGGTGGAAAATGAATGGTCACATGCTTTTGACATTTGTGAGATGATGGAGGTAGAATCGCAACATATGATTTAGTTATATGATAGGGTTTACAATGGAGGTGGTGGACTTAGGAGGCATGGAGGAAGTACCAACATCTTTAGATTGTTGACCTTGGGGTGTGTATCCAAGGCCAAATGAGCATGGAGGGACCTTGACATGGATAGGCTCCAAAATACCTTGTTGATGATGGCCTAAGCCTTTACCTTGGTAGTTAATGTTTTGAAGCATGCGGTGAACAATGGGACTAGGTATAGATGGAATACTAGACACAAGTTCCTTATTGGATGGAGAAGGTGAGATAGAGGATAATGGTTGTTGGTGTTCTAAGGAGGAACACTCATGGATGAAGGTGGTAAGACCAATAGGATATGATGGTGGATTTGGAATAGGGTTGATGGTGGATGTGGAAGGATCATTATTGGTTTGATCTTCTATGCTTTCTTGGGAGGCCTTTGTCTCATCAAGGGGAGTGGATGTTTGTAGATCATGGATGGGGCTAGATGGAGGATGGATAGAAGAGATTTGGATATCTTGCTCATGGATGGGTATGGGATTATGGATAGGATCAAGATGTTCATAGATAGGCTCTTCAAGGATATCATCTTGATCATAGAAAATAAATTGGTTATGGATGGGGTGGATAGAGAGGATTTGATTTTGATTAGCACTAGGACTCAACATTTCCACATGCTTAGGGTCATACTCTTGATATAACTCTTGGGGTTTCATAGAAGTGAAAGTGGGATGCTCTTGGACAAGTTTGATAGGTTCTAGGTATTCATCCATAAGAGAGTATGATGGACTTTGATTTGGGCTCATGATGGGAGGCTAGTTGTAACATCCAATCCGAAAAGACAAAAAGTAACTAAGTTTTCACAACGGTAATTTTTTTTTACCAGGTAGTCAAATACAAAATAAACTTATCTGTAATCCATTACAACATTTTTCATTTTATCATAACATGATTGCATTTTCATAAAAACTGAAAGAAATGATATACATTAAACTCTTTATTTTCTTAACCAATGAAATTTTCTTGAAACCACAAATATTAGAAACATACCGTTACCATGCATCTCGATTGTCAACCCATCACGTTCAAGACTCGGCAATTCCTTAGTATTTGGAAGAGAAAGTATCTTCAAGGAGCTTAACCTCCAACCACAGACCGTCGGTCTCCCGCACTCCTTCCTAACCGGAAGTGGCCCTACCCTACTCAAGAGGATAGACTTAGGATAACCATCGGTGTTTGCCATCTGAGCTTTGGTGTTGTAACCTACGTGTCTTGTTATCGTGCAGATCCCTAGATACCCTCTAGTCATGCACGACCCTCCACAAGAAACGCCATCCAGTTACGGTGAACGTTCGATGCACTTGAGGATAGTACACCACCTTGGCCAAAGGATTTGTATTTAGTTAGCGTTCTAAAAATGCATGAACTTGGTTCACCCACCCTACTCGACTTGAACTGGTCGAAATCCTACGGTTTCCTATTTGTATAGTTTGAACTATTTTGACGACCTTGATGACCTCAAGGGCTTAGGATATCCTCCTATAATAGCGCATTGTGCAACGTTTACTCTATTCTCAAGTTCATAGTTTCAAAACCCGTTTCTATAAAAACATTGTTTTTAAATGCCCACTCCTAAGTGGTTTCATAACCGTTTACTCGATTCCCATGTTTGGGCCATTTTGGCACCACAAGCTCAGCTGTCTGATCATAAACACTTTTTCATTTATTAATTTATTGTCTCATGACAACTATATTGTTAGCAATGGTTCTTCTGTTCTTTCAAAGGGTTATGCAGTATACTTGATGAATTTGCTAAACGAAAACAATTTGGACCCTAAGGTACTGAAAGTTGGAATTCTCTTATGTTCTATTTTGAACCCTTCCTAATTACTTGGGCACCACAGAAAAGATAAGACCTTGGTTGACTTGAGGCTTCATTCCTTGAAAAAGGCTTTAGAACATCATTGTTTAAGGCACTTATAGCTGTGCCAATAGTTATTACTAGAAAAATACCTAGTAATAACTAGTAGAAAAAAAAATAGTCTACTACCTTGACGTCACCCCAGCATTGATGTTAATGCCAGCTGTATTAGAGCCACCTCCATCTGGGGTTGTAACTCCTAGACATGATTAGGCTTTCTACTCAACAATGTACATCTCCATTATTGCTTTGGCTGCAATTGATAATACATTCGGTCATGCTTGGCATAATAAGAACAACACATTCGGCTATATAATTGGCCTGTCGGGCAGGATTCTGCTGGCCATAATATAATACAGTAAACTTAAATATTGACACATTGATCTTAGTGTAAAATAGGGTAAGCTTACATATAGAACACGGCGAGCTCTATTATTACTATATCACAGTGAGCTGCACATATATGTAACACTATGAAACTCTGTAATACAGGAGCTTGGTTGTAATACCAATGCCTTTGTTAAAACACCGATACCCAGTCTTACTTTATACTAGCGAAGTAATTCCCACTTTTCTATCTAAGAAAAGATATATATCATCTCAGGTATGGCCGCAAGGCTTCCTACACAGAAGTATTAGACTTGTTCAAAACATTTAAGCATCAGCTACGTTTGAGATTTACAATCAACAAACTATTCATTCTATTCCTCGTTCTAGGATATAGTAATGTATTACAAATAGTAGTATTCCTCTGTGGAGGATATATATAATGCATAAACCACATTCACAATATATAAAGACAATTCCATTGCACTACAACTACAATTCAATTCTTTCTTCTCATCCGATACCAATAGAACTATTTGATAACCAGATGGTTTATTCAAAACATATTTACAGGAATGGACTTACCTGTTGATTGGTAATCCTGATTCTTAACTGTAGTCCTTGTTGCATTTCCCCCCGTCCTTTTCTCTACTCCGCAGCCTCTAAAACTATCCCAGCTACCTCCTCTTCCCACGACTATATTCTCCCCTTTCACCGCGTTCTCCCCATCTTTTACAGTGTTTACCCCTTAGTCTTTTTCTTCACTGCGTTAACTCAGCACTCTGTTATCTCAGCACTTCCTCCTCCCTTCACTCCGTTCTCTCCTTTACATCCCCCCCGCAGAATCTCCCTTCACTTCCCATGGATATCTCTTAAAGATCCCTTATCCTCACTGCCCACTACCTGCAAAAACGACCTCCTCTCTCTCCATACTTCGCAGCCATTCCTGTCTAACTGCCCCCGATCTCCTCTAACTCCCTTCGACCTTAATGCTGACTCCTATATTCCCTCTTCGTTGAAGTAAAAATTCTCTCCACTTCTAACTTCGCCCGACGGCCTTTACTCCCACACTGCCTTTTTCGTAGCAACAAACTACCATCTGCCAACGGTGTTTCCACTAGTTCACACCACTACTAACTACCCTACCGCGTGGGAAACTACCTACGGTTTCTCACGACCACTCCCCATGAAGTTTATGCACTCATCTTTATGATGGGGCATCTGCCAACATCGGTGACTTCTCACAACTCAGCCGCCCATGGTTAATTTCCAGAGTCTATACTCTCTCTCGAAGATACTTTCTCTTCCGTCGAACACGGTCCACCTGTTCCTGCATCGACAGACTCGCATACAATTTTATGGTCAAAGCATCTTATGATCCAAATATAATATATTCAAACATCATTGCATTTATAATAAAGACATTTAGTCTACATATCTTGATCGTAATCAATAGATTCCGTAATTTCATATAACAACTTTGTAAGATATAATGTCAATTTTCATGTCGTTCTCAACATAGTAATTTACTGAAATTTGCAAGAAAGTAAATAGTATAATTGTTTTCAAAAGGAGGGATGTAACACTGGTGAATCAGCTCAATGGTTTGTGGCTCACATGATGGAGTTGAAGGGATAGGCATGTTAATTGAGGGCTCCTGGATATGCATAATGATAGGTGTTGTACATGGGGATAAATTGTTCCTAGCTAGTAGCCAATGAATCATATCCTTTGCAAGGGTAAGGGTGGATGAACAATAAGAGTAGATGGAGTGGTAGGTTTAGGATTAGGACTTGGTGGATGGCTTAGATTGGGATTAGGATTGGATAGGTGGGTGATGGGATTAGGGAGTGATAGTTCTTGGATTGGTTCAAGGATAGGTGTTGGATTAGATGGTGGTGTTGGAGGGGTGGAATATTGGGAGGACTCCCTAGCTTCTCTTTTTCTTCAGAGAAAATCCCTCAAGGATTCATTGGGTGCTCTTAGCTTAAAATTTGGGAGGTTTGATGGTGGATTATATGGTGAATGGGTGATAGGGTTTGATGGATTGGGAGATACATAGGATGATGGATTAAGGTTGATAGGTTGGAGGGATATTGTGATGGAGTGATTGGAGGATGGTGACTAGGGGGTGGGAGATTTGGATGGGGAAATGGTTGTTGATATAGGTTTTGGATTTTGGTTATGAGGTGTGCTAGATTGGTGTTCCCTTGATCAAAGTTAGCATGACAAAGGTTGGGAGATGTATAAGTTGGAGATATTGATTCGTTGGATAGGTATGATGGCATGGATGTATAAGTGGATGAAGATTGATATGAAGCTAAACGTTGATATGGGGTTGAAGGTTGATATGATGTGGATGGGGATAAAATGTAGGGTGTTGAAGGTTGATATAAGGTTGATGGGGTGGATATACAGGATTGATATGGAGGTTGTTGATGTGGTGATTAGGTTTGATGTTGGAATTGTTGATGTTGTGGTGGCACAGGGTCTTCTTCCTTTCTCTATAACCACTTACGTTGATCAAGCATTCTTTTGGTGCCATAAGGATCATTCTTATAGGTCTTGTTTAGAAATTCCATGTCCATGTTTACAAGTGGTAGAGTAGGATATGGGGATGTGGAGTGGTTGTGATGTTGGAGATCAAATTTCAATACCTTAGGATGATTTGTTTTGCTTCAAAGAGTGGATGATTCTCTATACTCAAGGTAGACTAGTGACACTTAAGTAATAGAGTTGATTAGATGACTTACTTGAGATAGACTAATGTTCTCAAGAAAGTTTGAATAAATGGTGATAATGATCAAATAAGATCTTGATTTTTGATTGGGCTAATTTGGATTTTGGGTTTTGATAATGGTGTGGATGATTAGGATAGGTGACTTGGATGGATTAGGATAATGATAAGGATGATGTTGGATAACAAGGTGGGATAACTTGGATTGATTATTAGGATGAAGTGATTAGGATGAAATTGTCTCATAACAGTGAGTTTGTTTTTGACAGCTTTTTGGCAATTTTATGGCAAGAAGATAAGATAGAAAACACTCATGCACAAGCCATTCACAAACATTTACCACCTAGGCTAGCTGAGATGATACCTATTGGGTTCCCACTTGATTTTACCCTGTCATGCCTACTTATGGTGTATAGCTCTAGGAACTTGGGGCATGGGCTCCCCCTTATAGTGCGCTCACTTCTTAGGCACACCAAGTTCTAGGTCCTCAAGACACACAGATCTTAAGGTACCTTTCTATCTCTAACATAAGCCATGAAAATGTGGGACAGCTATCAGAGTTTCCTCCTGTACCAACAGATAGGGGTTTTTAGCTTCTACACAAAGGTTTCTAGTAAGGGCTTTCATTCAGGTGGCTATACATGTGATGATTCACTCCATTAATGGAGGCTTCCTAGCCTGTAGAGGTTATGGTCCATAGGGTTTTGGCGGAAACATTCATCAGTATAGCACAACAAGACTTGTCATTTGCTACTTTCGGCACAAATATGTTACTTATATAGAGGCTTGGAAGGGCTTGGCTTTAGCCTATTTCCGCTTGGGTCATACCCCTTCTCACAATGGGAAGGTAAGCCCTCTAGAGTTAGCAATAGTTTCTCTTGCACCCCAGATCCATTTGATAGGTAGGGGAGAGGATATCTCTATTGCTAAATCGAGTTACACACAGACAATACAAGCAAGCTTAAAAAAGATAAAGCAGACACAGAGAAGGTAGATTGTTCATTTTAAGAGCACCAAAAGCAAGTGTGGCTACTTTATAAGAAAAAATTTTATGTCTTAGACCGAGCGAGGCTGCAAATGATATGTTAGTAATTTGGTTTCTCCGTTCTTTACCAAGCAATTAGGACAAGCTGGAGAGATAAATTGTTAGATGCCAAAGACGATTAGGTCAAAAGATATGATCTAATAAAACCTTGAAAATGGTGATTTGATACAGAAAAATAAGTTACAAAAATAGAAAGTTCATGAAATTCTATGCAATTTTTTAAAAAATTGCCAAAATTAGATATGTTTTGCAAAAGATATGCTCGATTGAAATTTTGAAAGTAGCTAGTGTTCGACTGAGAAATTACCTACTGAAATGGAAGAATTACCTAATAAAACCTTTACGGCTACAAAATTCATTGAATTACCTTTCCAATAAGTATTTTTTTTGTGCGATTAAATGTCTGTATGCTCTTGTTATGGCAAAAGGAAAAGATACCCCCCTTATGGCATGTAGAAGAAGGTAGGATGGAGGATTGCTGGATAAAATGATGAACTCTATGGAAGTACCCTTCAGACCGCTGGATAAAGGATGTGGAAGCACCATTCAAACCACTAGATAAAATGATACACCTTCTAGGAGCACCCTTCAGACCACTGGATAAAAGGATGCACCCTGTGAAAATGCTCTTCAGACCACTGGATAAAAGACCGCGGAAACACCCTTCGAACCGCTAGATAAAACAATGCACCCTACGACAGAACTCTTCAGACCCCTGGATAAAAGGATGCAAAGGAAGATTGTTCATTTTAAGATCACCAAAACTAAGTGTGCCTACTTTAGTAAGAAAATTGTTTATGTCTTGGATCGATCGAGGCTACAAAAGATATGTCAGTAATTTGTTTTCTCCATTCTTTGACAAGCGATTAGGAGAAGCTACAAAGATAAATTGTTAGATGCCAAAGAGGATTAGGTCAAAATATATGATCTAACAAAAACTTTTAAATGGTGATTTGATTGCAAAAATAGAAAGTTCATTAAATTCTATGCAATTTTTTTAAAAATTCACCAAAATTGGATATGCTTTGCAAAAGATATGCTTGATTGAAGTTTTAAAAGTAGCTGATGTTTGACTGAGAAATTACCTACTGAAATGGAAGAATTACTTGATCAAACCTTTACGGCTACAAAGCTCATTGAATTACCTTTCCAATGAGTATTTGTTTGCACAATTATGAGTTCGTATGCTCTTGTTATGGCAAAAGGAAAAGATACCCCCTTATGGCATGTAGAAGAAGGCATGATGGAGGATTGCTAGATAAAACAATGAACCCTATGGAAGCACCCTTCAGACTGATGGATAAAAGGATGTAGAAGCAATCTTTAGACCACTGGATAAAATGATGCACCTTGTGGGAGCACCCTTCAGACCGTTGGATAAAAGAACGTGGAGACACCCTTTGAACTGCTAGATAAAATGATACACCCTACTAAAGTACTCTTTGGACTACTAGATAAAAGGATGCACCCTACCAAAATGCTCTTTAGACCACCAGATAAAAGCATGTGGAAGAACCCTTCAGACCTATTTAGGGGAAAAGTGGATTTGTAAATGTTTTAGTGTTTTGATGTTTAAATCCTCCTCTCCACTATACATTCAAGGATCTAGGGTCGAGTGGCGAGCACTATCATACCCTAGGTCACTCGTGAGATGTAGGGAAACTTAGATTAGGGAATTTACTTATCAATTTTCCTTCTCCTATGCTCAACTGACCATTAAAACCCTAATTATGCAAATATGGAAACAATTTGATGAATAACAGAAAAATCTCTTGCAGACAGGAGTAAAATACCAAATCACAGAGTACCTATTTTTAGGGCTCCGAAGAGAAATAGTTAGGGACACTCGAGCAGGTGCCCTAGTCCAAGGTACCAGTTTCTTCACGGGATCCGAACCTCCTTCTGACACTAATTAGCCCTGTAACTTCTATTTCCAGAAATTTGTCTGCGGAGGACACTAGAGCGAGCGCCCAAGTCCTAGAAATGCTTTGATGTTCTACTTCTCTTTAGATCCTGAATCCTTGATGCCTACCAATCCTTCCTACAACTTCACTTTTCCCAAATGTGACACCTGTAACCTGCAATCACAAGATTTGGTTTGGGAGTTGTGGTGTTTAGAGGCTTGCCTCAGTCAACCCCTGGAGGACACTTAAGTCTCTGAACACCATTGTCAGATAAAGAGTGCGTGCCCTTGTGAGGTGGAGGCAAAAACCAAAGGAATCAATGATGAAATCATAATATAATGTCACCTTGTAGTGAAGATATCATGGGAGGAAGATGCCCTTCATTCCATGATGAAATGGATGCTCAAATCTACAAACAAATAGATAAAACACACAAGTCTACTCTTGCAACACAATGAAATCCTTGAATCACCTTAAGAATGCCTAAAGTTCACAATGATCATCTAGTTTACAAATGAATGCCTAAACATGCTTTTATATGCAACTACAATCACTCCCACCAAGATTTCAAAAATCAAAACTTACCATGTTGGCAAAAGGACCAAATAATGGTCATAAACTGACACTTCAATTTTGGGCCTGACCCAAAATAGGGTAGGACTAGGGCATGGGTACCCAAGTCCTTCCCCCTATTTTGGGTAGGGTTAAGGTCAAGGGGTCCTCCTAGGTCTACTTTGCCATGAAACCTAGGCGTCATTCCATCAAGATGCCAAAATATAAACTAAGATGTCCTAAATGCATGCTAAAGACCCGGGAGCTGAACTTTATGAGGGAAAAGCCCCCAAGGGGACATTTTTTGACATTACATTTAGCCCCCACTTTAATGTATGTATAAATGCGATGCCAATACATGCATTAAAGTAGGGTCACAAACACAACAAACACGCCAAGCACGGAGAAGACATGCCAATCACATAGAAGACAGTAACATGCACTTAAAACACAGAGGAGATAGTTACAGTCATGTAGAACATGGAGAATATAATCAATGCATAGAAGACACATTAATGCATGGAAGACATAAATGATATTTTTTCTTTTCTTTTTCTTATATATATGAAATGCAAATGCAAGTACTGGAAAGTAAACAAACCTCCCATAATACATGATGCACTACCTTAGGGCATAGGTCTCTGTATATATGGGGCAACAAACATGCCACACAAAACAAGCACACCAAAAGACACACTTGAAGACACAGAGAAAACACGGTAGACAAGCGATGGAGTGTACCTATTTCTAAGTCCAACACCATCTCAGGCACATTACAGGCACACACCGACAATTGGTCTTCACCACAACAATCACTGAAGACACCCTTAAGGGTTGACTTAGTCACAAAACTGCTCCCCGCCTCTGCAGAGGACTTTAGAAAATGCAGCCCGACCCATGTCACATAGACACCTTACAGTGAAAAGGAAGCATGGCATACAACCCCACCCACATTACAGAGATGCCTTCCAATGAAAAGGAGGTATGAGCTCAAAAGTATACAACCCCACCCACGTCATGGAGACACCTTATGGTGAAAAGGAGGTATACGCAATAGATAGATTGATTGATTGCAAACAAACTCAAGATGCAGGAAGTACTCATCGTACTAGCCTACACTTAAGGACAAGCACATTGTTAACATCTACAATAGACAACTTACCTTATATATGCCCCCACCTTAAGGTGGTTGATATTGTTGCAAGTATGGGTTGAACTAGTGTTGTCATTGATGTCAACATACTCATGTTGCATTAATGAGAAGGACTGGATGAGTTGTGTGCTGAGGATATTGAAAAAATTAGTCTCAATCAGGAACACTGAAGAATAGTGATGACAACAAGGTAAAAGTCTAAGATAGGTTGAGGATTAGACAATGTGGTTTAAAGGGTTTGTAGATATAAGTCTTGAGATGTTCCAGTAGAGATTTTAGAGGTCCACATGAAGATCTGGAGAAGTTATGGTTGTTTAAGTAAAATCAGTTCTGGCAGGTGTTCAGTGGTGATAGAGAGACAGATAGGTCTGGTGAGATCTGGAAATATAGTATCCCATTATGTGGATTGGAGTAAGTGTTAAGGATGTCCTTGTGAAGTGTGAAGTAGATTGGTTTGTGGTTTGAAGGTCTGGAAGAACCTATTCCTTTGTGACAGTGATGACAGACTATGTTCTTGAGGTTCTAGATGAAGGAGAGAAGGATTTCAGTAAGTAGAGGAAGTGTGGATGTTCCTGGTAATTCAGGAAAGCTTGTGGAGGTCCTTGGATTATGTTCAATTCATGTTGATGATCTGCATTAGAGTTGGAGCTCAGAATTGAAGAAATACTTCTAGATGAAGGTGTTCTTCCTCTGGTTGGCCGACCGGATGAATGATTCATCTTGCGGATGTTCTTGTGAATGTTTGCTGACTTAGATGTTTGTTCCTAAGTTGATGTCATGTACAAATAAGGGATTGTGAATTCATTTCAAAGGGTGACTTGTGGAGATGAGTGTGTGGTAGCGAGGAGAAGAGCGAAAGGAAGAGCAGAAGGATTTGGGCTTTAATGGAACTGATTCAAGCATGGTGATGATGCTATTTACCAGTTCAAGTATGTAATACTCATTTATTGTAGACAGTGTGTCTCTTGTAGGCAGTGAGCCTCTTGTGAGTAGTGTGCTTGGACAGTGAGCCCTAATTGGCATGTGCCATCTTATTCTTTCTATTCTTCTAACAGAGAATAATATCTTGGGTTAGTCACCCCATGGTTTTTCCCTTAACCAGGTTTTCACGTCAAAATCTTGGTGTCTCATGTGTAGATGTGTTTCTGCTCTTGGTTAATTACATTAAGTTTTCATAATTGATTTATTGTTAATGCTAAGTGAATGCAAGTGTTAAAAGAAGAAAGTTTTTGGACAACTGATTCACCCCTCCTCCTCTCAGTTGTCTACCCTAAATCTAACAATTGGTATCAGAGCCAATTTCCTCTAAAAGGAGCTTAACCGCTTGAGGAGATCCAGGATGTCATCCTACAAGAAGGATAGTTTGAAGTTCGATGGAACTAACTTTGCTCTTTGGAAAGGTCGCATGGAATGTCACTTGCAGTGCATGGGATTTGCATATTGGTCCATGGTCATAAAGTCTTATGTACCTCCACAGGATGGTCTGACAACCCTAAATGAAATCACAGATGTTGAAAACAATCTGCGGACCAAAGAGGCTCTTTTAAGCGCATTATCTGACTTAGAACTCTCTAATGTTATTGATCTACCAATTACCTTTGAGATTTGGAAGAAATTGGAACTTTTGCATGAAGGAGACTAGTTTGTTAAATGTGCAAGATTACAGAGTCTAAAAGGGAAATTTGAAAGACTAAAAATAAGAAATGATGAAAATATTACCTCTTTTATACCAAGAGTGAATGAGCTATTTTGTGGAATCAAAAATGCAAGTGGAACCCTGAGTGAAGATGAGATCATTGGCAAAGTTCTCAGATCCCTTCCTGAGTCTTATAAAATCAAAGATTTTACAATTGAAGAATTCAGAGCTCACACAACAGTCACAAGGGATCAATTGGTTGGTAAGCTAGCTACTTTTGAAATGGTCAAGTTTGGAGATGATCCTCCAAAGACTAAATCTGCATTCAAAGCAAGTGCCTTGGTAAAAGGAAAACAAAGGTTTGTTCCGGGAGAAAACTCTTCAAGGAAGTCATCATGGTATGAAAATGCAAGAAAAGACTTTGAAGAAGAAGAAGCTGAAACTGCTCATCTTGAAGCTCTTATTGCAAAAAGACTACCAAGAGGATCTGGTAAGTATGAGGGAAATTTCCCTTTTAAGTGTTTTAACTGCAATAAGATTGGTCATTTTGCATCAAGGTGTCCGGAAAGATTTTCTAGGCCAAACAGTAATAGACCAAGATTCCAGAAGAATTGTTACTATGATCATGAAGGAGATGATGAAGGAGTAATAGATGATGAATCAGAGAAAGAAGACAAATCCGGAAGTGACTGGGTGTTCATTGCCATCAAGGAAGAAGATCCAATACCCTCTGAATCTATAAATCATAAATCCCTGGCTGCCCAAGTTGAAGAAAAGGATGATTGGGTCATTGACAGTGGCTGCTCTCACCACATGACAAGTGACAAAAACAAGTTCATAGATTTGGAAAGGTATAAAGGAGGAGTGGTAAAGTTTGGTGATAACTCTGCAGGTAGAATCAGAGGTAGAGGAACTATTTCTTTTGAGGGAAAGAACAAAACCGGTAATGTATTATATGTTGAAGGATAGAAACACAATCTTCTTAGTGTGGGACAGTTGGTGGACAAAGGCTATGATCTCAGATTCAAGAATGGAAAGTACAAAATCTTTGAAAGTTCTGGAACAGAGATTGCATCAGGTACCCAAACAAAAGGTAACATCTTTCACTTAGCTGGTACTGGTAAAAGTTGCTTATTTGTTCAAATTGATTAGAGTTAGTTATGGCATAGAAGAATGTGTCATGTGAACTTTGATAATATCATCAAGATAAATAATACTCAGGCTGTAAGAGATCTTCCAAGATTAGTAAAACCTACAAATAGTTTCTGCAAAGAATGCCAGTTGGGAAAACATAGCAGAATCTCATTCAAAAGCAAGGAACAATATTCTACCAGATTATTAGACTTGGTTCACATTGACTTGTGTGGTCCGGCAAGAATTAGAGTGTGCAAGGTGATAGATATTTCATGTTTCTAATTGATGACTATTCCCAGATGATGTGGGTAACCTTTCTGAAAGAGAAATCAGAAGCTCTTGAGAGATTCAAAATATTCAAGGCTATGGTGGAAAATGAGACCGGATTAAAATTGAAGTGTCTGAGGTCTGATACAGGTGGAGAATTCACATCTGGTGAGTTCATAAACTTTTGTGAGAAACATGGAATAAAGAGATAGTTGTCTGCCCCTAGAACTCCACAGCAGAATGGAGTTGTTGAGAGAAAGAACCGGACCATCCAAGAAGCATCCAGGACCATGATGATGGAAGCAAATGTTCCTCAGATCTATTAGAGAGAAGCTGACAGCACTGTAGTCTACACCCTCAACCGAGCTCAAATTAGAAACTATACCAGTAAGACTCCTTATGAACTCTGGTTTGGCATTACTCCCACTGTGAGATACTTCATAATTTTTGGTAGCAGATGTTACATTAAAAGGGATGAAGATCTAGGAAAGTTTGATGTTAGAAGTGATGAAGGAATATTCTTGGGTTATTCTACTCAAAGCAAAGCATACCAATGTTACAACAAGAGATTGATAAAGATTGTAGAAAGTATAAATGTGAAGGTTGATGAAGAAATTGAAAGACCCTCAAGAATTCTTGAACATGATGAAGATGATCAGAATGGTGTTCAGGTTCAATGTATCCAAGTCTCTTTTGAGAAACAAAGTCAAGTTGATCCGGTAAGACAGGAAGAAGAGATAAGTCTTCATGAGACTGATCAAGAGTTAGAAGTGCAAGAGACTCCCAAAATTCCAAGGTATGTAACTCTAAACCACTCTGAAGATCAGATCATAGGTGAGAAAAGCAAACGGCTGCAAACAAGGAGGAGAATTACTCAAAATTCAGATGAGTATTGTCTAATTTCAAAGATTGAACCTAAGACAGTAAATGAAGCCTGCAATGATGAAAACTGGACTAAGGTAATGGAGGAAGAACTGATGCAAATTGAGAAGAATCACACTTGGGATCTTGTTCCCAGACCAAGAAATAAAAATGTGATTAGAACCAAATGGGTCTTCCGGAACAAATTGAATGAAGCTGGTGAAGTAATAAAAAACAAGGCCAGATTAGTTTACAAAGGTTACTCTCAAATAGAAGGACTTGATTTTGAAGAAACTTTTGCTCCAGTGGCAAGAATTGAAGCAGTCAGATTATTTCTTGCATTTGCTGCCTTCAAGGATTTCAAGGTGTATCAGATGGATGTCAAATCTACCTTCCTAAATGGTAATTTGGAAGAAGAAGTGTATATTGAGCAACCGGATGGATTTCAATTGTCTGATCATAGTGACATGGTCTATAAATTGAAAAAGGTACTGTATGGATTGAAGCAAGCCCCAAGAGCCTAGTATGAAAGATTGGATAAGCATCTCTTGAAGATTGGTTTCAACAAAGGTACTGCTGATAGTAATTTGTATTTCAAAATTGATCATGAAAACATCTTAATTGTTGAAGTATTTGTTGATGATATCATTTTTGGAGGAAGAGATAGTATGTGTAAAACTTTTGCAAGTCAAATGAAAAGTGAGTTTGAGATGTCAATGCTTGGAGAAATGAATTTATTTTTGGGTCTACAAATTACTCAAACAAAGAAAGGAATCTTCATTTCTCAGTCCAAATATGTGAAAGAATTGTTGAGGAAATTTGGAATGGAAGACTCAAAGCAAATGAACACTCCAATGGAAATCGGATGCAATTTGAGCAAAGATGATGACTCTCCCAAGGTTGATCAGACAAAATATAGGTCAATGATTGGAGGACTATTGTATCTCACTCAAACTAGACTAGATATTATGTAGGCTGTTGGTCTTATTGCTAGATTCCAAGCTGATCCTAGAGAATCTCATGTTATGGCAATCAAGAAGATTTTTAGATATCTAAAGGGGACAGTCGAGTATGGTCTATGGTATCCTAGAGATCATGATTTCTCTCTTCATGCATATACAGATGCAGATTGGGCAAGAGATGTGGATGACCAGAACAGTACCAGTGGTGGAGCATTCTTTTTGGGAAAAAGATTAGTTTCTTGGCTAAGCAAGAAATAAGAGGCAATATCTCTGTCTACAATTGAAGCAGAATACATTGCAACAGCAGGTAGTTGCACTCAAATCTCATGGATGAAGCAGATGCTAAGAGACATTAAAGTAGACTATGAGGAGCCTATCACAATTTTCTATGATAATTCAAGCGCAATAAATATTTCTAAGAATGCATTCTAAGACCAAGCACATATCTATCAAGTTTCACTATCTAAGAGAGCAGGTGAACAAGGATGAAGTCAGATTGGAGTATGTGCCCTCCAAGGATCAGATTGCAGATATCTTTACTAAACCTCTTCCCAAGGACTCTTTTGAGTATCTCAGGGAGAAGTTAGGGGTTATTGCCCCTCCGGTGATGAACTAGGATGCACTAATGTGCATCAGTTTGATGGATATCACAGTCATATCTTGTGGTCCAGATTGATGATGGGGAGCTGCTACTCAGGGGGAGCAGCAGGTGTGATTATAAAGTTGCAAGTATGAGCCCTTTGCCATTGATTTCAAAGGGGGAGAGAAGACATGTGAAAAACAAGTGGTTGATGATCAAAGGTGGAGTAGTACAGGAAGAGAAGACATGTGAATATTTGTTGTTGATAGGGGGAGCTATGACAGTAAGGAGAAGTTCTTGGAGAAGTTCTTGTCTTGATGGTTTTTCACATAATATGTTGCCATCAATGACAAAGGGGGAGATTGTTGTTAGTATGGGTTGAACCAGTGTTGTCATTGATGTCAACATACTCATGTTGCATTAATGAGAAGGATTGGATGAGCTATGTGCTGAGGATATTGAGAAAATTAGTCTTAATCAGGAATAGTGATGACAACAAGGTAAAAGTCCAAGATAGGTTGAGGATCAGAGGATGCGGTTTAAAGGGTTTGTAGATATAAGTCTTGAGATGTTCCAGTAGAGATTTCAGAGGTTTGCATGAATATCTAGAGAAGTTATGGCTATTCACGTAAAACTGGTTCTGACAGGTGTTCAGTGGTGACAGAGTGAGATAGATAGGTTCGGTGAGATCTGGAAATACAATATCCCATTCTACGGATTGGAGTAAGTGTTAAGGACATCCTTGTGAAGTGTGAAGTAGATTGGTTTGTGGTTTGAAGGTCTGGAAGAACCTATTCCTTTGTGACAGTGATGACAGACTGTGTTCTTGAGGTTTCGAATGAAGGAGAGAAGGATTTTAGTAAGTAGAGGAAGTGCAGATGTTCCTGGTAATTTAGGAAAGCTTGTGGAGGTCCTTGGATTATGTTTAGTTCATGTTGATGATCCACATTAGAGTTGGAGCCTGAAATTGAAGAAATACTTCTGGATGAAGGTGTTCTTCCTCTGGCTGGCCGACCGGATGAATGATTCATCTTGCGGATGTTCTTGTGAATGTTTGCCGACTTAGATGTTTGTTCCTAAGTTGATGTCATGTACAAATAAGGGATTGTGAAGTCATTTCAAAGGGTGACTTGTGGAGATGAGTATGTGGTAGCAAGGAGAAGAGAGAAAGGAAGAGAAGAAGGATTTGTGCTTTAATGGAACTGATTCAAGCATGGTGACGATGCTATTTACCAGTTCAAATATGTAATACTCATTTATTGTAGACAGTGTGTCTCTTGTAGGCAGTGAGCCTCTTGTGAGTAGTGTGCTCAGGTAGTGAGCCCTAATTGGCTTGTGCCATCTTATTCTTTCTATTCTTCTAACAGAGAATAATATCTTGGGTTAGTCACCCTATGGTTTTTCCCTTAACCAGGTTTTCCACATCAAAATCTTGGTGTCTCATGTGTAGATGTGTTTCTTCTCTTGGTTAATTACATTAAGTTTTCATGATTGATTTATTGTTAATGCTAAGTGAATGAAAGTGTTAAAAGAAGAAAGTTTTTGGACAACTGATTCACCCCCCTTCTCAGTTGTCTAGCCTAAATCTAACAGATATTAGTTATTGATATCAAGCACGTTAAGGTAGGAAGAAAACACACAAGGGAACATCGACTTGCGCAAAGCCCATGCCCCCTGGAGGTGACATGTACTTTACGATCACCAAATGTTCCCACAAACACATCCCTGCAAGAAACATGTTAGTGTCTATGAAATCATGCTTATACAATGAATCTAAAGTTTGAGGATAACCATAGGGCTATATCATGAAGCTCTCTTAATCGAGTACCACCAAGGCTAGATTCAAGACAAACAAAGGTGCATAAAGAAGTATTATTGTTAAGGTTTGTAAATGTGACAAAGACATCATCAAATTCACTATGTGGAAAGTACAAGTGCTTCCACTAGCCAAGCATTGGATAAGATATACAACCCCATCGTCATATTAGGAACTAATTCCATTTTTTTATTGCTCTCGAAAGGGACACTAGGTCTGCATCAATATAAATGTTTCTCGTCATCCGCCTGCTAGATGGAAACATTAGAGGAAGGGAAACAATAAATAAGAGAGGAGAGACAAGTGTCTTAGGGACAATCACGTAGGAGGGTGCCACCAGTGTCACCAACCATGACGCTATGTCCGTAAGAAACAACACACAACAATAAAATCAAAGAGAGGCAATTTAGAAGAATGATGATAAAAATAGAAGAAGGTGACAATAGAGGCGGTCTCTTGGTATCCTGGACCTTACAAGAGAGTCAAGGGTCATTCCAAGACACATAACACATCAAGGGGGAAGCACATCATGAGAGAGATAAAGGGTAAGAAATACTTAACTGTTAGCACCATCATTAAGAACATACTATTAGAATCAAGACAGACAGCTGAGAATGGGGGGTGAATCAGTTGTCACAAAACTTTCTCTTATTAATCACTTAAATCCTTCTTGTAATTCAGCAGCATAATAATAAATCAATCATGGAAATTTAATGCAACAATTCAAGAGCAGAAACACATTAACACATATGACACCAAGATTTTAACGTAGAAAACTAGGTTAAGGGAAAAACCATGGGGTGACTAACCCAAGATCGTATTCTCTGTTAAAAAAATAAGAAGAACAAAATGGCACATGCCAATTAGGGCTCACTACCTGAGCACACTTCTCACAAGAGGCCCACTGCCTACAGGAGACACACTGTCTATAGAATAATAAATATTACATACTTGAACTGAAGAATAGCATCTTCACCATGCTTGAGTCAGTTCCATTTAAGCCCAATACTTTTGCTCTACCTTTCACTTCTCTACTCTCTACCACACACTCATCACCACAAGATGCTTTTAAAATGACTTCATGAGCTCTTTATTTATACAAGACATTTAACTTTAGGATAATCATCCAAGTTGACATACATTACAGAGCAAATACATAAATACAACATGACTAGTTGCAAAAAGACTTCACACAGATCAACACACTATCGGCCACACAGATCTGAGACTTCAATCTTCCTTTAGGAACATGCCATTCTTCATAGAACATAATAAATATTACATACTTGAACTAAAGAATAGAATCTTCACCATGCTTGAGTCAGTTCCATTTAAGCTCAATACTTCTGCTCTACCTTTTGCTTTCCTCCTTTCTACAACACTCTCATCTCCGCCAAGATACATTTGAAATGACTTCACAACTCTTATTTATACAAGACATATACTTAGGGATAATCATCCAAGTCTGCATACTTTACAGAGAAAATACACAAATACAATTTGACTAAATTACAAAAGACTTCATGCGGATCACCACATTGTCAGCTACACAGATATGGGACTTCATTCTTCTTTGAGGAACATGCCATGCATCACAGAACATCTTCAAGATCATCTGCAAGATGTGTAACTCATCTAGTCAGCCAAACCTAGGAAGAACATCATCATCCAGAAGTAATTTTTCAATTACGAGCTCAATCTTCAATGCAGACCACCAACACGAACTGGACACAATCCAGAGACCCCCACAAGCTTGGCCTAAATCACCAAGAACATCCACACTACTTCTGCTTACTGAAATCATTCTCTCCTTCATCCAGAACCTCAAGAACTCAGTCTGTCATCACTGTCATATTGGAATAGATGCTTGTGGACCTCCAGACCATGAACCATTTGAGTTGTCAATTCACATTGACTTCCTAAACACTCCACTAAATCTACAAAAAAAGATATTGCATTTTTGGATCTCACCGGACCTATTTCAGTCACTCTATCACCTCTGAACATCTGCCAGAACTAGTTTCACTTGAATGGCTATAACTTATTGTAATATTCATGCAGACCTCCTAAATCTTTGTCGGATCACCTTTAGACACATATCTACAAACCCTTTGATGTGCAACCTCTGATCTTCATCTTAGCTAGGATCTTTGCCTCACTATCGTCACTATTCTTCTCTATTCCTGATAGGACTAATTTTCTCAATATCCTTAGCACACAACTCATCCAATCCTTGACATCAATGTAATAGGAGTATATTGACATCAATGACAACACTAGTTAGGCCCATACTTGCAACAATCTCCCCCTTTGTCATTAATGGCAACATATGATATGAAAAATTATTTTAACCATCAAGATAAGAACTTCTCCTCATTGACTGACATAACTCCCCCTATCACCAACAACCATTCACATGTCTTCTCTTCCTTTACTGCTCCCCCTTTGATCAGCAACTACTCTTTGTTTTTCACATGTCTTCTCTCCCCTTTTGACATCAATGGCAAAGGGCACATACTTGCATCCCCCTAAGTAGCAGCTTCCCATCATCAATCTGGACCACAAGATATGACTGTGAGATCCACCTGACTAATGCACATCAGTGCACCTTAATTCAGAACCAAAGGGGTAATAACCCTTAACTTCTCCTTGAGATACTCAAAAGAGTCCTTAGGTAGGGGTTTAGTAAAAATGTTTGTAATCTAATCCTTGGAGGGCACAAACTCCAATCTGACTTCATTCTTGTTCCCTTGCTCTCTCAAAAAGTGAAATTTGATGGATATATGTTTTGTCTTTGAATGTAAAACTAGATTTTTTGATATATTTACTGCACTTGAATTATCACAGAAGATTGTGATAGGTTCCTCATACTCCACTCTGATGTCTCTTAGCATTTGCTTCATCCACAATACTTGAGTGCAACTACCTACTGCTGCAATATATTCTTCTTCTACAGCGGACAGAGCTATTGCCTCTTATTTCTTGCTCAGCCAAGAAACCAATCTTTTCCCCAAAAAGAATGCTCCACCACTGGTACTCTTCCGGTCATTCACATGTCCTTCCCAATCCACATCTATATATGTATGAAGAGAGAAATCATGATCTCTAGGATATAATAAACCATACTCAACTGTTCCTTTTAGATATTTAAGAATCCTCTTGATTGCCATGACATGAGATTCTCTAGGATTAGCTTGGAATCTAGCAACAAGACTAACAATATTCATAATGTTAGGTCTAGTTTGAGTAAGATACAATAGTCCTCCAATCATTGACCTGTACTTTTTCTGATTAGCTTTAGGAGAGTCATCATCTTTGCTCAATTTACATCCGGTTGCCATGGGAGTACTCATTGGTTTTGAGTCTTACATCCCAAATTTCTTCAACAATTCTTTCACATATTTGGTCTATGAAATGAAGATTCCTTTCTTTTTTTGAATGATTTATAGACCCAAGAAGAAATTCATTCCCCAAACATGGACATCTCAAATTCACTTTTCATTTGATTTGCAAAAGTTTTGCACATACTATATCTTCCTCCAAATATGATATCATCAACAAATACTTCAACAATTAAGATATTTTCATGATCAATTTTGAAGTATAAGTTACTGTCAGCAGTACCTTTGTTGAAAGCAATCTTCAAAAGACTCTTATCTAGTCATTTATACGAGGCTCTTGGGGCTTGTTTGAGTCCATATAGTGTTTTCTTCAACTTCCAGACCATATCACCATGATCAGACAATTGAAATCCATTTGGTTGCTCAATATATACTTCTTCTTCCAAGTCACCATTCAGGAAGGTGGACTTGACATCCATCTGATAGACTTTGAAGTCCTTGAAGGCAGCAAAGGCAAGAAATACTCTGACTACTTCAATTCTTGCCACCGAAGCAAAAGTTTCTTCAAAATCAACTCCTTCTACTTGAGAGTAACCCTTGTAGACCAATCTGGCTTTGTTTCTGACTACTTCAACATCTTCATTTAGTTTATTCTGGAAGACCCATTTGGTTCCAATCACATTCTTGTTTCTAGGCCTGGGAACAAGATCCCAAGTGTGGTTTTTCTCAATTTGCATCAGCTCTTCCTTCATTGCTTTAGTCCAACATTCATCATTGCATGCTTCACTCACAGTTTTTGGTTCAAACTTTGAAATCAGATAATACTTTTCTGAGTCTTGAGCAATCTTTCTTCTTGTTTGAACACATTTGCTTTTATCACCTATGATCTGATCTTCAAAGTGATTCAGTCTTACATACCTGGGAGTTTTGGGAATTTCTTGCACTTCTATTTTTTAAACAGGTTCATTCAAACTTATCTCTTCTTCTTGATTCTCCGGATCGCTCTGGATCTGAATTTCAGAAGGGGCTTGGACTTCTTGGACCAAAACATCATTCTGATCATCTTCATCATATTCATCAAAACTTGAGGGTTTTTCAATACCTTCATCAACCTTCACATTCGTACTTTCTATAATCTTTCTCAATCTCTTGTTATAACACCAGTATGCTTTGCTTTGAGTAGAATAACCCAAGAATATTCCTTCATCACTTCTAGCATCAAATTTGCCAAGGTCTTCATCTCTTTTAATATAACATTTGCTACCAAAGAATCTAAAATACTTCATAGTGGGAGTGATGCAAAACTAGAGTTCATAAGGGGTCTTACCAGTATTGCTTCTCATTTGTACTTGATTAAGAGTATAGACAGCAGTGCTTACAACATCTCTCTAGTAGATCTGAGGAACATTTGCTTCCATCATCATGGTTCTAGATGCTTCCTAGATGGTTTGGTTCTTTCTTTCCACTACTCTATTCTGCTGTGGAGTCCTTGGAGCAGATAACTATCTTTTTATCCCTATTTCTCACAGAATTATATGAACTCTCCGGATGTGAATTCTCTACCTCTATCAGACCTAAGATATTTTATGTTTAATCTGGTTTCATTCTCTACCATAGCTTTGAATATTTTGAATTTCTCAAGAGCCTTAGATTTCTCTTTCAGAAAAGTCACCCACATCATCCAAGAGTGGTCATCAATTAATAACATGAAGTATCTATCACCTTGCAAACTCCTGATTCTTGCCGGACCACATAGATCAGTATGAACTAAGTCCAATAATATGGTCAAAGATTGTTCCTTACTTTTGAATGTGACTCTACTTTGCTTACCCAACTGACATTCTTTGCACAAACTATTAGTAGGTTTCACCAGTCTTGGAAGATCTCTTGCAGCCTGAGTGTTACTTATCTTGATGATATTATCAAAATTCACATGACACATTCTCCTATGCCACAACCAACTCTGATCAATTTGAACAAATAAACAACTTTCTCCAGTACCAACCAAGTGGAAGATGTTACCTTTTGTTTGAGTACCAGATGCAATCTCTATTCCAGAACTTTCAAAGATCTTACATTTTCTATTTTTGAATCAAAGATTATAGCCTTTTTCCACCAACTGTCCAACACTAAGAAGATTGTGCTTCAAACCTTCAACATACAGTACATTACTAGTTTTGTTCTTTCCATCAAAGGAAATAGTTCCTCTAGATCTGATTTTGCCAGCAGAATTATAACCAAAATTTACAACTCCTTCATATCTTTCCAAATCTATGAACTTATTTTTGTCACTTGTCATATGGTGAGAGCATCCACTGTCAATGATCCAACCATCCTTTTCAACTTGGGCAGCCAGAGCTCTTTCTACCATTTTATGATTGACAGATTTAGAGGGCATTGGATCTTCTTCCTTGATGGAAATAAACACCCAGTCACTTCCAAATTTGTTTCATGTCTCTGATTCATCATCTGTTACTCCTTCATCATCATCATCTTCATGAACATAGTAACATTTCTTTTGGAATCTTGATCTATTTGGATTTGCTCTTGAAAATCTTTCCGGACACCTTGAGGCAAAATGACCAATCTTATTGCAGTTGAAACATTTGAAGGGCAATTTTCCTTCATACTTACCGAATCCTCTTGGTAGTGTTTTTGCAATAAGGGCTTCAAGTTGAGTATCTTTTGCTTCATCTTCTTCCAGATCTTTTCTTTCTTTTTCATACCATGATAGTTTCTTTGAAGAGTTCTCTCCTAGATCAAACTTTTGTTTTCCTTTTATAGGGGAACTAGCTTTGAATGTAGATTCAAACTTGGGGCGTGCATCTCCAAACTCGGCCAATTCAAATGTAGCTAATTTACCAACCAATTGATCTCTTGTAATATTTGAAAAAGATTTGAATTCTTCAATAGAAGAATCCTTTTATTTGTAAGGAGGTAGTGATCTAAGAACTTTGGCTACAATCTCATCTTCATCAAAGATTCCACCAGCACATCTAATGCCACAAACAAGTTCATTTACTCTTCGCATAAATGTAGTGATATTTTCATCTTCAAGTTTTCAAATTTTCCTTTCAGACTTTGTAGCTTCACACATTTAACATATTTGTCTCCTTCATGTAAAAGTTCCAGTTTTTCCCAAATCTCATATGTAGTTTTTAGATCTATAACATTTGTCAACTCTGAATTAGATAAGGCACTTAATAGAGCTTCTTTAGCCTGAAGATTGTTTTCAGCATCTCCGACTTCATCTATAGTTCTTGGACCATTCTGTGGAGGAACATAGTTCTTTGAAGCCATGATCCAATATTACATTCCCATACATTGCAAGTGACATTCCATGCGGCTTTTCCAAAGAGTGTAATTGGTTCCATCAAACCTCAGACTAGCCTTCTTGTAGGAAGACATCCTAGATCTCCTCAAGTGGTTAAGCTCTTTTAGAGGAACTTAGCTCTGATACCAATTGTTAGAATCAAGATGGAAAACTGAGAGGGGGGGTGAATCAGTTGTCACAAAACTTTCTCTTATTAATCACTTAAATCCTTCTTGTAATTCAGCAGCATAATAATAAATCAATCATGGAAACTTAATGCAATAATTCAAGAGCAGAAACACATTAACACATATGACACCAAGATTTTAACGTGGAAAACCAGGTTAAGGGAAAAACCATAGGGTGACTAACCCAAGATTGTATTCTCTGTTAAAAGAATAAGAAGAACAAAATGACACATGCTAATTAGGGCTCACTGCCCGAGCACACTGCTCACAAGAGGCCCATTGCCTACAAGAGACACACTGTCTACAGAATAATAAATATTACATACTTGAACTGAAGAATAGCATCTTCACCATGCTTGTGTCAGTTCCATTTAAGCTCAATACTTCTACTCTACCTTTCTGTTTCCACCTTTCTACCACACTCTCATCTCCGCCAAGATACATTTTAAATGACTTTGTGAGGGGGAAAATAGGTTAATCAATAAGATTATAAAAACCCAAACATCTATAGAATCTAAAGATAAAAGGAGATTAAAACAAATAACAAATAATACCTTGCACCTTTACCTTTTGCCTTCCGTAGTTCACCTATCTTTCTTTGATATTGATTGTGAAGCCCTCAGAAGCTAGTTGCTTGCTTGCTTGTTGAAGATGACAAAGGAAGAATGGCTGTGATACTTATGTATTTGAAGATGAGCTTCAAATATAGAAATGGAGTATGAATGAGAATGCTTAAATGGGAGTAGGGGTGCCAAAGGCGTGCCGGTATCTCTGCAGCATACGTTTACACAAAATCCAGATATGAAATGAAGAGAAGAAGGTTGTATTTATAGAAGAGAGTGAGGGAAGATCAATGGTTGAGAAGAAAAGGAGTCAACAGAGGAGGATTATTGAGGAACATGCATCCAATAGAAGAAGGACACATGTCATTCCAAAAGTAGCTTAGTTGAGTTAACTCCTCTCTTGATGTGGATAAGATTTGATTTTCTCTATTTTAGGAAAAGATTTGCTTTAAAGATGCTTTAAAACTGATTTTGCCTTTTGTAACTCAGAGTTTTGCTTTTGTGTGACAAGAGGAAGGTTATTTTTGGAAGATAAGAATGATTTTTTGAAGAGATAGAAAGCATAATTAAATAAATGAATTTATTTAATTATTTTACAGATAATTGAGAGGAATAAATAAAATATATAAAAATATATTTTATTTTTGTGAGGATTTTTTATTTTATTTAAATAAAATTTGCATTTTATTTAAATTTGGAAGAATAAGAGATTTTAATTAAATAATTAAAATTATTTAATTATTTTAGAAGAATGAAGTAGGTGTAAGTGATTTTAATTAATTAAATAAATGTGTTTATTTAATTAAATGAGAGAAAGTGAACCACATAAATAAATAAATTTATTTATTTATTGATAGAAGCATATGAAGGATGAAATAAATATTTGAAATATTTATTTAAGCAGAGTCATGTCAATTTTAGGTGTATACATTTTGCCCCTCTTTGATGCAATGTGTTTTATCACGTTGTTTCAAAGAATAAGAATGTTTGACAGTGATACATGCCCTAGTTTTCCCCTAGTGCAAGTTTAACAATAGGATGCCCCCTCGGGAGATTGGACAGGAAGAAGACAGAAGGATGTGAGATAGACAATCTCATGAAGAAGAAGGGGAAGAATGGGTTAGGGTGGAGAAAAACAAGATATGGTTCGGAGAAATAGACATGGGAAGCAGTCATAGGGTCATACAGTCAGATATGGGTCACTTGCTATATATAGGAGCTAGGTCCACAAGTACTATTCATTTGTACACTTGTCCATAGTTGATTTGTCCTCTGGAGAGCTTAGGAGAGCATGGCAGCCAGACAGATGGATATTCCATGTGAGGAGCATCGGTTTGAGAGGATTCAACAGTTCGATCGGCTAGCAGAGGCAGGACCCCCGGTATGTGTTTCTTCAAAACTTGCTAAAAGTCAATTGTTGAGCATATTAATGGCTAGGGAACCCAACTGAGACAGATGTGCAAAAACTTTTGTTTGGCACATATACACGCCGAAATGGCACATGCGTTGCAGGATGGTGCATTTATGCCGCAAAGTGGCGCGTTTGTTCATTTTGTGCATTTGAGCCATGAATGTGCACATTTGATTACTTTTGCACTTTTGAGCTATTAAGTGGTGCAAACATCAAGAACTTGTGCATGTGTTGTGAATGGGTACATATGCTAGTGTTGCGCATGCGATTCCTGAAATGGTGCATTTGCTATGAAATTGCGCATTTGATAGAGGAAGTGGCGCATGTGCCAGAATGGCACATACGCGTCAGAAAGTGGCGCATTCACAGTGAAGTGGCACTTTTGGTATGAAATGTCACATTTCCAACCTAGATTGGTGCATTTGCACTTAGGAAAATCAGTTGACTTAATGAAATTAACCCAATTGGCATCCTGATCGATGCATCAATTGATTAGCGATCTCTGAGATTGTCGAGAATCTAGTCGAGAGATGATATGCTATTTTGATTAATTTGATATGTTAAGCCAATGATAGGATAGCTTGATTGCTTTGAGTAGGTCTGATATGGATATGGATTTCATTGACGGTATGCATTACTTGGTTGCAGGAGGATATTCGGGACGTTCTTACATTGCGTGAGCAATTTCTGTTGCCATTGTTGCAGTGATACATGATGACCAAGATGGATCATGAGGCCCTAGGTGCTATGGGTTAGTACCATGTTTGCTTTATGCCTGAGGTTCGCATGAACCGGGTGATGATGACTGTAGCCATGGAGCACTTTCACAACGAGGATGGGACCTTCCATCTTTTGATGGGAGAGATGGCCATTACTCTAGAGGATGTCTATCAGATTCTACACCTCCCTATTCAGGGAGAGTTGGTTGAGTACAAGTCACAATGTGACACTGGGCTAGAAGAGTGTAGGCATGTTTTTTATGACCCCAAGCTGGTGGGGCAGGTGATTCCTTGGCAGGACATACATGACTGTTATGACTACTTCCCGGGTATAGTGGTAGGATTGATCGGTGGTGTAGTATGCCCCGATAGGTGATCATACGGCTTCCCCATTGGCTGGAGATGGGTACTAGAGAGGATGATGACAAAGGGGACGCAGTATGCATGGGGTGTGTGCATGCTTGCACACCTATACAGAGACATGCATCAGGCAGTGTACCACCGAGGCTTTGGTTTATCGGTAGGTGCATCTCTCTTACAGTTTTGGTTGTGGGAGCACATTGCTATCACGTGGCCGAGATGTGTATTTCACAGGCAGAGGGGTGAGCCTTATAGTTATGGCTATGCAGGCGTGATTTCCTAGCACAAGCTGGGGAAGCTTGAGTATTGGAGTCATGCCTTTGATGGACTAGATGCAGTTGTTTAGCGGCCGTACATTGACTACGAGATATGGGACGACAAGGCAGATGAGCTGCCTTATTGCTTACAGACGAGATGGCTGTTGGTCATGATGTTCATCATAAACAAGCATAGAATAAAAGTACACATTAACCTTTATTCATCTTGAAAGATACTGTGAATTCAAGGAATTCGGGATCCCAAGTCTCTGGTGATTAGGTCTTAATCGTCTGATGTTACTCAGAGGTTAATGTGTGTTGCTGTTTCCATTTTGGGGCCTTACTTCAAATTGTGCCATCATCATGACATTCCTGCAGAAATTCTTTACAGAGAAGTCATATTATGTAGTTATTAGATGAAAGATGTAAAGATACCTCAATCTTTGCATGATATTTTTCGATTGTGCATGCTTTGCATTCAAATATGCTAAATATTTGTGATTACCTACGAGATGTCTGCATATTTGCGTTATTTACTTAGGATTATCAATTATTCGCCATTGTGATAATGAAATGTTCTGAAATTGAAAGAAATTAAAGGAATACTACAATTTAAAGTTGAATCTTTAGCTATTGATCCACATACATACTCAATACTATCATGACGAGAAGAAATCAAACCATATGTTCACCAGGATATTCCACAGCTAGATACAGTTGATGCAAACTTCAGAGGATGATGAATGAAAACAATACATGCAACATGATGAGCACTCCAAGGGACGCAGCAAATCAAAGCACATATCCAGAATTCAGACACAGATTACTCAAGATTTACGAAGATTTGTAATCGAAATACTCCTCTTTCATTAAGTATGCAAAATGATATGTACATATGCAATAACTTTGAAATAAGCCCTAAATACTTCAGCAAACAGATTTCAATTAAGTTTCAAATGCTTCAACAAGGCATTCCACCACCTTTTATAGAATAAGGTGAGGAATCCGTTACAAAAGATCTACGATCTAGATTTATCAATACAAATCTACGGTCCAGATTCACTTGATTTTGTCAATCTTTACAAAAATGGCACAAGTTGCTAGCTGGCAACTATCTATACTACTTATGCTATTATCCCCTTCATGATGTATCTTCATCATGCTCCTCAGCTGATTCATGTGGGTCATCATCATGTGCATCACTCTCTGAACTTTCACTATCCTGATGATGACGTGGCTGCATATGGGGCTGCATACTACTGCGGACCTACTCGTATGAATGCACAACCTGATCTATCCCTCCACCATCTTGAGTCTTTGCTTTGACAATGGCATGCTTATGTGCTTCATATTTGTCTCTGCTGTTGTCAAGCTTATTTTTCCTGTCCTGCAGTGTTTCTTTGTATTTCTCCATCTGGACCTTGATCCTCATTATTTTATCTATCAATTCCTTTGTCAAAGGGACAGGTGGACCATCTGTCTCTGCTTGGAAGTTGCTGTGTACAGCTTTAATGGTGGAATCTTCATCTTGATTCTCTATTTTTCCTTCCACCTTGCCTTCCAAAGCCTCCAGTATCACCTCTTCTTCAGCCATTAAATCTTGCAGCCTCATGCTGATATCCCTCAGCTTATTATTACACCTTTTGAGGACTGCCCACTCAAACTGAGTGTCTTTATACCAAATATCAATCAATAATGCAGTATTATTATTCAGTACCTGCTTACTGATAAGCAGTTGTGGATTTATATTCCTTATTTCCCCTAACAGGGTTAGGACTCTCTCCAGCTTGTAAGACCTCTTCCCGGTCTACATCTGTAATTTATCCACTTTGGCCTTGGAGTCACTTAGGGTGCTCCACCTCTTCAAAGAGGCCTTCATTATTTCTACAGCATCATCCAATGTGGATGACATCCATCTCCTTATTACGGACGCCTCATGGTAGGAGAGATGGTGACTTTCTCATTTCTTCTTCTCGATGTTCCCTTTGTTGTTGATCTTGCGGCACCTCCTCCTGTTGAGGGATTTCCTTCTCCGGAGGAGCACCTTCATGCTGTGGGGACCTTTGAGGGACATCTATATGATGTGGGGAACCTTGAGGTGCATCTATATGCTGTGCATGATGATCATGACCCTCTTCTATCATTATTTCATCTGTTCCCACTTCTTCTTCTTCCTGTGGTTTATCCACTGTACCAGATATTGGGGACTTTGCCTGATGTGTTGGCGATTGCTCTGCAGCTACTACTTCTTCCGAGCCTACACCATCCACTTCTTGTACCTTAGCAGCTGGATTCTCTAGTGTTTCTTTCTCATCAGCCTTCGCTTCCCGAACCTCTACTATAGCAGGTTCCTTCATTGTATCCTGTGGACTTTGTTGGCCGGTTTCAAGAGCATGGCCTTCTGACTCCGCCATCTCTATCTCTTCTGTTAGGTGACCCTTATCAGGTGATCCTGCTAGCTGTTTAGGACTTGCATCATGTTTCTCTGTTAGATCCACCACTTCAGGACTGGTCACCTCTGTGATCAATGTATCTAGCCCTATTTCCTGAGCTACTTGCTCTGGGCTCTTTTCTTGCTCTCCTTCTGCTTGTTTCATCTCCTCAAGCACAATTTGAACTGGTGGAGGCTTGTGAGGAGTCATACTTACATCAGTAGCAAGTGTTTCCATCTTCTGTGCAGCCACATCCTGCACCACCTCATCATCAGATAAATTTATTGTCTCATCTAGCGAGACATGCCCTTCTGCTTGTGTCTGGGAGGTTTCTTTCAGCTGCTCCTCAGCAAGTTCGGTTTTGAACTTGACAATGGTAGGAAGTGGAACATTATGTTGAAGTTCCTTGTGCACTTCACTACGTTCCCCTTGTAATGAAGTAGGGGGTTGGCTTATTCCACCTCTCATGGAGGTTCTTTGTTTCTTAGGTGGGGTAGTCACCAGCACCTATGGAGCTCTCCTCTTCCTATTTATTATCAATGGAGCCTCCTCCTCCTTAGGCTCTTCTTCTATGACGGTACCCTCTCCTCCTGGTTGTTTAGAAGATTGACCCACTTCTTGGGTCTCCATGATTCTAGCCTCCGCTGTCTTACTTTTCTTGGGCCTTTCTTTCTCTGGAGGGGATGCTGATTCTGATCCTGACCCTGCCGCTTGCTCAGTTGCAAATACTGCCCTTTCAATTAAAATCCCCTTTGGTCCCTGTTCCACCTTCTTGCCCCTTGGGGGTCTTTTGCTCTGCTGTTGTGGTGGAGGGACTCTATCTCCCTTGGTCTTCCTCTTCTCTAACAGGAAGTCATCATATTCATTTGCGGGGATATCCTGCCCTTTCTTCTTGTTGTCCACCGTAATGGCAATAGCCTTCTTCTTCAATGCCTCTATCTGTGCATCAACCGAGGCTTGGGTTAGGTGTAGGGTCCTGGCAATGAATGGGTCCAAGGATATGTCCTCCTGCATAGTGAAGTCAGGTGTAGAGATGGTGTCATTATATATATTTTTCTGTTCATACTCGTCTGCCATTGTCCTGCCATCATCCTTCTTTAATTGTTGAGGAAGGGAGATGCAATCAAAAGTTCTAACTTGGTTCAGAGTTAACCTTTGATACCTCCTTCTCCTGGCTTCTGCCTCATCCTCACAGTCAGCCCAAAAATCCTCTAGGTGCCTTTGGTGAATAGGCTTTCCTAGTACGTTCTGTATCCTGCCATAAGGATCATATGGTCTTGTTATTGGAAAGGGCTGTAGATTCATCTTATTCAGGGTGACCATCACCTTCTTGATATTATCAGAGTCAGGGCACATGTAATTGCCAATGCTGACTGGGAACAAAATTGGTGGCAGCTTCTTGGCATCCTTGTACATTTGTATCATGGTGGAGCCCTGCCTGATAAATTCCATTAGTACCATGGTGTCGGTAGGATACCTTGGTAGCATCAGGGGATGTCCCTCAAAACCTTCAACCCTTATATAAGAAAAGGTTGCAAATTGTATGTACTAGGCCCCATGCCTGTAGACTACCTCTTGAGCCTCCATGCTCAATCTCTTTGTTCTGCCTTCTTCCATGGTCCTTACCAGATGCATAGAGAATGCATCATTGACCAGCTTGTAATCTTTTAGGTAGTTGGTTCTCTGCAGCTGGGGATGATGATCCCAGATATATGCAGCATTTGTGCCTGTGAGCTTCCCATCTGTAACCAAGGCATCAAAAGTGCCTCTATAGGCACAAGAATAAACAATATATGATGACATGTAAAATGCACAATTTGAACCTCCCAGGTTCATCAGTTGCTCATGCAGAGCATCACTTATAATTTGGCCCCACAGTGGCTTGGTGTTTGAATATAGACACATCATTATTATTCCGTACATCCAATCCCTGAAACTGCCAGTATCAGGTTGGCCAGTTACTCTATTCAGGAGTGCGATCATGTACTGGTACTCCTCACTGAAATCATACTTGAACAGGTGCACAGGAAGCTTGGCGGCTGCATTATATGTGCTATTCTCAGCCCGCCACGGATACATGTTCTTCCTGGCCAATTTCTTATTGGCTTCATACTCCCTCTCAGACTTCTTCAAGTCTACACTTTTGACCTTACTGCCCAGTGGCAATCCAAATGTCTGGGAGAGACCTTTGATGGAAAGGTTTGCATATATCCTCCCATGCTTCACTACTTGCTTTGTTTGAGGGTTATAATTCCGGGCACACTCAATGATGAGCTCCAGAGATTCCATAGAGTATGGAAAACCAGCGGCATTCCATAATCCCGATACGAACACCGTGTCCAGCACAGGACTCTTGTCATGTCCATTGTTTAGCTTGGCTGACCAGGCCTCCAAATTAGTGCTTCCCTGATGGGTGTCTGTGATTGCTCCATATTTAAACAGGACCCCCCTCTGAGCAGAGAACATGGGCTTGCTGAATTCTTCCTGACACTTGACCAATCACTTCTCAGCCATGAGTGCCTGCAATTAACGACAATCCTATCTCATAACAGGTACATATATGCATGCATACTGCAGTTGACTTTATAAATCATTATGCATACTATATCAATTCCAACACTACTTAATCACACGGGTGCATAAACTAGAACAGAAACAATATGATGAGGGTTTTATTCACTTACCTGGTTATGCAGATTTCCTTTTATACCAGTAGATTGCTGAGACGTTCTTAATTCAGCTGATGATCACCTCTTCTTTTCTACCCGTGAGCTCAAATCGTGCAAAGGTAGCTGGTGTGCAGATATGGAAGCTGGTGCTCTGTAAAATAAGTTTATCACAAGGTAAATGTGAAAATGGCGGTTGAATTACCTTTTAACCTTGCATTTAGGGTACATTTAGGGCAACTCTGACAGATTGGATCATGTTCCTTGATTATTCGTGCGAAAATGCAGGATCTCGCCAGGTGTTTCATTGGGTTCCGGGGTCGGCGGGAACTACCTACCCTGTCTGCGCGCATTAAATGATAATGGCGGCAATGGGAGCGAGGAATATCCCTATGACAGGATATGATGAGGGCAGGATGATATTCGCAAATATCGGGTTGAGTTTCAATATCATCCTCCCTCGTATTGACATTGTTATCGCGACAAGATTCGGGTGACAAAAACACTTTTATTTCTGTGTAGTACATCAGGAGGATATTTCGGTGTATCGGGTGATGTTTCAAAATATGATGATGATGAGACAAAATTACATGTCTCTCTTTTTGGAATATTGGGATGACGTCATCCTGATATTCGCTCTCCGCATCGGAAGTGCATCATGACGTCATCATCATATTAGGCTAACATGATCATGTTTTAGAGAATATCCTGCGGCAATGTAAATGTGATGATGATGTCATCAGGATTTATGTTCCTCTATTTATCATATTCGGATGATGTCATCAGGATATTTGCTAAGGGTGATATTTGCGTCAGGAGGATATAAGGACACATCGGGTTACATGCGAAGTATGATGCTTGCGATAGATAAAACTGTTTGACGGGAAGATTTTGCTACTATTTAAAGTTGACGTCCAGATATTTGAACCGCATGACATATCAGAGGGAATGTTTCAAATATGATGATGAAGTTCAACAATATGACCTTCCTCTTTCGAATATCAGGTTTGACCAAAACTTTGACTGTTCATAACTCTTATATCCTGATGAATATCAAGGTGATGTAAAAGGCAATCCTGCCTGAATTTCAATGCTCTTTCAAAATATGAGGTCACAGAGATGAAATATGAACTTTGACAAACTAACCTCATGGTGACTTACCTCATCATGGTTTTGCATGATGATGCACTCAATTTACTTTTACCAAACCACCCAGAAGCAGATGCACAAGCCAAACCAAAAAATTGGGTCCTTGTTTTGCCGAGTCAAAATGGGGCGTGTTGTGTAACCACACAACAATGGCTTATTGGCAGGACTCGGTATATTTTGGAGCGACAGATTGTCAGCCGAGTTCAGAGACAGTTTGGCCTTGTATAGGGCAGACCATAGGGTGAGGCACGCTTTGCCAGGACTCACGCAGAGAGGTATAGGTGGGGTCTTGTGGCATCTTATGAGGAGGCATTGGCCAATTTTCAGCAGATTCCCTATGCAGCCTGGCCGATGAGGAGAGACATGGTAGATGCTGGCATGACGCCAGACTATGAGGAGTGGTTTATGGCACACCCATTCCTGAGGTACTCAGGACCAGGAGAGTTGGCTCCTTGTATTGACGAGGAGGATTTAGATGAGGAGGGTGCAGCAGGTAGGAGGAGAGGATAGAGGAGGAGGAGAGATTATGGAGATGATGGGAGACTGAGACAGAGGCAGAGGGTTGGAGAGGGGCTTGTGGGTCAGCAGGTAGTTGGACAGGCACAGGTCTAGGTGCTAGTGCAGCCAGAGGTAGCACAGAGACAGATGCTGCAGCCACAGCAGGTGGCACAACCGATACAGGGACAAGTGCCAGCATAGCAGGTGGCACAGCTGATACAGGGACAGGTGCTAGTGTAGCAGGTGGCACAGGCCGAGCAGGCTCCACAACTTGATGTGTAGCAGTAGGTTATGGTTTCACTACAGAGCTAGATTAGGCAACTGAGGGCTCATCTGAGAGTAGCAGAGTCATGGAGAGAGTCAGATGCGACTTAGTTATCAGAGTTGACTAGAGAGAGAGACGCAACCTTAGCCAGTATGCGGGCTATGAGGGCAGAGCGGGATGCAGCCGTGATGGCCATGGGTATAGATGGGACCTCCAGTTTCTTGGTGGCACAGGTGCAGCAAGCATAGGCATAGGTGGCTCAGGTGCAGAGTGAGCTTACTAGAGCCTAGGCACATGCTCAGTATTATAGGGGATTATATCATGGTGCTGTGCCAACGAGTCAGAGAGCTACAAGCTTTAGGAGCCAGTTAGAGGCAGCGCAGAGAGTAGGTGGGTCTCGGTCTATAGGCTCAGTGAGGGACCCACCGCCGGCAGGGGGATAGAGGAGCGGCTAGTGCGGGGAGTAGCATGCCCCAGCAACAGGGTTAGATAGACCCAGATATTTGTACCAGTTTTGATTGTATCATAGCACATTTGCGATAGAGGGCTGACATAGTTGATATATGTACTTTTATTCTAAGACATGTATCACCATTTGTTGTATACATTTATGACATGACTCTGAGATTGATTAGAGATTGTGATATATTATACATTTGGACATGTGTTTGATGTTTATGTGATGATGTTGTTGTTTCCTAATCTATATGCATGGGCTATATATGTGATGCTTTGATGTTTATATGTTATGGATGTAGCGTATCTTGTGATGTGTTATATGTGATGCATACTAAATGAATGATTTTTGATTTATGCAAATGCTAATGTGGATGGATATGATTTATGCAGTTCTATATATATGTGACCTATGTTTTTGATTTTATTTGGATATGATATATGGATGCACATGTATGTGGATGACCTAAAAAAGGTATGGAAATTGATCTAATGCACTTATGTATGCAGATGATGTAATCATATGAATGACTATCTCATGTGATATGATATGTAACTTATATGCTATGTTTTGATATGTCCAAATGTACTCAATCGACACAGAGATGATACCGATGAGTGGAAAAGGAGAAGATGAAGAAATATTGGTTTTCTTTTGATGCTGCAGGGCTTCTTTATTGCATGGATGATATGGATTTGCTAGATATGAGATGGATACAGATGTAGATTTGTCATCTTTGCAAGGCTGTTTACTTTCATCATTGGGCACTTTTTGGTATTTTTGCATTTTTGGAATGTGGTAAGAAAATACAAGCATCTAGGTATAATTAGACCGAGATGACCTGAGCATCGCTTACCTAGAGTTTGATATAGCAAGTTATACAAGCATCTAGTCAAACTTGAATCTAGATGAACTGAGTACTTCTTGCATTTTAACAAACAAGGATTGCCTCGTTTCATGTTTAGACCTCAGAGTCCTCGATGATATTTTGCTGATCACGTCATTAGACCTAAGTTGTCACATTACTAAATTTTAATCCACAAGCAACAGACAAAGAAAAATTATGCCTCCATCATAGCATCTCTAGCTTTTGGCATCCTTGAGTAGCATAGGAAGACATAATGACAAAAATTCAAGACCTTGTAATTTAACCTGTGGACAAAACTTCTTTGCATTAGATGTGTCTTTTGCCATAATTGATACAGAATCATTTTGAGTGTTTTGATATGGTGCTGCGCTTTGTTTAGGACAGGTTGATGTTTTGAGCCAAGGACTTTTATTGTTGGATAGCTTGCTTTGTTTGTGCTTGTTTTGTCTAGTGAAAGGTATTGCAATCCTTATTGGTATCCTCTTAGAAAAGTGGCATTCAAGAATCCAAATCCGCAACTAGGTCGAGGAGTTGCCCCCAGTTTAGGCAAGGATCAACTTATTATGGGTGAGACGACAGATAGATATGGAGAGATGGACCCTAATGGACTAACCTAGTGCCTCGGGGGCTCATTGCTACATGGCCTTGCCTACGTGACGTCATAGAGGCAACGTAGTTCAGGCTAAACCCTGATGGACCTAAGACCTAGGTGATCAGAAAGTGGTGTGGACTTAGAGAGATAGACGGACTAAACACAGAAGGATGGGATAGTGGAGTGGAGTGAAGTGAAGTGAAGCCTCGGGGGTGCATTAAGAATGGCCTTGCCTATGTGATAACTTAGAGGCAACATAGTTCGACAACGGTCCAAAGGACTAGTTCAAGATGAACTATATGAAGGACACAAGGGATATGAAGTCAGAACAGATGGAGGAAGTGGTTTGTCATAGATAGCGCCTGTTTACTAGGTTTTCACCACTTGCTTTTATTTGCACGAGAAGCCAAAAGTACACATGATGCCTGTTTGCCAGGTTTTCACCATGGTACCTATTCTAGGTGCCTGTTTGCCAGGTTTTCACTATAGGATGATTTTTTTGTTATTTTTCTATTTTTTTGATTTTTTTGTTCTATTTTTTATCACTTTTTTCAATTTTTTGGATTTTTTTAGGACTCCCTCACATTGGGGTTTTCAGGTATAGAACTTGTGAAGGTGCATGTTGTTGATAGGATCATTGAACAGTTCCCCTTCAGATGTAGCCAATTGATATGCCCCCGATCCATAAGCTATGATGACGACATAGGGACCCAGCCAGTTAGGTTCAAATTTTCCTTTCTTTTCTCGGTCTTGCTGATTTCTGGGATTTTCTCTTAGGCTAAGGTCACCAACTTGTAATATCTAGGGTTTTACTTTATGATTGTAGCTTCTAGACATGTGTTACTGATATGCTTTTAGGTGGTTAAAGGCATGTTGCCTTCTCTCTTCAAGCAGTTCTAATTCTTGGAGTCTTGTCACTCTATACTCTTCATCTGATATGAGGCCTTTTAGCAAAACTCTCAGGGACGGGATCTTGACTTCAATGGGCAAGATTGCTTTAGATCCATATACTAGGGTGTATGGTGATGCACCTGTGGGTGTACGGATGCATGTGCAGTAGGCCCACAGCATGGGATTTAGTTGGACATGCCAGTCACGGCCAACATCATTGACAATCATTTTTAGGATTTTCAGGATGGTTTTATTTGATGCCTTAGCTTGGCCATTACCTTGTGGGTAGTAGGGGGTTGAAAGCAGTGCTGGATATGGAATTTGTCACATAGTTCCCTGACATCTTGATTTTTGAAGGGTCATCCATTATCAGTGATGATGGATGAAGGGACACCATAACGACAAATGATATAGTTCAGAATAAATGAGGCAATCTATTTTCCTATGATGTTGGCTAAGGGCACGGCTTCAATCCACTTCGTGAAGTACTCTATGACAGTGATAATGAATTTATGGTTGCTTGATGAAGGAGGGTGGATCTTGCCCACTAAGTCAAGTCTCCACTGACAGAAAGGCCAAGGAGTTGTTAACATTTGTAGCTTTTGTGCTAGTGCATGTATCAGGTTCCCATGGATTTGGCATTTCTTGCATGTCTTTACAAACTGATATGAGTCTTGTTCCATAGTTGGCCTGTAGTACCCCATGCATATGAGTTTCTTGGCTAAGGTAGGGCTGCTAGAGTGGGTCCTGCATATTCCATCGTGTATTTCACTTAGGGTGGTTTGATATTCCTCCCTATCGAGACACCTAAGGAGAGTACCATCGAGACCTCGGCGATATAGGGTGTTGGCAACAATGGCATACCGGGATGCCTGCCGGATGAAGGTTCTTTTTTGGTTGTTGGAGAGGTCAGGTGGGAGGGTGTTCTCTTTTAGATAGGCAAATATTTTGCCATAGAGTGGGGAATCGGCTCCTACAATGTGGCATATGATATGGGAATCTGGGGTGTCATAAGTAGGATAGGAGACTGGCCCTACTAAGGATTCATACCGTGTTTGATTACCTGGTATGTCGAGAGAGATGCGATCATGGCCATTGCGTCTGCAGCTTTATTCTTGATCCTTGGTATATGTTTGAAAGATATCTTAATGAAATATTTCTTGAAGGCATCTACCATTCGTTTGTAAGGAATCAGTTTCTCATCCTTTGTTTGGTAGTCGTCATTTACTTGGTTGATGACCAGTTGTGAGTCACCATAGACTTGAAGTTCCTTGATGTTCCACTCAACTGCTAGCTTGATATCGATGACCAGAGCCTCATATTTTGCTATGTTGTTAGTGAAATGGAACATTAATCTGTATGACTTTGGAATAGTGTTGCCATTAGGTGTGATTAATAAGATACCTGCCCCCGATCCATGTTGAGTGTAGGAGCCATCAAAGTACATTTTCCAGTTTGCTATGTTGACGTGAAAGATAGATTCATCTAGAAATTCAAAGCTCAGGGGGTTGTCATCCATTAAAGGTGCATCTGCTAGTTGATCTACAAGCACTTGTCCTTTTATCACTTTTCTATCCACATATTCAATCTTGAACTCACTGAGAAGCATGATCCATTTGGATAATCTACCTGTTAAGGCAGCCTTGTTGAGTAAGTATTTTAGTGGATCAATATTTGCCACTAGTTTAACAGAGTGTGATAGCATGCAATGTCTCCCTTTTTGTGAGGCAAATACAATAGCTAGACATGCTCTCTCTATTGGTGTGTATTGCAATTCATATCCGATGAGTGTTTGACTAATGTAGTAGATAGCTTGTTCTTTTCCATCATAGTTCAGTTGAGCAAGGAGAGCTCCTAGAGCCATTGGTGTTGCTAAGATATACAGTAATAGAGGCTTGCCTTGAATTTGTGGCATTAATATTGGTGGCTTCATTAGGTACTCCTTTAGCTGTTGAAATGCCTGCTCACATGACTCATTCCATTTGAAGGGTACATCTTTGTCTAGTAGATGAGAGAATGGGTGGCACTTGTCTGCTAGTTGGGAAATGAACTGTCTAATAGACTATAGTTTGCCCTGTAGGGATCTCAATTGAGTCAATTTTTTAGGAGGTGGCATTTCCATGATGGCTTTTACCTTAGCAAGATCAACTTCGATACCATTTGCAGACACTATGTATCCCAGTAGTTTGCCTAACGTAACTCTGAATACACACTTCTTTGGGTTAAGGCGCACATTGAACTATTCCAGTCTGTTGAAGATCTTGTCTAGTACTGCTAGATGCCCTTCTCTTGTAAGAGACATTGCTAGAATGTCATCAATGTTGTCTTCCATTATAGTGTGCATCATATCATGGAAGATTGTTGTCATGGCTCTTTGATATGTTGCCCTAGCATTTTTCAGACCAAACGGCATAACACACCAACAGTAGGTGCCCCAAGGACATGTGAAGGTAGTTTTGTGTTGGTCCTCGAGTGCAATCTTTATCTGGTTATATCCTAAGAAACCATCCATGAGTGACAACATAGTGTGTCCCGTTGTAAGATTGACAATCATGTCAATGTTGGGTAGGGGAAGTCATCTTTGGGACAAGCCTTGTTCAAGTCTCTGAAATCATTACATATTCTAACCCTACCATCTGATTTAGCCACCAGTACTATATTAGAAACCCATTTAGGATAGCCTATAGGCCTGATAAAGCCAACGTCTAACAGCTTCTTTAGTTCCTCTTTTACCATGAGGGCCACATGCGGATGCATCTTTCTAAGTTTTTGTTTGACTGGTTTAGCTCCCGGAGCTAGAGATAAATGATGCATGGTAAGATTTGGATCTAGCCCTAGCATGTCAGCATAGGTCCATGCGAAGTTGATCTGTTTTCTTTTGAAGAAATTTGTAAATGTTGGTTTTTCATGTTTTGTTAGAGCCTTTGCCATGTGGACCATTCTGGAATTATCACCTATGTTGACATTGATTGCTTCTGCTGGTTCTATCAAGATCAATGATCTCTCCTGATGTGTAAGATAGGGGAGAGGGTCAAGCCTTCCATCCTTTGGTGCCTTAGAGAGGTTTTCACTGTTGGATACGTCTTTATTTTTACTATTTTGATGATCTAACACTACCGTGGAGCAGTTTTCACTGTTAGATCATTCTTTTATTTTGATGTTTTTATGACTGAAAGGCTTGGCTCTCTCTCCAAAATAGGCCTTCTCATTGAGTTCAATAGCATAGCCAGCTCTGTGGTCTCCTACAGGTATGTGATCTCTAAGCTTAAGGTAATCAATGATGGCTTCATCATTTTCAAAGGTGTCTAGCTCAGGGGTGGTGCCTTCTAAGTTCCAGTCGATAAGTTTAGGGTATACCAAAGGTAAGGGATCATTAGGTTGGTTTGGTTCAATGGCGTTGATGGTTAGGATAGAGTTATTGAAGAAGCGGACAAAGTCTGCGATGTTACTCTCTATTAGTGGGTCCGTCAAGGGGGGAAACATTCCTTTCTCACGATTTTCACTATTGTTGCTATGCGGGTCAAACTCTAATGGCCTAGCCCTTGGACCTTGTCTCTTGTTGGCATGGGTTGGGTTGTACTCATGGACAACGTCAATATCCTTTTTGTCATAAGACATCTCAGAGAGGCTATCCCATTCATACTCGTTAGAGTCAATTTCACTCCCCATTTGCATTCTCTGAATTTGTTCAACTAGATTGCTAGTGGATACTTCTGGTTGTTTGCCTTTATTCTTGTTGGTTTTGTTATTTCTTGGTGCTCTAGTGTAGCCTAGCCCTGTAGTGTCTCAGGTTGTTAAGGTATGAGGTTGGATGGGTTCAGTGATGCCATCCTTTCTTGAACCAAGTGGACCGTGTCCTTCATACCCCATTCTCTGTAGCATTTGAAAGCCTTGACCATATTGTTCTGTTGGAATAGTGGGATAGTTATGTCACGTTGAGGAACTAGCTTCATTTTTGTATAGCCACTGTAGGACATCTTTTTCATCACTTTCATCTTCTAAGCTTCCCCATTTCACAAATGGTCCTTTGGTAGGCTTCTCTGCTGTGGGTGTTTTTAAGATAGGTCTCCCATAGGATCTAGGAGATATAGGTAGTTGAGCCAAACAGAGGGACTGAGATACCATGTATTCACTCAAGCCTTTATCTTTGAGTTGGAGTTTAGGTTGAGACGTCCCTGAAGAGGAAGCAAGTGTAGCTGGGTCAACATAAGAGGAGGATGAAGCAGAGGCATGGTTATTGGGGATCACAACTTTTGGTTTGGGTTGAATGGAGTTGCAGTATTGATAGGGGTTAGGATCACCTTGGATGGTGATCTCTTGTCCTTCATGTGGGAACTTGATACTTTGATGGTATGTAGAAGGTACTCCTTTTAAAGCGTGTATCCATGGTCGCCCAAGGAGAATGTTGTATGCTAGCTCCATGTTAAGGACTTGACAAGCTACATCTTTTACTACGGGGCCCACTCTGATTGGTAGGGTAACAATTCCTTTGGACATTCTTTCCTCTTCATCGTAAGCTTTAATGGTGATTTTTCTTTTCAGATCTCTAGCCTTCTCTGAAAACCCCAACGTAAGGATTAGCTTCAATGTGAAAATATTCAAACCAGCCCCTCCATCTATTAGGACTCTTTTGATCTTGTGTTTATGTATGAAAGCTTCAATATGAAGGGAGGCATTATGGGGTTAAGTGATAGACATATCATCCTTCTCAGTGAATGATAGGGAGTGCGGTGAGATGATGTGACCGACCATAGTTTGGAATTGCTCGTCAGCTAGGTTTGTGGGAACGGAGGCTTCTGCTAAGGCTTTGTCAAGTATAGACCTATGAGAAGGAGACATACGTAGAAGTTCCAACATGGAGATGTGTGTAGGTGTTTTGTGGAGTTGATCCATGATACTGTATTGACTAGACGGAGGAGCAGAAGCTCCTCTAAGGGTGACCCTGTTACTACGGGTAGTAACACTGCAATCTGGATCTTTGTTGATAGTGATCACATTGATGTGTGAATCACCTTCTGAGATATGGTTAACAACATAGTCGAAGCTAACATTTGTGTAGTTTGCATTGTTAGAGCCACTGTTATTTCTGTTGGAAGGTCCTCCCTGCCCATAGTTAGGAAGAGGATCCTTAAATGCCTGATGATCGTTGTTGGAAGTATGTCTGTGAGATTATTCGTTAACAGATATTTTGTTTTGCTCTATTAAGTCTTGGATTATATGCTTGAGTGCAATACAATCATTTGTCTTGTGCCCCCTGTTTCGGTGGTATTCACAGAAGTCATTATCGTTCCACCAATGGGGTTTGACCTTTGGTTCGTACTCTCGTGCTGAGGGAAGCGTTATGAGATTGTTGGAGATTAGCTTCCGTAAGGTAGTTTCTAGTGACTCATCCAAAGGTGTGAACTTTCTCCTAGGCTGAAAGTTGGTAAACCTAGATTCGGTATTTCTTGGTTTGTTTTGCGGGGTGTTATTTTGAGGTGTTGATAGGTTGAAAATTGGTTGCTTAGGTGTCACATTTTTGGCATCCACCACCCCGTCATTCACAACGTTCTTGTTTTTCATCCAGAATCTAGTTTTGTCATTGTTGGTGTTGGTATTGGGAGAGTCTTTATAGAGCTTGATTTGACCTTTTGCGACCAGGGCTTTTTCTATGATGAGGCCCATCTCAATGACCTTGCTAAAAGAAGTAGGACATTGGATTTGGATTTGGTAGCTTAGGTCCATTTGCAGATTGTGGACAAACATTTCTAGCATCTGTTTCTCTGGCATTTGGTGTGGGTACTTGCTTTCCAGTTGTCTCCATCTCTGTAAGAAGGCAGCGAAAGATTCTCCACCTTTCTGTTTGGTGTTACAAAGATCCAATATTGAGGTGTCATGCTCAATATTGTAAGAGAAGTGGGTGACAAATTTGTCTACAAGCTCATTGAGAGTTTTAATATTGGGTGGCAGTCTTGAGAACCATTCCATGGCTTACCCACCTAAGCTTCGTGAGAAGAGTCGCATAAGGTAGGTATTGTTATGAGTGACCTCGAGACAAGCAACGTTGAATTCTCTGATGTGATCCCTTGGGTCACCCTTTCCTCGGTATTTGTCAAACTTAGGCACCTCAAATTTTGAGGGGAAAGGTATCATGACCAAGGCCTTATCAAAAGGATATGGTGAAATATCCTCTAGGGTGTAATGTTTTGTCAATGTTGCTCCCATTTTCATGTCTAAAAATTGTTGTTGGAGAGATTCAAATTTTTGGTTCATTAGACTTAGGGCATCCAAGGAGTCAATTGTTGCTTTGCTCTTATCCGTGGGTATTTCATCATGTCTACTTCCTTCAGGGATTCTCTCTTCGTCAGTTTCTTTAAGAGCCTCCACATCATAATCCTTAGGGAGTTTGACTCCTAGACTTGCTAGATGTAAAAAGAATTTTGTTGGGTCTTGGGCAAGCACCCCTTCTAATAGGCATTGAAATTTTGGGTCATGCTACGTGTGAAGGATCTCGTCCATAGAAATTTCTTCTTCATTTTCGTGAGCATTTGGAATAATTTTCTCAGCCATTTCTAACTGTTTTTGTTTTTGTAATCTTGTTAAGACCATGCAAGTTAGTAAAGAGATGGGATGAAATGAGATTTTGAGCAAGGTGCTAGGATGAAACAAGGTTTTATCAAGGTTCTTCTTAGATCTAGGTGGTGTCAAACAAAGTGGGATATACAAAAGTGATAGTCAAAAGCTAGGATGTTAGGAATCCGTTACTTGATGTTGACTAGCTTTGCACAACCCCCCTAGTGGAGTTCCAAAAGGATAAGTAACCCTTGATATTGGAGCCTCACTAGGTTTTTGCTTGAGATTTGATTTTGATCAAGAATAATTTAGCTATAACCTTGTTGGAAATTTGGAAAAAATTTGGCGAGATTTTGGATGAACAAGCAACTATGGTGCGGAAAAGAAGGAGAAATGGTTGACTTGCAAGGTCTTAATCAGATTTTGAAAAACTGAAACAGGTTTGAAGATGGTTTCCGAAAAGTTTTTGAAAAATTTTACTCTTGGAAGATATGGTTTTTTTTTTCTTTTTTCTGGTTTAAATGCATAACAACAGAAGGCAGATGTGCAAAAAGTCAATATATATGCGCAATACTGGTGAAGTTTGCATGCGTCAAAAAAGGATGTGGATGCACAATACTAGCAAATGCGCAGAAAATCAAATCAAATGTGCAAAAGGTCAGTGCGGATGCGCAACTCTGGCTAAATTGCTTGTTTTCTCTAAATTTTTGAAATTTTGGATCATTTTCAAGATTTTTGCTATTTTTGGTTTGAAAAACTTGGTGTTTCTGATGATGTTGATGTTTAATTATGGCAAAAACATAGCAAACACATAGAAGTTTTCCATGATTTTTATCTTTTTATATTTTTTTGTGTTTTTGGACTATTATGACTCAAAACAAGTACAACCTAGGCTGGATGAGACAATATTCATTGAATCCTCTAGCTGTGCCACTCAAAGCATGTAGCTCTAGGATCTGGTAGCATCGGCTCCCCTCCACAGCACTCACTTCTCACGCATACCAGATCCAGGTTTCCTTAGGCTTGTACCCACCCCGAACATTAGGATTGTCCCTGCTACCTCTACTAAGAGTCACTTGAATCGAGGCCGCTTCAAGAGCTCTACCCTGTGCATCAATGAATAGGGGTTTTTGGCTTGCTACACAATTGGTTCTTAGTTAGGGCAACTATTTGAGTGGTTACACATACGGCGATGCTACTCTCCATTAGGGAGTCTCCCAGCCTCAAAGGGTTACACCTATGAGGGTTTTGGGGGAGGTTGGTCGTCGGTGTAACACAGCAGCACTCGTTGCTTGAGGTTTTCACATGAAGGATAATTTATTTTAAGTGGCTTGGTAGGGCTTGGCTTTAGCCTGTTACCACTCAGGGTCGTTCCCACTTGGACAAGCGTGCATCCAAGGGTAGGCCCCCCCTAAAGTTTTGACAAATAGAATGACAAGTCTGGCACTTTGATCACCCAGTTAAGAGGAGAGCATAAGCCTATTGTCATTCGCAAGCACAAAAAACACTTGTTAATCCAACCTAGTTAAAAGTAGAAAAACTAAATGGGCTACTCTACTTGTGTACTCAAATAATTTTTAACTTGGAAGTATTTAGATCATAGCAATATTCATTTCCCATTTGTTAACTTGGAAGTGATTAAGACATAGCAATGTTCATTTTCCCATTTGTAAAGATAGCAGTGGTTAAACTAGAAAATAAATCAACAATGCACCAATAGCAATAAGGTTCAGTTACTTCCTTCCTGGTTAGAAAACTATGTGAAGTTTGTTATGAAATGCACTTGTTACTTTCACCCCTAGTTAGTCTAAGTGAACTTAGGCAAAATATCTAGATGACCTAATCTAGCCACTACTGCAAAACTGACATTAGCTCAACACGCAAAAATTAGAAACCGTACAACAAAAAAGCATAAGACAGATGTGCAACACTACAGCCTGAATGCACAAAAATAGGGAGTGTATGCGTCTTTGTACAGAAGTGCAAGGATAGAAAGTAGATGCGCAATATCATGAGGTATATGCGCAATAACAACAAATGTGTTGTTTAATAGAACAGATGCACAAAAAGATAGGGTAAATGCGCAACTTGGACAGATACACAATTAGACAGAGTGTATGCACAAGTTGAACTCAGGTGCCAAAGCCAAGGTTGGATGCACAACTTTGGAGGTTGGATGCCGAATTATGGAGGTCAGATGCACTAGAAAAGCAAATGCACAACCTCGGGAGGTGTATGCACTGTTTCAGAAGTTGAATGTGTAAAAACTCTCTGTCAGAGACCTGTTCGTCACATGTATGGACCTGTCTACAAGGAAACTCAGATTTTTTTGATTAGTAGAGGGGCAAGGGCCCCATGGTGGACGCCAAAATGTGAGGGGGAAAATAGGTTAATCAATAAGATTATAAAAACGCAAACATCTATAGAATCTGAAGATAAAAGGAGATTAAAACAAATAACAAATAATACCTTGCACCTTTACCTTTCACCTTCTGTAGTTCGCCTATCTTTCTTTGATCTTGATTGTGAAGCCCTCAGAAGCTAGTTGCTTGCTTGCTTGTTGAAGATGAAAAAGGAAGAATGGCTATGATACTTATGTATTTGAAGATGAGCTTCAAATATAGAAATGGAGTATGAATGAGAATGCTTAAATGGGAGTAGGGGTGCCAAAGACACGCTAGTATCTCTGCAGCATAAGTTTACACAAAATCCAGATATGAAATGAAGAGAAGAAGGTTGTATTTATAGAAGAGAGTGAGAGAAGATCAATGGTTGAGAAGAAAAGAAGGAATCAATGGAGGAGGATTGTTGATGAACATGCATCCAATAGAAGAAGGACACATGTCATTCCAAAAGCAGCTTAGTTGAGTTAACTCCTCTCTTGATGAGGATAAGATTTGATTTTCTCTATTTTAGGAAAAGATTTGCTTTAAAGATGCTTTAAAACTGATTTTGCCTTTTGTAACTCAGAGTTTTGCTTTTGTGTGACAAGAGGAAGGTTATTTTTGGAAGATAAGAATGATTTTTCGAAGAGATAGAAAACATAATTAAATAAATGAATTTATTTAATTATTTTACAGATAATTGAGAGGAATAAATAATAAATATAAAAATATATTTTATTTTTGTGAAGATTTTTTATTTTATTTAAATAAAATTTGCATTTTATTTAAATTTGGAAGAATAAGAGATTTTAATTAAATAATTAAAATTATTTAATTATTTTAGAAGAATGAAGTTGGTGTAAGTGATTTTAATTATTTAATTAAATGAGAGGAAGTGAACCACATAAATAAATAAATTTATTTATTTATTGATAGAAGCATATGAAGGATGAAATAAATATTTAAAATATTTATTTAGGCAGAGTCATGTCAATTTTAGGTGTATACAAACTTCACAACTCTTATTTATACAAGACATCGACTTAGGGATAATCATCCAAGTCGGCATACTTTATAGAGCAAATACACAAATATAGCTTGACTAAATTACAAAAGAATTCATGTGGATCACCACACTATCGGCTACATAGATCTGGGACTTCATTCTTCTTTGAGGAACATGCCATGCATCACAAAACATCTTCAAGATCATCCGCAAGATGTGTAACTCATCTACTCAGCCAAACTTAGGAAGAACATCATCATTCAGAAGTAATTCTTCAATTACGAGCTCAATCTTCCATGCAGACCACCAACATGAACTAGACACAATCCAGAGACCTCCACAAGCTTTCCTGAATCACCAAGAACATACACACTACTTCTTACTTAAATCATTCTCTCCTTCCTCCAAAACCTCAAAAACTTAGTCTGTCATCACTGTCATATTGGAATAGATTCTTGCAGACCTCCAAACCATGAACCAATTGAGTTGTCAATTCACATTGACTTCCTAAACACTCCACCAAATTCGCAGAACAAGATGCTGCATTTCTAGATCTCCCCGGACCTATTTGTGTCACTCTATCACCTCTGAACATCTGCCAGAACTGATTTCACTTGAATGGCCATTGTAGACACCTAAAATTGGCTCAGGTTGAATTAAGTAAATATTCTAATATTTATATTAATTCATATTTTCTTCTGTCAATTAAATAAATATTATAAGTTTATTTGATTGGTTCATTATCCTACAATTAAATAAAATTATTTTATTTAATTAAATTCCCTAAATTCTTCTAATGTCTCAAATCCTAAATCCACCTCACAAAATCCACTTCATCAATCCACCTCATCAATCCACCTCATCTTTCCACCTCATCTCTTCCACCTCACCATGTTGCACATATAATTAAATATTCTTAATATTTAATTAGCTAATATCCTCTATTATCTAAAATTGAATTCTTAATTCAATTGTCCCCCACTATTATCCACTCATTGAATTCTTAATTCAATTGTCCCCCACTACCCTCCACTCATTGAATTCTTAATTCAATTGTCCCCCACTATCCTCCACTCATTGAATTCTTAATTCAATTGTTCCCCACTATTCTCCACTCATTGAATCTTTAATTCAATTGTTCCCCACTATCCTCCACTATTGAATTCTTAATTCAATTGTCATAATCCACTCTTCTCAAATAAAGAATTTTTAATTCATCCATTATGAATTAAAGATTCACAAAAAATGAGAGCCATTGATCTCATCTTTTGATCCTCACCCTCCATTCTATTTTTAGAAAATCTATAAATACAACTCTTCTCTAAGTAATTAAGAAGAACTTCTTCTTGCATAATAACTATACTCAAATTTCTCTTCTTCTCTCTATTTCTAGTATTAAATAGGTATCAAAGCCATTTCTCCTTGTCATCTTGAGGAATCAAAGCAAGGAAGCAAGCTCCCTGAGGGCCAACCTTCATCATTCAAGATCAAGAAAGAATAGGCGAACAATGGAAGCCACAGGGTAACAGGTGTTGTAAGTTGGTAATTTCTAATTTCAAGCTTGTTATTTGCATATTCTATTGGTGTTTGGGTTTTTGTTTTCATTAAATTGATCAATCTCATTTACCCATTAACATTTTGGCGCCCACCATGATCTAACGCCCATCTTGTTTGTGAGTGTTTGGCTTTGAAAGTTGTTATCGTAGGATTCAGGGGTATTTCAGAGCACATTCAGGCATCGACTCTCACAAACGGCCTCCTACGCATAAACTGAGCTCACCATTGAGTCCAGAAAGCCTCGGCGATAAGAAATCACATATAATTTCTCTAGTTTTGCTATTTGAATTTTTTTGAAAATTTTTTTACTTTCCAATGTATTTTTTTTTCTTGCAAAAATAAATAAAATAAAATAAAATAAAAATTGAAAAAAAAAAATGACATTAGATTTTATTGTTATTTCATTTTAACCTTTCCACTTTAGGAAAATAAAAAAATAATAAAAATAAAAATAAAAATAAAAAAATTTCGTTGAATTTTCATGCAATTTTTTTTTTGGAAACATTATAGAATTTCGTGTAGATTCTGATTTTCATATCTATTTTTGCTTTCAACAATCATATTTTCATGAAAATTTTCAAATTATATGTTTTGCACCTAATCCTTTGACTTACAAAATTCTTGATTCAACTTTTGTTTTGGTGGACTACAGGTGGATATCAAGAGACTACTAATCCAGTTTGGTGCAAAAACATCTACTGAAAACCATCATTTTTCCTAAATGTTGAACACGATTGATTTAGGCATTATCATACACCTGACATAAGATTCCCATCTAGTTCTAATTAGGAAGGAGTAACCCATTGTTCATGCAATTTGCATCTAACTCTAATTAGGAAAGCACAAATGCATACATGCCAATATCATGTAGTCCATAACTAGGAAGAAAGTAATTGAACCATGGCTATATTTGGATATTGCTATCTTCTTTAGTTAGATCATTGCTATCTTACAAATGGGAATGAACATTGCTATCTGTTTAAACACTTCAAAGTTAACAACTCAGGCTATCGTGGATTAAAATTGAACTTATCATTGCTATCTAGGTTAATACTGAACCACTACTATCTCAATTGACCAACACTTCAAAGTTAACAACTCATGCTATCGTGGATTAAACTTGAACTCATCATTGCTATCTTGGTTAAAATTGGACCACTGCTATCTTGCTACTCACTTCAACATTTTGTGCTTGCCCAAGTAGATAGCTCATCTAGTTTTTTTTATTTTAACTAGAGGAAAAGAACCACTGTCTACTGTGTTTTTGGGAATGATATCAGGACTATGCTCTCCCCTATCTTGGGTGACCAAAATGCCAAAAGTATCATTTTCGCATGTGTTTTTCCTTTAGAGGGGCCTGCTCTTGGATACCGATTATCCAAGTAGGAACGACCCTAAGTGGTAACAGGCTAGACACCAAGCCCTTCCAAGCCACTATAAATAAATTGTGTTTGGAGTGAAAGCTTCAAACAACGAGTGAAGTTGTGTTACACCGACAGCCAACCTCCCCCAAAACCCTCCAAGGCACAACCCTTATAGGCTGGGAGACTCCATAATGGAGAGTAGTGTTGTCGCATGTGTAACCACTCTAACGGTTGCCCGCATTAAAAACCCCCTGTTCTAATGGCTAAAAACCCTTGTAATCCATTTCTAGCCTAGGATCTTTGTGCTTGCTTTTGTTCCTGTTAGTCCAAAATAGAGTCAGAAAAACCACAAAAACACTGAGAAAACTATAAAATATTCTTTGTGCTTGCTGTGTTTTCTTATTGTTAATTCGTAAAATCAGATCAAGAAAACCTTTTTTTTAGCCACAAATACCAAAAACAACAGAAAAATTTTAAAAATTTGCAAAAAAAGCCAGAGTTGCGCATATATTCTTTTTCCCTATGCATTTACGTCGACTTGCTGCAATACATTTAGACTTGCTACGCATATGCATACTGTTATTGCACATTTATTCTTCACCAGTGCAACGCATTTGTGTCAACTTCTTGCGCATATGTGCATTCCTGCTACGCATCTGTTTCAGCGCATCCACAACAGTGAGTACTTGTACTATTTTTAAGGAAACAATTTTACCTATTTTGAGTACCCATTTGAGCCTAGCTTCGCATTCAGAGATTAGATTCAACCTTGCAGTCAATCCTCGTCCATTTCACCCGAATACCTCTCTTTCATCAGTCATCCCATTCACCTTATGTCAAAACCTCTCTTGTCCCAAAGTTTATTCCATATCAGTTTGACATAGGTCCCTTTTTCATACCCTTTGTGAATTCACATAAGCCTAGTAGGTCACAGAACCTTGCTAGTAGTCTCGTTGCATGACTAGTCCCTACATAGTAAGACAGGTATCGAGTACCCTTAATGGTGGCTACCATCTTGTGTCAACCATCTTGCTTGAAGTCATTGAGTGAAAAAAATCCTTTGTCCAAGTCCCTTCCTAGATATCCTATTCACAACAATCTCAGTCGGCACCTTGCCAAAATTTCTAGTCCTAGTCCACTTCATCTCGCGTCACCTTGCATGGTTCGTACTAGATCTCAATATAAAAAATAACTTGAAATGGCCAGCTCATCCAACCACATCGTCACCCCTCATGATAGTGACGAAGAATTTTCTCACGAAGATTACCAAGAACACATCCAAAGTAGAAAATTCCAATGCATGTTAGAAAAGGTGCTCCATGAGGACCCTCATAAGTATTTCTATTACCTCACTAATCTTGGAATTAAACTCCCCGTAGATTTCGATGTACACACAATCCAAGAAAATGCGAAAAATGCTCCTAAAAAAGGAAAGAAAACCCTAGACTCAAACGCAGAGGATAGAGAAAAGAAAACCATGAAAGACATGAGGGAATAGCTTGAGTGCCTCAAACAAGAAATGTCAGATCTCAAGATGGGTATGAACACAAAAACTTACTCCTTGGAGGATATCGCACCATACCCCTTTGACAAAAGTCTAAACATGGCACCCTTTCCCTTCCGATTCAAAGTTCCTAAATTAGATAAGTACAAAGGGAAAGGGGACCCTAGAGATCATATTAGGGAATTCAACGCAGCATGCATGGAAGTAGCTCACGATGAGACCTACTTAATGAGACTTTTCCCTAGATCTTTGGGTAGTCAAGCTATGGAGTGGTTTTCATGCCTCCCACCGGGCATCAAATCTATTGATGAACTTGTCAACAAATTTATCGCGCATTTCTCTTACAATATCGAGCATGAGGTATCTATGCCAGATTTATGCAACATCAAACAAAAGAGTGGTAAATCATTCGCCACTTTCCTACAACGATGGAGACAACTAGCAAGTAAGTGCTCCTATGATATGCCTGAGAAATAGCTAATGGAGATGTTTGTCCATAACCTCAATAACGATCTTAGCTATCAAATACTCATACAATGCCCTATATCATTCTCCAAAGTCATTGAAATGGGATTGTTCATTGAAAAAGCTATGATCACCAAGGGGCAAATCAAGTTATATAAGGACACACCTACCTCCAATTACTCAATGGATAAATCAAAGTTTTGGACCAAAAATAAGAATGTGGTCAATGATGGGGTAGTAGATGCCAAGGCAGCAGCTCCCAAGCAGCAACCCATATTCACTCTTAAAGGAGAAACAAACAATGGTACGCTCAATAAACCACCCTCTCGGGAGCCCCGACCTTGGTTCAGTTCAAATCCAAGGAGAAAATTCACATCGTTGGGTGAGTCACAAGAGTCCGCACTAAGGAAGTTGTTGGTTAACAATGAAATCTCTCTACCGCCAACAAGTGATTACGAGCCTATAGTCAAACCCCCCTACTGGAAGGACACAGACTATTGTGAATATCATCAAAGAAGGGGGCATACAACCAAAAACTGCATCCACCTCAAAAATATCATACAAGATGTCCTAGATCAGAACCAGGGAGGAACCCAACAACATACCTCTAATGAAACTCATGTTGCCTGTAGGGATCCACTTCTTAATCACGACAGGTGATATAACAACAATAACAACCATGGCCACAACAACAACAACAGTAACAACAACAACAATCGTAATAGGCCAAATCAGAATAGTGGGAATAGCAATGCCAACTATGCAAGTGTGCCATTTGACTATACCATCAATTGCCTATCCGAGCATGTCTCGCAAATCAATGTCATCACACCCAACCAACAAATAGAACCTAACAGACCTAGTTGTAGTATCATTACCCGCGGTGGTAAAGTCACGCTCAATACCTCCCCTCCAAGGTTGCCGCCACCTCAATCCAACTTCCATCAATATAACGTCATAGACTAGTTACAGAAAACTTTGGTCCACATTTCAATCTTGGAGTTGTTGCGTCTATCTCCTTCCCATAAGGAGATCCTCAAGAAAGCCTTAGTGGAAACCACTATCCCCACTAACCTGGCCCAAGAGAAGTTTCAGACCATGGTAGGAAATTTGACTTCCTCAAGCTCCATTTCATTTACTGAGCAAGATGACCTCTCTATGTCTCAACCACATAACACCCCTCTACATATTGTCGCCTTCATACACAAACACCGTATCAAGAGGGTTCTCATTGATGGGGGAGCTGGTTTAAATATTTGCATGTTAAAGTTGGTCCTTGCATTGGGGTTCTCCAAAAGGGTAGTTGATCTAAGGAAGAAAATTACTATAAAAGCATATGATGAGGAAGAGAGAACTACAAAGGGAACAGTAGTCCTACCCATACAAGTGGGACCAGTAATAAAAGATGTTGTGTGCCAAGTCCTTGATAGGGAGCTCACTTATAATATTCTTCTAGGGAGACCATGGATTCATGCCATGAAAGCTATCCCCTCGACCTATCACCAATGCATAAAATTCCCACACAACAACAAGCAAGTCACCATCCAAGGCGACCCTGACCCCTTCCAGCATTGCAACTCCTTCCTTGCCAAACCTGATTACATCATATCAAACAACAGAGCATCTATATCCCCTATCCCACATCAGGACCATACCACTGAAGCCTCCTCAGCAAGGCCCAAAGAGAAAAAAATTACCATAAATGAAAGCAGAATGGGAGAATACTCCATAGAGCACAGCCTCAATCTAGCCAAGATGCCCTTGTCTCCTCAATCTTTTGGCCAACCCAAACATTTTCCAAAGCCATCTGTACCTATAGCTCCTGCAACTTCCTTTGTAAAATGGGGGACCTTATTTGATGAAACAGAAGAAAGAGATCTCCTACAGTGGCTTTATACAAAAGAAGAGAGCACATCACAAGAACCACCTAGGCTCCCAACAGAACTCTATGGGCAAGGTGAAACTATCCTACACAGAATGGGCTATGAAGGGCAAGGCCCCATCGGCCTCAGAAAAGAAGGCATCATTGAACCTATTCAACCTTCTTCATCCTCATTAGCTAGAAATACAAATGGTCTAGGATACAAAGGCAAGGGTAAAGCCAAGGAAAATGCCTGTTTGGTAGAAATGATCCAAACACTCCAAGAAGACAACAACACAGATTCCAATGAATATGAGTGGGATGAGCTAATAGAGCATTCCTATGATGACAAAGAGGTCAATACCATCCAAACTTTTAGCCCCTACCATGAGGGACAAACGCTACCGAACAGACCACTAGAGTCTAATTTGCCCATCTCTGAGATTATGCCTTTCGAGGAAGGTTTAAATTCCATCGCAATAAACAACTTGGAGGAAGGTACCATCCCAAACACCACCCATTCCTATACTCGTAGCATATCCATTCACACCATCAATGAATCAAGCCTATCCTCCGATTCCATCCCCCTTGTACATCCTGAGCTTATTAACTGGGATCTGTGAGGAACTCCCCAACTAGACATGTTCCAAAATGATGATGCTTACATTGACTATATGAACCTTAGGGACCACCTACCCAAAGGAGATCATAAAGTTGGTTTCTCTATTGAACTTAATACCGTGACTTATTTCAGAGAGGATGCCAAGCCTTCCAGTCACAAAAATATCAAAATAAAAACTGGATCTGACGGTGAAAACTGTTTTATGGCAGCGTCAAATCCCAAAATAGTAAAAAGAAAAGATGCATCTGAAGGTGAAAACCCAACTGTGGCACCTGATGATGGAAGGCTTGACACTCTCCCCAATGACATGCATCAGGAGAAGTCTCAGATTGTTGTGGAACCTACAGAGCCAGTCAACATTGGTATAGAGGAATAGCCTAAGATCATTCATTTTGCTAAATCTCTTACTCCACCAGAAAAGACCAGGTTTGTACCATTCTTCAAGGAAAAGAGGAGCAGCTTTGCTTGGTCATATGCAGACATGCCAGGTCTAGACCCAAACTTGATTCTACACCATCTTCCATTAGACCTAGGAGTAAAACCAGTGAAACAAAAGCTTAGAAAGATGCATCCACACATAGCACTATTGGTCAAAGAAGAACTCAAGAAATTACTGGATGTAGGGTTCATCAGAGCTATAGACTACCCGGAGTGGATATCCAACATTGTGCCAATGTCCATACCAGATGGCCGAGTCTGACTATGCAATGATTTTAGAGACCTAAACAAAGCTTGCCGCAAGGATGATTTTCCATTGCCAAATATAGATATCATAGTCGACTTGACAGCAGGGCATACCATGTTATCTCTCATGGATGGTTTCTCAGGGTATAATCAGATCAGGATAGCACTAGAAGACTAGTACAAGATAGCTTTCACTTGTCCATGGGGCACTTTTTGTTGGAACGTCATGCCATTTGGGCTAAAAAATGCAGGGGCCACATATCAACATGCTATGACAACTATATTCCATGATATGATGCATGTAACAATGGAGGACTATGTCAATGACATCCTAGCAAAGTCACTCACAAGAGAATCACACCTGGATGTGTTAGAAAATGTCTTTCAGAGATTAGACCAATTCAAAGTCAAGTTGAATCCAAAGAAATGTCTGTTCAGAGTCACTTCAGGCAAGCTACTAGGTTTTATTGTGTTGGCAAACAGAATAGAGGTGGACCCTGCAAAAGTCAAGGCTATCACGGACATGCCACCTCCTAAGACTCTTACACAACTAAGATCGCTACAAGGCAAGCTACAAGCAATCCGCAGATTCATATCCCAGTTGGCAGACAAGTGCCAACCATTCAGTCATCTCCTGCACAAGAACATTCTATTTAGATGGGATGAGAGATGTGAAGAAGCCTTCAACAAACTAAAAGAGTACCTCCTGAATCCACCCATTCTCATGCCTCCTATCCAAGGGAAACCACTGATACTCTACATATCTGCTACACCTACAACTCTTGGGGCTCTTCTGGCACAAGATTATGAGAATAAAGAAAGAGTCGTCTACTACATCCGCGGAACATTAGTGGGCTATGAGTTGCAATACTCATAGATAGAAAAATCATGTCTGGCAATAGTTTTTGCTTCCCAAAAACTCTAACATTACATGCTTGCACATCCAGTCAAACTTATTGCAAAAATAGATCCACTAAAATACCTACTAAGCACAACAACTCTCACAGGTCACCTAGCCAAATGGGTAATACTCTTGAGTGAGTACGATATTGAATATGTAGACAGAAAAGCTATCAAAGGGCAAGTCATTGTTGATTAGTTAATAGAGGCACCGCTATAGGACACCACCCCAATGCAATTTGACTTTCTAGATGAATCCTTATTCAACATCTCAACACATTCCTGGAAGCTCTACTTTGATGGGTCCTACACCAACTATGGATCGGGGACAGGAATGTTGTTTGTAACTCCTTATGGTGACACTATTCTGAAGTCTTACCGTTTGCTATTCCCATGCACCAACAACATAGCTGAATATGAAGCCCTAGTCATTGGTGTCAAGATGGCAACTGAATGGAAAATCAAAGAGCTACATGTCTATGGTGACTCTCAACTAGTGATAAATCAGGTCAATGATGATTACCAAACCAAAGATGAAAAGCTTATCCCTTACAAGCGAATGGTCAATGACTTTAAGGAATACTTTGTGATCATCTCTTTTGAGCAGATACCTCAAATTGAGAACAAAGCAGCAGATGCCATGGCAACCATTGCATCCCTTCTTGAGATTCTAGAGAATGAGTCACAGTACGAGTTCTTAGTAGAAACTATTCGATAGCCAACTTATGATCTTCTACAGAACCATACCATATGCCTTTTAGTTGGATCTGATTCACCTTGGTACGGTAAGATTTATACTTATCTCAAGGACAACACCTTCCCATCTGACCTATCTTCAAACCAACGACGGACCTTTATACGCCAAACCTCTCGCTATACCATTATTGCCGATACCCTATACCAATGTGGTCTCGATGGTACTTTACTCCATTGTTTAGAACAAGAAGAATCCATAACCGCTTTGCAAGACATACATGAAGGGATTTGTGGAACACACTCTAGTGGTCCTTGCTTAGCCAAGAAACTCATGCACTTGGGTTATTACTGGTCGAACATGGAAATGGATTCATATCAGTTTGTCAAGAAGTGCAAGCAGTGCTAAATACACGGGAACCTGATACATGCACTAGCTCAAGAATTGAGACCTTTAACGACACCTTGGCCCTTTTGCCAATGGGGACTTGACCTTGTGGGAAAAATCCATCCACCCTCATCTAACAGCCACAAATTCATCATAACTACCACTGAATACTTTACCAAGTGGATTGAAGCCGTTCCCCTCACCACCGTCACAGGTAAGCAAATCTCCTCATTTATCCTGAATTACCTCATCTGCAGATATGAGATTCCTTTATCCATTATCACAGATAATGGAAGACCCTTCAAAAACCAGGATGTCCAAGAACTCTGTGATCGATTCAAAATCCAACACTGTTTTTCCTCCCCATAGTACCCCCAAGGCAATGGTCAAGTTGAAGCATCCATCAAGACCATCTTGAAAATTCTCAAGAAGACAGTCAATGATGCTGGCCGTGATTGGCATATCCAACTCAATCCCACTCTATGGGCCTACAGAACCAGTATATGCACTCCCACAAGTGCTACTCCATACGCCCTTGTCCATGGCTCAGAAGCTATCCTTCCCATTGAAGTTGAATTGCATCTCTCAGGGTGTCGTTAAAAGGTCTCATATTAGATGAAGAATACAGAGTCTCTAGATTACAAGAACTAGAGTTGCTGGAGGAAAGGAGATAGAAAGCCTTTGACCATCTCAAAGTATATCAACAAATGATGTCAAGAAGCTATAACCACAGAGTTTGCCCAAGAATCTTCAAAGTTGGAGATCTAGTCCTTAAGGAAAATCCCCGCAATCAACAGGATATGGAAAAGAAGGGCAAGTTTGAACCCAACTGGCTAGGGCCTTATGTAATTGTAGCTGCTTACAGATCAGGGGCATATCAGTTGGCAACATCTAAGGGTGAGTTGTCTGATGATCCAATTAATAGCATGCATCTTCGCCAGTTTTATACCTAGGAGAACCCCAATGTAAGGGAGACACAAAATACAAAAAAATAAAAAAATCAGAAAAAAGTACCCAAAAAAAATTAGAAAAGAACAAAAAAAATCATCCTGTGGTGAAAACCTAGCAAATAGGTGCCTTGGATAGGTATCATGATGAAAACCTGGAAAGCAAGCGTCATGTATACTTTCTAGCTTCCGTGCCAATAAAAGCAAGTGGTGAAAACCTGGTAAACAGGCATTACTTGTGATAAAACCACCTTCTCCATCTTAGGGAAACCAATCACCTTGAGTCCATTCTTCCTTGTGTCCCATTCAATTCATATTTGTCCCATAATAAAATCCTGACAGTTACCTATCGTGGCTTGATACTCTATCTCTTTGTTGGCCTTGTCAACCAAAGTTTTGTCCCATACCGCATCTATTGCGCATGCCTAAGCATAGTGTCTCTCGTTGGTTTTCCATGGTCCAAGTCCATGAACTATGTTGCCTTTGTGTCGTCACGTAGGCAAGGCCATATTCCTATGCGCCCCCGAGACTCGCACGGTCCCATCCGTCCCATTTCTTGTCATTTTTTTTGTTGTCTCTCTTCTAGTCCATCCATGGTCCATTAGGGTTTGCCCCGAACTACGTTGCCTCTATGTCGTCACGTAGGCAAGGCTATTTAGTAATGAGCCCCTGAGGCACTAGGTCAGTCCCTTAGGGTCTGTCTCACCAATAAGGATTGTGATACCTTTCACCAGACAAGAGCATGTAGCAAAGCACGCTCCTTAAAAATAGCAAAAATCTTGACGTAAAACATTAACCTATCCAAAAACAAAGTAGCACACCATACTGAAACACTCAAGCTAAATCGCATATCAATTATGGCAAGAAACAAACACATCTAAATGCAAGAATGTTTTGTGATTGGTTAGATTAACTTACAAAGTCTTGATTTATGCTATCATGCCTTTCTATGCTACTCGAGGATGCCAAAATCTAGAGATGCTATGATGGTTGCATGATTATTTTCTTTGTCTGCTACTTGTGGATTAAACTTTAGTAATGCGACGATTTTTGTCTAACGAAATGATCAGCAAATGATCATCGATGACTCCGAGATCTAAACATGAAAAGGGGCAATCCTTATCTATTGAAATGCAAGAAGTACTCCGGGCATCTAGATTCAAGTTTGACTAGATGCTTGTACTAACTTGCTAAATCAAAATCTATGTAAGTAATACTCAGGTCATCTCGGTTTAATTATACCTAGATGCTTGTATTTTCCTACAACATAATAAAAGCCCAATGATGAAAGCGCTTCAAAATACTTGCTATATCAAGGTGACAAATATTCATATCACATCCCATATCTATACCATATCAAATTTTGTCCCATATCCATAACCATATCCATATCCATACCGTATCCAATTGCAAGTCTATCTTTAATCTATGCCAATCAAGTCAAATCAATCTTGTCAAATAATCTAATCACAATCAATGGTCTTGATCCTTGTCCGGTCATAAACCAACTTGATCAAGTACTTAATCAATTATCTTAGACAGGATGTTGCATTGTCGAAACCAGACCAACACATGTGTCTTACATGACATGCTTCATTTCCTGAAACCAGACACTATCCTTCATGTTGCTCTAGGGATCCATCATTCCCCGCCATGACAACATGCCTACTGTGTTGGTCTAGGGATATATTGTTCCCCGCCATGAGAACACTATCATATCAAATGTCTTAGATAGGATGTTATATTGTCGAAACCAGACCCGAAATCTTATACGACATATTTCATTCCTGAAACCAGACATCATCGATCCATATCATTGGTTTACCACTCGACAGGGGCAATACCTTGTTTGTGCTTGTGTCATTTGTGTATACTTTCTTACTTGCTTGTGTGTGTTATCATTTTTATCTTGCATTCCATATCATTCATCCCTTTCTTTTGCATCCAACCATTTCATCTCCTATCAACCTATCTCATCATGAGATTGTCCATCTCACGCCTTTTGCCTTCTCCTCGTCCAATCTCCCGAGGGGGCATCCTATCATCATAACCTGTACCAGGGGCAAACTGGGGCATGTATCATTATCAGACTATTCTTATTCTTTGAAACAATGTGATAAAACACATTGCTTCAAAGAGGGGCAAAATGTAGACACCTAAAATTGGCTCAGGTTGAGTTAAGTAAATATTCTAATATTTATCTTAATTCATATTTTCTTCTGTCAATTAAATAAATATTATAAGTTTATTTGATTGGTTCATTATCCTACAATTAAATAAAATTATTTTATTTAGTTAAATTCCCTAAATTCTTCTAATGTCTCAAATCCTAAATCCACCTCACAAAATCCACTTCATCAATCCACCTCATCTTTCCACCTTATCTTTTCCACCTCACCATGTTGCACATATAATTAAATATTCTTAATATTTAATTAGCTAATATCCTCTATTATCCAAAATTGAATTCTTAATTCAATTGTCCCCCACTATTATCCACTCATTGAATTCTTAATTCAATTGTCCCCCACTATCCTCCACTCATTGAATTCTTAATTCAATTGTTCCCCACTATCCTCCACTATTGAATTCTTAATTCAATTGTCATAATCCACTCTTCTCAAATAAAATTTTTTTAATTCATCCATTATGAATTAAAGATTCACAAAAAATGAGAGCCATTGATCTCATCTTTTGATCCTCACCCTCCATTCTATTTTCAGAAAATCTATAAACAGAACTCTTCTCTAAGCACTTAAGAAGAACTTCTTCTTGCACAATAACTATACTCAAATTTCTCTTCTACTCTCTATTTCTATATCAAACATGTATCAAAGCCATTTCTCCTTGTCATCTTGAGGAATCAAAGCAAGGAAGCAAGCTCCCTGAGGGCCAACCTTCATCATTCAAGATCAAGAAAGAATAAGTGAACAATGGAAGCCGCAGGGTAACAGGTGTTGTAAGTTGGTAATTTCTAATTTCAAGCTTGTTATTTGCATATTCTATTGGTGTTTGGATTTTGTTTTCATTAAATTGATCAATCTCATTTGCCCATTAACAGCCATAACTTGTAATTATTGATAACTGAGAGGGGGGGTGAATCAGTTATCTTAATTCTTCTAGGTCTCTGATCTTCCTTTACAATTAATGCAGTATTAAATCAAATGAGCAAACATAATTATGAAATGGAAAGAACACCAATACACATGACAATATTTTTGACGTGGAAAACCCAGTAAAGGGAAAAACCATGGTGTGATTAACCCAAGATATTATTCTCTGTTAGAAGAATAGAAGTAACAATATGGCACTTGTCAATTAGGGCTCACTGCCTGAGCACACTGCTCACAAGAGGCTCACTGCCTACAAGAGACACACTATCTACAAGAAAGGAAGATAACACAATGTTTGAATTGATGAGAAGCATCCACACATGCTGAGGTTTAGTTCTGATTAAGCTTAATAAACTGATATGCTGCACTTCATTCTTATTCTCTCTTGATGTAGCTGTACTATCACATTCTGGACCTCTTCTACTATCTTTACTCTACTCTTCTATTTTTTTTCACATCACTCAACACACCACACATACCTTCACATCTAAATCAATCATGTATATATATATATCTGCACAAGTAATTTCATCACCTTTCTAGTCGGCATCTAGAATAGTCAATATTTTCCTCAAACTCTGATCTGTCAGTTGAATCCTTGCATACCAAGTAATGCAGATCAAGGATATACTTGTAGAAGTCATCAATCATGTCGGCCAATCATAACTTACACCTTAAGAACCTTTACCATCATTAGTAACACATCTGGAATAATATCTGTTGTTTTGCCAGACAGTTCTTCCTCTGTTCACACTGTCAATTAGGAACCTGACACTCAAGTATTCATATCTCCTCATCCTTTCAACACTGGAGGTTGAATCCTTGGATTCTATTTGTCAAGGTACTCCTCTTGACATCCCCAAATCTGTACATTATGTAGATATGTCTTCTGAGAGATCTGGACCTGTCTATTAGACCTTATTGAGTGCTATGCTCTTGCTTACCAGACCTCAATACTTCTTCAATCTGACTTCTGGTAAAGACTCATCATGTCCTACGGATGTGTGGGATAACCTTTGTTTCCATCAATGACAACATTTATGAGTCCATATAGTGTCTCTTGCTAACAATCTCCCCCTTTGACATTGATGGAAACACTTAGTGAAAAATGACTAAGTGTCACACTATACTCCCCCTTGGCTGATGCTCTGTCTCTATGTACATTTTCGAAGCTTCCCCTTAGTTGGATTCCTCATTTTTCACTGTTCCTCACTCCTCCTTTGACATCAATGGAAAAGGGTAGGGTCCACACTCTAAAATTTTCAAAATTTCAACTATACTTAGCCACATAAGTATATACATATAGCATACTTACATATACTAAAGTATGTCTACAAAAGTTGTCTTCAATTGGATGAATTTTATAGCCCAACTTTGCCTCATTCTGTCCAAAATTGATATATGACCGCTCAACAGGAATGCAAACGTATCTGCCCTTTTTAGATCTATTGGATCACTGGTCTGGGCTATGGTCTGAGCTTCTTTTATGGCCTCATGCATGGCTTCTAACTTGGGGATAATTATCCCTCTGAGTTCACCCAACCTGCTTATTCTATTTTTCTTTTCCTTCTCCAGCTTCTTGATTTCATTCAAGACTACAATAGTCTGACATTCTTGATTTATTATGGAATATGAGAGAGGATCAAAATACTTTGATAGATTTGTCAGTTTGTCCTCCTGTTCTTTTACTTTCTTCTCAATGTCCAATGTTACTTTGGACCATGATAAACAAAATTCGTACATTTCTCTACCATCTTTAAGAGCATTTTCTAAGCTCTTTATCCCTATACTCATATTCCTCCTATCATTAGTTATTAACCCTTGTACCTCTGATAATCTTTTTGTCAAAAATTCCTTCCGGACCTTATCTTCTGCTGACTTCTCTAGGGAATCAAAATGTGTGCTAACACTATTTACTAGAGTTTTAAGATTACCGAATAAGGAGGCTGAGAGATCTTTCTAAAAAGATGGCATAATCTTTTCTAACACTCCTGATGCAGCTGTTATAAGCTCACAGTCTTCCATGTGAGACTTCAGGAGTTTTTCTTTGGCCTTTGCATTAGAAAATGAAGCTATCTTCATTGTTTGTACTGGAGATAGAGAGTCAAAATCAAATGGCCCTTTTAGTAGTTCCGGTTCATCGATCTCCATAGTTTCTTTTGTCAAAAAGTCCTTGGCCGATTATGTAGTGTCTCTTGCTAGAGACAGATTCTTCTTTTCTTCTGCAGTCACAGAACTATCTCTTGGAGCTTTCTCTCCTTCCACAACCTTTGTATTGTTATCTTCTTTTTCCTTCACCTCTGCTTCTTTCTTCTCCTTTTGATCTGGAGTCAAAAGGGGAAACCAGAGGAGTGATGTTTGTTTGTTCATGCACTTCTTTTTTTGGAATAGAGGATTCCAAGTCCTTATCTTTTTCTATACCAGTGTCCATGATTTGCTTAGTGGATTCTTTTTCAACACCTGTGGCCGAAGGATCAACACCCAAGTCCTCTATAATAGGAAGATTGAATCTTTTGAAGGCATTCCGGAGGATCTCTTCTGTTTCCTTGGCTACCTTGTCAGTCTCACTAAGCATGAGTTGATTCATTCTGGCTTTGCTCCTGAACTCATCCTTGCAATCTTTGAAGATCATATTCATTTGCTTTGAATCAATTGAAGGATATAGCTGAATAGCTATCTATTCCCAGATTTCTAGATCTTTGGCTTGGGCATTGTTCTTCCTTATTTCAAGTTCCTTCTCAAGCTTTTGGGGATCAGAGATATAATTTCAATGAATGCTTTGTTGTAGACATTTAGATACCTGACTGTGGCATCTTGTAATATCTTCTGATTAGCTTCACCTTCTTCTCTTCCTCGGCCCTTTCCATATTTTCCCTGTTGGCATCAAGTGCCTCTTTTGAGATACCAAAGCCTTTGGCAACTTCTTCAACTTCTTTTCTCACCTTCCTCTTGATCTCTGGCTGCCTTAGCTCTGTATGAATTTTCACACTTAGTTCTTCAAAGGTTCCAAATCTTTTTGCCTTTGGATCCTTTGGCTGACTGAGCATGTGTTGAATATGCAGCTCCACAATTTGTTCATCAACTTCATACCCCATCGGCATGATCCATACTATTCTTGGTTCCACTGCCTCCATAAGGCAGTGATCAGTTTCTACCTAAAGCATATTGTAACTTTATATTTTTCAACTAAAGATTTGGGGATTCTCTCTCTTGCTTGCATCATGCTCTGAAAATTCTTGAAATAGCCCCAGAGACCTGTATTCTATGCCTTGGCATCACCAAGCCCATGTATATAATCTTTGATTTGAATAGCTACTGGTCTATTATTCTGCCATACCCAGCCACTAGATCCAGGAAGCTCATTCATGTAATAAAATAATGGGCAGAGTATCAAGCCACCATACTTGAAGGAGTTCTTCTTGTCCTTCTTTATCTTTTGTAGATTTTCCAAAAGTTGGGTTAGAAGAAGTTCACACAGATCATAGTTAGCATTTTCTTTTAGCATCTAATAGGCTGTATAAACTGCAGTTCCTGGTACTGAGTTTTCCCTACTGGAGTGATAAATCTTGTAGCCAATTATCATGGATGCAAATTTGACATCTGGATCAGTGATATCTTTAATTGTCATAGCTCTCTTGTCAAATTTTGATCTGGTTGCATCACTTACTATCTGATTCTTGACAGATTTGAGAACAGGTATCCCACCGGATGAGTGTAGACCGATTACTTCCCTAATTGCATCTTTGGTGATTTTAAATGGTCTATTCAACCATAAGAAATTGTCATGCACTCTGCTTAACACATACCGGACCCATTCATCTTCTTTAAAATAGGGGAAATGAATGCATTGAGCAAAATGCTTCTCCCGGATGGCTTTATACTAAGGTTTGATCTCAAAAGAAGCATCTATTAACTGCTTGTGATAGATATCCATTAACTTTGATTTGCCAAATTCTTCAATGCTTGCATGAATGTAAACCCTAACATCTTCTACATGCAGAACCCCATGCGGAATTCTTGAAAAGGCACCTAGGGGATCAACTTCTAGAGATTTATATGGATGCTTCTTAAATTTAGGACGAGGTCTATCAGAGATCTTCACAATATTCAGAGTATCCATTTCCAAAAGGATTTTACAGAGAGATATTCAGCAATGAAAAATACCTTTTTCGTTTCAAGTGTTCACTGAAAGAGCTGGATTTGATTAGCTAGATGAAATGATTTCAATGGCTGATCTTTGAGAGTTGAGATAGTTTGACGCAGAGCTCCTTTTTCTTTTCTTATTGAGTGCAAATGAGCAAATGACGAACGAATAAACTCTTTTATTTCTGAAAAGCCCTAATTTTCACCCTACAATAAATGCGCAACCTGATTCATTTTGGTTTTCCTTGTTTATCTTATTCGGAGACATGACCTTTCCGGATCACTAAGACAGACTTTAAAGTTATTCTTGGAGAATAGTGATAATCTATCTTCCTTTCACTAATCATTTGATCTATCCGCAGATCAAGATTCCATAGTTTGAATCATGTCAGGTTTAACTATGAGAAACCTACTTCTCACCGGATGACTGAGGAATCAGATTAGTCCTCTACTTGTTTAAGACTTCTTGCGGATCTTCCATATCTTAATCACAATTTACTTGGATGTTTCTCTGAGAGCCCTTTAATCCGCAATTTTCCTTGTACCAATTCTGACACCAATTGACTGGCTGGGGGATAATGTTTTTCCTTGAGACTCCCCCTGAGCCAGAGCTCACTTTTTAGTTTTCAAAAGGAATATCAGCACCAGAATCTGGTGCGGATCCATCCCCTATATTCTCTGTACTTTTCTTCACCAAAATCTTGTTCATTTCACTTTGAACTTCATCCACATTCACTTTTTATTTTCCCTTGTCTTGATTCTGATTATGATGTGCCGGACCTCTTTTGTCGTGATTCTTGCTTCTACAGAATTTGGCAATATGACTGGATCTATTGCAAATTTGGCAAACAATGTTTCTTTGCATGTTTGATTGATATCCTTTTGATCTACATTGATTAGCCATGTGACCCATTCTATTGCATGCAAAGCATCTACCATTGAATGAATTGTTCATTTACATATTTCTGCATTCATGAGATTTGTGGCCATACCTTTTACAGTTGAAACACTGTCCAGAGAAGGATGTATTAGTCTAATTCATTCTCTTTCTGCACTAATTAGCTCTATGACCAAAGTCATTGTAGTTGTGGTAGTATCTGTTGAAGGATGGATATCTTTGAGCATTAGGCTGCCTTACCGGAGGTCTTCTAGGCCTGTTCCTTGGATTTTCTGATCCAAAATCTTCTGACCGGATCCAGAGCTTTCTCCTTTCTCATATCCCAAACCATACTTGTCATCTACCCTCTTTTGACTTTCAAGAAGAACTTCAAGTTGAGCAGAACTTATCTTGAATTTCTCTTTATATTCATTTGTTGTTTGAAGATCCCTTTTAAGAGAGATAATTTGATCCTCAAGTTTTTCTTCATTATCTTTAGCATCTTCAATATTAGATTCAAGATGTCTGATAAATCTATCCATCTTGTGGCAATCTTCTGATTTTTCCTTGAGAGATTGTCTTAGATCATCTTTAGTTTTTCTTTTCTCTTCAATCTCTTGGGTAAACTTTATAGCTCCTGATTCCATTTCATGTCTTACCATAATGATTTATTTTGATAACTTTTCACATAACTTGGTTTTCTCCTTCAGATCTCCATTTGTATCATTGGCTTCACCTTGTCTTGCTAGTTGCTGAAGTAGCTCCTTTCTCTTTTTCATAGAGAGACTCAGTTTCTCTTTCAATTCATTTATGAAATCATCAGCCTATTTGAGTCTTTCCTTCAATTCATTGATTTTAGAATTTGACAGCTCAAGATCATCTAGGGTAGACTTAAGTTGCTCCTTCATTCCATATGTATCCATTTGAATTCCCAGGTCTTCCTCAAGCTGTTAGGCTCTATTGAGAGGAACTTGGCTCTGATACCAATAGTTGATAATTGAGAGGGGGCATGAATCAATTATCTTAATTCTTCTAGGTCTCTGATCTTCCTTTACAGGTAATGCAATATTAAATCAAATGAGAAAACATAATTATGAAATGGAAAGAACACCAATACACATGACACAATATTTTTGACGTGGAAAACCCGGTTAAGGGAAAAACCACAGGGTGATTAACCCAAGATATTATTCTTGTTAGATCTAGGGCACACAACTGAGAGGGGGGGTGAATTAGTTGTACAAAAACTTTGCTTCTACTTCAAACACTTGATTTTTCTTGTTAATTAACAGCATATCAATTAATCATTCATGAAAGCACAAAGCATAAGCATTGGAGCATATAATCATCAACACATTTGACACCAAGATTTTTTACGTGGAAAACCTGGTTAAGGGAAAAACCATGGGGTGATTAACCCAAGGATTATTCTCTGTTAGAAGAATAAGAAAAATAAATGGCACATGCCAGTCAGGGCTCACTACCCGAGCACACTGCTCACAAAGAGGCACACTGCCTACAAAAGAGACACACTATCTACAAGATCATAAGTATCACAAACTTGAACTGGAGAATGACATCTTCACCATGTCTGGATCAGTTCCATTTAAGCTTGAGACACACCTGCTCTACCTTTCGCTCTTCCACTATGCCACACTCATCTGTTCCACAACACACTTTGAAATGAACTCACAAACCTTTATTTATACAAGCCATCAACTTAGGAATGATCATCTAAGTCGGCAATCAACCATAAGAACATTCACAAGATGAATAATACATCCGGTCAGCCACCACAAGAGCATTTGCAATATGAACAACTCATCTGGTCGGCTAGTCTAAACAAGAACTTCATCAGGAAGAATATCTTCAATTCTAGGCTCTACCACCAATGCGGACCAACAACACAACCTCAACATGATCCAAGAACCTTCACAAGCTTGCCTGAATGACCAGGTACATTCGCACTTCCTCTACTTACTAGAATCTCTTCTCTTCCTCATCCGGAACTTCAAGAACATAGTCTACCACCACTGTCATATTGCAAGAGGTGCTTCCGGACCTCCAAACCATGAACAAATCGAGATGACACATCACAAGAACATCCCAAATGCTCCATCCAATCTGCAAGATAAGACAATGCACTTCTGGATCTCACCGGACCTCTTTGTAACACTCTGTCACTCCGGAGCATCTTCCCAGAACTGGTTCTAATTGATCAATCATAACTTCTTCAAATCTTCACGCAGACCTCTAAAATCTTAACTGAATCATCTCAAGACTCATATCTACAAACTCTTTAATCTGCATCCTCTGAAACACAACCTATTGAGTACTTTTGCCTTCTTCTCATCACTGTTCTTCACTGTTCTTGTTTGAGACTAATTTTCTCAATATCCTCAGCACACAGCTCATCCAATCCTTCTTGTCAAAGCAATATGAGTATGTTGACATCAATGACAACACTGGTTAACCTCATACTTGTAATAATCTCCCCTTTGTCATTGATGGCAACATATGATGTGAAAAACCATCAAGACAAGATCTTCTCCTTTCTATCATAGCTCCCCCTATTAGCAACAACTCTTTACATGTCTTCTCTTCCTTTATTGCTCCCCCTTTGATCATCAACCACTTGTTTTTCACATGTCTTCTGTCCCCTTTGACATCAATCGCAAAGGGCTCATACTTGCAATTCTAACACATCAGAATCATACCAGCTGCTCCCCCTTAGTAGCAGCTCCCCATCATCAATCTGGATCACAAGATATGACTGTGATATCCACTGGACTGATGCACATCAGTGCATCCTAGTTCATCACCAGAGGGGCCATGACCCCTAACTTCTCCCTGAGATACTCAAAAGAGTCTTTGGGAAGAGGTTTAGTAAAGATATCTGCAATCTGATCCTCAGAGGGTACATTCTCCAATTTGACTTCATCCTTGTTCACTTGCTCTCTCAGAAAGTGAAATTTGATAGATATGTGCTTGGTCTTAGAATGAAACACTAGATTCTTAGAGATATTTATTGCACTTAAATTATCACAGAAAATTGTGATGGGCTCCTCATATTCTACTTTAATGTCTCCTAGCATCTACTTCATCCATAAGATCTGAGTGCAACTACCTGCTGCTGCAATGTATTCTGCTTCAGTTGTAGACAGAGATATTGCCTCTTATTTCTTGCTTAGCCAAGAAACCAACCTTTTTCCCAAAAAGAATGCTCCTCCACTTGTACTCTTCCGGTCATCCACATCTCCTGCCCAATCTGCATCTGTGTATGCATGAAGAGAGAAATCCTGATCTCTAGGGTACCATAGGCCATACTCAACTATTCCTTTCAAGTACCTAAAAATTCTTTTGATTGCCATGACATGAGATTCTCTGGGATCAGCCTAAAATCTTGCCACAAGACCAACAGCCTACATTATATCTGGTCTAGTCTGAGTGAGATACAATAGTCCTCCAATCATTGATCTGTACTTGGTCTAATCTATCTTAGGAGAGTCATCATCTTTGCTCAACTTACATCTGGTTATCATAGGAGTGTTCATTGGCTTTGAATCTTCCATTCCAAATTTCTTCAACAATTCTTTTGCATATTTGGTCTGAGAGATAAAGATGCCTTTCTTGGTCTGAGAGATAAAGATGCCTTTCTTTGTCTGAGTAATTTGCAGACCCAAGAAGAAATTCATTTCACCAAGCATTGACATTTCAAACTCACTTTTCATTTGATTTGCAAAAGTTTTACACATACTATCTTTTCCTCCAAAGATGATATCATCAACAAACACTTCAACAATCAAGATGTTTTCCTTATCTATTTGGTAATATAGATTACTATCAGCAGTACCTTTGTTGAAACCAATCTGCACAAGATGCTTATCCAACCTTTCATACCATGCTCTTGGAGCTTGCTTCAAACCATACAGTGCTTTCTTCAACTTGCAGACCATGTCATCATGATCATACAATTGAAATCCATCCAGTTGTTCAATGTAAACTTCTTCCAAATCACCATTTAGGAAGGCAGACTTGACATCCATCTGATATACCTTGAAGTCTTTGAAGGCAGCAAATGCAAGAAATAATCTGACTGCTTCAATTCTTGCCATCGGAGCAAAAGTTTCTTCAAAATCAATACCTTGTATTTGAGAGTAGCCTTTGCAGACCAATATAGCTTTGTTTTTGATTACTTCACCAACTTCATTTAGTTTGTTCCGAAAGACCCATTTGGTTCCAATTACATTGTTGTCTCTAGGTTTGGGAACAAGATCCCAAGTATGATTTTTCTCAATTTGCATCAACTCTTCCTCCTTTGCTTTGGTCCAATTTTCATCATTGCAAGCTTCATTTATTGTCTTAGGTTCAATCTTTGAAATCAGACAGTATTCACTTGAATCTTGAGCAATTCTCCTCCTTGTTTGTACCCCTTTGCTTTTGTCACCTATGATCTAATCTTTAGAATGGTTTAGAGTTACATACCTTGGAACTTTGGGAGTTTCTTGCACTACTAATTCTTGATCAAGCTCATTCAGACAAACTTCTTCTTCCTGATTTACCGGATCAGTCTGGATCTGAATTTTAGAGGAGGATTGAGCTCCTTGCACCAGAGAATCATTCTGATCATCTTTATCATATTCATAAAATCTTGAGGGCTTCTCAATTCCTTCATCAACCTTCGCATTTGTACTTTCTATCATCTTTCTCAATCTCTTATTGTAACACCGATATGCTTTGCTTTGAGTGGAGTAACCCAAGAAAATTCCTTCATCACTTCTAGCATAAAACTTTCCTAAATCTTCACTTCTTTTGATGTAACACTTGCTACCAAATACTCTGAAATATCTCACAGTGGGAGTTATGCCAAACCAAAGTTCATAAGGAGTCTTACTGGTATTGCTTCTGATTTGAACTCGATTAAGGGTGTAGACTGCAATGCTGACAGCTTCTCTCCAAAACATCTGAGGAACATTTGTTTCCATCATCATTGTCCTGGTTGCTTCCTAGATGGTCTGGTTCTTTCTCTCAACTACTCCATTCTGCTGTGGAGTCCTTGGAGTAGACAACTGTCTCCTTATGCCATGCTTCTCACAAAAGTCTATAAATTCACCGGATGTGAATTCACCACCTCTATCAGACCTTAGACATTTTAGTTTCAATCCAGTTTGATTCTCTACCATAGCCTTGAAGATTTTGAACTTCTCAAGGGCTTCTGATTTCTCTTTTAGGAAGGTAACCCACATCATCCGGGAATGGTCATTGATTAGCAACATGAAATATCTATCACCTTGCATACTCTTGATTCTTGTCAGACCACAGAGATCGGTATGAACTAATTCCAACAATCTGGTAGAGGACTGATCCTTGCTTTTGAAAGAGACTTTGCTCTATTTACCTAGTTGACATTCTTTGCACAAACTATTTGTAGGTTTCACCAATTTTAGAAGATCTCTTACAGCCTGAGTATTGCTTATCTTTATAATGTTATCAAAATTCACATGACACATCCTTCTATGCCATAACCAACTCTGATCAACTTGAACAAACAAACAGCTTTTATTTGAACCAACTAGATGGAAGATATTACCTTTTGTTTGAGTACCAGATGCAATCTCAGTTCCGGAGCTTTTAAAGATCCTGCATCTTCCATTCTTGAACTAGAGATCATAGCCTTTGTCCACCAACTGACCAGCACTGAGGAGATTGTGCTTCAATCCTTCAACATTTAGTACGTTACCAGTTTTGCTCTTTCCATCAAAAGAAATAGTTCCCCTACCTCTGATTCTACCAGCAGAATTATCACCAAATTTTACCATTCCTCCTTCATACCTTTCCAAATATAAGAACTTGTTCCTGTCACCTGTCATGTGGTGAGAACATCCACTGTCAATAACCCAATCATCTTTTTCTTCAACTTGGGTAGCCAAAGCTCTTTCCACAACCTTATGATTGACAGATTCAGAGGATATTGAATCTTCTTCCTTGATGGCAATAAACACCCATTCATTTTCGGATTTGCTTCCTATTTCTGATTCATCATCTATTACTCCTTCATTATCATCTTCTTCATAAACATAATAACAGTTCTTTTGGAACCTTTGTCTGTTAGCATTTGACCTTACAGATCTTTCTGGACATCTTGAAGCAAAATGACCAATTTTATTGCAATTAAAGCACTTAAAGGGTAATTTTCCTTCATACTTATCGGATCCTCTTGGCAGTCTCTTTGCAATGAGGGCTTCAAGATGAGTTGTTTCTACTTCTTCTTCTTCCATGTCTTTCCTTGCTTGATCATACCATGACAACTTCCTTGAAGAGTTCTCTCCCGAATCAAATCTTTGTTTGCCTTTCACATAGGCACTGGCTTTGAATGCAGATTCAATCTTGGGGGGATCATCTCCAAACTTAGTAATTTCAAATGCAGCCAGTTTGCCAGCTAATTACTCTCTTATGACAGTTGTATGGGCTCTGAATTCATCAATGGCAGCAACCTTGATTTTGTAGGCAACAGGAAGGGATCTGAGGATTTTGTAAACAATTTCATTTTCATCCAAAACTCCACCAGCATTCCTGATTCCACACACCAGCTCATTCACTCTTGGCATAAAGGCAGTGATATTTTGATCATCTCTCATCTTCAATATTTCAATTTCCCCTTTCAGACTTTGCAACCTTGCACTCTTAACAAACTCATCTCCTTCATGCAGAAGTTCCAGTTTAACCCAGATTTCATATGCAGTTGGTAGGTCAATAACATTTAAGAGCTTTGAATCATTCAATGCTCTTAGAAGAGCTTCTTTGGTCCGCAGATTGTTCTCAGCATCTGTGATTTCATTCAGAGTTGTCGGACCACCCCGTGGAGGTACATAAGCCTTTGTGATCATGGATAAGTATGCTTTTCCCATACACTCCAAGTGACATCTCATGTGACCATTCCAAAGCCAGAAATTGGTTCCATCAAACTTCAAACTATCCTTCTTATATGACGACATCTTGGATCTCCTCAAGTGGTTAAGCTTCTTTCAAAGGAACTTGGCTCTGATACCAATTGTTAGATCTAGGGCACATAACTGAGAGGGGGGGGTGAATCAATTGTACAAAAACTTTGCTTCTACTTCAAACACTTGATTCTTCTTCTTAATTAACAGCATATCAATTAATCATTCATGAAAGCACAAAACATAAGCACTGGAGCAGATAATCATCAACACATTTGACACTAAGATTTTTGACGTGGAAAACCCGGTTAAGGGAAAAACCACGGGGTGATTAACCTAAGGATTATTCTCTGTTAGAAGAATAAGAAAAATAAATGGCACATACCAGTCAGGGCTCACTGCCCGAGCACACTACTCACAAAGAGGCACACTGCCTACAAAAGAGACATACTGTCTATAAGATCATAAGTATCACAAACTTGAACTGGAGAATGACATCTTCACCATATCTGGATTAGTTCCATTTAAGCTCGAGACACACCTGCTCTGCCTTTCACTCTTTCGCTATGCCACACTTATCCATTCCACAACACGCTTTGAAATGAACTCACAAACCTTTATTTATACAAGGCATCAACTTAGGAATGATCATCTAAGTCGACAATCAAGCATAAGAACATTCGCAAGATGAATAACACATCTGGTCGGCCACCACAAGAGCATTTGCAAGATGAACAACTCATCCGGTTAGCTAGTCTGAACAAGAACTTCATCCAGAAGAATATCTTCAATTCTGGGCTCTACCACCAATGCGGACCAACAACACAACCTCAACATGATCCAAGAACCTTCACAAGCTTGCCTGAATGACCAGGTACATCCGCACTTCCTCTACTTACCGGAATCTCTTCTCTTCCTCATCCAAAACTTCAAGAACACAGTCTACCGCCACTGTCATATTGCAAGAGGTGCTTCTAGACCTCCAAACCATGAACAAATTGAGATGACACATCACAAGGACATCCCAAACGCTCCATCCAATCTGTAAGATAAGACAATGCACTTCTAAATTTCACCAGACCTCTTTGTAACACTCTGTCACTCCGGAGCATCTTCCCAGAACCGGTTCTACTTGATCAATCATAACTTCTTCAAATCTTCATGCGGACCTCTGAAATCTTAACTGAATCATCTCAAGACTCATATCTACAAACTCTTTAATCTGCATCCTCTAAAACGTAACCTATTGAGTACTTTTGCCTTCTTCTCATCACTGTTCTTCACTATTCCTGTTTGAGACTAATTTTCTCAATATCCTAAGCACACAGCTCATCCAATCCTTCTTGTCAAAGCAATATGAGTATGTTGACATCAATGACAACACTGGTTAACCTCATACTTGCAACAATTCTTTGTTAGAAGAATCAAAGTAACAATATGACACTTGCCAATTAGGGCTCACTGCCCAAGCACACTGCTCACAAGAGGCTTACTGCCTACAAGAGACACCTTGTCTAGAAGAAAGGAAGATAAAACAATGTTTGAACTGATGAGAAGCATCCACACATGCTGAGGTTTAGTTCTAGTTAAGCTTAATAAACTGATCTACTGCACTTCATTCTTATTCTCTCTTGATGTAGCTGTACTATCACATTTCGGACCTCTTCTACTATCTTTACTCTGCTCTTCTATTTTTCTTCGCACCACTCAACACACCACACATACCTTCACATCTAAATCAATCATGTACATATAACCACACAAGTGATTTCATCACCTTTCTAGTTGGCATCCAGAATAGTCAATATTTTCCTCAAACTCTAATCTGTCGATTGAATCCTTGCATACCAAGTAATGCAGATCAAGGATATACTTGTAGAAGTCATCAATCATGTCGGCCAATCATAACTTATGCCTTAAGAACCTTTACCATCATCAGTAACATATCCAAAATAATGTTTGATGTTCTACCAGATAGTTCTTCCTTTGTTCACACTGTCAATCAGGAACCCTTACAAGTATTCATATCTCCTCATCCTTTCAACACCAGAGGCTGAATCCTTGGATTCTATTTGTCAAGGTACTCCTCTTGACTTCCCCAAATCCACATGTTATGGAGATACCTCTTCTAAGAGATCCGGACCTATCTGTCAGACCTTACTGAGTGCTCTGCTCTTGCTTACCAGACCTCAATACTTCTTCAATCTGACTTTCGGTAAAGACTCATCATGTCTTGCGGATGTGTGGGATAACCTTTGTTGCCATCAATGACAACATTTATGAGTCCATATAGTGTCTCTTGCCAACAGTAATATTCATGTGGACCTCTCAAATCTTTGCTGGATCACCTTTAGACACATATCTACAAACCCTTTGATGCACAACCTCTGATCTTCATCTTAGCTGGGATCTTTGCCTCACTGTCTTCACTATTCTTCTCTGTTCTTGATAGGACTAATTTTCTCAATATCCTCAACACACAACCCATCCAATCCTTGACATCAATGCAATAGGAGTATGTTGACATCAATGACAACATCAGTTAGGCCCATACTTACAACACATACACACTTAGGATATCTCTCATGTTCTTTTAATATTGTATTATCATTAAGTTTAGGACAATAAGAGCCTTTGGTGAGTTTCAAAGAGGGGTATCCTATACTAGTTGTGTAGTTAATTCCAGCAACTTGTAAAGGTATTCTAATTCCTTTTTGATTTACATCGCAACCATTGCCGACATAGTCATTATTTTTGTACAAGATTTGAAATCCACAACTATATAGAGAGTCCATTTCTTTAGAAGAAGGTTAAGCCTCATAGGTATCATAATTTGTAGTATAAGTGAGGGTTTTTTCTTTATTTTCAACCAAGGAAACTTTATTTTTCTAAGATGTTTCAAAAGATTGTTTAGACAAGATCAATGCAACTTTTGATGTATTAGGTTTATTAAATTTGTATTCCCCTATACTGCAAGGGTTAAAGTCTAATGCACCCCAATCATCACCAACAAGTGCATTCAATGGTTGTGAGTTTTGCACAACATTAGTCATTGATGGATCACCTCACAAATTGTTTAAGCTCATATGATTGTAAACTAGTTTTTGCATTTCAATGTGTAAATAGTTGTCTGGTTCAGGATCAGCATGAATAGTATGAAACTTACCTTTGAATATAAATTTGATTGAATGATGTAGAGTGGAAGGGACTACCCCCAATGCATGAATCTATGGTCTACCAAGAATCATGTGTTAAGATAAAGAACTAGGCATGACATGAATCAGGGTAGGCACAATCACAGGTCCCACTTGTATAGGTAAAGTTATAGTACTTATGGATTGTTGTCCAACATTGTCAAAACCACAAATACTTAACAGTTCCAGCTTGATGGCATATGTATCAACTTTAATCTTATGTAATAATTCAATGCCACAAACATTAAGAGCTGATCTATTATCAATCATAACTCATTTTACCAATGTTCTATTTATTGTGACAAAGATTATAAGAGGATCATATTGGTTTTGAACTTCAATTGATGGTAATTCTTGTGGTTGAAAGAGAATATCTATTTTTGTCACATGCATACTATCCAATATGACTACTACATCATTAGGCCTAGTAGTAGGTGGGATAATCACCTTTTGCAAAGCTTCTTGGAGCATTCCATGGTATGTAGGTGATGTTTGTATTAAATCCCAAAGAGAGATCTTAGCCAGAGTAGCGCGAAGCTATTTGACAAGATCATACGCTTGACCACTTTTATGAGTAAGACAAGGTGGTTGAGGGAGCATAGGTTGAGAACATGGAAGAGAGGCAGGCACATGCGGTGTTTGGTTACTTTGCTTGTTATTATAGGTGTTGTATGTGTGAGCAATCACATTGTGGTGTGGTTGTTGTAACACATTTTGAACACCATGAAATCTTCATGCGGACCTCTAAAATCTTAACTGAATCATCTCAAGACTCATATCTACAAACTCTTTAATCTGCATCCTCTAAAACGCAACCTATTGAGTACTTTTGCCTTCTTCTCATCACTGTTCTTCACTATTCCTGTTTGAGACTAATTTTCTCAATATCCTAAGCACACAGCTCATCCAATCCTTCTTGTCAAAGCAATATGAGTATGTTGACATCAATGACAACACTGGTTAACCTCATACTTGCAACAATTCTCTGTTAGAAGAATCAAAGTAACAATATGACACTTGCCAATTAGGGCTCACTGCCCAAGCACACTGCTCACAAGAGGCTTACTACCTACAAGAAACACACTGTCTAGAAGAAAGGAAGATAAAAGAATGTTTGAACTGATGAGAAGCATCCACACATGCTGAGGTTTAGTTCTAGTTAAGCTTAATAAACTGATCTACTGCACTTCATTCTTATTCTCTCTTGATGCAGCTGTACTATCACATTTCGGACCTCTTCTACTATCTTTACTCTGCTCTTCTATTTTTCTTCGCACCACTCAACACACCACACATACCTTCACATCTAAATCAATCATGTACATATAACCACACAAGTGATTTCATCACCTTTCTAGTTGGCATCCAGAATAGTCAATATTTTCCTCAAACTCTAATCTGTCGATTGAATCCTTGCATACCAAGTAATGCAGATCAAGGATATACTTGTAGAAGTCATCAATCATGTCGGCCAATCATAACTTATGCCTTAAGAACCTTTACCATCATTAGTAACATATCCAAAATAATGTTTGATGTTCTGCCAGATAGTTCTTCCTTTGTTCACACTGTCAATCAGGAACCCTTACAAGTATTCATATCTCCTCATCCTTTCAACACCAGAGGCTGAATCCTTGGATTCTATTTGTCAAGGTACTCCTCTTGACTTCCCCAAATCCACATGTTATGGAGATACCTCTTCTAAGAGATCCGGACCTATCTGTCAGACCTTACTAAGTGCTCTGCTCTTGCTTACCGGACCTCAATACTTCTTCAATCTGACTTTCGGTAAAGACTCATCATGTCTTGCGGATGTGTGGGATAACCTTTGTTGCCATCAATGACAACATTTATGAGTCCATATAGTGTCTCTTGCCAACAGTAATATTCATGTGGACCTCTCAAATCTTTGCTGGATCACCTTTAGACACATATCTACAAACCCTTTGATGCACAACCTCTGATCTTCATCTTAGCTGGGATCTTTGCCTCACTGTCTTCACTATTCTTCTCTGTTCTTGATAGGACTAATTTTCTCAATATCCTCAACACACAACCCATCCAATCCTTGACATCAATGCAATAGGAGTATGTTGACATCAATGACAACATCAGTTAGGCCCATACTTACAACACATACACACTTAGGATATCTCTCATGTTCTTTTAATATTGTATTATCATTAAGTTTAGGACAATAAGAGCCTTTGGTGAGTTTCAAAGAGGGGTATCCTATACTAGTTGTGTAGTTAATTCCAGCAACTTGTAAAGGTATTCTAATTCCTTTTTGATTTACATCGCAACCATTGCCGACATAGTCATTATTTTTGTACAAGATTTGAAATCCACAACTATATAGAGAGTCCATTTCTTTAGAAGAAGGTTAAGCCTCATAGGTATCATAATTTGTAGTATAAGTGAGGGTTTTTTCTTTATTTTCAACCAAGGAAACTTTATTTTTCTGAGATGTTTCAAAAGATTGTTTAGACAAGATCAATGCAACTTTTGATGTATCAGGTTTATTAAATTTGTATTCCCCTATACTGCAAGGGTTAAAGTCTAATGCACCCCAATCATCACCAACAAGTGCATTCAATGGTTGTGAGTTTTGCACAACATTAGTCATTGATGGATCACCTCACAAATTGTTTAAGCTCATATGATTGTAAACTAGTTTTTGCATTTCAATGTGTAAATAGTTGTCTGGTTCAGGATCAGCATGAATAGTATGAAACTTACCTTTGAATATAAATTTGATTGAATGATGTAGAGTGGAAGGGACTACCCCCAATGCATGAATCTATGGTCTACCAAGAATCATGTGTTAAGATAAAGAACTAGGCATGACATGAATCAGGGTAGGCACAATCACAGGTCCCACTTGTATAGGTAAAGTTATAGTACCTATGGATTGTTGTCCAACATTGTCAAAACCACAGATACTTAACAGTTCCAGCTTGATGGCATATGTATCAACTTTAATCTTATGTAATAATTCAATGCCACAAACATTAAGAGCTGATCTATTATCAATCATAACTCATTTTACCAATGTTCTATTTATTGTGACAAAGATTATAAGAGGATCATATTGGTTTTGAACTTCAATTGATGGTAATTCTTGTGGTTGAAAGAGAATATCTATTTTTGTCACATGCATACTATCCAATATGACTACTACATCATTAGGCCTAGTAGTAGGTGGGATAATCACCTTTTGCAAAGCTTCTTGGAGCATTCCATGGTATGTAGGTGATGTTTGTATTAAATCCCAAAGAGAGATCTTAGCCAGAGTAGCGCGAAGCTATTTGACAAGATCATACGCTTGACCACTTTTATGAGTAAGACAAGGTGGTTGAGGGAGCATAGGTTGAGAACATGGAAGAGAGGCAGGCACATGCGGTGTTTGGTTACTTTGCTTGTTATTATAGGTGTTGTATGTGTGAGCAATCACATTGTGGTGTGGTTGTTGTAACACATTTTGAACACCGTGAATCATAATCACTAGCTTTAAGCAAGAAGGTGCATTAGGTGGCCCCCACACAATCATCTTAGGAATAGTGCTACCAAGTCTATTAATAAGTATCAAATTAACACCGTTTCCCTCTTGATTACACCCAACATCCATCCCTAAAGTATTTAATGTGAGAGACCTTTTCTCATCCACTAATGCTACATCTTGGCTAGGGAGAGAAATGGGATGAGAGTAAGGTACATCATCATCATCATACTCTATGGAAGGAAAAGGCATTTCACTCTCATCTTTCTCATGAGTGTTCCTAGAGATGAATTTGGTTAAATCTTCTAATATCAAAGGATGTTCACTCATGAGAATTAGGAATTTGTCAAAATCAAGATCTTTGATAAATGCATGCATAGACACCATAGAAAAATGACATGAAGGTGCCATTGCATTGTTTTCAATGTAACATCAGTATTTTAAAAGCTTTTCAAATTTGATGCAAAAGATAAGTGCAAAGGAATGTATGAAAATGACTTAAAATGCTTGATTTTTTGTACTTTTCAATGCAAATGAATGAAACAAGAGGCATTGTAAGGATTTTGATTAGGGGTAGTGATGCAGAGTGCCAGCAGAAGCGAATGAAGATTTGCCTATATCTTCCCTATCGGCAAGAGATCCTCCAGTGTTTCACCGAAGTCAAGGATGTCTTCGCTATCGGAAAGACTTGAACTATCAGCCGCTCCTTATTCTTCTATCCCGACGGCCAAGTTCTCACCGATACTGTCGGGTACATCGGCCAGACCGATACTATCGGTATAACTTTCTTTTAGTTATCCGACATACAAACTCTTACCGATGTGTATTGCGTTGAACTTAATCGTCGGTAAGACCTCTTGCTTCGGCCAGACTTCTACTTAAACTCCCGATAATAACTCTCACACCGATATGTCTTCTACTATCGGCATGACCTTCGCTCATCGGTGGGACTTCCAAGTCTTCTCCCGACGGTGCTTCCTCACGCCGATACTCTTTATCGGCGACACTCCGAGGATGTCTCACCGATCGGTGAAACCTTGTACCATCGGTTAAGTGTATTTTCCTTAGCCCGATTTCATTTCTCTCGCCGAAGAGAACAACAATGGTATGTGTCTCTGACACTATACTGGTGTAGGAGCACCTACCTGACAGCTGGTCTTGATAAGGCAGTTAGTAGTTTAGGTCTTGTTTGTGTTTCCAAGAAGGTCTGTTAAGACCAATTGCATGTAATAAGGTCACGCTGATCATGATAAGATCATGCTGACCAGGCTTTTGCTATTTTTAGCTAGTTAGTTATAACAGCTGTCATGATGTATGTTCGGTGGGATCTCCCAGCCGCTTGGAGAGTTCCCAGCCGCTTGGAGTCGGGTTAGTAGTACTCGTAGGAAAGTCTTTATAAGCATGAGATCGTTTGATATTGGAGATACAGACAGATATCATCGATCGAGCTAGGTTGCAGAGAGTGAGACTGAGAGAGAGGTTGATCATATTGTATTGCATCTTTGGAAATCAATAAAGAGATCCTGTTTGTGTTCTTTCTCTGGTTGAATTCTATTGCTTGATCGATTTGCTGGTTTGAGAGGTTTTCATGGATATACTGATCCATTCCACCGGTTGACTCATCTGATTGGTGGAATGGTAATGTACAGTAGGGTAGGTAGTAGTTTGTTTGTTTGCATGCAGGTGTGCAGGATCGCGGTCGACAGATGTTGAGAAGCCTAGCATCCTCATGTGCTAGGTCGAGCTGATTGAGTTGGAAGATCACCCTGAGGTTGGATCGGGTCATCCCTGGAGAATCGGCGAAGTGAGATTTCGCTAAGTGGAGAAGTTCGTGAAGACGGCATCATCAGGATATCTTGGTGAATATCCTGCAGACAGTTCGGATATCGTCATCCGGATAAGTGAAGGAGAGGATGATGCTTTCGAGTGCATGAAGTGCAAGTGCGTCGAGGTGATCATCATCATCTGGAGGAGCCGAGGAGGAGTGCATCGGCATCAGGCAGAAGATCGGGTCATGAAACTGTGGGAGTTTTCATGTTGCAAGTGCATCAGGATGTTCTAAGTCGGACATAGACTAAGTGCATGTATCGGCATCAGGATCATCATATTGGGAGTGCCAAAAATCTGCGTATCGCGAGTAGATGCGGGAGAGAAAGTTCAGGTTTTTTGACTAAGTGTTGAAGAGGTCATCAGGATATTGGATGACATCATCGTCATCAGGATATGACGTCATCGTCATCAGGATATTGAGATATCCCCCCTATGCGAGTTTATCCTGCCGTCGTTAAGTGCTAAGGTATCGGCGGAAGTCCGTGGCAGAAGGTTGTATTATCATCATCAGGAGGTTTCGAGTGAACCGGATAAAGTAGATCATGATGTTGTTGTTTGTGTCGTCGGCTAGCGGAGCATCGAAGGGAAGGTGCTGAAGGTGGTCGTCATCAGGATCTTTGGGGGGCAACCAGATCTTGGTTATCCTGCTGACGAGGGAAGTGTTGCATATCATGATGCCGACGGAGTTCTGCGCCCGATGAACAGTGCCACCGGAGGATGTTTGCGCCCGCTAAATATCATGATGACGATAGGCGACTGGCGGAGGAGGTGAATAGTAGTCGGCAGGAGGACAATTGCGAGTGTCTGAAATATGATGATGCTGTTGGTTTTAGGAAACATGATGATGATGCTGACAGTATAAAGCGGAATATGATGATGATGGCGAAGATGATGATGATGAGGTTGGTCTGCAGACATTCATGCTATATGCAAAGGTTATAGTGTGGATGCCTCTGCATCATAGTGGTATCAGAGCTCAGCGAAAGGTCTGGGCTGTTGTGTGTTGATTCTGTCACCGAAAGGGCAGAGGTAGAGATAGAGTTGATTGTGTGTTGTGTGTTGTGATTCAGAGGTTGACAAAATGCCTCCTAAAGGTAGTGGTACTGCAAGGGAATTGCAGGAGATGAAGGAGAAACATGCTAGAGAGATGAGGAAGATGAAGGAGCTTGCTGAAGCACTTCAAGCCAGGCTGACAGCCCTGGAAAAGAACAAAAAGAGGGAAGTGGAAGACAGTGAGTCTGAAGAAGATGAAGATACTGTTGAAGAGTATGAAGAGGTAGCTGAAGATCTGGATGTTGAAGACCAAAGATTGGCAAAACTGTTAAAGGCAGTGCAGAGTGAAAAACCTAAGGTAAAGGTTGATGTTACCAAGTATACTGGAAGCTTGAATGAAGATGAATTGTTAGATTGGATTGCTGCACTTGATAATCACTTTGAATGTGAAGATGTTGCTGAAGATTAGAAAGTAAAGATTGCAAAGACCAAGTTAGGAGGTCATGCTTTGGTATGGTGGGATTATGTACAGTCTGAGAGAAGGAAACAAGGGAAGTCTAAGATCACTTCATGGGATAAGATGGTAGCAAGGATCAAGGGTAAATTCTTGCCAAGGGATTATGAAATCCAGATGTTTAAGAAGCTGCAATTTTTAAAGCAGAAAGACAGGGATGTGAAGGCATATACTGAGGAATTTTATCTGTTAAGTATGAGATCTGGTCATCATGAGAATGAGGTAGAAAAGGTGGCTAGGTACTTGGCTGGTTTGAGATTTAACATACAGGATGAGTTAGTGTTAGCTAACCCTAAGAATGTGGAAGATTGTTATCAAATGGCAATCAGGATTGAAGAAAAGATGAATAGAGGACATGAGAAGTCCATGAGAGGAAGAGGAAACAATAGGGGAAGAGGAACAGCCCCTGCACAAAAGCAAACCATTGAGGGTCAAGAAGACACTGGTAAAGGATAGGGACAGTCTGATTTCAGAGGTGGATGGAAAGGTAATAGAGGAAGATTTGGAGGTGGTAGAGGTTCTACTACATTTTCAGGAAAATGTTACACCTGTGGAGAGTTTGGTCATCCATCTTTCAAATGTCCAGAAAACAAAGGTTCATCATCCAGAAATGATAGAACAAGTGACAAGAGAGTACAACTTGTGCAAGAAGAGAAAGTAGAAGAAAGTGCACAGAGTTCAAACAAAGGTCCTGAGAATTATGGATATCCAGAGAGTGGAGAATCATTGATGTTAAGGAGAATTAGTTTACAGGCATCAAAGGATATGATGCAAAGAAGAGCTCTTTTCAAGACCACATGTAAGAGCAAAGGTAAAGTATGTAAAGTTGTCATTGATACTGGTTCAACAGACAACATGGTATCTCAGGAAATGGTGGATAAACTGAAGTTGGAAAGGATTCCACATCCACACCCTTACAAGGCATCTTGGGTGAGTGATAGGCAATCACTTTTTGTCTCTGAACAGGCATATGTGGATTTCCAGATTGGACCATATCATGAAAGAATTTTGTGTGACATATTGCCTATGGAATGTTGTCACCTACTGCTAGGTAGACCTTGGCAATTTGACAGAAGGGTACTGTATGATGGGTATGCTAATACCTACACCATCAAGAAGGATGGGAAGACTATTAAGTTGATGCCATTGCAGGCAAAAGCTGCAGTACAGAAGGCAGCCCAAATCATTTTGATGGGAAAGAAGGAATTTGTGCAGATGCCTAGGGGAGTAGGCACAAAGGCAGTTCAGGACACTGCAGGGAAAGGAGTTGTTACAGACAACAAGCTGAAGAAAGTTTCAGTTGTGACTAACAGAGGTCAGCAGCAGGTACAGAAACAGGTTTGCACACAGCAACCAGTTCAGAAGAATGACAAGGATGTTGTCATAGTTGGGACTATTGCTTGTCCTATGAAGATTGACAGGAAGATACAGTTGAACACCACAGAGGCAGTTCAGAAAGAGGTTCTGGTCAGACAATCTGATAAACACAGGGTATGTGAGAGAAAGGCCTACATCAACAGGCATGAGGATTTACTTGCCAGAAAGCAAGTTACAGTTCAGAAGTCTTGGAGTAGCCAAGAGACAGCAGCAGATAAAGCTGGAGCAGGTCAGACTATTGACAAAGCAAAGTGTAAGGGTGGAAGACTTCCACATACTAAACTCATGGGACATGAGTTCTTTTCTTTTGGGGAGTATGGTGCAGGAGCACCTACCTGATAGCTGGTCTTGATAAGGCAGTTAGTAGTTTAGGTCTTGTTTGTGTTTCCAAGAAGGTCTGTTAAGACCAATTGCATGTAATAAGGTCACGCTGATCATGATAAGATCATGCTGACCAGGCTTTTGCTATTTTTAGCTAGTTAGTTATAACAGCTGTCATGATGTATGTTCGGTGGGATCTCCCAGCCGCTTGGAGAGTTCCCAGCCGCTTGGAGTCGGGTCAGTAGTACTCGTAGGAAAGTCTTTATAAGCATGAGATCGTTTGATATTGGAGATACAGACAGATATCATCGATTGAGCTAGGTTGCAGAGAGTGAGACTGAGAGAGAGGTTGATCATATTGTATTGCATCTTTGGAAATCAATAAAGAGATCCTGTTTGTGTTCTTGCTCTGGTTGAATTCTATTGCTTGATCGATTTGCTGGTTTGAGAGGTTTTCATGGATATACTGATCCATTCCACCGGTTGACTCATCTGATCGGTGGAATGGTAATGTATAGTAGGGTAGGTAGTAGTTTGTTTGTTTGCATGCAGGTGTGCAGGATCGCGGTCGACAGATGTTGAGAAGCCTAGCATCCTCATGTGCTAGGTCGAGCTGATTGAGTTGGAAGATCACCCTGAGGTTGGATCGGGTCATCCCTGGAGAATCGGCGAAGTGAGATTTCGCTAAGTGGAGAAGTTCGTGAAGACGGCATCATCAGGATATCTTGGTGAATATCCTGCAGACAGTTCGGATATCGTCATCCGGATAAGTGAAGGAGAGGATGATGCTTTCGAGTGCATGAAGTGCAAGTGCGTCGGGGTGATCATCATCATCTGGAGGAGCCGAGGAGGAGTGCATCGGCATCAGGCAGAAGATCGGGTCATGAAACTGTGGAAGTTTTCATGTTGCAAGTGCATCAGGATGTTCTAAGTCAGACATAGACTAAGTGCATGTATCGGCATCAGGATCATCATATTGGGAGTGCCAAAAATCCGCGTATCGCGAGTAGATGCGGGAGAGAAAGTTCGGGTTTTTTGACTAAGTGTTGAAGAGGTCATCAGGATATTGGATGACGTCATCGTCATCAGGATATTGAGATATCCCCCCTATGCGAGTTTATCCTGCCGTCGTTAAGTGCTAAGGTATCGGCGGAAGTCCGTGGCAGAAGGTTGTATTACCATCATCAGGAGGTTTCGAGTGAACCGGATAAAGTAGATCATGATGCTGTTGTTTGTGTCGTCGGCTAGTGGAGCATCGAAGGGAAGGTGCTGAAGGTGGTCGTCATCAGGATCTTTGGGGGGCAACCAGATCTTGGTTATCCTGCTGACGAGGGAAGTGTTGCATATCATGATGCCGACGGAGTTCTGTGCCCGATGAACAGTGCCACCGGAGGATGTTTGCGCCCGCTAAATATCATGATGACGATAGGCGACTGGCGGAGGAGGTGAATAGTAGTCGGCAGGAGGACAATTGCGAGTGTCCGAAATATGATGATGCTATTGGTTTTAGGAAACATGATGATGATGCTGACAGTATAAAGCGGAATATGATGATGATGGCGAAGATGATGATGATGAGGTTGGTCTGCAGACACTCCGAGGATGTCTCACCGATCGGTGAAACCTTGTACCATCGGTTAAGTGTATTTTCCTTAGCCCGATTTCGTTTCTCTCGCCGATGCGAACAACAATGGTATGTGTCTCTGACACTATACCAATCTTCGGTAAGACGGAGAGTATCTCACGCCGATAGACTCCCAACTGTTATGTGACACCGAACTCGGATTCCCTTTGACAGAACAATGGAATTTGGCCGTCTCATATATCAAGCCATCGATCACTTGTAGCAATCTGATCCCACAGCAAAACTATCCAATTTCACTCTGATTTCCTGACTAGCCACATGACGATGTCTAGTCGAACTTGACTGAGTTCGCTGGCTTCCTGGGTAAGAATTCAACAACAACAAATGTGAAAAGTCTTTCCCCCATCACACTGACACTATACAGGGCTTCAGTGGACAGAGGAAAGGGCCTCCATGTATGAATCAAAACTCTACTCCTAGGTTACGAACCAGCCACTGTGGAACTGTGGGTTTTACACCATCTGCACACTACAGAATCACTATGGATTGACAGATAGCATCCGATTAGGGTTCCATTTGCAAAATCAGGATACAGATATCAAATCACTAAGAACAACCAAGAAAATCAACATAGATCATACCCAGAACTCTCTTTATTCAGTTATCAAAAAGAACTTGTTGTAATACACACTTCTCTCTCTGCTCCGTGTGACATACAACCTGCCTCTAAAGAAGATGTAGAGACAGCAGTTATCCCCTCCAACCGTGCAAACTGATTTTCAAATCAGTTAGCCGTTGGTTTACCCTTCATACAAGCAAATCACTTGTTTGCCTTGCACAATTACATTCATGGGACCAAATTGACCCTTATTACAAAATGAAATGGCTTAAGAGCCTTATGAGAAAACAAAAGAAAAGATGACCCTGCACTACAGAGAATGTGCTCCTGCACCATACTCCCCCTGCAGGAAAAACTCAAGTCCCTTGAGTTGCTAACTGCTGAAGTGTCTTCCCATGCTTTAGAATATCTACTTCACTCATCCAGGTTGCCTCTGAATCAGGAAGATCCTACCACTTGACCAAGTAGTCTTTGTATACCCCTTTTCTTGTCTTCTTGACAATTTTGGAATCCAAAATGCATTCCAATTGCAAAGGCTTACTTGGAGGTAAATCTCTGATCCAGTCTTCATCTTCAATCACATCATCTAAGCCATCTTTAGCATGTAATGGAGGTCTAAAAGGGAACAGGTCTACAACATTGAAAATGGGAGAGATACTAAGGCCAGATGGTAATTCTATCTCATATGCATTTGGACCAAATTTATGCACTACCTTACAAGGTCCTATCTTCTTCATCAACAATTTGGTTGGTTGCCCCTTAGGTAATCTTTCCTTTCTGAGGTAGGCCATCACCAAATCTCCTACCTTGAAGTGTACCTCCCTTTGCTTCAGATCTGCCTGAGTCTTGTACTTGGAGACAGTTTTCTCCAACTGAAGCTTGACCTGATCATGTACTGTTTTCATGGTAGCAGCAAAATCTTCTCCTAGAGAACTCCTTTTATCCCATCCTTGGAGGTCTTTGAGTTCAAGTGGTCCTCTTGGGTGGAAACCATAAACTATTTCAAAGGGGCTTTTCCCAGTACTTCTGTTTCTTGAATCATTATAAGCATATTCAGCTTGACTGATCACTAAATCCCATGCCAATCCATGCTGTTTGGTAAGGCATCTCAAAAGGTTTCCCAAGGACCTATTAACAACCTCAGTCTGACCATCAGTCTGGGGATGGTAGGCTAATGAGAAAGACAACTGTGTGCCCAATTTTCTCCATAGGGTCCTCCAAAAATGACCAACAAATTTGGAGTCTCTATCAGTAACAATAGATAGGGGTAAACCATGAATTCTGACCACCTCTCTAAAAAAGAGACCAGCAATATGAGATGCATCATTTGTGCATTTGCATGGCACAAAATGAGCCATCTTACTGAATCTATCCACAATGACAAAAACACTGTCTACACCCCTTGCTGTCCTAGGAAGACCAAGCACAAAGTCCATACTAATGCTTTCCCAAGGTCTGGTGGGAATGGGCAGTGGTTGGTACAAACCAGCATTAGAAGACATACCTTTGGCCTTTTGACATATGGTACAGCTTGCAACATATCTCCTTACATCTGTCTATATCTTGGGCCAATAATAGAACCTAGTGACTTGTTCCAAAGTCTTGTCCAACCCAAAATGTCCTCCTAAGGCTCCATTGTGCTTCTCCTTGATGATATTGTCCCTCATTGAACATTTAGGAACACACAACAAACTACCTTTAAATAGGAGTCCTTCTTGCAGCACAAAATCAGAATACTCACCATGAAAAGTGTTAGCCAAACTTGCACACACTTCATAGGCAGCCTTGAAATCTGCATCATCCTTGTACAACTCCTTCAGACATTCTAGACCCATATGTTCCATTTGTACTTCCTGTATGACCAGTACCCTTCTACTCAAAGCATCTACCACTTTGTTGGCAACACCTTTCTTATGCTTAATAGTGAAGGTATAGGCCTGCAATTGTTCCATCCACTTGACGTGCCTATGATTCAACTTTTCTTGACTATTTAGGAAGCTAAGAGCATGATTGTCAGTAAAAACAATGAACTCTTTTGGAAGTAAATAATGTCTCCATTTTTTCAGAGCTTGCACCATTGCATACAACTCTAGGTCATAGGTAGAATACCTCTGTTTGGCCTCATTCAACTTCTCTGAAAAGAATGCTACTGGATGTCCTTCCTGACTAAGAACAGCACCTATAGCCTGTTGGCTTGCATCACATTCCACAACAAATACTTTGTCAAAATCAGGGAGTACCAACGTAGGTAACTCAGCCACTTTCTGTTTCAACAGTTCAAAACTATCATCTGCTTGTTTTGTCCATTGAAATTTACACTTCTCTCCACCCTTGATGGTATTGAGAATAGGAGCACTTATGTGACTGAACCCTTTAATGAACTTCCTGTAAAAAGTTGCCAAACCATGAAAACTTCTTACATCTCCTACTGTCTTAGGAGTAGGCCAATTGAGAATAGCCTCAACTTTTGTAGGATCCATTTTCAAACAGCCATTGGAAATCACAAATCCAAGATACACTAGTTTAGTTTTCATAAAATCACATTTATCCAAGTTGATCATCAACTTACTCTCATGCAGTTTCTTTAACACCTGTCCAAGATGCTTCACATGCTCTTCTTTGGTCCTGCTGAAAATCAATATGTCATCAAGATAAACAATAACAAATTTTCCAATAAATTCTACAAGTACCTCATTCATCAACCGCATGAATGTGCTTGGAGCATTACTGAGTCCAAATGGCATGACAAGCCACTCATAGAGACCTTCATTTGTTTTGAAAGCAGTCTTCCATTCATCTCCCTGCCTTATTCTGATCTGGTGATAACCAGATTTCAAATCAATCTTGGAATAGTAACATGAACCACCAAGATAGTCCAACAGATCCTCAATTCTTGGCATAAGAAATCTATACCTTATGGTGATCTTATTGATAGCCCTTGAATCAGTGCATAATCTCCATTTGCCATCTTTCTTAGGAGCAAGTACACTAGGGACTGCACATGGACTAAGACTTTTCCTAATCAAACCTTTCTCCAAAAGTTCTTGAATCTGTCTACCTACTTCTTCATTCTGCTGTGGTGTCAACTTGTAGGCAGCTTTGTTGGGTAATGTGGCTCCAGGAATCAAGTCAATCTGATGACTTATGTCCTTCATAGGTGGTAAGGAGTTAGGAGTATCCTCTACCACAAGATCTTGGTACTTATCTAGTAATTGTTGCACTTCCAATGGAATCTCCTTCTGCTATTTGCTTTGCTGATTGGATACAGGCTTCATCATCAGTGCATACCCTTGGGTATCCTCCTCCTTCATGAGTTGTAGGAATTCTTTGCCACTCACTAACATGACACTGTTGTCATTGCTCTTCTCTCCAACCTGCTCTGGTAAGGGATCCATCTGAAACTTCTTACCATTCTTGGTGATCATATATGTATTCTTTTCACCATCATGCTGTGGCTTCACATCATACTGCCAAGGTCATCCAAGAAGAAGGTGACAAGCATCCATAGGAATAATTTCACATAGCACCTTATCCCTATAATCACCTAGTTCAAACTCTACCCAAGTTCGTTCTTCCACCAAATAGTTCTGATTCTTATTCAACCAAGATATTTTGTGAGGATTAAGATGGGGTAATCTTTTCAGTTTACACTTTTCTACCATTTCAGTAGACACTACATTTTCAGTAGAACCTGAATCAACAATGATTTTACAAAGCTTACCATATGCTATTCCTTGGGTTCTGAAGAGATTCTTCCTTTGTGGGGGCTCCTGCTTCAATGGCATCTTCACAAGGGTCCTCTTAATCATCATATTCTCTCCTTCAAGCACTGGTGCAGCACTACCAATTGGTGAGTTTACACTCTGACAATCATCCTCCTGCAATAGTTGGTTCCTTCTCCCACCATCATGAGAGCTAGATGCCTTCTCAGGGCACTTACTTGTAGTGTGGCCTACTTGATTGCAGTTGTAACATCTTCCAGTGAAGACTCCACGTCCTCTGCCTGCACCACCACCTCTACCTCTGCCATTAGGTCTTCTCCAACCTCTGAAACCACCACCTTTTTGTTCTGTATCAGAACGTGATTCTTGTTGACTTGAACTTTCACCTTTGTTTGGCTGTCCTCTGCCAAAATTACCTCTTCCTCTATTGTTCCTGCCACCTCTTCCTCTGTTATTTTGATCACCTCTCCTTTTTAGTTTATCCTCTGCCCTAGAGGCTAACTGAAAACATTCATCCACAGTCTTGGGAACCACCATACTAAACTCATCCTATATATTGTACCTCAGTCCATCCAGGCATCTGGCCACCATCTCTTTCTCTTCTTCTCTGTGATTGGCTCTCATGCTCAATCTGTGGAATTCTTCAGTGTATGTAGCCACGTCCATATCTTTCTGCCTAAGATGATTAAACTTTCTGATAGTCTGCAGATCATAATCACATGGTAGAAATTTGGCTCTCAGCATGGCCACCATTCTGTTCCACTTGGTGATTGGACTCTTTCCAACCTTCTCCCTTTCACATTGAGTGTAGTTCCACCAAACCAATGCAGAACCTCTCAGTCTGGTCTTCGCAAACTTTACTTTCTTACTGTCACTATACTCTTTGAAGTCAAAGTAATTACTTATGGCTTCAATCCAATCCACAAGAGTATCTCCATCCAGTTTCCCATTGAACGTGGGAACATCCATTTTCAGATCACCACTATCTCCATGACCCTTGAGTGCGTTCAGAAATGCCTTTTGATCAGCAGTCATACCTTCTCCTTGAGGATTCTCCCCAGTTTCTCCTTCTTTGTCCTCTTCTGACTCAGAAGTGCTTCCATCCTTCTCTTTCGATCTTTCTTCCTTTAGTCTCTCTTCGAGCATTTCTTCCACCATCTTCTGGATGGCTGCTTTGCTCATCATCTTGGGAGGCATTGTGCTAGCCTCTGTTTCTATCTCCAATTCTTCGTCTGACATACACGGCTGTGATTTAGAATATTGGCTCTGATACCAATTTGATGCAGAGTGCCAGCAAAAGCGAATGAAGATTTGCCTATATCTTCCCTATCGGCAAGAGATCCTCCAGTGTTTCACCGAAGTCAAGGATGTCTTCGCTATCGAAAAGACTTGAACTATCGGCCGCTCCTTATTCTTCTATCTTGATGGCCAAGTTCTCACCGATACTGTCAGGTACATCAGCCAGACCGATACTATCGGTATAACTTTCTTTTAGTTATCCGACATACAAACTTTTACCGATGTGTATTGCGTTGAACTTAATCGTCGGTAAGACCTCTTGCTTCGGCCAAACTTCTACTTAAACTCCCGATAATAACTCTCACACCAATATGTCTTCTACTATCGGCATGACCTTCGCTCATTGGTGGGACTTCCAAGTCTTCTCCCGACGGTGCTTCCTCACGCCGATACTCTTTATCGGCGACACTCCGAGGATGTCTCACCGATCGGTGAAACCTTGTACCATCAGTTAAGTGTATTTTCCTTAGCCTGATTTCGTTTCTCTCGCCGATGTGAACAACAATGGTATGTGTCTCCGACACTATACCAATCTTCGATAAGACGGAGAGTATCTCACGCCGATAGACTCCCAACTGTTATGTGACACCGAACTCGGATTCCCTTCGACAGAATAATGGAATTTGGCCGTCTCATATATCAAGCCATCGATCACTTGTAGCAATCTGATCCCACAGCAAAACTATCCAATTTCACTCTGATTTCCCGACTAGCCACATGACGATGTCTAGTCAAACTTGACTGAGTTCGCTGGCTTCCTGGGTAAGAATTCAACAACAACAAACGTGAAAAGTCTTTCCCCCATCACACTGACACTATACAGGGCTTCAGTGGACAGAGGAAAGGGCCTCCATGTATGAATCAAAACTCTACTCCTAGGTTACGAACTAGCCACTGTGGAACCGTGGGTTTTACACCGTCTGCACACTACAGAATCACTATGGATTGACAGATAGCATCCGATTAGGGTTCCATTTGCAAAATCAGGATACATATATCAAATCACTAAGAACAACCAAGAAAATCAACATAGATCATACCCAGAACTCTCTTTATTCAGTTATCAAAAAGAACTTGTTGTAATACACACTTCTCTCTTTGCTCCGTGTGACATACAACCTGCCTGTAAAGAAGATGTAGAGACAGCAGTTATCCCCTCTGTTGACTTTTTCCCAGACTGGATGCTTATTCCCAGATTTCCCTACAAGGTAGCCATCAGTGATCAACAGGATCTCTGGGCCAGGGGGTCAACAGTATAGGAGATAGACTCTATATTTTATCTCCTCTTCTTCTTCAGGCTCTGCAAGACCTAGGGGGGTATTCCCTACTCAACATCCATGAGGATATGCATGCAAGGCTGGGATGTTGACAGAAAGCAGATAGTCCTCCTGTAAGTAGACCAAAACTGAATGATAAGAGCAAAGGGGCTAGCTTTGGGCCTATTAGCAGTTGTAGACAGAGGACTGAGGTTCCTAAAACTAACTCTAATGTCCTAATGTTGGTTTTAGATTTTGCTTTGAAGTTTAAGTGTGGATGCAAAGCTGGATATGGTTATAACACAAAACAAAGCATGATTGGTGCCTATCCAGGGCCCGGAGTCAGTAGACATACACCTGTGAATGATCAGCATGAACAACTAAAACTGGATTTCAAGGGGATATGTGTGATACCTGCCTTACAGGCATCTCCCAATACAAAGTGTTAGGTTATCTCTACTTATGGTATCCCTACTGCAGTATATCCCTCCCAATGTTCAACCTGAAAATAGTTTAATCTACCCCTTGAGTAGAAGTTAAAAGATCAGACAGTCAACATAGGAATTCTATGCTCTAGAATCTAAACATTACCAAACATCCAGATTCAGAAGAAGAATACATGCAATACTGGAGACAGAATTAACACAACACATGCCAAACAACATTTCTCATATAAGTTTAATCATGAAATCAGTGGGTTCATGCCAAAAACAAACAACAAGAGATACATAAACTCACAGGTAAGTTGTACAGAGCAACCAGATCAGCTTGATATGCATTACAGAGCCAAAATCATCAACTTTCAACAACCTTCAAATGAACAACACAACCTGCTTATAACAGCCAGGTAGGTGTTCAGCAATTAATTACATGGTTGACCAAAATTTTGCCAGATACACAGTATCATGAAAATGGCGCTCAAACACAACCAGATTGGCGCCCAAACTTGAATGCAGCAGGTAGGGGAGGAGACAGGAAGATTTCTCGAGCCCTGCGCCACTATCCGCTGATTGACACCTCCAGTCAGGTACAAGATCGACCCACGCCATCGCCCATACCTCTGCAACAATCGCCATTAATGGCGCACCAACCCGCGGCCTTGGGAAGATCATCATACAGACTATCGCAAGCATTTCCCGCCGAGACTCATCATCATGATGTTTGAAAATGCAGGATACCAATATCCCACATGCACCCCGCGATGACCTCAAAAACACCTTATATACTAGGTCATGAGCATATATCATGTCGGTGCTTTTGCTCCTGACGACACTAGTATAGACTTCATCATCATCATCCCCCAGCAGCATGATATCCTGTTGTTCGAAATATCACCCTGACGTCATCATGATATTTGAAATATACCCTTCATGATAATCGGCACAACCTGATCCATCGGAGGAACATCCTCCTGCTGAGCTTAAACAAAAAGTCTGGCCGATGAACATCCTGATGACGTCATCATCATATACTGCTGACGTCATCATCATATCTGCCTACTGCGCACCTCCTCACATCCGGATGACGTCATCATCATGTTTACAAATATCAGGAGGTCTCTTCAAGATGATCAGTTGCTAGAAATATGACCCCCGCGGACCTTGATGACGTCATCGTCATATTAACATCATCATGATATTCGGAAGACAACCAGATATTTAGAAATATCCTCCTGACGTTCAAACATCAGGTTGCACTGTAGCTCCTCTATAAGATCAGGGTGATAACTGAATATGATGATGCTGCTTGAAAAGATCACCCCCAGTAGATAATGCGCGAAGCCGGCAGGCGGATATCTCCCTGATATCAGCATCATCATGATGCTCGAGCAAACATATATCCGGGTGATATGAAAATATCACCCCTTCCTTCGGAATATCATGATGCAGATAGGCAGATAAAAAGATATCACCCTGATATGACGTCAGCATCATCAGGATGTCAAAACAACGAACAAGAAGTGATACAACATCATCAGGATGATATTGACAAAGATCATCCTGATGTTCAAAATATGATGACCCTAGTGAATATCGGGTCGCACTTAGAACTCTTCGACAACATCATCAGGATGATATTAACCAAGATCACCCGATGATAAAAATATCACCCCGGCGAAATATCATGATGCAGACAATATGATGACCTCCGCAAGCAGCAAGATGATAACTGGAAATATCATGATGATGACGACCCTTAAGAAAAAACAAGTTAGGTCGAACAACTTAGAGAATAACCCCTTCAAGATATCGGGGCAACATCGTCATCATGTTTGAGCAAGGTGATATTTGGAAGATCACCGGATACTTGAAAAGATCACCCCCGCAAGCAACTGAGGGCGCACTGTAGCTCACCAGTATCATCAGGATAATAAGCAAACATCACCCGACAGTTGAAATATGATGATGACGATGAGAAAAACAAGTCGACGAAGAACATGCTGATGAAGATCATCATCGAAGACAAGATGATGATGATGACCTCCTCCTCAGAAAAATATGATGCTGCAGCTGAAAAACGCTGAGGAGGTCCAACACTTAGAAAAATTGGGCAAGAAGATGAAGGCTTCAGATGAAGAAACCTCCTGATCATGACAAATCAGCCCCAGGTCAAAACGAGTGCTAACAGTGGCTCCGAATGGGGACGTGCAGGTGAAAACCTGCAGCAAGAACCAGATCTCCGGGCAGACCTGACAAAAAGCCAAAAAATGCGAGCTGTACAAGGCATTTACACTACATACATATTTTACAAATGTGCACAGCAACCAGATATTCATGCAAAATAGAACTTAAGGAATTGGCCATGCACAGGCAATTCCAGAATTTCACCATCTAGGGCCTGGAGGAAATAAGAATCCTCCCCATGAGTATTGTAAACCTGATATGGGCCCATCCATAAGGGTTGAAATTTACCATGTTTACCCTTTTCCTGATCTTCAGCATTCCAAATAAGCACCAGATCATTAACTTGAAACTTCCTTTTTGTAGCTCTCCTGTCAAACTGATATTTCATATCCTATTGTCTTTTGAGATTCATCTGGTGGGCTCTCCTTCTGTCTTCATCCAATGCAACCAGCTGATTCACTCTTTCTGTCATGGGATCTTCAATGTCCTCATCATTATCCTGAATGAATCTGTAAACTGGTAAGAGATTATTTATGGGCAGTCTAGCTGATGCACCATATACCAGCTCAAAAGGTGACTTCCCAATAGCCCTTTTCACAGTCACTCTGTCAGCCCATACTGCTAAGTTCAACTTTGAGTCCCAAGCTCTCTTGCTCTTGTCCAGTATCCTCTTGACAATTTTCATGATGCTCTTATTGCTTGATTCTGCTTGACCATTTCCTTGTGGGTGATATGGTGATGTATATGACAGGTTTATCCCATACCTGTTGCAAAAATCAACAAACTCACCTAATCTGAAGCACATAGCATTATCAGTGATAATCTTAGATGGTACTCCAAACCTGATGATGATGTTCTCTAGTATGAAATCTGTCACCACCTTACTTGTAGCTCTTTTAGTTGGAATGGCCTCAATCCATTTGGTAAAGTAGTCAGTTGCCACCAAAATCCAACTGTGTCCCCCACTTGATTTGTCTGCAATCTCCCCTATGAAGTCAATTCCCCATTGCTGGAATGGAGCATCCACAGGTACAGTTCTGAGGGGCAAAGCACCATTATATTTCAGCTTTCCTGAGAATCTCTGGCAAGGGTCACACCTCCTTACTAACTTTTGTGCATCTGAAAAGAGAGTGGGCCACCAATATCCTGCCCTGAGAATTTTATGAGCTGTTGTTTGGGCAGTATAATGGCCACCACACAATCCTTTATGCATGTCAATCAAAACATTGTTAGCCATGTCTTCATCCACACATCTCAGCAGCACACCATCAGGATTTTTCCAGTACAGCTCACCTTGAACAATGACATACCTGATTGCATGTAGCTTCAGAGTCCTCTTTTGATTGTCACTGAAATGGGAAGGACAATTCAGATTTTGCAAATAATAGACAATATCCTTGTACCATTCAGATCCTGATACACTTACATTCTCATCTTGGACTGCATTAACTTGGCATGCTTCCAAGTTTGATTGTGCCATCATCTTGGCTAATCCTTGTCCCCTTATCAACTTAGTAACTTGTATGTCTATGTTGAATTCCTGCAGTTTGTTTATCCATCTGCACCTTCTTCCAGTCACCTCCTGCTGAGTGAATATGTCTTTGACTGCAGCATCAGGTACATATGCAATGATATATGACCCTACCAAGTAAGGTCTGAAACTTTTGATGGCTCTAACAAGTGCATATGCCTGCTTTTCCATAATGTCATACTTCAGCTCAGAGGCCTGCAGGGACATACTGAAGAAAGCGATGGGCTGTTCAAAACCATCTTTATTTTTCTGCAACAAACATGCAGCTACAGTATGAAAGGAAGCAAATGAAAACACTTGAAATGGCCTAGAAAAATCAGGAGATTTAAGAACAGGGGCCATCTTAATTGCTTCTTTGATATTCTGAAATGATTCTGCTGCTTCCTTTTCCCAGTTGACAGTTGCATCCTTCTTCATCATCTTGGAGATGTTCCTTGTGATCTCTGCAAAGTTGGGAACAAATCTTCTAACAAAGTTTATCTGTCCAAAGAAGGACTGAACTCCTTTCACAGTTTTTGGCATTTGGATCCTGTCAATAGCTGCCACTCTCTCTGGATCTATCCTGACTCCATCCTTGGAAACAATATGTCCCAGAAGTTTTCCTTCAACTACTCCAAAGGCACACTTCTTTGGGTTTAAAGAAATACCATATTCTAGTGCTCTTATGAAGATCTGCTCCAGATGCATACAATGCTGCTCCTCTTTCTCTGAGTAGGCAGTCAGGTCATCCTGATATACTGCCAGGATTGAATCGATCAGCCCTGTAAAAGCAACATCCATTGCTCTTTGAAATGTAGCACCTGCATTTGTTAGTCCAAATGGCATTCTAACATACACATACGTTCCCCATGGAGTGGTAAAGGCAGTCTTATACTGTTCTGATTCCTTTACCTTTACCTGATTATATCCTGAAAATCCATCCATCATGGATAGGAGTTCACAACCAGTCACTCTCTGCAACATAGCTTCCATATTAGGCAATGGATAGTTATCCTTCAAAGAGGATACATTCAAGTTCCTGAAATCCACACACAACCTAATATCACCATTCTTTTTCCTGACTGGGACAAGGTTAGACACCCAAGTTGAATGTCTGATGGGCACAATTATTCCAGCTTCCCTGAGCCTTCTGAGTTCTTCCTGCATCTTGGGAGCTAAGGTAGGATTTATAGGCCTTTGCCTCTGTCTAAATGGCTTAGCTTCAGGTTTCAATGGGATCTCATGCTGGAATAAGTCTTCTCTATAAGCTTTTAGGTCCTCATATGACCAAGCAAAAACATGTTTATACTTTTTTAGCAATGCAATCAGCATACTTCTTATGTGTGGCTTGAGCTGTTTGCCAATATATACCTTCTGAGGGGCCTGAGATGTCCCCAAATTTATTTCTTCTAAATCCTCCTTATTTGTGGGGGATGTCTTTGTGACCATTTTGTCTCTACTGTCAAAGGCTCTTTCCAAAGCCACTAACCCTCTAGGGATCTTGTTAGTCTTCAACTGAATGATCTCTTTTCCCACAAGGGTTTCTTTTCCATTCACAGTCTCTACAAAAGCTTGGAAATCAATCTGTTGGTTCTCATACTCATCTATGCAGTGCAAAAATTTCAGCAAATCCCTATCATCATTAAAAACTTGCCAACTGCATATGTTTTCTGGTATGGCAGGCCTAATTTTAACTTCTACATCTGTGACACCTGACAGAGTGATGTCATTTGGCCTTATTGCAATATTAGCTAAGAAATCAGCCATAACATTTTTTGACCTTTCTACCCAGCCAATTGAAAATGCATCAAAAAGTTCAATAGTATCCCAAACAGCATGCTTGTATTGCTTCAGTCTTTTATTTTTTGCAGCATACCTATTTCTGATTTGGGATACAATCAGCTCAGAGTCCCCAAATACTCTTAACATCTTAATCCCATGTTTGAGAGCAATATTCAGGCCTAAGAGTAAAGCCTCATATTCTGCAATATTATTTGTGCAATCAAACCTCAGCAAGAAAGAGGATTTGAGGAGCTTACCAGTTGGAGACAGGAAAACAACTCCAGCTCCAGAGCCTTCTTTTGCACAAGCTCCATCAAAAAACATGGTCCATAAGCCTTGCTGATCCAGCTCTTCAATGCAGACATTTTTCTTTTTGTCTCCTGCATCATCTGAGACAACCTTGAAGTTATCACAGTCAGTGTCCACAAAGCATATCTGTTCATTTGCTTCTTGGTCTTCCACTGTCTCTGATGATCTTTGCTCTCTGCTTAGCTTGACATCCCTGCCATTCATTGGAATCATGGCATATGATAGGTCCAGCTGCATACTTCCACCTATTAGTGCTGCCCATCTTCTTGACAGCAGCATACCATACTGTGGCTTGATGTCAACCACTGTTATATTCATCTTATATTTCTTTTCAGGAAATGCTGCCAGTTTGAAATCCACATCCTTCATGATTCCAATGACTGGTACCTCTCTGGCATCCATTGCATAACATTTTCCACATGCCTTGTCAATTTTTAATCCTGTTTGTTGCATGATGGCCAAAGGCATGACATTTGTGGATGCTCCAGAGTCAAGCATACAATTTCTAATTATTTTTCCATTTATAACCAGGGAAACATAAAATGGTTCCACCTGTGAAGGGCATTTTGTCATGGTCATTCCTAAATAGACTTCAGGAGTCTCATCTTCTTCATTGCACATGACCTGTTTCTCACCCTGGGTCTGATCATTTTGCTTAGCTTGAAAAGGTACCCCTGAGATTAGGGATATTGTCCTATTCTTGATCTCTTCCACTTTCATGAGTTCCATAAGTGGAACAGAGACCTTTACCTGAGAGAGGATCTGGGCTATATCAAATGGAGCACAGTTTTGTACAGCAGTTGTGGCTTGCTCCACAACCTTGCTTTTATCCTGAGCTGATTTAGCTTTCATTTTCATAGTTCCCTGATCATCATTCTTGTCTTGGGAACCTCTACTCTGATCTTCAGCCTGAGGGGTTTTGTTTTCTGGTCCTTGAAAATCATGACCTGTTCTGTACCTAAAGTTCTGTTTATTATTTACCCACTGCCTTTTTTGTGGTTCAGTTCCTTTATGACCATGCACCAGCTGACCTGCAGAAATATCCTCTGGCTGATGTGGGCTGCCTACTTGATTTCTACCTCTGAGGTTGTAGTTGCTTTTGACCTGAGCAACTGCTGCAGCTGTGAAGGCTCTAATTTCCTCATCAGAAGGTCGTTGTAAGCTACTCAGAAAACTGTGTGAGTTCTGAGCATACACATAGTTATCTTCATCATCTTCATCATATGGGGACTGTTGGCAGACCTGAACCTGATGATCTGTATTGTCATCAGCATCATAAAGAGTATATCCATTACCTATGGACATCATGTTTACATCATCATCCTGCACATGATGTGGCTCATTGCACTCATTACAAGATGTAGCATTATCATACAAGGATTGAGCAATCATGCACTGTGACTGTGAATGTGGCATCTGACAGATTATACACCACGGAGCATCATCAGCAATATTTATAGTTTTCTTTAGGGGATCAGGAGTTTCCTTGACGTGTTGAGCCCTCTGATTTGTGTTGTTACGTTGGAATACAGGCTTACCATCATGCCAATTGGTGTTATAAGGCATATCATGTAATGATGGCCTCTTTTCCTGCCTTTGATAGACTTGCCTATCAGGACCCATCCCTTTTTCACTTCTAGCTAATCTATAGCTCAGGTCCTTAACAACATTTGCCATTTTGTCTATCTTATATTCAGGAGCAGATGTACTACCTTGAGTGTTCTGAGGCTTATTTGGATTCTGCAAAATTTTTACATCATCCCTTCTATTTGTCTTGCCTGATGCTTTCCTATTGTTTTCAATATTTACTGCAATTTTGAAAGCATCCCTGAGAGTGGCAGGACCTTTATCTCTTAGTCCATATGCAGTCTTTGCATCAAAGGCATTGATGTACAAAATTATGCACATTGGTTCATTTGGCCTCATATGATGTGGCAATTTGTTCAACACTTTAGTGAATCTTGCATTAAAGTCTGCAACCTGCTCATTTGACCCTTTGGTGATACTGGTGAACTCATTTACAAAGAAGCTAGGGTCAGTTTTATCACCATATTGCTCCTTGAACATCCTCTTAAAATCATCCCATGATGATATGCTCCGGTCAGGCAGATTCCTGTACCATTCTCTTGCCTCATCTATTAAGGATTGCATGAATGACTTCATGAAAACATCCTCATGCTCAACCTCAAAATTATCCATGACATTTTGGAAGGCCTTTAGATGATCTTCTCCTGACACTGTGTTGTTTCCTGAAAACTTAGGCACTTGCAGCCTCAGATGCTTGTCAATGGGGTTAGGATACCCAGGAATACCATCAAACACCAGCTGCCTGAATCTGTCTAGCTGCATGGGCTGTCTGTTTGGCTGATTAACGTTAACATTTCTATTTGCATTTTGGTCTCCTGCATGGTTCAGTGGTATCCTAGCATCATTCACATTTTGTCTGTCATCATGATGCTGATGTTGCATTTCATATCTTTGCTGATGTCTTTGCATATTTGCATTCTCTAAGGTAGGAACTGAATTATTTTGGGCAGTTCTCAAGGCTTGCACTTTCTGCTGTATATCATCTCTGATTTTCATGGCTTGTAGGTATTCTAATTCTGCTCTTAGGCTTTTGATTTCTTCAGCCAATTGTTCATCCTTAGGTCTGGAGGTAGATGGTCTCATACCATTCTGGTCATCATCCTCATCATCCCTTAGAGACTCTGCCTCTTCAAACCTTTCACTTGGGTCTAGAAAAGGGCGTTCTTGGAACACCTCTGACCTCATTCTCATACTACCACCCTGTTGCCTTTCATATGCACCTTGGATATCAGCTTCTGCACTTGAAAAATAAGGAGCATGCTGTCCTGATGGCCTAGGGTTATCTTGTACCTCATCACTTTTTCTGGGGGAGCTCTCATGACTAGCTGAGACAGTTCCCTTTCTTCTATACATCATTCTTTTTGTTAATGGTAACTCTTCAAATAGAGGATTTTGTTGGGATCTTCTCCCCTGCATATAATTTTACTGTGACCGGTTGGGAGATTACTTCAGAGTCGCCACCTATTTCTAGGAACTGTTTTCTTCTGAAAACCAGGGTTCTTTCACAAGGTTCCCCAGTGGAGTAGATTACTGTTTCTGACTCAGATGGGTCACATATATATCACTGGAAATGATTAGATAGCACTTTTACTTCTCAATCCCCAGCGGAGTCGCCAATTTCTGTTGACTTTTTCCCAGACTGGATGCTTATTCCCAGATTTCCCTACAAGGTAGCCATCAGTGATCAACAGGATCTCTGGGCCAGGGGGTCAACAGTATAGGAGATAGACTCTATATTTTATCTCCTCTTCTTCTTCAGGCTCTGCAAGACCTAGGGGGGTATTCCCTACTCAACATCCATGAGGATATGCATGCAAGGCTGGGATGTTGACAGAAAGCAGATAGTCCTCCTGTAAGTAGACCAAAACTGAATGATAAGAGCAAAGGGGCTAGCTTTGGGCCTATTAGCAGTTGTAGACAGAGGACTGAGGTTCCTAAAACTAACTCTAATGTCCTAATGTTGGTTTTAGATTTTGCTTTGAAGTTTAAGTGTGGATGCAAAGCTGGATATGGTTATAACACAAAACAAAGCATGATTGGTGCCTATCCAGGGCCCGGAGTCAGTAGACATACACCTGTGAATGATCAGCATGAACAACTAAAACTGGATTTCAAGGGGATATGTGTGATACCTGCCTTACAGGCATCTCCCAATACAAAGTGTTAGGTTATCTCTACTTATGGTATCCCTACTGCAGTATATCCCTCCCAATGTTCAACCTGAAAACAGTTTAATCTACCCCTTGAGTAGAAGTTAAAAGATCAGACAGTCAACATAGGAATTCTATGCTCTAGAATCTAAACATTACCAAACATCCAGATTCAGAAGAAGAATACATGCAATACTGGAGACAGAATTAACACAACACATGCCAAACAGCATTTCTCATATAAGTTTAATCATGAAATCAGTGGGTTCATGCCAAAAACAAACAACAAGAGATACATAAACTCATAGGTAAGCTGTACAGAGCAACCAAATCAGCTTGATATGCATTACAGAGCCAAAATCATCAACTTTCAACAACCTTCAAATGAACAACACAACCTGCTTATAACAGCTAGGTAGGTGTTCAGCAATTAATTACATGGTTGACCAAAATTTTGCCAGATACACAGTATCATGAAAATGGCGCTCAAACACAACCAGATTGGCGCCCAAACTTGAATGCAGCAGGTAGGGGAGGAGACAGGAAGATTTCTCGAGCCCTGCGCCACTATCCGTTGATTGACACCTCCAGTCGGGTACAAGATCGACCCACGCCATCGCCCATACCTCTGCAACAATCGCCATTAATGGCGCACCAACCCGCGGCCTTGGGAAGATCATCATACAGACTATCGCAAGCATTTCCCGCCGAGACTCATCATCATGATGTTTGAAAATGCAGGATACCAATATCCCACATGCACCCCGCGATGACCTCAAAAACACCTTATATACTAGGTCATGAGCATATATCATGTCGGTGCTTTTGCTCCTGACGACACTAGTATAGACTTCATCATCATCATCCCCCAGCAGCATGATATCCTATTGTTCGAAATATCACCCTGACGTCATCATGATATTTGAAATATACCCTTCATGATAATCGGCACAACCTGATCCATCGGAGGAACATCCTCCTGCTGAGCTTAAACAAAAAGTCTGGCCGATGAACATCCTGATGATGTCATCATCATATACTGCTGACGTCATCATCATATATGCCTACTGCGCACCTCCTCACATCCGGATGACGTCATCATCATGTTTACAAATATCAGGAGGTCTCTTCAAGATGATCAGTTGCTAGAAATATGACCCCCGCGGACCTTGATGACGTGTTGGTTATGATGTTAGTCATTCACAAACATAGAATAAAAGTTACACAACAACCTTTACTCATCTTGAAAGATACGATGAATTCAAAGAATTCATGATCCCAAGTCTCCGTTGATTAGGTCTTAATCTACTGCCGTTACTCAGTGGTTGATGTGTGTTGCTGTTTTCCATTCAGGGGCCTTACGTGTTTCTGCACTGTTCATCATCATCATCTTCAAATATCCTGCTCTGGATGTTCGCTCTGCAAGTCTCCAACGATTCTACCTCTGCACTGTAAATTTAGTCAAATAATGTGCATACAGGCTGATATTTGCATGATTTCTACCATTATTTATGATTCTTTGCATGATATTTTCAATACTACATGCATTTAACTCAAATATGCTAAGGATCTTCAGTTACCTACGGGATTTCAGCATATTTCACTGTTTCTGCTTGTTATTTATCATGATTTGCAGTTATGGTGATGAATTAATGGAATTGAAAAAAGGAAAAGGGTTAGAGAGTGAGATTCCTAAAATTACTGGACTTAGATCACTGATTCACATACAAGCTCCCATACTTGCAATGAAAAGAAGGAAAACTAGAAATCATACTTCACCAGGACATTCCACAAATCCACATGATCTAGTGCAAAGCTTCAAAGGAAAGTTGACAACAACATGTAATGAAATGAAAGCGCTTCTAGTTGAACACAGCATTCACCAGTACATATCCAGAAATCAACAGAAGATTACGTAAAATTTACAATCAGGATGTAATCTGGAACTTCATATTCATTCAGTATGCTCAAGAACAGGTACATTCACAGTGATCTGAAGAAAGAACCTTGACATTTCAACAATTCTATCCTCATTAGTCTCAGTAATCCGATCTCCTAACTTATTCTACAGTAATTGACTCTTTGCGCCAGATGCGTCTGTATATTCTAATGTATTTCTCCCCCCCTTTTTAATATGACAAGCTCTGGATGTTATATAGAACAACTGCCAGAAAACGGTTACAATGATCCAAGGATCAGGATCCTCTCATAACAAACAACGGCCCAGATGAAAAGCACATGCTTCGCCAGTTAGCAAATGTACAGCTGGCACAGAATATTCCAGCATCTTCAACTTGATTCGGCCTCCAACTGGCGAACAGCATATTTGACAATATCCTCCTCATATCTGGTCCATGTTGACTCCATGCGCAACTTTGTAATGCTCAGCTTCAGCAGCATCATCATGATTTAAACGTTCAGCTTCAGCAGCATCATCATGATCCCAACGCTCAGCTTCAGCAGCATCATGATCTCAATGTTCAGCTTCAGCAGCATCATGATAATCCCTGCAAGTAAACAGACAAACATTAGGTTCATCATCATCATGATAAACAACAGGAAGTAAACACTTTATTAAACATACCTCCCCATGTGCAGCTACAGGCAATCAGGCTTTACCTGTGAAAGATATGCACTAAATGCATAAACGGCATAAAAACAACCAGGTCAACCCTCGTTGACCAAAATCAGGTAGTCAGGCTTTCAAATTTCTATCGCTTCATGTTTTTGCCCATTTTCTTGTATATCGGGTTCAAAATATGATGATGATGATCTCAAATTATACAAAGAAATAATCGCCTTTCAACCATCCTTAGAAACCGGCCTTGCATCATCATCATATCTGCATCGGCGTGACTACATATGATCAGAGTGACAATTTTTTCTCAGGCCGACGGCAACAGTTATACCGACGCCAAAAATCATGATGATGACCGACTATATACCTTCAAAGTGGCCGCAGGATATCACAAAATATGATGATCCTCCTTTCCTAATGCTCTGATGAAAAGCACATCAGGATGTTTTGTTTTTGCACATTCGGGAAAGAAAGACATCGTCATCATCATCATGATGAAGACAAACAGGAGGACTTGGAAAATGATCCTGCCGCTGAGGAAAATCATGATGACGTCATCGTCATCATCAGGCTTGGCTAAAATGCAAAGGGATGACGTCACCGTCATGTTTCGCTAAGATCAGGAGGTAAATGGAATATCGGGTTCCCCTAAGGAAGATGATCAGGTCAAGAAAGCAGCATGACCCCGTTTTCGGCTAAGGCGATCCGCTTGAAAGATCAGGATGATGAACAACATCATCATCATATACGCACTGGGTGATCAAAAATATGATCCTGCCGAAAGTCCTGATGACGTCATCAGGATATCTAGGGCTTGTGTTAATCCTCGAAGATGACGTCATCGTCATCATCATATTGGCGAACAGGATCATACCCCTTAGAAAATATCCTGCCGAAGGACAAAGGTGATGGTGACGTCATCGTCATCATCATATTTGCAAAAGGTTATACTCGTCGGCAGGATGATATTACGAACTGTTGGGAGAGACGAACAAGATCATGATGATGATGTTCAACATGACTTAAGAAATGAAAATCACCCTCCGCTTCGAAAGATAAGGTGATCATCATGATCACGCAAAAGGAGGTCAGGAGGATATTAGGAAATGTCGGGTCTCGAAATATCATGATGATGTTGATCACCAAGACTGTCGTGCGAGCACAAATTATGCAGATGGCAGATTTCTCTCAGTAAGGTGATATTATAATATCAGCATGATATTATAATATCGGGTGATGCTAAATATCATGATGCTCGCAATGTTGGAATATCATGATGCTGATGATGTTAGAATATCATGATGATGATGATGTTTCTAGGGTCGCTTGACGGGAAAAACTCACCATGACTTAAGATTGACGTCCGGATGTTTCGGGACTGCATGATTTTTATCAGGTGATAGAGTAAGATCATGATGATGACCTTTGGAGACACAAAAGACCGCCCGACGGGGAGAACCTACTACGACTTAAACTTGACGTCCGGATGTTTCGACCTCAGGATATTATCGGGGGGCTTTCCAAATATCATGATGATGATGTTCATATAGCAATTATCAGGTTTGACCAAAACTTTGACTGCTCACAACTCCCTCATATGGACGAATTTTCAAGTGATGCAAAAGGCAAACCTGCATGGAATTTCAAGCTCTTTCTAACCATGAAGTCATAGAAACAAAATATGAACTTTGAAAAAACTAACCTCATGATGATGACCTACCTCATCCTGACCTTCATGATGATGATGCACCTGACTTATTTTTTACCAAAACCGCCAGAAACAGACAACACAAGCCAAAACAAAAGCTGGGTCCCTGTTTTGCCAAGTCAAAATGGGGCGTGTTGTGTAACCACACAACAACTTGCCACCAAAGAAAACAACAAAATTCAAATGATTCAAGTGATGTGATCATATTCATCTATAGTGTTCTAATTCTGTCTAAGTAAATCATCATGATCTTTGAATGATAAAATTTCATTATGGTGATAAAGCTAACAAAGGATCATGTGTGTGCAGATGATTAATTATCCTCATCTTGAAAGCAAGTTGAAAACATAAGTAACTGGTGTTAAACTACATAGTTGGAGATCATCCCTCATAGCCAACCTGGATAGAGCCTTGCTGCCAGCAGGTGTCTATAACCCCGGCAAGGTTATCTATACAATCTCCCTAAGTAGAGCCCCACTGCCAGCAGGCGTCCATAGCCCCGGTAGAGTTACTTAGATGGCCTAATTTTATTTTGTTTCTGATTTTCCTTTAAAAATTTAAATTTGATATCATCATGTCTGCTCATTTGTACAAGGTGTAGTCACTTGCAGCTTTAGGTTGGAGATTGTATTGGTAGCAAGGGAGTCCCTTTAGATTTTTCACTTAACACCTATACTCATATCTTCAACAAACCCAAGGCTGTTAGGTGTTTCATTGTGTTTGATTCACTTTGGACAAGAAAAAGTACCCTGATGAAAAGACATCATAAACCTGATCATGAGTATTTATCAGAATGAATTACAATCTATATCTAAATCTGATCTCATCACTTGAATCCTAACAATTTAGTTATTTTCTTAGGTGATGAAGTGCATCATCCTGACTTACCAGAACAAGGTCCCAACCAACAAACAACAACAACAACAAGCAAACACTGTACAAACAACTATACAAATATACAATATGATACACAAGACTGCCATGAAGTCACTCAGGCCTGGAAATAATGTTTGAGGAATTGTCCATTGACTGGCAACGGGACATCCTCACCTATCAGGTTCTTAAGCCTATAAGTGCTGTCTCCTAAAATTTCAGAAATCTGAAAGGGACCTATCCATAATCTATCGAACTTACCATGATCACCTTTCCTTTCATGAGCTTTATCCCACATCAGGACTAAATCTGATATCCTAAAAGCTTTAATTCTGGCTCTCTTGTCAAACCAGCGTTTGACAACAGCCTGATGTTTTGCAAATTGGTCAATTGCTTGGCTTCGTTTTTCTTCCAGATGCATCAACTGAAGCAACCTGACTTCCTGTTTATTATCTATGCCTAGATAGTCTTGGGCAAACTGCAGAGTAGGAATTTTCAAGTTTACAGGGAGGATAGGATCTACCCCATATACTAGCTGGAAAGGTGAGTTTCCTAATGCAATTTTCATTCTAGTTCTGTCTACCCATAAGGCATATTTCAGAAATGAGTTCCATTCCCTAGGATTTTTCTCTATCAATCTTCTTATGATACTCAGTAAATTCTTATTGGTGGACTCTGCTAATCCATTTCCCTGGGGATAGTAATTGGATGAGAACTTAAGTATAATCCCATGATCAAAAGCCCAACTTGACAATTTAGTGGAAATGAAGGCAGAACCATTATCACTTACCAATGCATAAGGAGTTCCATACCTGGTGACAATGTTGCTTTCCAGAAATTTAATGACATCATCAGCAGTACAAGTTTTGCTGCTGATAGCCTCAGTCCATCTGGTACAATAATCAGTAATTGTTAGGACATACCTCTGGCCTGAAGAAGATGGAGGATTGATTGGTCCTATGAAATCCATGCCCCATTGTGCAAATGGGCGCTCCTCCATCACTGGCTGCAATGGTTGTGCAGCATATTTTTCTCTGTTGGCAGCAACCTGGCAAACATGACAACATTTAACATGATCAGCTGTGTCTTTAAAAATTGTAGGCCAGTAATATCCTGCTCTGAGGATTGCATGTGTTGTGGCCAACGCTGATCCGTGGGCAGTTCCAAACTTGTCATGTAACTCTGTCAAAACTTTATTAGCTTCTGGTTTCTCTAAGCATCTCAGGTATATCCCTTCATAATTCTTTTTAAACAGGGCTCCTCCCTTCATCATATATTTCTGGGATCTCATCTTCAAGGCTCTTCTCTGTGAAGCCTGCATCCTCAAAGGACATCTTCCAGTGATCAGGATGTGCCTGATGTCTGAATACCATTCTTTATTGTCTTTCTCATCTATCACATACTGTTGACTGATGATGTTTGGATCAGTTTCAGATATCATCTGGCTCAGAGCCTGTCCTCTTACTAACTTCATGGGTGTGATCTCCATGTCATATTCTTGTAGTACTGTAATCCATTTGGCCCTTTTTTCACCAGGTTCACTCTGCATCAGCAGCATCTTTACTGCTGCATCAGGTACCACAGTAATCACTTTGCTCCTCAGTATATAATGTCTGAACTTTTTTACTGCTCTGACTAATGCAAGTGCCTGTCTTTCAACATCTACATATCTCAACTCAGCATCCCTGAAAGGACAGCTCATGAAGGCAATTGGTTTCTCTTCTTTATCTTCATTTCTTTGAGTTAACACTGCTGCAGAAGTATGTTCTGAAGCAAATGAGTAGATGTAGAAATCTTTTGTATAATCTGGACTAATGAGGACAGGAGCATCTGAAATGGCCTTCTTTATATCTTCAAAAGCAGCTCTGGCTTCTGGTGTCCAGTCAATTTGTGCATCTTTTTTCAACATGGCATTCAGTGGTCTGACAATCTCAGCAAAGCCAGTGATGAACTTCCTCACAAAATTTATCTTACCAAAATAAGATTTAAGCTCCTTTTTGCTTCCTGGAAGTGGTAATTTCATAATAGATTCCACCCTGTCAGGATCAATGATAATCCCATCTTCTGTGATCAGGTGGCCTAGTAACTTTCCTGTTGTGACCCCGAATATGCACTTCTTGGGATTCAAAGATATTCCATATTCTTCACACTTCTTTAGCACACTTCTGAGATCAGCAACATGATTTCCCCTTTCTTTGGAGAACACTGTCAGGTCATCCATGTAGATGACTATACATTTTCCTATTAAGCCTCTGAAGGCTATGTCCATTGCTCGCTGGAATGTAGGTCCAGCATTTATCAATCCAAACGGCATACGTCTATATGCAAATATCCCCCATTTTGTGGTGAAAGCAGTCTTTAATCTGTCAATTTTATCAACCATCACTTGGTTGTATCCTGAAAAACCGTCCAAGAAGGACATCATCTTGGCTCCATTCACCATCTGCAGAACTTCATCCAAAGAGGGTAAAGGATAATTATCCTTTTCTGATGCTCTGTTCAGGTTCCTGAAATCCACACACAATCTGATGTCTCCATTCTTCTTCCTGACTGGTACCAGATTTGCCACCCAAGTGGAGTGCCTTACCGGAAAAATTATCCGGGCATTTAACAATTTCTTAACCTCTTCGAGGATGATGGGCTCAAGCAGAGCATTGACTGGCCTCTGCTTCTGTCTGAAAGGTTTTGCATCTGGCTTGAGGGGTATAGTATGAGTTATGACAGAAGTGTCATACGTCTTCAGCTCGTCATAAGTCCATGCAATTACATGTATATAATCCTTAAGGGCTTGAGTTATTCCATCTAACTCTTCAGGTGTACAAACCTTACCCAACAAGACATTCTTCTTGTCATCAGCTTGTCCAATATTCACCTGTGAATATTGACCTCCATCTGCCTTAGGCAGATCCTTATGTTTGAGCATATTATCCAGATCAAAGGCTCTTTCTAATTCAATCATACCTTTGGGAATTGTGTTGCCAGGCAACTCTAAAATCTCATCTTCTTCCCAGACATGATCTTCCATACCATTTTCATCTATGATCTGAGCTTCAAATACATCTCTGTTTGATATGAAGTCCAGGATGTGCTGATCATCATCAAACACTTGGAGATTAGTCACATTGTCAGGTACCGAAGGTACTGACACCAATTCTACTGCAAATCTCTTCAGACCAGATATAGACAGTGGTTCCAGTGTACTGGCGGCCTGAGCAAGTGCATCTGCCCTTTGGTTCTGTTCTCTTGGCACGTGAATGATGTTGAAGGCGCCAAAGTCTTCAATCAGGTCCCACACACGATGTCTGTAATTTGACAGCTTTCTGTAGTTACAAGAGTAAATTCCTCGCACTTGCCTCACAACTAGTTCTGAATCTCCAAAGACATGCAGGATCTTCACCTTCTTCTTATGGGCAAACAACAGTCCATGAATCAGAGCTTCATACTCTGTGACATTATTAGTGCAGGGGAACTGTAATCTGTAAGCTGCTAAATGGGATTTCCCTGATGGATCAGTAAGGTCAATCCCTACTCCAGAACCTTGCTTGGATTTGGATCCATCAAACCTCAGGATCCAAGGCTTATCTTCAGCAGGACATTTATTTGAACTTTCTTTTTTCTTTGCAGCTCTGGCTGCTGCTCCGCCTGATATCCACCTTAACTTAGGTGTGTCATCATCAAGCTTCCTCTTTCCTTTATCTGATGAGCCTGATGGCTTTTCTGTTTTCTCTTCCATCCTAGCAGGAGGATGATGTTCAGCACATACAACTGCATGCTTCTTCAAAATGTGCAAGCACAGTGAGCAAGTGGTTTCTGAGTGAGGCGCCTCATGCAGCCTACACCAACTTTTGATTAAAACCTCCTGGGGAGATCTACACTGTTGTGTCATTTTTTTTATTTCCTTGACCAGAAATTCTTCGAACTTCGTCAGGTCACTGCCTTTATCCTCATCAGACAACTCGTAATCCGGTTCCATGAAGCAATCACTACCAGGAGTGATCTTTTCCTTTCTCGCATCATTCGTCTGATTGGACACCAGGATCTCTTCTGTTTTTCGGATATGATCCTCATCAGGATCCGTCGACTCTTCTGTTCCTGCAGAAGACAGATAAAAATTAGTATCATCATCATCATCAGATGTAGCACTCACCTCAGAATATGATGATGATGCTTCACTATACGTCTGCTCCAGCATGATCATGTCCAAGCATGGTTCGCAAGTCTTTTCCGAGTGTACCTCGCCATGCAGTCTGCACCATCCGTCAATCAAGATATCATTAGCAGGTATATTTAATAATTGACAACGTTTTATCTGAGTAGATAAATGCATCTGAAAATCCCTGAAGCGATCTATTTCATTCTCATTATCAGGATCATTATTAAGTTCTACGACTGGCATATCCTCATGATAATCATCCTCCTGATGATGGTGAACATCAAGCATCAGGACCTCTTCTATTTGGACAGTTTGCGGCCTGATGTGATAAACTCCAGGTTCTACGTTTACATACATGATCTCATTTGTTCTGTTATATTCGGTGATCATATGTTTCATCCTAGGCTCAGCATCAATCCTGATCTGATTAGGTATACCCTTCCATGGCAACCACATGTGACTGAAGTCTGTGGACATGTATCCATTAAGCGTTTTAGACCAGTCCCGGCTAAGCAACATCCCATATGTATCAGGTATGTCAACTACCTGAATGTCAATGTAATACTGGATCCTAGGATCAGACGCTAGCTGCATGTGAATATGAGTGAGTTCTCCTACGACACTTACTTCTGTCTTGTCCAGTTGAGTGACCTTCTTTAATGATTTAGCAGGATGCAGTCCTAATGCGTTGCATATTGACAAAGGCATAACATTAGTTGAGGCTCCTGAATCAACTAAACAGTTGTGCAAATTCTTACTGAACATTCTTATGGTGAGGAGAAACGGTGGTGATTCAGTTTTATCTCTGTACAAGGTCATGTGAGAGGTTTCAGCAGCTTGGACTGTGGCTGACACTTTGGGCTTGACAGTGTTATCTTTAGCAGTATGGTCTCTGCTATTGGATTGACTCGAAAGGTGATTATCCTCTTTAGAAGCAGGATCATCCAGCGACTTCATGAATGCCTTTTTGATGGCAGGAGTTTTCAGTAACTCAGATAGGGACAGGCTGATCTTGATTTTCTTCATTTCATCAGCCAAATAGCTGACTAACTTGTCAGACTCATGAGGTGCATTTGCAACTTTTGTTACTGTGTTTTGAGGAGACAAGTACTGAGCATTCACCTTAGGGAACCCAGGGTTATTGCTAGCCTTAGGATCAGGAGGTGTGCTGAAGTTGTTTGGAGGTAGAGATGATGTCAATGGACCGGCAGGTCTGTTGGCATTACTCCTCAGGTTATAATTATGCTTACCAGGGTATTGCTGCTGGTACGCATGTACTTCCTCATGCTCTCTTGTAGGTTCATTTTCATCCTCAAAAGGGAAGACATAGTTTGCTTCAAAGGTTAAGGCAGATTCTTCACAGGTCTGATTATATTCCTGATGAGGCTGATTAGTGTATGTTTCCAGCACAAAAGCTGAGTCATATCCACAAGGAACTATTTCATTTCCTTCTGCCTGAGGTGGATTTCCAGAAGTATTAGACACTTCAGTCTGGAAAATGCTGGCAGCAATCCTAAACTATGGACAATCTAATTCTGCATGTGCATTGGTGTTGTGAATCCTGCACCAATTGGTAAGGGCTGCCTCAGCAAGATTGACTCTAGTAGTCTGTTTGGCTTCACCAGGAGGCTGATTGTCTAGGGGTGATGGTAATGAACCATTATTTGGCCTGGAGTTCCACACTCTAGGCTGCCTAGGAGGATTATTGTTATTTGCAGCATTACTGTTGAAGTTATTGTTGTATCCTCTGTCAGGGTAATTTGGTCTGTCATTGGAATAACTCCTATTCTGACCTGACTGTGAGTAAAACCCTTGATTTCTCAAGTGTGTTACTTCTGTGGTGAGCTTTCTCAACTGAGCAGACATTTCTTTGATTTCCTCTTTCTCCTCTTGAGCTTTGGCCACTACATTTTCAGTCTGAGGCTGGAAAAAGGAAGATCCATGGTTATTGTGGGATAGGTCTGTACCCTGAGGTGTTTGAGTATGTGCAGGATATTGTGGCAATTGGCCATTTCCATTAGGAGGAGGCATGATACTCAATGGAGGTACTTGCAAAGGTGCAGGCATGATTGCTGGGGGCATCACTGCTCCATTTGGATATTGTGCAGGATATTGCGAAGGATAAGCTGCAGGATACTGTGCTGGATATTGTGACTGCATGCCAGGCAAAGCAGGGAATGCTATATTTGGAGTGGGAGCAGGTATCAGCTGTTGATTTACCTTGATAGCTTCTTGAAAAGCTCCTGTCAATGTGGTGATCGCAGGATGTGTTCTCCTGATGAACATGGCGGTTAATGGATCCAGGGCTGAATAATAAATACTTCTGGCAGCATCATCAGCCACCACATATGGGGTAACTAGCTTGGACAACATTTTCTGGAACCTAGCATTGAAATTTGCAATAGGTTCATGCTCCAATCTCTTAATTGTGGCAAACAGGTGGTAATTCATGGATGGATCAATAGGGACCTTGAATCTGTCAAGAAAGGCCTTCTCTAAGACAGCCCACGAACCTACAGAAGATTGACCAAGACTGATGAACCAATTATAAGCCTCTTCCCCTAAGGAAAAAGGGAATAATCTGCACACCACATCCTGATGCTCTATTCTGGCTCTGCAGCAAGCTTCTTTAAACGTCCTGATATGATCATCCGCATCCTGGTAAGGATGGTATTTTGGACAAAGCTTGTCCGGATACTTTGGTAACTCATGATACGCAGTAAAGGTCAATGGTGATTCTGCTGCAAAGAACGACATTGTAACCTGAAGGGGCGGAACTGGTGGTGCAGTTGGCTGAGGTTGGACTAAAGGTATACCCTGAGGTTGAACAGGAGGTGTCACTGGTATACCTGAAGGTATTTGCAAACCAACAGGAGTTACAGGGGGAGATCCTGGTGAAGTTCTGGACGCACTAGACTCTGGAGTATGGTGAACGTCTACAGTCTTAGGTCTAAAACCTCTGACAGGCAATTCTTCAAAAATTTCACTATGTCTAGACCTGGTATTTATCCTGTGAGCCAGGATTTCTCGATTTGGAGGCCAATTAGCTGAAACTTTGCAAATATTGGCTGGATTCCACCGGACGAGGTGATATTTGCGGACAACTTGCAAATCAGACTAAATATTCGCGCAATATTTGCGAAGACACTGCAAATATGACAGGATAGTGGGATATTCCGACCAGTAGCACCAGATCTCGCGTGTCTAAGGCTCAAATTCTCAAAGCTTGAACAAATTTATGCATCTTTGGCCAATATTTAGTGAATTTAAAGAAATCTACTGTAAAGCTTGCAATATTTATGTGAAATTTGGAAATCTTTACACAGAATGTGCAAATACAAACTTGTCGCAGCAAATATTTATGCAATTTGATGAAATTCACAAACGATCTGAAGTTACCTTACTCTGAGCGTCATCAAACCTGAAAGTACTGATGATGAAGGTGATCTTCCGGACTCAGGCCCTCCCTCTAGCGCCAATTTATGTTGGTTATGATGTTAGTCATTCACAAACATAGAATAAAAGTTACACAACAACCTTTACTCATCTTGAAAGATACGATGAATTCAAAGAATTCATGATCCCAAGTCTCCGTTGATTAGGTCTTAATCTACTGATGTTACTCAGTGGTTGATGTGTGTTGCTGTTTTCCATTCAGGGGCCTTACGTGTTTCTGCACTGTTCATCATCATCATCTTCAAATATCCTGCTCTAGATGTTCGCTCTGCAAGTCTCCAACGATTCTACCTCTGCACTGTAAATTTAGTCAAATAATGTGCATACAGGCTGATATTTGCATGATTTCTACCATTATTTATGATTCTTTGCATGATATTTTCAATACTACATGCATTTAACTCAAATATGCTAAGGATCTTCAGTTACCTACGGGATTTCAGCATATTTCACTGTTTCTGCTTGTTATTTATCATGATTTGCAGTTATGGTGATGAATTAATGGAATTGAAAAAAGGAAAAGGGTTAGAGAGTGAGATTCCTAAAATTACTGGACTTAGATCACTGATTCACATACAAGCTCCCATACTTGCAATGAAAAGAAGGAAAACTAGAAATCATACTTCACCAGGACATTCCACAAATCTGCATGATCTAGTGCAAAGCTTCAAAGGAAAGTTGACAACATGTAATGAAATGAAAGCGCTTCTAGTTGAACACAGCATTCACCAGTACATATCCAGAAATCAACAGAAGATTACGTAAAATTTACAATCAGGATGTAATCTGGAACTTCATATTCATTCAGTATGCTCAAGAACAGGTACATTCACAGTGATCTGAAGAAAGAACCTTGACATTTCAACAATTCTATCCTCATTAGTCTCAGTAATCCGATCTCCTAACTTATTCTACAGTAATTGACTCTTTGCGCCAGATGCGTCTGTATATTCTAATGTATTTCTCCCCCCCTTTTTAATATGACAAGCTCTGGATGTTATATAGAACAACTGCCAGAAAACGGTTACAATGACTAACATCATAACTAACATGACGTCATCGTCATATTAACATCATCATGATATTCGGAAGACAACCGGATATTTAGAAATATCCTCCTGACGTTCAAACATCAGGTTGCACTATAGCTCCTCTATAAGATCGGGGCGATAACTGAATATGATGATGCTGCTTGAAAAGATCACCCCCAGTAGATAATGCGCGAAGCCGGCAGGCGGATATCTCCCTGATATCAGCATCATCATGATGCTCGAGCAAACATATATCCGGGTGATATGAAAATATCACCCCTTCCTTCGGAATATCATGATGCAGATAGGCAGATAAAAAGATATCACCCTGATATGACGTCAGCATCATCAGGATGTCAAAACAACGAACAAGAAGTGATACAACATCATCAGGATGATATTGACAAAGATCATCCTGACGTTCAAAATATGATGACCCTAGTGAATATCGGGTCGCACTTAGAACTCTTCGACAACATCATCAGGATGATATTAACCAAGATCACCCGATGATAAAAATATCACCCCGGCGAAATATCATGATGTAGACAATATGATGACCTCCGCAAGCAGCAAGATGATAACTGGAAATATCATGATGATGACGACCCTTAAGAAAAAACAAGTTAGGTCGAACAACTTAGAGAATAACCCCTTCAGGATATCGGGGCAACATCGTCGTCATGTTTGAGCAAGGTGATATTTGGAAGATCACCGGATACTTGAAAAGATCACCCCCGCAAGCAACTGAGGGCGCACTGTAGCTCACCAGTATCATCAGGATAATAAGCAAACATCACCCGACAGTTGAAATATGATGATGACGATGAGAAAAACAAGTCGACGAAGAACATGCTGATGAAGATCATCATCGAAGACAAGATGATGATGACGACCTCCTCCTCAGAAAAATATGATGCTGCAGCTGAAAAACGCTGAGAAGGTCCAACACTTAGAAAAATTGGGCAAGAAGATGAAGGCTTCAGATGAAGAAACCTCCTGATCATGACAAATCAGCCCCAGGTCAAAACGAGTGCTAACACCCTCCAACCATGCAAACTGATTTTCAAATCAGTTAGCCGTTGGTTTACCCTTCATACAAGCAAATCACTTGTTTGCCTTGCACAATTACATTCATGGGACCAAATTGACCCTTATTACAAAATGAAATGGCTTAAGAGCCTTATGAGAAAACAAAAGAAAAGATGACCCTGCACTACAGAGAATGTGCTCCTGCACCAGGTAGAAAATTATATGTCTGATATCAGTTCAATACAGCAATAAGATCCTTTACAACACACTCTTAATGTAAATATAAGATGATGCCAAGTTGAAATATAGTGAAAATATGTTAAAATATGCAATTTTTTCACCAAATCTCAATGTAAAACGGAATGACAAAGGGTTTTGTGAGGAAAATGGTGATGGGAAGCAAATAATATTAGTAATAATAGCCACTTAGTGCCAAAATATCTAACACAACACACTTTTAGTGCCACTTAAGGTAAAACCCTTGTGAAAATATAGCGAAATATGCAATTTTTCATGGTTGTTCAATTCCATGACCTAGAAAAGGGGGTGTTGTAATGAATTTTAGGAGGTAAAACAAATAATATAAATAATATCAGTCACCTGAATCCATAAAATTGATCACAACACGCTTGAAGTGCAAACTAGGTCAAATCCTAAGGCAAAAATTGCTAAAATGTGTACTTTTTCACTGTATTTTCACTATAAGAGCCTGATAAAAAAGGTGTTGTGAAACCTTTTAGGAGGGGAAAAAAATTATTACCCTAATAAAATCAAATTAATGCAAATATAATTTTCAAAACACACCTATGGTGCAATTTTATAGAGTCGATAAGACTAAATTTAGTGAAAATCGTTATTTTTGAAGCCCTAGGTTTGAGATCTTGGGACAAAATGCTATGTGAATGTTTTGAAGTTTGATTTATGATTAAATTGACTTACTCTCAAATATTAAAATGATTTTCAAGATTTCATATGCAAAATGCCAATGCAAATCTAATAAAAATGCAAGAAAATTGCTAGTTTTTGTTGAAATTTTCTATGCAAAAATGCAAATATTTTAAATCTAAATGCAAACTTACACTAAAATGAAAGACTAAAGCCAAATGAAAATTTGAATGATCCTCTAAAATAAGTAGAAAAATCTGAGAAAATATTTTGCCTATTAACCCTAGATTTTGAATTACTAGGTTATATCAAAATTGTCAAAATTTCCACAAAACCTTAGCAAGTAAGTGATAAAAATGCAATGCAAATTTCTGAATTTTTGTTTTTTTCTGTAGTTTATATCAGATCTAATGGAAAAATCATGAATTAGGAAAATTTAGATAGAATTGATGCAATTTTGTAAGCCAAACAAGGCAATTTTTTTGAATTTTTCAAAATTTTCAATTTTTAAAAATTTTTCTCAATGCAATAAAATGAATGACTATATGAATGAATGAAATCAATCCAAATATGAATACACACACTTAGAAAATTTCAATTTAAGTCTAAAAACACGGGTTCACCAAAATGTTTAGGGGAAAATTGGATTTGTAAATATTTTAGTGTTTTGATGTTTAAATCCTCCTCTCCACTATACATTCAAGGATCTAGGGTCGAGTGGCGAGCACTATCATACCCTAGGTCACTTGTGAGATGTAGGGAAACTTGGATTAGAGAATTTAATTATCAATTTTCCTTCTCCTATGCTTAATTGACCACTAAAACCATAATTATGCAAATATGACAATAAATTGACTAATAACAGAAAAAGCTCTTGCAGACAGGAGTAAAATACCAAATCACAAAGTACCTATTTTCAGGGCTATGAAGCAGAATAGGGAAACAATCAGGGACACTAGAGCGGGTGCCCTACTGCAAGGTACCAGTTTCTTCATGGGATCTGGACCTCCTTCCTACACTGATCACCCCTGTAACTTCTGTTTCTAGAAATTTATCTGCGGAGGACACTAGAGTGAGCACCCAAGTCCTGGAAATGCTTTGGTGTCCTACTTCTCTTCAGATCATGAATCCTTGATGCCTACCAATCATTCCTACAACTTCACTTTTCCCAAATGCGACCCCTGTAACATACAAACATAAGATTTGGTTTGGGGGTTGTGGTGTTTAGAGGCTTGCCTCAGTTAATCCCTGGAGGACACTTAAGTCTTTGAACACTATTGTTAGATAAAGAGTGCATGCCCTTGTGAGGCAGAGGAAAAAACCAAAGGAATCAATGATGAAATCACAATATAATGTCACCTTGTAGTGAAGATATCATGGGAGGAAGATGCCCTTAATTCCATGATGAAATGGATGCTCAAATATGCAAACAAACACATAAAACACACAATTATGCTCTTGCAACACAATGAAAGCCTTGAATCACCTTGAGAATGCCTAAAGTTCATAGTGATCATTTAATTTACAAATGAATGCCTCATCATGCTTTTATATGAAACTACAAGCACTCCCACCAAGATTTCAAAAATCAAAACTTACCTGTTGTGGTGCTCACAACACACCCCATTTTACTTCTTAGCAAAATGAGGACCACTATTGTGGCTATGGCTTTTTGTTTGAGTGTGGGTCTGCTTGGTGGTAAAAGGGAAAAGGAGGTAAATGTTACAAATCTTGTTCAAAAAATGAAGAAAATAAGCATTTCATACCAGATCAGAATAGGGGTGAATTCTTTGTCAAAAATGAATAGGGGTTGCTTTTTGAACCATTTCAAAATTCTCAATATTCTGTAAGATATGCATGTTTTGGTAAAATGCACTATAGGAGGGTTTGTATGTTGCATATACAAGGTCATTTGTATGTCGAGTCGTGGTATTAAGTGTGAGTTGTCAGGTTTATGAACCATTATATTTGTATACATATCACTAATGTTTTATTCTTTATATACAAATCAGACCCAACAGAATTCAGAGGTAAAATGGATAATTGGTTAAATCCATGGTTTGTATCTCGGGTTGTATGTTTGGCAAAAAGAAAGATACAAAGGGATATACAACACGATATACAAAACGGACCTGAGGAGAATATTAAATTTGGTTTTATCAAGGTATGTTTTACAGTTTGTATGTTGTATGGTTTGGGTTATACTTTTCGATATACATACAACACGGAAGTCAAAAGAATTAAAATTTGATATAAGTAAGGTATAGTACCTTAATGTATATTGAAGATACATTTACTTTATATACATATGGGGAGACGAAGAGTTATGCAATGTGGTTTATAAAAGATGAAAGATCTGAGATGATTATACAAAGGAGTTGGGATGTATTGGGGCCTGTAAAGTATTATTGTATCATTGAAATACGATTGGAAAGTAAAGTGGGTCCTGCAGATTGTATCTCGAGCTTGAATGTTAAAAATGTGCATCTCTGATATACAAGAAAGGATACAAACAAAAGATGCAAGACAGATTCGATAAAGAAGTTAAATAAAGGAAAGTCTTTGTATGTTTGGAGCAATTGTATGTTAATAATATACATTTCTGATATACAAGGAAATAAAAGACATCGCAGCAGATAAAAGGTAAAAAGAGGTTTGAATGGGTTGTTTGTAAATGCACTTGTATCTATGTGACATACAAAGAGCGATATACAAATCAAAGATACAAGTATGGATAAAAGAAAAGGGAAATAACATGGTGTATGACTCGTTGCATAAAGGGTTTGTATATTGAAAAGATACAAAGGGGACATATAAAGAATAACATATAAAGAAAGATACAAGAAAATGAGATGTATGCAGAAAATAAACTAACAGATAGAAGTTTAAAACAAAACACTGAAATGAAAAAGCCGAAGCCTTAGGCGTATTAATTGCTATAATTAATGCCAAGCTAACACCCAAAATAGTAAAATTCAAAGGGTTATGTTAGATTTAAAGCTATTTTTTGTTTTAGATTTACATTGTCAAGAATTAAAACTACATAAGGAAGAATTGCTATAGGAAATTGAACAAAATTCATCACGCAATGGAATTCCATAAGCTGGATGGAGTAACAAATGGTAAAGTAAGTCAACGACATAAATTTGAGTTGTTGGGAAATACAGGTATTTATCTTAAAACACCGTCACTATTCAAATGGTAAAAATGCAAAGTAGATTTTAGTAATTTCATTGTGAAATGTAAACATCTACTAAATTACTAGTTTAATTATTAATTAGCGGGGTCAGATTAAACAAATGTGAAAGTCAAAATGGAAAAGACAAATGGGGGTTAGGTAAAATGGTAAAAAAATAGAAAATTCATAGTAAAACCCTAGGTAAAAAAGAAAAAATGAAAAGTTAAAAGGATGCATTTTTCTATAGGATGGCCCCAAAGTAGAAAAAGGTAGATACAGGCGGTGAAGTTAAAAAAGAGAGGAAGCCGCGCAAAGAAATAGAAAAGGAAGAGTTGCCACTACATAGAGGGTACCCTTCATTGATCAGTTACACTGGAGTAGGAACATACACCAACATTGAGAACTATGATGCAAATGATGTCTTACAGAATATCATAGCTGCTAACGCTACACCTGACATGAGGTGTATATGGGAGAGTGGATTGTATAGAGCTGCGGGTTTTCCATTAGCTATGGAAGCTAGGGATTTGTGTCTAGATTGTTTATACTTGTATGACCCAGCTACCAGAAAAATAATGTTTCATGATAGACTCTGTTAGGTCTCAAAAATGCAGGTTGCTAATCCTAAGAGGATGCCAGGCTCTATGTTTGGATTTGCAATGTTTTTGAACTAACTTGATGAAATCAACCTTCAAGGTTTGATGATTTCCTACACTTTAGGTCCTGCTACACCTAGGTGGGTGAACCTTAAAATATTAAAGCAGTCTGAGTGTGGATGAGTGGACTAACTAGATCTATCTACAATGGCATAGGATGTAGGATAGATAAAAAAGCTGACTAATTAATTCTATGTATAATGTTTGATAAGTGATTGGCAGTAATTGTATAAGCAATATCAAGGTAAAAGGTTTTAATTTATGAGTTGAATGAGACTAGTGCCTTGTTGGGTAACAGAGTCAATTTGAAGGACCAAGACCAGTAATTTCTTAATGGTAATAATTCTAGTTGTTTGGCATAGTTTTGGTTTATAGCTTGTATAAACGTGCAAGTAAATGACTGACAGACTCTTCTTGATAATCCAACCAAATAAAATCAGATATCTTATAATTCACCAAAAGGTATTTTAAACCTTACTTGAAGGAACCAAATGAAATGAATGGACAAGATTAACAGATAATATTTTACTGGAGACAGAATGGCAATCCTAATTATATGGCTCTACTTAGTAATCCCAACTTATTACTTCCAGGCTACTGTGACTAAATCAGAAGGGTTTAATTCCTCAGATGGACACCAACCAAATTAATCACACAGATACAACAAATGTGTATTGACAGATTAAATATATACTTGATATCTTAATCTGAATAACAAGGAAATGCAGAAATGGAGACAGCCACACAATTGAATAATTTCAACAAACAACTGATACCAAAGTAGAAATACTGAATTAGAGAACTTCAAACTTCTTCTTCAAATAAAATATGCAACATAGTCATTTTGGAACATTGTATATTATGTATACATGAATATCTTCTACTGCTGATCCTCTTTTCAACATCGATTGTTTGAACCTATATAGATATTTCTATGAAGAGATACAACTCTTCAATAAGTCTTTTGGGAACTTAACAAGTATTAACAATAATTACATAAGCGTAATTAGGCTCTATTCAGCCATAGATAAACTTTAGCAAGATGATCTAGATACTCTTGATCACGGTGAGAATCAGTAAGCTCAATAGCGCTTCTGGTAATTACATCAAGAGTAACCATCTCCTCCAATTGTTTGCAGACTTTTTTGGACGCAGAGGCTTTATCTTTCAGAGCTCCTGTGGCTTTGTGTAATATAATCTGACAGTCAATAATCCATGCTTCTTTGCTCTTCACCTCTCCGTTGTCTTTAAATAACCTAGGCACTCCTACACTTGAAGCATCAATACCTTCCTTAGCATCAGCTTTAAGTTTGTCATAGTAATGTTGGTGTTGTTTGAGCAATGCTCTGGCATCAGAGATATCTGTACTATCTGAATTTGTGTGGCTTGGTCAGGGGATAATACTTCAATGCCCTGTGAGCTCTCACCTCAAGTTATTCTTTTTGTGGATTGGCCAAAAGTGCTCTTAACAGCATCCTTCAAGTAATCATTTTCTTTTGTCAATCTCTCACAGTTCAATTTATAAGCATCTCTTTCTTTGATCAACATTTGAGCCTGTGCTTTATTCAACTTTGCGACATTGATACCAATGTCTACAGTAATCATAGGGTCGGTTTCCCCTGCTTTCAAAGTCATAACATGGCCAAAAGTCTTTTCAGTATCTATGATGGCCGTCTTCTTATGAGGAGGGTACAATGCCCATATCATCAAGGAATTTTCATCAGTATTATATCTTGTTCCCATATACACTTCATTAACTCCTTCTGGAGTAAGCTTATACTTATCATCAGCACTATTCAGAAAGCTGTCAAAAAACAAAGCAGAATTTAAGTCCAAACAAGGAAAAATCATAACCCCTGCATCTTTGAGTAACTGTCTACCCTTGCTAGGTGTCATGTCCTGCATTTCTTTATCTACTGTTTCCTTCAGCATATCTAATAACTGTTTTTCATTATCAGCAGAAACATCATCTACTAACTCTCTAATTTCTTTTCCTTTGTATTTATACAGGAATGATTTAAATTCCTTTGACTGAATAAATGCATCATCTGAAATGAAAGAATCATAGGCCGTTTGGCGTGGATCTTCATCAGCAGACCCCTCCTCATCATGTAGCACAACTGGAGGCTGATATTGTTGTATTTTTCTTTTGGACATTTCCATGGTTTTATCTTGTGGCTACTCTTGTTCAGTGAGTTCTTCATCTTCAGAGGAAACCACTTCAACTTCTGCCAATTGCTTTTTCTTTTCATTTAAATCTCTGTTATATTTTTCTACCACCAAGTCGACTTCAGATTCTTCCAAATTTCTAATGACATCATCATGTGGATAATGTATGTGCATGTATCCACTGAGATTCTGTTTCCTTCTTGCAGAGTCAATGAAACCTTCAGGGTCAAACCCTTTCCTCACCTCAGCAGTCATCATGTTATAATGCATTAGTTTATCCAAAATGAGATTGCATCCTTCTTTTGAAACCACAGTAAAATCTCCAAAACACAAAGTGCTGGGCATGAATGATTGTTTATCATGTGAACTTAGATGCATCACATTTGAACAATGCATTTGCCTAATTATTTCTAAATATGGAAGTCTGTCAGGGACAGTTTTAGGCAATATGAATGGAGTATCCTCAAATCCATAAACTCTGATCATAGTGGCATCCTCAAAGCAGTACCAGTCTCCCCAATTATGAGTGACAGGAGGGGGACCACCAAAATCTTTAGGTCTGAGGAACCTTTTTATTTCATTTGAAATTGAATATTCACAAGGGTGGTTGAAATACCTATACAACACATTTACACAATGCTCTTCAAATTGAGCATAGCTGGAGTTGGCATATCTACTATCTCAGATTCTAGTCCACATTTGCACAGGTATCTTTTCCCCTTTCTTATCTGCAGCAACAACTCGAAACTCATTTGGCCATAACCCTACTTCCTGGCCATAGTATAACACCATATGCATAAGCATTGAGTAATGCTCAAAAGAGCATGTCGGACCATTGTTTTTTATTACAGATAGACCAGAGTCTATTCTAGTAGCAATATAGGAGGCATAATCAAATTGTCTGGCATTATGACATTGAATATCAGAGGCTATGACCATCAGAGGAATAGTCATGAACTCAGGGACCTCTGAGCCAAGGATTTGGCCTACAGAAAAATAAGTATATTGTATGTATGGTTCAAAAAATGGCTACATGAAAGGGAGGGCCATCATTCTCAGTCAAGGGTATCACTTCTCCTTCAATCCTGGGCCTATGAATGGGCAACCTCCATCCATTGTAAGTTGTGTCCATTCTCCAATACTCTTTGTCCAGATCTTCAAAAATGATAGGGACAGTACACAAATCATCTAAATCAAAAACCTCACAAATGGCATTTTTTGATAAATGCACAATTGGTTCTCCCTGTGGGTTGCAGATGGCTTTCAGGTTTGAATTATAATGTCTGGCTAGCAGTTGGAGGAGTTCCACATTCAGGAATACATTGGGCACAACCAGTTTTCCCAAGTTCAAGTGCCATGGGTTTGACACAGGGGTATTCCTAAACCTTCTATTATAGTGGAATCTAAAAAGTTCATATCCCCGAATTGGGGTCCAGATATCTCCCAGGCATTTGTGTTTATCTTCTAATTTCTCCACTTCTACCCTGAGTTGGGCAGATCTCCTGGCCTTGGGAGTTGACCCAGGCAACTGGTCAATTAGGTCCTGATTGAGTTTTCTTTCCTTTACTTTTTCCTCAGGGGTCTGTTCAGTTTTTTGTTTTTTGGGCTTACTGGTTTCTTCTTGTGACTTTCTTCCTTTTCCCTTTCCCGGAGTTTCCATTTCAGAACTTTAGCAAAAAAATTTAAATATAGGCTATGCAATGGTATATGTACCTATCGTCCGGTGGCTGAAATTGGAATCCTCTATTTTGCGTCTCAAGAATTCCTCTGTATTCTCTTCTCGGATGTTTTTTTGCAATTATAATGATCATATGAATTTCGTAGCCGTTTGTATTAACTATCGGATCAATTCAATGTTCATCGCTGTGAAGTGTCACATCGCCATAACTCTTCTTATCGGCGTGATTTTTAAAATGTCTGGGTGACCCTTAATGCTTTTATGGCGCGAACAGTCAATCGGCGTGACCCCTCAACTGTATTCCCGACGCTATGTAATGTCATATCTTAAGTGGGCACGACCATCGGCATGACTTCCTTCATCGCCATGTGTTTGAGATCTCTCTGTGATGTAGCAGGTCCTACCGATATGACTAGTTCATCAGAGTGATTAACACTATCGGGATAATATAATTATGTTCCCCTGATCTTTGTTATCTCACCGATAGTCATTCTCATGCATGAACTTTATCTTGGTCGGAATGACATACATTATCGGGATAGCTTTCTAAAGATATCCTAATCTAAATCATCTCCCCGATGGCCCTTTCATATTCTTCATCGGACAGAGTATGTTAAAGTGCCACCGATGCCTTTTGATCACTGTGACTTGTGAATCGGCGAGACCTAATTCCCTTGTCCCGATATGCTGAGTTATCCCGATAGGTATGTGTATCGCTGTGAGTCTCGCCGAGAGTCTCGCCGAAAGCTTTCTTATCGCCAAGACTTCAAGCATCGGAAACTTCTTTATGTCTTATTCCGATAGTTTATTTCTTGCCGACAGTCGTTTGCTTCGTTGTCCCCACAAGATGTTCAGTGAAACTCTTGCCGAAATGCTTCATCGGTATGATATATACCGTTGGGGCAACTTTTAAAAGGTCATCCAATAGACATCTGTCATACCGATCGGTGTGACCACTTGCCTCTCTTGCCGATGTAAGGTCATTGGTATTACTTACTCCATCGGTGACTTCCATAATTCTCTTTCCGATCTGTCTTCTCACGCCGATGGTTATTTTCAAATGATTCCTTATGTATCGGTGTAAGCCAAAACAACATCTTGCCGATGGATTGACTTTGAAGAAATTTGGCATTGCTCATCTTGTGAGATATATAAAAATTTTTATTATGGTCTTTTGGGATATTTTTTGGGATTTATTCAAATATGATGGAGTGAGGAAATGGTAAAAATTTCAAAATTTTACTGTCCTAACAGTGGCTCTGTCTAGGATGTATACTCCCTGTGAGTATAACAAGGATCCAGATCTCCTGGGGAAGTAGACCACATATTTTATTATTTTGGGGTGAGGTTTTTATGGAGCTGGGAAAAGGAATGTAACAAATGATGGGGAACGGGAATGATTCCTAGACTACTGTGCGTGGAATAAGATATTTTGAGAATTATTTGAATGTTGTCCATGCACTGGCAACACTCAATTCTCTTTGTACATGTTTATGAAAAGAACTGCTTCAAGTATTGCCCATGTACAGGCAATTCCTGCTCCTCTCCTGACATATTCTGTACATAGTAAGAATCATCACCTCCCTTACCAGTGACAACAAAAGGACCCAACCACAAGGCTTCAAATTTTCCATGTTTTCCTTTGTCCTGACATCTTGCATTCCACATCAGTACCAGATCATTTATTTCAAACTTTCTTTTTTTGGCCTTCTTCTCAAAGAGATATTTTACTTGTGATTGTAATTTAACATTCTACCTCTGAGCAATTCTTCTTGTTTCATCAAGTTCTGCCAGTTGTTCCAACCTTTCCTCCATTGGTTCAGGAATATTCAAGTCTTCCTGGAGAATGAATTTGTATACTGGTATAAGATTTTCCAATGGTAATCTTGCTTGTGTTCCATATACCAATTCATAAGGGGATCTCCCAATTGCCCTTTTTATAGTAATCTTGTCAGCCCACACTGCCATTCTTAATTTTGAATCCCAAGCCTTCTTATTTCTATCCAACATTCTCTTTATGATTTTCAACAGACTCTTATTACTTGATTCAGCTTGTCCATTGGCCTGTGGATGGTAGGGAGCAGCATAAGAAACAGTGATACCATGTGTACTACAAAAACCTTTGAATTCATCAGATCTAAAACACATCCCATTATCTATAATCAATCTTACAGGAGTACCAAATCTGCATACAATGTTATCCATTAGAAAATTAATCACAACTTTACTTGTAGCCTGTTTGGTTGGGATTGCTTCCACCCATTTTGTAAAGTAATCAGTAGCCACTAAAATCCATCGATACCCCTCACTCGATTTCTCTAAAATTTCACCTATAAAATCAATACCCCACTGATAAAATGGAGCCTCAACCTGCATAGGTTTTAAGGGTAGTGCTCCCTGATACTTTAACTTCCCTGAGAACTTTTGGCATGCTTCACACTTTCTAGTGTACTGGTATGAATCATTAAAGACTTTAGGCCAATAGTACCCTGCCTTCAGGATCTTGTGGGCTGTGGTCTTTGCTGAGAAATGACCTCCGCATATGCCTTCATGCAACTCCTTCATAATATGTTTTGACTGATATTCGTCCAAGCATAATAGTAGAACCCCATCTCTGTTTTTCCAATAGAGATCCCCACTGATGAGTACATATTTTGAAGCTTGTAGTTTGAGTGTCCTTCTTTTGTTATCATCATATCCTTCAGGACACTTCATATGTTTTAGATAATATATTATATCAGTATACCATGGAGTGTGTTCAATACTGGTACTTGCATCAACATTACATATCTGGGAAGCTTCTAGATTACTTTCAGCCATCAATTTGGCAAGACCCTGTCCTCTCACTAATTTAGTGATTTGGATTTCAATGTTGAATTCCTGAATCCTATTGATCCACCTCCATCTCCTACCGGTTACTTCAGTTTGGATCAACACATCCTTCACTGCAGCATTAGGAACATATGCTATGATTTCAGCCCCCACCAAATATGGTCTAAAATTTTTTACTACTTTTACCAATGCATATGCCTGTTTTTCAATAATGTCATACTTCAACTCTACATTCTGAAGGGACTTGCTGAAGAAAGAGATAGGCTGTTCATATCCATCATTATTTTTCTGTAACAACACTGCTGCTACTGTATGATAGGAAGCAAATGAGAAAAGTTGGAAAGGTTTACCAAAGTCAAGGGATATTAAGATTGGAGCTTGCTTGATGGCCTTCTTAATGTTACCAAATGCTTCCAATGTTTCTATTGTCCACTTCATTTCTGAGTTCTTCTTCAGCATTCTTGATATAGGACAAACAATCTCTGCAAAATTTGGTATAAATCTTCTGACAAAATTTATCTGACCAAAGAATGATTGTATAGCTTTTACATTTTTTGGAATAGGGACTTGATCAATTGCTTTTACCCTTTCAGGATCTATTTTAACTCCTTCCTTCGAGACTATATGGCCTAGCAATTTTCCTTCTGTCACTGCAAAATGGCACTTTTTAGGGTTCAATGATATTCCATATTCTAGGGCTTTGACAAATATCTGTTCTAGATGTGTGCAATGATCTTCGGCCCTTTTTGAATATGATGTTAAGTCATCTTGATATACTATCATAATCTTGTTTATCAATTCATCAAAAGCTACATCCATCACTCTTTGAAATGTTGCTCCAGCATTAGTTAATCCGAATGGCATTCTCAAGTATACATATGTTCCCCACGGAGTGGTGAATGCCGTCTTAAATTGTTCAGACTCCTTAACTTTTACCTTATTGTAGCCGGAGAAACCATCCATCATGGATAGCAATTCACACCCAGTAACTTTTTGCAATATTGCCTCCATATTGGGAAGAGGATAATTATCTTTGAGGGAAGATTTATTCAGGTTTCTGAAATCCACACACAGTCTAATGTCACCATTCTTTTTCCTGACAGGTACTAAGTTTGAAACCTAGGAAGAATGTCTAATAGGTTTGATTATAGCTCCATCCCTTAACTTTGTAAGTTCCTCTAGCATTTTAGGAGCCAATGTAGGATTAATCAGCCTCTATTTCTGTCTGAATGATTTTGCATCTGGCTTTAGTGGTATCTCATGTTGAAATAGATCCTCTCTATATGCCTTTAAATCATCATATGACCAAGCAAACACATGCCTGTACTTCCTAAGTAGATTGATGATTCTGCTTCTAATTTTCTGGTCAAGATTCCTTCCAATATATACATTCTTTGGGGTTGTCTGAGTCCCCAAATTGATTTCCTCAAGGTTCTCAGGTATCACTGGTGTGTCTTTCTTTTTATATCTATCGTGCCCATCAAATGCTTTTTCTAATGCAATAAGTCCTTTGGGTATCTTATTTGTCTTCAGTTGAACCACCTCTTGGCCAAAAAGGGTTTCCTTCCCATCGTGTTCCTCCACAAATGCACTGAAATCAATTTCTTGATTTTCATAATAATCAGCACAATGTAAGAAATTGATTATATCAACATCGCTATCAAACACTTGCCAATTATGTATATTATCAGGGATGGTAGGTCTAGTTTTAAATTCTACTTCTGTGATCCCTCCTAATGTAACATCATCTCTCTTTAATGCAATGTTTGCTAAAAAGTCTGCCATAATGTTTTTAGACCTATCAACCCAGCTGATTGAAAAGGCATCAAATAATTCAACACTATCCCAAACTGCATTTCTGTACTGTCTTAATCTTTTATTTTTAGATAAATATTTTTCTCTTACTTGGGAGATGACCAGTTCAGAATCACCAAAGACAGCCAACTTTTTTATTTTGTATTTGGTGGCTATGTTTAGGCCAATGAGCAGGGCTTCATATTCAGCTACATTATTGGTGCATTCAAATGTCAATAGGAAAGAGTATTTGAATGTTTTACCTCCTGGCGAGATAAAAACTACTCCGGCCCCATTTCCTATCTTGCTGCATGCACCATCGAAATACATTTTCCACAGATCATTTTCTCCTTTCATAGATTCAATGTGTATTGGGTCAGTGTTATGCAATTCTGGGTTAGTTTCTCCAACTTTGAAAACTCCTAAATCTGTGTCACAAAAGAAATTCACCTGATGTCGGTCCATTCTTTCTATAATATTGTTGTACCTTGGCTCTCTGCACAACTTGATTTCCTTGTCACCTACTGGTATGGTGGCATATGATAGATCTAATTGAACATTGCCTCCTGCCATTGCAGCCCATTGTCTTGATAGCAGCATTCCATAATACGGTGGGATATCAACCACAGTAACGTCAATGTTATATGTTGCTTCAGGATGTGAAGCAAGTTTTATCTCTACATCTTTCATAATACCAACTACTGGAATAGATCTATTATCCATTGCATAACACTGGCCATACGTAGTATCAACCCACATCCCCAATTCTTTCATCACTGCTATAGGCATGATATTCATAGCAGCACCTGAATCAATCATACAATTCCTAACTATTCTATTTTTGATTACTAGTGTAGTATAGAATGGATCTACCTGTGAGGGATTTTTTGTAAGTGTGTCACCAAGGTATACCTCAGGCATCTTAAAATTTTCTTGATGCACATTATTTGTTGTTCTTTCAAACCCTTTATGTTTTGGATTTGGTGTATCAGAAATCATCTTGACAACTGTACTCCTATATTTATCTATTTTCATCATCTCTAAGAGTGGGACTGATATCTTCACCTGAGACACTGCCTGTGCAATGTCAAAAGAAGGGGCTATGATCTGGTCATTCTTTTCTATTTTTGTGTTCTCTTTTTCTTGATTTTCCTTCATTTTACTTTTATCCCCCTTTTTTGGTTCTTTAGGCGATGATTTTGTATTATTCCCTTTGTTATTCTGGTCTTTTATAAATACACTTCCAGGAGTTCCTTGCCCAACATTTGTTGTTCTATTACTTAAGTTATAAGTGTTTTGAGCTTGAGCCACTGCAGCCACTGTGAGAGCTTCTCTTTCATCCTCAGTAGGTTTTCTCCATTGACCATATGATTTGTTGTTACAACTATCTTCCTGGTCTAAGAATACCTCTTGTTCTCCCATGTTAATATGATACTTTTGGTTCCCTACATCATACTCATATCCTTCTTCTTCTGAAGAAGAATAATCTTCTGTTACCACACATGGTGTATCCTGCATCATATTGATGGTGTGATTATCCCTATTATAGTTGTATAGCATTTCCTCTTGCTGTATTGATTTAGCTACCTCACAATATTCAGGTGAATGTGGTAAGTTACATACAAAACACCAAGGTTTATTTTCAGCCATATGTGCCATGTTTCTCTTCAAGGGATCAGGAGTATCCTTTCCATATGGTTGCTTTCTATTATTATCTATAGGTCTTCCATCCTTCCAATTTGTATTGTAGGGCATATCATGTAGCCTAGGTCTTTCATGCCTATGCTGACCCTCTGGTTTAATCTATTGAGCATTTGGATTCTGAAGATTTCTATGATTATCGCTTTTACTGACCATTCCTGCAGCCTTCCTATTATTTTCAATAGTTATGGCCACTTTCTGTGCTTCGGCCAAAGTTGCAGGACACCTGTTTTTGAGTTCATATCCTGTTTTGGGTCAAATGCTTTCATATAGATACTCAGTGTTGCCTGGTCAGATAACTTGGCTCCATGTGGTACCTTATTATGTAACTTGGAAAACTTCAGGTTGAAATCAAACACTGATTCGTTTTGATACTTCTGTATACTTATTAGTTCATGTAGTGCAAACTCAGGAGCATATTGGTTACCATACTGATCCTTAAACTGGTTATGGAAATCAGTTATTGAATTGATTGATGCATCGGGCAAGCTATTAAACCAATCTCTGGCATCTTCAGTGAGGGACATCATAAATAACCTCATTCTAATGTCTTCCCAATCCATACCTATATCCTGTACAAAAGCATTAAAACTTCTGATATGATCTTCTGCAGATACTGCATTGTTTCCAGTAAACTTGGGAACCATATTTCTCCAAGTACTATCCATAGGATATGGACATAACTGATATCTAGTTAAATCAAATTGACTGCATATATTAGCGAGGTTTTGGGGAGGGAAATTCAGAGGTGGTGGATTGGGATAGTAATTATATCCACCTGGTGGCTGATGAAATGCATATTGTTGATGTTGGTTCATGTGGAGATTCATGTGATGGTTTTGTGGCCTATAATATTGTTGGCCAGGGGGTGGGTAATTATTTGCCATATGTTGAGATGCATTACGTATGGGAGGTGGTCTAGGGTTTTGGGGAATAGTGTTCTGATGACCTCCAGAAGCATGTGGGTTTTGAACACCACCTGTATTTTGCTGTGTATTTCTTGAAATATTCCCTCTATGTGGAGGTACATATTTTGGGGGAGCTGTTTTGGCTTTATTTTTCCTCTGTTGAATTTCTTGCTGCAACAGCTCCCTCTCCTCTTGTATCTTGTACCTTTCAAGTTCCTTCTGGAGCATGAGTATTTCTTGTTGCTCTTCACTCATGTCTTGATTATTTATTTCCTGATGTTCTGGATTGTCATTCATTCCCTGATTTGAAAATTCATATCCTATCTCTTCTCCCTGATATAATGACATCTTGAAATCATGTTCAGCTTGGTTCCTATCAATATCCCTCATGACCTTTGCATCATGATCACGTTGTTCTTGAGGGGTGGGTCTGTACCTTGCCAAAATATCATCAGTTGCTCCACTAAGGTTCTCATTTGAATCATGTAGAGGTGTGAATTTGTTGTGAATTGAAATATTTTGTTCTGAATCATTCTCTTGGATGTCCAGATTATTATCTTGGTGTGAATGCTTTGAATTCACATTTCTTTTGGAAATGTTTTTGAGGGGTGGAGATGACTACAAATTTTTACCTTCCATCTTGGATCTCCTACCATCCATTTGAAATTTTTGTTATAATTGTAACTAGAGTCGCCACCTATTTACTAAATAGGAAAAGTTTATATTTTATCTGTAGGGTTCTTGTCACCAGCAGAGTTACCAAATTTTTTGAAATGACTCTATGAAAGAAAGGATTAATTTCTAAGGTCTTTTACTAAGTCCCCAGTAGAGTCGCCAATTTGTTAGGTCTAAAAATGCAGGTTGCTAATCCTAAGAGGATGCCAGGCTCTATGTTTGGATTTGCAACGTTTTTGAACTAACTTGACGAAATCAACCTTCAAGGTTTGATGATTTCCTACACTTTAGGTCCTGCTACACCTAGGTGGGTGAACCTTAAAATATTAAAGCAGTCTGAGTGTGGATGAGTGGACTAACTAGATCTATCTACAATGGCATAGGATGTAGGATAGATAAAAAAGCTGACTAATTAATTCTATGTATAATGTTTGATAAGTGATTGGCAGTAATTGTATAAGCAATATCAAGGTAAAAGGTTTTAATTTATGAGTTGAATGAGACTAGTGCCTTGTTGGGTAACAGAGTCAATTTGAAGGACCAAGACCAGTAATTTCTTAATGGTAATAATTCTAGTTGTTTGGCACAGTTTTGGTTTATAGCTTGTATAAACGTGCAAGTAAATGACTGACAGACTCTTCTTGATAATCCAACCAAATAAAATCAGATATCTTATAATTCACCAGAAGGTATTTTAATCCTTACTTGAAGGAACCAAATGAAATGAATGGACAAGATTAACAAATAATATTTTACTGGAGACAGAATGGCAATCCTAATTATATGGCTCTACTTAGTAATCCCAACTTATTACTTCCAGGCTACTGTGACTAAATCAGAAGGGTTTAATTCCTCAGATGGACACCAACCAAATTAATCACACAGATACAGCAAATGTATATTGACAGATTAAATATATACTTGATATCTTAATCTGAATAACAAGGAAATGCAGAAATGGAGATAGCCACACAATTGAATAATTTCAACAAACAACTGATACCAAAGTAGAAATACTGAATTAGAGAACTTCAAACTTCTTCTTCAAATAAAATATGCAACATAGTCATTTTGGAACATTGTATATTATGTATACATGAATATCTTCTACTGCTGATCCTCTTTTCAGCATCGATTGTTTGAACTTATATAGATATTTCTATGAAGAGATACAACTCTTCAATAAGTCTTTTGGGAACTTAACAAGTATTAACAATAATTACATAAGCGTAATTAGGCTCTATTCAGCCATAGATAAACTTTAGCCAGATGATCTAGATACTCTTGATCACGGTGAGAATCAGTAAGCTCAATAGCGCTTCTGGTAATTACATCAAGAGTAACCATCTCCTCCAATTGTTTGCAGACTTCTTTGGACGCAAAGGCTTTATCTTTCAGAGCTCCTGTGGCTTTGTGTAATATAATCTGACAGTGAATAATCCATTCTTCTTTTCTCTTCACCTCTCTGTTGTCTTTAAATAACCTAGGCACTCTTGCACTTGAAGCATCAATACCTTCCTTAGCATCAGCTTTAAGTTTGTCATAGTAATGTTGGTGCTGTTTGAGCAATGCTCTGGCATCAGAGATATCTGTACTATCAGCAGCACTTCTGTTTTGTAATTCAATTAATTTTTCTTGTATTCTCTTTTCAAGTCTTTCATGTTCTTTGACTGCTTTATGATTCTCTGAGTAATTATCCCAAAACTGGTTCAACCACCGCACCTTGTTTGCATACCTACTCTGCAGTATTCTGACAAATGCATCTATCTGAATTTGTGTGGCTTGGTCAGGGGATAATACTTGAATGCCCTATGAGCTATCACCTCGAGTTATTCTTTTTGTGGATTAGCCAAAAGTGCTCTTAACAGCATCCTTCAAGTAATCATTTTCTTTTGTCAATCTCTCATAGTTCAATTTATAAGCATCTCTTTCTGTGATCAACATTTGAGCCTGTGCTTTATTCAACTTTGTGACATTGATACCAATGTCTGCAGTAATCATAGGGTCAGTTTCCCTTGCTTTCAAAGTCATAACATGGCCAAAAGTCTTTTCAGTATCTATGATGGCCGTCTTCTTATGAGGAGGGTACAATGCCCATATCATCAAGGAATTTTCATCAGTATTATATCTTGTTCCCATATACACTTCATTAACTCCTTCTGGAGTAAGCTTATACTTATCATCAACACTATTCAGAAAGCTGTCAAAAACCAAAGCAGAATTTAAGTCCAAACAAGGAAAAATCATAACCCCTGCATCTTTGAGTAACTGTCTACCCTTGCTAGGTGTCATGTCCTGCATTTCTTTATCTACTGTTTCCTTCAGCATATCTAATAACTGTTTTTCATTATCAGCAGAAACATCATCTACTAACTCTCTAATTTCTTTTCCTTTGTATTTATACAGGAATGATTTAAATTCCTTTGACTGAATAAATGCATCATCTAAAATGAAAGAATCATAGGCCGTTTGGCGTGGATCTTCATCAGTAGACCCCTCCTCATCATGTAGCACAACTGGAGGCTGATATTGTTGTATTTTTCTTTTGGACATTTCCATGGTTTTATCTTGTGGCTGCTCTTGTTCAGTGAGTTCTTCATCTTTAGAGGAAACCACTTCAACTTTTGCCAACTACTTTTTCTTTTCATTTAAATCTCTGTTATATTTTTCTACCACCAAGTCGACTTCAGCTTCTTCCAAATTTCTAATGACATCATCATGTGGATAATGTATGTGCATGTATCCACTGAGATTCTGTTTCCTTCTTGCAGAGTCAATGAAACCTTCAGGGTCAAACCCTTTCCTCACCTCAGCAGTCATCATGTTATAATGCATTAGTTTATCCAAAATGAGATTGTATCCTTCTTTTGAAACCACAGTAAAATCTCCAAAACACAAAGTGTTGGGCATGAATGATTGTTTATCATGTGAACTTAGATGCATCACATTCGAACAATGCATTTGCCTAATTATTTCTAAATATGCAAGTCTGTCAGGGATAGTTTTAGGCAATATGAATGGAGTATCCTCAAATCCATAAACTCTGATCATAGTGTCATCCTCAAAGCAGTACCAGTCTCCCCAATTATGAGTGACAGTAGGGGGACCACCAAAATCTTTAGGTCTGAGGAACCTTTTTATTTCATTTGAAATTGAATATTCACAGGGGTGGTTGAAATACCTATACAGCACTTTTACACAATGCTCTTCAAATTGAGCATAGCTGGAGTTGGCATATCTACTATCCCAGATTCTGGTCCACATTTGTACAGGTATCTTTTCCCCCTTTCTTATCTGCAGCAACAACTCGAAACTCATTTGGCCATAACCCTACTTCCTGGCCATAGTATAACACCATATGCATAAGCATTGAGTAATGCTCAAAAGAGCATGCTGGAGCATTGTTTTTTATTGCAGATAGACCAGAGTCTATTCTAGTAGCAATATAGGAGGCATAATCAAATTGTCTGGCATTATGACATTGAATATCAAAGGCTATGACCATCAGAGGAATAGTCATGAACTCAGGGACCTCTGAGCCAAGGACTTGGCCTACAGAAAAATAAGTATATTGTATGTATGGTTCAAAAAATGGCTAGATGAAAGGGAGGGCCATCATTCTCAGTCAAGGGTATCACTTTTCCTTCAATCCTGGGCCTATGAATTGGAAACCTCCATCCATTGTAAGTTGTGTCCATTCTCCAATACTCTTTGTCCAGATCTTCAAAAATGATAGGGACAGTACACAAATCATCTAAATCAAAAACCTCACAAATGGCATTTTTTGATAAATGCACAATTGGTTCTCCCTGTGGGTTGCAGATGGCTTTCAGGTTTGAATTATAATGTCTGGCTAGCAGTTGGAGGAGTTCCACATTCAGGAATACATTGGGCACAACCAGTTTTCCCAAGTTCAAGTGCCATGGGTTTGACATAGGGGTATTCCTAAACCTTCTATTATAGTGGAATCTAAAAAGTTCATATCCCCGAATTGGGGTCCAGATATCTCCCAGGCGTTTGTGTTTATCTTCTAATTTCTCCACTTCTGCCCTAAGTTGGGCAGATCTCCTGGCCTTGGGAGTTGACCCAGGCAACTGGTCAATTAGGTCCTAATTGAGTTTTCTTTCCTTTACTTTTTCCTCAGGGGTCTGTTTAGTTTTTTGTTTTTTGGGCTTACTGGTTTCTCCTTGTGACTTTCTTCCTTTTCCCTTTCCCGGAGTTTCCATTTCAGAACTTTAGCAAAAAAATTTAAATACAGGCTATGCAATGGTATATGTACCTGTCGTCCGGTGGCTGAAATTGGAATCCTCTGTTTTGCGCCTCAAGAATTCCTCTGTATTCTCTTCTCGGACATTTTTTTGCAATTATAATGATTGTCTGAATTTCATAGCCATTTGTATTAACTATCTGATCAATTCAATGTTCATCACTGTGAAGTGTCACATTGCCATAACTCTTCTTATCGGCGTGATTTTTAAAATGTCTGGGCGACCCTTAATGCTTTTATGGCACGAACAGTCAATTGGTGTGACCCCTCAACTGTATTCCCGACGCTATGTAATATCATATCTTAAGTGGGCACGACCATCGGCATGACTTCCTTCATCGCCATGTGTTTGAGATCTCTCTGCGATGTAGCGGGTCCTACCGATATGACTAGTTCATCAGAGTGATTAACACTATCGGGATAATATAATTATGTTCCCCTGATCTTTGTTATCTCACCGATAGTCATTCTCATGCATGAACTTTATCTTGGTCGGAATGACATACACTATCGGGATAGCTTTCTAAAGATATCCCGATCTAAATCATCTCCCCGATGGCCCTTTCATATTCTTCATTGGACAGAGTATGTTAAAGTGTCACCGATGCCTTTTGATCGCCGTGACTTGTGAATCGGCGAGACCTAATTCCCTTGTCCCGATATGCTGAGTTATCCCGATAGGTATGTGTATCGCTATGAGTCTCGCCGAAAGCTTTCTTATCGCCAAGACTTCAAGCATCAGAAACTTCTTTATGTCTTATTCTGATAGTTTATTTCTTGCTGACAGTCGTTTGCTTCGTTGTCCCTGCAAGATGTTCGGTGAAACTCTTGCCGAAATGCTTCATCGGTATGATATATACCGTCGGGGCAATTTTTAAAAGGTCATTCGATAGACATCTATCATACCGATCGATGTGACCACTTGCCTCTCTTGCCGTTGTAAGGTCATCGGTATTACTTACTCCATCGGTGACTTCCATAATTCTCTTTCCGATCTGTCTTCTCACGCTGATGGTTATTTTCAAATGATTCCTTATGTATCGGTGTAAGCCAAAACAACATCTTGCCGATGGATTGACTTTGAAGAAATTTGGCATTGCTCATCTTGTGAGATATATAAAATTTTTTATTATGGTCTTTTGGGATATTTTTTGGGATTTATTCAAATATGATGGAGTGAGGAAATAGTAAAAATTTCAAAATTTTACTGTCCTAACAGACTCATTACAGACTTATCCACAAAAAGGATTGCAAGAATATTCGGTCTGAAGATACATGAGAACATGGTGGATATTGATATAGATCAATACAATGAAGATTTCCATAATAGTGAAAGGGATTGTAGAGGCAAGATATTCTATAGTTGGTAAGTGTAGAAAACAAACCCAAGGCTATGGCAAGAGTGCACAAGAATATGCTAAGAATATACTTTAAAGAAGAAATATACTTGATGATTACTATGCTACGCAGATTAGTAGGATTGAGAGAAGGCATAAAGTGTGAACCATGGATGTTTACTATCATCCAATTCATGAAGGAAGCAACAAAAGAGCAGGGACAAATTCATTGGGCCAAGGCTGTAAGCACAACTATATGGAAACAGGTGATGCTAAGGAAGAAAAAATAATTGCCTTTCTATTTGTCTTCATAGTTATTGTATTCATGTGCAGTAGAGGTTCAACCATTCATACATGGGATAGATAGGGTTGGAACCTTAGGAAATGGTCCAGGTCACAAACTGGTATATGAACATTACCCAGATTTATAGGAAGAGAATGCATTGAAGAAGTATGCTCTAGTAAATGATGTGTTCTATACATACATGGTTAGAATTTTAAGGGAGGAGCCTGATAAGAGGTTATCTAAAGATGCAGAGAATACAATTGGGCTGCACATTTTACTTGTATTAGAACTGAAGCATTTGAAGGAAAAACTTTCATGCTACCCAGGTATCCTTCTAATAAATTAATTATTCTGGAGTTTTCAAGGAAGAATTTGAATGCCTTTACAATGTACAAGAAGAGGTTTAGCAGAGGAAATCTTAAGTTACCTTGGTCAATTGGTAGAAATTCATGCTATAGTGAGGAGGTTGTTAGTTATTCAAAACATGAATTGAGATATTATGGATTTGAAGAGTTTGATTTGGCTAGAAGGTTTGACCTCTTTCATAGAATTCAAAATACAATTGATAAAAAGTTTAAACATCAAATATATATTAAAGACTTTTGGTTAGACTGCAAGAATGATAAAGAGTTAAGAAAGAGGGCTCATAAAAGACTAACAGTTGATCAAATGAGATCTATAGGAGATATATATGTTCCCCCAAAGGTTGAGGATGATAGAAAATTATTGCATCACAATTATGAAAGTGCCAGGCTTTCTCCTATTCGAGAGCCTAACTGGTCACAACTGTGGAACACATCTTTGGACACATTGTCCAAAGCAGTCATCTTGTTTTCAAAAACATGGTTAAAAGATATGATTAAAGACCTTAAAGCTGAAGGGAGGGAAATCACATATCCAAAGAAAGGGAAAAAGAGAGTAAGAGAGCCTAGTGATGAGCCCCAATGTTTTTATGAGAAGAAAAGAAAGGTTGTAGAAGCCAAAATTGTAGAGAAGGATAAAAATGCTACTCTGATGGATACTTATGCATTGGGAGTGACAATAGTAGTGTCATCTAGTATATTTGTGGAGGCAAAATCATTAAGCCATGATATTAGTATAGAAGAAGCACAGGCCTCCAAAGAGATAACATGACAGAAGGTTAGAAAAGCAATACCAATAAGCATATCAAAAGGGGAGACTTCAAAAAACTAGTGAAGTCATAGGAGCATAGCAGGTAAGTGCAAAGTTGAGTGATATACCTAGTGCATCCACCGTAGCAGAAAAAAGAAAAGCATATGCTCAGGTGAAGACAAAATTGGCCGAAGAAATGCTGTAATTGTCAAGAATGCATAAAGCTAAACAAGTCACTGAAATTGTCCACATTGGGAGTGACACTAGTGAAAGTGAAGAAAGAGAAATGGATTCAGGAAAAGAGGTTGGAATGGAAGAAGAATCCAATGAATTTCTCAGTGAAGAAGAGGAGCAAAACACTTAGGCTAAGATGGAAATTGAACAAGGCTAAGAGTCTAAAAGGGTACAAGAAGAATCAGGAACAGTAGATCCATTTGGTACCCTGGTGTCTCCTAAAATAATAAAAGATGTGAAAGATGAAGCACATAAAATTGAAGAGTCTGAAAAGGAAGATGCACCTGAGGAGACAATAAACGAAGAGCCTGCTTAAGAAAAGGAAGAAATAGGAACTGGCACCTCAGGTGTAGATGTATTAAATAGCCTAAATATGTATGGAGAGAAAAGCGAAGAGGAACAGAACATAGAAAGCAAAAAAGAACAGGAAAAAGAAGCAAAAGAGGATGATATAATGGTAAGTTCACCTGCACATACAGAGCAAATACAAAAAGAAGGTGAAACTACATAAGATGTTGCCAATAAACTTGAAAGCAAAGAACATACAGAAAATATTGATGAAGGTAAAGCTGAAGAACAAGTAGAAGATATAAACATAACAAATGTAGAGCAAGCACATAAGGAAGAGGACCAAGAAAAGGAATCATCAAAGGGACAGGGTCTTGAGGAAGAAGATGAAGGCGGAGGGGACATAGAAATTGAAGAAGACAAAAATGAGGGTGAGTCTCAATAGTAAAATGATCCCATGGTACAAGAGCCAGCCCCTCAACAACATCATCCTCCACAACAGCAACAGGAACAACAACAACAACAACAACAACAACAACAACAACAACAACAACAACAACAATCACAGGAATAGAGAGAAGTAGAAAAGCCTCAGGAAGAGGTAATCAATGAAGAAAAAACTACTGAAGGCACAAAAGAAGTTCCTACCTGGTTAGGGATGGAGATAAGGAAAGAAAAGAAGGAGGTACAATAGGTACCTATTGATGTCAAATGTTTATTGGTTGATACAATGCCAAGGAAAGAAAGGAGAAAGGCCAGAACTATGTCATCCATACAAAGCGGTCCAGATGGATCCAGGATGTTGAACTTGGCCATACCCCAAAAAGAGAAGGCAAAAGGAAAAATAACTATAGATGAATATAAAATACTCAATTTTTATCTAGGGCATAGAACAAGGGAGCAGCACATAACTGAGTGGGAAGATATGCACGAGGTAACGACAGAAATGTTAAGAAAGGATAAAGATAAATAGGAATATTTGAAAGGACACATTGTCCAATTGCAACAATTCATTAAGGGAATATTTGATCCCAATACAACAGTACTAGAATTGCCTAGTGGGATAACAGTTGTATCTAAGAATGAAATAAAAGATATGGAAAATAAGAGGCTTAAAGCTAATGTTTTAGAAGAATGGTTCAAGGACTTCATGCAAGAAGGAGAATAGGTAATAAAGCAAGCAGTAAAAGGGTGGGAATGGGCTGTGATGGAAAATAATAAATGCAGCATACTTTTATATAGTGGTCAATTTAGAAGAGAAGAATGCAAATTAGAATTGGAATAGTTAGAAGAAATTGAAGAAACAGTAGAAGAACTAATAAATGGAGTAATTACCCCTTCAATGGCAAATCAAGTGCCATAGACGAGGTTAAAACTAAAATTTGAAGAGGATAATCTTAGAAAGTGCATAACAATCTCTCAAAATTTAGAAGAAAAGGCAGATGACATGATCAGAATACATAAAAGGATAGTGGAAAGGCTATTAGATCATGAATGCATGGATATACCAGCGTATGAATTGCAAAGGGCCTTAACAGAATTCGAAGCCAGTTTTACACCATGCATGGAGAATCTGGAGGCATATTTAAGTAAACAGATGATTGATTCACTGATGGAAGAAAATGTCAAGATGAAGAAATATAGGAAGAAGAGCAAAGGTTTAGAAAAGAAAGAAAAGAAACTGAAAGAAGGGGTTACAATGTAGGAGTATGTATGGACAAAGAGTCCAGAAGGAGATTGCACCTTTATAGAAGGTGTAATTAATAATTTCAAAACATATTTGAAGGAGTAGAAAAATGTAAAAGGAGCAAACAATATTGAAAAGGATCGAGTAAGGGGGGTATTTATGGGCAAAGTCTTTAAGAAAGTAGAGGTCAAAGAAAGGGGAATCTTATTTTGAAAATATTCCAATGGCATCCTTTGACAAGGAAAAGATACCATTTAGATATTTTGAGAAGCAGTTAAAGATGAATATGACCCTTGATCAATAATAGATTAATCTTGACCGTAGATTAAGTTTTGTAGCCATAACAATATGAAGCTTCAAATTCTATATAAGAAGCTCTGTTACTTGTACATTAGTTACACAGGGATTTTTTGAAGGATAGCTTGCACTTGTAGTTTGTTTGAACATTTTGATTAGAGAAGTATTTTAGTTTAGAGGAGGAGGTCTCCTGTGTCTACATTAAGGAATGCGTGGAGTATCTATCTTCCTTAGTGTAGCTATAAGACATTTGTAAGTTTCTGTTGATTTGATTAATGAAGAAAAAAGGTCATATATACATTGTAAACCATATATGACTATGTAATTTAAATACAAATAAATGTGGAATTCTGTGTCTATTTTTAGAGTGTTTTCTAGCTCTTACTTGTATCTGAAATACTACCTCTTTAAAAGCTTGTAATCTTAGATGTGTGTTCATGAAAATACTCAGGGCATCACATTTGGAGATTTAGTCTATTGATTTGATCAAGTTTGATGTATTTTTACAACGTGAATAATAAAGCATTTAGATCCTATAGTAAAATGATATTCAATTTGAATTTCTCTAACTTTTCCCCAAATATTTGAAGTGGTTAGGTCAAACATAGAGATTTTAAGGAAATGGTCCCACATTTGAAAGAAGCATGAACAATTGTGTTAGTAATTGACAATTTTCATATCAATTTGAAAAGAAACGCTTGTTTCATTATAAATCATACAAAGCTTTGTGATATAGTAGTAAATTTATGCAAAGAGATGGATAATTTGTTGATATTTGCAACAATTTGCATAATTCGAGTCTAGTGAGTCATAGATCACCTTAAATCAAGTAAGGCCCCTTACATATTATAGTTTCACATTAACCTACTAAATCATCCACAAGGTCAAGACCTGACCATACAGAAACTTGGGATTAAGAACTTTTAATCGATTTCTTCATATTTTTCAAGACAGTTTCGGTTTATTTTGTGAATTTTAACTTTTGATATGAATGTGTTAAAATAATCATCAATAGTTTTTGGCACTAGAAGGAGGGCCTAATTGGAGTTAAGGTAGGATTTGAGTAAAGCTAGCTCATAATAGTGGTAGGGTGACCAGGTCTAGATCTAATTCAGAAGATATATTTGTGCAATTACCTAATAAGAGGTAGGGTAAAGGTCCTTTGATTTGGAATCCTAGAATATCAAATGTATGAGGTTCATCTAGAACACCCCCTAGATCACCTTTTAACATCCATAACATAGTGAGTCTTGATAGTTCTTAATTTAGATCTTTGAATCTTGGTTTAAGTCCTCCTAGAGGTCCTAGTCCACCTAGAAATCCATGTACTCCCAGAGGCCCAAACCCACCATGTGGACTTATAATGGCCTATTTCAATGTCAACTCTCCTATAACATTTATTGATTATCATGAGATGCCAAAAAATCTTGAAAAGATATGTCCTAAATATCAATTGCATCAAGATCCAGAAGATCAAATTAGGATATTCAAGGAGGCATGCTTTAGAGCTAGGTTAGAATGTGAAGATGTTGTGTGTAGATTGTTTCTGTACACCTTTAATGAGCAGGCTTCTAACTAGTATGTTAACTTGCCTAATGGTTATGATTCTTCTTGGGCACTTATGGAAGAGGTATTTTTGTCTAGGTTTAGGGGACCAGTTGATCCTTCCACCTTATATCATAAATTGGTTGCAATTAAAAGAGGTGAAGGAGAGATGATTGATAATTTTAATGATAGGTTTCAAAAGGCTTATTCCAGGCTAGTGGCTTCTTACACAGTAACTGCAGATGTGTTATTAGCCATGTATTACGTTGCCCTAGATCAACTAATTGCCATGTTTGTCAAAAGAAAGGTTGATATAGATACAATATCCAAGGCTTATAAGAAGTCAACCTCAATAAACTAGGAAATGAGGAAAACAACTTATAATCCATTCCTTAATGGAGGAAACCCTGGTATGCAAAGTCAAACACAACCATGGAATGGAGCCCCTATACATAATACTCCATTGTTGAACCCAATTCCTACATACACACCTGTGTATAATCCTTCCCCAATCCAAGCTATAGTCCCTTATACTGGTAACACTACCAATAACAATCAAAGTAATGGTTAGTCTTTCTTCCAACCTCCTCAAGATACCTTTGTGGCAAAAGCACAAGAGGATAGGGAAGAAATCAAATAAATTATTGTACACTTGAGAAGATTGACTACTGAAATGACACAACTGAGAAATGAAAATTTCTATGGTAGAAATAATCAAGGATATAGTTAGAACCATAACCAGAATCATAATCAAAATTATAACCAGGGCCAAGGTTCAAACCAAGGCCAGAATTATAGTCAAAATCAAAATCATAATTAGGGACTAGCAATGCAAAACAGAGGACCTGTTGTAGATAACAAAACCTGGGGTAATAACAATAGAAATCAAAATTAGCCAAGGCCACCTAGGACATCGAACACTGGCTAAATAATGGCACTCTAGCTTCTCCATTTGAGAATTTGGATAATCATGAGACAAAACAAATAGATAGAATTCAAATGGCCAACATAGCATTAAAGAATTGGTGCATGATTCATAATACCAGCGCCCATGCTGAACTAGATTGCCCTTAGTTTCATCTGGCAGGAAGTATTTTCAATGTGGATGTACAGGCTCCTACCTCTGAGTTTCTCATTCCCAAAGGTAATGAAATAGTGCCCTTAGGATTTGAGACTGCTTTAGTCTTAGAGACTTTTACCTTTGCAACTAGGGAAGAAGAAGATCAACTGTTAGAAGATGAGCCTTACTTTTGTGAGAACCTATATCCTGTATTAGCCTTAGTATTGAATGCATTTCAGTTTCCCTTTGAAACTAAAAATGAAGTGTTATATGAAATAGAGGAGGTATAGACTTTTCAACAGTCTAATAAAAATCATACCTACAATTTGAGAAATAACACTAGGCTAGGAGGTCCTTTCACTACTTCCACTCCTAACAATTTCAATAATCCTCCTGATCAACGTGCCATTAATAATCCTGCTATATTAAAGGTTAATCATCATGTGAATAGTGGGACAGTAACACCAAAAATCCAAATAGGGAAAACAAAGATAGTGGAAACAATGAGGTTAATGAGTTACTTGTTTGAAGAGATAAAGAAAATCAAAGTAAGTATACCTTTTATGTGAATTATTGAAAAGTTCAAGGGTCATAAATGTTTTCATAAAGTCCTTGGATACATCTATAACAAGTGAGGTCTCTGTTGTTATGAATTTTCCTAGTAAGGATTCACAGCCCAAAGAAAAGAGTAAGAAAACTGAACAACCTTCCAACACTAATGTAGTCATGTATGCAGATAAGAGGGAAGCCCCTCCTTTCTTGTTAAACATTAGGATGTTTGGAAAGAACATACATAATTACATGGTAGATTCTGGTGCATCAGCTAATGTAATGCCTTTAGGGATATGCAAAACTTTAGGGCTGACCCCTACCAAATCTGCCAAGGTTGTTACACAATTGGGTAAAATCGAGGTCAATGTGATAGGAGAATTAATACATATTCAAATGCAGTTAGCCTTAGATCCTAGGGTGAGTCAGTTTATTGACACTCAAGTAGTGGATATACCTGTGAATTATAGGATGTTGTTGAGTAGAGACTGGTCTAAAATGTTAAATGGATATATGGCCACTGATTTTTCACACATATGGCTACCTTGGAGAGGTGTTCCAAATCAAATCAGGATAGAAGCTAAACCTAGAATGAAACACATGATTACATAATACAACAAGACTAATGAGATATTATATGCTTCTGTTGAACCTAGTGTTTATAGAGTCACTAACAAGGGAGTGCAAATTGAAAAAATCCTGATGCTAAACTTTAAAGAAAAACCTGTCAGTAAAGAAATAGTAGTGTTCATCGAGTCTGATGAAAATTCTTCTGATGAGGAAGACAACGTAGTAAATAGTTTTAGTTAGGTCATCAGCCAGGAATAGAAAAGTACATTGAACAAAAGATTTTGGTTTGGTGCAAGTTGTATAAGAACATGTGTAGAGTACATAATAAGCCTCATTCTGAAGAGAATTATGGAATGTGCAGAGATATTATCGAATATCAATACATAAGGTGCACAAAGGGGATGGAACTACAAGAAGGAAAGGCTAATCCTAATCAACCAGGGATATACTTTCAGGACAACATGGATGTAGTAATTCCAGATTTAGAGGAATAAACAAAAGACAAGAATGTCTGTCATTCTAATTTACAGATTGAGAATATAAATATGCAGGTAGGTCAAAATGAATTACCCATGAAGAAACAAGATAGTACCACACACGTAATAGAAAAGGTAAAATATGCCAAAATAAAAAGTCAAAAGAATAAAGAGGGCATGTGGAAACTAAAATGTGATGGATCTAAATCTAAACAAGGTGCAGGTGCAGGTGTGGAACTTATAGATCCTAATGGTAAGTTATTTTTAGCAAGATATAGGCTACAATTTCCCTGTACTAATAATGTAGCAAAATATGAAGCTCTAATTTATGGACTTGTTATGGCTATCAAGAAAAGGGTGAAAATGATCAGAGTATTCTTAGATTTTGAGTTAGTGGTTAGACAAGTAAGAAAGTTATATGCATGCAATTATAAGAAGATGGTTTGTTATAGACATAGGGTGTGGGATTTGATAGATTCATTTGATGCCTTTAACATAGAACATATTCCTAGGGAATTGAATCATAGACCAGATGCATTAGCAGTTGCTGCTAGCACTTTGGAGCCCTTAACATTGTTAGGTTTAAAATGATCTGCTATTGAATTAGTAAATGTTCTGAGCATACCAGATAATGTTACTCATTTTCAGGTATTTGAGGGAGATCAACAAATTGTAGATTTTCTCACTTGTAATGAAGTGTTTGAAGCTCAAATCATTGACAAACAGGAAAGGCCTGATGTATCTTGGGATGAAGAAGACATAATAAACTTGAAAAGTAATTTCCTACCTAAGGGGGTAATTGAGTTAGAAATGTTTTTTGACTTTGATGAGGTAGTAAGATAGAAAGATTTGCCCAAAACTGAAGGGGGTAAATGTGATCCATATAACTTAGGAACAAAGAAAAATCCATAGAATGTATTAATTGGAAAGGCTTGCTCTGAGGAGTTAAGAAAAGAAATTGTGGAAGTTCTGAAAGAATACAAACATGTCATAGCATGGACATATGAAGATTTGAAGACATATGATACGTCCATCATAACTCATGTGATACCCTTGAAACCAGAAGTTAAACCATTTAGACAAAAACAAAGGCTTGTGAATGCTATTTTAGAGTCTTTAATCTTTGAGGAAGTTAAAAAATTGTTGTCTACCAGGGTAATCTTCCCGGTAAGACATTCAACCTGGGTAGCAAATTTGGTACCTATGAGAAAGAAAAGTGGAGACATTAGGTTATGTGTGGCCTTTAGAAATTTGAACAAAGCCTCTGAAAAAGATAATTATCCCTTGCCTCCAATAGATGAAGTACTGCAAGTAGTAAATGAGGCAAGGATGATGTCTTTCTTAGATGGATTTTTAGGATATAACTAGGTCCTAGTGGATAAATAAGATAGGTTGAAGACTACTTTTACTTGCAAATGGGGTAATTATGCATACATGAGAATTCCTTTTGGTTTAATCAATGCAGGTGCCACTTTTTAGTGAGCCATGGACATTGTATTTCATGGATTATAAGGTAAATGTATCATTATTTATATGGATGATTTAATTGTTTACTCCAAAGATGCATCTACTAATGCAGAATATTTGAGAAGGGTACTTAAAAGATGTGAAAGGTACGTGATTTCTCTTAACCCAAAGAAATGTTCATTTGGTGTAACTGAAGGAAAATTGTTAGGACATGTCATTTTTGAAAATGGGATATCTATTGATCCCAATAGAGTAGAAGGAATAAGAAAATTGCAATTACCTAATAGCAAGAAAGAATTAAAGTCCTTTTTTAGTAAGATTAACTTTGTTAGGAAGTTCATTAAAGGGTTTGCAGAGATTGTGCAACCATTAAACACCATGCTCAAGAAGGATGCAAAGATATAATGGACACCAGTAGCCAAAGCTGCATTTGAGGATATTTAGGAGGCCATTTTTGATGCTCTTGTGTTGGCAAGTCCAAATTATACAAATCCATTTTACATATATTCTTTTGCATCTTCACATTCAGTTACAGTTGCCTTGACACAAAAAGGAGAATATAATGAAGAAAAACCCATAGCTTTCATGATTGCACCTCTGAAAGATGTGCAACTAAAGTATCTAGACACAGAGAGATAGGCATTTGCACTAGTAGGGGTTGTTAAAAAATTTAGACATTACATCTTACGAAGTCAAGTTATGGCCATAGTACTAGATGCAGTAGGAAAAATGTTGCTAATGCAGAATGAGCTTGGAGAGAAAAGGGCCAAATGGATTACAATATTGTAAGAGTTTGATATGGAGATTATTCCAATGAAGCTGGTTTAAGGACAAGCATTAGTGCAGACCATAGAAAACACAGATCCAAATTTGGTGAAGCAACAATATGTATTAAATACCAATGATGCATCAGGCTAGTATGATGATTTGAATACCTTTCTAATATCAGGTAAATATCCAAGTAAGATGAAGTCTTCTCAGAGGAGAAATTTAAAGATTAAAGCATAGAGATACATGGTACAAGGAGGTCTTCTATTCAAGAGGAACCATGAAGGTATATATTTAAGATGTTTAAATAGAACTGAAGCAAATAAGGTATTGTCAGAGTTGTATGATAAGTATGGAACTATTCATGGTTCTCATTTAGCATCTACGCATAAGATACTAAGAGCGGGATACTATTGGCCAACAATGTTTAAAGATACAGAGTGTCATATTCAAAGTTGTCACACTTGTCAAATTACAGTAGACAAAGGAAGGAATCAGGCTAATCCATTATAGCCAGTCATTAAGTCTAGGCCATTTGCACAGTGGGGCTTAGATTTCATTGGAGTTATAAATCCTCCATCATCTGCAGGACATAAGTTTATGTTGGCAAGAGACACTATATGGATTCTTGATTGTTGTCATTGATGGCAACAAAGTTCATCCCACACCTCCGCAAGACATGGTGTGTCTCTACCAGAAGTCAGAGTGAAGAATGTTGTGGTCTGGTAAACAAGAACAGAGCATATGGTGAGGTCTGACAGACAGGTCCGGATCTCTTAGAGGAAGTATCCTAGTGAAGTGCAGATTTGGGGAAGTCAAGAGGACTACCTTGAGTAATATATTCCAAGGATTTAGCCTCTGGTGATAGATGAGGAAAAAGATATGAATACTTGAGTATCAGGTTCCTGATTGGCAGTGTGACAGAGGAAGAACTAACTGGCAGAACGTCAGACATTATTCTAGATGTGTTACTGATGTTGGTAAGGGTTATGAAGGCATGAATTATGTTTGGCTGACATGATTAATGATTTCCACAAGTATATCCTTGATCTGCAATACTTGGTAAGCAAGGATTCAGCCGACAGATCAGAGTTTGTGAAAAGATTAACTATTCCGGATGTTGACTAGAAAGGTGATGAAATCACTTGTGTGGATATATATACAAGATTGATTTAGTTGTGAGATGCGTCATGGTTATTGGTGATGTGCGAATAAAAGCAGAAGAGTAGAACAAAAGCAGTAAGGAAGGTCCGGTATGTGAAAGAAAAGCAGCATAAGAGAAGAGGAAAGATGAAGTGCAGCAGATCAGTGTACTGAGCCTAACTGGAACTAAACTCTAGCATATGTAGATGCTCCCAATCAGTTCAAGTATTGTTTTATATTCTTTTTGTAGACAGTGAGTCTCTTGTAGGCAGTGTGCCTCTTGTGAGCAGTATGCTCGGGCAGTGAGCCCTAATTGGCAAGTGCCATTTTGTTTTTCCTTATTCTTCTAACAGAGAATAATCCTTGGGTTAATCACCCCATGGTTTTCTCCCTTAACAGGGTTTCCATGTCAAAAATATTGTGTCATGTGTATTTCCATTTCATGATTATGTTTGCTTGTTGAATTAATGCTGCATTAATTATTAAGAAAGTTTAGAAAGTAGAGATAATTAGGATAACTGATTCACCCCCCTCTCAGTTATCAACAATTGGTATCAGAGCCAAGTTCCTCCTAACAGAGTCTAACAGCTTGAGGAAAATCTGGGAATCCAAATGGATGCATATGGTTTAAGGGAGCAACTCAAGACTGCCCTCGATGATCTTGAGCAGTCAAACTCTAAAGTCAATGAATTAAAGGAAAGACTCAAACAGGCTGATGATTTCATGAGAGAACTAAAAGACAAATTAAGTCTCTCTATGAAAAAGATAAAGGAGCTGCTTCAACAATTGGCAAGTCAATGTGAAGCAAATGATGCAAATGAAGAGCTGAATGAGAAAACCAAGTTATGTGAAAAGTTATCAAAAGAAATCATTATGGTAAGACATGAAATGGAATCAGGAGTTATGAAGTTTACCCAAGAAGTTGAAGAGAAAAGAAAAATTGAAGATAATCTAAGAAAATCTCTCGAAGAGAAATCAAAAGATTGCCACTAGATGGATAGAATTATCAGACATCTTGAATCTAATCTTGAAGATGCTAAAGAAAATGAAGAAAAACTTGAGGATCAAATTGTCTCTCTCAAAAGGGATCTTCAAATAGCAAATGAATATAAAGAGAAATTCAAGATAAGATTTGCTCAACTTGAAGTTCTTCTTGGAAGTCAAAAGAGGGTAGATGACAAGTGTGGTTTGCGATATGAGAAAGGAGAAAGCTCCAGATCCGGTCAGAAGAATTTTGGATCAGAAAATCTAAGGAACAGGCCTAGAAAACCTCTGGTAAGATAGCCTAATGCTCAAAGATATCCATCCTTCAATGGATACTACCATAGCTGCAATCACTTTGGTCACAAAGCTAATCAGTGCAAAAAGAAAATGAATCAGATTAATTCATCCTTCTCCAGACAGTGTTTTAACTGCAAAAGGTATGGTCACAAATCTCATGAATGCAAAAATATGCAAATGAACAAATCATTCAATGGGAGATGCTTTGCATGCAATAGAATAGGTCATATGGCTAATCAATGCAGATCAAGAGGATAACAATCAAATATGAAAAGAAATGTTGTTTGCCAAATTTGCAATAGATCCGGTCATATTGCAAAATTCTGTAGAAGCAAGAATCAGGACAAAAGAGGTCTGGTATATCATAATCAGAATCAAGATAAGGGGAAACAAAAAGTGAATGCGGATGAAGTTAAAAGTGAGATGGACAAGATTTGGGTAAAGAAAAGTACAGAGAATGTAGAGGTTGGATACGCACCAGACTCTGGTGCTGATATTCCTTTTGGAAATTAAAAAGTGAGCTCTGGCTTAGGGGGAGACACAAAGAAAACCTTGTTCCCCCAGCCAGTCAATTGGTGTCAAAACTGGCACAAGAAGAGTTACGGATTGAAGGGTTCATAAGGGAAACATCCAAACAAACTATGGTTAAGATTTGGAAGATCCACAAGATGTTTAAAGATCAGGATTGATCCGGTTCTTCAAGTCGTCTGAATAAGGCAAACCAGAATAACTTAGGTCGAGCATTTATTGCAACCTGACATTAGGGTTTGCAAAGCAATATAAGGGTTTTCTCATTAAGTATTTTTTCATTCTGCATTCAAGAAGAAAAGAAAAGGAGCTCTGCAAACAACTTCTCCCAAAAGATCAAGACGATTCTTCATACAACTTAATCCAGATTTCATCGTGTGCCCTAAACTGTAGAAAAGGTATTCTTCATTCTTGATATCCTTCAGTAGGATTCTTTGATGATGGCTACTCTGAATATAGTAAAGATTTCTGATAGACGTCATCCCACATTTAAGAAACATCCATACAAATCCTTGGAGGTTGATCCCCTAGGAGCATTTTCCAGCGTTCCGCATGGCGTATTGCATACAGAAGACATTAGGGTTTACATACATGCAAGTATTGAAGAATTTGGGGAATCAAAGTTAGCAGATATCTATCACAAACAGTTGATAGATGATTCTTTTGAGATTAAACCTCAGTATAAAGCCATCAGGGATAAGCATTTTGCACAGTGCATTCATTTCCCCTATTTTGAGGAAGATGAATGGGTCTGGTATGTGTTGAGTAGAGTGCATGACAATTTCCTATGGTTGAATAAACCATTTAAGATCACCAAAGATGCAATTAGGGCAGTAACCAGTCTGCACTCATCCAGCAAGATACCTGTTCTCAAGTCTGTCAAGAATCAGACAGTAAGTGATGCAACCGGATCAAAATTTGACAAGAGAGCTATGACAATTGAAGACATCACTGAACCGGATGCGAAATTTGCATCCATGATAATTGGTTACAAAATTTATCACTCCAGTAGGGAAAATTCTATACCAGGAACTACAGTTTACATAGCCTATCAAATGCTAAAAGAAAATGCTGACTATGATCTGTGTGAACTTCTTCTAAGCCAACTATTGGAAAATCTGCAAAAGATTAAGAAGGATAAGGAGAACTCCTTCAAGTATGGTGGCTTGATACTCTACCTATTCTTTTTTTACATGAATGAGCTTCCTAGATCCAATGGATGGGTATGGTAGAATGACAAATCCGTTGCCATCTGAATCAGAGACTATTTGCATGGGCTTGGGGATGCTAAAGCAAGAAATACAACCCTATGGGGATATTTCAAGAATTTTCAGAACATGATGCAAGCAAGAGAGAGAATTCCCCAGTCTCTTGTTGAGAAATACAAAGACACAGTATGCTTTATGGTAGAGACTGATTAGTGCCTAATGGAGGTAGTAGAACCAAGAACTATGTGGATCATGCCTATGGGGTATGAAGTTGATGAACAAATTGTGGAGTTGCATGTTCAACACATGCTAAGTCAGCCAAAGGATCCTGTAGACACCTAAAATTGGACTGCTCTGCAAACCAATTTTCTGTTCCTCTGCACTGATCCACTCTCCCCATCTGCATATCCCTGGTGATCAATTAATTCACCTAATTAGTCCATTTAACCTTACAACCCTATCCTATCAATTGAATGAATATTCCTAATATTCATTTAGTTGATTTATTCATTTTCCCTAATCCCTGTTAATTAGATAAATCCTGATTATCTGATTAACCTAGGCTTAAGTTAATTAAGATAACACTTAATTAACCTTGTCTCCCACTCATCCACTAAATTGAATTTAATATTCAATTGTCTCCCACTCATCTCCAATCACTGAATTTAATATTCAGTTGTCTCCCACTCATCTCCAATCATTGAATTTAATATTCAGTTGTCCCCCACACTTCTCCACTCTTCCCAAAATGAGAATTTTTAATTCACCCCCTAGGAATAAAAGATTCACTATTATTCCTAGCCCTTGATCCAATCAGATGAATCTTGACCCTCCATCCTCATCCCCAAAATCCTATAAATTGACCCCTCTCTAAGCCATTTGAGGAGGCCTCTTGAATGCATCAGAACTCTATCAAAATCATTCCACAAATCTCCTAATCCTATCAAACCTCTGCCAAAATCACTTCAATGATTCCCAATCTCCATCCAAATCAGGCATCAAGCCACTTGATTCTCATCCACAGTGTGTTGTAGGCATTGAGCAATCCACATTCTACACTAGTCATTCTGATCAAGGGAACAGTCTGAGGAGAACTCTTGGGTGCATCTCCTTCCCGCATGGATTTGTGAGGTCAGAGGGAAGGTATAATCATGTATTTAAGCATTAGATTAGTTTCTATCTTCATTTCTGATTTCATTGATTACATTGGCACACCCGGTCTCGAATTTACTCCTCGTTTTGTGAAGGTTTTTTGTCAAAATGTTTGTTTTTCTAACAATTTTTTGCAAGTTTTGGTGAGGAAGTGTTGCAGGTTGTATCTTGGGCTAAAATGGACTACATTTTTGTGCTTAGGATGCTGTTTCTGTGAATTTTGACAGTAAACTCGAGTAGGTTCTGTGAATTTTTTTTTGAAAAAAATTTGAAAATTTTTGCTGTGCATCATTGTTTCTCTACCTTTGTGGGTTTTCTATGTTGCAGGTATTTTTTCCACTTGCAGGGGGGTAGATTTTTATTTGCAGGTTTTCTATTTTGCAAACCACCGTAACCACCAGTGCTCACTACCCTCTTAACCCCTGTCGCCACCAGTGGTGGCGACCTCCACCGTCGCCACCCCCAAAGACCCCCGTCGTAGACCTCCGGCCAGCACACCATTCCCTTGCCACTCCCATCTTCCCGCAGCTCCTCGTACCCCCATGGCCACCATCTCCCGTAGCACCCGCCTCTTGCTTCCTCCCCACTACTCCCCACTACTCCCCTCTCCCAACACCACCTCTGCTCCACCTGCTCTCTGCAGCACCTCCCCACTCCAAACGCCTGCCTGAACACCAAGCCACCACTCCCGCTGCCACCTCCCACACCTAGCAATCTTACTCCCACCCACAGCTCCATCGCGGCCACCTCCGACCGCCTCCATTCTCCCATCCCCACACCTGCACTCAACAACAAAACAAACAAAAACCCTAACCGCGGGATCCTTTTTATTTTTTGCTTTTTTTTTGCCAGGATCTAGCCCTTGGTCATATCAGCGACCAGGGGCTCCTTTTGACTGCCAAACTATAACCTTAACCATCAGACCAAACCGCCAGCATGTGACCGGAGACAATCTAACAGTTAGTAGTTCACTTTTAACAGTCAAGCCCACCTCTAGTGCCTCCTACACACCGAAGGAGGCTATTTTTTTCAAACAGGCATAACTTTCACATACGGAGGTGAAATCGTGCAAACAAGGACTCGTCAGAAAGAGGACTCTGAGCACTTCATAGTTGTGAGGTTTTCATTAGGTGAATGTACAATTTTCTTGCCTATTTCATCAGTCAAAGTCAAACAAACTTAAAAACTTCAAATCATCATAACTTGTGCAATTTTGATCAGTTTTCAGCGAATTTTTTTTCAAATTGCATAGAATTTCACGTAGAATCTGTTCATGCAATGTGTTTTTCTATATCAATTTATTTCTTATCAGATTTTATCAAATTATCAATTTTTTGCATCACAATCTCCATGGAAGTTTACTTGCTCTATTTTTAGTTTTGTGACTTGCAGGTGAGCATTTGGGACTGGACAAACATCAGGTGCTATAAACACATCAATTTGGATAGCAATTTAATCAGGTACCTTCATTTCATCCTTTATCTCATAATCTTGCTTTCATCACACATCTCAATTTGGGCCTGTAAAATGAACATTGTTTGATCAATCACATATTGAAATTGGGCTTAAAACGAACCAGTGTCTTCAATCACACCTTGAAATTAGGCTTAAAATGAGCCAGTGTCTTCAATCACACCTTGAAATTGGGGCTAAAAAGAACCATTGTTTGATGTGTTTTTCCTCACATTTCATTTTTCTTAAGGGATAATTAATCAACTGTGAGTGTGAATCAAGTGGGTGTGTGTATGCTCTCTCCTTGCACCGTAAGGTGATTTTAGAGATCAAAAACACCTCACTTGATTCACTTTTGTCAATCCCCATCCTAGGAGGCCTGCTAGGGGATTTCATCACCCCTAGGGATGACCTCATCCGAGGCTGAATTGAAAGACACCCTCTTTGAAATCAGAATCCTGTCACTCTTGGCTAAGCCCCAAAGAACTTTCTACTTTTGGGAAGTGAAGTTGAAGGGTGGGTTACCCCCTTCTCCCATCTGTGTGACAAGATTTTAGTTTCAAATTCTTAGTCTACCTCATATAAACATTGCCCAAACCTAACTGGCCATACCTTACATCAAACTAGACAATAGGGCCTATTGATTTATCTTACACATGTGCTTGTTAATCATTCTCATATTCTTCAAATTCAAACTTCCAATTTACTTGTGTCTTGTGTGAGTGATTCTTGTTTGTACATGTGATCATTTGCTAAACATTGCCAAATCAAACTAAACATCAAACACATAAGACAACTCCTTCCAACACATTCAAACCTAATCACTCATCTATCCTAATCATCCTAATCACCTACCTTATCCACATCATCATCCAAATCATTCAATCTAATCTTATCCTAATCACTATCATCACCCTTAATCCAATTCATCAACATCATTATAATCCCATCTCATCCAAATCAAATCCAAAATCCAACCAACATCAATCCATCATCGTCCAAACCATATTTCAAATCCAATCATCATCATAACCAAGCACTTGCCAAAAAAGGACTTAAGATTTGACCACTTGTGTGACATCATGTCAACCTTAGAGGACTTCCAAAAGCTCCTTCATATGCTTCACCAAATGCATGCAAGCCAATCCCCTTTAGAGCAGCGAACCTTTCAAGGCATTCAAGAATTGATTCAACTAGGTCGAACAAGCAACTCCTCACACATACAATACCTCATGGAAGAAATCCAACAACCATCATATCTAGCACCTACCACATCATATCCATCTACACATCAAACCAATTCTGCATCAACTTATCCCCCTTCATATCCACCAAATTCATCCACATGTCCTATCAACCCTTTCTCAACTTATCACAACCCCTATCTATATCAATCCATCTCACAACAATCACTATCCTAGGTAACCCCTCCATCATCATCACATCAACACATTTACCAACATCAACAACAAACCATATCACAACAAGAAGTCCCAACACCATCCCAAACTCAACAAATTCCACAGTAACTTTACATGTCATCATCTTCAACATCATATCAACCTCCATCACCCTCATATCAACCTTCATCCTCATATCAACCTTCAACCTCATATCAACTTCCATCATCCTCCTATCAACTTCCATCATCCTCATATCAACCCACAACTTCATACCAACCCCAAAACCTTTCGTCTACATATCCTACCATTACACCTATCACATCAATCCAAGCACTAGTGAGCCCAAATCCATCTTTGCAACAAGAAGCACATGCCAGTCCAAGTGGTCCCTTGTACATAAATCAAATGAGTCCAAGTTATCCTAGGTAGGATCTAATCACCTTTGACAAGGGAAATACCAATCTAGAGTGCCCTCCAACACCATCATCCAGTCCAATACCTATCCTTGCACCCATCCATGAACTATCACAACCTAATCCCATCACCCCCATATCCAATCCCCATCCTAACCCCACACCAACCACCATCATTATCCATCCTTTATATTCCTCTTCAACCCATCAACTCATGAAGGATACCATTTATTGGTTAGTAGCAAGGAATCAAACACCCTCATGCAATCTAACATCCACCAAACCACTTGAACACTCTCCTATCATAACTCAAGAACCATCATGCAAACATGTTCAAGAATCCATCCAAACACCTATCACATCCCTCCAAGCACCTATCACATCCATCCAAGAATCCATCACATCTATCCAAGCTACTTCCACTTCCATGCTAGCACATGAGCTATGTCAAGAAACAAATCCAAAGCATGTTGAAACATCAACCCCTTCTCCTAATCAAGATCTAACCATCCCATCTAATCCCATCCCCGATCCCATCCCATCTATTGGTCAACTTATTGATCCCCCACCATCTTCTACCATCCCTTTACCATCCCACATGAATCCTTTACCTCCATCTACCAATCCCATCCCAAATCCATCCCCTTATCCACTTGGAAAAAGCACCTTCATTTGTGGTAAACCCCTTGTAGGATGTGAACAACTTCCATCCACCCCCTATCTATCTCCAACAAATAATGGATTCGCGTCTTGTTTCCACAACAACAAACATCCCATTGCATGTCGCATGCTCCAACACATGAACTATCAAGGCAAAGGCTTAGGCCTTCATGAACAAGGCATCTTGGAGCCCATACACACCACATTCCATCCATCCTCACATGGCCTTGGCTATGCATCCCAAGAACAACAATCTACACAAGCTGATACCATCCATCCACCTTCCAAAATCCATTCATCCAATCCCAAACATGGTGCATCTCATTGCACTCCCAAAACATATGTCGCCATCCCTCCTCCATCATCCTACCATTTGCAAAAGCATGTGACCATCCATCTCCCTCCATCCAATTTACCTCCACTACTTCCAACTCCAAAGATCCCTATCAAATCCACTCTACCTCCTATCCTACCAATCCCCCACATCCCTATCCACAAATCCTCTTATCCTCCCATCCTCCCAACACCTAATATCCCCATCCTCAAATCTCCTTATCCATTTATCCATAAAACCACTAAAATTCCCAATCAAGACCAACAAAAGCACACATCTTTCAAAAATGAAGCTTCCCTCAAATCCATGGGATTCAAAAATTTGAATGCCTCAACTCATAAAGCACAAAAGCCTAAGGATATTATCCCTTCCAATCAAACGGAAAAATAAAAAAGGCTATCAAATCCCACACCATCACAAGCAAAAGTAAAAACAAAAATGGTATGGGTCCCTAAACAAAGATCACTCAACTCTAATGAGGCATCCACATCCCAATCTACCGCAAAATCACAAACATCTGATTCCTCATCTAAAAATCCCATAAAGTCTAAGTCTATTTGGGTCCCTAAAACCCCAAATTGACCATCCAAGTATCCCCCATCCCAATTCCCATTACTCCCAACTCCACATGCAAAGTACAAGCTTCCAAATACATCAAGATGTGTGCCACAACTGGTCTTGGTTCTCCTCCATCACTTGCAATTCCCACATACCTCCACCTCTCCATCTTTTGTTCACTATCCTACATATCTTCCCCACCACATTCCTCTAGTCCATGCTTTTGCATAGTCCACATCATAATCTGCATAGTCCACACCATAATCTCTTATCCACCATCCATTCCATCATCTCCTATCTACTAACATCCATGCAATCACCATCCAAAATGCTATCCAACATGGGACCATCTTCACCTTGCTATGGAAACAGATGCTAGAGTCCCCCTTCCATCAAAAAAGTCAAAAAAGCCAAAAAAGCAAAAAAAAAAAAAGTAAAGAGAAAAAATTCGTCCAATGGTGAAAACCACTCCTTGTGGTGCCTTAGGCAAGTACCTTGATGAAAACCCCTTGTGGGCGTCATGCGTAATCCCTTCTCCATCCATCCCTAAACTTGGGGGCAAAAACCATATCCTTCATCCACATCCATCCTATCCTTGCGCATCTTATCCACTGTCTTATCCACTACCCCTATTTATCCTATCATTCCCCATCCATTCTCTCCACTATATCTCCCACCTTAGATCTTGATAAAGACAAGGGGCAAAATATCAACAACATGCTTTGGAGACCTCTTGGCATACTTCCTTTCAAAGTATATCCTCCATTCATCTGTTGCAAAGTCCACTCATTCAAACATGAGCCCATCATGCAAAATTCTTTAGACATTGGGGCATATGATTCCTTGCAACCTAGCCCTTGGAGAAAATCCTCATCCCAGTCTTCCATCCACGCATCCCTATCACTTGTCCATTTCATCTATCAAGAATCAACTATCCAATCCCCCATCCCAACCCCATCACCTTCACCTCTAGACTTGGTGTTCTCTTGTCATTGGTATTTAGCATAAAGGTTATCCACATGAAATCCAATGCAACCATCCCATAATAAACCATTCCTTTTCCAAAAAGTCAAAAATCTAAAAACATCACAAAATCAAAAATCCAAAAACATCACGAAATCAAAAATCCAAAAATCAAAAACTCCAAAAACATCAAAAAATAAAAAAAATCCAAAAACATCACAAATATCAAAAAATCACAAAACAATAGAAAACACACAAAATTCCAAAAATAATCTCTCCATCACCAAATAAAACTTGCTCCATCACACTCTCATCATCATTGCATTTATCATCACCCCGCATCATCATCACATCTATCATCAATAAGCTTAAACTAGATCCAAGCATCGCATCACCTATCAAAGCATTGTCCTTAATCAAAGTCATCAACTATCCAATTAGCATCAATCACAACTTGTCACCAACACATCTTGAGCCACTTTTACAACATCATCAAATCATCTATCAATCCTTGCCTTAGGATGTATCTTTCCTACGATAGGTAGAATCTATCACATCATCATCCATTTTGGCAAAAGATATAATGGTTACTTGTTTGATTCGTTGGTCTTGTGGTTTTTGATTTTTATCTTTTGTCCTATTTGAAGATCGCATCAAAGTTACCTTGATCTTATTATATCATGGTATGTGGCGAAAACATCTAGAATGGGGCATAGTCTTGCTTTTGTATGCTGTGCTTGTGGGTTGGTCTCATTACTCCAAGCTAGTATTCATATCTTGATTGATCATAGGGTCGGTTCTAGCATATTGATCTCTTTATGCATCTAAGGTTCATCATACCTTTTTTGTACTAAGGGCTTATGCTATGAGTCCCCTTCCCTCATCTTGACAAGGTTGTACTATCTTGGGTATGCATGAGATCATCCCTTTGTCTACATGTCTAGTCCATGCAAATGTTGGATAAACATCATCACCCTAGTCTTCTATACCTTGGTGAACATATCCACTTTGCTATATCAAACCTAGGATTGCTCAAATTTAGTTTCAGCACAATGATCATCCACCAATCATCTCCGACCATCATCATCCTTTCATCCCACCACTTATCGTCTGACCAGTTCTACCACTCTGTCCCATCCATTTCGAGAGCACAACCGTGTTCTCGCAACCCACCTATCCTCTCGAGGGGGCATCAGCCTTACCAATTATCCCCAAAACCTTACCCTATTCTTCCAAACCAAAATCTTTTTTCTATCCAATCCATCTCTATGTTTTAACTTCTTTGAAATGGTGTTGCTTAGCCGCAACACCATCTCAAAGAGGGGCAAATGTAGACACCTAAAATTGGATTGCTCTGCAAACCAATTTTCCGTTCCTCTGCACTGATCCACTCTCCCCATCTGCATATCCCTGGTGATCAATTAATTCACCTAATTAGTCCATTTAACCTTACAACCCTATCCTATCAATTGAATGAATATTCCTAATATTCATTTAGTTAATTTATTCATTTTCCCTAATCCCTATTAATTAGATAAATCCTGATTATCTGATTAACCTAGGCTTAAGTTAATTAAGATAACACTTAATTAACCTTGTCTCCCACTCATCCACTAAATTGAATTTAATATTCAATTGTCTCCCACTCATCTCCAATCACTGAATTTAATATTCAATTGTCTCCCACTCATCTCCAATCACTGAATTTAATATTTAGTTGTCTTCCACTCATCTCCAATCACTAAATTTAATATTCAGTTGTCCCCCACACTTCTCCACTCTTCCCAAAATGAGAATTTTTAATTCACTCCCTAGGAATAAAAGATTCACTTTTATTCCTAGCCCTTGATCTGATCAGATGAATCCTGACCCTCCATGCTCATCCCCAAAATCCTATAAATTGACCCCTCTCTAAGCCATTTGAGGAGGCCTCTTGAATGCATCAAAACTCTGTCAAAATCATTCCACAAATCTCCTAATCCTATCAAACCTCTACCAAAATCACTTCAATCATTCCCAATCTCCATCCAAATTAGGCATCAAGCCACTTGTCTCTCATCCACAGTGTGTTGTAGGCATTGACCAATCCACATTCTACACTTTAGTCATTCTGATCAAGGGAACAGTCTGAGGAGAACTCCGGGGTGCATCTCCTTCCCGCATGGATTTGTGAGGTTAGAGGGAAGGTATAATCATGTATTTATGCATTAGATTAGTTTCTATCTTCATTTCTGATTTCATTGATTATAGATCCAAAGGTAGAGAGGTTTGGAACCTTTGAAGAGGTAAGTGTAAAAGTTCATGTGGAACTTAGACAACCGGAAATGAAGAGGAAAGTAAGAAAAGAAGTTGAAGAAATTGCCAAAGGCTTAGGCATCTTAAAGGAGGCACTTGATGTCAATAGGGAAAAGAGGCAAAGGGCTGAGGAAGAAAAGAAAGAGGCATAAAAGGAAAGCAAGGAAAGTGCTCCGGTAGAAACCTCCACCCGAACTAGATCATCAAAGAGATCTGCACCTGCCACTGCCAAAAGCTCAAGGGCATCTAAACCGGAAGCAAGATCATCTGGTAAAATAGAGAAAAGAACTAAGACTAAGGCCACTAGGTCTTATACGAGTCAAAAGGATGAAGAAGAGACTGAATTTGATGAGGGGATACAAGAAATAAAGAAGCAGAAGAAGAAAGGATCTGGTAAACCTTCCACAGGTCAAGACAAGGAAGAAATGGTAGAGGAATTTGTAGAAAAAGCCACCCTGTCTTTAGAAAGTGCAATCAAATCAGTCACTGTGGATGGAAACCTTCAACCAATGGCTAAATTCTATGATGATTATAATGAGGCTGACCAAAAGATCCTACAAGAAGCTACAGTTAAGTATCTGAACATATATAATAAGGCTTTTATTGAAATTATATCTCCTATTCCCAAGAGCCTAGAAAAGGAGTTAGAAATGAGAAAGACTAATGCCTTGGCAAAAGACCTTGAGATCTGGGAATAGATAGCTATTCAACTATATCCTTCAATCAATCCTAAGACAATGAATATGGTATTTAAAGATTGCAAGGATGAGTTCAGGAGCAAAGCTAGAATGAATCAACTCATGCTTGGTGAGACTGACAAGGTAGCCAAGGACATAGAAGAGATTCTCTAGAAAGCCTTCAAAAGATTCAATCTTCCTATCATAGAGGACTTAGGTGCTAACCCCTCGGCCACAAATATTGCAGAAGAGTTCACTAAGAAAATGGCAGAAGAAGTAATGGACACCGGTACAGAAAAGGATAAGGACTTAGAATCCTCTCTTCTGGAAAAGGAAGAGGTGGTTCATGAACAAGCTAACATCACTCCTCTGGTTTCCCCTGCTGACTCCAGATCCAAAGGAGAAGAAAGAGTAAAGGAGAAAGAAGTAGAGGTGAAGGGAAAAGAAGATATCAGTGCAAAGGTTGTGGAAGGGGAGAAGGCTCCAAAAGATAGTTCTGTGACTGCAGAAGAAAAGAAAAATCTGTCTCTGGCAAGAGACACTATAGAATCAGTCAAGGACTTTTTGACAAAAGAAAGTATGGAGATTGATGAACATGATCTATTAAAAGTGCCACTAGACTTTGACTCTCTATCTCTGGTGCAAACAATGAAGATAGCCTCATTTGCAAATGCGAAGGCCAAAGAGAAACTACTAAAATCTCACATGGAAGACTAAGAGCTTATAGAGGTAGCATCCAGAATTTTGGAAAAGATCATGCCATCTTTTCAGAAGGATCCCATAGCCTCCTCTTCTGGTAATCTCAAAACTCTAGTCAACAGTGTTAGTACACATTTTGATTCTCTAGAGAAGTCAGCTGAAGAAAAGGTCCAGAAGGAATTTTTGGATAAATGATTCTCTGAAGTATAGAGTTTGATAATTAATGATAGGAGAATTATGAATATTGGGATAAAGAGCTTGGAAAATGCTCTTAAAGATGGTAGAAATATGTACAAATTTTGCTTATCTTGGCCCATAATGACCAAAGATATTGAGAAGAAAGTAAAAGAGCAAGAGAATAAACTACTATGTTTGTCTCAAAGTTTTGATCCTCTCTCATCCTCCATAGTAAATCAAGAATGTCAAACTATTGCAATCACAAATGCAATAAAGAATTTTGAGAAAGAAAGGAAGAACATAATTAGCCGGATGGGTGAACTTAGAGGGATAATTGTCCCTAAATTAGAGGCCATGCATGAGGCCATAAAAGAAGCTAAAATCATAGCCCAAACAAATGATCCAATAGATCTAAAAAGGGCAGATGCGTTTGCATTTCTATTGAGTGGTCATATATCAATTTTGGACAGAATGAAGCAAAGTTGGGCTACAGAATTCATTCAACTGAAAACAACTTTTGCAGACATACTGCAGTAAATGTAAGTATTCCATATGTATATACTTATGCGGCTAAGTATAGTTAAACTTTTGAAAATTTTGGTATGCGAACCCTACCCTTTGCCATTGATGTTAAAGGGGGACTGAGGAGCAGTGAAAAATGAGGAATCCAACTAAGGGGGAGCTCTGGAATATGTATATAAAAATAGAGCATCAGCCAAGGGGGAGCATAGTTTAAACACTTAGTCATTTTTCACTAAGTGTTGCCATCAATGCCAAAGGGGGAGATTGTTGGCAAGAGACACTATATGGATTCTTGATTGTTGTCATTGATGGCAATAAAGTTCATCCCACACCTTCGCAAGATATGGTGTGTCTCTACCGGAAGTCAGAGTGAAGAATGTTGTGGTTTGGTAAACAAGAACAGAGCATATGGCGAGGTCCGACAGACAGGTCCGGATCTCTTAGAGGAAGTATCTTGGTGAAGTGCAGATTTGGGGAAGTCAAAAGGACTACCTTGAGTAATATATTCCAAGGATTTAGCCTCCGGTGATAGATGAGGAAAAAGATATGAATACTCGAATATCGGGTTCCTGATTGGCAGTGTGACAGAGGAAGAACTGACTGGCATAACATTAGACATTATTCCAGATGTGTTACTGATGTTGGTAAGGGTTATGAAGGCATGAATTATGTTTGGCTGACATGATTAATGATTTCCACAAGTATATCCTTGATCTGCAATACTTGGTAAGCAAGGATTCAGCCGACAGATCAAAGTTTGTGAAAAGATTGACTATTTCGGATGCCGACTAGAAAGGTGATGAAATCACTTATGCGGATATATATACAAGATTGATTTAGTTGTGAGATGCATCATGGTTATTGGTGATGTGCGAATAAAAGTAGAAGAGCAGAATAGAAGTAGTAAGGAAGGTCCGGTATGTGAAAGAAAAGCAGCATAAGAGAAGAGGAAAGATGAAGTGCAGCAGATCAGTGTACTGAGCCTAACTAGAACTGAACTCTAGCATATGTAGATGCTCCCAATCAGTTCAAGTATTGTTTTACATTCTTTTTGTAGATAGTGAGTCTCTTGTAGGTAGTGTGCCTCTTGTGAGCAGTATGCTCGGGTAGTGAGCCCTAATTGGCAAGTGCCATTTTGTTTTTCCTTATTCTTCTAATAGAGAATAATCCTTGGGTTAATCACCCTGTGGTTTTCTCCCTTAATAGGGTTTCCACGTCAAAAATATTGTGTCATGTGTATTTCCATTTCATGGTTATGTTTGCTTGTTGAATTAATGTTGCATTAATTATTAAGAAAATTTAGAAAGCAGAGATAATTATGATAACTGAGTCACCCCCCCTCAGTTATCAACAGTTTATATTGATAGTGATTGACTATTGTACAAGGTGTACTGAAGCCACATGTTGGAAGTTTTCTACTACTTAGGTGGTTATAAAATTTCTTGAAGAAAACATCATAACAAGGTTTGGAGTTCCATATTCACTGATATGTGATAATGGCCCTAAATTTTCTTCTCTGAATTTTTCTAAATGGGCATTTGAATATGGGATAGTTTTAAAATTTTCTTCAAATTGTTATCCTCAGGGGAATGGTTTAGCTGAGTCTACAAACAAGATTTTATTGGATATAATCAAGAAGCTAATTGCAAAAAACCCTAGAGAATGGAATACATTGTTAAAATATGCATTGTGGGTAGATAGGACTAAGGTTAAGTCAACCTTAGGCAATGCACCTTATCACCTAGTTTATGGGATTGATCCCATACTTCTAGTGAATTTAAGAATACCTGTCTGAAAGTTTGCTAATGAGTATTTAGGATTTGATGATCACAGAGAAGCTAGGATAATCTAAATGTTACAATTGGATGAGAAGAGAGATCAATCCATTGAAAAGTTTGCCAAACATTAAGCAGTGGTCAAAAGATGGTTTGACAAAAGAGCAAGAGTCAAAGCATTTAGAATATCAGACTTAGTATTGTGTTGGGATAAAGCACATGAAAAGAAAAGAAATCATGGAAAGTTTGACAAATTATGGTTAGGTCCATTACAGGTCATAGAGATAATAGGAGATAATACTTTCAAGATTAAGACCTTGACTAGGGAAGATGTGCCATTACTTATTAATGGCCAATAATTGAAACATTACTTTTAGACTTGAGGTGAAGGTAGTTGGTATGTTGTGTATCATAATGTAAATAATGTATAGTTGTTGGGTTTTGTTTTGTTGTGTGTGGTTGTGGGTTGTGTTACCTTGGTAGGGATGTTTGTTTTGTTTGCAAGTATACAGGAGCATATTAAAAACCACTGAAAATAATAGAAAATTTAGAACATTCAGGTTAATTATTTGAAACTTATACATAACTTGTTGTGACTGTCATGAATGTAGAAAATGGTATGGCTTGTGAAATTTTGTATTCAATAACTGTGGGTTGAGTATTCAAGGGAAGTTTCTCACAATGACACACTTAAAATCTTTGGGTTTGTTGAACATACCAGTGCAGGTATTAGGTGAAAAATTAGAGGTCACCCTTGCTACCATTACAATTCTCAGCTTAATTTTTAGCAAGTGATCATTCCTTGCATCATGAAGTTACAATGGTAATATCTTATAAAGTCTCTATCTTACACAAAATATAAAATAAATAAAATGGATTTTACTGAAAATCTAGATTAATCCATCTAAGTAACTCTACTAGGTCTATGGATGCTTGCTGGCAGTGGGGCTCTACTTAGGAGAATTGTAACGATAACCTTGTCAGGGCTATAGATGCCTGCTGGCAGCAAGGCTCTATCCGGTTGGCTATAAGGGAATGACATCAACTATGTAGTTTAATATTAGTCACTCGTTTCTTCAACTTATTTTCAAGATGAGGATCATTAATCACATGCACCTACTTAAACTGAATGGGGAAATTCATGCACCTTATTGAATACATTAGGTCTCAAGTTAAATAATGATTTGCAAAAAAGAAAGTTGGAAGTTATGAATTTGTTTCATTTACTTTTCTTTAATGGTTTTAATTTAATTGTTTTGTTTAGTTTCTAGTTGTTGTGGTGCTCTCATCATGCCCCATTTTACTTCTTAGCAAAATGAGGACCCCTACTGTGGCTGTGGCTTTTTGCTTGAGTGTGGGTCTGCTTGGTCTTAAAAGGGAAAATGAGGTAAATGTTACAAATCTTGTTCAAAAAATGAAAAAAAAAAATCATTTCATACCAAATCAGAATAGGGGTGAATTCTTTGTCAAAAATGAATAGGGGTTGCTTTTTGAACCATTTCAAAATTCCTAATATTCTGCAAGATATACATGTTTTGGTAAAATGCACTATAGGAGGGTTTGTATGTTGCATATACAAGGTCATTTGTATGTCGAGTCATGGTATTAAGTGTGAGTTGTCAGGTTTATGAACCATTATATTTGTATACATATGACTAATGTTTTATTCTTTATATACAAATTGGACTCGACAGAATTTGGAGGTAAAATGGATAATTGGTTAAATCCACGGTTTGTATCTCAGGTTGTATGTTTGGTGAAAAGAAAGATACAAAGGGATATAAACACGATATACAAAATGGACCCAAGGAGAATATTAAATTCAGTTTTATCGAGGTATGTTTCACAGTTTGTATGTTGTATGCTTCAGGTTATACTTTTCGATATACATACAACATAGAAGTCAAAAGAATTAAAATTTGATATAAGTAATGCATAGTACCTTAATGTGAATTGAAGATGCATTCACTTTATATACATATGTGGAGTTGAAGAGTTATGCAATGTGGTTTATAAAAGATGAAAGATTTGAGATGATTATACAAAGGAGTTGGCATGTATCGGGGCTTGTATCTAAGAATAGATATAAAGTATTATTGTATCATTGAAATACGAGTGGAAAGTAAAGTGGGTCCCATAGATTGTATTACGGGCTTGTATGTTAACAATGTACATCTCCGATATACAAGATGATATACAAGAAAGGATACAAACAAAAGATGCAAAATAGATTTGAAAAAGAAGTTAAATAAAGGAAAGTCTTTGTATGTTTGGAGCAATTGTATGTTAATAATATACATTTCTGATATACAAGGAAATAAAAGACATCGCGGGAGATAAAAGGTAAAAAGAGCTTTGAATGGGTTGTTTGTATATGCACTTGTATCTATGAGACATATAAAAAACAATATATAAATCAAAGATACAAGTATGGATAAAAGAAAAGGGAAATAACATGGTGTATGACTCGTTGCATAAAGGGTTTGTATATTGAAAAAATACAAAGGGGACATACAAAGAATAACATATAAAGAAAGATACAAGAAAACAAGATGTATGCAGAAAATAAACTAACAGATAGAAGTTTAAAACAAAACACTGAAATGAAAAAACTAAAGCCTTAGGCACATTAATTGTTGTAATTAATGCTAAGCTAACACCCAAAAGAGGAAAATTCAAAGGGTTAGGGTAGATTTAAAGCTATTTTTTCTTTCAGATTTTCATTGTCAAGAATTAAAACTACAGAAGGAAGAATTGCTATAGGAAATTGAACAAAATTCATCATACGATAGAATTCCAGAAGCTGGACAGAGTAACAGATAGTAAATTAATTCAACGATGTAAAGTTCATTTGTCGGGAAATATAGGTATTTTTCTTAAAACACTGTCACAATCCAGTTGGTAAAAATGCAAAGTAGATTTTAGTAATTTCATTGTGAAATGTAAACATCCGTTAAATTACTGGTTTAATTATTAATTAGCGAGAATGGGTTAAACAAATGTGAAAGTCAAAATGGAAAAGACAAACTAGGGTTAGGTAAAATGGTAAAAAAATAGAAAATACATAGTAAAACCTTAGGTAAAAAAAAAAGAAAATTTAAAAGGATGCATTTTTCTACAGGATGGCCCCAAAGCAGAAAAAGGTAGATACAGGCGATGAAGTTAAAAAAGAGTGGAAGCCATGCAAAGAAATAGAAAGGAAGAGTTGCCACTACATAGAGGGTACCCTTCATTGATCAGTTACACTGGAGTAGGAACAGACACCAAAATTAGGAACTATGATGTAAATGATGTCTTACAGAAGATCACAGCTGCTAACACTACACTTGACATGAGGTGTATATGGGAGAGTGGATTGTACAGAGCTACGGGTTTCTCATTGGCTATGGAAGCCAGGGATTTGTGTCTAGATTGTTTATACTTGTATGACCCAGCTACCAGGAAAATAATGTTTCATGATAGACTCATTGCAGACTTATCCACAGAAGGGATTGCAAGAACATTCGGTTTGGAGATACATGTGAAGCTAGTGGATATTGATATAGATCAATACAATGAATATTTTTGTAATAATGAAAGGGATTGTAGAGGCAAGATATTCTACAGTTGGTACAACGCAAAAAACAAACCCAAGGCTATGACAAGAGTGCACAAGAATCTGCTAAGAATATACTTTAAAGAAGAAATATACTTGATGATTACTATGCTAAGAAGATTAGTGGGATCAAGAGATGGCACTAAGTGTGAACCATGGATGTTTACAGTCATCTAGTTCATGAGGGAAGCAACAAAAGAGCAAGGACAAATTCATTGGGCCAAGGCTATAAGCACAGCTATATGGAAACAGGTGATGCTAAGGAGGCAAAAGTTACTGCCTATCTATTTGTCTTCATATTTATTGTATTCATGTGCAGCAGATGTTTAACCATTCATACATGGGATAGATAGGGTTGGAACCTTAGGAAATGGTCTAGGTCAGAAGCTGGTATATGAACATTACCTAGATTTACAAGAAGAGAATGCATTGAAGAAGTATGCTCTAGTAAATGATGTGTTCTATACATACATGGTTAGAATTTTAAGGGAGGAGCCTAATAAGAGGTTATCTAAAGATGTAGAGGATACAATTGGGCTGCACAGTTCCTGGTATATTCAATTTCCACATTTTACTTGTATCAAAACTAAAGGATTTGAAGGAAAACCTTTCATGCTACCCAAGTATCCTTCCAATAAATTAATTGTTTTGGAGTTTTCAAGGCAGAATTTGAATGCCTTTAGAATGTACAAGAAGAGGTTTAGCAGAGGAAATCTTAAGTTACCTTGGTCAATTGGTAGAAATTCATGCTATAGTAAGGAGGTTGCTAGTTATTCAAAACAAGAATTGAGATATTATGGATTTGAAGAGTTTGATTTGGCTAGAAAGTTTGACCCCTTTCATGGAATTCAAAATACAATTGATAAAAAGTTTAAACATCAAATACATATTGAAGACTTTTGGTCAGACTGCAAGAATGATAAAGAGGTAAGAAAGAGGGCTCATAAAAGACTAATAGTTGATCAAATGAGATCTATGAGAGAGATATATGTTCCCCCAGAGGTTGAGGATGATGGAAAATTATTGCATCATAGTTATGAAAGTGCCAGGCTTTCTCCTATTGGAGAGCTTGATTGGTCACAACCATGGAACACATCTTTGGACACATTGTCCAAACCGGTCATCTTGTTTTCAAAAACATGGTTAAAAGATAGGATTGATGAGCTTAAAGTTGAAGGGAGGGAAATCACATATCCAAAGAAAGGGAAAAAGAGAGTAAGAGAGCCTAGTGATGATCCCCAATGTTTTTATGAGAAGAAAAGAAAGGTTGTAGAAGCCAAAATTGTAGAGAAGGATAAAAATGCTACTCTGATGGATACCTATGCATTGGGAGTGATAGTAGCAGTGTCATATGGTACACTTGTGGAGGTGAAATCATTAAGCCATGATATTAGTACAGAAGAAGCACAGGCCTCCAAATAGATAATAGGATAGTAGGTTAGAAAAGCAATACCAATAAGCATATCAAAAGGGGAGATTTCAAAAACCAATGAAGTCATAGGAGCGTAGCAGGTAGGTGCAAAGTTGAGTGATATACCTAGTGCATCCACCTCAGCAGAAAAAAGACAAGTATATGCTTAGGTGAAGATAGAATTGGCTAAAGAAACGCTACAAGAGTCAAGAATGCATAAAGCCAAATAGGTCATTGAAACTGTCCACATTGGGAGTGACACTAGTGAAAGTGAAGAAAGAGAAATGGATTTAGGAAAAGAGGTTGGAATGGAAGAAGAATCTAGTGAATTTCTAAGTGAAGAAGATGAGAAAAACACTCAGGCTGAGATGGAAATTGAACAAGGCTCAGAGTCTGAGAAAGAAAGGGTACAAGAAGAATCAAGAATAATAGATCCATTTGGTAGCCTGGTGTCTCTTGAAATAGTAAAAGATGTGCAAGATGAAGCACATAAAATTAAAGAGTCTAAAAAGGAAGATGGACCTGAGGAGACAATAAAGGAAAAAACCTACTCAAGAAAAGGAAGAAATAGGAGCTGGCACCTCAAGTGTAGATGTATTAAATATCCTAAATATGTATGGAGAGAAAAGTGAAGAGGAAAAGAACATAGAAAGCAAAAAAGCACAAGAAAAAGAAGTAGAAGAGGATGATACAATGGTAAGTTTGCCTACACATATAGAGCAAATACAAAAAGAAGGTGAAACTACATAAGATGCTACCAATAAACCTGAAAGCAAAGAACATACAGAAAATATTGATGAAGGTAAAGCTGAAGAACAAGCAAAAGATATAGACATAAAAAATGTAGAGCAAGCACATAAGGAAGAGGACCAAGAAAAGGAATCATCAAATGGAGAGGCTCCTGAGGAAGAAGATGAAGGTGGAGGGGACACAAAAATTGAAGAAGAAGAAAATGAGGGTGAGTCTCAACAGCAGAATGATCCCATGGTACAAGAGCCAACCCCTCAACAACATCATCCTCCACAATAGCAACATGAACAACAACAAGAACAACAATCACAGGAATAGGGATAAATAGAAAAGCCTCAGGAAGAGGTAATCAATGAAGAAAAAATTGCTAAAGGCACAAAAGAAGTTCCTACCTAGTTAGGGGCGGAGATAAGGAAAGAAAAGAATGAGGTACAATTGGTACCTATTGATATCAAAACTTTATTGGGTGATACAATGCCAAGGAAAGAAAGGAGAAAGGCCAGAACTATGTCAGCCATACAAAGAGGTCCAAATGGATCCAGGACACTGAACTTGGCCATACCCCAAAAAGAGAAGGCAAAAGGAGAATAACTATAGATGAATATAAAATACTCAATTTTGATCTAGGGCATACAACAAGGGAGCAACACATAACTGAGTGGGAAGATATGCACTAGGTAATGGCAGAAATGTTAAGAAAGGATAAAGATAAACATGAATATTTGAAATGACACATTTTCCAATTGCAACAATTCATTAAGGGAATATTTGATCTCAAAACAACAGTACCAGAATTGCCTAGTGAGATAGCAATTATATCTAAGAATGAAATAAAAGGTATGGAAAATAAGAGGCTTAAAGCCAATGTTTTTGAAGAATGGTTCAAGGACTTCATGCAAGAAGGAGAACAGGTAATAAAGAAAGCAGTAAAAGGGTGGGAATGGGCTGTGATGGAAAAGAATAAATGCAGCATTCTTGTATATAGTGGTCAATTTAGAAGAGAGGAATGCAAATCAAAATTGGAACAGTTAGAAGAAATTGAAGAAAGAGCAGAAGAACTAATAAATGAAGGAGTAATTACCCCTTCACTGGTAAATCAAGTGCCATAGGTGAGGTTAGAACTAAAATTTGAAGAGGATAATCTCAGAAAGTGCATAACCATCACTCAAGATTTAGAAGAAAAGGCATATGACATGATTAGAATGCATAAAAGGATAGTGGAACGGCTATTAGATCATGAATGCATGGATATGCCAGTGTATGAACTGCAAAGGGCCTTAGTAGAATTTGAAGCCATTTTTACACCATGCATGGAGAATCCGGAGGCATATTTAAGTAAATAGATGATTGATTCACTGATGGAAGAAAATACCAAGATGAAGAAATACAGGAAGACGAGCGAAGGTTCGAAAAATAAAGAAAAGAAACTAAAAGAAGGGGTTACAATGCAGGAGTATGTATGGACAAAGAGTCCAAGAGGAGATCGCACCTTTCTAGAAGGTGTAATTAATAATTTCAAAACATATTTGAACAAGTAGAAAAATGTAAAAGGAGCAAACAATATTGAAAAGGATCAAGTAAGGGGGTATCTACGGGCAAAGTCTATAAGAAAGCAGAGGTCAAAGAAAGGGGAATCTTATTTTGAAAAGATTACAATGGCATCCTTTTAGGAGGAAAAGATACCATTTAGATATTTTGAGAAGCAGTTAGAGATGAATATGCACCCTTGATCAATAATAGACAAATCTTGACCGTAGATTAAGTTTTGTAGCCGTAGCAGTATGAAGCTTCAAGTTCTATATAAGAAGCTCTATTACTTGTACATTAGTTACACAGGAATTTTTTTAAGGATAGATTGCACTTTTAGTTTGTTTGAACATTTTGATTAGAGAAAGATTTTAGTTTAGAGGAGGAGGTCGCTTGTGTCTACATTAAGGAATGCGTGGAGTATCTAGCTTCCTTACTGTATCTGTAAGACATTTGTAAGTTTCTGTTGATTTGATTAATGAAGCAAAAAGGTCATTCATACATTGTAAACCATATATGACTGTGTAAAATACAAGTAAATCTAGAATTCTGTGTCTATTTTCAAAGTGTTTTCTAGCTCTTACTTGTATCTAAAATACTACCTCTTTAAAAGCTTGCAATCTTAGATGTGTGTTCATGAAAATACTCAGGGCTTCACATTTGGAGATTTAGTTTGTTGATTTGATCAAGTTTGATGTATTTCTTACAACGTGAATAACAGAGCATTTAGATCTTATAGTAGAATGATATTCAATTTGAATTTCTCTAACTTTTCCCCAAATATTTGAAGTAGGTAGCTCAAATGCAGAGATTTTAAGGAAATTATCTCACATTTGAAAGAAGCATGAACAATTGTGTTAGTAATTTACAATTTTCATATCAATTTGAAAAGAAAAGCTTGTTTCATTATAAATCATACAAAGCTTTGTGATATAGTAGTAAATTTATGCAAAGAGATGGATAATTTGTTGATATTTGCAACAATTTGCATAATTCGAGTCTAGTGAGTCATAGATCACCTTAAACCAAGTAAGGCCCCTTACATATTATAGGTTCACATTAACCTACTGAATCGTCCACAAGGTCAAGACCTGACCATATAGAAACTTGGGATTAAGAACTCTTAATTGATTTCTTCATATCTTTCAAGATAGTTTAGGTTCATTTTGTGAATTTTAACTTTTGTTATGAATATGTAAAAATAATCATCAACATTACCATGTTGGCAAAAGGACCAAATAATGGTCATAAACTGACACTTAAATTTTGGGCCTAACCCAAAATAGAGTAGGACTAGGGTGCGGGTGCCCAAGTCCACCCCCCTATTTTGGGTAGAGTTAAGGTCAAGGGGTCCTCCTAGGTCCACTTTGCCATGAAACCTAGGCCTCATTCCATCGGGATCCCAAAATATGACCTAAGATGTCCTAAATGCATGCTAAAGACTTGGGAACTAAACCTTATGAGGGAAAAGCCCAAAAGGGGACATTTTTTGATGTTACAGGACCATTGGATAAAATGATGCACCCTGCAGGAGCACCCTTCAGACCATTGGATAAAAGGATGCACCCTAAAAAAATCCTAGAGATTTTTTTCAGTCTCCAATTTTTGTGAATTAACAGGCAATTCTACAATTTTTGACCCTTCTGAGCATGTTGGTGATGTCAATTTCAGCCCAGGAGGTCACCTTTTGATAGATCCTTATAAAACTTTACAACGGGGGTTAGAGAAACAAAAAAAATTACTACAAAAAATTTGTAAAAACATAAAATTTGATCAGGAGAAGTAGGTCCCACTAGGTGGGCTAGAATGTAATTGAGAAAATTTGGATAAATGCAAGATAAAATAATACACATCAAATTACCTTTTTACCCAAAACTTTGTCGAATACCTCAAAGTGATGTGTGCATGACTGATTGCTTAGATGATCAAATGTTGATTTCCCACAATCGCAACATAACGTTGATGAGAGATGATGGAGAACGGTTGTGATGATAACTCGACAGAATAAGGATACTTAAAACTTGATCATGCCTTTTCAAATGTCTTGTGAGAGGCCATATTTATAGGCAAGGCTAACTAGGGTTTGTGGAGGGAAGAAGATTTTGATAAGATTCAATAAGGATTGGATTTTTGCTTTATTAGATAAAAGAGGAAATAAAACAAGATAAGATACGATTTTAAAAAGATAGAAAGATATTGATTTTTTGTTTTAAAGGAAATAAATCCTAAAAAGATGAGAGGAATAATAGATGAAATATCTAATTAAATAAATTAATTAGATATGCATGAGTTGCATTTTTAGAAAGAAAGCAAGAAGATTTTTATTAGGATTTTATTAATTAAATAAATATTTGGTTTATTTAATTAATTTGGATTGTGGTGAGGGATGACGTGGAAAGATAATTAAATAAATAAAATTTATTTAATTATAGAAAATAGATAAATGACTAATTAAATAATTAAAAATAATTATTTAATTAGAGAGAATAAATGGCCATGAATAATTAAATAAATCTTAATTTATTTAATTATAGAAGATATGATTATGGGATTGAAAGGGGATAAAATAAATCAGTCATATAAATAAAGTTTATTTAACTAATTAGGTGATGACATGGGTACCTAGGGCAAAACATACTAATGACAAGGTGTTGGACATTTTGAGGTATCTACAGGTATGATTCGCATACTGACTAGCCAAAAGTTGGTAATCACAGAGAGTTGTGCATAAGTGTTGAAAAGAACTATACTTCATCAACAATATCTTGTCGTGTATGTTTGGTTGTACATTAATAATGAGTACCTTTTGAAGATCCTCATCTTTAATTGGATATTGCATTTATGAGATGAGACCTTGATATCGACGGATGAACTCTATTAATTTCTCTTTCGATCCTTGTTTACAATGAACCAAATCAATCAAGGAGATAGTAGACCCAATGTTTTCTTGGAAGTGTTGCAAGAATTGATCAACTAGCTATGAGAAGGAATTGATTGAATTAGGAGGTAGTGAGAAAAAGCACTCTAAAGCAATATCTTTGAGAGATCAAGGAAAGAGTTTTTCTAACAATTCCTCATTAAAGAAGAAATCACTACACACTGTTGTGAATGCTGCCACATGAGTATTAGAATCACCTTTACCACCGTACTTTTCAAAGCGAGGAGTTTTAAATTTATCAGGCATGGGAGTTCTTAGAATTGCATATGATAAAGGATTGCGAGCATGATATGTTGGTAAAGCAGGTTGAGAGGAAGCATTAGTCAAATTTGTCACTTTTTGTTGTAATGAAGACATACTCTTCAAAAGCTAGTTTAAGAGAGTATCATTGGATGAAGAGGTAATTTATGGATTTGAGATAGGTGCATTAGATGCTACACTCATGAAATTAAGAGGTGTTTGGTAATAAGTGGAGGTGATGGGTGGTTGAGAATAGGTAGAGGTGATAGGTGGTTGAGAATAGGTATGCATTGGTATAGAGACATGAGGTGCAAAGTTTTGATAGTCAAATCCAATGGATTTATAATTTATAGTAGATGTTCCCATGGTAGTGGTAGCATTACTAGAAGCATGTGGATTTGTGGTGAGAATTGATGATGTAAAAGTGGATATTCTAGTATTCGGTATGGGTGCCAAGACTGGGGAGCTTATATACCTCAGTGATGACACTTTTCAATGTTATTCACATGGTTAGCCGTAGGCATAATGTTATGATCCACTATGTTGTCTAATCCATAGAGCATGCCAACACCTTCTTGTCCTTCTTGTAACAATCCTCGTATTCCCTCAACAATAGGTACTACTTCTTGAGCTAGATGTGCTTGTTCTACAATTTGTTGAAATTCAGCTAGTTGTTTGTTCAATTTCTTAAGCTTTTCATCAGGCACATGTACATCCTTGTTACCCATTTCTTCAAAAGGAGGAATTATTGGCTCTTCCATGTTATCGTTTAAGATGTCATGTATAGATTTTGATTCACCCTTTGTAAAGTGGTTGTATAATGGATTTTCTGATGTTTGTATATTGTTGCTATCAATAGCATAAGAACCCATTAGTCTACAACTTCTCCTTACAAAGATGTTCCAAGTAGGTCAGTGGGTTATACAACTCATGCAAAGTCCAATAAAACTCAATGCACAAACTAATAGAACAATCAAAATTATTAAGGTAGTTATGCTTGTTGAAATACACAATGTGTAATGGCAAAATTTGAAATTCGAATGGAAGGATGCACAATGAAGCAACACTACAACTCAAAATAAAATTTGAATGTGTTTAATGGAGTAGAAAAATCTGAAATAAGATTTTGACTACTAACCCTAGCTTTTAGAAGAACTAGGTTATATGAAAGTGCAATATTTCAACAAAACCCTAGCAAATGAGATATGCAAATGCAAGGTGTGAGGTCATGAAATTATTAATTGCTGTAATTAGTCTCAGATCTGATGTATAGATCAGATTTTCAAATGATTCCAATGATATGCAAGGAAAATAATGCAAAACTATGCCTTTATGAAAGCCTAGAATGCTTATTTTTCTCAAATTTTTCAAATGTATGCAAGATTGTTCAATGAAAAATGATAAGTATGATATGATGTAATGCAAATTTTAATTTCAACACTCAATAAGAAGCAAGTTCATTAAAAAAATGGGTTCACCAAAATGTTATAAGTTAAAAAGAGAGATGATGGAATGCGTATGAGTACACTAGATTAAACCCTCCTTTTACTACAACATTCAAGGACAAAACCAAGCCAAGTCACTACAACATGAAAGAGGACTTAGCTGCTATTTTTCTTTCTCTTGTTTGTAGAGGAAATATGTGATTCAACCAATCCTATTATCAAACCCTAGGCCAATCAATACTCTAAACCTTAGAATTAAGATAATCAACTTATAATAGTGAAACAAAAATAACAAATCAGGATCTAAAAGCACCAGGGTGATCAGTCAGATGCCCAAACCTATACCTTAGAAGCTAAAATGTTGAAAGACTCTGGGGCTAGTGCCTGAATCTAGAAAGTTCAGATCTTCGACAACTCAAAACTACAAAAATATCATAACTGATGCTCTAATGCTAAATCCAAGGTTGGTTTTTCTCAAGTTGGACACTAGGGCTCATGCCCTAGTTTGCTATAGTGAAATTTCTGGCCTCTATTTTCAGATCTTAGATCTTTATCCTTCAAACAGTCTCCCTGTACCTTCACTTTTACAACTCCCACACCTATAACCTGCACCCACAAAGAAATGGGTTTGGGGATTGTGGTGTTTAGGGATTTGCCTCAGTCAGATCTTGGGTTAGCAATCGAGTGTTCCCAACACCATTGTTAGAGAGAGTGTGCCCTAACAAGGCAAAGGCTGAAGATAATCCAAATGATGATGAAATGATTCAAACACATTGATGATGTCACCTTGGTGGTGAAGTCCTTAGGAGGATGAAGATTCTTCAACTCATAAGGATGTTGATGATGATTCCAAATCTACAACAAACACAATACTAACACAAGTTTGCTACAAACATAATGAATGCCTTGAATTCACCTTTACACAATATCTTAACCTTGCTATCATCAACCTTCCGTAAAATGAATTCAAACACTTGTTTATATATGTTATCCCATTAACTTTCACAAATTAATTGAAAGAGACGACAAAGGAGGACCCATTTAAGAGTCCTATACTAACATACATTTGATTTTATCCCAACCAATCAAGGTGGACTTGGGCAGGACACCCAAGTTGCAAGGGGCCTTTTTAGTTGGGGCTTAAGATTTAAATGGGTCCCTAGTTCCCATTTGACATGGGCTTTGGGGGATTTCTCAGCAAGATAAATAATTTGCATGTAGAGTGTAAACACGAGGACATAGAAGCTAAACTAGGAGGTAAAAAGGCATGTGTCCACTTTTTACTCCATAACATTTAGCCCCCACTTTAATATGTGTATGATCCTATGATTCAACAAATGCATTAAAGTATGGTCGAAGCATATCAAAACATATCAAACACATCAAACACTAGAATGAAGCCACACCCTAAGTTTCAAGGACTATTTCTAGCCCCCAGACTTAGGCAAGCATAAGAAAACACTTAGCAATCACATAAGACATAGTGAATATAGTAAGGAAGCACACAATACATAGAGAAAATAGTGAAACCATGCAATACATGGAGAAGGCATGAACACAGTCATGCAATACACGAAGAAGTCCTGAATAGAAGCCATGATTAAGAAAATACATATCTATATATAATGCTAACTAAAGTAAACAAAACACACATGTAAAGACACATAAAACATATATAGTGTGGGAGGGACTCATCACCACACAACTTTAGAGCACACCAAAAATATGCAAGACACGCAAGGAAGACATGTAAAACACATGGAAGACACATGGAATACATGAGCGTCGCATAGCATGTCATCGACACCCTGTACATCTTATACACGACAAACACGGGCAATAGGGAGTGTAAGGCATATCTGAAAGTTATTTATTAATTATGTATTTTATTGAAAATAATTAATTAGTTATATTCTTAAAAAAAAATATTTAGATAATCTAATATTGCTTACGAAAGAAAAATCATGCTTTGGCATTATATGCTTTTCTAATTTCATATCTTAGAAAGATTTCTTATTATATTTGGTCCACATGGAGAAGTGGTAGTAATACATTTTTGTGAAGGGTTATTTGGAGAGTAATATTTCTTTTTAGTTTCAAATCAAAGAAGGTTAATTTTAGAAAAAAAGAGAAAGTGGAAGAAATGGGGAATATGAAAAGTTATTTCTAATCTTTTGCAACGTTCAGATAGGGAAAAATGAATAGGTAAAAGAGGGATTGAGGGAGGTTATGAAACTGAATGCAAGAATCTATTATTTTGTACATATGTGATAAAAGTTGGAGTTGCAGGAGAAAAAGAGGAAAAAAAAGGAAGAATGGTTAAATCATAGCAGCGTCTGATGTCTGTGCTAACTTTCTTGGAAGTTTTATATCTGATGCAACTCGTGGGCAATGAAGAGGAGGGTGGAAAGTGGTTGGTGTGTACATTAGAGGGGACTCGACTCTGGTAGACTTTATGAAAGATCGTAACTTTCCTATGGATTTTGAGTAAATAATGCTCAGGAGAAACTTGAAAGGTTTAGTTTTCCTCAGAAGAAATTCTCTTATCGTTCAACAAATTATGCAACCAATCATAATGTCATTGAAGAAAATTCATAGTACAGGAATTGTACATTGTGGTATTAAACCTACCAACTTGGTTGTGACAAAGAAAAGGGAAAGTGAAGCTGATAGATTTTGGTGCTGCAGCTAATCTTTGTGTTGTGAAGAATTTTGTACCTAAATGCGGTATGTTTGGTAGACCATTTCTTGACTTCTTTAAAAAGGTATACTTTGATTTGCTATCTCAGATAGTGTAAAATTATTGATATATTTTACTTGATTCTTAAATCTTCTATTTGAGTCTTGAAATATCTCTCTTGCTTTTAAATCATTGGTGACAAGATTTAGTATTAGCAAGAAGAAAAAGACTACGAAATGTTATTATTAGTAAGAATGTTTCTTAATAAAATCTAGATCTTGTTCTTGTCATTACAGTCTAATGTAAAGGTTTGTTTCTTTTCCATCATAGAAGGTTATCACTATGTTCAATGGTCTCTCATTTATCGGAGATCACAATTTTATACTGAGAGAGAGAAACGTGATACCATTTCTTAGTTTTGGTTACATGTTGGTGCAAAAGTGTTTTCTATTCTTAGTCTTGCAAATAGACTATCGAAGGATCTATGATGCAATATATATTATTTTTGAAGTTCAACTCATTTTTGTTCATGATCTCTCTTAGTTTGGTGTCATCATTGGTTAAACTACACCAATACAAACAAACACTCTAGATGTCTCATCTTTGCATTTCGATTTCAAGAACTGATATTCTTTATATCTCTTTTGACAAAATTTTAGCTTTACTAACACTTGCACATCTCTATGTTGTTAAGTGAATTGGAATGTATTATTTTATGCACCAACATGAGAACTCTGTATTTGTAGCTTATAGAAAGAAATAAAAGGATGATGTGATAAAGAAATGGTGAAGATGGTCTATGGCATCATCATTAATTCTACATTTGCCTGTTGTGGACACACGAAAGGAGCTGGAAGAATATGTGTGATTGTTTGGTGTTACAATTAATGTATCTAATTACTGTTGACCATTTAAGTTTATATTTCTTTAATTCTAGTTTGTGTGCACCCTGCACTTGCTCAATGAACCCCAACATTTCATTGTGATTTCTAGGCGATAGAAACTCCTTGCATAAAAGTATTTTCTTGGTGCCTGTAGAAATACATATGAATTTAGGCTTAAGAGTTTTTACTATGGCATTGTTTTATTTTGATCTCTTAATGTTGTGCAACTTTTGTCACTATGTATGAGGGCCTTCATTCCAATTGCATATGCTTTGTATACATTCATATACCTTGTCTTGTATATGCCTCCATAATAATCATTTTATGATCCTACTGAATTTCTTATTATTCAAGGATTTGAATTGAATTCATCAAATCAATTTGTATGTTTCCCGCCAATCATTTGGTTGTAGTTTATAAAATCTTTCAACACATCTTTAGCCTAAGTTCTCCACCTTTTCTTTTGTAATTCCATACATTTATCAAATAGTCATGTGTTTTGGTCATGTTTTCTCTATTGCATGCATTCTTACTTTTTGTCAAGAATCTGCCTACCACTATGCTTGATAGGAGTCCATATATTCAAACAAGTAGAACACTGGTAAAGGTCATGTTTTTAGAATTTCATTTGTCATTGCATTGCTAGAGTTTTCTTAAGTCTTTTTCATCAATTCCATTTTGTGCATAACCTATGATTTTATGCATAACATCTTGAAGCAATTGACCAGAATGTTTTGATGGCTTGTCTGTGCTTGTGAACATGTTCAGCTTGAGCTATTCTTCCTTATTATTGCAATATTTTAAGTTAATAGGGTTGAGGATAATTATTCAAACCTTTTAGTAAGGATTTTATATGCATGACAAATAAATAAAATTATTAGGTTATTCAATCTGATCTGCATTAGCTTTTAGGATTTTGTGACCTCTGAATAATAGTGGTAGATGTATCTTTTAATACATAGAATTGAGTTTTCTTTACTTTAGTCTTAATGGTTTAACATGGTAAAATAATTTATATAGATAGTTTGTCTCATTTTTTGATGTTATTAATGTCATCTAAAATATAGAATATTGTTTATAAGGCATATAACGAATCTATGTGGAAATGAATTGAGTTTTATGATATTATATTCTCATGAATGCATTTAGATATTGATCCATTAGTTGGTTATATTCATTTTGCATGTTGTTATCACCTTCAATTGGTAGGAATGCTATTATATGTAGACATATGTTGATTTTTAAACTAGTAGTTACCTAACTTGTGCTCTTGTATGTTCATTGGATGATGGAAGTGTTACATCATGAATGTAGTTTGTACTTTAGCAATTATGTACTATTGTAAATGTATGTTACTTTCTTGAAATATTATATGATGAGATAGATCCCTATGTCATATTGTATTTAAGTCAACCCTTTGGTTGCAATAACAGTTATCCTGAACTACAAAGTCTTTGTAGTACATGTACGCAGGCAAGGCCATCATGAGCCCCCAAAACATTAGGTCGGCCCCTTAGAGCATTAGGCTAGTATATTGCTATCTGATATGTTTATTGATGGACTTTGTGGAACTAATATCTACAATTAGTTTTGTAGTTATAGGTCCGTCATCACATAGAATACTGAAGCTAAGGAAGAATTATTCCATCTTTGCGAGTGGATGATGAAATGACATCTATTGTAGTTGATTGTAATTGTATAAGAAGTGATTGCATCTTAATTTTTTTCATCTACAATGAATGATATTAAATTTATGTTTAATTGAAAAGAAAATTTGAAGTAAATTTTCTTCTATCAACGTATTATATTTTTTAGTATTTCTTTGTACTTTAACAATTTTTATTATTATTTATTGATATTTCCTGAGTGGGCATTACATAGGTGTCAGAGCACCAGGTTGCAACACTTGGGAGCTTTGGGCTAAAAGTATTGGTAATGTAAACCCATTTTTGGGTCTCATCATGGTAAGTAGAGGAAATTTTTCATTGATGAACGATATAGAATGGACATCTAGTAAATCAATTTCAACTTCTATGCAAATATGTTCATAGATGTATTCTTGGAATTGTAAGTTTCTGTAATGTTAATTAATTATTTCTATCAAGCATGTATATTTATCACCTTAATTTGTGATGATAATGACAAACTTGTGTATTTGGTGATGGTGTTGTGGCTGGATTAAATAGGAGTTGGATGGATTCCTCTTTGGGGGTGATTTTCATGGTGTATGGTGGAGAATGGAATTGGTGTGTGGGAGTTATTGTTGTTTCTCTGTGTGAGATAATGGGAGTTGATGTTGCTCTGGGTGAGCTATTGGGAGATGTTGTTGCTCTGTGTCAGCTATGATTGCTCTGTGTGAGCTATGGTTGCTTTGTGTGAGCTATGATTGCACTGTGCGAGCTATATTTTCTCTGTGTGAGCTATGATTGCTCTATGTGAGTTATGGTTGCTCTATGTGAGCTATGGTTGCTCTATGTGAGCAATGGTTGCTTTGTGTGAGCTATGATTGCTCTGTGTGAGCTATGTTTGCTTTGTGTCAGCTATGGTTGCTCTGTGTGAGCTATTATTTTATTTAATATTAGAAGCTACATGTGTTTGAGAGCTACTGTTGTGTTAAGGAAGCTACATTTGTGAAAAAGGAAGTTTTCTAAACCTTGATTATTCATAACTAATGAATGCTTATAATTGCATAAGTTTCATGATCAACTCTTTATGTGGTATAAGTTGGAGCTTCATGTGGTTTGATGGAAAGAATGGTGTAAAGAAAATTTTCTGGAATGATGGAAATGTTGCAAGTTGCTGGATCAATAGAGGAAGATATTTGGATAGCCAAGGTAAGAAAATCAATTGTATTTCTATTTTATATGACTTCATGTTTGAGATGAATGTATACAAGTAAATTTTGGAAAGAAATCTGTTCTGATATTGTTGTATATTTGTTTTGGCAAAATTGATGAATTCTTATATGAATATTATTATGATAGTCGGTATTGGTGTTGTGATGGAAAGAATTGTTGGGAGTTGATGATATGTGAAATGATAGTGTTCTTTACTCTTGAGAAAGTAGAATAACAAGAGATTATTATTTTATGGAGTTTTGGGAGAAAACTATTTTATGGGAGTTATTGATTTTATTGTGAAAGAAAGTGAGATAAATTTATGATTTAGATTCTTGAGATGGAATTGTTTATTTGTTTAATATGTTGAACATCAAGAAAATGTTTCTCTTTATTGCTTGGGGGTGGATTCAATCAAGTCAATCCTATGGTTGGGTGGTGAGCAAATCTGGATTTCCTTGGATTTGGTGATGCAGGTTTGAGGTTCTATACTATTGTATGATGGTAAAAAGAATATCTAGTTGACTTAGTAAATCTTTTGATGGAATTTAACTTTTGTTGGAGTTAGGAAATATTCATTTCTCCTAATGACTTCCATGAGCAAGTCCATGCTTAGGGGGGAAGAATGTAAGGCATCTCTGAAAGTTATTTATTAATTATGATATTTTAATGAAAATAATTAATTATTTATATTCTTCAAAATAAATATTTAGATAATCTAATATTGTTTACGAAAGAAAAATAATGCTTTTGCATTATATGCTTTTCTAATTTCATATCTTAGAAAGATTTCTTATTATATTTGGTCCACATGAAGAAGTGGCAGTTATGCATTTTTGTGAAGGGTTATTTGGAGAGCAATATTTCTTTTCGGTTTCAAATCAAAGAAGGTTAATTTTAGAAAAAAGGAGAAAGTGGGAGAAATGGGGAATATGAAAAGTTGTTTCTAATCTTTTGGAACATTCAGATAGGGAAGAATGAATAGGTAAAAGAGGGATCGAGGGAGGTTATGAAACTGAATGCAAGAATCTATTATTTTGTACATATGTGATAAAAGTTGGAGTTGCAGGAGCAAAAGAGGGGGAAAAAAGGAAGAATGGTTAAATCATAGCAGCATCTAATGTCTGTGCTAAATTTCTTGGAAGTATTATATCTGATGCAACTTGTGGGCAATGAAGAGGAGGGTGGCAAGTGGTTGGTGTGTACATTAGATGGGGACTCGACTTTGGAAGACTTTATGAAAGATCATAACATTCCTAAGGATTTTGAGTAGATAATGTTCAGGAGAAACTTGAAAGGTTTAGTTTTCCTCGGAAGAAATTCTCTTATCATTAAACAAATTATACGACCAATCATAATGTCATTGGATAAAATTCATAGTACATGCATTGCACATTGTGGCATTAAACCTGCCAACTTGGTTGTGACAAAGAAAAGGGAAAGTGAAGCTGATAGATTTTGGTGCTGCAGTTGATCTCTGTGTTGGGGAGAATTCTGTACCTGAACATGGTATGTTTGCTAGACTGTTTCTTGACTGCTTTGGAAAGGTAAACTTTGGTTTTCTATCTCAGATAGTGGAAAATGATTGATATATTTTACTTGAGTCTTAAATCTTCTATTCAAGTCTAGAAATATCTCTCTTGCTTTTAAATCATTGGTGACAAGCTTTAGTATTAGCAAGAAGAAAAAGACTACGAAATGTTATTATTAGTAAGAATGTTTATTAATAAAATCTGGATCTTGTTCTTGTCACTATGGTCTGATGTAAAGGTTTGTTTCTTTTCCATCATAGAAGGTTATCACTATGTTCAATGGTCTCTCATTTATCGATGATCACAATTTTATATTGAGAGAGAGCAACACGATACCATTTCTTAGTTTTGGTTGCATGTTGATGCAAAAGTGTTTTCTGTTCTTAGTCTTGAAAATAGACTACCAAAGGATCTATGATGCAATATATATTATTTTTGAAGTGAAACTCATTTTTGTTCATGATCTTTGTCAATTTGGTGTCATCATTGGTTAAACTGCACCAATATGAACAAACACTCTAGATGTCTCATCTCTACATTCAAATTTGAAGAACTAGTATTCTTTATATCTCTTTTGACAAAATTTTAGCTTTACTAATAGTTGCACATCTCTATGTTGTTAAGTGAATTGGAATGTATTATTTTATGCACCAATATGGGAACTCTGTATTTGTAGCTGATAGAAAGAAATAAAAGGATGATGGGAAAAAGAAATGCCAAAGATGGTCTGTGGCGTCCTCATCAATTCTACATTTTCTTGCTTTGAACACACGAAAGGAGCTAGAAGAATATGTGTGATTGTTCGATGTTACAATTAATGTATCTAATTATTGCTGGCCATTTAAGTTTATATTTATTTAATTCTAGTTTGTGTGCACCATGCACTTGCTAAATGAGCCCCAACCTTTCATTATGATTTCTAGGTGATAGCAACTCCTTGCATAAAGTATTTTCTTGGTGCCTATAGAAATACATATGAATTTAGGCTTAAGATTTTTTACTGTGGCATTGTTTTATTTTGATCTCTTAATGTTTTGCAACTTTTGTCACTATGTATGAGGGCCTTCATGCTTATTGCATCTTCTTTGTATACAATCATATACCTTGTCTTGTATATGCCTCCATAATAATCATTTTATGATTCTATCAAATTGCTTATTCCTTAAGGACTTCAATCGAATTCATCAAATCGATTTGTATGTTTCCTGCTAATCGTTTGCTTGTAGTTTATAAAATACTTCAACATATCTTCAGCTTAAGTTCTGCACCTTTTCTTTTGCAATTCCATAAATTTATCAAATAGTCATGTGTTTTGGTCGTGTTTTCTCTATTGCACGCATTCTCACTTTCTGTCAAGAATCTGCCTACCACTATACTTGATAGAAGTCCATATATTCAAACAAGTAGGACACCGGTAAAGGTCATGTTTTTTGGAATTTCATTTGCCATTGCATTTCTAGAGTTTTCTTAAGTCTTTTTCATCAATTCCAATTTGTGCATAACCTATGATTTTATGCATAACATCTTGAAGCAATCGGCCAAAATGTTTCCATGGCTTGTATGTGCTTGTAAACATGTTCAACCTAAGCTATTCTTCCTTATTATTGCAATATTTTAAGTTAATAGGGTTGAGGATAATTATTCAAACCTTTTAGTAAGGATTTTATATGCATGACCAATAAATAAAATTATTAGGTTATTCAATCTGATCTACAAAAGCTTTTAGGATTTTGCGACCTTTGAATAATAGTGGTAGATGTATCTTTTAATACATAGAATTGAGTTTTCTTTACTTTAGTCTTAATGGTTTAACATGGTAAAATAATTTATATAGATAGTTTCTCTCATTTGTCGATGTTATTAATGTCATCTGAAATATAGAATATTGTTTATAAGGTGTATAACGAATCTATGTGGAAATGAATTGAATTTTAGGATATTATATTCTCATGAATGCATTTAGATATTGATTCATTGTTTAGTTATATTCATTTTACACCTTGTTATCACCTTCAATTGGTAGGAATGCTATTATATGAAGACATATGTTAATTTGTAAATCAGTAGTTACCAAACTTGTGCTCTTGTATGTTCATTGGATGATGAAACTATTACATCATGAATGTAGTTTGTACTTTAGCAATTAGGTATGGTTGTAAATGTATGTTACTTTCTTGAAATATTATATGATGAGCTAGATCCCTATGTCATATTGTATTTAAGTCAACCCTTTGGTTGCAAGAATAGTTATCCCAAACTATGAAGTCTTTGCACTATGCATACGTAGGCAAGGCCATCATGAGCCCCTGAGACATTAGGTTGGCCCCTTAGGGACTTAGGCTAGTACATTGCTATCTGATATGTTTATTGATGGACTTTGTTGAACTAATATCTTGTAGTGCCCCACCATGAACACCTTAGAAAACAACAAATTTGAGCTATGCAAGGTAGAATTTTTTTTTGTTTTGGATAAGATAACAAAGTAAATGTAAAGAAATCAATACACATTAACTAACAACTTATCTTCTAAGGTCTCAGGGTTGCATTAATTGACAATTTAATCGACATAATTCACTTGCATTACTGACTAACATTGGCAGAACATTCTAAATCTATTACACTAATGATTATATATATACATCTCCATTTCATAACATCAGTTAGATAATCAACTTGATCAAGATTACATGTACATATTCAAGTTGATACAAATGAGTACATCATTATGTAGTTTACATTATCATCATCCTGATTACATCTGCATACATACATTATGAATCAACTATTACATAGGCTAGTACATGAGCATAATAACTATCTTCATAAATAGGTAGAAGATCTGATGTCTGATGCACAAGGTATATCCTCCTCACTCTCGAACAATGGCAAGGGAAAAACAAATGGATAAAGCTCTTCCACCCGACCATGTGGAACCCTAAGATCCACCCCCTAAGCTAGGAGTTAACATAAGCTTCCCACTACAACATGCAGTCAGGTAGACAGTAGACTATAAGACAACACATGACTCCAACATCCCAAGTCAATATCACAAACGACTCAACAGTACTTCCAGAGGCAAACACTTAACAACTGGGGAGAGTACAACTAGGGAATACTAGGCTACAGTAAGGAGAGTGTCATCGCATGGTCCTAACATGGGTTACCTTGACAGCCTATAGCTAGATGCTGGCCCCCATCCATGGGTTACCCTGATAGTCTCTCGCTAGGCGCCGGCCCCCATCTATGGTTACCCTGATAGTCTCTCACTAGACGCCAGCCCCATAGGGTGATACATGCGGAATCAACATTCCTTTCATGAGGACAAGGAAGTTGATTTTGCCAACCATGGCCTTCTCATCTCATCCTTAGCCTGAACAACCACTATAGGCATGAGTGAGGCATCCAATTATCTTGATTAGTGTGAGAACTACCCAACCCTCTAAATTTGTTATTAAGTTATCACTAGATTAATCAACTCCCAATGGGTTACCCTGACAAGCCACTTTGGGTGCCAGCCCCACATTGGAAGTCACTCCCCTATCTGCACCTAGGAAACCCCATCCATCAAGCCATGCACAAATCATTATAACAATAAACTTTGCAAACATATTGCAAGGCATTAACCCTCTTGCAAACTATGGCATAATCACAAGGATATACTCTCAATACATTATCCATGGCATCCAGATGAAGTAACACATGAGAAATTTCTTCTTACAGATGACAAAGTGTCCCCATGGTCTTAACCAACACGATAACTTATAACATACTCAAAACAAGTAAATAATTGTAACATCCATGAAGAACTTAATTATCACACCATGAGGCATTCTCAACATACCATGCACATGAGGACAAACATTATACCCTATGCCTCTGGAACTAATCGCTCAGGTAGATGTAACAACATAGGGACCATGATGACATATCTAATTCTCTTTCCACAATTCAAGTTTCATGACCCTATCATAAAAACTAGTACTCAATAAGAAGCCATTTAGAACAATAATGTATGTTTATTTTAAGCACTAATTGACTATATTAGGTTTCAATTAATAATGTCGATTAAATAATTTAACATTATCAAGTTCGAGCATAGCTTGTAATAAGATTATTGGCCATATAAACATAATCAGTTACATCCTATAAGACGTAACACAATCTAAATATTCTTCTTCTCATTGTAACATGATATTTAAATTCTCTGGTATAAACTTTGTTATCCAGTTTGAGGCTCCTTAATATTGTCTTAGATGTAATTAAAATATGAGGGTAGAGATATAATCACCTATCGAAATGTATAGCTATAAAACAATAATACATGTACATTGGGTAAATATCTACAGCAATTTAAATCCCAACCCTATAGCATTATTCCATATTTGATTTGCAAAGGGAAACTATTATGTTAATACTAACACATGGTGTGTCATTGATTATATTTCTCGTTAAGAATAAACCTACAGATACATGAAAATAACTACGTGTAAATATTTATTAAAACCGTTAATTAGTTAGTTCACAAGACACAAATATTATTTACCTAACTAAGGTAAACCACTATTGTCTGTGTTATAAATCAAGTAAATCAAATAATTACAATGTGCTTCTAAATTCAAATCTAGCAGAGGTTCCTATTTATTGGTAACCATAATAAACCCCTAAAACTCATAATAACCTATTTAACTTAAGGGTGAAAGGAACAATTGTAATTACTTCTACATAACATTGATTGCAAAAAACCTATGGATCAAATATTATTGGTATAACTTCCACTACATTCACGAATAATCAAAGTATATATATATACAAAAAGAAGGATCAAATTCAACAAGTCATTTATAGAGTTCAAAACCGCATTAAATTTCATTTACCTACTCTAATACACCGTCTTTCATTTTTGCGATCCATTTACATTCTAAATTCAATAATTTGATCATAGAAATTTCGTTAACTCAATTTAAATAAATCATGAGACAAAAATAATAAAAATAATAATAATAATTAATAAAATTTCCACCAATCATTTGACAACCAATATCTTTCATCCAAGGTCATTAAAATAATTAACATCATACCTTATTGACAAATCTACTATATATATAATTAATCACCTCATTAAAATTATAAAATTACATTACGATTTACATCCACCACATTTCATGGAAATTCAATAATCTAATAATTTAAATTCCCGCAAACTTCAACTTGACCTAGATGTATCATGTAAGTAATAATAATCATAATCAACTTGTAATGATTTGAACTAATGTCCAAATACTAACAAAATTCAAGTAAGACTCTAAAACCTAGTCCATAACAACCTCCTATAACTTAGTTATTTATAAATGGGTCAAGAAAATATTCGAACTAATAACAATATCAAATCATAATCCTCTTTGTATTACAACTAAAAACATTTCTAATATAACAAATGCACTTTATATAGGTTACATACCCTAATTTTTCCATCTAAAGATTGAACGGAGACATTCTAATTTGAAACCTCATTCCTTTCCAACCTTAAAAGAAATCCTTCTAAAAAGAATAATAGAAACCTACAGGTTTCCTGACCAACTCTAACAATTCTATCAAGTATAGAAGGCACATACTTCCTAATATTCAGACTGTTCCACACTTAGAAAGCCCCTATGAAATCGATCCCCGTTAAACCTAGTGATAAAAGAATTTAATGGAAATGATAAGGAGTTCTTGAAATAACGTCTGTACTCATGGTGCACAGCCCCGGAGAAAGGTCCGGTGATGGAAGAGTAAGGGAGACAGGAAAAATGGCATATAAGGTATACCATGTTTGCAGTTCCATGCTAATAGAAAGGGTTGACTTTAGTAGAATATCACATCCACATTTGCCAGCATGCCCCCAGCTCGTGTCAAGAAAGAAAGGTTTGGGGGAGATAATCAATTGACTCCAGCAACTGTTGCAAGGTGAAAGCAATGTATCAACAGAGGAGGTTGCACTGAAGGAAGTTGATCATGGAATGCCATATTGTTACAAAAGATTGCTGAGACAAAACCAAAATGTGTCTACACAAATAGGATAAGCAGCTTAGTACATTCTATGCTGATCGAATGAACTGATGACTTACTTGCTAAATCCCCACTACAAGGCCATAATGCTTATCACCATGATTGTAGGAGAGGCAACGAAAGGATCTAAATGTTGGGTGACAACCAAAAAGTTCTTTACGGATCATCACTTGATGACGCCAAGGCCAAATTGGTGTTAATAGGAGAACGGCCAGTTCTCAGGTAGACGTCTCACAAAATGATTTAATGCCACAATCTCTGCTCTATGGTTGGTATGTCTGTTGAGGTGTTTAAGCCGCAGTCTAAGATGAAACGATGGGACTGATAAGGTCGAGATACTCATATGTTTGTTGCAGTGTGAACTACCCAAGGCTGCTAGTGTGTAGGGAAAGGATTTGTTACCTGCATAACTCACACGATTAGCAGTGTCATGCGACTAAAAGGATGGACAGTTTAATGTATAGGCAGGTTTAAGTGGGAAATCCACAGACAAAGACTAGGGTTCCCTTAGAAAGGTTCAGATGGCTATGAGGACCACCATCTGAAGTGATAAGTGTGACTTACTACTAGACTACCACACAATAAAATTCATGGATATTATATTGGTTTAGCCCTGATACCATGTTTTATAAGCAGTGTTTCCCCAAATTTTACAAGCAATTGTTTAGATGAGGGCTGAGAATCAACTCTTAGAGTCTTATGGACAAGGGTTATCAATATAAAGCTAATAGTTAATCTTCACTAGGCCTTCTTCCACTCTGAGTAGAACCTAGCAAATTTGCCAGCATAGATCTGAGCTTACAAAAGGAGCCGATAATTTACATTTAGTGCTTGTATTGCCTCATGACGTATTTGTTGTTTCTATAACATGTATTTTTTTTCATTTTGGATTCATCCTGATTTTTAATTGCAATATCTTCTTGCCTCTGTCACAATGCAGTACTATCATAACAAGTAGATTACCAAAATTAATTCTACACTCCAATCACCCTTACTAAAATTAATGATGAATCTGCAAATGTAAACATTAATCTATAAAATAAGGTACCCGGTCAAATATTCAAGAGTTGCCCTATTGATTCCTGTAGTTGCTTTCTCCTTCTCCAATTTCTTCAGACCTGCCTCTTCCCAAAAGTCTTTTCCTTTCTAAAACTAGGACTCACTTCTCGGATAAATGCAGGAGACAATGCTTTCTGCCCGACAACCCATTTTCCCAAAACATAGATGAACTCCTCGAGTAAATGCAAAATAAAACATTCCTCTCTTTTCCCACAACCCACATTCTCATGGGGTTAAAAAATTTAGCCATATCAAAAAATTCCTAAACCTCCAAATTGATATTGACGGCACTCAGAATTATTTTTCTAACCTTGAGATATTATCATTATTTTACTATAAATTTATTTTATCAACACTATAGTTGATTATTCACCATTACATATGCATTTTGTTTTCTGTTTAATTTAATCCACTTACAATTTGCAATATAATATTTCATTTAATCATTTATCTAATTTAATTTATTTATTTTCTAATTCCTGTGAATTTTACCAATTAATCATACAATTAAATCATTTGTAAATAATCACAACACACAATTTCCCTAGCACATGTTTTTTTAACGTTAGCTTAATTTTAACCTTATTTTTAATAAAGTACTAACCAAACTTAAATCAACACATAAATTGGATGAACCAAGCTTACAGGATGATACCCGACCCCCATGAAAAGCCACAGGACATGATGACAACATAACGACAATCAGTTCAACTGACGGTGACGACAAGTTATAATACTGAGAACTCATCCTTTTGAGGATGGTGACTGAGTAGGGAACCTTATTCTAACTCTAATCAACAACTCCATTGGCTAGGGCATGCTTAGACCTGGTAGTTCAGGTGGAGTCGATGCCCGATACCTACATCCTACAACAAATGACAAGGTTGCGCACATATATATATAAACATGTAGTCATAGACATAATGAACGGAACTCGCAGCGTGGCAGGGTACTCGGACATGAGTAATGTGACACTGTTCTGTTCATGAAAACACATCATCAAATACTATATCCATTACCAGTAATGAATCATAATCATAATCGAATAACACATTAAACTCAGAATAACATTAGTCTATAATCATCAGATATGTCCATCATAATCAAGGAGAACATAAACCATAACATACTAGTCCAATGTCTCGAAACTGTAAATATGCAGTATAAGACCATCAACTATACCAGAACTGTCATAGGATATATGAAAATAATATCTATAATAGGCCAAAAGCGAGGGGCATTACATCCTCCCCCCTAGAACTAGGCTTACTCTTGGAAGCCTGCAAATAAGTGAGGATATAATTCCCTCATCTTGGTAGCATCCTCCTAGGTAGCAGAGGTCTCATCATTAGGATCCCACTGGATCCTGACCTGCTCCACATCTCTGCCCCTGAGAGTGAGTCTCTTGTGCTGAAGAATGCCTATGGGCTCCAAAGCCAGCTGCCCGTCCTCTACTTGTAGAGCAGTCCAATCAAGAACATGAGCAATATCTGGATAGTAAGGTCTAAGTATAGAAACATGAAACACATCATGGATACGTGAAATGCTAGGCAGCAAAGCAAGATGATAAGCAACTGGGCCGATCCTCTCCAACACCTCAAAAGGTCCAACAAAGTGTGGTTCTAGCTTAGAGCCCTTGCCATAGCGGATTGGACTCTTTCGTAGTCACACACACAAGAACACCCGATCCCCAACAGAAAACTGATGATCGATCCTATGAGCATCTACACACTTCTTCTGCCTATCCTGAGCTGCCACCAAATGCTCCCTAATCCTCTCAACCTACTACTCCATGTCTCTAAGCATATCCAGACCTAGAAAAACTCTATCCTCCAATGGATCCCAACTCAAGGGGGTCCTACAAGGATGACAATACAAGGCCTGAAATGGAGACATGCCAATAGAACTATGATAACCATTATTATAGGCAAACTCCACTAGGTAAAGGTAGTCCTCCCAATGGCTCTATGATCCATAACATACATCCTCAACATATCCTCGAGAACCTGATTAACCCTCTCAGTCTGACCATCAGTCTCAGGATGATAAGCTGAACTAAAGTTCAGCTGTGTCCCCAAGGCATGCTGTAAGGAAGTCCAAAGGGCAGAAGTGAACATTGGATCCCTGTTGGAGATGATCCTACAAGGAATCCCATGCAATCTGATGATGTCCTCCATAAACACTCTAGCCACCGTAGAGGCATTGTAAGAAGTACAGATAGGAGAAAAGTGAGCTACCTTCGTCAACCTATCCACAATGACCATAATAGCATCATATCGTCGAGAGGACATCGGCAAACCAACAATGAAGTCTATCAAAATGATATCCCACTTCCACTTAGGAATCAAATGAGGCTGCAAAAGACCTGCAGGGTGCTGGTGTTCTGCCTTCACCCTTTGACACTCAAGACATCTTGACACAAAATCAGCAATATCCCGCTTCATACCACTCCAAAAGTATAGTTGACGCAGATCTGCGTGCATCTTCTTGACACCTAGATGGGCAGAATAAGGTGCCCGATGTGCCTCAGACAAAACTAGGGTGCAAAGACCCTCAGAATTCGAAACATAGATATGACCCAAATGTCACAAAAGGCCATCTAACTCAAAGGAGTAATCAGAGAATCTACCTTATAAAGGTCTACCTAACTCAATCTCGGTCCTCACCTCCTGGCACCATCTGTCCATAGGAAGAGTAGTGAGAATTTGACCTCTCAAATCAACTGTAAGAGAAACTGCTGAGATCTCATGCCTTCGACGACTAAGAGCATCTGCTACCACATTCTCCTTGCCCTGAATATATCTGACCTCGAAGTCATACTCACATAAGAACTCCATCCAACGCCTTTGCCTTGCATTCAAGTTTGGCTGCGTGAAAATATACTGCAAACTACGATGATCACTATGCAGCTCATACTAATGCCCTAACAGAAAATGCCTCCATCTCACCAAGGCATGCACAACTGCTGCTAACTCCAGGTCATGAGTGGGATAGTTCAATTTGTGATCCTTGAGTTTGCGAGACTCATAGGCAATCATGCGACCATCCTGCATCAGAACTACTCCCAAACCCTCCAAGGAAGCATTGGTACAAACAACAAAGTCCCTATCAGGATCAGGAACTGCTAATATAGGTGCACTGGTCAGCTATTCCTTAAGAGTCTGAAAGGCTTCCTGACACTACTCTAACCAAACAAACTTCTTCCCTTTCCTCTAAAGAGAAGTAATGGGGTGGGCAATTCTCAAAAACCCCATGACGAAGCGATGATAGTAACCTGCCAACCCCATAAAACTACGGACCTCAGAAACATTAGTGGGTGCAGGCCAGTCCATAATAGCTTGGATCTTCAAGGGATCCACCGCAATACCCTCTCCAGAGATGACATGACCCAAATGCTTAACCTCTATCTGGAAGAACTCACATTTTGACAAATTAGCATAAAGCTGATTTTCTCTTAGACACTGCAACACCTGACGCAATTGCTCCTCATGTTCCTCCATAGTCCTCAAATAGATCAATATATCATCAAGAAATATGAGGACAAATTGGTCGAGATAAGTGCGAAACACACCATTCATTAAGCTCATGAAAACTGACGGTGCATTCGTCAACCTGAATGGTACCACTGTGAACTCATAATGTCTATAATGGGTGCGAAATGCCGTTTTGTGAATATCTACCTCAAAAATCTACAACTAGTGATATCCTGACTTAAGGTCAATTTTTGAGAATACCTTAGCTCCTTTGATCTGATCAAACAAATCATCAATCCGAGGCAAGGGATACCTATTTCTCACTGTTACCTTATTGAGCTGCCTATAGTCGATACATAGCCGTAGAGATCCATCCTTCTTCACAAAGATCATAGGTGTTCCCCAAGGAGAAACACTAGTTCAAATGAACCCTTTGGCTAATAGCTCCTCCAACTGCAGTTGAAGCTCTTTGAGCTCATGAGTGGTCATCCTATATGGAGCTCGTGAGATTGGCTCTGCACTGGGAATTAGATCAATCCTGAAATTGATGTCACGCTTAGGTGGCATCCCTGGAATATCAGAAGGAAAAACATCCACATACTCCCTCAAGAGTGGGTGATCATCAAGAGATGCGTCTCGACTCTCCTCCAACTCCAAATCACTAACAGTCACTGTAAAAAGCTGACATCCCTAACGCATGCATCTCTTGAGTTGTATAGCAGAGATCATACGTAGGGAAATAGGTCTCTGAACTCCCACGACCTCAACCATAGCACCTAAATCATCCACACATCTAATAGACTTATGTTGGCACTCTATCACTGCTTGATGGGCCTCTAACCAATCCATCCCCAAAACTATGTCATATGAACCCAGGGGTAAAATGTGAAGGTCCACAGAAGTAGATAGAGAGCCAATCATCAAGTTACACCCTAAAACTAGAGACTCAACTACAATCTTAGCCCCAGAAGCTAACTCAACCTGCCACCTATCATCTTACTTTGTTGCCACTAAGCCACAATGCTCCACAAGGGAGGGAGATATAAATGAATCAGATGCACTGGAATCAAATAGAATAGAAAAATCAATACCTCACATGCGACCAGAAGTCTCCACCACGGTGCCCTGATGCTCCGCCTGCCAGTCATCCACTATTGCAAAGACTCGGTGTGACCTACCTGCATCACCAACCATTGGCTCAGATGCCGCTGGTCGATGTCCAAATCCTGATGTACCCTTCTACGGCACTGTCTGGCAATGTGGCCCTGTTGGCCGCAAGAGAAGCACCCGGTGCCTCTACCAAAACCACCGTTACCCTAGAAAGTACTAGACTATTGGAAACTGCCCTTGCTCACTGAAGACTACATACTCTGGGCTAGCTAATCAAAATGATTGCGCTTATTGCACTGCCCAGTCTGGTCCTTCCAATTTTGGAACCTATTACCATGCTAATGCTGAGAATTCTTTGACTTGGACTACAAAAATTGCTTCTGCTGACCACCCTTTGAGGGTGCATGAGAGCCTGATGCCTAGGTGTGACCACCTCGAGAACCATATCCTGACGAAGGTGCACTACTAATGTACACACCTGTATGTCCACCGAGGCCCATAGCCAAATTCTCTTCCACAAGCTGGGCTTTCTCCATGGTAACCTCCATAGTCTTAGGTTCGAATACATGAACCCCTCCACTAATCCAGGCATTCAAGCCCCTGATGAAATGCTACACCAACATGGACTCATCATCCTCGATACCTACATACTGTTTGAGCTCATAAAATCTGCGCTCATATTGCTCAACTGTCATGGCCATTTGCCTTAGCTCATGAAACTCATCTGCTCTACGCTGCCTCCAATGATCAGAAAGAAAGTGGCCTCTAAATCTCTCTACAGACAACTCCCAAGACACAGTGCTAATATCCAAATGCAGCTTCTGCTCCTCTATCCCCCACCAAGTCGAAGCAAACCCTCGGAGATGCAAAATAGCACATTTGGCTTTTGTATTGCTGCCATACAAATGCATGGCGAAACACCTGCCTAAGTCCAATAACCAGGTCTCTGCCTCAAGTCCTCTACCAGCTCCATCAAAGGTGGGAGGGCATACTCTTAGTAAATCCCTCATATGGCTAGCTAGTGTGGCCTCCTGCTCATCTGTCAACTCCCTACGCCTGGGAGACCTCTCTCTCTCTAGGACCTGACTGGTCTACCTCCTGACCTCTTCTAGGTTGTTTGCCCTCCTATTTAGGGCCTAAACGGGCAAGGGCCTCCTCAAGAATCTGTCTCAACTGGGCTCCATTAGGCTGACCCTGACCCTCCATGTTCTAACCTCCGCCTTCATGGCCACTCCCATGAGGAGAACTAGGTGGAGGAATATCGCCACCACCTTTCCCATGACCCCTACCTCTACCTCGACCTCGGCCTCTACGTCTAGACATCTACCCTACAGACAAAAGGGAAGATTATTATATTAAGAAAAGGGTTGCAACAGGAGTTAATTCATTTTATAGAGTTTAAGCACTAGGTTACATAATGGGCTCAAATATAACCAAGGTACCCAGTGTTTAAACTTGGCTCTGATACCAAGATGTAGTACCCCGCCATGAACACCTTAGAAACAACACATTTGAGCTATGCAAGGCAGAAATTTTTTTTTTTTGGATAAGATAACAAAGTAAATGTTTAGCAAACAAACACACATCATTACTAACAACTTGTCTTCTAATGTCTCATGGTTGCATTACTTGACAATTTAATCGACATAATTCACTTGCATTACTAACTAACATCGGCAAAACATTCTAAATCTATTACACTAATGATTATATATATACATCTCCATTTCATAACATCAGTTAGATAATCAACTTGATCAAGATTACATGTACATATTCAAGTCGATACAAATGAGTACATCATTATGTAGTTTACATTATCATCATCCTGATTACATCTGAATACATACATTATGAATCAACTATTACATAGGCTAGTACATGAGCATAATAATTGTCTTCATAAACAGGTACAAGATCTGATGTCTGATGCACAAGGTATATCCTCCTCGCTCTCGAACAACGGCAAGGGAAAAACCAATGGATAAAGCTCTTCCACCCGACCATGTGGAACCCTAAGGTCCACCCCCCAAGCTAGGAGTTAACATAAGGTTCCCACTACAACATGCAGTCAGGTAGATAGTAGACTATAAGACAACACATGACTCCAACATCCCAAGTCAATATCACAAATGACTCAACAATACTTCCAGAGGCAAACACTTAACAACTGTGGAGAGTACAACTAGGGAATGTTAGGCTGCAGTAAGGAGAGTGTCATTGCATGGTCCTAACATGGGTTACCCTGACAGCCTCTAGCTAGATGTCGGCCCCCATCCATGGGTTACCCTGACAGTCTCTCGCTAGGCACCGGCCCCCATCTATGGTTACCCTGACAGTCTTTCACTAGACACCGGCCATATAGGGTGACACATGCAGAATCAACATTCCTTTCATGAGGACAAGGAAGTTGATTTTGCCAATCACGGCCTTCTCATCTCATCCTTAGCCTGAACAAGCACTACAGGCATGAGTGAGGCATCCAATTATCTTGATTAGTGTGAGAACTACCCAACCCTCTAAATTTGTTATTAAGTTATCACTAGATTAATCAACTCCCAGTGGGTTACCCTAACAAGCCACTTTAGGTGCTGGCCCCACATTGGAAGCCACTCCCATATCTGCACCTAGGAAACCCCATCCATATAGCCATGCACAAATCATTATAACAATAAACTTTGCAAACATATTGCAAGGCATTAACCCTCTTGCAAACTATGGCATAATCACAAGGACATACTCTCAATACATTATCTATGGCATCCAGATGAAGTAACACATGAGAAATTTCTTCTTACAGATGACAAAGTGTCCCCATGGTCTTAACCAACATGATAACTTATAACATACTCAAAACAAGTAAATAATTGTAACATCCATGAAGAACTTAATTATCACACCATGAGGCATTCTCAAAATACCATGCACATGAGGACAAACATTATACCCTATGCCTCTGGAACTAATCACTCAGGTAGATGTAACAACATAGGGGCCATGATGACATATCTAATTCACTTTCCACAATTCAAGTTTCATGACCCTATCATAAAAACAAATAGTACTCAACAAGAAGCCATTTAGAACAATAATTTATGTTTATTTTAAGCACTAGTTGACTATATTAGGTTTCAGTTAATAATGTTGATTAAATAATTTAACATTATCAAGTTCGAGCGTAGCTTGTAATAAGATTATTGGCCATATAAACATAATCAGTTACATCCTATAAGACATAACACAATCTAAATATTCTTCTTCTCATTGTAACAGGATATTTAAATTTCTCTGGTGTAAACTTTGTTATCCAGTTTGAGGCTCCTTAATATTGTCTTAGATCTAATTAAAATACGAGGGTAGAGATATAATCACCTATCGAAATGTATAGCTATAAAACTATAATACATGTACATTGGGTAAATATCTATGGCAATTAAAATCCCAACCCTATAGCATTATTCCATATTTGATTTGCAAAGGGAAACTATTATGTTAATACTAACACATGGTGTGTCATTGATTGTATTTCTCGTTAAGAATAAACCTACAGATACATGAAAATAACTACGTGTAAATATTTATTAAAACTGTTAATTAGTTAATTCACAAGACACAAATATTATTTACCTAACTAAGGTAAACCACTATTGTCCATGTTATAAATCTAGGAAATCAAATAATTGCAATGTGATTCTAAATTCAAATCTAGCAGAGGTTCCTATTTATTGGTAACCATGATAAACCCCTAAAACTCATAATAACCTATTTAACTTAAGGGTGAAAGGAACAATTGTGATTACTTCTACATAACATCGATTGCAAAAAACCTATGGATCAAATATTATTGGTATAACTTCCACTACATTCACGAATAATCAAAGTATATATATATATATATATATATATATATATATACAAAAAGAAGGATCAAATTCAACAAGTCATTTATAGAGTTCAAAACCACATTAAATTTCATTTACCTACTCTAATACACCGTCTTTCATTTTTGCAATCCATTTACATTCTAAATTCAATAATTTGATCATAGAAATTTCATTAACTCAATTTAAATAAATCACAAGACAAAAATAATAAAAATAATAATAATAATTAATAAAATTTCCACCGATCATTTGACAACCAATATCTTTCATCCAAGGTCATTAAAATAATTAACATCATACCTTATTGACAAATCTACTATATATATAATTAATCACCTCATTAAAATTATAAAATTACATTACAATTTACATCCACCACATTTCATGGAAATTCAATAATCTAATAATTTAAATTCCCGCAAACTTCAGCTTGACCTAAATGTATCATGTAAGTAATAATAATCATAATCAACTTGTATGATTTGAACTAATTTCCAAATACTAACAAAATTCAAGTAAGACTCTAAAACCTAGTCCATAACAACCTCCTATAACTTAGTTATATATAAATGGGTCAAGAAAATATTCGAACTAATAACGATATCAAATCATAATCCTCTTTGTATTACAATTAAAAACATTTCTAATATAACAAATGCACTTTATACAGGTTACATACCCTAATTTTTCCATCTAAAGATTGAACGGAGACATTCTAATTTGAAACCTCATTCCTTTCCAACCTTAAAAGAAATCCTTCTAAAAAGAATAATAGAAACCTACAGGTTTCCTCACCAACTCTTACAATCCTATCAATTATAGAAGGCACATACTTCCTAAAATTTAGACTGTTCCACACTTAGAGAGCCCCTATGAAATCGATCCCCATTAAAACCTAGTGATAAAAGAGTTTAATAGAAATGATAAGGAGTTCTTGAAATAACATCTATACTCATGGCGCATAGCCCCGGAGAAAGGTCCAGCGATGGAAGAGTAAGGGAGACAGGAAAAATGGCATATAAGGTATACCATGTTTGCAGTTCCATGCTAACAGAAAGGGTTGACTTTGGCAGAATATCACATCCACATTTGCCAGCATGCCCCCAGCTCATGTCAGGAAAGAAAGGTTTGGGGGAGTTAATCAATTGACTCCAGCAACTATTGCAAGGTGAAAGCAATGTATCAACAGAGGAGGCTGCACTGAAGGAAGTTGATCATGGAATGCCATATTGTTACAAAAGATTGCTGAGACAAAACCAAAATGTGTCTACACAAATAGGATAAGCAGCTTAATACATTCTATGCAGATCGAATGATTTGATGACTTACTTGCCAAATCCCCACTACAAGGCCATAATGCTTATCACCATGATTACAGGAGAGGCAATGAAAGGATCTAAATGTTGGGTGACAACCAAAAAGTTCTTTACGGACCATCACTTGATGACACCAAGGCTGAATTGGTGTTAATAGGAGAATGGCCAGTTCTTAGGTAGACATCTCACAAAATGATTTAATGCCACAATCTCTGCTCTATGGTTGAATGTTCGTTGAGGTGTTTAAGCTGTAATCTAAGATGAAATGATGGGACTGATAGGGTTGAGATACTCATATGTTTGTTGCAGTGCAAACTGCCCAAGGCCACCAGTGTGCAGGGAAAGGATTTGTTACCTACATAACTCACACAATTAGTAGCGTGATGCGACTAAAAGGATGGGCAGTTTAATGTATAGGCAGATTTAAGTGGGAAATCCACAAACAAAGAATAGGGTTCCCTCAGAAAGGTTTAGATGGCTATGAGGACCACCATCCGAAGTGATAAGTGCGACTTACTACTAGACTACCACACAATAAAATTCATTGATATTATATTGGTTTAGCCCCGATACCATGTTTTATAACCAGTCTTTCCCCAAATTTTACAAGCAATTGTTTAGATGAGGGCTGAGAATCAACTCTTAGAGTCTTATGGACAAGGGTTATCAATATAAAGATAATAGTTAATCTTCACTAGACCTTCCTCCACTTTGAGTAGAACCTAGCCAATTTGCCAGCATAGATCTGAGCTTACAAAAGGAGCTAATAATTTACATTTAGGGCTTGTATTGCCTCATGATGTATTTGTTGTTTCTATAACATTATGTATTTTTTTTCATTTTGGATTCAGCCTGATTTTCAATTGCAATATCTTCTTGCCTCTGTCACAATGCAGTATTATCATAACAAGTAGATTACCAAAATTAATTCTACACTCCAATCACCCTTACTAAAATTAATGATGAATCTACAAATGTAAACATTAATCTATAAAATAAGGTACCCAGTCAAATATTCAAGTGTTGCCCTGTTGATTCCTGTAGCTACTTTCTCCTCCAATTTCTTCAGACCTGCCTCTTCCCAAAAGTCTTTTCCTTTCTAAAACCAGGACTCACTTCCTGGATAAATGTAGGAGACAATGCTCTCTGCCCGACAACCCATTTTCCCAAAACACAGATGAACTCCTCGAGTAAATGCAAAATAAAACATTCCTCTCTTTTCCCACAACCCACATTCTCGTGGGGTTTAAAAATTTAACCATCTCAAAAAATTCCTAAACCTCCAAATTGATATTGATGGCACTCAGAATTATTTTTCTAACCTTGAGATATTATCATTATTTTACTATAAATTTATTTTATCAACACTATAGTTGATTATTCACCCTTACATATGCATTTTGTTTTCTGTTTAATTTAATCCGCTTACAATTTGCAATGTAATATTTCATTTAATCATTTATCTAATTTAATTTATTTATTTACTAATTCCTATTAATTTTACCAATTAATCATACAATTAAATCGTTTGTAAATAATCACAACACACAATTTCCCTAGCACATGTTTTTTTAACGTTAGCTTAATTTTAACCTTATTTTTAATAAAGTACTAACTAAACTTAAATCAACACATAAATTGGATGAACCAAGCTTATAGGATGATACCCGACCCCCATGAAAAGCCACATGACATGACGACAACATAAGGACAATCAGTCCAATTAACGGTGACGACAGGTTATAATACTGAGAACTCATCCTTTTGAGGATGTTGACTGAGTAGGGAACCTTATGCTAACTCCAATCAACAACTCCATTGGCTAGGGCACACTCAGACCTGGTAGTTCAGGTGGAGTCAATGCCCGGTACCTGCATCCTGCAACAAACGACAAGGTTGTGCACATATATATATAAACATGTAGTCATAGACATAACGAACGGAGGTCGCAACATGGTAGGGTACTTGAACACGAGTAATGTGACACTGTTCCATTCATGGAAACACATCATCAAATACTACATCCATTACTAGTAATGCATCATAATCATAATTGAATAACACATTAAACTCATAATAACATTAGTCTATAATCATTAGATATGTCCATCATGATCAAGGAGAACATAAACCATAACATACTAGTCCAATGTCTCGAAACCGTAAATATGCAGTATAAGACCATCAACTATACTAGAACTGTCATAGGAAATATGAAAATAACATCTATCACAGGCCAAAAGTGAGGGGCATTACATATCTGCATTTAGTTATGTTGTTACAGGTTTGCCATTACGTAGAATACTAAAGCTAAGGAAGAATTATTCCATTGTTGCGAGTGGATGATGAAATGGCATCTATTGTAGTTGATTGTAATTGTATAAGAAGAGATTGTATCTTAAAAATTTTTAATCTAAAATGAATGATATTAAATTTATGTTTAATCGAAAAGAAAATTTGAAGTAAATTTTCTTCTATCAACTTATTATATTTTTTAGTATTTCTTTTTACTTTAACAATTTTTATTATTATTTATTGATATTTCCTAAGTGGGCATTACAAGGAGGAGCTCGTCGCTGCAGTCCACTATCTAAAACATGCCAAACACAACTTTCAGTTGAGCTACGCTACCACAACCGCCAAAGACATGCTTAAGGGTGAATGACTCAAGATCCAACCTCACCTCATGATGAGGACTTTGTATAAAAGGATGTGCACTAGCTCAAGAGATACACCATCCAACCTTGCGATGAGGACTTTGTATAAAAGGATGCACACTAGCTCAAGAGATACACCATCCCACCTCGCGATGAGGGATTTTTGCTTAAAAGGATGTGCACAAGATCAAGAGATACACCATCCCGCTTCATGATGAGGGATTTCAAGCATGATTTTTTAGTGTCAAAATAATCAAGCAGATATCATTATATATTCCCCCACCTTAAGTTGGTTGATCTCGCTTACCGGTATCACGCACATTAATGTAGAGTGAAAACATGCAAGGGAACAAGAGCTTTCACAAAGCCCATGCCCCAATGTGACATGTGTCATGATCTCCCAATGTTCCCACAAAAACATCGATATTATTTGCTAAGATAATCGACAAGCTATAAGTTTTGGTTAGAAAATCTTACTCTAAGATAACAACCAAATCAATTTGTGAAAGCTATGTAGAAATCATATCACATAACAGACCAAGGCTACACTTGCAGGTTCAGAACCAAGTATAGCCATGAGGTTATACTACAAGTATCTTAGAATTGAGTGTAGTGATAAGGTGAGATACAAAACAATCCAAAGTGCGTTGAAGAAGATTGAGAGTATTGCAAAAGATTTGTTACAACAAATATCACAACATGAATCACAATATGGAGTGATTCTACTAGTCAAGTTTTGAATATATATATCAACCCCATATTCATATATGGACTAGGTCCATTTTTGCTTTCTTGCTAAAGGCATGGTCCGTATCAATATTTATTTGTTTTCTTCATCCATCGACTAGTAAAGTCATTGAAGAATGTAAACAATAAAAATGAGAGAGGAGACAAGAGCGACTTGGTTTACAACACGGGAAGATGCCCCCAAGACACAACACACAACAATAAAATAGAGAAGAAGAAAGTAGAAGAATGATGAAACAAATCGAAGAATGATCACAAAAGAGGTAGTCTCCTTGTTTTCTTGATCTTACAAGAGTATCAAGGGTCATCCAAAGAGACCTAAACAACACTTAACACATCATGGGGGAACACAACACAACATCTATAAATATCTTTATCTGAGAGGAAGACAAACTTATGAGCATCTTAGAGAGGTGCTCCATCAAGTGTGGTGAATTGTGTGAAGAATTCATACCTAATTTATGCTTATTTTATAAACAACCTTGTGAAGCTTTCTTCTCAAGACCCTGTATGTTTGAAACCTTTTGTTACTTATGAGGTGGGAATCATGGCTATTTCCCACTATTGAAATTCACCTTTTTCTTTTATATCCTTTTGCTTTCATATTCTACTTTGTGAGCCTTTCTCAATGAAATGGAATGCTTCTCATCAGTACCACTTTCTCTTGCATCGAGGGATTACATATAGGTTGTTCTAATTGCATATCTTGTGCAGTTTGGTTATCTCCCATCCATAAAGGGATAATGAAGGAGGAACCTCAACATAGATACCTTTTCCACATGGGTGAGGTGACTCTTCATTTGTCATCTTATCCACTTCTACCATACCAACTATGCCATCATTGTCAAGGTAGTCATCTTCAATCTCTAATGCAGTTTGTTCCACCATATTATTGTCGCTATGCTTAGGAAAAGGATTGGTGAATATTTGTAAGTTTTGATTCAGAGGAACCACTAACTTATTTCCATTATCATTCACACCAGTAACTTCTATCATACTAGAATCGATGAGGTCTTGAATTTCATGTTTAAGATGCATACATCTTTCAGTATCATGTCCCGGTGAGCGGTGATAGTGACAATAAGCATTAGCATTGAATGAAGGTCCTTTGGCCTAGTTTTGTTGAAAGGATGAGCAAGAGGAAGCTCTAAAAGATTTTTGTTCACTTCTTGAGTCATTACTGAATGAAGAGAATTCCAGAATGGAGTAAATTGTCTATGTTCTTGTTTGAATTGAACTGGTGCCCGAGGAGGCTTTGTAATAGTAGATACTTGTGAGTGAAAATTATTTGAATGTTTCCCATTAATCTTAATATAATTCTTATTTTTCTTCTTGAATGAATTTTGAGATGTTCTAGCTACGGATCGACCAATACGAGCTGATAAGGTATGATTCTCATACTGACTAGCCAAAAGTTGTTAATCACAGAGAGCTATAGATAAGTGTTGAAAAGAACTATACTTCATCAACAATATCTTGTCGTGTATGTTTAGTTGTAGATTCCTAATGAATACCTTCTGAAGATCCTCATCTTTAATCATCTATTGTATTTGTGAGATGAGACCTTGATATCGACTGATGAACTCTGTTAAATTCTCTTTTGAGCCTTGTTTACAATGAACCAAATCGATCAAGGAGATAGTAGGTCCAATGTTTACTTGGAAGTGTTGCAAGAATTGATCAACTAGATGTGAGAAGGAATTGATTGAATTAGGAGGTAGTGAACAAAACCACTCCAAAGTAGTATCTTTAAGAGATCGAGGAAAGAGTTTTGCTAACAATTCCTCATTAAAGAAGAAATCACTACACATTGTTGTGAATGCTACCACATGAGTGTTAGGATCACCTTTACCACCGTACTTTTCAAAGAAAGGAGTCTCAAATTTATTAGGCATGGGAGTTCTTAGAATTTCATAGGATAAAGGATTACATGTATGTTGTGGCACCTTCATTTGGGTCATATAATTAAAAAATGTCTTAGGACCATTATTAATAAACAATTGGTGAATAGTTTTTCTATATACTTTGTTGGTAAAGATGATTTCTATGAGAATTGTGTGTTTGGTAAACATAATAAATCTCCATTTCCTATTAGAAGCTATAAAATAAAGAGATTATTGGAAATCATTCATTTGAATGTGTTTGGTCCAGTGGATGTGGGTTCTATGGGAAAATCTCAGTATTATTTTTCATTCATTGATGATACCTCTAGATACATTTAGATTTATTTTATGCATATTAAATTTGAAGTTTTCACTAAGTTTAAGAAATTTATGGTCTTAGTTGAAAATCAAATAGATTATAAAATAAAAGTGTTGAGATCTGACAATGATGGTGAATATTGCTCTAGGGAATTTGATGAATTTTGTAAGCATGCAAGTATTGTTCAACATAAGACTATACCATATATACCTCAACATAATGGGGTTAAAGAGAGAATGGATCAAACTCTAATAGAAAGAGCCAGAAGCATGTTGAGTGGTATGTAGTTATATTGGTCCTTTTGGGTAGAGGATGTAAGTACTACTTGTTATTTGATTAATAGGTCTCCTTGTTTAATTCTTTTTGAAAAAACAACTTATGAAGTGTTGATAGGAAAGAATCCTTTTGTTTCACATTTAAGGGTCTTTGGTTGTGAGGCTTTAGCTCATGTGCCTCACAAAAATGATCTAAACTAGATCCAAAAGATTAAAAATACATCTTTGTGGGATATGGTGAAAATGTAAAAGGAACTATAAGCTTTGAAATCCTCTAACTTAGAAAATGATTTATTCTAGAGATGTGATTTTTAGGGAGTTTAGAGCTTTTTTATGTGCTAAACAACCAAATAAAAAAGATAGGAAGAAAATAATGCATTTTGAAACTAAAATTAAGAAGAAAGAAAATGCACATGTGGAAGAATAAATTGATGGATCAGAGGATGGAGAGGAAGAAGAGGGTTTGGATGAGAGTTTAGATAAGGATGTATAATATGTACAAATAGAAGAACATGCAAAGCCCATTATTCCTACCTTGAGGAGATCTATGAGATAGTAGAATCTAGTTGATTGGTATAGCCCACCATATTTTTGTTGTATATTTTTTTTTTATAGATTATTGATGATAAACCTAAATTTTTCATGGAGGCTCTCTCTTTGGAGGCTCTGATATTGAGTCTTTGATACAAGCCATGTAGGAGGAGATGATGGCATTGGATAGTTATGTACCTATGATCTTGTGAGTTTTCTTGAGGGAAGAAATTCCATTGGTTGCAAGTGGGTGTATAAAAAGAAAATTAGAGCAGATGGATGGTTATCGTGGTACAAGACTAGATTGGTGGCCAAGGGATACTCCTAGAGAGAGGGAGTTGATTTTGGTGAAATATTCTCTCTTGTTACTAAGTTGGATTCTATTACATTCCTATTATCTATTACTACAAATTTTAATTTTGGGATTGAGAAAAAATATGTTAAGATTGCTTTCTTGCATGGGGATCTTGAGGAGGAAATTTATATGCAACATCTTAATGGTTTTGTTGTAAAGGGGAAGGACCATTTTGTTTGCAGGTTAAAACAAAAATTATATGGTCTAAAACAGTCACCCAAGATGTTATAATAGAAGTTTGATGCATTTCCATTGAGTTTGGGTTTTGTTAGGAGTGAGGAGGATCGTTGTGTTTATGTTAAAATTATTGATGATCATGTTCTAATCATTTTCTTGTATGTGGATGATATGTTATTTATTGGTAACAACAAGGTGATGATCATGCAGCTCAAAACTCATATTTTTGGCACATTTGATATAAAATATTTAGGGGATGTAAAATATATTCTTGGTAGGGAGATTAGTAGCCCGATTGGGTAAATAGAAAGATTTGGTTAAGCTAGAGTAAGTATGTCACTACCATTTAACAGTAGTTTAATATGCATGATGTTAAACTAGTGAGTATTCCATTTCTTGTTGGCACTAAAATTTTTGTAGATATGTGTCCCAAATCAAATTCAATAATTTGAGTTTATTTCTAACATGTCTTATTCTAGTACTATTGGTAGCCTAATGTATACAATGGTTTGTAGTTGACCATATGTTGCTCAAGTAGTGGGAGTTTTGAGTAGGTTTATGTCTAAACCTTGTAAGTGGCATTTGACTTATCCTAAGAGGGTTTCTAGATATTTGCAATGGACTTTTGATTGATGTTTGTGTTATCATGGTAGTGATAATGTGGATATGTCATTAGACATATAGGGCTTTGTTGATGCAAGTTGGGTAGGTGACTTGGAGAGTCAAAGGTCCAGTAGTGGCTATGTGCTCTCTCTACTTGACAATCTAGTGAGTTAGATGAGTACGAGGTGGCCCACAATTGCTTTGTCCACTACTAAAGTAGAGTATATGGTTGCTACTTATACCTATAAGAATGTCATATGGTTACAAAGACTTTGTCTAGGCATTGGTTTTGATTATAGTGTTCTTAGAATTAATTGTGATAGGTAGAGTGATATCTATTTGGCTAGAAATCCCATGTACCATGCTTGTACTAAGCATGTAAAGATGCTTAGTATCACTTTGTGTGTGAGATTGTAGAGAATGGTAAGGTCTTGTTACAAAAGGTTGAAACTTAGGAAAATGCTATAGATTCACTCATGAAGCTAGTGACCACAGATAAGTTCTCTTGGTGCAAGGAGCCATGGGCCTTGGATCTTGTACTTGATTTATTTTATGTTTCCTATGGATGTATAATTTCAAGTGGTATAATGTTAGGATTAAGGAGTCATTAACCTTATAAATCCTATGTATGTTTTATGTACTTCCAACGCAATTGGAAGGTGTACATAGATGCCTAGAGTGGAATTGGAGTAATAATTTGTAATTCAGATTCTCCTAGAATCTTGGTACTAATTGTCATTATATTCATGAGGGAGTGGGGCACTAAGGTGGTAGTCACATTTGACTTTGGACTCATTTAAGGCATAATCCCAATTCTAGGTGCTAGGACTGAGAAGTGGAGAATCTTGTCATGATGGATGGGATCCACATGAGTTGTCTTGTCCAAAACAGAGTGCTACATTTGAGGATGTGAGCCATCAGGGAGTTATGAGTCAAAGATGCCTTTGCAATTATATTTTATATTTGAGGATTCATTGATTGAGCCCATGTGATGTCCATGTGAAGTCATTAATTATATTTACTATTCTCAGAAGATGCTCTCCAAGATGTGAATGAAGTTTTTGCATGATACCATTGTTTTGGTATCTATTATTTTTGGTGAAACCATTTATGGTTTTAGCCTCTATTTGCCTATATATTGGAGGTATGAGAAAGAAATTTGATATCATATTTAATAGGTACATAGGTACTATCTGATTGTTATAAGAGTGTAGAGAGGAAGTGTTTTAATATTGTATCCATGTTCTTTAAAGATTAATATATACTTGTTCTCTTTATCTAGTGGAGTTTCTCCCTGAAAGGGTTTCTCCACATAAATCTTGTGTTGCTATGGTTTGCTAATTTTATTCTTAATTTTGATTTATGCTTCCACAAATAATCTTTTATGGTAATCCTATTATTAAGAGACTAATTTTAGATTTGCATACACTTTGAGAAGTTTTTTATTGCATTAGTTTTAACTTGTTTCGCAAAACTATTCCTCCCCCTTCTCCTCTCCACTTCACTATTTGACATCCTCCTTCACCTTCTCACTCACAACCACGTCCCCCTCCATCCTGTTGAATTCACATCCCCTCTTCCCTTTCTCCTAGTTTTGTTTCCTTCCTTTCTTCCTCATATGCTCAATTTCCTTTGCCCCTTCATTCTCTCCACCACAATTCCATGTAGTTGGAACTCCCCAAGATCAACAAAAATAAAAATAGTTCATGTAACCACCCCTTCTATACCTCTACACACCTCTATACTACTATTTGCAATTCCCCTTATTATTTGGCCATATTGCACAATTCTTGCTAGTTGGAGGCTATCATCTCCCCACATTCCAAGTGTTTATTTTTCCACCTCCACTAGCCTTGGATTTCAATCCCTTATCTCCCACAAGTGTTGTGTATCCTTTTTCTCCTCAAGTATTAGCCCCTTCCACCACTACATAGTAGGTAGCCCTAACAACCTCAATATTCTCCCCAAGGGCTACTCAATTTCCTTAGAGAGTAACTATGATAAGGGACCATGCAACTTATCAACAAAAAGTGAGACAAATCCAAGATGTTATGCAATAGAAGGAGGTTAAGAGAAAAAGGAAATAGGATGTTGCTCCCACAATAAATAGGGTGAGAACCAAGTATTACTCAGTGTAAGATGCCATGCATTTTGCCCATTTTACACCATTTGCAAACAAGCCTGAAGGATAGATGCAAGCCATTGATTATTAGATGGAAGTAATTAGTATCAACATTAAGGATGCATGGGCAAAAGATAGGGAAAATTCCTCCAAGAGGATGCCAAGAAGCAATTTGTCAAGATAAATGCAACAAAATAAATAATCAAGGTTGCAGAAGTAAAGTTTAAGGTGCTAGAGGGCCAAGTGATAGTAGTAACAAAAGGGTCATTGAGATAGAAGACACCTAGGTTGAGTAGTTCAAGGGGTAGTTGGATGATACCTCAGCCCAAATAACATAGCTAGGAGTAAATCTAGCAACCACCAAGACCCAAAAGCCCATTGATGTGGCCACCATAGATGAATTGAAGAAGCAAGTAGAAGATTCAATGATTGAGCTTTCTTAAGAGAAAATGAATGTTGGTACCTTAGACACACAAATAGCATCCATGAAATAAAAGCTAAGTGGTCAAGATGACCAACTAGAAAAAATGGACACCTAAAAGGAAACCTAAGAACAAACAATTCAAGGGTCTAATAGAGAAAGGAAAGGACTTGGAGGCTAAACTAGATACAACTAAGGATGAGATCAAATAGTTACAAGCAAAGATTGAAGAACTTAAGTTGTTCATGAGGTCCCTTGAGCTCATCAAAGCTCTCTAAAAGGTTCATTGGAAGGAAATAGAATTATTTGTACCTTTCTTCACACTAATGTTTCAATTCTTGGAGTTTGCTAAGACACTACATGATATGGTAAAGAAATGGGTTGACTTCAAGTTTGATTTTGCAATCTATAGTAAGGAAATAGAAAGGAACACAACAAATTGAAATGTCACAGTGGTAAATAATAAACATGCAACATAATATAATCATTCATGGAGCAACAGATCATATATCTATTTGTTTTTTTTTTAAAATTGAATATTTAAAAACAATAACCCTCTCCCATTTCACTATTATACATTCCTATTTACAAGGCCAGTAAGTAAAAGAAAACTAATTTGTCTTTCTAAATCTAAAAATAGATAATTAAACAACACCAATTTTCCTATCACACAAATATTGAGAAAGAAACAATACACTAGGGGAAGGGGTCCTCAGTCAGCTCCTAATTTAGTGGTGAATGGTTTACATCATTTTCTCTACACTTCAAACAAGTAGAAGAGATTCGACTTCAGCCACTTTGTTCACATGGCATTCTCCATCTTGCATTGTATGCTCTGCATAGGAAAGGTCTCCTGCACAAGGAAAACTTATGAACACTTCCTACGAGAGATATATGCACCTCCAAATCATACAAATCCAATGCTTTCTCGAAGAGCTCTAAACATTTATGGTGGATCTACCTACATATTAGATTTGATTTCTAAGGTTTTTGGCATTTCTTCTGGACCATCATCAGGATGAAAAGGCTTCAAGCCAATGCTTATTAATGTTTGGCTTGGTTGGTAACCTTACCACAAAGGCCAAAAACCTAGGAAATCAAATATAATAGACACGTAGACCTAAAAGCTACTTGCAATGTAATACACTGCGAACAAACCCATCTCAAAGCAACATAATACTACCACTGCACATATTTATTTAGCTGAAGATAAGATTTATTAGCGAGAAGGAACCTTGGACTAGTGAGAGCTACATATGTGGCCATTATAAATAAATATAATCCCAAAAAATTATAAATGTTTATAGAGGAATGTGTAGATAAGATACAAGGAGGAGTACATGTATGAAACCTATGCATCTCTCGAATGCAATCTTTATTATTATTTATCTGAGCTAGGTTGTAATATTCCCAAGGATATACCGAGATTCTTAGTGTTTCTCTTGAAACGCAATATAAGGTATTCTAAGTGGCATTAAATAGTTGTGTACCTAGGATCTTGTGAGTTTGCTTGAGGGAAGAAATCCCCTTGGTTGCAAGTGGGTGTATAAAAACAAAATTAGACCAGATGGATGGTTATTGTAGTACAAGATGAGATTGGTGGTCAAGGGCTACTCTTATGGAGAGGGAGTTGATTTTGGTGAAATTTTCTCTCCTGTTGCTAAGTTAACTTTTATTAGATTCTTATTATCTATTACTGCAGCTTGTAATCTTGAGATTGAGAAAAAAGATGTTAAGATTTCTTTCTTGCATGGGATCTTATGGAGGAAATTTATATGTAACATCCTAACAATTATGTTCTAAAGTGGAAGGACCCTTTTATTTTTAGGTTAAAACAATCATTATATGGTCTAAAACAGTCACCCAAGATGTTATATTAGAAGTTTGATACATTTGCATTGAGTTTCGGTTTTCTCAAGAGTAAGGAGGATCATTGTGTTTATGTTAAAATTATTGATGATCATGTTCTAATTATTTTCTTGTATGTGTATGACACGTTATTTATTGGTAACAACAAGGTGATGATCATGGAGCTCAAAACTCATCTTTTTGGCACATTTGATATAAAAGATTTAGGGGATGTAAAATATATTCTTGTTAGGGAGATTAGTATCCAAATTGGGTAAATAGAAAGATTTGGTTAAGCTAGATAGACATTTTCTTTAACAAGGCAAATCTATCTTCAATCCTCTTAATCATGCTTCAATAGTAACCTACAAGACAACAAGGGAGAAAACAAAAACCATCTAGCTCTCCTCCCTACCTTTGACCCGCAAGAGGGTCACTCCCAAGCTAGGGAGACCATCCTCATACCTAGGGTAGATTAGACGAAACACATCACAACATTGGACTACAACAAATAAAGCAATTAACACACACATTCCCATGGTTTACTCACAATACAAAGACTCAGCTTAGGTGAGTTCAAGGAGGGTAGGGAAGTAGGCATCTCTACCTCTAGGTGTCATCCTTTCACATTTTATCACAAGGCCTCAAGCCAACAAATTACTCTTCCTCAAGGCCTCAAGCCTTCCAGTTAAATCAAATTACTAGGAATATCCCATTAGGCTCTCAAAGCCTTTAAGCCCTCTAGGCTAAAAGTATCAACATGTCCTCAAGGCATTTCTCATATAAAGAAAACAAGATGACACCCGAGGAGGGTCACACCTACCCTTCCCTATACAAGATGAGCATTGCCTTCCAACTGGAAGGAGCTCTTTCAACACCCAAAACAAAACCCCAAAACTAACAGAAAAAATCATAGAAGACAATAGCAAACTCATTCATCAAGAAAGAACAAACATACATTACAAGCAATAGATCACACAAGAGAGTAGTCTTGTTCACCAACCTTTCAAAGCCCAATTATGGATGAAATTTGATGAAGAGCTCCTCTCTAGCCTCCTCCCAAAATCTCCTTCTTTCCACAATAATCCAACCCCCTTACTCTCCTCCTCCTCTCTCTTTTAAAAACTAATTCCCTCTATTTTCCTAATTTCCCAAGTGCCATTAAACAACTAATCCACAACTCATCCATTATCCTAGTTGACGTAAAACAATTTAACCCCACTCAATAGGTTCCCCACTATAGTCCTTTTTTCAACACATGGAGAATTTAAAATACAATAAGTAAAATAAAAATACAAAGGGAGTGGATGTCACACTACCCTTATTAAGGGAAAACCCACCAAAAGAGAGGCACAAGGAGACAAACACTCCATTATTAGGGGATCATGGAGTTGTTCCATGACTTGGAAGTGGGCTTGAGTGTGGATTCCACTCATCCCATTGTCCCCATGCTTCCAATTTCGTCACTTAACTTCACTGTGAAGTTTAACTGACCATATGGAGGTTAACCCAATGTTATCCTAGTCAAAAAGGTCCCTAGACCTATGAGGTATAACCCAGGGTTGATTTTTGCCTAGTTAGAACTCCTAGAGTCAAATAAAAACACAAGAAAAGGGTCTAAAAGAAATAAAGTTTAAACAAGATTAAAAACAACATTTCTTACAACACTTATCATAATAAAAGTAAATCAGAAGATAGCTCTTATTCCCTTGACCTCATGCGACATTAACAAATTACAACATTACAACATTCCTCCAAACACGAGGTTGATCTTAGTTCCCCATAGAACTAGATCGGCTCACAAGGGATACAACATAGGGTATGAGATGATCTCCTGTATTTGTGGTTTCGTTAGCAATACCTGCACACTCAAACTCGAAGTCAATAACACATAAAGATATCATAGCCAAAGAAAATATAAATACATGCATCCTAAACATTCTACCATGTAATCACATTGAAGTTTCATCCATTCATCATTTTCTTAAAAGCAACATCTAAATTATCATTGCATATTATTTTCCTTAAAAATCAATTAGGTTTAATAAGCAAGATTCCAGATCAATAGTCTCTCAACATATAAATAATAGTCAATATCACTGCAAATAGTCTCATGAATAGTAGTGTAAAAATGTAGTCCTCACATCCTCTCCCCCTAAGATTGCACTTCCTCCTGGAAGTCATGAAAGAGGTGAGGGTAAAGCATCTTCAGTCTTGTAGCATCTTCCCATGTTGCAGTGACCTCATCGTACATATCCCATTGGACCCTAACCTGGTCCAGCTCTCGACCTCGAAGTCCCAGCATCTGACGAGCCAATATGCGTATTGGCTCCAAAGCCAGCTGTCCGTCTACCTCTACCTGAAGAGCACTCCAATCCAATACATGACACAAGTCAGATATATAATGACATAAAACTAAAACATGAAAGACATCATGGATACGAGACAGGCTAGGTGGCAAGGCTAAACAGTAGGCTACATGTCCTATCCTCTCTAGGATTTGAAAAGGTCCTACAAACTGGGGTGCAAGCTTAGAGCCTTTTTCGTAATGGATTGGACTCTTATGTGGTCGCACTCTCAAGAATACTCTGTCACCTACTGAGAAGCTTTGATCTGTCCTCTTCGCATCTGCATACTTCTTCTGTCTATCCTGAGCTTCCTGCAGTCTCTGCCTAATCAAAGTAACTTGCTGTTCCATATCCTAGATTATTTCGGGACCAATGGCAACTCGGTCCTCTAACTGATCCCAACTCAAAGGCATTCTGCAAGGCCTGCCGTATAAAGCCTGGTAAGGAGGCATACCCAACGAGCTGTGATGCCCATTATTGTAGGCAAACTCAACCAGATACAGGTACTCCTCCCATTTAGACTGATGATCCATAACATACATGCACAGCATATCCTCTAACACCTGATTAACTATTTCTGTCTGGCCATTGGTCTTAGGATGATAAGCGGAATTGAAGTTGAGCTGTGTGCCCAACGCTTGATGTAAAGCTCTCCAAAATGAAGATGTGAAGACGGAGTCTCTATCAAATATGATACGACAAGGTACTCCATGAAGTCTGACAATCTGATCTAGAAACACCCTTGCCACCGATGGAGCATTGTAAGTTGTGCATACTGGTGAGAAATACGCCACCTTGGTCAACTTGTCAACTGTCACCATGATGGTATCATGGCGTCGTGATGACATAGGTAGACCAACAATGAAGTCCATGGAAATGGTGTCCCATTTCCATTCAGGTATCTCATGTGGGTATAAGAGTCTTGCTGGATGCTAATGCTCGGCCTTGACCCTCTGACACTCAAGGCATCGAGCAACAAACTCTACAATATCATGTCTCATTCCAACCCAATGGTATAACTGCTGCAAGTCCATATGCATCTTCTTCACTCCTAGATGAGCTGCATAGGGTGCTCTATGAGCCTCAGAGAGTATCACTGCATGCAGATCACCCACACGGGGTACATAGATGCGCTGCTTATGTCCAAGTAATCCATCTGACTCTAGGGAATAGCCCACGAATTTACCCTTTAGGACTCGCTAATTCTAAATTTCTTGCTGCACCTCAAGAAACCACTCATCCTCAAGCAGATGCTATAAAATACGTTCTCTCAAATCCACTTTCAAAGTTAGAGTCAGGATCTCATGGTGCCTTCGACTCAACACGTCGGTGACCACGTTCTCCTTTCCCTTGATGTAGTGGACATCAAAGTCATACTCACATAAGAACTCCATCCAACGCTACTGGTGGGTGTTCAAATTTGGCTGAGTGAAAATATACTGCAAGCTATGATGGTCCAAATGGAGCTCAAAATGTCAGCCTAAGAGAAAGTGTCTCCAACGAACAAGTGTATGAATGACAGCTGCTAGCTCTAGATCGTGAGTAGGGTAGTTCAGCTCATGTGTCTTAAGCTTTCACGATTCATAAGCAATCGCCCTACCACCCTACATAAGCACATCACCAAATCCCTCTAGAGATGCATCCGTGCAAACAACAAAATCTTCTGCCAGATCAGGAACAACTAATATGGGAGTGCTGGTAAGATGTTCCTGAAGGATCCCAAAGGCCTTCTCACACTGCTCAGTCCAAGTGAATCCTTTCCCTTTTCGCTAAAGGGAAGTGATAAGATGAGCTATTCTAGAGAAACCTTCGACAAACCTACGGTAGTAATCGGCTAGTCCCATAAAGCTTCTTACTTCTGTAACACTGGTGGGTGCTGGCCAGTCCTGAATTGTCCTAATCTTTGATGGATCTACGAAGATACCATCACCTGATAATATATGTCCCAAATACTGCACCTCTATCCTAAAGAAAGCACACTTCACCAGATTGCCATACAGCTGATGCTCATGTAAACACTGCATTACCTAACACAAATGATCCACATGTTCCTCCTCGGTTCGTGAATAGATCAAGATGTCATCTAGAAATATGATCACGAACCGATCTAGGTAAGTACAGAACACCCCGTTCATGAGACTCATGAACAATACAGGGGCATTCGTCAATCTGAAGGGTACCACTGTAAACTCATAGTGGCCATATCTAGTTCGGAAAGCAGTTTTGTGAATATCTGCCTCTGTAATTCTCAATTGGTGATACCCAGATTTTAGATCATTCTTTGAAAACACCTTGGCTCCTTGCATTTGGTCAAAGAGATTGTCAATCCTTGGCAGAGGATATTGGTTCCTCACCGTTACTTTGTTCAATTGCCTGTAGTCCATGCATAACTGAAGAGATCCGTCCTTCTTCTTTACGAAGATAACTGGTGTGCCCCATGGAGAAACACTAGGTCGGATGTGTCCCTTCTCTAATAATTCTTCTAACTGCACCTTCAACTCTGTAAGCTCATGTGTAGTCATTCTATAAGGTGCTCGAGATACTGGTTCTGCCCTTGGTACTAGATCGATGTGGAAATCAACTTCTCTGTGCAGAGGCATACCAGGTAACTCTAGTGGAAAGACATTTGCAACATCCCACTAATTATGTAGATATAAAGGAGTCGGTAGCTCTGGAGTCAAAAAGGATAGAGATGGGAGATCCTGCAATCATACCTACTGTCTCAATAACTGAGGCCTAAAAATCAGCCTGGTGGTTGTCAACCACTGCAAACATATGGTGGGATTTACCCACGTCACCCACAGTCTACTCGGAACCTCCTGCATGATGCTGTCCCCCAGCTGTATAACCCTGTGGGCACTCTCTAGCTATGTGTCCTACTTCACCACAAGTATAACAAGGGCCTCTAACCTGCACCTGTACAGTCTGAGTCCTACTCGACTGCTGATGTTTCGTTCTACCAGTAGACCCCTATGAACCCCTATACGACTGCTGCAGTCTCACAGGTCCTGCAGGTGGTCCCTACTATCTCTGATCTCTGCGCGGGCCCTGTTACTGCCAACCTTTATTATTTCCCCCATATGATTTCTGTTGTGTTTTAGCTTTTTGTTGCTACTGTGTCTACTGTTGTTGTGGGGGTCTAGGAGGTAATGGTGTTGAAATATATCCTCCTCTAGGGGTGGTTGTGTTGGCCTACAAAAATTCTGGTGATGCTGCTGCTGTCCTTGTTCCTAGAACTGAGGGTGAGAACTCTGCCCCCGTCCCTGAATCTCCTCGACAATATAGGCCTTCTCGGCAACATCACTCAAAGTTTGGGGATCTGCCATCCGAACAGGTCCTGCTATACTATGGTTTGGACCTCTGATGAACTTATGCATTAGGAGTTTCTCATCATGGAGATACTTTGCATACCTGGATAATTCTATAAACTTACTCTCATATTGTGCCACCAAGAGTCCCCTCTGTTGTAGATCATGAAATTCATCTATACGATGCTGTCAGTAGTGGTCTGATAGATATCACGCATTGAAGTGCTCAATAAAAGTCTCCCATGAGAGGGTATCTATGGAAAGGCGGTGCTTGCACTCCTCAGTGTGCCACTATGTAGTTGTTGCATCTCGTAACAAGTGTACTACCACACGGGCCTTTGTGTTGCCTGCGTATGGACGTAACATGAAGCACCTGTCCAAACTGATAAGCTAGGCCTCTACCTCGGCTCCCTCTGTGGTTCCAATGAAGGTAGGAGGGTTCAACCTCAATATATCCCTGATGGGATCTCCTCTGTCATTGTACCCCTTGTAAGGCTCATCGGTATGATACTCATAAGGCCTGGGACCAAAATGCTCTACTCTCACTGTCTCGTCATGCCTGGCATGATGTGTGGGACTCTTGCTATGGCCCCTACCAGCTGAACCAACCTCCTCTGTATCAGGCAGCTCAATATACGGCTCCACACGTGGTACCCCCTGTGGCTCTACGCGGGGCTCCTCACGTGGCTCGACATGAGACTCTGCTCGTGCCTCCACGCATGGCTCCTCTCGCAGAACATCGCGGGGCTCTTCACGTGGCTCTACGCACGGCTCAACTATGGCTAGTGGAAGCCTATCCAAAATAGCCCGTAAAATCTGTGGTCCCATTTCAAGTGGGGCTAGTTGTGCTTGTGGTACCTGAAGAACTGATTGTGCCTGTATAATTGGCTGAACTAGTGGAATTGGCTATTCTGGTGGGGCTGGCTGATCCGGTCCCACAGCTGAAGAATCAGTGTGCACCTTGGTGGTTGGAGTGCGGCGGGACAGTGGTTGCCAAACTCGTCTAGGAAGTATCCTTTCAAAACGAGGCAACCTCTAGTCAGTTTGGTCGCTAAAGTGATAATGTGCTCATACAAGCCTAGTGTTTTAAAATGACTAGGCTCTGATACCAAATGTCATGCCCACATTTCACATGCATTCACAACATGCAAAACACACATGTTATGTCCACATATGACATGTAGACATGATATGAACTATCAAAAATTTTCCCTTACTACATGAAAACTCCCCCTCACATGCGTATGCGTGCTCAGTGGCGTATGTTTAAGTTGTCGAAGTTACTGTTGCTAACGGAATGTTCTACACACGTGTGCAAGTAGATTTTGATATCCATGATTGTGTCGGTTTAATTTGCAACGTTTAGGTTTCCTCCAGTAGGTGATTGGCATTTAATCAGTTTACTCGATTTATGTCAAATACTGGCTTACTTATCTACTTTTAACATTTCATCGTCTATCTAATTATTTTAATAAATTGTCTCACATACTTAGTCTACCATTTGTTAATAGTTAACTAGAGATCGCGTTATCTATTACAGGTCGATCTATTAAATTTTATTTTATTTTTTTAATGGTCAACTATTTGTCTCTTATTTCTTTAAAACAAATATTTAAATAAATATATATACATAAAATGTTATATATATATATATATATATTATTTCATCTTATATTAATTCCCCTTTTATTTTGAGCAATCTTATTTATATACAAATATATATATATATATATAGAGAGAGAGAGAGACATACATTTATCATTGTATATTTAATCATGCTAATGGGAACTCCACCCATGAATTTTTTTTTTATTAGAGTATTTTATTTAAGTCCAACACATAATGTTCCCTTGTATTTAGGGAGGATATATATATATATTAAATAACCTTATAGTGCAAGCTCATGTATTTACAATAAATATAATATAAATATACATATATATAATTATATATATATTTATATATATATCATTGTTGATTATGAGGAATAGTGGAAACTCCACTTGGGATTTAAATCCCTTTTTTTTTTCATACACAACTCATAGAATGGCGGGTTAAAAATCCTAATTTCTTGCTGTGTGTGTATGGTTGTAAGCAGGGCAAAGGAACGGCGGCCATGGCATATGGCGCAGCGTGCAGGGTGAAGGGAAAGACGGCATAGGGGCCGAATGGAGGGTGGTGAGGCAGAGAGCAGTGGCGAAGGTAGTGTAGGGGCCATGGAGGGCGGCAGTTGGCAGGCGCGGTGGTGGGTTTTAGGGCCACGGCGGGTATGGCTTGTGGCAGGCCGCGTGGTGTATGGTACTACAGAAATGTGGGGAGGGGCGGAGCCCCACTCACATCCCATGAAGTGGGGTGTGGGTGGGGCTCCACCCCTCCCCACACCCTATTGTATTAAGCTACAGTGGGGGATTTAACCCCCGCCTCCATTCCTTCTTTATTTTTGACTGTGTTAAAATAACAAACTTCCTCTATTTGAATTTCATTTCAATTTCAAATTTCAATTAATATTTATTAATGATATATATATATATGTATATATCATTTTCACAATTTTAATTAATTTAAAACTATTTTAAATATATATATATATATATATATATATATATTAGTTTCCCAATTTCACTTAAAACTACAAATATAAATACGGATATATCGAGTTTTCACAACTAAATAAATATATATATATATATATATATATATATATATATATACATTTTTAATGAAGCTCAAGGTAAATTCATTTCTCACTACCTTTAACATTTTAATTTTCAATATAGCAGTTATTCAATGAAAAATAAACATTAACCATTTAAATTCTATATTTGCCATTTTAAATCTTTCAAGTAAATTCTCCATCTCAAATAAATTTAAGGATCAAAAGTATATTCAGGAAACTATTGAATCTTTCCATTTCAATAACACACAACAGTCAAATAGAAATTTGATTTAGATTTATTCCCATTGCAAACTTAACTCAATTTTTAATTTCTATTTTGCAAGGTAAATTTGCAACTTCCATAATACAGTAAAATACAACTTTACAAGAGGTAATTTAAAACAACTGATCCAACTCAACAAACATTCACACAACTTTACATTTTGATAAAACCAAAAGATGACAAACAATTCTAAGCATTCCACAACTCAAATACACTCTAAGGGAGGAATTACTTTCTTCTCCCAAACATACAAATGATGTATTGTAATAACCAATTTAAAGTCACAACTATTAACATATTAAGGGAGGATTATCTCTCCACTCCCAAGGTAACACTTTTACAACAATTTCAAGAGAGAAGTTCTCTCTTCTAAAACTCTTACATAATGAAACTTATAAGGACCAAGCTCTTAATGCAAATAGGAAGATAGACATTTTCTTTAACAAGGCAAATCTATCTTCAATCCTCTTAATCATGCTTCAATAGTAACCTGCAAGACAACAAGGGAGAAAACAACAACCATCTAGCTCTCCTCCCTACTTTTGACCTGCAAGAGGGTCACCCCCGAGCTAGGGAGACCATCCTCATACCCAGGGTAGATTAGACGAAACACATCACAACATTGGACTACAAGAAACAAAGAAATTAACACACACATTCCCATGGTTTACTCACAATACAAAGACTCAGCTTAGGTGAGTTCAAGGAGGGTAGGGAAGTAGACATCTCTACCTCTAGGTGTCATCCTTTCACATTTTATCACATTTTATCACAAGGCCTCAAGCCAACAAATTACTCTTCCTCAAGGCCTCAAGCCTTCCAGTTAAATCAAATTACCAGGGATATCCCATTAGGCTCTCAAAGCCTTTAAGCCCTCTAGGCTAAAAGTATCAACATGCCCTAAAGGAATTTCTCATATCAAGAAAACAAGATGACACCCGAGGAGGGTCACACCTCCCCTTCCCTATACAAGATGAGCATTGCCTTCCAACTAGAAGGAGCTCTTTCAACACCCAAAACAAAACCCCAAAACTAACAAAAAAACTCATAGAAGACAATAGCAAACTCATTCATCAAGCAAGAACAAACATACATTACAAGCAATAGATCACACAAGAGAGTAGTCTTGTTCACCAACCTTTCAAAGCCCAATTATGGATGAAATTTGATGAAGAGCTCCTCTCTAGCCTCCTTCTCCCAAAATCTCCTTCTTTCCACAATAATCCAACCCCCTTACTCTCCTCCTCCTCTCTCTTTTAAAAACTAATTCCCTCTATTTTCTTAATTTCCCAAGTGGCATTAAACAACTAATCCACAACTCATCCATTATCCTAGTGGACCTAAAACAATTTAACCCAACTCAATAGGTTCCCCACTATAGTCCTTTTTTCAACACATGGAGAATTTAAAATACAATAAGTAAAATAAAAATACAAAGGGAGTGGATGTCACACTACCCTTATTAAGGGAAACCCCACCAAAAGAGAGGCACAAGGAGACAAACACTCCATTATTAGGGGATCATGGAATTGTTCCATGACTTGGAAGTGGGCCTGAGTGTGGATTCCACTCATCCCATTGTCCCCATGCTTCCAATTTCGTCACTTAACTTCACTGTGAAGTTTAAGTGACCATATGGAGGTTAACCCAAGGTTATCCTAGTCAAAAAGGTCCCTAGACCCATGAGGTATAAGCCAAGGTTGATTTTTGCCTAGTTAGAACTCCCAGAGTCAAATAAAAACACAAGAAAAGGGTCTAAAAGAAATAAAGTTTAAACAAGATTAAAAACAACATTTCTTACAACACTTATCATAATAAAAGTAAATCAAAAGATAGCCCTTATTCCCTTGACGTCATGCAACATTAACAAATTACAACATTACAACATTCCTCCAAACACGAGGTTGATCTTAGTTCCTCATAGAACTAGATCGGCTCACAAGGGATACAACATAGGGTATGAGATGATCTCCTGTATTTGTGGTTTCATTAGCAATACCTGCACACTCAAACTCAAAGTCAATAACACATAAAGCTATTATAGCCGAAGCAAATCTAAATACATGCATCCTAAATATTCTACCATATAATCACATTGAAGTTCCATATCCATTCATCATTTTCTTAAAAGCAACATCTAAATTATCATTGCATAATTAATTTCCTTAAAAATCAATTAGGTTTAATAAGCAAGATTCCAGATCAATAGTCTCTCAACATATAAGTAATAGTCAATATCACTGCAAATAGTCTCATGAATAGTAGTGTAAAAAGTAGGCCTCACATTTCTCTATTTCAATATAAAACACTTCTTCTTTCACATGTGTCTGTCATATGATAATTCTTCTCATCAACCCAAATCATAAACTCATCATCTAAATTTTCTTTTCAAGAGGATATATACAACCCTGAATTCTGATTCACTCAACAACACACTTGATCAATATTCATGTGAAGCCAATAAATATAAGATCCCTCTCTGCATTCTGCAAAATCAATTTCATGACCTTTCATATTCTCCAAATCACAAAACCCTTCAATTTGATTATCTTCTCTTCCTGCAAATTCCTTCAAACAAATTTTCATTATCCTCTTTTCAAAACCTTTCATCTTCTCTTCAATTTTCATCAAATTGAATGTCTTCAACAATTTATTTTTCAATCTGCCCTTGTATTCTTTCCTATGCCCTACATAAACAAAATCATGAAAGAAATCCAAACATCTTCAATAAAATCTGATCAATAAAATCTCTGAGAACTTTCATCTACTCTACAAAACAAAATCTCCTTTGTCTTCTTCAAAAAATCTTTCAATATATCTCTTTTAAAAAAAATTATTTTGACCATCCAAATTCAATCTGCAAAAATAACTTCACTAATTTGTCAATCAAACTTCTCTGCAATAAAATTATCTAATATTTCTTTTTCAAGATCCCATAAAACATTTCTTCAAAAACCGTTTTGTTCTCCAAACAAATTTCATAATATATCTTCTCAAAAATATAATCACTTTGCATTAAATTTTTTTTATATTCTTTATCAAAGCCATCCTTTCAAAAATAATCTTCAATTCTCCATAAATATTTCCCTTACAAAAAATCTCCTCAAAAAAATCCTAATATCATCTCTTGGAGTTGTTAAATTAAAAAAAAAAACAATTTCTAATTTTAAAAAAACTTATCACCACAAAAAAGAATTGATAGCTTTTTTTAAAAATAAAACTCTCCATTTTTAAAAAGCATAAACGTGGTATGGGCTAACCACTTAGTATTTAAACAAAGTTTCTAAAAAAAGACCTAAAGCCATAAAAGGCTTAGTGATTTGGCATCCACAATAGAAACTTTAATAAACATATTATATGCTCCCCTTAAGAAGGCAATTCGATGCCTTAAAATAAAATGGAGATCATCTTTTATCGGGCTTAAAAAAAATTGTTTTGTTTCCTTAAAGGCATGAAACGTGCCCACTCCACATAGTTTAAAAGAAATCTTTTGACTTGTTTTCCCACTCAAACTCCTTATGAGGTAACCGGTGTGGATGGTAGCTAGGAAAGGGGGTTCAGTCAACCTCATGATGCAAAGACCCTTTAACAAGTCACTTTTAAGTGACTAACCTGTGTAACAGGTCAACAACAAATTAAATCAAAAAGTGATTTCTATAAAGAAGGTTATAAAATAGGTCTTTAGAGGCAAAGAATAAGATATAGAACTAGAGCTCCCATCAACAAGTGTTATCATTTCTGCCATGTGAACCTTCAAAGATCATATCAAGAAGTATCAGACATTAAGAACATCCTGAATACTATGCATAAACTTTGAACCTTGTGAAAACTTCGAGAGATTCAGATTATTGTTTTGAACTTTTTATCAATCAAAATCTAACACAGTCATATGATGTACTCTACCAACCTTAACTTTTCCATCTACCATGATCAAACCTTAATACCATTGACATATGCAATGCACAACATCTATCCTCTGACAAAGATCCTTGATGATGAAGACAACCTTAAACAAGATCATCAGAACTACATTCAACTCAATCCAACACCAACTACACACCATGAGAACCACACCAATTAGAGTGAGAATATTGAATGTGAATGAAATAACTCCTATATTATAAATATTCAACATTTGAAGCACAAGCATCATATATTGTTCAACTGAGATCCTATATTATGAATATTCAATATTTGAAGCACAAGCATCATATATAGTTCAACTGAGATCCTCTCAACCTATCCATAATATGTGAGAATCAACAAATAATGTAAACAAGTAGATCAAACAAGACCATCATAACCATGAGTCTTGTATCTATCAAAACTGCATTCAACTCTGCATTAGACCCATGTGGTCAACCTTTTTGACATCAATGACAATCAGTTACCATCGATCTCCCCCTTTGTCATTGATGGCAAAACTTTATGATGCAATTTATCTTTCTCCCCCTTTTTGACATTGATGACAAAGGATCAAAAACTATTTGCTCCCCCTGTGTTGAATACCACTTGCAATTACTAACAAGAATAACCAACACAAACCACAGTCTGACATAGCCCTGAAGCAACATATCAACCTGAAGTATACCATCCAATTATTGACATCAAACCATCCACACTTCTGCCATTACCAAGTATGAATTCTTGTAATCAGAGATCAAGTCATCAAATGTCTCAGAGATAGAATCACTAGAGATATGCCACTGCATGTCATGTCATCTATATCAACCTGACAAATTGTGAATAGAGATTTCACTGCAACATGACCACCTTTGCATATGATGATGATGATAATGACTGACTTCAAACAAGGATCACATCATTTATACTGACCAAGCTGCAACATGATAATAAGATAAACACAAAACTTTACCATATTGAACAAGCTATGAGAACACACAAGATGATGTACTCATGCCCCTGTCAACAACTCTTGATGAAGCCTGATGATACCTTGTGAAGATGCATACATACTCAACTCTCTTTTGACAACAATGACAAACTATCACCATCAATCTCCCCCTTTAACTTCCTCTGATGAAATACAAGATATCACCATCAATGTCATAGTTTGAAGAACTTTGTCTGAAACATATTAGTGAGAAAGATCATCAATGAAACAAGTGAAACACTATCTCCAAATCACCTGAAAGCTTCAATACTTATGCAAGACATATGCTATAAATCATAACTCAACAAAGTAATAGATATGATTACCAAATTGACTCCTTTGATATGAATTTGAATTTCATGCAAAGACTACACTTTTCACCAATAAAAATCGGTATGAATCACAATCCATGATGACATGAATAACACACAAGAGATGTTCTTGCCAAAGGCTTCCAACATGAACTATTATCCTGCAACCAATCTATTCTTGCACATCCTTTTTGACATGAAAAAAAATAAAGACCATCTGAAATGAATGAAGACTATTTGATGAATACCATCTTGTTCTGCACCAAACACTTTTCACAACATAAGAACTGGTCCCCTTTTAACCTTGTAATTCAAATCAGCCCATCAAGACTGCATAATAAGTTCTTCCTGCAACAATACTTTGCAAAACCAAATGCAGAGACAAGAATTATGAATTGACTTTTTCATTTGAAACCTTTCTTGCCGACATATCTTATTTCTGATAAGAGCTTCTTGAGAACATCTTAAGCTCTTTGCCTTGACAAGCAAGATCACACAGAACTGCAATACAATTTTTTTTAAGTACCAACATGATCTAAACAATATACAAATAGGATCAAGTCACAACATCATCAACCTCTTTGTGAAGAGAGCTTCTGAAACACCTTTTCAATATCTTGAAAGCATAATGAGCCAAAGAACACCTGAAACACTGTCACATACTAAACATCAACATTGTTAGCAACATCATCATCAACTATTTCAAAGCATGGCAAGAATGATAGACAAACAAGATCATCATATCAAATGATCTCCTTCTTGAAACTTCTTGGGGTTAACTGATAGAACATTTGATACCTCCCCCTTACTTCATGGTATGTTATGCAATAGATGAAATGACTTGTGCAAGATGCACAAGCTTAGATTCTGACTTCTCTTTACTTTCTTTCTACTTCCAAATTTTCACAGGTGCTTTCTTCCTCCAAACCTTTTCAACCTTTTTCTTTTCCCAACCTTTCAAATTAGGTGATGCTTTCTTCCAACTATGTGCTTTATGACCAAGAGAGTTGCAATTATAACAAATTATGTTGTAATCAAAATCAATTGACTGATAATACCTTTGAGCACTCATATTAAGCTTCCATGAAGGATCATACACTCTGTTCATTTTGCAGTATTTTTGAATATGTCCAACATTATTGCACTTGTAACAAACAATATCAGTATTCCTTCTACAAACAATTGATTTATGTCCAAATTGATTACAAGTATAACAATAACCATTAAAAGAATAGTTATACCTGTACATGTATGCTTGTCTTACAAGAGCATTTCTTCTTCTTTGATTATGCATTTTGTTTTTAGTGACATCATTCAAATCAATCTTCTTTCTGGGAGTCTCCCTGACTTTTGAACACTCTCCTTCAAATCCTAAACCAGTAGTATCCTGATGATACTTCTGTTTGCCCAACATCTCATGCAACTTGTTTGAGTTGTCTTCAAATAATTGATATTTCTTAGATAAATCCTTGAGAGCATCATACTCTTTTCTCAGATTGATAATATCACCTTCTAGTTTTAGATTCTCAATCCTTGTAACTTCAAGGTCAGATATTGAGACATCATCTATCCTCTTAGCTTCTTCAATTTCTATCTTCAATCTAGCAATTAGTTTATCTAAATCATCAATATATGTCTTTAAACTAATAATTTGACATCCGGCCTCTTCAAGATCTATAGATACAATTTCAAGTTCTGAAAGTGTATTGACTTTTGATTCTCTTTCTTGTTGCAGCTGCAAATTTAGTTTCTGATTCTCTCTCTTATACTTCTTGAGCTCACTCAAAGCATATATAAGCTCTCCTTCTATATCAATCTCAAAATCTTCTTCATCATATCACTGATCATCATTACTTGTGATGCTAGCTTCTTCTAAATCTAATTGGGTTTGAACTTCAACCCCTTCATTTGAAAGTTGCCTTTCATGGTCATTTTCATTAGACACCAAATTGTCTTCTTCTTTATCATTACCTTGATCAATTCTTATCAGTTCTTTCCAGATATCCTGAGCTATTTCACACTGCACAACTTTACAAGAAATATCATTAGATAAACCAGATAAAACAACCTTCTTGGCTATATGATTGCATTTAAGAGCCTCTTTGTTATTTGTAGCATTACCATTCTCAACTGACATTAAAACATCATATCCTAAGGAGGATAAATACACTTGCATTCTAACATACCAAACTAAAAAATTTGAACCATCAAACTGAGGAGCATCTGAAACTTTTTCTTCTAAGACAATATCAGATTTAACATGGAGAACATCTTTATCAACTAACTTTATATCAACATCTGGATTTGATGTGGATGATGTCTTTTGTGTCTTTTGACCAGAATGAAGCTTAACATTTCTCATGTTCTTATTTCTCCTGCACTTACCCATTGAACTCCACACACAAGACCTACCCAAGTTGATTAAGCTACAAAAGGAAAACTGGCTCTAATACCAATTGTAGGAGTCAAGGACAACACTGAGAGGGGGGTGAATTAGTGTTGTGAGAATTTTTAAATCTTTTTACAACTTTTTGCAAACTTTCTCTTACAGAACAAATAGAGAGGAATACATTAATGATTTGTGCACAAGATTAATAATGAAAGATGTGAACAAAACTTAATGAGCAAAGCACTAATATATAGATGAAAACAACATTAAACAAGACACATGCTTTTCACGAGTGGAAAACCCTTCTTGGGTAAAAAACCACTCAAAACTGCCTCACTGGCTTAAATGAAAACCTCACTGGTTACAATGTTTAGAAGCACCAACTTCCAGGAGCACCAACCCCTAATATTTTTAGAAGCACCAACTTTAAGGAGCACCAACCCCTAATACAGAACAAATTAAAAAACAAGAACTCAGAGGGTTTCTCTGTTTCAATATAAAACACTTCGTGTTTCACATGTGTCTATCATATGATAATTCTTCTCATCAACCCAAATCATAAACTTATCATCTAAATTTTCTATTCAAGAAGATATATACAACCCTGAATTCTGATTCACTCAACAACACACCTGATCAATATTCATTTAAAGCCAATACATCTAAGATCCCTCTCTGCATTCTACAAAATCAATTTCAAGACCTTTCATATTCTCTAAATTACAAAACCCTTCAATCTGATTATCTTCTCTGCCTGCAAATTCCTTCAAACAAATTTTCATTATCCTCTTTTCAAAACCTTTCATCTTCTCTTCAATTTTCATCAAATTGAATGTCTTCAACAATTTATTTTTCAATCTACCCTTGTATTCTTTCATCTGCCCTGCATAAACAAAATCATGAAAGAAATCCAAACATCTTCAATAAAATTTGATCAATAAAATCTCTAAGAACTTTCATCTGCTCTACAAAAGAAAATCTCCTTTGTCTTCTTCAAAAAATCTTTCAATATATCTCTTTTAAAAAAAATTATTTTGCCCGTGCAAATTCAATCTGCAAAAATAACTTCACTAATTTGTCAATCAAACTTCTCTACAATAAAATCATCTGATATTTCTTTTTCAAGATCCCATAAAACATTTCTTCAAAAACCATTTTGTTCTCCAAACAAATTTCATAATATATCTTCTCAAAAATATAATCACTCAGCATTATATTTTTTTTATATTCTTTGTCAAAGCAATCCTTTCAAAAACAATCTTCAATTCTCCATAAATATTTCCCTTACAAAAAATCTCCTCAAAAAATCCTAATATCATCTCTTGGAGTTAAATTAGAAAAAAGACAATTTCTAATTTTTAAAAAACTTATCACCAAAAAAAAGAATTGATAGCTTTTAAAAAAAAATAAAACTCTCCATTTTTAAAAAGCATAAACGTGGTATGGGCCAACCACTTAGTATTTAAACAAAGTTTCTAAAAAAAACCTAAAGCCATAAAAGGCTTAGTGATTTGGCATCCACAATAGAAACTTCAATAAACATATTATATGCTCCCCTTAAGAAGGCAATTCGATGCCTTAAAATAAAATGGAGATCATCTTTTATCAGGCTTAAAAAAACTTTGTTTTGTTTCCTTAAAGGCATGAAACGTGCCCACTCCACATAGTTTAAAAGAAATCTTTTGACTTGTTTTCCCACTCAAACTCCTTATAAGGTAACCGGTGTGGATGGTAGCTAGGAAAGGGGGTTCAGTCAACCTCACGATGCAAAGACCCTTTAACAAGTCACTTTTAAGTGACTAACCTGTGTAACAGGTCAACAACAAATTAAATCAAAAAGTGATTGCTATAAAGAAGGTTATAAAATAGGTCTTTAGAGGCAAAGAATAAGATATAGAACTAGAGCTCCCATCAACAAGTATTATCATTTCTGCCCTATGAACCTTCAAAGATCACATCAAGAATTATCAGACATTAAGAACATCCTGAATACTATGCATAAACTTTGAACCTTGTGAAAACTTCAAGAGATTTAGATTATTGTTTTGAAATTTTTATCAATCAAAATCTAACACAGTCATATGATGTGCTCTGCCAACCTTAACTTTGCCATCTACCATGGTCAAACCTTAATACCATTGACATATGCAATGCACAACATCTATCCTTTGATGAAGATCCTTGATGATGAATACAACCTTAAACAAGATCATCAGAACTGCATTCAACTCAATCCAACACCAACTACACACCATGAGAACCACACCAATGAGAGTGAGAATATTGAATGTGAATTAAATAACTCCTATATTGTAAATATTCAACATTTGAAGCACAAGCATCATATATTGTTCAACTAAGATCCTATATTGTGAATATTCAATATTTGAAGCACAAGCATCATATATAGTTCAACTGAGATCCCCTCAACCTATCCATAATATGTGAGAATCAACAAATAATGTAAACAAGCAGATCAAACAAGACTATAATAGCCATGAGTCTTGTATTTGTCAGAACTACATTCAACTCTGCATTAGACCCATGTGGTCAACCTTTTGACATCAATGACAATCAGTTACCATCAATATATGTCCCAAATCAAATGATAATTGTTAGTTTAGTTCTAATATGCCTTATTCCAATACTGTTGGTATGACCTAATGTATACAATGGTTTGTACTTGACCAGATATTGCTCAAGCAGTCAAGTTTTGAGTAGCTTCGTGTCTAACCTTAGTAAGTATTATTTGACTTATGCTAAGAGGGTTTCTAAATATTTGCAATGGACTTCTGATTAATGTTTGTGTTATCATGGTAGTGATAATGTGGATAAGTCATTGGACATATAGGGCTTTGTTGATGCAAGTTGGGTAGGTGACTTGGAGAGTTGAAGGTCCAGTAGTGGCTATGTGTTCTCTCTGCTTGACAGTGTAGTGAATTGGATGAGTAAGAGGTGGCCCACAATTGCTTTGTCCACTACCAATGTATAGTATATGGTTTCTACTCATACCTCTAAGCAGGTGATATGGTTGCAAATACTTTGTGTGGGCATTGGTTTTGATTACAGTTTTCTTATAATCAATTGTGATAGTTAGAGTAATATCTGTTTGGCTAGGAATCCCTTGTATCATGCTTGTACTAAGCATGTCAAATTACTTAGTATCACTTTATGTGTGAGATGGTAGAGAATGGTAAGGTCTTGTTACAAAAGGTTGACACTCAGGAAAATCTTATAGAGTCAATCATGAAGCTAGTGATCACAGATAAGTTCTCTTGGTGTAGGAAGGCCATGGGCCTTGGATCTTGTACTTGATTTATTTTATGTTTCTTATGGATGTATTTACAATTTATTTAGGGAAAAATTGGATTTATTAATGTTCTAGATTTTAGGTGTTTAAATCCGCCTCTCCACTATACATTCAAGGATCTTGGGTCTAGCGGCGAGCACTATCATACCCTAGGTCGCTTGCAAATATAGGGAAACTTGGATTAGGGAATTTAATTATCAATTTTCCTTCTCTTATGCCTAGTTGACCATCAAAACCCTAATTATATAGCTATGGAAACAAATTGACGAATAACGGTGAAAGCTCTTGTAGACCGGAGTAAAATACCAAATCACAGAGTACCTATTTTCAGGGTTCCGAAGCGGAATAGTCAGGGACACTGGAGTGGGTGCCCAAGTCCAAGGTATCAGTTTCTTTGCGAGATCTAGACCTTCTTCTGACATTGATCAGCTGTGTAAATTTTGTTTCTTGAAACTAGGATGCAGATGATACTAGAGCGAGCACCCAAGTCCTGGAAGTGCTCCTGTGTCCTAGTTTACTTCAGTTCCCAAATCCTTGATGCCTACCAATCCTTCCTGCAACTCCACTTTTTCCAAATACGACACCCGTAACCTGCAATCACAAGACTTGGTTTGGGGATTGTGGTGTTTAGAGGCTTGCCTCAGTCAAGCCCCGGAAGATATTTATGTCTCCAAACACCGTTATTAGATAAAGAGTGCATGCCCTTGTGAGGCAAAGGCAAAAACCAAAGGAATCAATGATGAAAACACGATATTATGTCACCTTGTAGTGAAGCTCTCATGGGAGGAAGATGCTCTTCATTCCATGAGGAAATTGATGCTCAAATCTGCAAATATCAACACACAAAACACACAAGTCTACTCTTGCAACATAATGAAAGCCTTGAATCACCTTGAGAACACTTGAACATCACAATTGCCATCTAATTTACAAATGAATGCCTAAACATATTTATATATGCAACTACAAGCACTCTCGCCAAGATTTTAAAAATCAAAACTTACCGTGTTGGCAAAAGGACCAAATAACCATCATAAACTGACACCTAGAAATTAGTGCTACCCCAAAATAGGGTAGGACTAGGGTGTGGGTGCCCAAGTCCTCCCCTCTATTTTGGGTATGGTATAGCTAGAGGGATCCACCTTGGTCCAATTTGCCATGGAACCTAGCTCTCATTCCATTGGAATGTCAAAATATGAACTAAGATGCCCTAAATGCATGCTAGAAAGACCTGGGAGCTAAACCTTATGAGGGAAAAGCCCCCAAGGGGACATTTTTTGATGTTACATTTAGCCCCCACTTTAATTTATGTATTAACGCAAGGCCAATACATGCATTAAAGTAAGGTCACAAACACAACAAACATGCCAAGCATGGAGAAGACACACTAATTACACAGAAGACAGTAACAGGCACGCAAAACACGAAGAAGATAGTTATAGTCACGCAGAACATGGAGAATACAGTCAATGTATAGAAGACACATTAATGCATGGAAGATAGAAATGATATCTTTTCTTTTCTTTTTCTCATATATATGAAATGCAAATGCAAGTACTAGAAAGTAAACAAACCTCCCATAATACAGGATGCACTACCTTAGGGCACAGGTCTCTATATATATGGGGCAACACACACACAAGACACGCAAAACCTCCCAAAATGTGAAAAGTACTACTCGAGGGTGCTGGTCTCTACATATGGGCCAACAAACATGCCACACAAAACAAGCATGCCAAAACACACACACTTGAAGACACAGAGAAAACACACCAGACAAGCAATAGAGTGTACCTATTTCTAGGTCCAACACCATCTCATGCACATTACAGGCACACACCGACAATTGGGCTTCATCACAACAATCGTCGAAAACATGCTTAAGGGTTGAGTTAGTCACAGAACCACTCTTTGGCTCTGCAGAGGACTTTTGAAAATGACAGGATGATGTAATATGCTATGAGAAATACACCATCCATACCTCCGTAGAGGGCTTAAGATAAAAAGGATATATGTGATATCCCACCTTCACAGAGGGCTTACATGATTGATTGATTGATTGATTGCAAACAAACTCAAGATGCACAATGAACTACCCTGGGGTGCAAGTCTTTGCATCTGAGGTCAAACACATTGCTAACATCTATAATAGATAGCTTACCTTATATATGCCCCCACTTTAAGGTGGTTGATATCAGGTATCGATATCAAGCATGTTAAGGTAGGAATAAAACACATAAGGGAACACCAACTTTTTCAAAGCCCATGCCCCTCAGAGGTGACATGTACTTTATGATCACACAATGTTCTCACAAACACATCCCTGCAAGAAACATGTTAGTGTCTACAAGATCATGATAAACAACAACATTAATGCATATGATTAACCACATAAAGAGCCAAGGTTATACCATGAATTCAGAGTTTGAGGATAACCGTGGGTCTATATCACGAAGCTCTCTGAATTGAGTACCGCCAAGGCTAGATTCAAAGGCAAACAAAGGTGCATAGAGCAGCAGTATTGTTAAGGTTTGTAAATGCGACAAAAACATCATCAAATTCACTACACGAAAAGCATGAGTGCTTCCACTATCCAAGCATTAGATAAAATATACAACCCCATCGTCATATTAGGAACTAAGTCCAATTTTTTATTGCTCTCGAAAGGGACACTAGGTCCGCATTAGTATAAATGTTTGTCATCATCTACCCACTAGGTGTAAACACTAGAGGAAGGGAAATAATAAATAAGAGAGGATAAACAAGTGTCTTAGGGACAGTCATGTAGGAGGGTGCCCCTAGGTCACCAACCGCGACGCTATGTCTGTAAGACACAACACACAACAATGAAATCAGAGAGAGGTAATATAGAAGAATGATGATACAAAAAGAAGAAGGTCACAATAGAGGCAGTCTTCTGGTATCCCGAACCTTACAGGAGAATCCAAGGTCATCCCAGGAGGCCTAAACAACAAAAAACACATCACGGGGAAAGCACATCACGAGAGGGGTAAAGGGTTAGAGATACTTACTTGTAGGGTCTTCGTATTATATCTTGGAGCTTACGAACCTCTTGGAGAGCTACTCGATCATATTTAATGCAAAATTTGAGTGGTTCTTATGAAAGTCTTGTTTTCTATCGTCTGATGTTTGTTCCTTAAATTCTTGTGTAAATGAGACTTTTTGTTGCTTATGAGGGGGAGAAGCACTATTATTTCTGACTATTGATTGTCGTCTTGCTCTTTTCTAATTTTTAGCAAGTTTTTGTTGTTGAATCTTTCTAGGACGATAATGGGAATCATCCTATACCATCTTACTCATCTATATCAGTTGTTGTTCTTGCTTTTCTGATGCATTTTGATTGCCTCCCGATCCATACAAGGATAACGAGGGAGGAACCTTAGCATAAATTCTATTTCTTCATGGACAAGGTGGATTATCCACTTGTTTCTTATCTACTTCAATCATTCTGACAATACTATCATAGTCCAAGTAATCATCCTCATCTACTTCCATTAAACCCTGTTCCACCATATTGTTTTCAGTATGTTTAGGGAAAAGATTAGTGAAGATTTGTAAATTTTGATTTGACGAAGCAACTGACTTATTTCCATTATCATTCACACCCAATACCTGGATGACATTTGAATCAATAAGGTCCTGTATTTCATGTTTAAGATGCATACATTGTTCAGTGACATGTCCTTGCATCCGATGATAATGACAAAAGGCATTAGCATCGAAGTAAGGTCCCTATTTATCAGGATCAACGGGCTTGATCGGGAGAAGCTTCAAAATATTATTACTCATAGCTTGATTCATGATAGAGTGATAGGACTCAGATATCGAAGTAAACTTTCTTGGTTGATACAATGCTTTCTTTGGATTATTTATAGCAGACACATTTGTATTTGGTACATTGATCTTGTTGAAACTCCTATTATTGTTTCTCTTAAAATTGTTTTGTGATGATCCACCCAAGGATTGATCAACTTGAGCCGATGAGTTTTAGTTTTCATACTGACTAGACGAAAGTTGATAATCATGAAGGGCGGTGCATAAATGTTGAAACGAGTTATATTTCATCAAGAGAATCTTATCATGAATATTAGGTTGTAGATTTGTAATGAATATCTTTTGAACATCCTCATCTTTCATTTGATACTAAATCTATGCATAAAGTCCTTGATATTGACTAATGAATTAAGTCAACTTTTCTTTGGGACCTTGTTTGCATTGAACCAAGTCAATAAGAGTGACTTGGGGTCCAATGTTCGCTTGAAAATGTTGTAAAAATTGATCAATCAACTGTGAAAAGGAGTGTATTGAATTCAAAGGCAACGATCAAAACCATTCTAAAGTAGTATCTTTGAGAGATCACGGAAAAAGTTTTACTAACAAATCCTCTTCAAAATAAAAATCACTATACATAGCTATAAATGCTGCCACATGAATATTAGGATCACCTTTTCCACCATATTTTTCACAGCGGGGTGTCTCAAACCTCTCATGCATAGGAGTTCTCAAGATTGCATAGGAAAGGAGATTATGAGCATGATATGTGGGTAGACTAGGTTGTGAAGAATTTGTCAAGTTTGTTACCTTTTGTTGTAAAGTAGTCATGTCCTGTAAAAGTTGGTTTAGGATGGCATCATTGGGAGATGCAGTTTGTTGTGAGGAATTAGAACAAAAGTGAGGAGGTGAATGAGATTGAGATACAATAGGTGGAGGTTGAGAAAAGTTCAACAGTTGTTGGACATATTGGTAGGTTGAAGATGGTTGTGAGTAGGTAATAGGTGGTTGGAAATGAGTGGAATAGATAGGTGGTTGAGAACAATTATGCATAGAGGAGGTCCCTTTAGGAACCAAATTTTGATAATCAAATCCCACAGCTTTGTAATTAGTGCCATTAGATACTCCAATATTAGGGTAGCATTACTACAAGCATTCGCATTAGTTGTTAAGATCGTTGACATAAAAGTAGATATTCCTGTAGTCGGTATAGGTGCCAAAACTTGAGTATGAGATGGTGATAGAGTGTTATTTATCACTTGTGCACATTTGGTCACTGGCATGATATTGGTTTATACAATATGTACTATACCATGAATTGTATTTACACCATCTTGTCCCTCTTTTATCAATTCTCTTATATTGTGAATTGTAGGGACAACTTCTTCAGCTATTCTCTCACTTTCCATAAATGATTGTTATTTAGCTAGCTACTTATCCATTTTTTCTATTTTCTCATTAAATACATATCCTGTTGCCTCAATAATATTATGAGCATCATGAAAAGTTTGTTCTTCCATTGTGGTTGGAGGATGTATAATATCTTGCACAATTTGAGTTTCTCCCTTTGTAAAGAAGCTGTCCAAAGTACCAACTTCTTCAAGAGTACTATATCCCATTAATCTTTTACTTCTTCTCAAAGGGATATTGTTTTTAGGACAGCATTTCATAAAGCTTATAACAGAATACAACACACAATGCACAAACTAAGAGAACAAATCCTAGGAGAAGGATATGATTGATGGCCAAAATGCTTGGAATTTTGTACTTTTTGCAATACAAATGAATGAAACAACAGGTGTTGTAAGGATTTCAGTCAAGGGAAGAAATTTATATGTCTGATATCAGTCCAAAACAGAAAAATTATCCTTCTCAACACACTCTTGATGCAAATCAAAGATAATGCCAAGTCAAAATATAGTGAAAATATGTCAAAATAGGCACTTTTTTCACCAAAACTCAATGCAAAAGGGCATAACAAAGAGTGTTGTGAGGAAAATTATGATGGAAAGAAAATAATATCAGTAATAATAGCCACTTAATGCAAAAATACCCAACACAACATGCTTTTAGTGCCACTTAAGGTCAAATCCTAGTGAAAATATAGCAAAAATAGGCTATTTTTCACGGTTTTTCAATGCCAAGACCTAGCAAAAGGGGTGTTGTAATGAATATCAAAAGGTAAAAAATATAATATCAATGATATAAGTCATCTCAATCCATAAAATTGATCACAACACACTTGGAGTGCAAACTAGGTCAAACCCTAAGGCAAAAATAGCCAAAATGTGTAGTTTTTCACCGAATTTTCACTACAAGAGCTCGTTAAAAGGGTGTTGTGAATCTTGTTATGAGGGGAAGAAAATTATTACCCTAATAACATAAAATTAATTCCAAAAAACCTTTCACAGCATGCCTATGGTGCAAGTTTATAAAGTTGATAAGGCCAAATATAGTGAAAATCGTTGTTTTTGAAGCCCTAGGTTTGAGATCTTGGGACAAAATGGTATGTGAATGTTTTGAAGTCTGATTTATGATGGGAATTAAATACTCTTAGATATGAAAATAATTTTCAATCTTGAACATGCAAAATGCCCATGCAAATTTAATGAAAATGCATCAAAATTGATAGTTTTTGTTAAAAAAAAATGCAAATATTTTAAATCTAAATGCAAATTTACACTAAAATCCAAGACTACAGACAAATGAAAATTTTAATGAGCCTATAAAATCAGTAGAAAAATCTGAGAAAAGATTTTGCCTACTAACCCTAGATTTTGGAATTACTAGGGTATATGAAAATTGTCAAAATTTCTACAAAAACCTAGCATATTAATAATTATAATGCAATGCAAATTTCTGAATTTTTAGATTTATCTGTAGTTTATATCATATTTTATTCAAAAAATATGAATTGGAAAAATTTAGAAAGAATTGATGCAATTTAGTAAGCCAAACAATGCAATTTTTTTGTATTTTCCAAATTTTTCAATTTTTTTGAATTTTTCTCAATGCAATAAAATGAATGAATATATGAATGAATGAAGTCAATCTAAATTTGAAGACACACACTCATCAAGTTGAAATTTAAGTCCAAAAACACGGGTTCACCAAAATGTTTAGGGGAAAATTGGATTTATTAATGTTCTAGATTTTAGATGTTTAAATCCACCTCTCCACTATACATTCAAGGATCTAGGGTCGAGTGGAGAGCACTATCATACCCTAGGTCACTCGCAAATGTAGGGTAACTTGGATTAGGGAATTTAATTATCAATTTTCCTTCTCTTATGACCAACTGACCATCAAAACCCTAATTATGCAAATATGGCAACAAATTGACAAATAATGGAGAAAGCTCTTGCAGACAGGAGTAAAATACCAAATCACAGAGTACCTATTTTCAGGGTTCCAAAGCAGAACAGTCAGGGAAACTGGAGTGGGTGTCCAAGTCCAAGGTACCAGTTTCTTTACAAGATTTGGACCTCCTTCCGACATTGATCAGCCCTGTAACTTTTGTTTCCTAAAACTTAGAAGCAAAGGACACTAGAGCAAGCACCCAAGTCCTAGAAGTGCTCCTGTATCCTACTTTTCTTTAGATCCTAAATACTTGATGCTTGGTAATCCTTCCTACAACTCCACTTTTCACAAATATGACACCTGTAACCTGCAATCACAAGACTTAGTTTGAGGGTTATGGTGTTTAGAGCCTTGCCTCAGTTAAGTCCCAGAGGACACTTAAGTCTCCGAACACCGTTATTAGATAAAGAGTGTGTGCCCTTGTGAGGTAGAGGCAAAAGACAAAGGAATCAATGATGAAAACATGATATTATGTCACCTTGTAGTGAATCTCTCATGGGAGGAAGATGCTCTTCATTCCATGAGGAAATTGATGCTCAAATCTGCAAATATCAACACAAAAAACACACAAGTCTGCTCTTGCAACATAATGAAAGCCTTGAATCACCTTGAGAACACTTGAACATCACAATTGCTATCTAGTTTACAAATGAATGCCTAAACATGTTTATATATGCAACTACAAGCACTCCCGCCAAGATTTTAAAAATCAAAACTTACCGTGTCAGCAAAAGGACCAAATAACGGTCAGAAACTAACACCTGGAAATTAGGGCTGCCCCAAAATAGGGCAGGACTAGGGCATGGGTACCCAAGTCCTCCCCCCTATTTTGGGCAGGCTATAGCTCAAGGGGTCCACCTAGGTCCAATTTTCCATGGAACCTAGGTCTCATTCCATTGGGATGTCAAAATATGAACTAAGATGCTCTAAATGCATGCTAAAGACCCAGGAGCTAAACCTTATGAGGGAAAAGCCCCCAAGGGGACATTTTATGACATTACACAATGTATAATATCAAGTGGCATAATGTTAGGATTAGGGTGTCATTAACCTTGTAAATCCTATGTATGTTTTATGTGTCTCCAACTCTCTCGGAAGGTGTACTTAGATTCCTAGGGTGGAATTGGAGTCATAATTTGTAATTCAGATTCTCCTAGAATTTTGGTATTAATTATCATTATATTCATGAGGGAGGTGGAGCACTATGACGATGGTTACATTTGACTTTGGACTCATTTAAGGCATAATCCCAATTCTAGGTGCCATGACTGAAAAGTGGAGAATCTTGTCATGATGGATGGGACCCACATGAGTTGTCTTGTCCAAAATAGAGTGCTACACTTGAGGATGTGAGTTGTTAGGGAGTTATGAGTCAAATATTCCTTTGCAGTTACTTTTTCTATTTGAGGATTCATTGATTGAGCCCATGTGATGTCCATGTGAAGTCATTAATTATATTTACTATTCTCAGAAGATGGTCTCCAAGATGTGAATGGGGTTTTTGCATGATACCATGGTTTTGGTATCTGTTATTTTTGGTGAATCCATTTATGGTTTTAGCCTCTCTTTGCCTATATATTAGAGGTATGAGATAGAAATTTGATATCATATTTTACAGGTACATAGGTGCTATCTAATTGTTGTGAGAGTGTAGAGAGGAAGTGTGTTGATATTGTGTCCACATAAATACTTGTTCTCTTTTTCAAGTGGAGTTTTTCCCTAAAAGGGTTTCTCCACATAAATCTTGTGTTGCTATGGTTTGCTAATTTTATTCTTAATTTTAATTTATGCTTCCACACATAATCTTTTATGGTAATCCTATTATTAATATATTAATTTTAGATATGCATACAATTTGAGAAGGTTTTTATTAGATTAGTTTCAACTTGTTTCTCAAAACTATTCCTCCCCCTTCTCCTCTCCACTTCACTATTTGACCTCTTCCTTCACCTTTTGTCACGTCTCATACTTTGTGATTGATTTCATTATGTTAATTCATAGTACCATTGGACACTAGTTGATGATATATGATCAGTAGGATGACGATAATTATTCCTTATGTCACTTCAGCTATATTTTTCAGGACTAGCCCATTGACAGTGGAATGAGTGTGAATGAATGTAGGTTATTGAAGGCAAGAATATGTTTCACGTAGAGGAGTTCTAGCCTATTGGCAACAATTGACGGGTTCTATCTGGTGTTCATGCACACACACATGTAGAATTGTATTCATGCATGATTGATTAGTGGACTAACAATCTTCTTGGCACATGCATACGTGGTTGTTGTCTATCATCTTTTGTTATCTTTGTCAATTTGTTTGCATGCTTTATGCTTGTTTTCAAAGTTAGTTTTATTATCCTGAGCCATATAAATAGATGGTATTCGTAATACTTTGTAGAATTGTTGTCAATCAAGATTACGCCACTAGCCAAGTTAGACTTGACTATCCTGTAGAAACATGGAAACCCTCCTAGATTATAGGTGATCTATGTCAAGAGGGAGTCTCCAGAGTGAGCTAGTTCTCCTTATGATTTTTTCCTAATCTAATGATAACTTAAAATGAAATCCTAACAATAAGGTGATACACCGAACTAAAACTCCTAAGGATCTTACTCACAAATAGTTTCTTGAACAATAATTCTCACAACCATATCAATAACATATAATTCATTAGTACTTTGCACTAGGGTTCAAACAAAGCACAAATATGTAACCTGAACTATATGACAATTTGCATCATTCTCGTAATTTCAATACATAACAAGGACATGCAATCTGTCACAATGCAACATCAAATTAAAACTGCAATTATGAGACAAATAAGGAAAGAATTTTTTTTTGTTCTGTATAACTAAAGAAGTAATGAGTACAAAGATTGAATACAACCCTCTCAGTGTGAGAGGAAGACTCTGATATCCTACACTCTGATCTCTACTCTATGCTGTAAAATTATAATTGTAACTGCTGAAAAAGAAGCGAATCTCTAACATATATGCTCTAAAATCAATCTCCCCTTGAAAGCTAGAAAAAATCTCCTAAAAATAGACCTCCATGTCCATTTTCAAGCTCCTCAGAAAAGCAAAAAATAAAACTACCAAATCACCTCCAAACTATGAAAATAAGGTGCCAAAAGATTCCCTCATGTGGCCCCACCAAAAATCTACTTTCTCTTGCCCATGAAATCTCAATTTTTTTCTTATTTGCCTCTAAATAAAACAAATCAAGAAGGGATATTTTGATTTGTCTTATTAGCTCTAACTTCCTAAAAATAGTTTAAGCTTTAAAACAATTTATACATGATTGCTTTAAAAACTAACTTTACAACACTTAGTAGTTTGATTTTATCTCCTATTCTATTTGATTTTGTAAAACAATAAATCTCCATGGCTTATAATTTCTCCATTTTTGCAATTACAATGTTTGACTTTTCAATTAAAAAAATCATAAAAATAATATAATCTCTAAGGACATTGCAAAAATAGTTTAAGCCTTAAAGGCTTCCCCTCCATGATTTGCCAAAACACTCTAAGGCATAAAATTGATCTCCCTCTCCAAGGGCTAAGGCATAAATCATATCACAAGTTGACTTAAGCAGATTTAAGGCATTGAATGTTTTGAGGGAGCCATAGGCTCAACCTCTCACTAAGTCATTGACTTAGGCATCATGTTGTAATGTCTTAACACCACCAAGGTATTAATTTTGTGCCACAAAAAAGAAATAAATGTGATAAAATTCCATCATCGGGCTAGGGCTTCATTGAAACCCTAAGAACAAAACAGACCTCACCCTATCTTGTCGGGCTCATTTTGTAACTTCATTTTTGAGGATTTGGGCTCTCTAGACGACAATAAAAACTAGGGTTTCAAGCATGAAGACTTCATTTCCTAGCATTTTGGCTCTTGGCCTCCATGGGTCTTTGCAGAAAAGAAGGTAAAAAGGTTACTTGATGCATATATGACTCTTTTCCTTCGATTTCCTCTAGTTTGCTTTGAATTTCTGAGATTAAAAGGCTTCATTAGCCACGAATTATATGTTGTCTCTGATGAACTTTTGCATTTGTTCCTCTGTCACTTCTTTCTGTCATCTAGCCATTGTTACTGCCATTTTCTAAGAGAGAAAATGAAGCTCAAAAGGAACTTTTGGCTCTGCACTACTATACATTATCTTCAATCACAAGTAAGACTTCCATTTGTCATTATATATCTCACTTCTTCATGGATTTCTATAGCTCCTATGGGTTAAAAACCTATGGCCATACTTCTACCTCCTATAGCTTGTATTTACTTGATGAGAATGAAATGGTTTTTTGAGTTTTTGATAAGAAAAATGTATATTCATTCTCAGCTATAGCTATACATTTTATGTATTCTTTACATTTTTTCATGGCTCAAAACCACTCCTTATAACTGAGTATCTATACAAACCCATGTATATTGTTCTTGTTTCTTGAAACCTTAGGTGGATTTGGCATATTATGAGGAAATGTTTATAACTCTATATGGCCGCGACTATAGTCCTCCATAAAAATCTGAGTTTCTCCATTTGATATACATGTGTTACTGTGTCATGGGGCCACAACTGTAACATTGTATGATTTGATATGATGTTGCACCAGTAGTCTTGTTTCACTAAGATAAGTCAAATACTATCACTGTATATGATTCCTGCATATTCATAGGGTTTTCCTGCCACAAGACACATACATTTAGCAAACATTTCACATACCATTATAAATGACAATAGCTTCTTCTTTTTGTATATGACAGATGAGATTCATAATAGTTTGACTGCTATTTTGCTTTGTGACAAGATGTTCATTTGATCTACAATGTATATTCTTGACTAGCTGTTCCATTTATGCACTTTTAGCTCCATCATTTCAATGGCAATTACTCCCTTTCTTCTCTTATCTGATACAATTACTTGATAAATTGCTTAGGTATATGGACATTGGGGTTTTCACATTATTGTCATGATGAAACATATCAAACAGATTTACTCTCATTGTATCTTTACATCTTCTTGAGAATGACACCATTTCTATATGCACATATCTAAAATGATTATGTAATTTGTAGCATACACAAGTGATGTTAGTTCAGTCCATATTCTTTCTGTCATACTTTAACTGCTCCATCATGCACTGTAACATCTGCACTCATGGATAGAATAGGAAGAGCTAAAGCACATGTTGATTCCTTTATAACTCCTGTAGCTCTTTACTTTCTTTTGGATGGGCAATTGTCATGATGCTACATGTTGACTGACCTTTTCCTGTAGCATAACAATTTGATATATATGATGATAATCAATTGGATACTCCTTCAAATCTTTGTATCTTTTGTGGAAAGCACTATCTGATAGACACAGACCTGAGATGGTTTGATAACCTGAAGCATATATATGATGAATGTACCTCATTTCAACATACAAGTGACATGGCAGCATATGTTATTCCTTGGTGGCTTTCCACTTGCACTTTTCAATTTGTTTAAATCATGCATAAAGTGATATATGTTTCTAATGTTATGTTATGACCAAAACAATCATGTACTGTTGCATGATATTATCCATTGGCAACTTTTGACATTCATATGATGAAATGTACATGTTCTTAATTTTTTATGCATACCATGAAAGATATAAAAATGAAATACCTATGAATGTCATTTTCCAATGACAGCTAAAGCAATGATGATAGCTCTCATGTGCATTAAATGTTGTCCTTAGAATAGTCTAGTTCATGTTGATGGTTTAACTTCATTTCTTGAACTATAATCATGAATATGTCCTAAACCAAACACCAATGCATATGACTGCTTTGATACTCCTTCAGTTTGCCATGCAATTAAAGCAATGTGAATAATGATTCTTTCTTTTTCCATTCATCCCTTCTGAGATTAAGGGGAAGAAACATGCTGGGCTCAACCCTTATGGGAGCCTCATTTCACACCACATGCTGATATGTCTTCAATCAACTACATGACTTATCCTATACTTGCACATGAAACAAATAGATTAGAATAAAACAATGAAGTTCAATGATTGCTTCTTTCTTAGTTCATCTTGCATGTGGATGATGTTTATTGATCAGTGCATTATGAACAAAGTGTTATGCCTTTTCTGATAGGATACAGAGATCTCATAACCGGAGCTCTAACAGGACCTTCCCACATTTTTGCAGGTTCATGTCGAGATCGGGAGTAGGAACAGAAGACAACTTCAAAGATTGAAGAGCTTCAAGGCAATGATGGTTATGACCTTCTCTTTCTTATCCTTAGATGCATAGCATTTTCTTTATAGTTGCATTTGTTTAGCTATACCCACAACTTGTGTGGGACATTTGATATGTCATTATTTCTTTCAAAGTAATGCTTATCCTTTTATGTATTTCAACTTGTAAATGAATAATCATTGTAGTGAATGAAATACTTATCTTTCTTGTGACTATCCTGTAATGCAATAAATGATCTAGAATCTTTTCTTTTCTTGAACAACACAACTGAACTACAATCAACACTAAAACAAAATAACTATACAAATAACTCATAATAGAACAATGTTAGCCTTCAGCCTAAAAATGAACTTGTCACATCAGCTCTGCCAATTTTTAAGCTGTGGTGAAAAAATGGTAACAAGAATAATTTAAAAACATCTAAATACAAATAAATGCCTTAAAGTATTATTATTTGATGTGCCTTTCTTTTGTGTATATATATATATATATATATATATATATATATATATATATATATATATATATATATATATATATTAAAATCATGTGGAAATTATATTGCTTGTATTAAAATATTAGTGTTAAAATTAAATAATAGTGTGAAAACATTCAAAAATAAAATAAATTCTTGTCTTTTATAAAAAATAAAATAATAAATTATAAATTTATTTAGACATTCTTATAAAAATAGATTTACTTTAAATAAAGAGGAAAAGCATGTTGCACATGCATTAAGAGTAAAAGTATTAAAATAGGGAAAATACTTGCACGAGGGGGCTCAATGAAAAATTTAGGGCTCTTCAAAGATAATAAAGAGAAGCTTTTGGGAAAACAAATCAAAGGAGACAAAACTCACAGACGCATATGAAACCAGGCAGGGGAAAAGATTTGGGAACACATAAGAGATCACTAGGAATCTCCAAATCATCAGGTACTTTCCTTCTTCATTACTATATTCATAAATATATTGCTTATATTTAAACCTGGATCGAATTGCAATGACCTTGATCCATCTATGATTAGCCTTCTTTTAGCTGTTGTTATTCTTTCTTTGTGATTGGCTTCATGTGTGTTGTCAAATGACCTTGAAACTTTTATCTCACCTGTGCAATGTTCTAAGGTCCTTGCCTTCAATCTGATTTTTGACACCCCTACTAGATCTATCTGGATTTGATTTCTTGGATCTTTTAATGATTTTTTTATTTCCTTAGTGAATCAGCCTCTAATTTTTTTATAATATCCTCTACATTTTGTTCGACATAAATCGAAGCATGCATGAGTCATGATCATCATACTTATAAGATGACCTATAAAAAGATGATAATCTAAGGTTTAAGACTCCAAATCCCTGCAACACCACCACTATAATAAAACTATGCAATAGTGTGTCTTATTTTGGTGCAGACTAATAGGTAGAGATATAAGATACTCAGTATTGCCAAATAGCATATTTTTAGACCATCAAGATTCTCCTCAAATCAATAAAATTGATAACCCTCTCCAATATTCATTGTTCCCAAGCTGGTAAGGATTGAAAATCCCTATCTTATATCTGTTTTCTCTTTTTGTCTTTTAAATGTTCTCATTTCACTTTGAATCCATGAATCGTTCTCAATACAAACAACTTGGAAGAGTCAATCTTCCACTTTGGAATTGGAAGTGTGTTGAAATGTGAATCTCTACAAATCATAAGAACCAAAAGAGTCAAAGCTGAAAGTATCATTTTTACCGATAGAGAGAGAGAGAGAGAGAGAGAGAGAGAGAAAGATGAAACCATCTATAGAGAAGATTTGATGATTTAATGCTAACTGCCCAATAGTTAAAGAATGCAATTGTAGAATCTAATTGATAGAAAACATCAATACACTTAATAGTAGCCTTCACTGGATACTGTACAAAAAGTGATGCGCACCCATTTTATTTTTTTGTCTCATGGAGGAATTAACAATGAAGAAGCTTTTCTTTAAATTTAGTGATCTAAGAAAACAAGGACAATAAAACTACTCGCTTTATTTTTTTCTTTTCCTTTGACACAGTATAAACCAATTCAAATATGTAATTATTTGTCTTGTATAGTGGGTGGATCATGCAACCCTAATATAATGGGCATCGTGTCTTAACGACCTGCATGCTTTTGTTGGTTTGAATTTGTTCTTCATATGACCTATTTGCTTTCCAACAACCTTTTTCTTGTTCTAGTCGACCTGTCCACCTGAGGTCGATACCTAAGGTCGGTCTAAGTTAGCCTCTTAAAATAATGAGATTAAATGAATCAATCGTTGACTAAACCTTGATTTATTAATTGAGGTTTTTAATAAGTTTATTTATTATACCTATTAGAATCTTAGTTTTGTTAAATAAAGGAAATTTTGCTCAAAATTTGTTCAATAAACATATTTGTTAACCTTATGTAGTTATCAATTGCAAACACTTGTAAAAGTTTAGTATGCTCATATGGTAAGTGAAAACATAGATATACTTTGCAATACAATTGGAACCTTATCGACTAATCAGGATATAGGTTTATAGAAAACATCCTATGGAAATAGACAATGTTTGTAACCACATAAAATGATTTCTATTCTTGAACTATTGCATGTGTGAAAGGAGTTTCTTTTTTTCTATAAATATGTTTGGAAATGAATGGCTTATTTATTATCTTCTATGTTTTTATACTTCTGTGTAAAGATTGCCTTTCGGGATGGGTGTCGAGTATGGGGAAGTACGGAAGTAGGTTTCATTTTTCAAAACCTACATGCTATTAAACGGTTAATGCTTTGGCCAAAGTGAATGTGATGTTGAAATAGACATATGTACCATTGAAACAAATGGTTTGATTGCCTAGTACATATATTTATATTTTCCCTGCCATATCTTGTTAATGAGATGTTGCATTTATGATAGAAATGCATGTAGGTTAATAGGCATGCACCAGATTCCACCCTGCGCTTGTTTATAGGTTGCTAGGCCCTTCGAACAGGGTCAAACATTCCTCAGTTTGAAGAATACCGGGGAAGCACAAGCTTCGTGGTTGGGCAGAAAAAGTGCCTAAACCATATTCTTGTCATTCGACGCAGTAGATGGGTAGATAGTTGATGGTGGTTGAGGACTGATTGTATTTGGATTTTACTTGATCTTGTCGATAAATGTATATTTCTTTGAAATCAAAATGTTATGTAAGGCGAAAGGCCATATTTAAAAATTGTATATTTTGTTATAGAAATCTCTGTAATTGACTTCAAAAAGATGCTTTGTATCATGATTGAATATTAATTTATGAATGGAATCTTGTTTTGACATATGATGTTAATTATCTCTTTGTTACTAGATGATGTAATTGTAGTTACCTTACTTGCAGTTAATTTAGTTTTACTTCTGTTATGTATGAATGTGGAAAAATTAGTACTTTACACCTTCTCACTCACAATGACCCCCCTTCCATCCTCTCTAATTCACATCCCCTCTTCCCTTTTCCTAGTTTTTTTCCCTTCCCTTCTTCCCCATATGCTCAATTTCCTTTGTCCCCTTCATTCTCTCCACCACAATTCCATGTAGTTGGAACTCCCCAAGATCAACAACAATAAAAATAGTTTATGGATCCAATCCTTCTATACCTCTACACACCTCAATATTGCTATTTGCAATTCCCCTTGTTGGCCATATTCCACAATTCTTTCTAGTTGGAAGCTACCATCTCCCCACATTCCAAAGGTCTATTTTGCACCTCCACTAGCCTTGGATTTCAAGCCCTTATCTCCCACAAGTGTTGTGTATCCTTTTCCTCCTCAAATATTAGCCCCTTCCACCACTACATAGCAGGTAGCCCTAACAACCTCAATATTCTCCTCAAGGGCTACTCAATTTCCTTAGAGCATAACTATGATAAGGGACCATGCCACTTATCAACAATAAATGAGACGAATCCAATATTTTATGCAATAGGAGGCTAAGAGAAAAAAGAAATAGGATGTTGCTCCCACCATCAAAAGGGCGATCTCACCATGCATTTTGCCCATTTTACACCCTTGGCAAACAAGCATGAAGGATAGATGAAATCCATTGATTATTAGATGGAAGTAATCAATGTCAGCATTAAGGATGCATGGCAAAAGATAGGGAAAATTTCCTCCAAGAGGGTGCCAAAGTCATTAGTTCCTCTCTAATTAGATTAGAGAGGAAGTTCAAGAAGCAATTTGTCAAGCTAGATGCAACAAAACAAATAATCAAGGTTGCAGAAGTAAAGATTAAGGTGCTAGAGAGCCAAGTGATAGTAGTAACAAAAAGCGCCATTGAGATAGAAGACACCTAGGTTGAGTAATTCAATGAGTAGTTGGATGATACCTAGGCCCAAATAACATAGCTAGGAGAAAATCTAGCAACCACCAAGACCCAAAAGCCCATTGATGTGACCACCATAGAAGAATTGAAGATGCAAGTAGAAGATTCAAAGGTTAAGCTTTCATAAGAGCAAATGAATGTTGCTACCTTAGCCACACAAATAGCATCCATGAAATTAAAGCTAAGTGGTCAGAATCACCAACTGCAAAATTGGACACCTAAAGGGAAACCTAAGAACAAACAATCAAGGGTCTAATAGAGAAAGGAGAGGACTTGGAGGCTAAACTAGATACAACTAAGGATGAGATCAAATAGTTGCAAGCGAAGGTTGAAGAACTTAAGTTGTTCATGGGGTCCCTTGAGCTCATCAAAGCTCTCTAAAAAGTTTATTGGAAGGAAATAGAATTATTTGTACCTTATTATTTGTACCTTCCTTCACACTAGTGTTTCAGTTCTTGGAGTTTGCTAAGACACTACATGATATGGTAAAGAAATGGGTTGACTTCAAGCTTGATTTTGCAATCTGTAGTAAGGAAATAGAAAGGAACACAACAAGCTGAAATGTAACAGTGGTAAATAATAAACATGCAACATAATATAATCATTCGTGCAGCAACAGATCATATATCCGTTTGTTTTGAAAAAAAATTGAATATTTACAAACAATAACCCTCTCCCATTTCGCTATCATGCATTCCTATTTACAAAGCCGGCAAGTAAAAGAAATCTAATTTGCCTCTCTAAATCTAAAAATAGATAATTAAACAACACCAATTTTCCTATCCCACGAAGATTGAGAAGTTAGAAACAATACACTAGGGGAATTGGTCCTCAGTCAGCTCCTAATTCAGTGGTGAACGGTTTACATCATTTTCTCTACACTTCAAACGAGTAGAAGAGATTCGACTTGAGTTACTTTGTTCACATGGCATTCTCCATCTTGCATTGTATGCTCTGCATAGGAAAGGTCTCCTGGCACACTTCCTACCAGAGATATATGCACCGCCAAATCATACAAATCCAATGCTTTCTCGAAGAGCTCTAAACGTTTATGGTGGATCTACCTGCGTATTAGATTTGATTTCCGAGGTTTTTGGCATTTCTGCTGGACCATCATCAGTATGAAAAGGCTTCAAGCCAATGCTTGTTAACGACTGGTTTGGTTGGTAACCTTACCACAAAGGCCGGAAACCTAGGAAATCAAATATAATAGGCAGGTAGATCTAAAAGCTCCTTGCAATGTAATACACTGCGAATAAACCCATCTCAAAGCAACATAATACTGCTACTGCACAGATTTATTTAGCTGAAGGTAAGATTTATTAGCTGGAAGGAACCTTGGACCAGTGAGAGCTACATTTGCGGCTATTATAAATAAATATAAGCCCAAAAATTTATAAATGCTCATAGTTGGCTGTGTAGATAAGATACTCTTGGAGGAGCACATGTATGAAACCTATGCATCTCTCGAATGCAATCATTATTATTATTTATCTGGGCTAGGTTGTAATATTCCCAAGGATATACCAAGATTCTTGGTGTTTCTCTTGAAACGCAATACGAGGTATTCCAATTGGCAAAGATCATCCTTGGATTGTACAGTTTCATGAGATCTACATATTAATTGATTATTGGCTTAAAAACTAGTATGACAAATAGGAAGAGCTTAAACAGTCGGTACGTTGTAAACGTACCAGCCGTTGAAATCCAAGAGACTGAATTTTTTTTGACAAATTGATCGACCAAAGACATGGTCGAAGAGGTCGAGGGACTTGCATTGAATAGGTCCATAGTAGACGTCGGCAGCAAACGGGGTTGAAAAAACTGTAAACAGTTGGCATGACAACATGTCGGCTATTTACGGTGGGCGTGACAAACAAGTATTTCCTAAAAGATTTTGGCAAACCATAACATTCATTTGAAATACTAACTACATAGCTAAATAAAATGATAAACTAAGAGTTGATTGGATAAATGATGCCCTAAATAATAGGGCAAAGACAAAACCCAACTTTAAATTTTACTCATTGTACAACTATGCCCAAAATGCTCACAAATTTCATATAAATGGTAGGAACCAACTTCTTGACTTGTTGAGTAGGAGATCTTGTGCCATTCCACCATTTTAGGTACCTTAGATATTTGTCACTACGTTTCATCCACTTTTTCTAGCCACCTATTAGACTATAAAACATCCTCCTCCCCTAACTTTGCTTCTCCTTTCTCTTCATCCTCATGTGGGTTTCTATGTCCACCTATATCTATCCACTTCCACCAAGTTCCATTCTTCCAGTTGTATACTTATTACTTTTCTAGTTCTTGATTTCCTTCACTCTTTTCTTATGCCTTGAGATGATTACTTTGAATGCTTTCCACCCCTCTTGCATATCACCATTTTCTCTCTAAAATTTTATTTCCTTTGACATAGATGATTCCTTTACTAGAAAAATACTCTTTTCTTCACTTAGTACTCTCTCAAGGTCCTCATCATGTGCATTCACTTTCACTTCATTCACCTTCACTTTCATGCCCTCTAAAGTATGTTATTTTTCTACCCCTTCTTCAGATTCAATAATTCAGAATCAATGACTAGATCACATCCATATCCACCTTTATGAGGATTTATTCTTTTATGTACTCCTCACATCCTTCCTTCTTGTTATCTATGTAAAACAAAGCTTAAATAATCATTCACATCTCTCCTTCAAGTAGGAGATAGATTTATACTTCTTCTTGATCCTACATTGTTGTTACACTTCGACATTCAAGGGTTTCTTTCTCATTTTTCCACCTTTTGGGATGCAACTTTTGTATTACTCTTCATGATTAGCTTTATGTTAATTTATTTATTTTTGCTATCAAAACATGCTTGTTAGTACATTAAACAAGACATAGCCTATTCTCATTCTTTACTTCTACCCTCTTTAATGGAATAAGAGTTTATAATTTCTCATTAGGTTCTTGACACACATTATGTTGGTTCTTCAATTATAATACAACTCCTCACTATCAAATTTTCAAGGCCAACATATGGTAAGCATTCATTGGCCAGACATCATAAAAGAATCTATCATTATATTTACATATTTCCATATAAACTTCACAATGTTACCACACAGTGAAATCATGACCTCCCTTTAACCAAGACACCATATATGGATTTTAGCGGGGTGTACATATTAAACTCATCTACTATTTTAGTAGACACTAAGTTTTCTGTACTTCTATTATCAACCAAAATATCACAACACTTACCTCTTATTTTCACTTTGTCTTGAAGATGTGTCTCTTTTGCCATGCTTCTTTCTTCTTAGTCTTCTACATCCTCCTTCTCAACAACAAGTTATCCTCTTGTTCAAGTTTATCAACATGCTCCAACAATGCCATGGATTGAACATCTACTTGCACAACTTGCATACGACCTTCATATCTTCTTCTTTCACAACTATTGTGAGCATTGAAACATTTGAATGAACACTAACTAGCTTCTTTGAATCTAAAACATGTTCAACTAGATCATTAGTCTCTTCATTTTCCTCTCCCATAGCTTGTTCCATCTCTTGCTTGATTATTTGGCATTTGACAAGTACTCAATCTTCCTTCACATGTGCCATTGTTGAGAGTTCTCATTGGATGGTTGGTTCTTTAGAAGTTTCCAATTCACCTGTATTCGATAAAATTTCCTTGATATTGAAACAAAATAACCTCAAGTTAGAAAATTTAATTCTTTAAGATGGAGACATTATACTATTGTATATAAAAATTTGGGCCCTAATCTCCCATTTTATCAAGGGTTACTTTTGCTTTCTATACTCACCCATCTCAATATATTTGTTTAAAAGTTATATATTTATAGAAAATTTAGACATTGAATCACCATAAAAGTTATATATTAATAGAAAAATTTAGTCTTTGAATTGCAAAAAAAATGACACAATGAAAAAATATTGCTACCCACTCTAAAATTTGATTTCGAATATAAAAAATTGCCTAGGATATTATGCTTCTTTGTAGTGGATTCATGAGGGTTTATATAAAATTTTCAAGAGGTTATTTATTAAAGTATACCCTACATTATATTCAAACAAAGAAAACACCAGCTTCAAATTTTACTAACACATTACAAAATGTTAGAGTAAATTGCATTTACCTTTCTTAAGTTTAACTTAGGCCTAAATAATAGTTAGGTTGGGAAGTTATTTCTCATAACCCGTTCGAGTAGTTTTCACCTACTCCCGAATACTATTTATATTTTGCATTGTACACTATGTAATATATCTCATATATCTCAAATATATTTTTCTCTCTAGTGAAATATTTGTTTTCTCTTGTCTGTGAAGGTGGTTTCATGCAAGAAGTGCTCCTAAGAGGTGTTTGACACCAACATGGTATCAAAGCCATTCTCCTGCCCCTCCTTTCAATTTTGAGAGTTTTCATAAGGATTTTGAGATCATTGATTTTATCGCAGTGCTCCCAGACCAAGAGATATCTGGAGGATGTTATTGCTCCACTCTTTAGCAATGGCACTGCAACATATCTAGGGTTTTTAACTCGTATATTCAATCTCATTGCTGGATCATCATATTTTCTCAGCAGTGATAGAGATCTGTATGCATTGGAAGGCTGATTGCTGGACTGAATCTGCACCTTTCCTTTTGGCATTGCATTGGCACCATTTCTTTGTTGACTGGATGATCATTTTTTTGCTAGGCAAGAGTTTTTTTGGGTGAGGATTTGAATGCCTCTCATCCCCTAGCGGTACAACCTCAACAGTGGCTAGACATTTGTTTTCATCCACATGGGAATGACCATTTTGAAGGCCTACTCAGACTGGTCTCCCAGGCAGCGCGGTGGAATCATACACACATTTGCATTCTTCTACTAGTTGGCAGATTATAAGGCACAAACCTTGATATTTGAAAGGTTTTCAATAGATATATTTATCTAGGGTTTTTCTGTACGCCACCTTGAAGTGAAGTGGGCCCATTTGGATGGCAGTTTGGATGGCAGTTTAGACATTCTCTTCAAGAACTTTAGTCCCACCTTGCTCCTGTAGAGGCATTATCTGGCCTTTATATATGCCAACACTTGCATTGTTCATATGAGTTGATTGTGAAGGCTTGCTTGGTGCTTGACATCTAATGGCTCTATCCGAGCCCTTCTTTTTTCTTCTCATTGGTTGTAGGTGGTCACGTGGGTGATCAAGGGCTCAATCCGATCCTCTCTCTCATTTAGTGGGCTCCATATAGGTGATTTTCTTCCATGGAGTATATCTTGGGCATCCGAAGTCAGAATTTCGAGTTTTATATATCATCAGAAAGCTGATTTCACCAAGCTCGTGGTGGTGCAAGTTAATCTGCCTGATTTCACCATTTATCACCATTTTTTGCACCAAATCAGGTTTAATTATTTTTTGGAAGTTTTTGAAAGCACTATCTTTGAATTTTTTGAAGAATTCAGTTAAAATGGTTTCTTTGGAGAAAGGGAACTTTAGGCAATGGAGTGATTTTATTCTCACTCATCTTAGTGAGCAGAATCTATTGCCATCTTTGTATAATGAAGTTCCTATTCTAGGCACACATAGTAGGTATATGATTTGGAAAGGATATAGGGCTCAAGTCTTTAGAGTTATTTATGAGCATATAAATGATGATGACCTTTTGGATTCACTTGTTCATTTTGCGTGCCCTTATGCTCTTTGGACTTACATTCGAGAATCATATGGAGATCCTAATGCTCCGCCATCTCTCGATGACCCTCTTTCCAATACCAATGTGCCTTATTATTTTTCAGAGAAGATAAACAATGCTTGTGATCCTTTGGAGGTTTTTGAGACTTCAGATGAGGTTGCAGTTGCTTCAGATGTTCTTGATTCTTTGTCAGAGATAGTTGATCCACCTTCATTAAGTACTTCCATCATTCCTGAGCAATAGGATTATCATTGTCTTCCTGATTGGGATTCGTATTTGCCAGACATTGGTTTATTATTCGTGGAATCTCACATTTCAGACTTGGAAGACACATTTGAGGAATTAATTTTCCTATTTGATGAGAGTTGTGGTACAACTATTGTCACTCCATATTTGTCTTTGGAGAATGTTCAAAATCCATTTCCAGTGGTACCTTGTTTGTCACCTTCTATTTTGTTTGGGCATGTTCCTGATTGGTTTGTGGCATCATTTTCCAAGGTCTTGGTGACACATGAGAAAATTTTAGAGACATTATCATCCTACATTTGGATTTAACTTGCTAATTCCTATCCAGAATGGGAAGCATACCTGCATTTGTACATGGTTTTCTTTCTTCCAAAAGGAAGACAATTTGTTTGTCGACATTGGATGATGTATTGTCTTTAGGCACTTACTATTTTTGCAGGCGATTACACATTGTGGGGGGCTACATAGTCTCTCTCTTTCCCTCTTATTGGGGGGGGGGGGGGTCATTGATTGTATATACATGATGTATGTAGTCCTTGGGGTGTAATTAAGTCCTTCATCCATGCATCATTTTGTTTTCTTTTCTCTCTTTTGGATAGGGGTTTTTTTCCACATAGTTTTTCTCCTTTTCTTCATTTGTGAGAGATTTTTTTTTCTTTGTAAATCGGTACCTAACATGGTTGTGTAGCCGAGACCCATATTGCATAATAATCTCCTTAAGTTGCACTTAAGGAGGGGTGTTAGAGTAAATTGCATTTACCTTTCTTAAGTTTAACTTAGGCCTAAATAATAGTTAGGTTGGGAAATTATTTCCCGTAACCCATTCGGGTAGTTTTCACCTACTCCCAAATACTATTTATATTTTGCATTGTAGAATATGTAATATATCTCATATATCTCAAATATATTTTTCTCTCTGGTGAAATATTTGTTTTCTTTCACCTGTGAAGATGGTTTGATGCAGGAAGTGCTCCTGAGAGGTGGTTGACACCAACACAAAAGTATAACATGCTACTATAAGCATCCAAAATTGGATGGGTCAATATTACACATTTGATTATGATTTTATAGTCTAGTGCATGACACATGTTGTATGCTCATTTCTCCTCACAACCTTTTCTACTTAGATAGGAGTTTTCCTAGCATCCTAGTACCCTCGCTTAGTGTTTTCCATCCTTGTTTTTTCATCCTCCTAATCCTTCTAACATTTCTACTTTTTAAAAACCCTATTTCCTACCTTAAGATATAAGGGCACCTAGGAGACCTTAGGGTCACCTAACAACCCATGTTAAGCTAAGGGGTTGCCTAGGTGGCATATCCTAGTATAAGGGTGACCCATACCCCAACACAAGTGATCGCATCATTTTTTAATGTGAGCGTTGGTTTCTCATTTTGACTAGTTTTCTTCTAGTTTCCCTCGTAATGGCCATCTTTTTGCTATGCTTTCTTCCTTTCTTTCTTTCTTTCCCACTTTCTTTCTTTCATAGCTATCTTTATCCTATATTATTCCTCAATCTTCTCTATTCTTCTTGTATATAAACCCTTGTTCTCTCATTCATAAATAGAGCTAGGAGAGAGAAAACAAGTAGAGCGTAGAGAGAATAGAGAAGTATTCTTGCACATCAGAGCTTTGTAAACTTCCTCTGCATAGGATAGATAGGACTAATAGGCTACCTTTGCAATTATTTATTACAATATTTGAATCCCTTCCCCAAGAATCATATCACCTTAGGAGATTACATGCCTCACTATATAGCCTAATCGGGCAAATCCCCATTCCTAGACTCTCATAGGAAGCTAATTCTACCTTCCTCTCAATTCAATCATGATGCAGAGGAAGGACTATTTCAGGCTAACAAGACTGTTCTCACACACTTCTTGCAATGATGCAACTCAAACAGTGATCAAGTAACTATTACAAAAAGAACAATATATTACTAAAAAACTACTAAAAATTTTCTTATAAATGACCAAACATGGTCACCTAACCATTAATAGTTTATTTCCAGTCATTTATAATGCGACCAAATTAATGACAACCATTTTTAGTCATTTATTGGTTGTTTTGATTGATCAATTTTGTAGTATATTTAGTCGTTGATTTAGTCATTGATTGCTATAATTTGGTCACTTATTTAGTCATTTGTTTTCACTGATATATTTAGTCATTAATTTAGTCATTGATTGTTGTTAACTGGTCACTTATTTAGTCATTTTTATTCACTAATTTCTGTCCATTGGCATAGTGTATTTAGTCATTAATTTTAATCATCATTTTGATCAATTTGGTAGTATATTTAGTCATTTTTATTCATTAATTTAACACTGGTCATATATTTAGTCATATTTTGTCACCGTTCACTGATTTATGTCAATTGGTAGTATATTTAGTCAATTTAATTATTAATTCACATCAATTAGTAGTATCTTTAGTCATTTTGAAGCTTGCAATCTATGTAGATTTCCATCTAGCATTAATTGTTCGCTTCGCACATGTCTCTTTGATTTTATTCATTGAATGCTCTATAAGAGGAGTGTTGCGAGCTGAGAAATATAATCCACATTTGAATCTCATCTGCCTTGGTTTTATTTCCCTGCCAGCTTGAATGACTTCAATTCATTATGTTTTCTCATGCGATCCTCTTTTATGCAAGAGACCATGGTATCTATGTCATTATTTTATTCTTGACTCTTCATTTTGCTCTTGCTATGTATCTACAATGTCTATCTATCCCCGCAATTGTCAACTTCATTTGCTTGTTCAATCATTAGATTAACCAATGCACGGAAGCATCAACGTAGATTTCATGGCTAGGGCCTTCAAACTGCTCGATGAAGAGCCGATGGAGGATGCTTTGATAGATGTATGTGATAGAGATTTTTTTCTGCAATCTAGGGTATGTTATGTTTCGCATCTAGTATCTCATTTTCTCTCAAATGCGATGGACTTATTTCATTAGGTTGATAAGGTTAAAAGGATAGCATCAATGTTTGTTCATGACTATCTAGTCTCAAATGTCAAGCTATTTGAAGCTTTTTCTATTTATAATATCCATGATTGCTAAGCCTTCGTAAGGGGACTCTTCCTCTGAGAAGATATCATTAATAAACCTAGTTTTAATTATGTTTATCAAGCGATGCTTTCAAGTTTGCATTCAGGTAGTTCAGAGAACTCTTTGATAATTCACTGGTTCATAATTTTGCATTTGGAAGGTCCAAGAGGGAAAGGATAGAGGAAGTATTCAATGCATGGAGCTTCTTGTCAAATTTCCAACCACCAGTAGTTCCCTTCACCAATGATGACATAGTCCTTTCTCAAGAGAATCCAACTGGGGGTTCATGGCTTTAGGGTTGCAGATTTAAATATGGACAACATGTGAACCACTCTTTCTGTTTTAAGTTTTTGGCTTCGCTATAACTTTGGTTTCCTTTTTGGCCAAAAAGGGCCTTTTAGGTCTATAGCTCTGTTTAGGGCTCTTAGTTAAAATGCTCTGTTATGTTATATTTTTGGCCAGGAAGGGCCTTTTTTGTAATCTATAAAAACATTTTTATTAATATTAATATATTATGATGCTCTAAGCATCCTTACCGATTCAAAAAAAATGTCAACCCTAGTTCATGTGTTGTCTAAGTAAAGACCTGCACCATGAAAGAATCCATTAATTATACATAAATTCCAAATTAAGTTGATGAGAAAATATCTTTGATATCCAACTGGGAACCCTTAACATCCAAAATTACTAACCTAATGTTTCACAACAAGTTTCCCAACTATGACATCATCTTTACTTCAGAAACCATATATTGATCCACTGCCATATTGGATCTCATAGGATTCTCCTTCACAAACAACAAATGATATATATTAATTGTTTAGTAACTTCCTTAATATCCCCATGTAAGCATACTAAACCAAGTGAGGTTGAGGGTTTGAAGTAGAGTACCATCTTCTTGGTATGTGCTTGACTTTGATGACTTGTATCTTGAATAAAAATAGCAAGCTAGCTACATTGTAAAATCATTGTTAATCATTGTTACAAAAATAACCACAAAATCCTCTTTAATTAAAATAATCCTTCTAGATATTTCAAGACAAGATATTTCAGTTAATTTCTAAGAAAGCTAATAATTTCACTATCCAAATAGCCATCAATCTATTTACTATATATAATTTCCCAAAATTCAGAATTTGAATGTAGGCTAAGTATTCCAGCAACACTACTTTTTTAGTTGGATCCTAAAAATGTTGCAATTTATGTTCTCTAAAACATCTGTGCAGAAGCGGGCAGGTGTGGTGAGGTTCAAATAGTAAGGAGATTGATGAAAGATAGATGAATTAAAAAGATACGTGCATGTAGTTGGATTGAAGGGCATAAAATGGTACATGATTTTTTGTGTAGGAGACAGATCACATCCACAAACATGGGGGAGCTATGCAAAATTGGAGAAAATGGCTTTGGCAAATGAAGGTAGTAGGGTATTTCCAGATTCAAGACTTTTACTTAATGTTGTGGAATAGAAGAAAAAAGAATCATTTATCTGCCATGATAGTGAAAAGTTAGCAATTGCACTTGGTTTGTTAAACATGGCCCCTGGTACAACCATTAGAGTTGTTAAGAACCTTCAAGTATGTTATGATTTTCACACTACATCTAAATTCATCTCCAAGATTGTTGCAAGAGAAATTGTTCTGAGATATGTGAACCATTTCCATCATTTTAAATAGGGACAATGTTCTTGTGGAGAATATTGGTGATGCTAAATGGAACAATTTAAAACAAAGGATTGCACTATAATAATGTGCACTACATCAGATATCCATTAATAACAAAGGGACGTCCATCAAAGCATAACAACAGGGATTTTTTTGTCATATGTTGTAGTTACAAGTGCCCTACTAGACATACATGAAAATGTGGAAGCATAGATAAGCCAAGCGAACTGTTTCAAAAAATGCCTAAAAGAAATGTGATATCATGGAATGTCATGATTAAAGGATATGTTTAAAATGGTTTTTTTTTAAAAGTCCTTAGAAAATTTTAAGAAAATGCAACCAGTGGGTGTAAATCCCAACTCCTCTGAAACCTTTGAAAGTGTCCTTGCATGTGTGTGAATTGGAGCTTTGGATGAGCATATGAACATCCATCAAAAGCATATTTTGAAGTAGATTTTTATTAGATATTGTAGTTGCAAGTTCCACTTTGGATCGCCAAAGCCTTCACAAAACTTTCTGCACAAAATTCAATAATGCAGAATTTATGCACAAATTCTCTTTTGAATGATGCACAAAGCCTCCACCACAACACCGGATAGTTTGATGCTAGGCCTTGCAGTGATGTGGGAATCACCCACATCACCGCAAGACCTAGCAATAGTGTGGTGTTACGGTGGAGGATTTGTGCATCATTCAAAAGAGAATTTATGCATAAATTATTCATTATTGAATTTTGTGCAGATATTTTTGTGAAGGCTTTGGTGATCTAAAGTGGAACTTGCAACATTTCTTCTTGAATAAATAAGTGGATAAGGTACACCCTCCATTCCACCAGCTCTGCTACCTCCAACTGGACCTATGACAAGTGATTGAAGGATTAAATTACAAAAAAATATCATCCTATCTATATATGATGTTTTCTAAGCATCAAAAAATTAAACAAACAAAATACAAAGCACACAAGCACATCTCTTAGTTGTATAGACCAGGACAATTCAACCACCATTATACCACTCAATGAATACTAACCAGCTCCTAAGTCATGATCTAGATGACTCCTTTGGCGCCTTGTAGGTGGTCTTGCATATGAAAGCTCTGGGTCCTAACAAAAAGCCAAAAAATTGAGTTCAAACCAAGAATAAATAATATAGGGAAAATAACCTACAATAAAGATGCCTTCATACATTTGATAAAAGAACATTTGATAAATCCATAAATCCATGCAAATTTCCTTCCATAAATCCATCTTAGGGATCCATATTTCTTTTAAAATTATTCCAGCAGTCATTCATAAGCACCCTATACCAAGTCCATGTGAAAGATATTTGTATTTTTTATCATTGATGTGTTTTTGTCTCTCACCGCAGTCCCGTAGGTCACTCAAAAGGTCTTGGCGGTTGTGCGGGAATCAAGAATAACAAGGGAGTAGCTATCGCTATCCCGCAACATGAAGAAATTGTACTTATGACATTGCAGTATGCAGAGATCGCTTACCTGTTGTGTGGTTACACAACACGCCCCATTTTGACTTGGCAAAATAGGGTCCCAACTTTTTGGCTTGTTTTGTGCTTTCTGGCGGTCTGGTAAAAGTAAGTCATGCAGATCATCATGCAAGGAAAGGCTAGGTAAGTCATCATCATGAGGTCAGTTTGTCAAAATTTATATTTTATTTCAGTAACCTCATATTTAGAAAGAACATCAAATTTCATGTAGGTTTGCCTTTTGTATCACCCTGATATTTGTTAAGGTGTGAAAGTTATGCACGGTCAAAGATTTAGTCAAACCTGATATTTCTAGGGGGAGGATCATCTTTCGTAACATACGTCATATTACAAAAGATCACCCTGATCAAATTTATCACTCGATAAATCATGTGTTCCAGATATCCAGACGTCAATTTTAGGTGATAGTAACCTTTAGCTATCAATAGCCTTATGCATTTCGTGAGGATCATAGTTTTCAATGTAACCTGATATTTCGTAATATCCTCCTGCAGTGAAATATCCCCCTAAGCCAATATCCTGATGATGTCATTCAGGTCTGATAAACAAAGAAATAAACATGACGATGATGTAATCATCATTTTCACTTCTCGGGGGCATATTTCTTGAACATGATCCTGCTCGTATAACATGATGATGACGTCATGATGCCTTGCCGATACACTAAGCGAATATCTGGATGACGTCATCCTGATATTCTGAAAGAGAGATATATAAGTTTATCTGATCATCATCATCTTTGAAACATCACCCAATATATTGAAATATCCTCCTAATGTACTAAACATAACCAAATGGTGAGTTCATCACCAGATCTTATTGATAATGGTTTTTCTTCTCAAGGAGGATGATCACTTTGTACTTGAGATGATATTTGTGAATATCATCCTTTCTTTTGAATATCATCCTGTCTTTTGAATATCATCGTGCCATATGAATATCACCCCACTCCCGTTGCCACCATTAACATTTAATGTGCGCAGACATGGTAGGTAGTTCCCGCTGACCACAAGACCTGATGAAACAGTTAGCGAAATCCTAAGTTTTCGTGTGGAAAATTAACGAATAAGATCCAATTTGTCAGGGTTTGCCCTAATTTCACCCTAAGTGCATGATTAAAAGGTGAATTCACCATCATTTCAATTTTAACTTACGATAAAATTGTTTTTACAGAACACCAGCTTCCGTATCCTCATATAGGCGATAGTCAGACGAAACGAGCTTATAGATAGGAGGAAGTGTGTGATCATCAGTAGAATTAAGAGCACTTTCAGAAGTCCACTGGTATAAAGGAAATTTGCGTATCCAGGTAAGTAAATGAAACCCTAATCATGTTGTTTCTGTAATAGTCAGATATGGTGTTGTTAATTTGAAGTTCTGGTTTATGCACCCCCATGATAAGTTAATGTTGAATAGATATAGTAGGCTTGATGATTAGTAGAGTTAATTGTTATCTGCATGCATGTGAGTACCCATTGTAAGACAAGATTTTGTTAGTTGCAGGCACCCATGGCTGATAAGAGGTTAGCTAAGTGTGAGGCTAAATTCAGTAAGCCCATGTTCTCATCTCAGAGAGGCATCCTATTCAAATATGGTGCAATTACAGATACCCATCAGGGGAATACTAATTTGAAGCCTGGTCAGCCAGATTAAATGATGAGAAGAATAGAAGTCCAATGCTAGATGCCGTATTCATGTCCGGAATGTGGAATGCAGCTGGTTTCCCATACTCCATGGAGTCTCCGGAGCTGGTCATTGAATGTGCTAGGAATTACAATCCAGAGACCAGGCAGGTCATGAAGCATGGGAGAATATATGTAGACCTATCCATCAAAGGTCTCTCCCAGACATTTGGACTACCATTGGGTAGGAAGGTTAACCTTGTGGACCTGAAGAAATTAGAAAAAGAGTATGAAAACAACAAGAAACAAGCCATGATGAATATGTATCAATGGAGGGCTGAGAACAACACATATCCTACAGCCGCCAAACTTCTTGCGCACTTATTCAAATATAATTTTGGTGATGACTACCAATACATGATTGCATTGCTTAGCAGAGTCACAGGCCAGCCTAATGCTGGTAGTTTTAAAGACTGGATGTACGGTGTGATAATGATGTGTATATATTTAGACATCAAGCCACTATGGGGCCAGCTAATAAGTGATGCTCTACATGAGCAGCTGATGAACCTAGGAGGTTCAAATTGTGCTTTCTATATGACATCATATATTGTCTCCTCCTATGCTTATAAAGGCACATTTGATGCACTGGTTATAGATGGGAAAGTTACAGGCACAATCAATGTTGTGCATATTTGGGATCATCATCCCCAACTGTAGAAAGCCAATTACCTCTAAGATTACAAATTGGTAAATGATGCATTCTCTATGCATCTGGTGAGAACCATGGAGGAGGACAGAACAAAGAGATTGAGCATCGAAGCTCAAGAGATAATCTACAAGCATGGAGCCAGGTATATACAATTTGCCACATTTTCCTATATGAGGATTGAGGGTTTTGAGGGACATCCCCTCATGTTACTGAGGTATCCCACTGATGCAGTGATACTAATGGAATTTATAAGGCAGAGCTCCACAATGTTGAAAACATATAAGGATGCCCAGAAGCTGCCACCCATTTTGTTTCCAGTCACCATTGGCTGGTACATGTACCCAGATTCAGAAAACATAAAAAAGGTGATGGTCACCTTGAATAAAATGTAGTTGCAGCCTTTTCCACTGATAAGACCATATGATCCTATGGCAGGATGCAGAAAGTAATAGGAAAGCCTATTCACCAGAGGTACCTAGAAGACTTCTGGGCTGACTGTGAAGATGAAGCAGAAGCAAGAAGAAGAAGATATCAAAAGCTAACATTGAATCAAATTAGAACCTTTGATTGCATCCCCATTCCTCAACAATTGAAGAAAGATGATGGCAGGATAATTGCAGATGAATATGAAGAGAAGAAGATATATAATGATACTATCTTTGCACTTGACCTCACCATACAGGAGGATATATCCTTGGAGCCCTTTATGGCCAGGACCATACAGCTAACCCAAGCCTGGGTTGATGAACAGATAGAGGCTCTGAAGAAGAAAGGTGTTGCCATTACTGTGGACAACAAAAAGAAAGGGTAGGATATTCCTAATGGGGAATATGATGACTTCATAAATGAGAAGAGGAAGTCTAAAGGAGATAGGATCCCTCCACAACAACAACAGAGCAAAAGACCCCCAAGGGGCAAAAAGGTTGATAATGAACCCAAAGGGGTTATTATTGAAAGGGCAGTGTTTATAGCTGAGGAGGCAACAACATCAAGATCCGGATCAGCATCAGGATCAACATCACCTCCACGGACAAGAAAATGAAAGTCCAAGAAAGGTAAGACAACAGAGGTTGGAATTATTGAGACCCAAGAGGAGGGTCAATCCTCAAGAAAACATGATGAAGAGGATTTCCCCATGGAGGAAGAGCCTGAGGAAGAAGAGGCCCCTTTGCTTTTCAAAAGGAAGAGAAGAGCTCCACAGGTGGTGGTATCTACCCCACCTAAGAGACCAAGAACCTTCATGAGGGGTGAAATAAGGCAATCCACTACATTGTTACAAGGGGCAGGTAGTGAAGTGCATAGCGAACTTCAACATAATGTTCCACTTCCTACCATCCTCAAGTTTAAGACTGAGCTTGCAGAAGAACGGATGAAAGAAACCTCCCAGGCACTTGAAGAAGGTCACATCTCACTAGAGGAGACAATAAATTTGTCTGATGATGAAGTTGTGAAGGAAGTGGCTTCACAAAAGATGGAAACCCTTACTGCAGGTACACACATGACCACTCACAAGACTCCACCAGTTCAAACTATACTGGAGTAGATAAAGCAAGTAGGAGTTGAAAAAGAAAAGAGCCTAGAGCAGATAGCCCAAGAAATGGGGCTAGATACACTAATTGCAGAGGTGACAAGTCCTGTAGTGGTAGATCTGATAGGAAAATAGGATGCAAGTCTTGAACATCCAGCAGCCACACCTGACAAAGGGCAACATGCAGAAGAAGTGAAGATGGCAGAATCAGAAGGCCATACTTCAAAGATAAGCCAGCAAGATACATTAGCGGAACCTACTATAGTAGAGGTTCAAGAAAAGAAGGCTGATGAGAAAGATGTGATAGAGGATCCTACCGCCAAAGTTCAAGAAATAAGTGGTACAGGTGCAGAACAAATCATGGTTACAGAACCAACATCAGCACCTATGGAGACTTCCCAAGTATCTATGATTGTGAATGTTCCTCAACAGGAGGTAAAGTTGAAAGTGGATGAGGTAATAATAGAAAAGGATCATGATCAACATATAGATACATCACAAGATCCTCCACCGCAGGAAGATGCTCCTCTGTGGTTGGAGAAAGAAGTTCCTCAATAGGAGGATGTGCCACAGGATCAACATCAAAGTGAGAATCATGAAGAAGAACTAAGGAAATCACCTTCTCCATCATATATGTTGACAGAAATAGGAGATAAAGGTGAACATCATGATGGTGCAGAGAAACATGATCAGGTACCTCTGTGGTTGGAGAAAGAAGTAAATGCAGAGGTAGAATTTGAAATTCAAGAATTTGATGTATCTACCTTATTTTCTAAGAATATAGTAAAACCAAAGAGGAAGGCCAGAATGACTTCGGCCATTAAAAGGGATTCAACAACTGGGAGGAGGACTGCACAGATTGTAGTGCCTACTGTAGAGAAAGAAAAAGGTAAAATTACCTTAGATGAGTTTTAGATCAGCACAGTTGACTTAGGCTTTGCTAATGAAGACCAAGAGGGTCAAGAAGGCAAAGATATTATTGATTCTTTAATTTAGAAGGTAAAAGGAGAGAAAGAGAAAAATAAGCAACACAAAGAGCACATTGCTCAATTGCATGCCTACATAGGAAGGCTGACTAGTACTGAAGATACGTTAACTGAACATGCAGTCCCATTGACTGCTATTTCTTAGGAGGAGGTAAATAAATTAGATCTCATGAAACATGAGGCATCTGTATTAAGGAAATGGATGTTATCCACATTGGATATTGTAGAGGAAGTGGTAAAGGCCTCTTTAAAGAGGTGGAATACTCTCAGTGACTCCAGGTCAAGAGTAGATAAATTGCAGATGTAGACAGGCAAAAGGTCTTTCAAATTGGAAAAGATATTAGACATCCTGGGAGAGATAAGGAGGATAAATCCTCAGCTACTCATCAACAAATAGGTACTAAATAGTAATACTACCTTGTTGGTTGATATATGGTATAAGGACATTCAATTTGAATGTGGAGTACTTAAAAGATGCAATAATAAACTGAGAGATATCAACATGAAATTGCATGATTTAATGTCTGTTGAAGCAGAAATGTTGGAAACACTGGAAGGAAAAGTGGAAGGGAAAGTAGAGAATCAAGATGAAGAATTTTCCATCAAAGCTTTACACGGCAACTTCCAATCAGTAGCTAATGATCCACTTGTTCACTTGACAGAGGAAGTCATAGATAAAATAATGAGAATCAAAGTCAAGATGGAAAATTACAATGAGACACTGAATAACAAGAAGAACAAGCTGGACAGCAGCAAACACAAATATGAGGCACATAAGCATGCCATCATCAAAGCAAAGACTCAGGATGGCAGAGAAATAGATAAAATTGTGCAGTTATATGAACAAGTCTGGAGCAGCATGCAGCCTCATATGCGAGGTCATCATCATGATGATGATGAAAGTTCAGGAAGTGATGCACCTAGTGAAGAAACACATGATTCTGATAAGGTAGATGATGATGCATCATAGAGTAAATATCAGCATCTGATACTTAGAGAAGATAAGTTTTTTAGATAGTTGCCAGCTGGCAGCTTGTGCCATTTTGTAAAGGTTGACATAGTCAAAGGAAATATTGACCATAGATATACATTGACAAATCAAGATTGTTGATCTTTTTGTAGCAGATTCGTCACCTTATTCTATAAAAGGTGCAGGAATGCCTCATTTCTAACATTTGAAATTTAATTGAAATCTGTCTGCTGAAATATTCATGACTCATTTCAAAGCTTTTTGTATACATCTATTTCTTTGCATACCTAATGAATGAGAAGACCGTTGTGATTACAATTCATAGTAAATCTTGAGTAATCAGTGTGTGAATTCTGGATATATGTGGTGATTTGCTGCATCCTTTGGAGTGCATGTCTACTTGCATATGTTATTTTCATACAATTCCTTTGAAGTTAGCATCAACTATATCTAGCTATGGAATGTCCTAGTGAACATATGGTTTGGTTTTTCTTCTCTTCATGACTGTATCTGATGTACATGTGGTTCAATAGCTAAAGGTTCAACATTCATTTGAAGCATTTCATTCAATTTCTTTAAATTTCAGAGCATTTCACCATCATAATTGCAAATAATTGACAATCTTAAGCAAATAATGCAAATATGTGGACATCTCATAGATAATTGAAAATATTTAGCATATTTGAAACTAAAGCATGCATTATTGAGGAATCTCATGCAAATATTTGAGTATAATTGTATCATTTGATCAAACAACTGTATAAAATGACTTCTCTGTGAGGAATCTTTGCAGAAAATGATGTCATGATGATGAACTATACGTAAGGCCCCAAAATGGAAACAGCAACACACATCAACCTCTGAGTAACATCAGATGATTAAGACCTAATCACCGGAGACTTGGGATCATGAATTCTCTAAATTCATCGTATCTTTCAAGATGAATAAAGGTTAATGTGTACTTTTATTCTATGCTTGTTTGTGACTAACATCATGAGCAACATAAATTGGCGCTAGAAGGAGGGCCATCTGAAAGACAATGATCATCATCATTATTTTCATGTTTAATGATGCAAAGAGTAAGGTAACCTTGAACCATCTGTGAATTTCAAATATTGCGCAAATATTTACTGTAGCAAGCTTGTAGATGCTTCTTCTGTGTAAAGATTTCCAAATCAAACATAAATATTGTGAGCTTTACAGTAGATCATCATGAATTCACAAATATCGGTCAATGTTAAGTAAATCTGTTAAAGCCTTGAAGAATTTTGCATTAGAAGCTTGATATCTTGGGATAAGAGTCATCCTACCCCAAAGATCACCTCATATTTGCACTATCTTTGCAAATATTGTACAAATATCCAGTCAGATCAGTCATCCGACCATAAATATCACCTCAGCTGGTGAAATTCAGCCAATATTTATAGTCATCCAGTTAGTTTCCCACCAAATTTGAGAAATCTTGGCTCACCAGATAAATACCAGGTCAAGATACACCAGACCTTTTGAAGAACTACCTGTTAGAGGTTTCAGACCTAGGACTGTTGACATTCATCACACTCCTAGTTCCAGTGTATCAGGAACACCTCCAGAGTGTCCTCTTGTAACTCCTATCAGTTTCAATATACCTACAGGATCTCCTTAGGGTGTACCTTTAGTCCAACCTCAGTCGGTTATACCTCAACCTCCTCTGATTGCAATATCTTTCTTCGCATCAAAATCACCTTTAACCTTCAATGCATATCATGAGTTACCAAAGAATCTGGACAAACTTTGTCCAAAGTATCATCCTTATCAAGATGCAGATGATCATATCAGAACCTTTAAGGAGGCTTGCTGTAGAGCCAGAATAGATCATCAAGATGTTGTATGTAGATTATTTCCTTTTTCCTTAGGGGAAGAGGCTTATAATTGGTTTATTAGTCTTGGTCAGGGTTCTGTTGATTCATGGGCAGTCTTAGAGAAATCATTTACTGATAGGTTCGAAATACCAATTGATCCCTCAATGAATTATCACCTATTTGCCACTATCAAGCGCTTTGAAGGAGAACCTATTGCCAATTTCAATGCTAGGTTCTAGAAAATGCTATCCAAGTTAGTTGCTCCATATGATGTAATAGATGCTGCTACTAGGAGTATCTACTATTCAACTTTGGATCCATTAACTTCCATGTTCATCAGGAGAACACATCCTGAAATCACTAGCTTGACAGGAGCCTTTCAAGAAGCTATCAAAGTAAATCAGCAGTTAGTACCTGCTCCTACTCCAAATATAGCATTCCCTACACTGCCTGGCATGTATCCAACATATCCTGCACAACATCCTGCATCATATCCTACATAATATCCTAATGGTGCAATGATACCCCCAGCAATCATGCCTGCACCTTTGCAAGTGCCTTCATTGAGTATCATGCCACCACCTAATGGGAATGGCCAAATGTCACAATATCCTGCACAAACTCAAACACCTCAGGGTGCTAATCTATCCATTAATAACCATGGATCCTCTTTCTTCAAGCCACAAAGTGAAAATGTAGTAGCCAAAGCTCAAGAGGAAAAGGAAGAAATCAAGGAAATTTTTGCTCAGCTAAGAAAACTCACTACAGAAGTGACTCATTTGAGAAATCAAAATTTTTATTCCCAGTCAAATCAGAACAGGAGTTATTCCAATGATAGGCCAAATTATCCTGACAAAGGATACAATAATAATAATTTCAACAATAGTGGTGGAAATAACAATAATCCTCAGAGAAAGCCTAGAGTATGGAAATCCAGGCCAAATAATGGTTCATTGCCATCACCCTTAGATAATCAATCATCTGGTGAAGCCAAACAGACTACTAGAGTCAATCTTGCTGAGGCAGCCCTCACCAATTGGTGTAGGATCCACAACACAAATGCTCATGCAGAGCTAGATTGTCCACAATTTCAAATTGCTGCCAGCATTTTTCAAATAGAAGTGTCTAATACTGCAGGGAATCCACCTCAGGTGGAAGGTAATGAAATAGTTCCCTATGGATATGATTCAGCCCTAGTACTAGAAAGTTATACTAATTATTAGAATAGTTCACAAGCATGTGAAGAATCTGCTTTAGCCTTTGAGTCAAATTATGTCTTCCCTTTTGAAGATGAGAATGAGCCTTCCACTAAACATGAGGAGGTGCATGCATACCTGCAGCAATATCCTGGCAAGCATAATTATAACTTGAGAAGTAGTGCCAACAAACCTACTGGTCCATTGACCTCATCTCTACCTCCAAAAAATTTCAACACACCTCCTGATCCCAAAGCAAGCAATAATCCAGGATTTCCCAAGGTAAATGCCCAATATCTGTCACCTCAGAATACAACGTCAAAGGCTATTAGCTTACCTCATGAATCTGATAAACTTGTCACATACTTGGCAGATGAGATGAAAAAGATAAAGATTAGCCTCTCTTTATTAGAGTTATTGAAAACCCCTACAATTAAGAAGGCATTCATGAAATCACTGGATGATCCTGCTCCTAAAGAGGATATGCATCCTTTCGGACAGTCTATAGTAAAGATCATGCTACTAGAGATAATAATACCAAGCCTAAAGTGTCAGCTACTGTCCAAGCTGCAGAAACCTCACATATGACATTATACCGAGATAAGACTGAGTCACCACCTTTCCTCCTCACCATAAGGATGTTTGGCAAAAATTTGCACAACTGTTTGGTGGATTTAGGTGCCTCTACCAATGTGATGCCCTTGTCCATATCCAACGCATTAGGATTACATCATGCTAAATCCCTAAAGAAAGTGACACAGCTAGACAAGACAGAAGTGAGTGTGATAAGTGAACTGACTCATATTCACATGCAGCTAGCATCTGATCCTAGAATCCAATATTACATTGGTATCCAGGTAGTTGACATTCCTGTCACATATGGGATGCTACTTAGCAGAGATTGGTCAAAAACATTGAATGGTTATATGTCCACTGACTTCAGTCATATGTGGTTACCTTGGAAAGGCATACCTAACCAAATAAGAATAGATGTTGAACCCAGAATGAAACACATGATCACCGAGTACAACAAAATAAATGAGATAATGTATGTAAATGTTGAACCTGGAGTTTATGTTGTTAGGCCACAGATGGTCAGGATAGAGGAGATCCTGATGTTGGATTTTCATCATCATCATGATGATCATCAGGATGATATACTTCATGTAGGGCCTGGTATTAATGTTGAAAATGAAAATGAAGGAGATTGTTTCAGAAATTTTGAAAGGCACCTATCCAAATAGATAAAGCGATGTAAGGTAATGAATATACCGGCTAATGATATTTTGATTGATGGATGGTGCAGGTTACATAATGAGCCTCACTCAGAGAGGACTTGCGAAACATGTTTAGATATGATGATGCTAGAGTGGACATACAGTGATTCATCATCATCGGAGGTAAGTTCATCAGATAGTGATAACGATTGTGGTTCTGATTCTTACTTGTTTTCTACAGGTACCATAGAAAAGGTGATGAAGCATGATGAAGATCATATACGAAGAACAAAAGATATACTGGTGTATGACAAGATAAATGTTAAGAAAAAAGAAGAAATCACTTCAAGAAGTGATTGTTTTATGGAGTCAAATTATGAACTATCTGGTGAAGACAGAGGTAGTAACCTAACTAGATTCGAAGAGTTCTTATCAGGAGAAATTAAGAAAATGATAAAACAAAAGAAACATCCATAGGATGCACTAACCAAAGGTTGGTGTAGGTTGCATGAGGCACCTCATTTAGAGACCACATGCTTACTATGTCTACATATTTTAAAGAAACATACAGAGCCAGACCCAAAAGATCATCTTCCTGATGATGTAAAACAAGAAGAGGAATCAGCTTCCTAGAAGAAGAAAAGGATGAGGACTGGGAAAGCTGAAATTCCTAAGTTGAAGTGGATATCAAGTGGTGCAGTTACTAGATCTGCAAATAAAAGAGAAGGTTTTGCTAAACCTCATACTGAAGATAAACCCTGGATCCTAAGATTTGATGGATCCAAGTCCAAACATGGAGCTGGAGTAGGAATTGATCTTATTGATCCATCAGGAAAATCCTACTTAGCTACATACAGATTACAGCTCCCCTGCACTAATAATGTGATAGAGTATGAAGCTCTAATTCATGGGATACTGTTTGCTCTCAAGAAAAAGGTAAAAATTCTACATGTCTTTGGAGATTTAGAATTGGTAGTCAGACAGGTAAGAGGAATCTACTCTTGCAATTATAAGAGATTGTCAAATTACAGACACAGAGTGTGGGATTTAATTGAAGATTTTGATGCATTTAATATCACCCACATTCCTAGAGAACAGAATCATCAGGCAGATGCACTTGCCCAGGCTGCCAGTACACTGGAGCCATTATCCATATCAGGTCTAAAGAGATTTTCAGTAGAGCTAGTATATGTACCATCAGTACTTGATAATGTTACTAATCTCCAGGTTTTTGACGATGATTAGCATATTCTTGATTTCATTTCTAACAGGGATGTATTTGATGCTCAGATCATAGATGAGAACAGTATGGAAGATCAAGTTTGGGAAGAAGATAAAATATTAGAGTTGCCTAGCAACAGAATTCCCAAAGGTATGATTGAATTAGAAAGAGCCTTTGATCTGGATAATATGCTGAAACAGAAGGATCTTTCCAAAGCTGATGGAGGTCAGTATTCACAAGTGAATATTGGACAAAATGAAGACAAAAGAAATGTCTTGATAGGTAAGGTTTGCATACCAAAAGAGTTAGAAGGAATAACTCAGGCTCTCAAAGATTACATGCATGTTATCGCCTGGACATATGATGAGCTGAAAACATATGACACATTAATCATAACTCATACTATACCCCTCAAGCCAGATGCTAAACCTTTCAGACAGAAGCAAAGGCCAGTCAATGCTTTCCTTGAACCCATAATTTTTGAAGAAGTCAAGAAGTTGTTAAATGCCAGGATAATCTTTCCTGTAAGACACTCCACTTGGGTGGCCAATTTAGTCCTAGTTAGAAAGAAGAATGGAGACATCAGGCTTTGTGTAGATTTTAGGAATCTAAATAGAGCATCAGAGAAGGATAATTATCCCTTACCATCACTAGATGAAGTTCTATAGATTGTAAATGGAGCTAAGATGATGTCATTCCTAGACGGTTTCTCAGAATACAACCAAGTGATGGTTGATAAGATTGACAGATTGAAAACTGCCTTCACCACCAAGTGGGGGATATTTGCATATAGATGTATGCCATTTGGACTTATAAATGCTGGAGCTACATTCCAGCGAGCAATGGACATAGCTTTCAGAGGCTTAATAGGAAAGTGTATAGTCATCTACATGGATGACTTGACAGTATTCTCCAAAGAAAGGGGAAATCATGTAACAGATCTCAAAAATGTGCTGAAGAAATGTGAAGAGAATGGAATATCCTTGAACCCCAAGAAATACATATTTGGGGTAACAACAGGCAAATTATTAGGCCATTTGATAACTGAAGATGGGATCATCATTGATCCTGCCAGAGTGGAGTCTATCATGAAAATACAACTCCCTGGAAGTAAGAAAGAACTTAAGTCTTACTCTGGTAAGATTAACTTTGTGAGAAAATTCATCACTAGTTTTATAGAGATAGTCAGACCATTAAATGCTATACTGAAAAAAGATGCCAAGATTGAGTGGATAGCAGAAGCCAAAGCTACTTTTGAAGACATAAAGAAAGCCATATTAGATGCTCCTATCCTCATCAGTCCAAACTACACAAAAGATTTCTACATTTATTCATCTACTTCAAAGCATACCTCTGCAACAGTATTGACCCAAAGGAATGAAGAGAAAGAAGAGAAACCAATAGCTTTCATGAGCTGTCCTTTCAGGGATGTTGAACTAAGATATGTAAATGTTGAAAGACAAGCACTTGCATTAGTCAGAGGAGTAAAGAAGTTTAGGCATTACATACTAAGGAGCAAAGTGATTGCAGTAGTGCCTGATGCAGCAGTGAAGATGTTGCTAATGCAGAGTGAGCCTAGTGAGAAAAGAGCCAAGTGGATTACTATATTACAAGAGTATGACATGGAAATTATGCCAATGAAGCTGGTAAGAGGACAGGCCTTAAGCCAGATGATATCTGAAATTGATCCAAACATTACAAGTCAGTAATATGTAATCAATACAAAGGACAATAAAGAGTGGTATTCAGATATCAGGCACATCCTGATTACTGGAAGATGTCCTCCTAGAATGCAAGCTTCACAGAGAAGAGCCTTGAAGATAAGGTCACAAAAATATATGATGAAAGGAGGAATCCTGTTCAAGAAGAATTATGAAGGGATATACATGAGATACTTAGAAAAGCTAGAAGCAAATAAGGTTTTATCAGAACTACATGATAAGTTTGAAACAACACATGGATCAGCCTTGACCACAACACATGCAATCCTCAGAGCAGGATATTATTGGCCTACAATTTTTAAAGATACAGCTGATCATGTTAAATGTTGTCATGTATGTTAGGTTGCTGCTAATAGAGAGAAATATGCTGCTCAACCCTTGTAGCCAGTGATGGAAGAGCGCCCAATTGCACAATGGGGCATGGACTTCATAGGACCAATCAATCCTCCATCCTCCTCAGGCCATAGGTATGTCTTAACAATTACTGATTATTGCACCAGATGGACTGAAGCTGTCAGCAGCAAGACTTGTACTACAGATGATGTTATTAAATTTTTGGAAAGCAACATTGTTACCAGGTATGGAACTCCTTATGCTCTGGTAAGTGATAATGGTTCTGCCTTCACTTCAACCAAATTATTAAGTTGGCCTTTTGATCATGGGATCATACCCAAGTTCTCATCCAACTATTATCCCCAGGGAAATGGATTAGTAGAATCCACCAATAAAAATTTGCTGAATATCATAAGAAAATTAATAGAAAAAAACCCTAGGGAATGGAACTCATTTCTGAAGTATGCCTTATGGGTAGACAGAACTAGAATGAAAACTGCACTAGGAAACTCACCTTTCCAACTAGTATATGGGGTGGATGCTATCCTCCCTGTTAACTTGAAAATTCCTACCTTGCAGTTTGCCCAAGAGTACCTAGGCATAGACAATAGACAAGAAGTCAGGTTGCTTCAATTGATGCACTTGGAAGAGAAAAGAAGTCAAGCAATTGACCAATTTGCAAAACATCAGGCTGTTGTCAAATGCTGGTTTGACAAGAGAGCCAAAGTTAAGGCCTTTAGGATATCTGATTTAGTCCTGATGTGGGATAAAGCCCATGAGAGGAAAGGTGACCATGGTAAATTTGACAGATTATGGATCGGTCCCTTTCAAATTTTTGAGATACTAGGAGACAGCACTTATAGGCTTAAGAACCTGACAGGTGAGGATGTTCCATTGCCAGTCAATAGGCAATTTCTCAAACATTATTTTCAAGTCTAAGTGACTTCATGACAGTCACATGTATCATATTGTATATTTGTATAGTTGCTTGTATAGTTGTGGTTGTTTGTTTGTTTGTCTTGTTTTGTTTTGTTTTGGTTGAAATTTTTTTTTGATTAGTCAAGATGATGCACTTCATCACCATAGAACATAACTAAATTGTTAGGATTCAAGTGATCAGATCAGATTTAGACATAGGTTGTAATTCAGTCTAAGAAGTATTCATGATCAGGTCTGTGATATCTTTTCATCAGGGTGCCTTTTCTTGACCAAAGTGAATCAATCACAATGAAACACCTAACAGCCTTGGGTTTGTTGAACATACAAGTATAGGTGTTAAGTGAAAATCTAAAGGGACTCCCTTGCTACAAAATATAATCTCCAACCTAAAGATACAAGTGACTATACCTTGTATAAATGAGCTGACATGATGATATCAGATACAAATTTTAAAAGAAAAATCAGAAAAGAAATAAAATTAGGCCATCTAAGTAACTCTATTGGGGCTATGAACACCTACTAGCAGTGGGGCTCTACTTAGGGAGATTGTCTAGATAACCTTGCCGAGGCTATAGACACCTGCTGGCAGCAAGGCTCTATCCAGGTTGGCTATGAGGGATGATCTCCAACTATGTAGTTTAACACCAGTTACTTATGTTTTCAACTTTCTTTCAAGATGAAGATAATTAATCATTTGCACACACATGATCCTTTGTTAGCATTGTTACCATGATGAACTTTTATCATGCAAAAGATTATGATGCTTATGCTTAGAATGAATTAGAATACTATGGATGAATATGATCTCACCACTTGAATCATTGGAATTTGTTTGTTTTCTTTGGTGGCAAGTTGTTGTGTGGTTACACAACATGCCCCATTTTGACTTGGCAAAATAGGGTCCCAACTTTTTGGCTTGTTTTGTGCTTTCTGGCGGTCTGGTAAAAGCAAGTCATGTAGATCATCATGCAGGGAAAGGCTAGGTAAGTCATCATCATGAGGTCAGTTTGTCAAAATTCATATTTTATTTCAGTAACCTCATATTTAGAAAGAACATCAAATTTCATGCAGGTTTGCCTTTCGTATCACCCTGATATTTGTTAAGGTGTGAAAGTTACGCACGGTCAAAGATTTAGTCAAACCTGATATTTCTAGGGGGAGGATCATCTTTCGTAACACATGTCATATTACAAAAGATCACCCTAATCAAATTTATCACTTGATAAATCATGTGCTCTAGATATCCGGACGTCAATTTTAGGTGATAGTAACCTTTACCCATCAATAGCCTTATGCATTTCGTGAGGATCATAGTTTTCAATGTAACCCGATATTTCGTAATATCCTCCTGCCATGAAATATCCCCCTAAGCCAATATCCTGATGATGTCATTCAAGTCTGATAAACAAAGAAATGAACATGACAATGACGTAATCATCATTTTCACTTCTCAGGGGCATATTTCTTGAACATGATCCTGCTCGTATAACATGATGATGACGTCATGATGCCTTGCCGATACACTGAGCAAATATCTAGATGGCGTCATCCTGATATTCTGAAAGAGAGACATATAAGTTTGTCCGATCATCATCATCTTTGAAACATCACCCGATATATCAAAATATCCTCCTGATGTACTAAACATAACCAAATGGTGTGTTCGTCACCAGATCTTGTTGATAATGGTTTTTCTTCTCAAGGAGGATGATCACTTTGTACTCGAGATGATATTTGTGAATATCATCCTTTCTTTTGAATATCAACCTGTCTTTTGAATATCATCCTGCCATATGAATATCACCCTACTCCCATTGCCGCCATTTACATTTAATGCGCGCAGACATGGTAGGTAGTTCCCGCCAACCACAAGACACGATGAAACAGCTAGTGAAATCCTGAGTTTTCGTGTAGAAAATTAATGAATAAGATCCAATCTGTTAGGATTTGCCCTAATTTCACCCTAAGTGCATGATTAAAAGGTGAATTCACCATCATTTTGATTTTACCTTGTGATAAAATTATTTTTACAGAGCACCAGCTTCCGTATCCTCATACAGGCGATAGTCAGACGAAATGAGCTTACAGATAGGAGGAAGTGTGTGATCATCAGAAGAATTAAGAGCACTTTCAGAAGTCCACTGGTAAAAGGAAATTTGCGTATCCAAGTAAGTAAATAAAACCCTCATCATGTTGTTTCTGTAATAGTCAGGTATGGTGTTGTTAATCTGAAGTTCTAGTTTATGTACCCCCATGATAAGTTAATGTTGAATAGATACAGTAGGCATGATGATTAGTAGAGTTAATTGTTATCTGTATGCACATGAGTACCCATTGTAAGACAAGATTTTGTTAGTTGCAGGCACCCATGGCTGATAAGAGGTTAGCTAAGTGTGAGGCTGAATTCAGTAAGCCCATGTTCTCATCTCAGAGAGGCATCCTGTTCAAATATGGTGCAATTACAGATACCCATGAGGGGAATACTAATTTGGAAGCTTGGTTAGCTAGACTGAATGATGAGAAGAACAGAAGTCCTCTACTGGATGCAGTATTTGTGTCTGAAATGTGGAATGTGGCCGATTTCCCTTACTCCATGGAGTCTCCGGAGCTGGTCATTGAATGTGCCAGGAATTACAATCCAGAGACCAGGCAGGTCATGAAGCATGGGAGAATATATGTAGACCTATCCATCAAAGGTCTCTCCCAGACATTTGGACTGCCATTGGGCAGGAAGGTTAACAGTGTGGACTTGAAGAAATCAGAAAAAGAGTATGAAAACAACAAGAAACAAGCCAGGAAGAATATGTATCAATGGAGGGCTGAGAACAACACATATCCTGCAGCCACCAAACTTCTTGTGCACTTATTCAAATATGATTTTGGTGATGAGTACCAATACATGATTGCACTGCTTAGCAAAGTCACAGGCCAGCCTGATGCTGGTAGTTTTAAAGACTGGATGTACGGTGTGATAATGATGTGTATATATTCAGACATCAAGCCACTATGGGGCCAGCTAATAAGTGATGCTCTACATGAGCAGCTGATGAACCTAGGAGGTTCAAATTGTGCTTTCTATATGACATCATATATTGTCTACTCTTGTGGTTATAAAGGTACATTTGATGCACTGGTTATAGATGGGAAAGTTATAGGCACAATCAATACTATGCATATTTGGGATCATCATCCCTAGCTGCAGAGAGCCAATTACCTCCAAGATTACAAACTGGTAAATGATGCATTCTCTATGCATCTGGTGAGAACCATGGAGGAGGACAGAACAAAGAGATTGAGCATGGAAGCTCAAGAGATAATCTACAGGCATGGAGCCTGGTATATAAAATTTGTCACATTTTCCTATATGAGGATTGAGGGTTTTGAGGGACATCCCCTCATGTTACTGAGGTATCCCACTGATGCAGTGATACTAATAGAATTTAAAAGGTAGAGCTCCATAATGTTGAAAACATATAAAGATGCCTAGAAGCTGCCACCCATTTTGTTTCTAGTCACCATTGGCTGGTACATGTGCCAAGATTCAGAAAACATAAAAAAGGTGATGGTCACCTTGAATAAAATGCAGTTGCATCCTTTTCCACTGATAAGACCATATGATCCTTATGGCAGGATGTAGAAAGTAATAGGAAAGCCTATTCACCAGAGGCACCTAGAAGACTTCTGGGCTGACTGTGAAGATGAAGTAGAAGCAAGAAGAAGAAGATATCAAAGGCTAACATTGAATCAAATTAGAACCTTTGATTACATCCCCATTCCTCAACAATTGAAGAAAGATGATGGCAGGATAATTGGAGATGAATATGAAGAGAAGAAGATATATAATGATACTATCTCTGCACCTGACCTCACCATACAGGAGGATATATCCTTGGACCCCTTCATTGCCAGTACCATACAGCTAACCCAAGCCTGGGTTGATGAACAGATAGAGGCTCTGAAGAAGGTGTTGCCATTACTATGGACAACAAAAAGAAAGGGTAGGATATTCCTGATGGGGAATATGAGGACTTCATAAATGAGAAGAGGAAGTCTAAAGGAGATAGGCTCCCTCCACAACAACAACAGAGCAAAAGACCCCCAAGGGGCAAAAAGGTTGATAATGAACCCAAAGGGGTTATTATTGAAAGGGCAGTGTTTATAGCTGAGGAGGCAACAACATCAGGATCCGGATCAGGATCAGAATCAGCATCACCTCCGCGAACAAGAAAATGAAAGTCCAAGAAAGGTAAGACAGTAGAGGCTAGAATTACTGAGACCCAAGAGGAGAGTCAATCCTCAAGAAAACATGATGAAGAGGATATCCCCATGGAGGAAGAGCCTGAGGAAGAAGAGGCCCCTTTGCTTTTCAAAAGGAAGAGAAGAGCTCCACAGGTGGTGGTATCTACCCCACCTAAGAGACCAAGAACCTCCATGAGGGGTGAAATAAGGCAATCCCCTACATTGTTACAAGGGGCAGGTAGTGAAGTGCATAGGGAAATTCAACATAATGTTCCACTTCCTACCATCGTCAAGTTCAAGACTGAGCTTGTAGAAGAATAGATGAAAGAAACCTCCCAGGCACTTGAAGAAGGTCACATCTCACTAGAGGAGACAATAAATTTGTCTGATGATGAAGTTGTGAAGGAAGTGGCTTCACAAAAGATGGAAACCCTTGCTACAGGTACACACATGACCACTCACAAGACTCCACCAGTTCAAACTATACTGGAGGAGATAAACCAAGTGGAAGTTGAAAAAGAAAAGAGCCTAGAGCAGATAGCCCAAGAAATGGGGCTAGATACACTAATTGCAGAGGTGACAAGTCTTGTAGTGGTATATCTGACAGGAAAACAAGATGCAAGTCCTGAACATCCAGCAGGCACACCTGACAAAGGGCAACATGAAGAAGAAGTGAAGATGGCAGAATCAGAAGGCCATACTTCAAAGATAAGCCAACAAGATACATCAGCGGAACCTACTATAGTAGAGTTTCAAGAAAAGAAGGCTGATGAGAAAGATGTGATAGAGGATCCTGCCGCTAAAGTTCAAAAAATAAGTGGTACAGGTGCAGAACAAATCATGGTTGCAGAACCAACATTAGCACCTAAAGAGACTTCCCAAGTATCCACAACTGTGAATGTTCCTCAACAAGAGGTAAAGTCGAAAGTGGATGAGGTAATAATAGAAAAGGATCATGATCATCATGATCAACTTATAGATACATCACAAGATCCTCCACCTCAGGAAGATGCTCCTCCATGGTTGGAGAAAGAAGTTCCTCAACAGGAGGATGTGCCACAGGATCAACATCAAAGTGAGAATCATGAAGAAGAACTAAGGAAATCACCTTCTCCATCACATATGCTGACAGAAATAGGAGATAAAGGTGAACAACATGATGGTGCGGAGAAACATGATCAGGTACCTCCGTGGTTGGAGAATGAAGTAAATGCAGAGGTAGAATTTGAAATTCAAGAATTTGATGTATCTACCTTATTTTCTGAGAATATAGTAAAACCAAAGAGGAAGGCCAGAATGACTTCAGCCATTAAAAGGGATCCAACAACTGGGAGGAGGACTGCACAGATTGTAATACCTACTATAGAGAAAGAAAAAGGTAAAATTATCTTAGATGAGTTTTAGATTAGCACAGTTGACTTAGGCTTTGCCAATGAAGACCAAGAGGGTCAAGAAGGCAAAGATATTATTGATTCTTTAATTCAGAAGGTAAAAAGAGAGAAAGAGAAAAATAAGCAACACAAAGAGTACATTGCTCAGTTGCATGCCTACATAGGAAGGCTGACTAGTACTGAAGATACGTCAACTGAACATGCAGTCCCATTGACTGCTATTTCTCAGGAGGAGGTAAATAAATTAGATCTCATGAAACATGAGGAATCTGTATTAAGGAAATGGATGTTATCCACATTGGATATTGTAGAGGAAGTGGTAAAGGCCTCTTTAAAGAGGTGGAATACTCTCAGTGACTCCAGGTCAAGAGTAGATAAATTGCAGATGCAGACAAGTAAAAGGTCTTTCAAATTGGAAAAGATATTAGACATCCTGGGAGAGATAAGGAGGATAAATCCTCAGCTGCTCATCAACAAACAGGTACTGAACAATAATACTGCCTTGTTGGTTGATATATGGTATAAGGACATTCAATTTAAATGTGGAGTACTTAAAAGTGGCAATAATAAACTGAGAGATATCAGCATGAAATTGCATGATTTAATGTCTGTTGAGGTAGAAATGTTGGAAACACTGGAATGAAAAGTGGAAGGGAAAGTAGAGAATCAAGATGAAGAATTTTGCATCAAAGCTTTACATGGCAACTTCCAATCAGTAGCTGATGATCCACTTGTTCACTTGATAGAGGAAGTCATAGATAAAATAATGAGAATCAAAGTCAAGATGGAAAATTACAATGAGACACTGAATAACAGGAAGAACAAGTTCGACAACAACAAACACAAATATGAGGCACACGAGCATGCCATCATCAAAGCAAAGACTCAGGATGGTGGAGAAATAGATAAAATTGTGCAATTATATGAACAAGTCTAGAGTAGCATGCAGCCTCATATGCGAGGTCATCATCATCATCATGATGAAAGTTCAGGAAGTGATGCACCTGGTGAAGAAACACATGATTCTGATAAGGTAGATGATGATGCATCATAGAGTAAATATCAGCATCTGATACTTAGAGAAGATAAGTTTTTTAGATAGTTGTCAGCTGGCAGCTTGTGCCATTTTGTAAATGTTGACATAGTCAAAGGAAATATTGACTGTAGATATACATTGACAAACCAAGATCATTGATCTTTTTGTAATGGATTCCTCACCTTATTCTATAAAAGGTGCAAGAATGCCTCATTTCTAACATTCGAAACTTAATTGAAATCTGTCTGCTAAAATATTCAGGGCTCATTTCAAAGCTTTTGTTATACATCTATATCTTTGCATACCTAATGAATGAGAAGACCATTGTGATTACAATTCATAGTAAATCTTGAGTAATCAGTGTGTGAATTCTAGATATATGTGGTGATTTGCTGCGTCCTTTGGAGTGCATGTCTACTTGCATATGTTGTTTTCATACAATTCCTTTGAAGTTAGCATCAACTGTATCTAGCTGTGGAATGTCCTGGTGAACATATGGTTTGGTTTTTCTTCTCTTCATGACTGTATCTGATGTACATGTGGTTCAATAGCTGAAGGTTCAACATTCATTTGAAGCATTTCATTCAATTTCTTTAAATTTCAGAGCATTTCACCATCATAATTGCAAATAACTGACAATCTTAAGCAAATAATGGAAATATGCGGACATCTCGTAGATAATTGAAAATATTTAGCATATTTGAAACTAAAGCATGCATTATTGAGGAATCTCAGGCAAATATTTGAGTATAATTGTATCATTTGATCAAACAACTATATAAAATGACTTCTTTGTGAAGAATCTTTGCAGAAAATGATGTCATGATGATGAACTATACGTAAGGCCCCAAAATTGAAATAGCAACACACATCAACCTCTGAGTAACGTCAGACGATTAAGACCTAATCACCCAAGACTTGGGATCATGAATTCTCTGAATTCATCGTATCTTTCAAGATGAATAAAGGTTAATGTGTACTTTTATTCTATGCTTGTTTGTGACTAACATCATGACCAACATTACCCCAGCCCCATAGTGGTCTCAAAATGAAGCGGCAGGCTGGCAATATAAATTTAAGTGGCATATGATACTTCACCGTGGTCTCGTGACAATCAAGAGAATAACCGGCAATAATGTGGTAAGGAGAAGAGGAAAATAGTACATTGCACCCCCACAATGGCCTCAAGTGAGGCTTGCGGTATGGCAGTAAGAAGCAGCAGAGGAAAATAGTACACTATGCCTTCACAGTGGCCTCAAGTGAAGCTTATGTTATGGTGGTAAGGAGTAGAGGAAAATAGTACACCGCACCCCTGTGGCAGCCCCAAGTGAGGCTTACAGTATGGTGGTATAAGGATTGTAAGTTATGTAAGTGTTGAATACCGTGGCCTCGTGATAGTTTCAATGAAGGAGTGCGGTAGTGCGGTGAAAGGCTTCAAGTGATGTTTAGTATACTACGGTACTGCGATGGTCAAAGAAATAGTTTGTGGTACTGCGATAGGGAACAAGTCATGGTGATATAGTTGAATTTTTGAGACAATATTTCTGAAATGGAGATAGAACAAACTATGAACTTTATTAGACACAACCAAGCCATGACTTACACCCTCTACATGTTCCATAGAGTTGTCTTTATGGTAGAGATTTAAGTCAAGGATTAGTAGTTTGCAGTCATTACATTTCATGAAGGAGTGGGATTCTAAATAATTTTTGGTGTTGAGATACCCCTGCTACCAAGATAAGAATCTGGTGAGGATCTACCTTAAGGTAATAAAGAGATACAGAGCTATGCCATGACTTACACCCCCTTGACAGCTAAACAAATATAATTAGAAGCAACAAAATAAAAGATCATTAACCATGCTTAGACATTCACTTTAATTTTTCATCTATGGCCCATTGGCTCCAATAGTTGCCATCCTATCTTGTTTCTATTGTTGATTTTGTGTGTTCCTCAGAGTCATAAAAGTAGACATGATAGGCAAATCCATCATAGGCAATCGATAAAATCAAGAGCCCCCAAAGCCAAGGCATTGGAAGGCCTTATTTGGTTCAAAATTGATAGTCATGACTTAGAAAATGACAGTCAATAGAATGGTAATAAAATCCTTGGTTGACACTTCACATTGGAAAATCATTTGTTAAAATAAGTCAAAACAATAGACAATCACTACTAATCTCATTTTTTCAATGCCTATTGGTATCCTAGATGATATCATCATTAATAGCATTCTGTGGATTGTGTCTAGATGTATGATTTGTTTTAGCTGTTGGTATTATCCCATCTTCGGGGTCATATGCCTATCTTAGTAAGATATATCATTTCTCTTTGTCAAGCTATCTTAGTGAAGCCTCAAATCAACTTTTATTTTTTCCCATAATGCTCTTCATTTGTGTAATAATGTTGGCCAAGGTATTGGTAATGAAGTTGCTAAAGACATGGTGATATAGTTGAATTTTTTAGACAATATTTCTCATCGGCCCAATCAAATCAAAGAACACTTTTTCTTCTTTTTCTCCACTATTCTTTTAGAGCTGAGTAATTTCAAATTTGATTTATGTCATTTGCAATGCATTTCTATTGCATTTCAATTTGAAAAGTTTGATCCATTGTTAGATTGTTTTCACCTTTACAGACATAAAAATGTACCTGTTCTAATATTTTGAACTTATGACAAGTCAAAGTGGGTTGTGCTTGTTTAGCATCTAGTTGAAATTTAATTTGAATGTACTGCTTCTTGATGTTCCCCTTGACTCATTATCATTTTTATTTATCATCTTGCTTTTTGGCTAGCAACAAACATGTGATGCATCTATTGTGATGTCCTATGGATGGTGGAAGATTCCAAATTATTTTCAAACTATTTTAAGTTCTAGGTGTACACCTTGTGGAGACTTATGGCATATTTCTTTGCTTAATTTTTTTTCCAAGGTTACAGTGAGCTGATAAATGCAATTATTCCAAAGGTAGTGGAAATAATTTTGGAACAATTATCTAAGTTCTCTCTTAATGTTCAGATTTGTCTAATTTTTGATTTTGTAGATTTTTAATAGCCTTGTTTGACGAGTCTTGGAAATTGGTTTCAATTTATAGGGTAAAGCTTCCATCTAGAGCTAAGAAGATTGTGTCAAGTAGTTGCAGAGCCATGATTGGTTAGGTTACTGGTGGTGGAAGGACAGAAAAGCCAATGCTCAAAGCTGGCAATGCATATCATAGATATAGGGTCAAAAGAAATTGTTGGGCCAAGGTTCATGGTGTGGCAATGAATCCTGTTGAGCATCCACATGGTGGTGGTAATCATCAACACATTGGGCATGCCAATACTATGCATCGTACAGAGAAGGCTTAGCATGTACACGTACTTAATCATAATTATATAATTATAGAGCTCTGATTATTTAAAAATGTCATCTTTTATTTTCTTTTTTCTTTAGGTTGTTTTGTGTCAACAATTTATGGGGACCAGGTTGTAAACCATGTTTCATATTATTATTTCTTATCATTAGTGGTTTACTCTTGATTCAAAATTTTGGGAAAGACTTCAAACTAGGTTGTAATCCTCGTTTCCTTGTATTGTTTGAGGCTTATTTTAGGCTACCATATTAATTGACTTTGTTATTTTTTGTTCTTTCTTGAGTGCTTGTTATTTGCTTTTAGATCATAGAAATGGCAAAAAAGATTGATGATTTCTTAGTATTATAAACTATGAACTTTATATTTTTAAAAAAGTAATAATCATCATGCTAAAAGGACATTTTAGTTAGACAATCATCAAGGAGAGAAACATCCAAAAAGGTGACTTCCATATCATAGAAAAAAGCTAGAAACTATAGATTGATCTACAAGCTCGTCACTTGGGCATTTTAAGCCAAGTTGAACACCTAAGATGACCACAATTAAGAAAAATCAAACCCCATTTTAACAATGGAGCATATTGAATACTCTTTAGAACACACCAACACTAGTATTAATAACCAATACTTCAACACAATAATGACTATTCAGGGGACTAAACTACGATAGGGCCGGAAGAAACTGAAATGGGTATTAAGCAATATAAGATTATTTGTTGTTTTCTTTTAAAAAAGTTTACAAGGTTAAGGTAGATCTTCTACAATTAGGTGAAACTCTGATCCTTCACAACTAAGCTCTGAAACTCTAATCCCTAATAAGAGGGGTATTGTTTGAGTATTAACAGTCAACAGATTGAATTAGATTTCGGTGTCTGTATTTATAGCATTTGGCAAATGGGCATAACTAAAATAGAGTACCAAACACAACAAAAAATTATAGTTTGAAAAATGCATGAATACCAAACCTGCTAGTAAGGTTCCTTGGCGATTGAATGCAATGCATATGGCCATGCCCTTCTCCAGAAACTCTTCTATCACTTCTAGGAGATCCCCCTGAAATGGGTCTGCCCAATACAAAATTTAACAAAATACAATAAAATTAACATCTTTAAGCGATTGTGTTCCAATTCATCAATGAAAAGAGAGGAGCCTTACCTATTTTTGAGCATGAATTCAACCCCTGTACAATGCATCCAATGCATGAACAATGTCTTAAGCATAGAGGCGGTCAGGTTTCTTTTGTTTGAATTATTTTTCATGGAAAAATTTTCCCTCTCTAAATTTCCCTCTTTCCAATTCAAAATATTTTTTTAATTTCCCCCTCTTTCTAATTTTTACTTGTGTGACTAATTATTTAGTCATTTATAGATGTGTTTTTTACCCACCATCAAATTAGTCATTTATTTAGTCATTTATAGCTGTGTTGCAAAACATGACTAGAATTTAATCATTTTTAGTTATCGTGACTAAAATTTTTAGTCATGTTTCCAATAAGGGCATAGTTCGGTGGTTAAGTTGCTTGGTTGTAGTGGCAGCCACTAGAGTTCAAACCCCTACTAGGCCAACAAGATCGTAGGCTTTATGCCTTTATTGGGCCAACGAGCTTGCGGGTTTGAAGTGTTCTTGCTAGGGGATGAGGTCCCCCGTGTTGTGGCCTCACCGGTTCATTGCTATGGGAAAAAGCATTCACATGGAGCCAGAGGGCATGTTACACCAGCGTCACCAGTCATGTTAAAAATTTTACTAGGTGCATTATCTTAAAAAAAAAGTTTTAGTCACGTAGTCATTTATTTGCCAAAAATCTATTAGTGACACCCTGATTCACTCTAACACTTGGTTTCAATAGCCTAAGAGGCATTCAATAAGGATTCAACTTGATACAATGTGAACTTGGACATTTAAAGGAATTCTATAACACAATTCAATGCCTTACAACTCCTCCTTGCATTAGATAAACAAATTTACACAATTGTTCTATTAAACCCTAAGTCACTAGGGTTTTACCCCTGTTTTAGAAGAGTTTGAGAGGAACAATCAATAATAACTTTTCATGGCCATAAGATCTTAGGCCCAAACCTTGATAATATTGTAGAATACATTAAAATAGACATTTCATGAAGATTTCAGAATTTTCCACTGTGCCAAACAAAAGAAATGAATTTTTTTCTCAAATTGGAAACCCTAGTCAGGGTTTGGATTGTTTTCACTAAATGCTATTTTTGCAAAACATAATGAAATAAATCCAAACAAAAATAAATAGTTCTTTATTTCATGGATTCATCATCCACATGCCTACCCTTGACCATACCAGGTCGTACAAAACCGTACCAACATGTTTTTCTTGTTGTTTGACAGTAAAAATATGAACATGACCATCACTAAATTGATCATAACTTCTGAAAAATACAATAAAAATTAGTCAAACCAAAAGCATTAGAAAGATAACAATATTCTCCTACTTTTTCAACAACTTGTAGGGTCATACTTTGCAGTACAAGTCTATACAACTCAAATTACAGTTTGTCACACATAGAAAATGCAAAGGAAAACATGTAAAATTGAAGTATTTCTATTCCAAAATGTTCTCCAACCTTCTCTAACCTTGGTCCTCATGTGTACATGTCATGTTTATGCCATTACATTCATTCCCATCATTCAAAACTAATTCCTAACTTCCCAAAACAACTTTACAAAATTGCATTAACAACATTAACAAGTTTTTAGCAGCTGGTATCCTCCCTCTTCTCATCCCTAGCTTGTTGAGTTATGGAATCGAACTCTACCGTGTTTGATCTGGACTTTGTAGAAAGAGTGCAATCATAGGATTTTTTAGGATACTGCTAGAGATGCCTCTCAGTTTTCTCACACTTTCATTAAGACTCTTCTGGAAAGTGTCACTATGGCCCATATCTGAACTGCAGAGAAACCGCTAACCCGTGCAGAGGAACAAATTATGGTGAATTGAAAAATTCTCAATCATATCCCTATTCATAACAATGCCAAATTGTTGTAGAGGCTTAATACTAGATGGAGTCCTCTAATTCCTAACTGGATGAAACTTAACTTTGATGGGGCTTCTAAGATAGACGGTACAACTAGTGGGGGAGGGGTCATAAGAGATGACAAAGGGTGGATGTTTGATGTCTATGCTAGTGGTTTGGACTATCAAAGCAATAACTATGTTGAGGCTATGGCTCTTCTTTGGGGTTTAAAATGTCCATTTCCCTTGGTATTAGGAATTTGTACATCCAGGGTGACTCTAAAATAGTTATTGATGCAGTCAACAATGTGTCGACTGTCGGCATTAAGTTGAAAGAAGTTATTAGGGATATACAGATTCTCCTGCAGATGATTCCCAGTGTGAATATCTCACATATTTACCATGAGGGCAATAGAGTTGCAGACGCCTGTGCCGACCTGGGACAACGGTATTCAAATTGGCAGTGTTGGCGCTAATTTGATCATATCGCTTTTAATCTTAAGATGCTCATTCTTAAGGAAGTGTCAGGGTATTGATGAGTCAGATTTGTTGGAAAGACAACTCATATTGTTAGCTCTTTGGGAGGAGGCTGACGTGCCTCTTGAAGTACAAGTCCTTTTGTACCTTCTCAATTGTCATTTCTGCTCCTTGCTCTCATAAGGCAAGCAGACGGCTGGATCATCATGGCGTGTGTCGTGTAATTATGATTCAGTATGGGATGCATAAGCACCATTTTTTCAAGGTTTCCCATATTTATGATAATGTGTGAAGTGTTATCACCTGCATCATTAGCCTTGATCAAGCCAGTAATGTTCCTGTAAATATGACTAAGGAGATTTGGGTTTTCTGTGACATGCTCTGAAATTCTGACATGGGAGGAGATAGAATCAGAACTGAACTCGTCTCTTGCTGTGAGTTCAAAGACAACCTAGTGGTCTGGCATTATTGCAAGGAGGGTAGGATTAGTCCCTATTTGGAGTGGCTTAATGGATATAATGAAAATATATCTAAATAATTCGCCAGGTCTTGGCAGAACCTGTGGGTTTCGGTGGGTGGCATTAGCTTTGAAATTTCTGAAAGTGTGATCACTATGGCCACTGGTATGTCTACCCAAGGTTTGAAACTGCAGAGGAAAACTAAAATTGTGGACCTCTCTAGTCAGAAGCTCTTTCTTGGAGATGGCGAAGAATTAGTCCCATATCAGGGGGGTTTTGACAGAGCCAAGCTGCCCGAGCCTTGGGACAGTGTGTGTTTTCTCCTCATGAAGTATTTCACCCTGGAGGGGTGCTTCACTAGGTTCTACAACTATCACCTCCCCCTTTTGAATCATTTCTATTGCAATGCTCAAATTAGCTTTCTATTTTATCTACTTTCCTCCCTTGAACATTCTATCCTTAGGGTTAGGGCTAAACTGGCTAAAAACCCTGCTATGAAACCTATCCCTCTTCATCAGGGCCTTATCCTCTGTCTATATAACCACCATCTTGCCCTTGAACCCTCTAAATCCATTCAAACCAATAATGGGGAACCCTCCTCTAACCCTAAGGATATTCCTAGTGTTGAAGAACCTGGGCCATCCCCTGTTCCTACTAAGACTAAAGAAGTTTCCTTTTCCACACCTAAGGAAACTCCTATTGATACTCCAGGTCCTACTATCATTATGAAGGGCAAAAGGAGAAAGACTATTGCTGGGGATACAAGCACTAGTAGGGCTGTGGTTGGGACCCCTAAAAATCCTGGTAGGACCCCAGTGGGCTAGAGTAGCAAGTCTCATTCTTCTGCTAAGGTTTTTAAGGATGGTCTCTCCTCTGGTGTTAGGCGGTCAGGGCGAATCACTGGCAAACTTGCTCTTAAAGCAAAACTAATTGATTACTCTGAGAGCAGCTCAGAAGAATCCACCTAGGGGGATGAGGATAAGGAGATAGAGGTTCAGGACATATTTGGGGATGCTAAAGGTAAGCAAGAGACTCTTGATATGGGGGCTACCACTGAGGAAGTTGCTGACTCTGCTAATAATGCTGACAAAGCGGGTGAGATGTTCATGGAAGACGCTGATGATGATATCGACACTGATGCTGGTCTAGGAGCTGAACTGGCAGGTCTGAGGGCTCGCATTGAGAAGCTGAAGCAGAATCTCTCCATTGTGCTCAGAAGTTCTATTTTCCTAAATATTTCTATGCTGAAAAACCTGGGGGTGCCTGTCAATGCTGACAATGATGATCTTGCTAGGAATTTAGATGACATTATTAAGTCCATGGTTAAGCAAGGAGAGAATTTGCCTCCTTAGTTTTTTCTTTTATTTGGTTGATACTCTGCTACTCTGTATTTACTATCTTAGTTAGTGGTTGGTTTTGCTGGTTATGATGGGATATCTGTTTTGATGTTTCTGGTTTAAGACACTTTTTGTGCTCGCTGCCTGTGTGGCCTGTCTGCTTTTTGTAAGGGTTCAGCCCCTTTTTTTGCCGCCTTATATTATCAAAAACATTGACAAGTTTTTGCAACTTTTAACAACTTTTGCATTTTTTTTTACAACTTTGCACCTAATCACCCAAAACTAATCCAATATGACCCCAAATGGTCTTAAATGACCTTATTTTATCAAAACACATCAAAATGACCTTAAAAACATAATTCAAGGTAATGCTCCTGCATCATACTCCCCAAGAAAAAGAAAATTGAGTTCCATCTCAAATGATAGGCAGTGTTTCTTTCGCTTCTTCCAATTGTGATGCATGCTTAGCTATTTTCTGACCTCCTCTTGATCCTTCCCATGCTTGGTTTGATCTGCTCCACGATTCTTGGTCTTCATTCTTTTGTTTTGTGCTTGTTTTTTGTACCTCCTCATGAGGATCTTCTTCTCAAATGTAAGACTCCAATAGTGTATGTCACTTTCATATGCCAAATTACTACTATCCATGTCTTCATCCTCATCAATCTCTCCTTGGTCTACCCCTATACAAACATTATCATCAACAAGCATTAGATAAAAAACATGAGGCCAATTTACCTCTTCACTATCTCCTGGTACTTGTTGTCTTGGTTCTTCCTTGATTTCCGCTATACCCATCTTCTTGTCAACTATTTGATCATCACCAACCTGTTGGTTTATTAGATGTATCTCTTGCCAATGGACCTTTGCATTTGTGTCTACTTGAGAACCTTTTTCTTCCATGATTTCTACACTTTATTGAAGACACTATTGATCTTTCTTCATGCCCATGTCAATGAATGTCTCTTCTTCCTTTGTTTCATCTTCTCTTTTCAAAATAACCATTTGTTGCCTTCTTATTTTTTGAATAATCATTTGTATGGGCCACTTCACCTTCTTTCTCATTGGCCAATGCCAAACATTTTCCTGAGATGATTTCTCAAGACACTGCTACAATAAAAGCTCAATACATTTTTCAAACTCTCCCATTGTCCTTTCAAACTCTGCAACTAGGCTTATCTTGTTGTCTTTCATCTTCCCCTTCTGAGTTTGCTGATGGATCTTGCTATCTCTTATCTTTTCTTGGATTCTTCTTGTGATACCTCACCTAGGTTTTCTTTCCTTTTCCTCACTACCTGGTCTTTTGGCATCCAGGTTCTTCACTTCAACCTATCAAAAACAATACACAAACCTCCTAGACTTCCCTTGCCTAGATCTTTGGGCTTTGATACCAAAAATAATGTAGAGGAAGGATTGTTTCAGGCTAACAAGATTGTTCTCACACACTTCTTTCAATGATGCAACTCAAACAGTGATCAAGCACACCTTGATTCACTCTAACACTTGGATTCAATAGCCTAAGAGGCATTTAATAAGGATTCAACTTGATACAATGTGAACTTGGACATTTAAAGGCATTCTACAACACAATTCAATTCCCTACAACTCCTTGCATCAGACAAATGAATTTACACACTTGTTCTATCAAACCCTAAATCACTAGGGTTTTACCCCTGTTTTAGCAGAGTTTGAGAGGAACAGTCAATAATAGATTTTCATGGCCATAAGATCTTGGGCCCAAACCATGATAATATTGTAGAATACATTAAAACAGACCTTTCATGAAGATTTCAGAATTTTCCACCGTGCCAAACAAAAGAAATGGATTTTTTTTCTCAAACTAGAAACCGTAACTAGGGTTTGGACTATTTTCACTAAAATGCTATAACTTTTGCAAAACATAATGAAATGACTCCAAACAAAAATAAAAAGTTATCTATTTCATGGATTCATCATCCACATACATTCCCTTGACTGTATCAGGTTGTACAAAACTGTACCAACACATTTTCTTGTTGTTTCACAGTAAAAATATGAACATGGCAATCACTAAATTGATCATAACTTTTGAAAAACACAATAAAAATCAGTCAAACTGCAAGAATTAGAAAGATAACAACATTCTCCTACTTTTCCAACAACTTGTAGGGCTGTACTTTGTAGTACAAGGCCGTACAACCCAAATTATAGTCTGTTACACATAGAAAATGCAAAGGAAAACATGTAAAATTGAAGTATTTCCATTCCAAAATGTTCTCCAACCTTCTCTAACCTTGGTGCTCATGTTTACATGTCATATTTATACCATTAAATTCATTCCCATCATTCAAAACTAATTCCTAACTTCTCAAACCAACTTTGCAAAATTACATTAACATTGACAAGTTTTTGCAACTTTTAACAACTTTTGTATTTTTTTTGACAACTTTACACCTAATCATCCAAAACTAATCTAGTATGACCACAAATGGTCTTAAATGACCTTATTTGATCAAAACACATCAAAATGGCCTTAAAAACATAATTCAAGGTGATGCTTCTGCATCAAATCCCAATTCAATCTCAACTTGAATCTTCTCTTTCCATTAAGTAGAGTACCCCAAGGCTAGAAGAGGAGAATAAACATATAAAATATGAACCCTCTAAGGATGTAATTACAACATTTGGCAATGCTTCAAAGCTTATTTCAGGTTCTTTTCACTTAAAAAGCATATTTTTTTAAAGTTTTCTTAGTAATTAGATCATCAAATTTGCTTGAGGAATGTAACACTCTATTGTTGTACCTTGGTTAGTTTAGATTTCAATTCCTTAGGTAAAGATAGACTTAAGTTACTTTCTTGCAAATATATTAGAAGTTGCTTTGAAATTTCTTGTCATAAATCTAGACAACTCCAAAAGCATAGTGTAGATTGCATGTAAAAGTCATATAGTTAATTAGTTCACACTTCATTTTAGAAAAGAAAAAAATGATTATATTAGCTTTCTTTCTTGCATACATGCAGTTTAGCCTTCATATAAAAGTGTAAAACTAAAACAAAGAAAGAAAGAAAGTCCTTGATTCCATCAAAGTAATGGATCCAACAAGGAATCAATAAATCATCAAGAAAAGAAAAACATCACACTTCAACATCAACAAAGAAAATAATAAACCAAGCAATTACTATCTTCCAATTTCTTTATCCTTCACTTGAATTTTCATGCCAAATATGTCATGTAATTAAAGAAGATTGAATTGAGGTGGTTCTTGATGAATTTCCAAAAAATGTGGCCACACTTAGAAAAATAAGAGAACTCAATGAATAGAGATGGATAAGAGAAGAGTCTCACTTAAGAGAACTCACTTTCTTAGATGACCTCATTACACACATTAACACTGCACTTATAGTGCTAGCATTATGAAGAGAACATTCAAACACCACGATAGCTCAAACAACCATCACACCACATTCCACACCTCGAATCAACACCATAATCTACCACGACTAACTTCTTCATTGTGAAGTAAGTGAACCTATCGATGCAATCCCCATTCCACACATGTATCGTTTCCATCCATGAGATACTCTTACCATGAGAAGAGAGTGATCAATTGGATTCTTCTATACTTAGCTAGAATTTTCTAGAAGAGCAGGAGTAATTTGATTCATGCCATCAACAAGGGTGTAGTATGCAATTCATGTGCCATTTTGAGTCAATCTTACTCATTTTTTTTGGTGACCAGATATAGAATATCACATATTTTGGGGAACCCAATGTGAAGGAAAATCCTTTTGGACAAGCTCTCTCATTTCCTTTCTTCAACCTTTCACCCTCCTTATCTTTCCATTTATTTTTTTGTACCTATGGTACCCCTGAATATGTCAATACAAATAGTACAACTAAGACAATCTCCCTTAGGCCTACCTATTCCTCCATTGTTCAATCGATACATCCCACCAATCCATTGGCTCCTATTTCCAATAGATATGATTTTGAAGATGCTGACTTAAATGTTGGGTGGTAGTAATTACATAACTTCATCACTTCTGATAACCCAATATAGAACTAGGATACTATTCTTCAATCATACCTAGGAAAAATAGAGCACATCGAGTGCTCATCTAATAAAAAATTCATAGACAAGGCTATCCCATCATAAACTACAAAGACATGACCACCTAAATTGACAATGAGGTGATCTTCCTAGCGAAATACCTGGATGAAGTTTGTACAACATGAGAGGCTCTCCATATAGCTTAGCAACATGAATGAGCTAAAGCATGACAAGAAGCACTAGGAATCTTCCTTGAGAAAAGAACCAATGGGGCTGCTAAAACCTCGGTTGCTGAAAAATCCACCTTGTGATGGAGAAAAATGAAACACAGAAGAAGATACCCCTAGATCTCTCATAGCCACCCTAGTCCAATGGATCAAGACCCTTAAAGCTAGGGGTTGTGAGCAACCAACACATAACTCCAGTCAACCAAATGAAAGACTAAACTCTCTAAGGTGTTATCCTCATGAAAATCCTTTTACAACACAAATGGTTGAGCAAAACTAGGGGCATGCCAACTCCCCCCATGTTATCTTTTATGCATGAAACACAAGCAACAAGGCTTTCTTTCCTCCTTTAAATTCAATTGTCAACATGGAAAGCACAAATCAACTAGGTGGGATATTTTTCATGCAAAATCAATCTCAAGGAATCCCACCTAACTTCCAAAATGCAATGGTGCTTAGTTATCCTACCTTTATAGTGTATCAACAACCCAACATATCCCTCTAGATACAACAAATGCAACAGGCTCCCCCTATAGGGGTAATGTTTAGAGGAACAACTTTTTCCATGCTTAACCCCTTTTTAGGAACCTACTTCAAATATCTAAAAGAGGCTATAATCTCAACCTTCGTAGTGTCATGCTACCATGACCTCTCCCTTAACTTTCAAAGTTTAAAGGGGTGGGAAATCCTAATTCTCATATCAAGGATTACATAAGGGAAGTGTGGGAACTCCTTCCTCGAGATGGGGTAGTAGCGAGAATATTTCCAAAAACTTTAAAAGGCATTGCTTTGGATTGGTACTACCAACTCCCAAGAGCATCAATCCATTCCTTTTGATGGCTCATTGGAGATTTTTTCTATCATATTTGACATGAATAAATTAGTTAAAATAGGAATTTGAGAATTCCTGGCAATTAAACAAGAAGTCAACAAATTGGTCATGCACTTCATTACATGATGGAGGTAGGTCCTCTACTCTTCAACTAGCACACCAAATATGCATCACAGGGAGTTGTGTGATCTCTTCCTCCACACCCTTAATAATGATAAATAGGAAGAAGTTCAAAAACTCCCCTATAGGTCATATAAAGAAGCTGTGGAAAGTGCTCTTAGGATAGATCAAGCTGCATTAGATATCAAAAGAAAATAGTATAGAGTCGACGAAAAATTAGTAACACAAGATAACAATAACAATTGTAGACACTTAAAATCGACACTTTGTCAATTCCAACCTTTTCTTCTACAATTGATTATTTTAATCAATTATTCTAGTTTTCGACACTTACATTATTTAAATAATATTTCATTATTTAATTAATATTTTCTGACACTTTCACAATTCTCCTTCATCACAAAAAATCACTATTTCATCCAATAGACCTTAGACAAATAATTATTTGTCCTAGACCATTTTCCCTTTCCTATAAATTAAATAAATATTCCTATTTATTTAATTTGGAATTTGTCCACTTTTGCTTAGCCCACTAATTTTCATTTACACTCCTAATCATTTGCACATGGTATTACCAATGATTAATCAAGGATTACATCCCCTCAAACTTCTAGAGGATACACTTATCATAATATGTGCATGCATGTACATGACAAGTGGTACTTGGAGGTATGGTCAAATCTTCCATTCCTCTTTATTCAAATTTAAAATTTAAACTTGTCCTTATACCTTATAATTTTAAATTTTAGTAAAATCCAAGCCATGCCTTTTCATTTATTCCTCATCTACCCATTTAATCTTGACCATCCAATCTTTCCAAAGCCAATCCTACACCCTTGATCTTCCTAAAATCATGGAGCCTCTCTTTTCAATAAATCCTCTTGCACCACTTGTCATCCTCTCCTTGCTTAAGAGCTCTCAAGTTACACAAGCCCTTGATCTTCATCCTTAATCCTAACCCTCCATTTGAGCCTCCAAAAATCTATAAATTGGAGGTGCCCCCATTCATTTTCAATAACACAATTGAATGCAACCTGGATGTGCTGCTAGTTTGAGCACTTAAACATCAAAGCAAATTAAGCAATTATCTTAGGACATATCAAAAGGAGTTCATGTTTATGGGTGCATTGTCTTTAGTTTGAATTTCCTTTTTGGTCTAATCTTGAGGTTGCATAGGATTGTGGATGAAGTAGGTTAATAACATTTTAGCTTGTTTCTTGTGTTCACTTTCCCTTGTATACATTTTTGGCAGACTCGGTGAGATCCACATCACTAGTTACTAATAAAAAATTTGGTATTTTTGAGTGTTTTTGACATTGTAGGTTCTAGTTTAGCAGCTTCGTTATGGTTCGATGACTCCATTCTATGTTTTGACAACTACATCTCACACTTCACAAACGCCCTTTTTAGTATTTATAACACTTTTCTCATTCGATTTTGTGATAGAGTTATACTTTTACAGGGTGTTATGCTGGTAAAATTTTCCTAACTTTGCTAGTTTGTGTAGGTATAACCACTTTGATTGCAAGTTTAGGTATTTAACATCTTTCGGCAGTTCCATTTCAGTTTGGTAGACCTGCTCTATATTTCGGCAACTCTACGAAGCAACAATAGTATAGCACTTTCATGTTTTAAAACATTTTTTTAACATTTTCTACTAGCTTTTCCTCCCGATTTTGTCAAAAGTCACTTTTTATAGGTAGAGACACTACCAAATCACCATTGGCACTTTGCATTATCAACTAGTCTGATTTTTAGACAACTAAAAAATAGTTTTTTGTGCATTATCAACTAATCTGATTTTTAAATAGCTGAAAAATGGTTTTTTGTGTAGGATACACATTTTGGTGGCTCCATTTCAGTTTGGAGGCTCTGCTCTATATTTCGGCAGCTTTGTTAGGTATAATTGTTTACTACTTTATTTCATTTTTTGTTAATCTTTTCCAGATCAACGGTCTTGTCTTGTCCTTCAACAATTGTGCTCTGGATTGTAGTTTTGATTTTTTTGTTTGGACTAACAATCTAACTTGTTTGTTTGGTTGCTATGGTGGTTCTAATGTTTTCATTGTAGCTCTTTATCCGTGAGTCCAAGACCAATCATAGAAACTACTAAAATTTTGTATTGTAGCATCGCGGGCCAAAGACTTTGATTTTCCACTAAATCTAGTTGCATTAAATTAAAGTAGTGAGAATTAACTTGTGTGCTTTATCTTGGGAGTCTTGAAGAACATATGCTCTCCCCTCACACCTTTTAGTGATATTGGGGATCAAATGTTCTTTACATTCCTCTTTTGTTTTTGTTCAATCCTAGGGGTGTTAAAGAAAATATGCTATCTCCTTGTGCTTCATGTAATCTTGGAGATCAAAATTTCCTAACATTTCCTTCCCTTTAGGATGCCTTCTTGGGGATTTCATCACCCCAAGGGATGACCTCAACCACTTGTTCCAACAGGGTATACAAGGGGGGACCGAAAGCTATACCTCAAAAAGGAGCAATCATCGTGTCTAATAGAGCACCAAGACCCTCAGTTTGTCAAGACTTGTGAGGTGAAGAGAATAAGAGAGGCCCTCCTAATCTCATGCTTGTAGATGGGCCCTTAGTTCATAGACTTATGCCTCAAAGTACCTACTGTATATCGAGGAATCTCCTAGACACCTTGTTCATCCTAGCATGAGACCTTTCAGTCATTATTCCTTGTGGTGCATTGATGTCGAAGAGGCTTGGGAAGATACTCACAACATACTTTCATAGTAAGAGAGATAGAAATCACCTTGGGTAGGGCATTTTTTCTCCTCCAAGGTAAAGGGTGCATAGATGGTACATGACCTTGCATTCCTTAGCTATACATCACTGGATAGATAGTATATTTGAAAATCTTGTGTATATTTTACATGTGTCTCCAACACTCTTGGAAGGTGTACTTGAATTCCTAGGATAATTGGAGCAACAATTTATTATTTTGATTCTCTTAGAATCTTCATATTAGTTGTCATATGCATTCATGAGGGAGGTGGAGCATTATGGTGGCAATTACATTTGACTTTGGACTCATATAAGGCATATTTCCAATCCTAGGTGCTAGGATTAAGGAGTGAAGAATCTTGTCATAATGGATGAGATTGACATGAGTTTGTCTTCTCCAAAATGGAGCGCTACAATTGAGGATGTGAGTTGTTAGGAAGTTATGAATCAAAGATGTCTTTGTGGTTACATTTTATACTTGAGGATTCATTGATTAAGCCCATGTGAAATCATTAAATTTTGTATCTACTATTCTTGGAAGATGCTCTCCAAGATGGGTGTGGGGTTTTTACATGATACCATGGCTTTGGTATCTATTATTTTTGGTGAAACCATTTATGGTTTTGGCTTCTTTCTTTTCCTATATATTGGAGGTATGAGATAGTAGTTTGATATCATATTTTATAGGTATACATGTGCTATCAAAATGTTGTCAAAGTGTAGAGAGGAAGTTTGTTGATATTGTATCCGTGTTCTTTGAAGATTAATATACTTTTCCTCTTTCTCTAGTGGATTTTTTCCCAAAAGGGGTTCTCCATGTAAATCCTATGTTGCTATGTGTAGACACCTAAAAATGACCATGTATTCACCTTCATTTTCGACACATTCCTAACATCACTTTGCATCCAAACATGTCTTTTAAATTAATTAAGTAATTTTGTTATTTAGTTAATTTATCTATCTTTCATTAATCCATTTTTCTAATATTATATAATAAATTTTATTTATTTAATTAATTTCCCATTTCCTCTTAAATTAATTAATAAATCCCATTTATTTAATTAATTTATCATTTTTAACAACTTCCTCTCCATAAATTAATTAAATAACTCAATTATTTAACTAATTTACCCACTCACATCCTTATCTTCAATCACTTACCACAATTATCAAATAATTGGTCACAATTATTAAATAATTGGTCCAAAATTAAATTCACTTTTCATCTCCACCATCCATTATTATATTACATCTTTTAATCTCAACCATTCACATAAAATAATGCTCTAGAAGATCCTTATCCAAGACCTATAATCCTCTCATCTAATCTTAGCCATCCATTTTATCTTTTAATCATATCCCTTCATCCATCATATTCAACCTCTATAAATTGAGCCTCTCACATCATTATCACAACACATCTTTCATATGCAAGTACATGATGTCAAAATTCCATATCATTATCATTATAATTTGCACTCATTATTGCCATTTCCATACCTAGGTTATGTTGGTTTTATGAGCAATCCACAATGCATACTATATCCATAAAACAAAGCTAGTAGAACTAGGGTACACTCTACTCCATTATATCAAGTGTGAGGGTGTGATTGAGGTGAAGGTATAGATTTATATTGCATTTATCTTCATTATTTACCTTGACTCATATTTCTACATACATTTTTGGCATGCCCGGTGGGACCCATGTCCCTTTAATCGGCTTTTTTTAGAAGAAATTCCATCATTTTTGGTTACAAGTTGTAGATCCATGCCCCTAACTATTACAGTGTGCCTGTGCTTCCATTTGGTGCACCTACGCTTGTAGGTGACATGCCTATGCACTCTATAACCGCACCTACGTGCTCTGTCTCAGTGCCTATTCCTTGTTTTTTACCTAGTTTTGTTTGTTGATCTCTAACAATTGTTTTATTTATATTTTCTATCATATTTTGGCTTATCTGTGTTGCTAACTCTCATATCTAACCTATTGATCAGATAACATTTGGTTTTGTAGGGTTTTATCATGTTCTTATTGTACGTTTTGGTCATCCTTTCTAGATCCATGCCTACACCTACAAAAGCATGCCTTTGCTGTGTGTCATTTTGTGCAGCTAGGGTTTATCATCTCTATCATCCTAGGATATTTAGATCTACCTCTATTAGTCATTTTCTATTTTTTGTCAAACCTGGCTGTTTATTTTTGGCAGCTTTCAATACATAGTTTTGGTTCAACACCTGTGCTTCACAAACCTATGCCTGCGATCTAGAACTTTGCACATTTGCTTTGCAGGTCCATGCCTGTGTCTTTGTAGATCCACACCTATGCCAGATCCTTGATCACCTATGCCTTCTATCTCTATGCCTATACTTTCTATCGGTGTTCCTGTGCCAAAAAGGTAACTTAGGTATAACAATCCAGTTTTCTGATTTGGTTTATCTCCAATTCTGTGCTTTTGGTTGTATTTCCATGCTTTTGACTGATTATAAATTTTTAGCTAAAATTTTGGGTGGTAGTTGGAACTAACACATTTGTGCATCTTGTTCACGCTTGTTAAAGATAAAATCTAAAACTACTAATCTATTTTCTTGCAACTTCGTTTGGTAGAAGACTTTTTTTTCCACTAAATTAGGCACTAAAGTAGATTAGTGGGTTAATGAACATTTGTTTTTCGTGTACTTGAAGTTGTGTGTTGGTGTATGCTCTCTCCTTACACTTCATGTGATATTGTAGATTAAAAACTATAGATTTCTTCTCTTTGTTATCCCAAGATTTGTTGGTTTGTGTGTATGCTCTCTCTTCATGCTTCGTGTGATCTTGGAGATCAAAAACACCAAGTATAATCTTTCCCTTAAGAGGCCTTCCTTTAACGATACACCCACTCTAAAGGGGCAAACTCAACCACGTGTTCTAGTGGGGTATATCAAAGGAGGTAAAATGAAAGTTGTACCTCAATCTAGTTGCGTAGTCATTGGGACAACCTTGGGGCCTCGGGTGATTTTGAACACAAGGTGAAGTGGTGTTTTATTAATTGCTTATGCCACATCCCTTCAACAAAGTAGTGTTCACATATTTGGGCCTCATTGTACCTTATGTATTTGGAGGACTCCCCTAGAAGCTTACAAATCCTAGTTAAGACCATCGATCATTTTCTAGCATGGTGCAAGGTGACAGAATCTAACCTAAAGTTACTCACCATGTTCCTCATAGTGGTGGATGTAGAATTCTTCCTTGGGTAAGGTGTAAATACCTCCAAAGGAAAGGGTGCTTGGTGCAATGCCTTTATCCCTAGCTACTCCTCCTAAAAGGTGTTCCTAGTAGGTAGTCCAACATTAAGAGGAATTGAGTGTGGGCCCACATTATGAAAACACTCCCACTTAAATAATTATAGGCTTGTTAATGTGTTTGGCATGTTTTCATTGTGTAATACCAATGTAAGCCATTTTCAGTTGCAAAGCAATTTGCACCAATCACCTTAATAAGTCACAAGTCAACCATTGTGTTTTTGTGTTTGTAAATCTCTTGCTAAATTTCAAAAACTTCTCACAAAACACCAAAATAGAATAGTTCCATGCTTGTGACATTAGTTTAGTGCCTCTTCTCTATGTCATCGCACCTGTGTTTCCAGTCACCACGCATGTGCCTTTTGTCGGCGCGCTAGTGACTATAACTTAGCGCCTGCGTTGGAACTTAGTCCTAGCCTTCAAAATTCAAAATTTTGGCTTGTAGATCCAATTGTAGGGTTAAACAGTGACCTAAAAAAGACCTATTTTTCACCCCAGCTAGTCCATATTATCATCCTACCATCCAATATTGCCCTTTTCATCCATAATCACCCATCACTTCCTTACCCATTACCTTGATTTTGGACTTGTGAGTTTCCATCCATATTTTGGCCAACCATCTATCCTTTGGACCTAAATTTTTTCAACCCAATCAATTGTCTAATTTTCCATATATCTCCAAAGTCATTTGTCAGCCAAGTTCATTTGTTCATTTATATCCATCTTGCAACCAATTCGTCTATCCTCTAAATTCATCCATCCACCAAATCCATTTTCTCATCCACTCTTTTTTCAACCAATTCATCTATCAATCAATCAATCCTTTGATCCATCGATCAAATCATCCAATCAAATCGAAAATATGTAAAAACCTAGCCTAGATCTTTTTATCATTTTGTCTTTGAGGTCTATTGACTTAGGAGCTTTGACTACTCTTAAGTTAGTGGATATTTATCATATCTTTCTTTTTACTTGGAATCTTGTGTACCCCAAGTATAAAGGTCATCCTTATTCCTCTTCTTTCTTAGGCATTTGTCAACCCTAAGTAGTGAAAGTAATCTCATCCTTATCCATAACAAAATATCTAGGTAAATCTTGAGCTATTTTGGTTTTATCCTATCATATCCTTATTGCATCATATCATTGTCATAATACCCTTGTCATCATTATATCATTGTCATTGTCATAGCTTGGTTGATATCCTAGTCATCATATCCTTATCATCATCTTATCCTTGTCATTATAATCTTTTTGCCCTCATATCCTAGTTATCAACATCTTAGTCATCCTTATATCATTGTCATACCTCATCCATATCATCCCCACATTACCATATCCTTGTCATCCTTTGGGTCAAAAATCTTTTCATTTAAGGCCTTATTTAAAACATAACCAATCCCCAATTCCAAAGTCAATCTACCACTATCCATTCATACCTATCATCATTTCATATCAAGGTCACCCTATTTATGCCCATCACAAGGTTACAAGCTAAGATAACCATGGGGTCCCATCAAGAATCCCAGAGTCTCATCAACAACTTTATCAAGAGTATCAACAACAATCCCACTAAGAGTCTACTTCCCAAGGTAGAGGAAACATCTTGTCGTCCAACATTGTGCCTAAATTTCATCCTAAGTTTGGATTTCCTACCAACATGTTCATACCCGATGCTTACAAAGACATTATCTCACCATCATCAAATCCCCTATATACACAACAGCATGATAATCCTATGCAAGAGCCTCAAAGTCCAAGTACCTATATCCACAAGTCCCTTGATTCTAGAGTTCAAGATGTTATGGAAGACCCCGATAATCAAGCCCTAGTGGACCATATTATTTCCAAGAATGCCCAAATGTTTTTCCAAAAGTTACTATACCAAGGAGTCAAGGTACCTCTTGATTTTGATGTGTCCACCTTGATACCTCAAGGTTACCCTCATCAAGTTGATAATCCATTTGGACATTCCTCCCAACCACATGTTGATGAGACCTTAAATCCCATGTCAAATCTTTACATCAACACATCCATGAATCAACCTACTTCTTCTATAGGTGTGTCACAACCTATCCCTAGCATGCCAATGTTGATCCCTCAAGTTACAACTACCATCATACCCCCATCATCAAACATGCTATCATCATCATCCATCCCTACATCATACATCCCTATGACATCATCTATAACTATAATCTCATCCATTCCTATGACACTCAACACATCCATAACCCAACCTATTTCTTCTATAGGTGTGTCACAACCCATTCCTAGTATGCCCATGATGAATCCTAGAATTGCCACCATCTTTCCACCTTCTAGTGGTATAGTCATTCCACCATTCGCCACCCAAGCATTCAAACCCATCTAGATAACATCATCTATACCCCACATAAACACTCAAGCCAATGTATGCATGCCCCAAACCTCACAAGTCCAAACTCAATCCTCATCATCACATGTTCAAAACCCCACTACATCCGCACTTCAACAACTCATCCTCCTCCAACAACAACAACACCAAAACACCCTCCTCCAACAACAACAAGCCCTTTTACAACAACTCATATCTACCTAGAAAGCCTAAACACAACAACAACAACCACAACCTTTGTCTGACACATCTACCACATCACCTAATGAGTCGTCAAACATGCAAAAACTTATGAAACAAATGATATCCGATATGTAAAAAGGAAACCAAAAGAAGCGATACACCTTTGAAGAAATTTGCCCATACCCATTTGACAAATCTCTAGTCATGAACCCTTTTTCTCAAAACTTTGAATTTAAAAAAATTGACAAATACAAAGGGAAGAGTGATCCTAGAGACCATCTTATAAATTTCTTCATAACATGCATGGATGTCGCATATGATGATACTTACTTGATGAGACTTTTCCCTCGTATCCTAGGAGGTCAAGACATTGAATGATTCTCCCATATTCCTCATGGAAACAATACTTTCCAAGAGCTTGCTGACAAATTCATAGCACAATTTTCCTACAACATTGAACATGAAATGTCCATGACCAATCTTTACAATACTAAACAAAGAAATGTGGAATCATTCGCTGCCTTCTTGTAACATTGGAGAAATCTAGCTAGTAAGCTCCCTTGGCCTATTTCTGAGAAACAACTTGTTAATGTTTTCATCCTAAACTTAAATTAGGAAATGGCCTTTCACCTTCAAGTCCAATGTGCCAATGCTTTTGAGTAAATAATTGATAACGGTACAACCATAGAAAAAGGACTTGTCAAAATTTTCAAAGACAATAAAGACTCCAACAACCAATCCAATGAAAAACCATGTTTTTGGGCCAAGAATAAGAACATTGTCAATGATGGTGTCATAAATTCTAAGCTTGTACAAAACATTCAAAATCCTCCATTAGCACTCAAATTATCATCATCAAATATAAATGTTACCATTCCCAAGAACAATCCCATACAAGGATTAAGACCTAGATGCAAATTCACAAACTTGGGAGAACCCATGGAATCTATTTTTCAAAAACTTTTACAAGCCAAACTCATTAAGCTTCCCAAGATCAAACCTTATAAGGAAAATACCATAAAACCCCATTGGTACAATGGCAATGAGTATTGTGAATATCATAGGATCAAGGGTCATAAAATAAACAATTGCATGAGACTTAAGAACTATATCTAAGATCTTATAGATTGAGGAGATGTGACCATAGATGTACCTCCTCTGAAGTCATCAAATGAGAAATTGGGAGTATATCAAGATCCATTCCCTCACCATGGTCAAGGTATATTTTCCAAAAGAAATCCTAATACCACTAATAAAGTTAATGTCTCCCCTTCATATGATTTTGTTGTGGTTCATATTGAAGCTTATTCTTCACAAGTAGCCACCATAACCATAAGATCCAATAATCATGATTGTGTTGTTACCACTCATCATAGTTGAATTACCATCCAAGGAGCCCCATCTTCATCTATGCCATCTTCATCCATCTCTCCTTCCAAATATAATATCCTTGATCATTTGGGAAAAACCCTTTCACAAATCTCCATTCTAGAGCTTCTTCGTACATCTCCTATTCATAAGGAGATATTAGACAAGGCCTTGATAGAATCTTGTGTCCCTAATGACATTAATGTTGAACAATTCCAAGCCATGATGGGACACCTTGCATCCATTCACCACCTAGTTTTTATTGAAAATACATGCCTACCATCAATTCATTCCATAATGAACCCTTCCATTTAGAAGTAGTCATCCATAAACACAAAGTTAAAAGGGTCCTAGTAGATGGTGGATAGGGCTTAAACCTATGCACATTGAGATTGGTAAAACAATTGGGATACTCCACCATGGTTATTGATAAAAAACATTCTATTACAATCAAGGCTTATGATGAAGTTGAGAGATGATTAGAGGGAACCATTAAGCTACCTGTTGAACTAGGTCCTACACTTATGGAAATCACTTGTCAAGTCTTAGACCTTGATCTTCCATACAACATCATCCTAGGACACCCATGGATTCATGCCATGAGGGTTGTTACTTCCACCTACCGCCAATGCATCAAATTTCTCTATAATGACCAAGAAATTACCATATATGCTGATCCATACCCCTTTAAATATTGTCTCCTATTGGAAGGTCCATATTCCAAATCCAATTATTGCCCTACCAATGATACCACTAAGCCATCTCCATCTTACATTGATCCATCCACACTTGCTTCTGCTCCAAATCTTGCACCAGACATCCAAGATCAAGGCTAAGATTAAAGACAAAGGATTGGGAGAGTATACTCTATAAGGAACCTTTTGTGTGGGTCAACTCCCACTCTCTCCTAGAATCTTTGGAAGACCTCATCCTGATGGACCTATTTCAAATATCACAATTGATTCTAATCCAACCAAGTTTTCCCATTGGGGTGTACTAGATAAAGATATCATTGATGGGGAAATTTTGGAATGGCTCTATAAAGACAAAGATGAACAAGACAATCTACCTCTTGAGAAATTTTCTAAAGGATTTCATATGGCACAACCATGGGTTACAAAGGAAAAGGTGGTCTTGGATTACATTAACAAGGAACTATTGAACCTATTAAAACTACACGTACATCTAGACACTTGGGACTAGGGTTTGGATCACAAGAGCCAACATCTCCAAAACTTGAATTTATCTTGAGTGAGGTAGCTAAAGCATTTCCTGCTGTTAAGAGTACTAATGAGGATACCTACGATGACTCCCTCGAATGTATCACTAAGCTATATGATTCTTCCATCTTCACCCTTACCATGTCATTTCCATCATCATCATCATCCCATAACCTTCAACTCATTTACCTTAAACTCATTGATTGGAACAAACAAGGGCCTCTTATTTTAGATGTCTTTCAAAATGACAAGGCTATTGCTAAATTATTGGGACTAAGATCAGGAATACTAATTGGAGATCACAAGATTAGATATACTATAGAGTTTAAAACTAATGCCTACTTTGGAGAGACAATCAAATTCCTTAGTCGCAAAAGTGAAAATATAAAAATCACATCCCCTAGTGAAAACCACTTTGTGGCACTTTGGGATGACAAAAAAGTAAAAATAAAGGACATATCCAAGGGTGAAAACCTCCATGAGGTACCTAAGGATGAGGAATTTGACCTCCCTAAAGTTGAGGTATATAAAGAGAGATCACCCATTCTTGTTGAAGATACACAAGAGATGAATTTGGGAATACCTGAAGAACCAAAGATCACATTTGTAGCAACATTCCTTTTAGAGTTTGAACTATGAGAGTTTATCACCTTTTTTAAAGAGAGATCAAAGAATTTTCCTTGGTCCTATGTGGATATGCCTAATTTAGATCATTCATTGGTGGTACATCATTTGAAGGTATATCCTGGTGCAAGATCAGTCAAACAAAAGTTGAGAAAAATGCATTTCAAAATTGCTCTGTTAGTTAAAGTGGAATTAGAAAAGCTCCTAGCAGTTAGCGTCATCAAACCTATAGATTATCCAGAATGGGTGTCAAACATAGTTCTAGTTTCTAAAGTTACTGGGGGCATCTGAGTTTGTACAAATTTTAGAGACTTGAACAAAGCATGTCCTTCTCTGAAATAGGTATTGGGATATGCCACTATCCTTCTTCTTGTCTATCTTCTATACTTCATGAAATTCTGTCAAATCTACAATATTTAATATAGGTGAAATATTGATCCCACTTGGCAACTCAACTTCATAGACATTCCTTGATTCATGTTTCTTCAAAATCTTACAAGGTCTAGATTTCTTCATCTTTAGTTTATTATATGTTCCTATGAGAAATCTCTCTTTTATAAGATGGACCATAATCTCTTCTCCAACATTGAATTATTTGAATCTTCTTTTCTGATATGCCTTCTCCTTATACCAATTACTCATTTTATGGATATGATTCCTTACCTCCTCATGTAGATTCTTCATGGGTTCTGTAAAATCTTCTGCATCTACACTCCTCTTCTCCTCCTTATCCATCTTCCTTAACTTTGAAACATTTCTGGGACTACTTCTATAGACAATCTAGAATGGTGATTTTCCTGTACTCTTGTTAACTGAATTGTTGTAAGTGAACTTAGATTGTGGAAAAATCAAGTCACATCCCTCTAGATTTTCTCCCACCAAACATCTCAAAAGGTTTCCCAAACTTATGTTTACCACTTCTATCTGACCATCAGTTTGTGGATGATGTGCAGAATTGAACTGCAAATCCATCTTCAACTTCTTCCACAATGTCTTCCAAAAATATCCAACAAATTTTGTATCTCCATTTGAAACTATACTCTTTGGTAGACAATGAAGTCTAACCACTTCCTTGAAAAATATCTCTGGAATATGAACCAAATCATTTGTCTTCTGGTAAGGAATGAAATATTCCAGCTTGGAAAATCTATCAACCACCACAAAAATAGAATCGTGGCCTCTTTGAGTTCATGGAAAACCAAGTATAAAATCCATGCTAATGTCTTCCCATGGCCTTTTAGGTATAGGTAAAGGTTGATACAAACCAATATTTTGACTTACTCCCTTAGCCATCTGACATACCCTACAACTCTATACAAAATTTTTCACATCATGATATAATTATGGCCAATAATAGTTCTCACTTACTATTAAGGAGTAAAATGTGTCCACATGTCTTTTTACCTCCTTGTTTAGCTCCTAGGTCTCCCAATTGCATTATATCTTCAAAATGTTTCTCTCAATGCAGAATTCCCTGACACTGAACTAGAATTGGAATATGGGCCACTTGGTTTAGCTTACCCCAGACCTAAAGGAGGTTGAAGGACCTGGGTGGTACCACCTAGGTCCCTCCATTTTGGTCAGGGAAAATTTAAATGTATATTGGCTTTACACCACTCGAGAGCTTTCTCCTTGTCGACTCTTTTGGTTTGAATTGTTGATGGTAAGCGTGAAAGCATATATAAGAGTGTTTTTGAGTTCATTATTAATCTAGATGGAGATAGCTAACTAGAGACTTTGAAGTAAAGAGCATCAAGAGCATTCATTATGATCCTAAAGTAGATTTATGTATTGTTATTGTGTGTTGTTGCAGATATGGAGCTATCATCTATCCTTCCTTAGGAGTTGAAGGATCTTCATCATTCTAAGGGCTCATCACATAGGTGATATCATTGTTTGTTTATCATCATTTAAATCATCATATTATCATTGTCTCAGCCTCTGCCCCCATGAGGGAACACACTCTTTATCAATTAACAGTGTTGGGAAGCTTGAATGTTATCCCAGGATTTGACTAAGGCAAGTCCCTAAACACCATAACCCCCAAACCCATTTTTATCTTCTTGTGTGTAGGTTATAGGAGTTAGGTTTGGAAAATACAAAGCTATAGGAAGACTAAGTGCATATCAGGGTGTTAGGATCTGAAGATAGTTTCAAGTTTTTACCTCATCAAGGACCTGGGAAGAACTGCCCCAGTCCTTCTACCTTTTCTGGGTTTGGATCTGGCATTAGGACAACATTTGAGACAACTTTCCAGTTCACACCTTCGACTAATTCCTTTAGTCAGGACCTAGGTGGTACCACCGAGGTCTTGTGACACCTTTGCTTTTTGGAGATAGGTTTTATCATTCCCCTATTTATCTTTGTGCAATCAGTTTTTGGGTTTCTGTCATATTTTCTCCATTATAAGCAAATCCTTGTAAAACTAGGGTTTTCATTCATTGTTAACCTAGGGTTTGAGGAAAGGACTAAGTTAAATCTTATCCATCTATAGCATATAGGAATTCAAGGCTAATAGCTAAGTCCTCATTCATTTGGTAGTGATTTGGCTTAGCCTTGTCCTTGAATGTTATATGGAAAAGGGTTTGAGTTCATATTCTAGTTATTGTCATTCTCCTTTTTCATACTAAACATTTTGATGAACCCGTTGCTTCAAGGATTTGCATCTTTATGATTGTTCAAATCAGGTCTTGCATCAAGATTTATTGCATGTTTCTCATTATTCATTTGAAAATCTTGCATAATTTTGGAAAAAGTGTATATTTAGGCCTTGAAAAGCTTGCATTTTGGTAACATTGTGCATTAAGGTTTTAAAAAATTCTCTTGCACGATCATATTAGTTGCATAAAATTTTCATCAAATATGATATCAAAAAGTAATCTTACATCATTTTACATCCTTGATTTGGAAAACTCATACTTTTCACAATTGCATATTGTGAATTTCAAGCCTTGGATAAAGTTAAATAGCTGACAATGTCTGATCTCTTTTTACAAGACTTTCATGCATATGATGAGTCATTTAGTAGTGATAACTTTGATATGTTAGATGAAGCCCTTGATGACTTTATCTCTATTGAACATTGCACTACAACTCCTAAACTGTCATTCCTTTAAAGATCAGTAAATGCAATTTATGTTCTAAGATCTCAAGAAGAACCTGTGAAACCGAAAGTAGTTGTCCACCAACATTCCGATGTGCCTCAAACACAAACAAAACCACTACTCACTGTAAGAGGTCTTCTAAATTCTTCTCAACCTCTTGGTTACATTTATAACAATGCTAAGAAAATAATAAGTCAAAATCAAGTGTATCGAAATGTGTCACAACAACCCAACTACAATGTGGTATACAAAATTTTGACATTTATGGCATCGAATCATAACAAGGGTGATGTGGCTCCTCCCTGATCTAACAAGAAAAGGAAGGATCCTGAACTCGTCATATCCTTCACACCACATGAGGTCACTATTCAAGATCATGATGGTCCTCCTTATATAACAACAAAAATAAATGGAAACCCTACAAGAGGAGTTCTCATTTACCCCAATTGCATGATAAATGTTATCACAGAAGAATTTTAATACATGCATGATATAGCAAAAGACACTTATGATCCAACCAACATAATGATAAAAGCACATAAAGGTTATTTTCTTCTAGCAATTGGAAATATAACACTTTGTATTAAGGTGGTTGAAAAAGCCCTAGAATCACCATTTGTTATCATTCCCACCTTGGATCTATTTCATGTGAAGTTAGGATATCCTTGACTAAAATCCATGAAAGTAGTTACCTCTACTATTCACAAGTGCTTAAAGTTCCCTCATAAAGGTCGAGTACATGTTATCCATCACAATGAATTTAAACTCATAGCCACTTGCAGAAAGTTCAATTTGGATTATTTTTGGCCACAACCTATTGATGCAAACCAACCAAGACAAGATCAATTCTTCTTGGCATATAAAAATTATAAAGAAAAGAAAATAGTTGAACTATCATATGGCAAGAATACTTCTAGACCCTCTTGGTGCTCCAAGGCTACAATTCCTTCTATTGACCAAATAGAGAGTGAAAAGTAGCCCGAGCTAAAGGATTAACCTTGACCAAGAGGAAAGGGAATTTTTGCCGAGGTTCCTCCATCGCCATCCTTACAAGGATCAGGAGAAAACCTTCAAGAGTGAGGCTATCCATCACAAAATCATAAATCACTTTTGTACCAGCTTCCTCTTCACAAAATGCAAAAAACATGGACACTTGATGGTGTACAAAGAAACTCCCTTGGGAAATATAACTAACAAGACTAGAAGAAATAGAAATGCAATGGAAAGAAGAAGAAAATGCCAAGCCTTAGCTCGAAAAATGTCACTACAAGAAGAAAATATCCCACCAAGAGAAATGGAATCAAAAGAAGAACTAAAGGAAGAAGTTTCAAGTTGGGCTATAGTGCCTTATGTGCCACCTATTTCATAAATGGATCAAGATTGGGAAGAAAATGATTTGATCAAGGATGACTACTAGTGTGGTCGCATCTTGGAGTACTGCATCCCCGACAATGAATTAGGTAAGTATTTCTCCCTCATTTAGCCACACTTGATGTAGCACCTCTTCGAGATGATCGCAAGGGTGGCCTCCTTTTATATATATATATATATATATATATATATATATATATATATATATATATATATATATATATATATATATATATATATATATATATATATATATGTTGTTTTTGTGTTGTGTTCTCCCATGTAGTGTTAAATGTTTGTTTAGGTCTCCTTGGATGACCCTTGATACTCTTGTAAGGTCAAGGATACAAGGAGATTGCCTTTGTTGTGACATTCCTTCTATTTGTTTCTCTATTCTTCTACACTTCTCTTGTTGTAATTGTTGTGGAGGGTGATTTGGGGGCATCCTTGCATGTTGTGGCCCTAAGTCACTTTTGTCTCCTCTCTTATTTTTTGTGATTTCATTCTTCCATTGTACTTATGGCTCTACTAGTCGACAGATGATGATAACAAATACACACTTCTGATAAGGACCATGCATCCCTAAAACAAGAAAACACAAATGGACCGAGTCCATATATGAAGATGGGGGTAATTTGTTACTGATGTTTGACTAGTAGAATCACTTTTGTCTTGATGTGATCATGTATTGTATTGTGAAATTATTGTAACAAGCCTTTACAATACTCTAAATCTTCTTCTATGTACTTTGAAATGTTTTTGTCTCACCTTATAGCTACACTCAGTTCTCAGATACCTAAAGTATGACCTCATAGATATACTCAGTTTTGAACCCGTAAGTATAGCCTTGGTTTGTTTTGAGTGGTATGTTGCCCTATTTCTGTATCAGTTTCATGAAATGATTTGGTTATATCTTAGCTTAGATTTTCTAACTAAAGCTTGTTTTGATTATCTTTGGTGCATACATATTGTTGATCAATGATTATTGGCAAATGATATTAATGTGTTTCTATTGTGATTTGTCACGTCTCAAACTTCTAGACTTCCTCAACTCTGTTAGGAATTAAGGTGTCTCAACCTTACAATTCCTAACATTGATTATTAGATTATTTATTTATTTAATTGCCTAATTTTGTATTAACTTGCACATCCTGATTTGTCATTTAGTATGAGGTGGCATTGTGACATGTCATCCTACTTGTAATATGACTTGGATGGTCAAGTCAACCACATGTGGATTTGGGCATCCCATTTGAGGTGGCACTAATATGCCATGTGTTGATAACTTGGATTATTACAGAGGAGTTATTTTGTATGACAAAATCTATGATGCGTAAGAGCCAAGTATAGAGATTCCCATGACAAGTGAAGACGAGTGTCAGAGAGTATCTTTGCATGAGAGAAAGGCATCTTTGGGTGCCCAAGTTGGGTTATGACATGTTGTAAGAGGAATATGCCATATTTAGTCTTGTATGACAGATTCTCTTACAACATTTAAGGTTGTTATGTTGGGCAGATTTTATGATAGCTGTAAGATGCGTAAGAGAATCTATCATAGCTATTTTTAGCCTAGAATACTCCATTCTTGGGAAGTCAAATCTGCCATCTATGATAGATGTAAGAGAGTCTATGGATGTTGTACAAGTGTCCTTTAATGTGTGAAATTGGCCATGTGGCCAGATGGATGCCTACCTCTAGAATCTTCTTAGTTATGCCTTGTAACTCTATATAATGTAGTGTTTGGAGTAGTAGTTTGGATAGTTTTTGTACAGGTACTGTTATGCTGCTAGGATTACTTTAGAAATGACATTTGTAAACTCTTGGAAGAACTTGCATTACAAGTGTATTGCAATCCTTTACAAATTTGATAATACATTGTGCAAGTTTTGGAGAGTGGGGGTTTTTACCTGAAAAGGTTTTCCCCATGATATATCTTGTGTCACACTCTTTCTATGTGTTGTGTTGCTAGTGTAATCTTTATGTTATATGTTTAACATTGCTACAATTGTAAGAATTTTAAAGAATTTGCATACTATTCCCCTCATTAGGTTGGTGTAGGAAGTGTGTTCCATTTACCTTTCTTACTTTCAGTTGGTATTAGAGCTTGATCACCATTGATCTTAGTTGTTGGGTAGAGGTTTTTTGAGCTAATCTTTGGTTGAGTGGGAGTCTCTGTAGAGTATTATGTAATCTTGTTGCAGGAAGGAGATGGTAGGCACATCCAAAAGGATAGATTTGGAAAAGTCTAATGGCAACAATTTCAAGTTGTGGAAACTCAAATGGAAGACATGCTTGTTGATAGAGATCTATGGGAAACAATTTTTGGAACAAAACCGATGGTAATGACACAAGTAGATTGGGATGTCAAACATTGTAAATCTAAGAATCTTGTGAGACTCTATTTAGTTGATTCTGTCCTATTAAATGTTCATGAAGAGAAGACCGCAGAAGAGTTGTGGAAGAAACTTGGTGATGTTTATCAGGCCAAGTCCCTGGTAAACAAGTTATTCCTAAGGAAGAAGCTATATTCTCTGAGGATGGAAGATGGAGGATGCCTTTAACATGCTAGTTGCACAGTTGACTTCCGTTGGTGTAAAGATGGAGGAGGAGGATCATTGCATGACCTTGCTTTGTTCTTTTCCAAACTTGTGCAACCACCTTGTCATGGCCATTGGGAGCACTACTACCACCTTCAAGATGGATGAAGTGGTATCTTCGATGTTGTCTGAAGAGATATGGTGAAATTCTTCTGAATTGGAAAAGGAGGCTCTTGTGGTTCGTGGTAGGCCCAAAGAGAAAGGGAAAAAGAAAGACAAGAAAGCTAAAAAGGGCAAATCCAAATCCCGTGGGAGATCCAAATCTCCTAGACAGTCCAAGGCTCTATGTTGGAACTACGGTAAATCTGGGCACTTCTGAAAGGAGTGTAAAAAGGAGAAGAAGAAAAAGAAGAAGAACTTCTTCGATTTTGATTCTAACAAGTCACAAGATGATGGTGATGCTTTTGTTGCAGCCTTGGCAACCCATGCATTAGAACATGTGTGGTTGATATACTCTAGTGCTTCCTTCCACATGACCTCTCATTGAGGTTGGTTTACAAAGTATGAAGAATACGATGGTGGGAAGGTGTACTTGGGTGATAACTCTCACCTAAAAATAGTTGGCTATGGAAGAGTCTTGATCTGATTCCCTGATGGACGAGTGAAGGGGATCAATGGGGTTATGCACATCCCTGGTTTAGCACAAAACCTTCTTTCTATAAGTAAGTTAAATGATGCAAGTGTGCAAGTTCTCTTCTTAGGTGGAGGATGCAAGATGACAAGAGGAGATATGGTGCTTGCTAAGAGTACTCGGAGAGGTACTTTATTTCATCTGGATGCATGCATTACTCAGTGCAATATTTCTTCTATTTTGAAGAAAAGAGCTTCAAATTCTTCATCCTCACCATCGGAACTAGTAGTAAAGAAATGTGTTGCTTCAACTTTTGATGGTAGTGCTTTCTAGGTACCTAAGGGTGCTTATGCTTTGGAAATGAAACTTCTTGCTGAGAAGACAATGTTGTGGCATGAGAGACTTGGTCAAATTGGTGAGAAGGGTCTTAGAGTCCTGAAAAATAAAAACCTCATCGAGGGGTTAAATGATTGTAAACTTGAGTTTGACTTTTGTGAACATTGTGTATATGGAAAACAAAACCATGTTTAGTTTTACTCGAGTTCTCATAAGTCTTCTAATGTGTTGGATCTAATTCATTTTGATGTGTTTGGTCATGTGTGTTGGGAATTACGGTGTCTCGACCTTGGTAATTCCTTGTATTAATTCATTGTATTTATTAATTTATTGCCTATTGTATAATTTGGATGCAAATCCTATGTTGTCATATTGTGGGAGTTGGCATGGTGATGTGTCATCCTACATGGCAAATGACCACATGTAAATTTGTCCTCACATGAGGAGATAGGAATCCCACTTAGTGGCAGGAATATTTTGCTATGTGTCAGCATCTTGGAATGTGTGTAAGGGAATATTGACCAAAACAGTCACATGACAGATTCCTATGACAAAGTTATGACATGTAAGAATCGGAAATAGAAGATCTTATGACAAGTGAAGACATGTGTTGAGAAGCATATTTGAAAACGGCATCTTTGGGCACCCCAAGGTGGACTATGACATGTTGTAAGAGAATATGCTATTTATAGCCTGTGTATGACAAATTCTCTTACAGCTATAAGTTATGACAGCTATGACAAATTCTATGACGGTTGTAAGAGTCGTAAGAGCATCTATCATAGCTCATTTTGGAAATAGGCGACCTCCTTGGGATGGGGTGACTTGACAAGTGTTAGGAGCATCCTACAGTGTTGGACAAGTGTCCATAGGCATGGGTTTTGGGCCATAAGGCCATGTTGGATGCCCATCTCAATGTGGAGCCATTTTTGCCTTGTATTCTCTTTATAAACAGGTGCTTTGGAGAGGAGAAGAACTAAAGGTTTGCCAGGTACTGTTATGCTATCAGGTCATCTCCAGATACAAGTGTCGTAGACTCTTGCAAGAGAATTGGCTCTGTGATTTTATTTCAACCTTCTTTGTTTACGAAATACATTTGAGCTGTGTTTTGGAGTGTGGGGTTTTTCACCCGTAAGGGTTTTCCCCACGTATATCTTGTGTCTCTCTTCTTCTGTCTTACATTCTTGTGTATGTGTTTTCTGCAATATCTCTGTTAGTGGGTTAACATAGCTGTAACTGTAAAGATAAAATTGAATTTGCACTCTCCTCCCCTCATTAGATTAGTGTAGGAAGTGATTTCCGTACACCTAGCTTCTTTTCACTTGGTATCAGACCCTGGCCAGTTTTGGTTCTAGTTGCTAGGTAGGGGTTTTTTGAGCTAATCTTAGGTTGAGCGGGAGTTTGTACAGAGTATTTTTTATCTTGTTGTAAGAAGGAGATGGCAACCACATCTAGAAGATTAGAGGTGGAGAAATTTAATGACACTAATTTTGAGTTGTGGAAACTCAAGATGGAAGACCTACTTGTTGATCGTGACCTATGGGAAACTGTATCTAGTGTAAAACCTATAGCAATGTCATAAGATAATTGGGACCTCAAAGATCGAAAGGTTAAGGGTCTCATAAGACTCTATTAAGCTGACTCTGTCATGTTGAATGTCCATGAGGAGAAGAGCACGAAAGACCTGTTGACCTATTTTCCTCTGTCCAGAGTTAAATAGTTCACCTTGTATATTCCTTGAGTGTCCTTTAGAAAAAGACCCTACAAAGCTTAAATTCTTCAAAAAACCCATGCTCTACCTTACAAAAAATCCCAAAATCTCACCTGGCAAATCCTTTCCAAAAACCAAAAAAACCCAAAAATCCTTAAGCTTCAAGTATCTACCATCATAGGGATTTTTCAGTTTCAGGCTTGGTCTCTTGTATGTATCTTTGTATGCATTTTTGTATCTATATTCATATATACATTCATAAATACAAGTGCAACATACAAAGGGCATATACAAGTGCAATATACAAAGGGCATATACAAGTGCAATATACAAAGGGAAGATACAAGGTCACATGCAAGGGTCAGATGCAATGATTGTATGTACAAGCGATTATATGTAGTTTTTTCTTGTATATTTGCATTGTATATGTGATATACAAAAGGTGATACAAAAGGGAATACATACAATCTGGACGTGAATGAAGAATCAAATGTGGTGAATAATCATTTGGGGTCCGTAGTTGTACATTGCATATACAAGGTCAAAAAGGTGCAATATACAAGAAGGTAAGATACAAGGCTGGACCTGATGTTAATTTCAATTTGCTTTATAAAAGTTGGGGTCCGTCTATTGTATGTATATGCGATTGTATCATCCCATATACAATCCTATATACAATTGCATATACAAAAGTTAGATACAAAAGGGATATACAACCTAGACCCAACTGGGACATTAAATTTGGCAAACTCAGTGGTGGGGTCCGTAGGTTGTATGTTGAAGTGCATGTATATGCCAATATGCAAAAAGAAAAGATACAAGGCCGGACCTGTTTCAATAATCCAATATGGTTGATAATCCTTTCAGTTCCACATTGTATGTACATGTGATTGTATCTCATATACAATTGCGATGTACAAGGACACATACAATGGATTTTCAACAAGACAATGTGCAGTGGTGGGTCCCAGGTTCAGCTCAGCGACTAATGGAGTGATGACATGTGGCAAGGGCATATATACAAAAGGTGATACAAAAGAAAAGGTCCACTCTTGTATGTTGGCCATTGTATTGTATATACAATTGCACATACAAAAGCATATACAAGGGGAGATTCAAAGATATACAAAAGTTGAATATGCAAAAGGCGAAAGGAAATAAATTGCATAAATGCATAAAGTGAACCTAGCAGTGTAAATTGCATATACAATTGCACATGCAAAGTGATATACAAGATACAGTTGACCGCAACTTTGACCGTGGATATCTCCCTCATTCTGGTGAATTTCAACATGCTTCAAAAGGCAAAAGTGCTTATTTTTGCCTCCTCTTTCATCTGGCGGGCTTTTGAGGGGAATATTCTCACTTTCAAAATATGATCTAGATTTGCATGCTCGACCAATAGGATGTCTCAGTGACCATTTTGGCGTGTGCAAGGGCTAATATTTTCACAGTAACTCTGGTTGGTGAGCTTTGTGGCTGCACTCATGGTAGATGGCTTCAAATTCTTCAATGCACATGGGTTCCTCTAGCTCGCTGGTAGATATCCTCATGGCCTGCAATGACTTTTGTGCTCCTCAGTTCATGTTTTGCCCTCTTTTGCGTATGGGCAACCGTTTCTCAGGTTGGAGACCTACCAGCGACATGGTTCCTATCCTTTCACCATGCCCATGCTTTTGCGTCCCTGTTCCTGCATTGATGAGTACTTCTGCATTTCTGGGATCTTGTACAACTGTTTTAGTGTCCCTAGCACAGGAATTTGATATAAATGACATTGTAACTTCAATTTTTTTTTAAAAGGTCTTTTCCATATACATTCTGGAGTTAGTGATTTCTTCTGCAATCCTACTTAGTTTGAGTATGTTTTTGTAACTCTTTGGGCATATGAAATACAGAGAATACCTTGGATACCACTGACAGTCAGATTTTGCCTTCTTGTGTTGTAGTATTGGGTGTTATTAAGTGTTTGGATAGGTCATTTGTGAGGTAATTTGTTTCCTTGTGACTGTCTTATGTTTTTCAATACCCTTTTTCTGTAGAAGCTGTGTTTATGCAAGTTGCAAACTATGTCTTAGAGTGTTATAAGACTTAAAATTGTGAAGTTTAGCTTCCTTTTTTGAAGATTTTAATGTAGTTAGGCCTCTTTGTGAAGTGCTCTTGCAAAGATACAGTGATAGGTTGTACAGGTTTTTATTTTTAGTCGTTTGTGGCCAAGTGTATGTAGGTCTGGATTTCATTTTACCTTATCAAGTTTTGGTGAATCACCCTTATTTTTTAAGTTTTCCAGTTTTATCTTTCATTTTAAAAGCTTTCCTTCTCCTTTTTCCTCTGCAAATCTAGTAGATTTTAGGTGATAACCAGCTAGGAAGTTGCCCTTCTCTGGAGGTTCTTTCCAACTCAGGTGACCCACATACCTAGAAAGATCCCACGTTTCTCTAGATTGCCAAGTTTTTACAACTTAGCAAGGATGCAAATCTGAGAGACAACAAGACCTTTGAAAGAAGCTAGGTGATGTTTATCAGGCCAAGTCCTTGGTGAACAAGCTTTTTCTAAAAAGAAAGTTGTTTGCTCTGAAGATGGACGATGGAGGATCTGTTGTGGACCATATGAATGCTTTCAACATGATCATTGTACAGTTGACATCTATGGGTGTGAAAATGGAGGAGGATCAGTGTATGACCCTGCTTTGTTCTTTGCCAAATTCATGGGATCATCTTATCATGGCTACCAAAAGCACCACTACCACCTTCAAGATGGAAGATGTGGTGTCTTCACTTTTATCTGAAGAGATGCAGAGATAGTCTTCTGAGGCAGCTAAAGAGGCTCTTGCAGTTTGTGGAAGACCCAAAGAGAAAGGGAAGAAGAAGGACAAGAAAGGTGAAAAGGGCAGATCCAAATCTTTTGGAAAGTCTAAGGCTCTTTGTTGGAACTATGGGAAAACCAGGCATTTCTGAAAGGAATACAAAGAGGAGAAGAAAAAGAAGAAGAAGAATGCTCTTGATTCAGATTCTGACAAGTCACAAGATGATGGTGATGCCTTCATCACAGCCCTAGCCACCCATGCATCTAATGATGTGTGGTTGATTGATTCTGGTGCATCATTCCACATGACCTTGCATCGAGATTGGTTTATGAAATATGAAAAGTTTGATGGTGGAAGAGTGTACTTGGGTGACGATTCTCATCTGAAGATTGTTGGTCGTGGAAGAGTCTCAATCCAATTTCCTGATGGACGAGTGAAGGGGATCATTGGGGTTATGCACATCCTAGGCCTAGCACGAAACTTGCTTTTTGTAAGTATGTTGAATGATGCAGGTGTGCAAGTTGTCTTTTTGAAGGATGGATGCAAGATGACTAGAGGATCTATGGTACTTGTGAAGGGTACTCAAAGAGGTACTCTGTTTCAACTGGAGGCATGTACTTCACAGTGCAATAGTTCTTCTAACTTGAAGAAAAGAGCTATAGTCACTTCATCTCCACCATCCAAATGAGCAGTGAAGAAATTTCTTGTAACTAGTTCTGATAGTAGTGCACATGCTTTGAAAGTTAAACTTCCTACTGAAAATACTATATTATGGAATTTAAGATATGGCCACATTGGTGAGAAGGGTCTTAGAACCTTAAAAAATAAAAACATCATTGAGGGGTTAAATGATTGTAATCTCAAGTTCAACTTTTGCGAACATCATGTATATGGAAAGCAAAACCGTGTTCAGTTTTACTCTAGTTCTCACAAGTCTTCTGGTGTATTGGATCTTATTCATTATGATGTGTTTGATCCTGTTAATGTTCCTTCAATTTCAAAATATCTATATTTTTTATCTTTCATAGATGATTACAGTAGAAGGACATGGGTTTATTTTATCAGAAGCAAGATTGAAGTCTTTAGTCGGTTTAAGGAGTTTAAAGCCTTTGTCAAAAATTACACTAGTAAAAAGATTAAGTGTTTGAGAACTGACAACGGTGATGAGTTTTGTTTGGCAGAGTTTGATAAGTTCTATAAAGATTAAGGGATTGAAAGCCATAAGACAACTCCATACAGCCCGCAGAAAAATAGAGTTGCAGAGAGGATGAATAGGACACTGATGGAGAAGGCTAGGAGTATGCTTAATAGAGCAAGCCTTGAACAAAAGTTTTGGGCTGAAGCTGTTGCCACTTCTTGCTACCTGGTAAATAGGTCTCCTACATCATCTCTTGTTGGTAAGACACCCATGGAGGTGTGGTCTAGTAAGAAGTCTTCAGTTAGGCATCTTCATGTTTTTAGTTGTGAGGCATATGCACATGTGCCTAGGGAGAAATGGTCTAAGTTAGAGAACAAGGCTATTAAATGTATTTTCATTGGCTATGGTGTCGGTGTGAAAGGATACAAGCTTTGGGATCATGTGGCTGAAAAAGTGTTGTATAGAAGAAGTGTTATCTTCAGAGAGCTAACACCTTCTTCCATTGTTCTATAGCTAGAACAAACAGAAAAGAAAGAAGATGTGGTTCAATTTCCTTCTACCCCTAAGAAGGCTAAACCGACAGACCCTATGAGACCTGATGATGAGGAGAGCTATAGTAGCTCTAAAAGCTTAGAAGAATAAGTAGAACCTCAACCTCAGCCATTGAGGAAGTCTACATGAACAAGAAAGCAACCTGATAGGTTTGGTTATTCATTATTTGATTCTAGTTGTGCTTTTGTTTTACTTACTAACACTAATGAGCCTAGAACTGTGAAAGAGGCTATGGGCATGAAAGATGCAGGTTCTTGGAAGGAGGCCATGGAGGATGAGATGGCTTCCTTGGAGAAGAATAAAACATGGGAATTGGTGCCTTTTCTTGATGGACAGAAACCCATTGGATGCAAATGGGTGTTCAAGAAGAAATTTGGTACAGATGGCAGTGTTGACAAGTACAAGGCTAGATTGGTTACAAAGGGGTATTCGCAAGTGGAGGGAATTGATTATGGTAAAATTTTCTCTCCCATTGCAAAGCTGACATCTATTCAATTTTTGTTATCTCTTGTAGTTGCTTATGACTTAGAGGTAGAACAGATGGATGTGAAGACAACTTCCCTTAATGGTGATTTGGAGGAAGAGATTTACATGTCATAGCCAGAGCACTACATAGAGAAAGGTAAAGAAAATTTGGTTTGCAAGTTAAAGAAGTCTTTGTATGGTTTGAAGTAGTCTCCTAGGATGTGGTACTTGAAGTTTGATGCCTTTGTGTTGTCGATTGGATATCTGAGATCAAAATATGATCATTGTGTGTATTACAAATTTGACAATGATCGCATTCTCATTATTGCATTGTATGTTGATGATATGTTGTTAATTGAGAACAGTAAGAATATGATTTCTGATTTGAAGTCTTAGTTATCAGCACAGCTTGAGATGAAAAATCTCGGGGCAGCCAGGTACATTCTGGGAATGGAAATCAGAAGAGACAGAGCTAACAGAAAACTTTGGTTAAGCCAAAGTAAGTATGTGAAGATAGTGTTGGATAGGTTCAACATGGTAGATTGTAGACCATTGTGTGTTCCTATTTCATTGGGGACAAAGTTGTCTATTAATGATTGTCCAAAATCTCCTAGTGAGGTGGAGGACATGAGAATAGTACCTTATGCTAGTGCTCTTGGTAGTCTGATGTATGCTATGGTCTGCACAAGACCAGACATTTCCCAAGTAGTGGGAGTCCTTAGTCAATTTAAGGCTAATCTTGGATGTGTACATTGGGATGCAGTTAAGCGAGTGTTCAGATATTTGAGGGGTACTTCCAAGTATTCCATATGCTATCATGGTAATGTTATAGGACCTCCACATTTAGTTTGTATTTGGGATTTGTGGATTCTGATTAGGCAGATGACATTGACAGCAGGAGATCCACCAGTGTCTGTGTTCACTATGTTTGGTGGTGCAACTAGTTGGATGAGTAAGCGACAACTTGTGGTTGCTTTGTCCATGACAGAAGCTAAGTACATGGTAGCAATTCATGTATTCAAGGAACCCATTTGGCTTAAGAGATTGTGTTCAGATATTGGTGTTGATACAAGATAGATTATGATTTGTTGTGACAGTCAAAGTGCGATTTGCCTTGCGAAGAATCTAACTTTCCATGCCAGAACAAAGCATATTGATGTACAGTTTCACTTCGTGCGAGACATGGTAGAGGATGGGAAGGTAAATTTGGAGAAGGTAGATGATTTGAAGAATGTTGCAGATGCATTGACGAAGCCAGTGGCCACAAAGAAGTTCAGATGGTGCTCGGAGTCTATGGGCCTCTCAGCCTATAGCAGTTAAATCCTATTAATTCTATTAGCTCTTATAAGGTGTTTGACAAGTGGGAGAATGTTGGGAATTAAGGTGTCTCAACCTTGGTAATTCTTTGGATTAATTCATTATATTTATTGATTTATTTCCTATTGTATAATTTGAATGTAAATCTTATGTTGTCATATTGTGAGAGTTGGCACGGTGATGTGTCATCCTACATTGCATATGAACACATGTAAATTTGTCCTCACATTAGGAGATAGGCATCCCACTTAGTGGTAGGAATATTTTTCCACGTGTCAGCATCTTGGAATGTGTATAAGGGAATATTGGCTGAAACAGTTATGACAATTCCTATGACAAAGTTATGACAGGTAAGAGTCAGAAATAGAAGATCCTATGGCAGTTGAAGACGTGTCAAGAAGCATCTTTGAAAAAGGCATCTTTGGACACCCCAAGGTGGGCTATGACATGTTGTAAGAGAATATGTTATTTATAGCCTGTGTATGATAGATTCTCTTACAACTGTAGGTTATGACAGCTATGATAGATTCTTTGACGATTGTAAGAGTCATAAGAGCATCTGTCATAGCCCATTTTGGAAATATGTGACCTCCTTGGGATGGGGTGACTCGACAAGTGTTAGAAGCATCCTACAATGTTGGACAAGTGTCCATAGGTGTGGGTTTTGGGCCATGAGGCCATGTTGGATGCCCATCTCAATGTGGAGCCATTTTTGCCTTGTATTCTCTTTATAGACATGTGCTTTAGAGAGGAGAAGAACTATAGGTTTGATAGGTACTGTTATGTTGCTAGATCATCTCCAGCTATGAGTGTCGAAGACTCTTGCAAGAGCATTGGCTCTGTGATTGTATTGCAACCTTCTTTGTTTATGGAATACATTTAAGTTGTGTTTTAGAATGTGGGGTTTTTCACCCGTAAGGGTTTTCCCCAAATATATCTTGTGTCTCTCTTCTTCTATCTTACATTCTTGTATATGTGTTTATTGCAATATCTCTATTAGTGGGTTAACATAGCTATAACTATAAAGATAAAATTGAATTTGCACTCTCCTCCCCTCATTAGATTAGTGTAGGAAGCGATTTCTGCACACCTAGCTTCCTTTAATTGTGAATGTTCCTTTGATTTCAAAATCATATTTTGTATTATTAATTGATCATTATAGTAGGAGGACATGAATTTATTTTCTCAAAAGAAAATCTAAAGTCTTTAGTTAGTTCAAAGAGTTTAAAGATTTTGTTAAGAATCACACTGGTAAAAAGATTAAGTGTTTGAGAACCGATATTGGTGGTGAGTTTTGTTCCATAGAGTTTGATAAGTTCTATAAAGAACATGGGATTGAAAGACATAAGATAACTCCATACAACCCATAGAAAAATGGAGTTGCAAAGAGGGTGAACAAAACGTTGATGGAGAGGGCTAGGAGTATGCTTAGTGGAGCTAGCCTCAAACATAATTTTTGGGCTGAAGCTATTGCCATTGTTTGTTACCTAGTCAACAGGTCTCCTACTTCAGCACTTGTTGATAACACACCCATGGAGGTGTGGTCTGGTACGAAGCCCTCATTGAGACATCATTGTGTTTTTAGTTGTGAGGCATATGCACATGTGTCTAAGGAGAAGAAGTCAAAATTAGAGAACAAGGCAGTTAAGTGTATCTTGATTGGCTATGGTGTCGATGTGAAAGGGTACAAGCTTTGGGATCTTGTGGCCAAGAAAGTCTTGTATAGAAGTGTTATTTTCAGAGAGGTATCTCATTCTCCTGTTGTTTTACAGCTAGAAGAAACAGAAAAGAAAGAGGATGTGGTTCAGTTTCCTACCACCCCTGAGAAGACTAATCCAAAAGACCCTGATGAACTTGATGATGAGGAGAGATCTAGCAGCTCTAAAAGTTTAGAAGAGGAAGAACAACCTCCACCTCAGACTTTGAGGAGGTCTACATGAAATAGGAAGCAACTTGACATGTTTGGTTATTCATTGCTTGATTCTAGTTGTGCTTTTGTCTTGATTTCTAACACTGATGAGCCTAGAATTGTGAAAGAGGCTATGGGTATGAAAGATGTAGGTTTCTGGAAGGAGGCCATGGAAGAAGAGATGGCTTCTTTAGAAAAGAATAAAACTTGGGACTTGGTGCCTTTGCTTGATGGACATAAACTTGTTGGATGTAAATGGGTGTTCAAGAAGAAATTTTGTGCAGATGACAATATTGAAAAGTATAAGGCCAGATTGGTTGTGAAGGGGTGTTCTCTAGTGGAGGGAATTGATTATGGTGAGATTTTCTCTCCTATTGCAAAGCTGACATCTATTTGGTTCCTGTTATTTGTTGCAGCAACTTATGATTTAGAAGTGGAACAAATGGATGTGAAGATAACTTTCCTTCATGGTGACTTGGAGGAAGAGATCTACATGTCACAGTAAGAGCACTACATGGTGAAAGGTAAAGAAAATCTAGTTTGCATGTTAAAGAAGTCTTTGTGTGGTTTGAAACAGTCTCCTAGGATGTGGTACCAAAAGTTTGATGCCTTTGTGTTGAGTATTGGATTTTTGAGATCAAAATCAAATCATTGTGTGTATTTCAAATTTGACAATGATCACATTCTCATTATAGCATTGTATGTTGATGATATGTTACTAATCGGGAATGGTAAAGTTTTGATTTTTGATTTGAAGTCTCAGTTGTCAGCATAGTTTGAGATGAAAATTTTAGGGGCAGCCAGGTACATTATGGGGATGGAGATTAGAAGAGACAAAGCAAACAGAAAACTTTGGTTAGGCTAGAGTAAGTATGTTAACACTATGTTGGAGAGATTCAGTATGGTGGATTGTAGACCGTTGACTATTCCTGTTATGATGGGGACAAAGTTATCTGTTAATGATTGTCCAAAGTCTCCTTCTTAGATGGAAGATATAAGAAGAGTACCTTATGCTAGTGCAGTTGGCAGTTTGATGTATGCTATGGTCTGTACAAGACCAGAAATTGCCCAAGTAGTGGGAGTCCTTAATTGGTTTATGGCTAATCCTGGATGGGTACATTGGGATGCAGCGAAGAGAGTGTTCAGATATTTGAGGGGTACTTCTGAGTATTCCTTATGCTATCATGGTTATCCTACAGGACCTCAGCATTCTGTTAGTATTCATAGATTTGTGGATTCTGATTTGGTAGGTGACATTGACAGAAGGAGATCCACCAGTGCCTACATGTTCACTATGTTTGGTGGAGCTATTAGTTGGATGAGTAAGTGACAACCTATGGTTTCTTTGTCCACAACAGAAGCATAGTACATGGTAGCAACTCATGCTTGTAAGGAAGACATTTGGCTTAGGAGGTTGTGTTCAGAAATTGGTTTTAATGTAGGATAAATTACTATTTGTTGTGATAGTCAGAGTGCAATTTGCTTAGCAAAGAATCCTACTTTCCATGCCAGAACAAAGCACATTGATGTTCATTATCATTTTGTTCGTCATATGGTAGAAGATGGGGAGGTGATGTTGGAGAAGGTTGACACTTTGAAGAATGTTGTAGATGCATTGACAAAACCTGTGGGCACAGATAAGTTCAGATGGTGTTCAGAGTCTATGGGCCTCTTGGCCCCTAGCAGTTAAATCTTGTCATTCTATTGGCTCTTGCAAGATGTTCAACAAGTGGGAGAATATTGGGAATTAAGGTGTCTCAACCTTGCAATTCTTAGCATTGATTATTAGATTTTTTATTTATTTAATTGCCTAATTTTGTATTTACTTACACATTCTGATTTGTCATTTAGAATGAGGTGGCATTGTGACAGGTCACCCTGCTTGTAATATGAATTGGATGATCAAGTCAAACACATGTGGATTTAGGTGTCCCATTTAAGGTGGCACTAATATTCCATGTGTTGGCATCTTGAATTATGACAGAGGATTTATTTTGTATGACAAAATCTATGATGCGTAAGACCCAAGTATAGAGATTCCCATGACAAGTGAAGACAAGTGTCAGAGAGTATCTTTGCATGAGAGAAAGGCATCTTTGGGCACCCAAGTTGGGTTATTGTTGGCAAGAGACACTGTGTGGCTTCATGAATGTTGTCATTGATGGCAACAAAGTATTTCCCATAGATTCGCAACACATAGTATGTCTCTACTGGAAGACAGAGTGAAGAGTGTTTTCGTCCGGTGAGTAAGAATAGAGCATGCAACAAGGTCTGACAATCAGGTCCAGATCTCTTAGAGGGTGTAACTTAGCAAAGTGCAGACTTGAGAAAGTCAAGAGGAGTATCATGACTACTATATTCCAGAGATTGAGCCTCCAGTGATGAATGAGTGAAAAGATATGAGAATCTAAGTGTTGGGTTCCTGACAAGCAGACTAGACTGAGGAAGAACTGACCAGCAGAGCATCAGACTTTAGTCCGGATGAGAAATTGATGGTGATCAAGCTAATTGAGGGATCATACATGGTTGGCCGACATGATTGATGACTTCTATGTCTATTTCTTTGATACACATCACATATTAAGCATGGATTCAGCTGACAGATCAGTGTCTTAGAAATATCTTGAGTATTCCGGTTGCCGACTAGATAGATGTTGAAATCCTTGATGCGGATATATATACCAAATGGATTTTGGTATGAAGGTGTGTGTGTGTGTGTCTGATGATATAGTGTGTGAGGAAAGGCAGAAAGAGGTGTGGAAGTAGCAAGACAAGTCCGATATGTGATAGAACAGTAGCACTAGAACAGAGGAAGAATGAAGTGTATTAAATCAGTATATTGAGCCTAACTGGAACTGAACCTTAGCATTGACAGATGCTTCTCATCAGTTTAAACACTTGGTTACTTTCTATAAAACCTTGTAGATAGTGAGTCTCTTGTAGGCAATGTACCTCTTGTGAGCAGTGTGCTCAGGCAGTGAGCCCTAATTGGCAAGTGCCATTTTTGTACTTCTTATTCTTTTAATAGGGAATACAATCTTGGGTTAGTCACCCTGTGGTTTTTCCCTTAACAGGGTTTTCCATGTAAAAATCATTGTGTTATGTGTGTTGATTTTATTTCTGCTTTCATGGTTATGTATGTGTATATGTTTTGAAGTTACACTATTTGTTAAAGAAGGAAAGAATGCTAAAATATTTAAAATAACTGATTCACCCCCCCTCTCAGTTATCTACCTTGTTTCCAACAATTGGTATCAGAGATAAGTTCCTCCAAGAGAAAGACTCAAACAAGCTGATGATTTCATAAATGAGCTAAAATAAAAACTGAGTATCTCTATGAAAAAGAGAAAGGAACTATTTCAACAATTAGCAAGTCAAAGTGAAGCCAATGATACTAATGAAGACCTGAATGAGAAAAACAAGTTATGTGAGAAGCTATCAAAAAAGGTCATTATGGTAAGACATGAAATGGAATCAAGGGTTATGAGATTCACCCAAAAAATTGAAGAGAAAGGAAAAATTGAAGATGATCTAAAACAATCTCTCAAAGAAAAGTCAGAGGACTGCCACAAAATGGATAGAATAATCAGGTATCTGGAATCTGATCTTGAAGAAGCTAGAGATAATGAAGAACAACTTGAGAATCAGATAGACACTCTCAAACAAGATCTTCAAACAATAAATGAATACAAAGAGAAATTCAAGATAAGCTCTACTCAACTTGAAAAACTCTAGATCAGGAAATCCAAGGAATAGGCCTAGAAGACCTCCAGTAAGGCAACCAAATGCTCAAAGATATCCATCCTTCAATGGATACTACAACAATTGCAACAACTTTGGTCATAAAGCAACTCAGTGCAAAAGAAGAATGAATCAAACTAATTTATCCTTCTCCAAACAGTGTTTCAACTGCAAAAGGTATGGTCACAAATCTCATGAATGCAAAAATATGCAAATAAATAATTCATTCAATGGAAGATGCTTTGCATGCAATAGAATGGGACATATGGCTAATCAATGCAGATCAAGAGGATATCAGTCAAATATGCAAAGAAATGTTGTTTGCTACAATTGCAATAGATCCAGTCATATTGCCAAATTTTACAGAAGTAAGAATCAGGATAAAAGGGGTCAGGTGCATCATAATCAAAATCAAGATAAAGAAAAAGGCAAAATGAATGTGGATGAAGTTCAAAGGGAGATGAACAAGATTTGGGTGAAGAAAACTACATAAAATGTTGGGGATGGATCCACACCAAAATTTGGTGTTGATATTCCTTCTGAAAACTAAAGAGATGAGCTCTGGCTCAAGGGGAGTCACAAAGGAAAATAAATTCCCCCAACCAGTCAATTGGTGCCTAAAGTTGGCACATGGAATGTTGTAGATTAAAGGGTTCTTAGAGAAATATCCAAATAACCTTCAGTAAAAATATGAATGATCCGCAAGGAGTTTTGAAGAGTTTAATCAGCCAAGATTGATCTGGTTTGACAACAATCTGGTAAAAGCAGGATTTTCACAGTTAGATCCGGTATGATTCAGAATTGAAATATCTTGATCTGTAGATAAATGGCATGATTGGAGGAAGGAAGATACATTGTCATTTATCACTAAAAATAATTCTAAGTGTATCTCAGTGATTCAGAAAGGTCTCTCTCAGAACAAGGAAGAACAAGGCATCCAGAATAACTTAATTTGTGCATTTATTGCAATAGGAAATTAGGGTTTGTACAAAGATAAAAGGGTTTCTTTATTCATCATTTACACACTTGCATTCGAGAAGAAGAAAGAAAGAGCTTTGCACCAAGATTGTTACAACCTTCTCAAAGATCAACCGCAGAATCCGATTCAACCAGCGATCTTTTTGGCGCATATTGTGAACCCTAGAAATGTAGAAAGGTATTTCGATTTCTGAATATCTCTCTCTAAATCTTTTGCAAAGATGGCTACTCCTATGGTTGTTAAGATCACTGATAGGCCGCACCCAAAGTTCAAGAAACACCCCTACAAATCCCTAGAAGTTGATCCTTTAGGCACCTTTTCTAGCATTCTGCATTGGTTCTACACGTGGAAGATGTTAGGGTATACATCCATGCCAATATTGAGGAATTTGGAGAATCAAAGCTGATGGATATCTACCATAAACAACTAATAGGTGAAACTTTTGAACTCAAACCTCAATACAAGGCCATCCGGGATAAGCATTTTGGGCATTGCATCCACTTTCCTTGTTTTGCAAAAGATGAATGGGTCCGGTATGTTGTTAGCAGAATACATGACAACTTCATGTGGTTGTTGAAGCCCTTCAAGATAACAAAAGATGTAATTAGGGCAGTAACTAGATTTCACTCATTCAGTGGGTTTCCTGCTCTCAAATCTGTCAAGAACCAGATAGTAAGTGAGGCTTCCGGATCAAAGTTTGATAAAAGAGCAATGACAATAGAAGATATCACAGATCTGGATATCAAATTTGCCTCTATGATAATTGGCTATAAAATATATCATTCCAATAGGGAGAACTCTGTGTCTAGAACTGCAATATACACTACATATCAAATGCTAAGGGAAAATGCAGATTATGATTTATGCGACCGTCTCTTGAACCAACTATTACAAAACTTGTAGAAGATCAAGAAGGACAAGAAGATCTCATTCAAGTATGGTGGCTTAATACTATGTCTGTTCTTTTACTATATGAATGACCTACCCAGATCAAGTGGTTGGGTATGGCAAAATGATAGACTGGTGGCCTTACAAAAAAAAGATTACATGTATGGGCTTGGTGATGTGAAGGCTCAAAGTATAGCACTCTGGGGATACTTCAAGAACTTCCAAAGTATGATGCATGCAAGAGAAATAATTCTCCAATCTATAGTTGAAAAATACAAGGATACAATGTGTTTCATGGTAGACACTAATCAATGCCTAATGGAGGCAGTGGTACCCAGAACAGTTTGGATTATGCCAATGGGCTATGAGGTAGATGAGAAAATCTTGGAGCCGCATGTCCAACGCTTGCTGAGTCAGTCTAAGGACCATGATGTAGAAAGGTTTGGAACCTTTCAAGAATTAAGTGTGAAAATACATGTTGAACTGAGAGAACTAGAAATAAAAAGAAAAGTGAGAAGGGAAGTAGAGGAAGTTGCCAAAAGATATGGCATATCAAAGGAGGTAGTTGATTCAAACAAAGAGAAAATAGAAAGAGTCGAGAAAGAGAAACAAGAAGCAAACAAAGAAAGTGTTCCGGTACAAGCCTCCTCTTGGACTAGATCCTCCAAGAGCTCTGCACTTGCCACTTCTAAGAGCTCAAAAGCCTCAAAACCAGAAGCCAAGACATCCGGAAAGGGAGAAAAGAGAATAAAAACAAAGGCCACAAGGTCCTACATAAGCCAAAAGGATGATGGAGAAACAGAGTCGGATGAGGAAGTTAAGAAATGAAGAAGAAGAAAACTTCCGAGGAATCCTCTGCTGGTAAAAACAAGGAAGAAGAGGCAGAAGAATTTGTTGAAAGGCCTACTCTCTCTATTGATGATGTCATCAAATTAGTCACTGTGGATAGGAATTTGCAACCAATGACTGAATTTTATGATGAATATAGTGACGCTGACAAGAAGATCTTGGAAGATGCTACAGTTAGGTATCTAAACATTTATAATAAAGCATTCATTGAAATCATCTCTCTAATCCCCAAAAGTCTAGAGAAGGAATTTGAACTGAGAAAGGAGAATGCTAAGGCTAAGGACCTAGAGATCCGAGAGCATATTGCTATTCAGCTCTATCCTTCTATTACTCCAAAACAAATGAACATGATCTTTAAGGACTGCAAGGATGAGTTTTGAAGCAAAGCAAGAATGAACAAACTAATGCTTGGAGAGATTGATCATGTAGCAAAAGAAATAGAAGACATCCTCTGGAATGCATTCAAAAGATTTAACCTTCCTATCATAGAGGAAATAGATGAAGAACCTTCTACCATGGATGTCGAAGGATAAAGTACATCAAAAGAAGAATCTATTGAGAAAAATGTAGAAGAGTCAAAAGAGATAAGTGAGGAGAAGTCTAAGGACTTGGATTCCTCTATTCTAGAAGAGGAAGTCCATGAAGAAGTTAACATCTCTCTTCCAGATTCCCCTGTAGACTCTGGAACTGAAGGAGAAGGAAGAAAGGAGGAGAAATTGAGTCAAGAAGAGGAGGTAAAGAGAAGAAAAGAAGATCAAACAGAGAAGACTATTGATGACAGTTCTGAGGTTGCAAAGGAAAGAAGACTCAGTCTCTAGCAAGAGACACTACAGAGGTAGTAAAGGGCTTCTTGAACAAAGAAATGATAGAGATAGATGAACCAGAATTATTTCAAGTACCACTAAATTTTGATACCCTTTCTCCGGTCCAGACAATGAAGATAGCATCTTTTGCTCAAGCTACAGAAAAAGAGAAGCTTCTCAATTCTCACATGGAAGACTATAAGCTGATAGAGATTGCATCCAAGATGCTAGAGAAGATCATGCCATCCTTCCAAAAGGATCCTTCGGCCTTTCCATATGTTAACCTAAAATCTTTGGTTAACTCTGTTAGCACCCATTTTGATTCTTTGGAGAAATCAGCAGAAGAGAAAGTCTGGAAAGAATTTTTGGGAAAGAGGTTCACTGAAATACATGGAGTCATTACTAATGACAGGAGGACCCTGGATATTGGGATAAAGAGCCTAGAAAATGCTCTTAAAGATGGCAGAAAAATATACAAATTTTGTCTATCTTGGTCCACAGTAACAAAAGACATTGCAAAGAATGTGGAAGAACAAGAGGGTAAACTATCAAGTTTATCTCAGAATTTTGATCCTCTCACCTCATCAATAATGAATCAAGAGTGCCAGGCTATTGCTACTATAAATGAAATAAAGAGGCTTGAAAAGGAGAAGAAGAATATAATAAGTAGGATAAGTGAACTAAGAGGGATAATTATCCCTAAGTTAGAGGCAATGCATGAGGCCTTAACTGATGCTTAGACCACAACCTAGACTAGTGATCTGGCAGACTTAAGAAGGGTAGAAGATTTTGCATTTTTGTTGAGTGGTCACATCTCAATTTTGGATAGGATGAAGTAGAGTTAGGCAACAGAATTTGTCCAGTTGAAGACCACTTTTGCGGATATACTTAAGTATATGTGAGTACAACATCTATATATACTTATGCGACTATGTATAGATTGATTTTTGCAAATTTTGGTGTGTGCGGATTCCACCCTTTGCCATTGATGTCAAAGGGGGAGTGAGGAGTAGTGAAAAATGTGGAATCCAACTAAGGGGGAGCTCTGGTAAAAGTGTACATAAGACAAAGCATCAGCCAAGGGGGAGTTTGCTACGATACTTAGTCATATTTCACTAAGTGTTGCCATCAATGCCAAAGGGGGAGATTGTTGGAAAGAGACACTATGTGGCTTCATGAATGTTGTCATTGATGGCAACAAAGTCTTTCCCACACATCTGCAACACATAGTATGTCTCTACCAGAAGACAGAGTGAAGAGTGTTTTTGTCCGGTGAGTAAGAACAGAGCATGCAGCAAGGTCTGACAATCGGGTCTGGATCTCTCAGAGGGTGTAACTTAGCAAAGTGCGGACTTGGGCAAGTCAAGTGGAGTATCATGACTACTATATTCTAGATATTGAGCCTCCGGTGATGAATGAGTGAAAAGATATGAGAATCTAAGTGTTGGGTTCCTGACAGGTAGAGTAGACTGAGGAATAACTGACTGGTAGAGCATTAGACTTTAATTCGGATGAGAAATGGATGGTGATCAAGCTAATTAAGGGATCATACATGGTTGTCCGACATGATTGATGACTTCTATGTCTATGTCTTTGATACGCATCACATATTAAGCATGGATTCAGCTGACATATCAGTGTCTTAGAAATATCTTGAGTATTCCGGTTGCCGACTAGATAGATGTTGAAATCCTTGATGTGGATATATATACCAAATAGTTTTTGGTATGAAGGTGTGTGTGAAATGATATAGTGTACGAGGAAAGGTAGAAAGAGGTGTGGAAGCAGCAAGACAAGTCTAGTATGTGACAGAACAACACTAGAACAAAGGAAGAATGAAGTGCATTAAATCAGTATATTGAGCCTAACTGGAACTGAACCTCAACATTGGCAGATGCTTCTCATTAGTTCAAACACCTGGTTACTTTCTATTAAACCTTGTAGATAGTGAGTCTCTTGTAGGCAGTGTGCCTCTTGTGAGAAGTGTGCTAAGGCAGTGAGCCCTAATTGGCAAGTGCCATTTTTGTACTTCTTATTCTTTTAACAGGGAATACAATCTTGGGTTAGTAACCCCGTGGTTTTTCCCTTAACAGGGTTTTCCACGTAAAAAGCATTTTTTTATGTGTGTTGATTTTATTTTTGCTTTCATGGTTATGTATGCATATATGTTTTGAGGCTGCACTATTTGTTAAAGAAGGAAAGAAAGCTAAAATATTTAAGATAACTGATTCACCCCCCCTCTCTTAGTTATCTACCTTGTTTCCAACAATGACATGTTGTAAGAGGAATATTCTATATTTAGTCTTGTATGACGGATTCTCTTACAACATTTAAGGTTGTTATGTTGGGCAGATTTTATGACAGCTTTAAGATGCGTAAAAGCATTTGTTATAGCTATTTTTAGCCTAGAGCAATCCATTCTTGGGAAGTCAAATCTGCCATGTAGGATAGATGTAAGAGAGTGCATGGATGTTGTACAAGTGTCCTTTGATGTGTGAAATTGGCCATGTGGCCAAGATGGACACCTACCTCTAGAATCTTCTTAGTTATGCCTTGTAACTCTATATAATGCAGTGTTTGGAGTAGTAGTTTGCATAGTTTTTGTATAGGTACTATTATGCTGTCGAAATTACTTTAGAAACAACATTTGCAAACTCCTGGAAGAACTTGCATTGCAAGTGTATTGTATTCCTTTATAGATTTGATAATACATTGTGTAGGTTTTGGAGTGTGGCATTTTTTACCTGAAAAGGTTCTCCCCATGATATATCTTGTGTCGTTCTCTTTCTATGTGTCGTGTTTCTAGTGTAATCTTTATGTTATATGTTTAACATTGCTGCAATTGTAACGATTTTAAAGAATTTGCATACTATTTCCCTCGTTAGGTTGGTGTAGGAAGTGTGTTCCGTGTACCTTGCTTCCTTTCAAACTCATTTATATTTAGCATTGCTAGATGTTTATTTCTAGTTATTTTATAAATAGATACGCGTCTATGAACAAAAAGTGAAATGTTATCTTTCCTTTTAAAGTATACAATCAGAGAATGATGAAAATGGATATTATGTGATCCTTTAGCTATGAATTTTTGGTCACTAACCTATTAATCAAGAAATCAAGTAGAATGATTACAGGAATGTGTCGAAGGCAAGAGTTTGGTTAAGACATAGGTGACCTGGCCTCCCTGCAAGAAATGGGATGGAGAAAACCTCTATGTAGCACACACAAGCACTTATTTCATAATTGCATTGCATTTTCCTCATTGCAAGAAATAATCTTTGTTGAATGGTTTAATTATTTTTCTCACTAGGCTTAAAAGGGTCTTTTATTTGAAATAGAATAAGCTAGGAATGGGTATATTTTCCTTTTATTTAAATTATATAAATCTAGATGAGGGTTTGTTTTTAAATTTATTTACTTATCTTGGGAACATAGACTTTATTTAATTATTTAATAAAATAAAATAAGTAGGAGAATCTAGTGTTACCTTAAAAGAAATTATTATATAAAATAAAAATATTATTTTATCATTAAAATAAATATATAGAAATATCAATATGATTGGAGCTTATCTTTCTAAATTTTTGATATCATGACAAGTTTTAAAGATAGAAAGAAAATAAGAAATAGAAAAAAAAAAGGATAGAAGAAAGCAAAATTTTTTTTTTTTTAAAAAGACAAAAAGATAGAAACAACAATAATAAAAACAAGAGAAACTCTTATATAGGAGCATGTGTCATTGAGAAAAAAAAAAGAGAATAGAGAAGGAACAACAACAAGGAGGAGACCAGTAGCGACAGGAAGCCAAAGAGCAACCTCTTGAAGATTGTGATGATTCCCAGGTATGCACCTAATTATGAAAATGAATAATTGTTTGTGTTTGGTTGAAATCAATTTCTCTAAAATGTAAGAATTGTTTTATTCTGTGAATTCTCTTTTACACAATTTGTATATTTTTGTCTTATTGTTAGAAAGGTCTAGATATGTAATCTATCATGAGAACTATTGTGTCACCAATAACTTCATTTTTACAAACTAGGTTTCCTTGAAATTTTTATATAAGGTGCACCACTCAGTTATCTAAATCATATACAAAAATCAGCCATACCCAGTTGGTCATTTTGTAGATATATATTGATTAGTGACTATTTATCTCTTACCCATTTCGTCTTTGTTAAGACAATCTATTGCATCACCAATAACTTCATTTTTGCAAACTACGTCTCTATGAAATTTTTATATAAGGTGTGAAGTTGAATTATTTAAATCATATGCAAAAATTAACCTTACCCAGTTTGACAATTTGAAGATATGTATTAATTAGTGACTATGTATCTATTATCCCTTTTTTTCCTACAAGAGGCTGTATAGCCAATAAATTTCTCCCTACATGCCATTCATTTACCATGCCATCAATTGCCTGTCGGTTAGGGTAAAATTGGATTTTGTTAATCTTTTAGATTTTATATGTTTAAATCTGCCTCTCCACTAAACATTGAAGGATCTAGGGTTGAGTGGCGAGCACTATCATACCCTAGGTCACCTACAAATGAAGGGAAACTTGGATTAGGGAATTAATTATCAATTTTTCCTTCTCCTATGTCCAATTGACCATTAAAACCCTAATTATGCAAATATGACAACAAATTGATGAAAGATGGAAAAAGCTCTTGCAGACGGGAGTAAAATAGCAAATCACAGAATACCTGTTTTTGGGGTTCCGAAGTAGAATAGTCGGGTACTAAGGTGCGAGCACCCAATCCAAGGTACCTACTTTTTCAAGGAATTTAGACCTCCTTCTGACACTGATCAGCCCTGTAACTTCTATTTCCTGAAATTTGTCTATGGAGGACACTGTTGCGGGCATCCAAGTCCTGAAAGTGCTCCTGTGTCTAACTTTTCTTCAGATCCTAAATCCTTGATGCCTGCTAAGCCTTCCTGCAACTCCACCTTTTCTAGATGTGACACCTGTAACCTGCAATCACAAGACTTGGTTTAGGGGTTTGTGGTGTTTAGAGGCTTGCCTCAGTCAAGCCCCGGAGGACACTTAAGTCTCCGAACACCATTGTCAGACAAAGAGTGTGTGCCCTTGTGAGGCAAAGGTAAAAACCAAAGGAATCAATGATGAAAACACAATATTATGTCACCTTGTAGTGAAGCTCTCATGGAAGAAGATGCTCTTTATGCCATGAGGAAATTGATTCTCAAATCTACAAATATCAACACACAAAACACACAAGTCTACTCTTACAACACAATAGAAAGCCTTGAATCACCTTGAGAACACTTAAACATCACAATTTCCATCTAGTTTACAAATGAATGCCTAAACATGCTTATATATGCACCTACAAGCATTCCTACCAAGAGTTTAAAAATCAAACTTTACTGTGTTGGCAAAAGAACCAACTAACGGTCATAAATCAACACGTAGAATTAGGGCCGCCCCAAAATAGGGCAGGACTAGGGTGTGGGTGTCCAAGTCCTCCCCCCTTATTTTGGGCGGGGTACAGCTCAAGGGGTCCACCTAGATCCAATTTGCCATGGAACCTAGGTCTCATTTTCCATCGGGATGCCAAAATATGAACTAAATCTCCTAAATGCAAGCTAAAGACCCAGGAGCTAAACCTTGTAACGCCCCACCATGAATACCTCAGAGAACATCACATTTATGCTATATGCAATAAGAATTTTTTTTTTTTTTTAAATACAAGAAATAAATAACAAAGTAATATTAACACATCATTTAAACTAATGACTTGTCCTCTAAGATATCATGGTTGCATTACTTGACAAAACAATTAACATAATCTAACACATATCATGAATTAACATCAGTAACTCATTGTAAACCTAATGCACTAAATCAATAAACATTTACATCTACATAACATCATATAAGTATTCATTAAGATCTAGTACATAGTTACAATTTCTCCCGACATATGGATACAACATTACATCATTACATTATCATCTTCTGAATACATATGAATACATACATAATGAATCATCTGATACATAGGCTAGTACATGAGCATAATAACTATCTCCATAAATAGGTACACGATCTAAATCTGCTATAGGAGTTACAACCTTCTTGCACACGAACAAAGGCAAGGAGATTTAAACCCATCATAATATATTCACAACATAGTATGTACAACATCTCACATTATTGTTTACCAAGACCCACATACGTAGACAAGAGAAATCATGTTCTTACAACATCTTCATCTCAAGACAACTATGAACAGAATACATACAACCAAATCATATTACCTTATGCCTCTAGAACCTAAACTTGACAATTTACACATAGACCAACTCACATGAAAATTTTGCTTGCAATAAGCAATTTCAACTAATCAACTCATTGACAACATAAATTCTTCTTACTAGAGAGATTCTGTTTAATCAAATTAGCAACTGGATTCAAGTTATATCTCCACCAAGAATTTCATAAAACCTAGGTCTAGTTTAATTAATATTAATTCTATCTATTATAATAATCAATCATCAATTACATATAACTGTCAAGCTAAACAATGCATAGATAATATTAATTACAAATACTTATAACTTAAATGCTAATTACAACATTTATAATCCAAACCCATATATCATATTTCTACTAACAAAACTATTATAATTATGTTTAAGAAACCATCATTCAATAACCAATAAATGCATAATTTATAACATGCCTATCTTAACCGAAAGCCCAATTGATAGTTGTTAGTAAGATATTCCACAATATGCATTTTATCTTTAACACACACACATAAACCCCTTATTGTCACCTTACTAATGCATTAAAACATAAGGCCAACTATCAATCCAATTAAAACACATTTTCCATACAAACGATAGGTTCACTGCTAACCCAAAATCAAGTAAAACATTACCTCGTTTCACTAGTTTTCTTATGTAATAATTTATCTGATGAAGTTCTATTCCATTTACTTACATAAATAGTGAATTAACAACTTAGCTCATTAAAGAGGATACATTATATATAATGCATCCATGTTATTGACAAACGAAAACATAATATATTTAATTCCAATTAAAGCATTTCTTATACTACAACCCTAATATAATATATATATGTTATTATCCACTGAGACACATTCTTTATGTAGTCACAAAGCACATAAAGGTATATAATTAATTATTTAATTTATAAAACTAATTATCAATATATATATAATAACGCCAAGCTAATAAATTAATATAAAAGTGTAATATAATGTCTATAAGAATTACATATCTATTTGAAATAATCAAATCACTTTAGTTTAACTAACTACTTATAATAAGGATATAAGATCATAATACATATAAGGGTTTACTACAATTCCCATAAGATGCAAGCCTAAAAGAACAAGTTTCCATCTAAGTTTAACGTAAGCATATTGACATATTTAATATTTTCCTTGCTTATGCAATAAGTAATGATAAATCATCCAATGGTGATCTTTACCATTATGGCATAATATTAATCCACTAATCAAGAGAAAAGTTTTAACCTTGGTTAACTATTCTTAAATAAAATACCTCAAGAAAGTTGTCTTCATAAATCCTAAACATGAATCATACTAGAATTATTATTAAGGACCTAAGAACGTATAGGAGCTCTTTCTTCATAGAGGAAAACATGAAATTCACTTATGCCTTAAAGTTTAAACTACATCTTTCCATCAATAACAAGTGTAAAAATAAGCAGAGATAGGGAGATAACACCTAAGAGATATACTATATTTTGCATTAGATTCAAGACCTAATCTCGTAACTCATCTCCACCTATTAAATGACTTTGTAAGGAATGAACATATATGAAGCTCTCAAGTTGTTATCATGAAATACAATGATTGTAGGATACACTCAAAATTGGTACATGGAGAGGGCTTTAAGAACTTTCAAGCAAAAGCTTTTGGAAAGTGTATGACTAGACTTTGTAACATTTGCTAGCATCCTATGTACCTATGCACAAATGGAGCTTTGGAATAATGTATCAATGTCCAAAGAGGATAAATGATAGAGGCATTTTGTCAGATGTCTAGCTGCAACTACCCTAGCAGACATGCATGCGAAATTTGGAAGCATAGACAATGCACGTGACTATTTGATAGAATACTGTGAAGATTTGAACAACCAAGGAACAAGACACCCAAAATATAAATTGACTAAATGAAGAGCTAATAAGATGTTTAATACAATCTACTATAAGAATTGGATCCTAAAGAATCTATGCAAAAGTGGGCAGTTTTATATGATCCAAAGTCCATATTTATTTGAGACCTTAATGCACATAAGAAAAAAATTTCCATCTAGGTCTAATAGAAGGCAAAAGTAAGGAATACTCTAATGGACAAGGTACTTGAACTGTTTGACAAGGTTCAAAGATACTTACGTACACAAAGAACATCATTAGTTTATCTATTAGAGGATATGAACAACTAACAGATCCTTAGCAAGATGACTCGTAACCCCTTTTAAAAATAGATAAAAACCATCGTTTCTAAGATCCAACACCAACATTTAGCAATTATAAGATTATATAGAAATCTTAATACTGATATATAGATAACATATGATTATGTGCAAACCTTAATGCCAATATATATGGCGATTACTATCTTATAATTATAGGAAGATCTAATATAAAAATCAAAAATATAATTCATGCTATGATGATCTAGGTTTATGACATGCAAATAAGGCAACAAATATGCTTCTTTCAAGATTTACCTTGAAATGTTTGCTTTTCCAATTTCACAAGCAACAACCCTTAGAAAAACAACCTTTACATTTAATAAATAAAGGATACATATAATATTTAGAACATACAATATTTACATTTAACCAATAAAGAAAAACATATAATATTTATATTTAATCAGTAAAGAAAAACATATAAAATTTACATTTAATCAATAAAGAAAAACATATAATATTTATATTTAATCAATAAAGAAAACATGGTACCTCAATCGCAATATCCCACTAATGGTAGAATCCTTGAATGAGAATCATAAAATGAGCAAGTCACCCCCACTCCATGAAGAGTTTTTAAAGAGAAGGAAAGAGTAACTTCCTACCCAAAACTAACTCAACCACCCAACTATCTCAACTACCCAACTAATTCAACCACCCAACTAATTCAACCAACCACCTTCCCATTTTCGTCACTTTTGTAAGTGGGGCTTAAAGGAGGGTCTAAAAACCTTTTAAAATATTATAAATGACAAAAATAAACTTCTTACCTATGTACCTTGGACATAAGACAATTTTCTAAACATAAAATACAACTTAGACCTCTTAAAAACACTTAAAAATCATTTTAAAAATTACAAGGTTAAATCCCACACAAGAACATAATTATTTTATCACATAAAACTAAAAATAATATTTCTTAACATCATGGCCAATAGACCTTAGGGCCCCATGCCTAGGTCAGACATCACACAGAAAGACATAAAGTGGCTAAATGACCACCATCATCCATTGACATAATAATTCTACATGTACACTCAACAAGAAGTGTTAGTACAATATATAGCCAAAATATATCCATCATAAATAACATATTATCACAAATCCATAAGTAACCATAGTGTAACGTTGAATCAATACACTCTTGATCCAATTGTTAGGCTTCGTCAATTGGATGATAGGACTGTCTCCTCTCTACTCTAGGGTCTGGTTAGTGCGTTTACTAGTGTTCAGCGACCTTCCCTTAATTAAATCAATTTAATAGTAGTAATAACATAATTCATATTCAAACAACTTAAATAATTATTTGAACTAGGTAATTATCAATTACCAATTTAATCTTATTAAATAATAAGAATATTATATGACCTTATTAAATATTAAAGTATGACTATATAATGAAATATAGGCATACAACATAACCCACTGAGTAGGACAGCCATCAAAACCCAAATCAAACATGTTCTCAAAAAGACCAAATCAAACATATTCTCAAGTCAGGCCAAAATGCACTTATCCAACAAGCTCCATCAAATATAAATCAATTGCAAGACTGACATACTAACAGAACTGACAGGTTGACTAGACATGTCATGCATCCTGATTGAGGATAATGACTTGGGATGTGGGACCTTAAGTTATCTCCAAAACAACGTATCCATTGGGTTCAAGGCATGCTCGGACCTGTTAATTCAGGTGGAGTCGATGCCTGGTACCTGCATCCTACAACAAATGTCACGGTCAAGCATGTATAGATGCATATAAGCTAGCACTAGGTGGAAAAAAGAATTACAACATCGTAGGGCGCTCACAAGTGAGTGATGCGACATCGTCCCTTCCACGTCATATCAATCTAGATTAGCTCAACCCATAATCATAACCAAATCAAATCTATCTCTTAATCTGAACAGAACCCTACACTTAACATACAAGTGCATGAAATCATAAGTGTCAGAAGTACCATCATAACAAATAAATCTAATAGAATCAGTCACATGAGATACATTCAATATATAACAATTGTAGTAAGATCGACATCTTAAACATTGGAATGCAAAACAATATCAAAGCCTGCATCATCAGTGCCGCAATAGAGGTTATCAATAAAACACATTATCTTTCATATGAAACCACACATGGATGAAGCATCTACCTATATTGTACAACATCAATTGTTTACCTTATCTTGAATATTTCAGTTATTTTACCTTCACATTCATGCACCTCGATCAGTTCACCTATACATCCAAGGTGCAAATGGAGGGGCACTACAAACCTTATGAGGGAAAAGCCCCCAAGGGGACATTTTCTAACGTTACATTTAGCCCCCACTTTAATGTATGTATAAACGCAAGGCCAATACATGCATTAAAGTGAGGTCACAAACACAACAAACACACCAAGCATAGAGAAGACATGCCAATCAGATAGAAGACAGTAACAGGGACACAAAACACGGAGAAGATAGTTACAGTCATGTAGAACATGGAGAAGATAGTCAATGCATAGAAGACACATTAATGCATGGAAGACAGAAATGATATATTTTCTTTTCTTTTTCTCATATATATGAAATGCAAATGCAAGTACTGGAAAGTAAACAAACCTCCCATAATACAAGATGCACTACCCTAGGGCGCAGGTCTCTATATATATGGGGAAACACACACGCAAGACACGCAAAACCTCCCAGAATGCATATTGTATATGGGGTAATAGACACGCCAAACAAAACAAGCATGCCAAAACACACACACTTGAAGACACGAAGAAAACACAGCAGATAAGTGATGGTGTGTTCCCTATTTCTAGGTTCATCACCATCTCAGGCACATTATAGGCACACATCGACAATTGGGCTTCACCACAACAGTCGCTTAAGACAAACTTAAGGGTTGATTTAGTCACAAAACCTCTCCCCACCTTCGTAGAAGACTTTTGAAAATGCAACCCCACCCGCGTCACAGAGGTGCCTTACAGTGAAAAGGAAGCATGGCATACCACCCTACCCACGTCACAGAGATGCCTTATAGTGAAAAGGAGGTATGAGCTCAAACATATACAACCCCACCCGCATCATGGAGATGCCTTACGGTGAAAAGCAAGTACACGCAATAGATTTCAAGATAGATAGATTGATTGCAAACAAACTTAGGATGCATGAAGTACTCATCGCACTAGCCTACACCTGAGGACAAGCACATTGCTAACATCTACAATAGATAGCTTACCTTATATATGCCCCCACCTTAAGGTGGTTGATATCAGTTATCAATATCAAGCACGTTAAGGTAGGAAGAGAAAACACACAAGGGAACACTGACTTTCGTAAAGCCCATGCCCCCTGAAAGTGACATGTACTTTATGATCGCCAAATGTTCCCAAAAACACATCCCTACAAGAAACATCATGATAAACATCAACATCAATGCATATGATTAACCACACAAAGAGCCAAGGTTATACAACAAATTTGAGGTTTGAGGAAAATCATAGGGCTATATCACGAAGCTCTCTGAATAGAGTATCACCAAGGCTAGATTCAAAGACAAACAAAGGTGCATAGAGCAGCAGTATTGTTAAGGTTTGTAAATGTGATAGAAACATCATTAAAAATTCACTACGTGGAAAGAACGAGTGTTTCCACTAGCTGAGTGTCAGATAAAATATACAACCCCATCGTCATATTAGGAACTAAGTCCATTTGTTGATTGATCTCGAAAGGGACACTAGGTCTGCATCAGTATAAATGTTTTTCGTCATGTGCCCGCTAGGTGGAAACACTAGAGGAAGGGAAACAATAAATAAGGGAGGAGAAATAAGTGTCTTGGGGACAGTCATGTAGGAGGGTGCCCCCAGGTCACCAACCACGATGCTATGTCCGTAAGACACAACACACAACAATGAAATTAGAGAGGCAATTTAGAAGAATGATGATACAAATAGAAGAAGGTCACAACAGAGGTGGTCTCTTGGTATCCTAGACCTTACGAGAGAATCAAGGGTCATCCCAGGAAGCCTAAAAAACACATAACACATCAAGGGGGAAGTACATCACGAGAGAAATAAAGGGTTAGAAATACTTACCTATTTAGAACCATCGTTAAGAATATACATATCTAGGGTATCTCTCATGTTGTTTTGATATTGTATTAAGTTTAGGACGACAAGAGGTTTTCTTTTCTTTAAAAGGATTATATCCAATACTGCTTGAGTAATGTGTTGAAGTGAATTTTATAGGTACTCGAATCCCTTGTTGATTTACACCACATCCCTTACCTACATAGTCATTATGTTTATACAAAATTTGAAATCTATGACCATATAGAGAATCCAGTTCCTTAGAGGAAGGTGAAGCCTCATAGGTATCATAATTTGTAGTATAAGTTAGAGTATTGTCTTTATTTTCAACCAAGGAGACTTTGTTGTTCTTAGATGCTTCAAAAGATTGCTTAGATGAGATCGATGCTACTTTTGATGTGTCGAGGTTATTAAGTTTATAATCCCCTATGCTGCAAGGATTAAAATCTAATGAACCCCAATCATCACCAAAAAGTGCATTTGATGGTTTAGATTCCTTCATAACATCATTTGTGGCTAGAGGCTTTGACAGATCACCTTGTAAATTCTTTAAGATCATATGATTGTGAACTAGTTTTTTCTTTTCAATATGCAAATAGTTATCCGGTTCAGGATCAGTATGAATAGTATGAAGTTTACCTTTAAATATAAATTTGATTAAACTATGCAATGTGGAAGGGACTACCCCCAATGCCTGAATCTAGGGTCTACCAAGAATCATGTTGTAAGATAAAGAGCCAGGCATGACATGAATTAGTGTAGGCACATTCGCAGGTCCCACTTGTATAGGTAAAGTTATAGTACCTATGGATTGTCGTCCAACATTGTCAAAACCATGGAGACTTAACAGTTCCAGCTTGATGGCAGATGTATCAACCTTAATCTTATGTAATAAGTCAACGCCACAAACATTAAGAGCTGATCCATTATCAATCATAACTCATTTTACCAACGTTCGATTTATTGTGACAAAGATTATAAGAGGATCATATTGATTTTGAACTTCAATTGACGGTAATTCTTGTGGTTTAAAGAGAATATCTATTTTTGTCGCATGCATACTATCCAATACGACTGCTACATCATTAGGCTTAGCAGTAGGTGGGGCAATCACCTTTTTCAAATCTTCTTGGAGCATTCCATGGTATGTAGGCGATGTTTGTATTAAATCCCAAAGAGAGATCTTAGCCGGAGTAGCGCGAAGCTGTTTGACAAGATCATACTCTTGACCACTTTTATGAGTAAGACGAGGTGCTTGAGGGAGCATAGGTTGAGAGCATGGAAGAGAGACAAGCACATGTGGTGCTTGGTTACTTTGCTTGTTATTATGGGTGTTGTATGTGTGAGAAATCACATTTTGTACACCCTGATCTCCTTGAGAAATTTGCTTTGCATAGTCATAGATGTAATTCAGCGGTCTACCTTGAACAGTAATCACTTGCTTTAAGCAAGAGGATGCACTAGGTGCCCCTCGGACAATCATCTTAGGAATATTGCTACAAAGTTTAACGATTATTGAATTAAAATTGTTTCCCTCTTGATTGCACCCAATATCCATCCCCAAAGGATTTAATGTGAGACCTTTTATCATCCACTAATGCTACATCTTGGCTAGGGAGAGTAGTGGGATGAGAGGAAGGTAAATCATCATCATCATCATCATCATCATACTCTGTGGCGGAAAAGGGATTTTCCCTCTCATCTTTCTCATGAGTATTCCTAGAGATGAATTTGGTTAAATCTTCTAATATCAAAGGATATCCTCCTATGAGTAAAGTGAAGCTACTAAAATCATGTGTGTAACAAAGTAATTGCTACTCATATGTATAACATATAGAAGTGTCAATACCACTGATATAAGCTATATGTTCTAGAATATGAGGATTCTCATTAGTGAAATTAGAAAAATTTTCAAAATCTAGGATATACTAATGCAAAGATTTTAGAGATGAATAACATGAAGATGCCATAATGAAATAAAAAATCAGATTTTAACAATATCCAAGACTATGCAAAAGACAAGTGCAAATTGTATGCAAGAATGATCTTAAATGTTTGATTTTTTGTACTTTTTCCAATGTGAATGAATGAAACAGAGGGTGTTGTAAGGATTTCAGTCAAGGGCATCAAGTTATATGCCTGATATCAGTCCAAAATAGAAAAAGTATCCTTCTCAACACACTCTTGATGCAAATCCAAGATAATGCCAAGTTAAAATATAGTGAAAATATGTCAAAATAGGCACTTTTTTCACCAAAATTTAATGCAAAAGTGCATAACAAAGGGTGTTAGGAAAATTATGATGGAAATAAAATAATATCAATAATAAAAGCCACTTTGTGTCAAAATACCCAACACAACATGATTTTAGCGCCACTTAAGGTCAAACCCTAGTGAAAATATAGTAAAAATAGACTATTTTTCATGGTTTTTCAATTCCAAGACCTAGCAAAGGAGGTGTTGTAAAGAATTTTAGGAGGTAAAATAAGGAATATAAATAATATCAGTCACCTCAATCCATAAAATTGATCACAACATGCTTGGAGTGCAAACTAGCTCAAACCCTAGGGCCAAAATAGACAAAATGTATAGTTTTTTGCAAAATTTTCACTACAAGAGCCCGATAAAAGGGTGTTGTGAAGCTTTTTGTGAGGGGAAGAAAATTATTACCCTGATAATAGAAAAATAATTCCAAAATACCTTTCACAACACACCTATGGTGCAAGTTTATGAAGTCGATAAGGCCAATTTTAGTGAAAATTATTGTTTTTGAAGCCCTAGATTTGAGATCTTCGGATAAAATTCTATGTGAATATTTTGAAGTCTGATTTATTATGAAATTGACTTACTCTCAGATCTAAAAATGATTTTCAATCTTGAACATGGAAAATGCCCATGCAAATTTAATGAAAATGCATCAAAATTGCTAGTTTTTGTTGAAATTTTCTATGTAAAAATGCAAATATTTTAAATCTAAATGCAAATTCACACTAAAATGCAAGACTAAAGACAAATAAAAATTTGAATGAGCCTCTAAAGTCAGTAGAAAAATCTGATAAAATATTTTGCCTACAAACCCTAGATTTTAGAATTACTAGGTTATATTAAATTGTCAAAATTTCCAAAAAAAACCCTAGCAATTAAATGATGAAAATGCAATGTAAATTTCTAATTTTTTTGGATTTTTCTATAGTTTATATCAGATCTGATGGAAAAATCATGAATTAGGAAAATTTAGGAAGAAGTGATGCAATTTAGTAAGCCAAACAATGCAATTTTTTTGTATTTTTCTAATTTTTCAATTTTTTTGAATTTTTCTCAATGCAATGAAATAAATGACCAAATGAATAAATGAAATCAATCCAAATCTAAATAAAAACACTTATAAAGTTTCAATTTAAGTCCAAAAACAAGGGTTCACCAAAATGTTTAGGGTAAAATTGGATTTTGTTACTCTTTTAGATTTTAGATGTTTAAATCCGCCTCTCCACTAAACATTGAAGGATTTAGGGTCGAGTGGTAAGCACTATCATACCCTAGGTTACTTACAAATGAAGGAAAACATGGATTAGGGAATTAATTATCAATTTTTCCTTCTCCTATGTCCAATTGACCATTAAAACCCTAATTATGCAAATACGACAACAAATTGACGAAAGTCGAAAAAAGCTTTTGCAGACGGGAGTAAAATAGCAAATCACAGAATATCTATTTTCAAGATTCCAAAGTGTAATAGTCAAGGACTAAGGTGGAGGCACCCAAGTCCAAGGTACCTACGTTTTTGGGGAATCTGGACTTCCTTCCGACACTAATCAGCCCTGTAACTTCTGTTTCCCAAAATCTATCTGTAGAGGACACTGTTGCAGGCGCCCAAGTCCTAGAAGTGCTCCCGTGTCTGATTTTTCTTCAAATCCTAAATCTCTGATGACTGCCAAGCCTTCCTGCAACTCCACCTTTTCTAGATGTGACACCTATAACTTGCAATCACAAGACTTGGTTTGGGGGTTGTGGTGTTTAGAGGCTTGCCTCAGTCAAGCCCCAGAGGACACTTAAGTCTTTGAACACCATTGTCAGACAAAGAGTGCGTACCCTTGTGAGGTACAGGCAAAAACCAAAGGAATCAATGATGAAAACACAATATTATGTCACCTTCTAGTGAATCTCTCATGGAGGAAGATGCTCTTTATGCCTTGAGGAAATTGATGCTCAAATCTACAAATATCAACACACAAAACACACAAGTCTACTCTTGCAACACAATAGAAGGCCTTGAATCACCTTGAGAACACTTGAACATCACAATTTCCATCTAGTTTACAAATGAATGCATAAACATACTTATATATGCACCTACAAGCATTCCTGCCAAGATTTTAAAAATCAAAATTTACCGTGTCGACAAAAGAACCAACTAACGGTTATAAACTGACACCCAGAAATTAGGGCTGCCCCAAAATAGGGTAGGACTAGGGTGTGGGCACCCAAGTCCTCCCCCTCTATTTTGGGTAGGGTATAGCTCAAGGGGTCCACCTAGGTCCAATTTGCCATGGAACCTACGTCTAATTCCACCGGGATGCCAAAATATGAACTAAAATGTCCTAAATGCAAGCTAAAGACTTGGGAGCTAAACCTTATGAGGGAAAAGCCTCCAAGGGGACATTTTCTGACATTACACATGTTTGATGCTTCTGAAAGATGATCAATAAACTAAATTATTTGTAGAGAAATCTTTAAAACAAATGTAGAGATGCAGCTCCTTAGTGTTGTATAGCCATCTCCATGCTCTCCCTTCATCCATTTTGCTTGCTGCAATTTAAAACTTGGCTACAATTTATATTTTGGCTGCAAACTTTGTAAGATTTCCTTCATTCATCCATGTGCAGAGATCTTTCAAACAAATAAAATTTATTAATCATGAGAAAATATTGTCTCCAACAATGCCTTTGATTTTATTTTCTTTTTTATTCCTCTTAATCTATATTTTAGTAGTTTCCTTTAATTAATTCGATTTAATTTAGCAAGAAACCTTGATGATAGGAAAGTGTAGGAAATTGATTTTGGAAGATAGTCCATATTTAAATAATTGTAGTAAAATATTACAATTAATTACAAATATGTATGTCATATTGCCTTTATAAATTAAATGGTCTTTTATTTGGGAATAATAGTGAAATTTATAGATAAATAATTGTAGCATAATAGTTGCCGATGATGGCATGGTTCAGTGGTTAAGTCGCTCGGTTGTAGTGGCGACCACCAGAGTTCAAACCCCCGCTGGGCCAACGAGCTTGCAAGGCTTTACGCCTTCGCTGGGCCAATGAGCTCGCGGGTTTGAAGTGTTCTTCCTAGGGGATGAGGCCCCCTAGTTGTGGCCTCACCGGTTCATTGCTCTGGGCAAAAGCATTTGCGTGGACCCGGAGGGCGTGTCGCACCAGCGTCGCCAGTCACGTTAAAAAGTTTACCAGGCGCATTTAAAAAAAATAAAAAAAATTGTAGCATAATAGTTAGGAACTTCTATTGTCATATTGGCATTATAAAATGTGATGATATGTTAAATAAATAGTTTGATTGGGAAATAGTAGTGAATTATGGGTCATCTTCTAGTTATATAAGTGTCGAATTATACATTGCCACATTAAAAATAGTTGGTCTTCTCTATTATGTTTATAGATCGTATGTTTTTGATTAAGATAAGCTGCTAACCCAGGAGTAGAACCTGATAACAGAGCCAAGAGATAGCAATAAAGGCACAGGGCCGGCAACAACTGACTAACAGTTCAACTAAAAACTATTAACAAAACATATCTATTATGTTTACAGATCTTATGTTATGTGCATGAATTTATTTAACTTATATGTTTATGCCTTCAATAATTATGAATTTAATCTAGTCTCTTTGCAAAATCTTGTTCATACTTAGGAAATGAATCTTCCTCTAAATAATGTCTTTGTTTATTTTAATCTGACCTTTGCATATAGATATAAATTTATAGAACTAGCCTTTATATATTTCTAGTGGCTAACAATGTAAATAACTATTGTCGAATTGATTCAGCCTACGTAAATAATAAACCTAGTGTTGTCAACCTTCTTTAAATTAGTTCTTGTAAACCATTCCTTACTATTGGGACATATTGTATTACTTGTCATAGCATATTTCATTGACTTTTATGGAATTGTTAAACAATTTATATCTTCTTAAATTCCCTGTCGTAAATTAATGGTTATGGTGTTATAAACCTGCTTTATTTGGAAATAATTAGCTGAATAAGGGTTAATGAATATAACTAGTTAAATATCTTTTATTTGTATCTTGAATAAATCATGCATGTAGCTCATTGTTAGAGGTATGAGATGCATGCAAGGGTATTCATTTTGTTTTTGCATGAACATAGTAGTGATTGTTTTTAAGAAAATGCTTGTATTATTATGCAATTAGAAATAGATTATTCTTGTTGTGTGTGCTATGTGTGATAATCTTACCTTCCAGGACATGATGCTGAATGTGGGCTAACAAAGAAGGTAGTCTTCTTTTTCAAGATTACTAATTGTATTTTATGCTTTGGCCAAAGCTATGTTTGTACAATTGAAATAGATGGATAACTAATGCCTAGTGATTAATATTATTCTTTGTCACATCTTGTTTGCAAGAAATATGATCATTCTAGATTAGAATGCATATAGGCATCAAGCATGCATCGAGTGTTTCCCTTCTGCCCATTTGTTCCATGTTGCTAGGTGCCTTGTGTAGGGTCAGGTATTCTTCAAGATAGGAAGAATTTCGGGGAAGTGCAGTGCTTCGTGGTTGGGTGGAAAAAGAACCTTAACCATGCTTTTGACCTTCGATTTACAGAAGACCAGTGGGTTATGATGGCCGAAGATAGATTGTATATTTGATTTTCATTACAAAATTTAAAAGATGGATATATCATTGTATTGCACATTAGCATGGCTTGTTTAGCCAATGTATGTAATTGTACTTCTCTTTGATGTATTATTGTTGCACTTGAAAAATTGTAAAAGATTATAAATTTATGGATATCTCTGTTAATAGAAAGGTTCATTTTCCATTTATAGATTGAGATTGCTTTACTTGGTAATTTTAGTAAGTGGAAAATCTCATACTTTACATTTGGTATTACAGCCAGGTTCTAGCATTGGGAGCTCCGGGGTGTGTGTGTTGCTCAGTTTGTTCGAGCATATGTGGGTCCTTGTGTGTTTGGGTGCTATGAGTAGCATGTGCCCTCTATTGATATGTCTTCCTTGCATGTGTGTGGTGAGTAATATGTTATTACATGTTAGATAAACCCTGGTGTTTGCTGAGAAGTTGCTTATGTGTATTTTCATTCTTGATGCTCTCAATGCTTTGCATGAGCCTTTGCAATGTGTGAGAGTGCTTGAGTGACCTTTGTAGGGTCATGTTTGTGACCACCTATGATAGTGGAGTTATGAGAACCTTTGTGTGAAAGTAAATACCATGTTCCAAGTGTGATTGAACTTGGATTTTTTTTTTTTAAGTTATGCATTGTATGCGAACAAGAGGATGTTTTGATCATATGATTAATATGTGAAGAATATTGTTGTAATGAACCTTATTGTGGGCAAGAGTAGGATATCCTCATAATGATTGCTTTTGTATAGTAAATGGTAATGTTTGCTTGAAATTCATATTGCATTACCTTATTGAGAGCATGCCCCTGGGTATGGATTAATTATGCAGTTGTAAGAAAGATAGTGGTGCATTGCATTGCTAGAATAGATCATTTGGGTAATGACTTATATTCCTAGATTGCATTCTTCCCTAGGATTCATGTGGGAAACTAAGTGTAATTATTTCATTGCATTATTTGTAGAGTTAAAGAGAAAAAGGGTTTGTGAAAAGGGTCATTTGCATAGTCCTTGTGATGTTTGAGGTGTTAGAATCTTGAGTGAATTGAAAACCCTACATTTTGTGACCTGAGTTGTGATTTCCTCGTCCCTTAATATGCATTTAGTATGCTTCTAATCATGTTGTGGAGACGTTTAGCATCTTGTGAAAGGAATGTTGGGTAATTGCTTGACCCCAACCTAATCTTCCCTCATATTTTTATTTATGTTATCCTATCCATATGCTTGGTGAATCCTTGATTAGTAAGAAGCGTTAACCACTGCCTGTTGGAGAGATTGAGGTGCTTAGATATCTTGGTTGTGAACCTAATTTTGTCCTAGTTTAATCTTGATTGCTGGTTGGTTGCTAGTGGATGACTGTGTGTGTCTTTACATAGTGATTGTATGCAACTTTTGGTTGCTTGGCATCATTGAGTGATGTTCGTGTGGTTAAGCAGAAATAATCTTGTGGTATAAATGTGATTGGGGTCTTAGAAGATTCATTTGTTTGATGTTATTGAGTGTATTCTCTTACTCACCTCTAATCAAGGTATAGTGTAGCATTGTACTTCCTCTCTAGTGGCTAGAATTAGTCATGTAGTTCATGTAATGTGGAACTTTTTAACTTTAATACTTTATTTTATTTGACTTTTGTAAATTTTCTAAACATTGTATGGGTCAGCATTGAATTTTATTTTTTATTTATGAATTTAAGTATAGCCATCAAAGTGTTGAGTACTTGTGACTCAGATTATAGGCATTGGCTTGTGCTACTCTTTGTCTTAGCGATCTATTTGTTACTCCGACCGTTTGTGTCTTCTCGATGGTGGTGTTCCTGTGATGTGCTATCAGCGAAATGGGGGTCTTCGGTGTAGCTTGTTTGTGTTCCAGCAATGGAGTATGTTTCACCGATGGTGTTTTGTTCATCATCAAGACTATCGTTCTCAGCCTTCTCTTAAGTTCTCTCTTCGATTGCCTGTGCTACACCGATCAGTGTAACTGTAACTATCACCAAAGTTTTGTGTAGTCTCTGCGATAGTTGGTGTCTCTCTGATGGAAAGGTGTTCGACCTAGCTTGAACTATTGGCTAAGCTTTAAGATGTCACTTTGACTATTATGTGTGTTACCGATGGAGTTTGGCATCAGCAGAAGGAATTTTGTTAGCAAAGAAGGATGAAGTTACACCAAAGGTCTTGGTCACTCTGATGGTTCATTGATGATTGACCGGCTGGGGTCGTCAGCGTCAAAAGCACCGATGATAGACTTGCCGCGTGTTTGTAGATATATACTACTGCTGTGTTTGTCAACTGATGCATGTGGGACTATTTAGTCCTCATGAATACGAATGGTTAAAAATGAACTGTCGACCTTTTGGAAGTTGTAACGGTCTGAGAAAGTAACCAATTGTTCTATTTCTATAATGTGAGATGTGACTAGAACATGGGAGTGAGAACAGAGTTTGGGTGAAGGGGATTCAGGAGAGAGGGAGAAGAATATCTCTCTCTCAGTGATGTCCAGTGCTATATGCTATTTGTGGCATGATAACAGTATGAAGGACTAACCCGAGTGCTGTGATTAGAACTGAGGAGAACTTTGTGCAGGATTATACTATCAGTTATTCTTCTAGAGGAGCAAGATGTAAATCTTTGTGGTAAGTCCTTGAGCCTACAAGTGTATTGTAACATGTTTGTTGTTGCTGTTTAATACATTGGTTTGATGCTTTGGAGTGTGGGATTTTTTACCCATAAGGGTTTTCCCCACGTATATCTGTCTCTCTTGTTCTGTCTTTTGTGTTAATGTTTCTGTTGTTGAAATTAGATCTTGTTGCTTGTATTTCCTCTAAGGGTCAATGTTGGAAATGTTCTATTTCTATTTCTGCTTTGTGGCATAGTTGTGCATGTTTTTGAAGCGATTGAAAAGAATTTAAATCTGTCGAAGACACCACTATTCTTAGAAATACGTTTTGAGATGCACTCATTTCTTTACAAGTGGTATCAGAGCCTTCTTCTGGGATCTGCTTTGTTGCTCACATATGTACATTTGTGTGCTGCATGTGTTTGCATGTAAGAGTTCCTGGTGTATAAGGTCTAGGTATTCCTTCTGTGATTATTTCTTAGTGTGACAGACTTGAGGAAATTTGAAGGAATCGTCTGATGTTTGATCCTTGTTTTGAGTGAAGTTTGGTAGTTGATCTTGTTTTCCTGTTTCAGCAGTGCTTGAAGGATGGTGAAAATGAAGAGACTGGAGCTGGTCATGATGTCGCCTGAGGCTCTTAGTTGATAGTGTATAATCTTATTGCATGGGGTAGATTATGCTTTGTTGTTGTGTCTCTGCAATAACTTTCATATTGGGTGTTTGTGTGAGAGGCTTCCTTGTGATATGAAGAAGATTGTGTTGTTGCTCAGCCATGGAGAAGTGTGCTTATGCTGGATATTTGTTCCTAGTATTGGAAAGCATTGTTTCCGTTGCCTTAGTTGCATAAAGGCTATGGAGTTGATCATTGGAAGATCTAGGAGCTTCTGTAATAGCCTGATTCTCTCGGATGCATGTGTATGTTGCTAGTTGAGGAATTGGTCTACAAGTGGGCCTGAAGCTCTTGAACTGTTGTTTCCTTAAATGGATATTTTGTACTTGCATGACTCAGATTCATGTTTATTGGATTTGAGGGGTTTTATAGTTTTTCCTTAAAATCTATGGTTATGCATATTCATGATGATCCATTATTCTAGTTTAACTGTTATGGAGTTTATGTTGCAGACTTTTGAGTCATCTAGATGTGAAGTGGATATGGATGTGCATGGGTGTTTCATATAACACAGTGATTTTGTAGGTTTTACACAGACAAGAAAAAAAAACTTGTGGTTTTGTTGAAGCTACAGTTAAGCTATTTTCTAGACCCTAATTTTTGGGGTGTTGCTGGATGAGATAGTTGCAGTCTTGTGGGAGTGTTGGTACGTGATATGTCACTCAACATTTTTGTGGTGATGCTTTTATGGATTCCTTGACTATGGTGCTCAGGTTGTGGACTAGTTTGGCAAATCAGATTGTAAGTAATCTAGTGTTTTTTGTCATGTTGTCTACATGGTTATTTACCTCTTGAGATCTCAGTTTTGCAGTTTTTTGTGTGATAGTAAGTTTGTGTGATGCATTGATTGGATCTACGAGTTATGTAGTTTTGTGGGCTGGCCACCTATTAAGCTACAGTGAGATGACTCAGATGTGGACTGTCTATATTCACAAGATCGTTCAGTGTTTATGTAGACTTGTTAGCTAGCCTTGTTTGTGGTCACTTATGCATTGGTGTGATTGCATTGGGATAAAAGGGTAGATAGTTTAACGTACATGAATAATCAGTAATATGTAGCATGTGTATCATGATGTCATGTATAGCCTGGATACACAGTTTAGTGTAAGCTTTTGACAGTGATGTTGTATTTCCTTGGTTTGGAGATCTTGGTGCCACTTAGTTTTATTGTCACATGGACATGTTAATGTGTGGACCTGGAGGATTTTCAGATTAGGAGATGTTTGGTCATGTTTCTTGGAAAGCTCAGTTGCCACAGTTTAGTGGGAGCTTTAGCAATGACTGCAGATTCATCACTTAGTGATGGATGGTCTTCTTTAGTGTTGCAGTTGTTACTAGGAGGAGCTCTTAGATCCTGTTACTACAGAAGGGTTCTTTCACATTTGTAGGGGCACTATTTGAGGATTTGTAACATCTTGGAGTCATGGAGGATTCATGAAATCCTTGGCTGAGGTGTTGGTGGTGCTTAACAGGTGATGTTGGTTTAGAGTTTGGTTTGTTTCATGTCATGATATTTTCTTGATTTCTGCATTTGAGTTTTGGCATGATATATTGCTCTTGAGACTTTGGTTAAGTTCACCTGAAGCATGGAATCTCCTAAAGAAGATGATAAGATCATGATGTCTTGATAAGTTCCCTTTATAACTTTATGGAGCTTTGACAGTGATCTGGTAACTTCTCTATGTTTGGGTACATTTATTATTTTTACTTCATAGTGGTGTAGTGATGCAGTTGGAGTTTAGCATGAGGTGATTGTTCGTAGGTACTCATGGATACATGGAGAATTGTCATGCCCACATTTCACATGCGTTCACAACACTCAAACACGCATGTTATGTCCACACATGACATGTAGTCATGATATGTCATATCAAAATTTTTTCCCTATCTACTCCGAAAGCCTCCCTCGCACGCGCAAGCATGCTCAGTGCGTATGTTTAAGTTGTCTAATTGAATGTTGATACGGAATATTCTTCTCACATGATGCATGTCAATATTGTTTACTATGTTTGGTGTCGGTTATAATTTGTTTCGTATAAGGTACTCTAGGTAGGTTGAGGATCTTTAAAAAGTTATCTCGATCCGTTAGATTCTTCCTCGCATTCTCTATAGAAATTCCTCTATCATTTTGATTATAAACGTTACTTACTTCACCGATCACGTATTTCTTAACTTCCTCTTTGATTATGCATTTAAGTTTTAATCACATTCAACATCTTCTATACTTGGAAATTCGTTAAATAAAAAGAATCTACTAAACTATAGATAGAAAATAATTTCCTTAGGAATGAATTAAATGTATTATCTTAATTGGGCAATTTAAATTAGCTCATTAAAATTTGCCCAACTTCAAAATTAGTTTATATCTATATATAACTTTTATACATATATATAATCTTATTTTTTTGTTAATTTATATCTTGTTGTGGAATCTCCACTCAATACCTTATATATATATATATATATATATATAAATATATATATTCATGAATATATATTTAAATATATATACATATATATACATAAATATATATAATTTTTTTTAAATCTCATAGTGCATACCCATACATTTACAATTACATTATATATAAATATACAAATATATATAATATGGTATATATATATACATATATATTTATATATATATATAATATATTCAATTGATAAAGATAGTGGAAATACCACAAAGAGAAAAAACCATTTTATATATGAGATTCATCTCATGCTCTTGGGTTAAATAACCCTAAGATTTTAATGAAGAGCAGAGTGTTTTGTATTGTTTTGTTTGTAGGTTAAGAACCATGGCGGTGGCGGCGGTGGACCTGTGTAGGGCGGAGGTGGTGTTTGCAGAGTGGAGGGGAAGCATGAACTGCGGACGGCGAGGTGAAGTGTAGTGAAGGGGCCGCGGCCATTAATGGGGACGGAAACGTGGAATGCGCAGGGCGTGGCAGTTTAAAGGTCCGGCGGGGATGTGGGGAGGGGCGGAGCCCCACCCATATCCCACGAAGTGGGGTGTGGGTGGGGCTCCGCCCCTCCCCATACCTTGTGGCTTAATGTAATCTGTGGTGGGGTTTCAATCCCCACCGCCCATCATATATTCTTTGACTGTGTTTACACACAGCGACCTCTATTCGCGTTTCAAGTTTATTTCAGATTTTCATTATTATTAAATAAAGATATATAAATATATATATTTATATTTTAAATAGCATGATGTTGAGTATAATCGTGAAAATAATATATATATTTGTATTTATATAACATTCACAAATGTATAATATTTTCACTTCCTCTATTTCTTTTTTTAAATGAACTAATAACAAATGAATAAGTAAATAAATAAGTGAATATATATATATATATATATATATATATATATATATATATATATATATATATATATATATATATATATATATATATATATATATATCACACTTTTCTCAAACCCCTTATAAAGTAGATAAAAGTAAATACAGATAACAACTTTTTCAATTAAGTTAAAAGTAAATGAATATATTAAAATGTATACACAAATTCATTTAACCACATTGTCTCATAGTAAAAATTCCTTCCATACTAATTTCAACATTTAAATTTTTTTAAAGTAACAATTAATCAAATGAACAAAGGAAGGGCATTTAAACAATCAACTTGTAAATTATCAAGTAAATTTCCTTTTTCAACTACAATTAAAAACCAGAAATAATTACTTGTAACTAATGAACTATTTACATTTCAAGAACACACATAATACCGTAAACATTCAACTTAGATTATTTTCCAATGCAATGTAACTTCAAGTTGAAACTTTGTTTTCAAGAGCAAAAATGCATCATACATAACACCAAACTAAAAATAATTTTCTTACTAGATAATACAAGGGAATCATATATCATTTGGTTCAACAAATTAACAACAAGTCTCACAATTAAAAATTTGACAACAAGAACAACTAACTGTATTAAATTTCCACAATACACAGACTATCAAGGGAGTAATTTTTACTCTCTTCTCCCAACTTACACAAATGATGAAAGGTAACAACCAAATAATCTCACAACTTTAAACATGGTCAGGGAGGTTTAATCCTTCACTCCCAAGGTAACAACTCTTACAACATTTTCAAAAGGAGAAGTTTTCTCAACATCTTTTACATAGTGAAAACTCTAGAGACCAAGCTCTTAATGCAACAGGAAGGTAAATAGATTCTTTAACCAGGTAACACATCTTCAATCACTTTCACATTGCTTCAACATTAACCTGCAAGAATACAAGGGAGACAACAAGAAACCTCTAGCTCTCCTCCCTACCTTTGACCCGCAAGAGGGTCACCCCCGAGCTAGGGAGACCATCTTCATACCAGGGTAGAACACACAAGATAACACTTCACAACATAGAGTACAATAACCAAGTAATTAATACACAAAACCCCATGGTTTACTCACATTACAATGAACCAGCTTAGGTGAGTTCAGGAGGGTATAGGGAAGTAGACAACTCTAACCCCCAGGTGTCATTTTTTTTAATATACCACAAGGTAACACAAGGCCTCATGCCAACAAGTATTTCTTTCTCCACAAGGCCTCAAGCCTTCCAATAAACCCAAACACCAGGGATATCCCAATAGGCACACATGGCCAAAAACCCTCTAGGCTATAAATGAATCCAACAGGCATGGAAAATAATAAGAACCATATGACATCTGGGGAGGGTCACACCTCCCCTTCCCTATACTAGATGAGCATTTCCTTCCTACTGGAAGGAGCTCTTTCCACACCCAAAACAAATAACCCAAAACTAACAAACAAACTCAAAGAAGGCTAAATTCAAAGCTCATTCATCAATCAGAGACAACATACATTTCAATCAACAATTACATAGAGAGTAGATGTGTTCCACCAACCTTCCAAAGCCCAATTATGGAATGAGAGTTGATGTAGAGCTCCTCTGTCCACCTTCCTCTTCCAACAATCCCTTCTTCTCACAATAATCCAACCCCCTCACTCTCCTTCTCCTCCTACTTTTAAAACTAATTCCTCTATTTTCCTAATTTCCCAAGTGGGAATAAACAACTCAAGCCCCCACTCCTCCATTAACCTAGTGGTCATAAAACAATGTACCCCCACTCAATAGGTTCCCCATTAAAGCCCACATGTAGGAATAAAATAAAACAAGTAAACTTAAAATAAAAGAAACAGTGGGTGACACAACACCCTCATTAAGGGAAACCCCACCAAAAGGAGGCACATGGAGACAAGCACTCCATCATTAGGGAATCATGGAGTGGCTCTATGACTTGGAAGTGGGCATGAGTGTGGATTCCACTCATCCCATGTCCCCCATGCTTCCAATTTCGTCACTTTACTTCACCCTGAAGTTAAAGTGACCATATGGAAGTTAACCCAGGATTATCCTAGTCAAAAAGGTCCCTAGACCCATAGGGTATAACCTAGGGTTGTTTTAAACCTAGTTAGGACTCCCAGAGTCAAATAAAACATAAAATAAAGGGTCTAAAAGAATTACAATTTAAACAAGATTAAAAACATCATTACTTACAACACTTATCATAATAAAAGTAAATCAAAATATAACCCTTATTCCCTTGACCTCATGCAACATTAACACATTACAACATTACAACATTTTCCAAGCACGAGGTTGATCTTAGTTCCTCATTGAACTAGATCGGCTCACAAGGGATACAACATAGGTATGAGATGGTCTCCTGTAATAGTGGTTTTGTTAGAAATACCTGCACACTCAAACTCGAAGTCAATATCACATATAGACATCATAGCTGAAGCAAAACTAAATACATGCATCTTAAACATTCAACCATAGCATCATATTGAGTTTCCATAATCATTCATCATTTTCTTCAAAATAGTATCTAAATTATCATTGCACAAATATTTCCTTAAAATCAATTTGGTTTAATAAGCAAGATTCTAGAACAAAAGTCTCTCAACATATAAATAATAATAAAAATCACTGCAAAAAGTCTCATAAACAGTAGTGTAAAAAGTAGGCCTCACAAGAATAAGGTGAGATTGTATATGTTGTGCTTAATCAGAGTTTGCAGCAGGAAGTTCAAGGAGTCTTTACCTTGGTTGAATGTGAGTTCAACAAAAGATCTAGAGGAGATTGTTCTTGGAGAAAGTCATTGGGACTTGGATATCTTGGAAGAACATTCTCATTGCCTACTCTTGGTCTGCTCAGCAGTTTATTACTTGAGAGGTATTGCCCATTGTTTCTCTTAGGTGTTTTATGCTTTCTTTCATAGACATGGATCTTGAACTGCTGATATATGGTTCTGGAGGATTCATTGTGAGAGATGGATAGCATGATTATCTCCTTTTGCATTTGAGTTTAAAGATATCATTCATTGATGAGGATTGTTAGGAGATGGTTTTATGGGCTGATTTCCCGAAACAGGAAATGGATTAGTTTGATCTTCTTTGGTTTGAGAGGCTTACATCCATGTTAGTTGCATGATTACATATGTTGAATTTGATCTCTTGAGATTGAATGTTTGTTTGGGTGTTGTTATGCTATTCTCTTTGGGGTGTTTTGAAGGAGATCATACTTGACACAGTTGGCATTTAGAGGTGTATGTAGAAGGATTGTTTACAGGTATATGATGTGCAGAGTTACTCTCTATGGTCCTAGTTATCTTCCTGGATGGTTTGTTTCACACTAAATTGGTTTGAGGTTTGATTGGAACTGAGGTGATCACTAGTTTGTAGTCATGTTTTTTCACTTATGTTCTTGAGTGATGACATGGAATTTCTGTTATCTCTTTCCTTTGTCGGGTGTGGAGAACTTAGGAGAGTTTTGGACTAGTGGTGAGGAGTTGTTATTTGATTATAGGTGTTTTTTATCATTGTGGATGTTTCCTTGGTACTACATGATGTTTACACTTTCTATGTGATGCCATTGGTAGACTTTGTATGCCTTGATCTCATTCAGATCTACATTACCCATGTAGTGGGAGTTCTTGGATGTGTTTGATCTTTTTCGACTGGTTGACACATGGAGCTTGTATTTGCAGTTGATGGGTGTATATGTAGGTGGCATGAGTTTGTTGATATGAATACCTTCAAGGTATGGATGACTGGATGGATTAGTGCTTGTTGTGTGTGCTATTTTTAGTCAAATGGTTTTTTGTTCAGTTGGATGGGTGCAGTCAGTTTTCTGATTGTTGTTCTAGCTGATGTTCTATCTTGTTTATGAAGGATGACTTCATGGTTGTGTTCAGGATGAAGCTTTGAAGTTGATAATATTGAGCTTATGTGTAGCTTGTGAGCACAGTGGAGTGGAGGTAGTATCAACTTTGGTTCTGTAACTTGGAGCGTTGAAGGTTTCCTGTAATTCCTTCATCAAGTGGGAGAATGTTGAGTATCGGCTTGTGCTGCTCTTTGTCTCAGCAATCTATTTGTTACTCTAACCATTTGTGTCTTCCCAATGGTGGTGTTCCTGCGATGTGCTATCGGTGAAATGAGGGTCTTCAACGTAACTTGTTTGTGTTCCAGCAATGGAGTATGTTTCACCGATGGTGTTCTCTCCATCAGCTTGACTATCGCTGTCGGCCTTCTCTTAAGTTCTCTCTCTGATCGCCTGTGCTACACTGATCGGTGTAACTATAACTATCGGCAAAGTTTTGTGTAGTCTCTGCGATAGTTGGTGTCTCTCTGATGGAAAGGTGTTCAGCCTAGCTTGAACTATTAGCTAAGCTCTAAGATGTCACTCTGATTGTTATGTGTGTTACCGATGGAGTTTGGCATCGGTAGAAGGAACTTTGTTAGCGAAGAAGGATGAAGTCACACCGAAGGTCTTGGTCACTCCAATGGTTCATTGATGATTAACCGGTTGGGGTCGTCGGCGGCAAAAGCACCGATGATAGACTTACTACGTGTTCGTAGATATACACTACTGTTGTGTTTGTCAACTGATGCATGTGGGACTATTTAGTCCTCATGAATATGAATGATTTCAAATGGTTAAAAATGAACTGTCAACCTTTTGGAAGTTGTAATGGTCTGAGAAAGTAACTGATTGTTCTATTTCTGTAATGTGAGATGTGACTAGAACATGGGAGTGAGAACAGAGTTTAGGTGAAGGGGATTCAGGAGAGAGGGAGAAGAATATCTCTCTCGGTGATGTCCTGTACTGTATGCTATTTGTGGCATGATAATAGTATGAAGGACTAACCCAAGTGCTATGATTAGAACTAAGAAGAACTTTGTGCAGGGTTATGCTGTCAGTTATTCTTCCAGAGGAGCAAGATGTAAATCTCTGTGTTAAGGCCTTTAGCCTGCAAGTGTATTGTAACATGTTTGTTGTTACTGTTTAATACATTGGTTCGATGCTTTGGAGTGTGGGGTTTTTTACCCGTAAGGGTTTTCCCCACGTATATCTGTGTCTCTTGTTCTGTCTTTCATGTTAATGTTTCTGTTGTTGAAATTAGATCTTGTTGCTTGTATTTCCTCTAAAGGTCAATGTTGGAAATGTTCTATGTCTGTTTCCGCTTTGTGGCATAGTTGTGCGTGTTTTTTGAAGTGATTGAAAAGAATTTAAATCTATGGAAGACACCACTATTCTTAGAAATACGTTCTGAGATGCACTCATTTCCTTACACAAAGTTTGATATTTAGTATCTTGTGACCTTTAGGGTCATGTTTGATTTACTGTTGAAATTGAGCTAATTTTATGCCTTATTGTTGAAAATTGACTTTTCTTCCACTTTGATATATATATATATATATATATATATATATATATATATATATATATATATATATATATATATATGCTTCAATGTTTAATTGCTGGTCATGTATTATGTTATGTTGTGTATCATTTTATGTTCTCTATCATGTCCATGATGGGCCTTTGATGGATTGTATAAGGGAGTAGAATGTGGAGAATATACTAGCTCTTATTGTGTGTGTTACTAAGAACTATATTAAATTCCTTGACCTTTGTGGATAAATGCAAGCGATTATTGTGTGAAATGTTGAGAAATGGTTTTGTGTTTTTATGAATCACTTGAAGAGAAATATATTCTTGTATGAGATTAAATGTAAGAGAACTCGTATGGATTGAATCTTGCTTTTAGTTGGCTGAATGTTGGCTTAGTCCACCAACTTGGGTTGTTCTTACTTGCCCCATTCCTATTGGTTTTAAACGTAATGTCATGCCCCTAGTGTTTTGGATTGGTAGAGTGTATGATCTATAAGTTCCATAACTACCCTCATGTTTGACATAGCTTAGGGTATGATAGATCCTTAGTTAGTGCATGAGCATGTAATGTATATATATTTATAGTACTATAGTTGTATTTTTTCTCTTGGTGAGTTGCCAACCTTGGAAATTTAGTTGCTTTAGAAGTTTTTCCTTAGTGGAAGGTTTTCTAGCTTGATGTTGGATGGGATAAGTTGTCGTCTTTTGTATTCCATTTTATGGATACTTGGTGTTAGACCATGAAGAATCCTTCTGTTGCCTAGTTGATCATGAATTTGTGATCGAGTTGTGTTTTTTGACCTTTTGGTCTAGCTTAGTTAAGAGAAAATGGTGGTATGGTGTAGTATTACAACTTATTAATGTGTTGTTGTGGCTTTATATGTGCTCCTAGTGAGTAGTAGGTTGCTAAGCCTTGTTTTATAGAAGTGTTTACATTGTTAGAGGGTGTGGTTAGATTCTTTCCTCTAAGAATCTGTTTGGTTGATCCTAGTTTTGGGAGTGTAGAGCTAGAGTGTTAAAGAAACCCTCTCTTTCAGGAGTGGAATGTGAGGAAGTATCTCATGTAGGGAGCCCATGTCTAGAGTTGAGGTATGTGATAGTGGTGCCTATAATATTTTGAGTTAGTTTTCTTGATTCTTGAATTCTATTATTGTGGGTAGTGTTGTCATGAAGGATTGCACCCTAAATGCTATGCCTTAAAGCTTAGCAATCACGTACAACATGGGAACATTCTCAGACTGTGGGTTGTTTATGATGAGAATGAACCTCTGAAAGAGCCGACTCCCTTTAAATGCCCCTTGGATATGATGAACTTTCATGGGAAAAGAGATATAAGAATGATTAAATAAACTGAAACTTATCCTAAGGGGGCGATGCACCAATAATTATGTCCCAACTTGCAACTAATTCACAACTATTTTTCAATATATCTGCTCTTACAACTCAAACTGAACAATCTTATCACAAAAATGTTTCACAAAAAGGAATGAAAATAGTCCACTTTTCTGAAGGAAAACAAAGTTTTTTACAACTTCAAAAGTAAAGAATCACCTACACAATCTGTAACCTGTGGTAAAAATATGCACTATTGTATACTTGCTTTAATAGAAAAAGATAGAAAAATTAAAGGTTTCATTTTAAAACTTAGTAAATATTTATCAAATCATTCATAATATAACAAGAAACCTAAATATGAATAGAAGAACACCTGATTTTATTGAGAAATAGAAGGAAAAATCTGCAATAACTATGAAACTACTGAAAAAAAACTACTACTGTATAAAACCTGTAAAAAGCTGAGTTACAACACTCAATATCTCTCTCTGCAATGTGCAAAGGCAAGAAGAAAGCAAGAACTGATAAAAAAGCATAAGCATTTTCTCTATAATACAAAAATCTGTCTCCAAAAGCCAAGGGGAACTCAACTCTAGTCTAACTGGATTCCAAATGATGCATGAATAATCTAAAAAAAGAAACTCCTAGTTGCTAGGCGAGCAAGAGAAAAAAGCCTAAGAAATAGGGTACATAACTGCTCCAAATTGAACTATTTTAGATCATGACTCCTCCTCTCAAGGTGCTTGACCAAAAAACTACCAAAAATAGCTCAGTTTGACTCAAAGTCAAGAATAGAAAGAGAAACTCCTCCTGTATGAGTTTCCAACCTTAGTTCAACTCTATCTCTCTCTCCTTGCATGATTTGAGGGCAAAAATATATTATTTTTGACAAATATTAAGGGTAAATCATGTGCATGCTTTACCTTAATAAGTGTTTTACAATTTATCTTCTTGGTTTTTGTGAAAAAAATATTAGGGTAATTTATAAAACACTTCACCTTAATATATGCTTAAAATACAATATTTTGTCTTCAACTTATGCAAAAAGAAAAAGGGGTTTAGATGATTTGTCCATTTACACTTTACCCTTCTACAAAAAGCTTATAAAGCAATAATAATCTCATTTTCATCCTTGGCTTGCAAGAAAACTTCAAAACTATCCAATGATGTTGAGTTGACCAAATGTCAAAAGAACCCTATAAAGGTCATCACAACATTCTTTTGATTTCCTTAACCTTTAATGATGTTTCTTGTGATGTTTAAGGTTAAAAGAAAAAAACCTTAAAAAAAGGTCAAAAATTCTCATCATACCCTTATGTCCCCCACGGGCTCCTCATACCTCACTAGCTCTTCACACTTCAAGATGTGACGACGGCCTCCATTTGACTATTTTGTGATGATTTATTTTATCAAAGTCAAAAAGAAAGGACCTCAAAATGTCACTCGAGCTAGGGCTTCAGTAGTAAAAAAGAGTTTGACAACCCTAAACACTTTTATTTTGGCATTCTACTTTTCTTTCTCTGAGATTCTCTACTGCGCCACCATGAGGGTTTCTAAGTTCATGTGAAGTTTTTAAAGGTTACCCTAGCTAGAATAACATAGAGTTACAAGGGACAGCCAAACCTAAAAGGCATACTATGTAGTTAGAAGGTCTTCCCAGTCATGTTACCATCACCCGAATCAGGTAACAGGTAGTGTCTGAGGAAGGACTGTTGAGAGAATAATCTTTTGTTGCAATTTTCCTTGAGAGTGGACATGGTAGCTTTGTGAGTCTCCTTAGACTTAGTTGAGAACTTGAGAGGTTATCCTAGCATTGTTGTGGTCCCAAGTTTTATAGACTTAACTTGCTCATGATTTGTTGTGCTTTTTGGGCTAAAGACTCTTCTCATTGCAGTGGCAATTGGAGGATGGAGTGGTGTAGTCTCAGAGGAATTGTATGCATGATGGTTGGTTTTGATCTAGTTGGGTGCCTTAGAGATTTGTTTTGATATTTGAGATATCAACCTAGTGTTGGTTAGGAGAACTGATCTCTTGAAATTATGTTATGATTTCCATGTGATTGCATGTGCATTATGATGATTGATTCATGCTCATATGTGTCTATGATGGACTAATATTTTCCTCCTTTGGTGTGCTTTGGTGGCAAGATTATTTTTCCTTATAACTTCATTGTTATGATGATATTTTGCTTATGCTCTGACAAGAGTATCATATGTTACTTGTATATAATTGGATGGTAGTTGTACCATGTGTCAGTTATATGTTTTGTATTGGTAGTTGGGCCAAGTGTATTGGTTGTATTGATTAACATGCTTTACTAGACCTAGAAGTGGTGCTGGTGGAGCCCACTTGAATTCTTGATAGATGCAAAGGCCATTAGTAAGAGACTTTTATTATCTTAGTATGTGTGTAGTAAATGTGTAATAAAGATATTGCTCAGTACAAGGTCGAGTAGGACCAATATTCTGTTGACAGTTCCACATGGGAGGATACTAATAAGATAGAAAAATATTTTCCTCATTTAAGAATTTTGTAGAAACTCTTTCTTTACATAATTATGACATGGTTTATACATTAATATTAAGTTGTGTAAGACAAATATGTTTGTTAATTGTGTAATAAGATATTGAGACAATGTCTCTTCCAAGTGGAGAAGGATGTCACGTCTCAAACTTCTAGATCTCTTGAACTCAACTATATTTAGCCTTGTTAGATGTTTATTTCTGGTTATGTTATAAATAGATACTCATCTATGAATAGAAAGTGAAATGTTATCTTTCCTTCCAAAGTATACAATTAGAGAATGATGAAAATATATATTATGTGATGCTTCAGATATAGATTTTTGGTCACTAACCTATTAATCAAGAAATTGAGTTAAATGATTGCAAGAATGTGTTGAAGGCAAGTGTCTGGTTAAGACATAGGTAACCTAGCCACCTGGAAAGAAATGGGATGGAGAAAACCTATATGTAGCACACACAAGCACTTATTTCATAATTGCATTGCATGAAATAATCTCTATTGAATGGTTTAATTATTTTTCGCACTAGGCTTAAAAGAGTCATTTATTTGAAATACAATAAGCTAGGAATGGGTATATTTTTCTTTTATTTAAATTATATAAATATAGATGAGGATTTGTTTTTAAATTTATTTACTTATCTTGGGAACATAGACTTTATTTAATTATTTAATAAAATAAAATAAGTAGGAGAATCTAGTGTTACCTTAAAAGAAATTATTATATAAAATAAAAATATTATTTTATCATTAAAATAAATATATGGAAATATCAATATGATTGGAACTTATCTTTCTAAATTTTTGAGATCATAACAAGTTTTAAAGATAGAAAGAAAACAAGAAAAAGAAAAAAAAAAAAAAGGATAGAAGAAAGCAAAAATTAAAAAAAGAAGACAAAAAGATAGAAACAACAATAATAAAAACAAAAAAAAATCTTATATAGGAGTGTGTACCATTGAGAAAAGAAAAAAAAAGAGAATAGAGAAGGAGGAACAACAAGGAGGAGACCAGCAGTGACAAGAAGCCAAAGAGCAACCTCTTGAGGATTGTGATGATTCCTGGGTATGCACCTAAATATGAAAATGATTGATTGTTTGTGTTTGGTTGAAATCAATTTCTCTAAAATGTAAGAATTGTTTTATTATGTGATTTCTCTTTTGCACAATTTGTATATTTTTTGCCATATTGTTAGAAAGGTCTTGATATGTAATCTGTCATGAGAACGATTGCGTCACCAATAACTTCATTTTTATGAACTAGGTTTCCTTGAAACTTTTATATAAGGTACGCCACTCAATTATTTAAATCATATAAAAAAATCAACCATACCTAGTTTGTCATTTTGTAGATATGTATTAATTAGTGATTATTTATCTCTTACCCATTTCATCTCTATTAAGATAGTCTATTGCATCACCAATAACTTCATCTTTATGAACTGGATCTCTATGAAATTTTTATATAAGGTGTGAAGTTGTGTTATTTAAATCATATCCAAAAATTAACCTTACCCAATTTGACAATTTGAAGATATGTATTAATCAGTGACTATGTATCTATTATCCATTTTTTCCTACAAGAGGCTGTATAGCCAATAAATTTCTCTCTGCATGCCATTCATTTACCATTCCATCAATTACCTATGTTTGATCCTTTTAAAAGATGCTTAATAAACTAAATTATTTGCAGAGAAATCTTTAAAAAAATGTAGATGAGGTAGCTCCTTAGGGTTGTATAGCCATCTCCATGCCCTTCCTTCATCCATTTTGCTTGCTACAATTTAAAACTTGGTTGCAATTCATATTTTGGCTATAAACCTTGTAAGATCTCCCTCATTCAACCATGTGCATAGGTTTTTCAAACAAATAAGGTTATTAGTCATGAGAAAATATTGTCTCCAACAATGCCTTTGATTTTAGTTTCTTTTTTATTGCTCTTAATCTATATTTTAGTAGTTTCCTTTAATCAATTTGAGTTAATTTAGCAAGAAACCTTGAAGATAGGAAAGTGTAGGAAATTGATTTTGGAAGATAGTCCATATTTAAACAATTGTAGTAAAATGTTATAATTAATTAGAAATACATGTGTCATATTGCCTTTATAGATAAATAATTGTAGCATAATAGTTAGGAACTTCTATTGTGATAGTGGCATTGCAAAATATGATGATATGTTAAATAAATAGTTTGATTGGGAAATAGTAGTGAATTATGGTTCATCTTCTAGTTAAATAAGTGTCAAATTATACATTGCCACATTAAAAATAGTTGTACTTCTCTATTATGTTTACAAATCTTATGTTATGTGCATGAATCTATTTAACTTATATGTTTATGCCTTCAATAATTATAAATTTAATCTAGTCTCTTTGCAAAAGCTTGTTCATACTTAGGAAATGAATCTTCCTCTAAATAATGCCTTTGTTTATTTTAATCTAATCTTTGCATATGGATATAAATTTATAGAACTAGCCTTTATATATTTCTAGTGGCCAACAATGTAAATAATTGTTGCCGTATTGATTTGGCCTATGTAAATAAGAAACCTAGTGTTGTCAACCTTCTTTAAATTAGTTCTTGTAAACCATTCTTTACTATTGGGACATATTTATTACTTGTTGCAGCCTATTTCGTTGACTTTTATGGAATTGTTAAACAATTTATATCTTCTTAAAGTTCCTATCACAAATTAATGGTTATGGTTTTATAAACCTGCTTTATTTAGAAATAATTAGGTGAGTAAGGGCTAATGAATATAACCAGTTGTATATCTTTTATGTGTATCTTGAATAAATCATGCATGTAGCTCATTGTTAGAGGTATGAGATGCATGCAAGGGTATTCATGTTATTTTTGCATGAACATAATAGTGACTAATTTTAAGCAAATGCCTGTATATTATGCAATTGGAAATAGATTATTCTTGCTGTATGTGTTGTGTGTGATAAGCTTACCTTCTGAGATAGGATACTGAATGTGGGCTAATAGAGAAGGTAGTCTTCTTTTTCAATATTACCAATTGTATTTTATGCTTTGGCCAAAGCTATGTTTGTACCATTGAAATAGATGGATAATTAATGCCTAGTGATTAATATTATTCTCTGCCACATCCTGTTTGCAACAAATATGATCATTCTAGATTAGAATGCATATAGGCATTAGGCATGCATCGAGTGTTTTCCTCCTGCCCATTTGTTTCAGGTTGCTAGGTGCCTCGTGCAGGGTTGGGTATTCTTCAAGATAGGAAGAATTCTGAGGAAGTGTAGTGCTTCATGGTTGGGTAGAAAAAGCACCTTAACCATGCTCTTGACATTCGGTTTGCGAAAGACTAGTGGGTTATGGCAGCTGAAGATAGATTGTATATTTGATTTTCATTACAAATTCAGAAGATGGATATATTATTGTATTGCACATTGGTATGGCTTGTTTAGCCAATGTATGTAATTGTACTTCTAGGTGCTGCCACAATAATGGGTTACACTTTCTAGGACATCCTGATTTTTGCTGAAATCACATATTTTTAGAAAATATAATGATTTAACCTTGAAAGGTTCCATTTAAAGGATTTTAATTGAAGAGGGTTTTATCAAACTCCCTTTGATTCAAACCCCATTGGATAGAACCCCACTAGTTTTAAACCATACCTATAATTGAGTCTCCTCTACACCTATCAAAATGTTGATAAAAAACCACTTTTGATTTACCTTTTGGGGGATTAAATGAATTCATTTAAAATTTATCTTTTATAAGTATTTAGTCCTTATTATAAGCTTCCCAAAAAGTATAATTATAAATATATTTAATTTGATTATTATATTTATTTTTTATTTCTTGTGAATGTAGGTTTTTCACCGAACATCAAGTTCTATGTTCTACACACATGGAAAATTAGCAAATTAGTGAAAAAAAAATTCTTAAAATATCTATGCCCTAGGTATTGATGTCCTTGTTTCAACAAAAAAAGAAAAATTGAATTTCGATACATACAAAAAAAGTTATGTTTTACAGAATACGCCTATGTCTAAATTATAATTGGTTTGACTTCAAAACTTAATTAAAAAAAATATTCAAGAAAACATTATGAAACCAAATACATGCCCTATATATCAGTGTTACCAATCTAAATTAAAAAGAATCATAATTTTATCCTTTGTAGAAAAAAAGTTATGTGCTATAGAATACACATCACTTTAAAAAAATGTTGTTTACTATTAAAAACTAGTTATCAAAGGAGACACAAAAATTTTTACAATTTAACTCCAATTTTTTAAAAAATAATATATTTAGAATCTACAAACAAAATCTCACAAATCACTAGTTCACATCATCTTCAAATTCCTAATGGTTTAGTGGCTATAGGTGTCAGAAAGTGAAGATTTAGTTCAAAATGTTGATTTCAATGTCAAGTTTGGCCAAAAAGTGTAACCCATTATTGTGGGATGACCCTTCTCTTTGATGTACTATTGTTGCACTCAAAAAATTGTAAAAGATTATATATTTACGGATATCTCTGTTAATAGAAAGATTCATTTTCCATTTATAGATTGAGATTGTTTTACTTGGTATTTTTAGTAAGTGGAAACTCTCGAACTTTACATGATTGTTGGGAACAATTCAACAATTGTAAGCACATGTCACTTTGGGGCATGGGCTTTGTCAAAGCTCTTGTTCCCTCGTGTGTTTTTAACCTTACCTTAAACATGATTGTTGTAGACACCCAAAATTGACCCTTCATATCATATGTCAATTTGCCACATTATTCACCATTGCATATGTCAATTTTGTCTAGCACATTTATATCAATTATCAATTTTTCTTCTAAACCATCCACTTCTATCATTAATTTAATAAATTATATTTATTTAATTAATTTCATCTATTTTCATCTATTATAGCTATTATCATCTATTTTCTTCTATTTCTATCTATAATTACATAATTTTTAATTATTTAATTATCCCATTATTCCTCTAAAATAAATAAAATCAATATTTTATTTATTTATCTTCTCATCATGCATTATTTATTTAATTTATATTGATTCTTTAAATTTTCTAAATTTAGCACTTTCCTCTATCATTTAAAAATAAATTAAATAAATTTATTTGTTTAATTTACTTTTATCTCATCATTTCCTTATATTATCACTTTCTTCTATGTGTACAAGTTGACCTTGTCCATAGTTTGTTGAAAATAAAATACAAAAAATGATTTAATTGGTTCTAAAATCAATCATCCACATCATCCAACTCTTAAAATAGAAAAGCATCCTATTAAATTAAGAAAATCAATCTTATCTCCATCAACAAACTGACTACAATCATTTAATTAAATCTATTCCTATGGACACATGTCTTGTACACATTCATCCAAGCCTCTTGAATAATCTCAACCATTCACATAGCCACCTTTTTTCCACCATTGATCAATCTTTAGTTGCGAGCTATATAAACACCCTCTCACCTCTTTCCATCTAAGATCCCACACTACTCTATAGCATCCAGATTATCATCTCATGCATATTGAATCCATTGAGCATCCATTAAATACTTTGAGCATATCATCAATCATCATGGAAGCTTTGACAACTATGGATGTTCACTATTAAGAAGCAATTCACATTACAAACCAAGGAATCAATACAATCTACGTGACATTTTTCTTTGATTTTATTTCATTTTGTGTCATTTAGATAGATTCTTTGAAGGTGGTAGGATTGGGTTTTGATTGTAATATTTGATCTTATTAACCCAATTTTTCCTCACACATTCTGGCACGCCTAGTGGGACCCACGTCCTTGATTAATCTTTTCATTTGAAAGTTGTTTTTGAAGTCTAGGTATGCAGAGCACATTTGATCCGTAGAGAATCACATTTGATTGATAGTAAATCACCTTTGCATGACTTTGGATCATAGTTGGTCAGGGGAAAATTGCATTTGCATAATCATTAGTCACCTCTAGTCTGCAGATTGTCGTCTTTGATCGACAGGGAATCACCTCTGGTTAACTAGGGTTTTATTGATATATTTGTCTTTTGCAGGGTTTTCTAGGGTTTTCTCTAATCTTTCTGTGTTTGATTTAAGTTGCAAGCTAGTTTATTTGCTAACCCTAATGGTCTTTTTTCATCCTTAAGCTAGTTTTTTTGGGGTTTGATTTGTCTTTGACCTAATCATATCATTGTTGTCAATCAAGTATGCACCCTGCTAAGCTCATATAAACTTAGCTATTTGTTGAAACATGGAATCACTCTCAGGATGTGGGTTTCCTATAACGAGAGTGAATCTCTAGAGTGAGATGGTTCTCCTTATGACTTCCTAATCTAATTGACTTGTAGGGGAAAAGGGATAGAAGGATATGCTGAAATAAATGGATTCTAGTTTAATCTTTAAGATTGTATCACCTAACAGATCTTACTCACAAACAAATTATTGGACTTTGGCCTTCACAACACTCTGGTCATTTAACTCATAAATATTTCACATGAAGGTTTGGTAGACACAACAGGCAACCTGAATTAAACAAAGATTTTGTAAAAATACCACAAGCTAAGACAAAGCAAAGGACAAACATTCATCATAATGCAACATCAGATTAACTTGCAAATAATTGGACAAAATGTGAAGGAAAGCTACTGCTCAATAACTGAAGGAATAATGAGTACAATGAAAATGAGTACAACACTCTCGATGTGAGAGGAAGACTCTGGTATCTCTGCACTCTGATCTCTAAAACTCTAACTAAAAATTGAAACTTCTCACTCAAAAGAAATGGATATTTGAGATATATGCTGTGAAAGATCTTCCTGTAGAAAGATGGAAAAAAAGCTCCTAAAAATAGACTCTAAGTCCATTTTCGAGCTACTCAGAAAAACACAAATAAAATCCCTCCAAAAGAGTCCAAACTATCAAATCATGATGCCAAAAGACTCCCTAATGTGTCCCCACCACAAATCTGCTTTCTTCTGCCCATGAGATCTCTAATTTTGTCTTATCTGCCTCCAAATAAAGTAAATCGAAAGAGAATATCAGATTTGTTTTATTAGCTCCAACTGCCTAAAAAGAGTTTAGTTTTAAAAGCAATTTATAATTGATTGCTTTAAAACTAACTTTACAATGCTATGGCAGTTTGACCTATATCCTAATTGATTTGTTTTTTCTAAAAATGAAACCATATGGCTTATAATTTCACCATTTTTCCATTATAATGTTTGATTTTTCTAATAAAAAAATCATAAAAATGATGAAAATATCACTACATATTTTGCAAAAATAAATCAAAGCCTTGGATGCTTAATCTCCATGGTCCTGCAAAATAATTCCTAAGGCAAGTGACTCATGTCCTGACTCACACTGTATGAGCATATGACATATGGCATGTATCAAGTGGCACATATGTGTCATTTGCTTACAAGGAGATGAAAGTGGTTTTAAAGGCATTAAGCCTTAGCACATGCAAATAACTCCCTAATGTCTTAAGGTCATCAACCTCTCCTAATCTTTGGGGACTTAGGCAAAAATGTGAGAACATTATATGACCCCCGCGGGTATTAGCTTGGACAAATAAATGAGTTTAGATGTGATAAAAATCACTCATTTGGATTAGGGTAAAACAAAACCCTAACAACAAAACAAATGAGCCCTATCTTTTCGCACTCATTTGTAACTTCACTCTTTTGATAATTTGGGCTCTACTACAACCAACAACAAAACTAGGGTTTCAAGGCATGAAAACTCTCATCTGGGTGTGTTCTTGTGCACGGCCTCCATAGATTTTGGCATAAAAAGAAAGGTAATGATCTCCTGATACATATGTAACTATCTATTCTTCATTTCCTTCCATTTTATGGTAAATATCTGAGTAAAAAAAGATTTTAGAGCTGTGGCTTATGTACATTTTGATGGTTTGTTGTCACTTTTGTTTCCCTGTGTGACCTCTCCATTATACCTGGTCGCCACTATTGCATTTCTGAGAATAAGAATGAAATAAAAAAGGAAGCCTTCCATCTCAACACCATTACACACCATCTTTACACACATGTAACTTCATTTCTATCACTATATATTTCATTCTCTGTAGCCAAAACTTCGCGGCCATGTGTTCTTTTCTCCTGTAGCTCTGCATCCGGTCACAAAATGAAAAAGGGGTTCTATGTTTTGATGGAAAATAACACATTGGCAGCATTGAAACTTATCACTTTTACACAGAAATGAAATGGTTTTTATCTTATTCTATGACTCAAAACCCTCTTCATATCTTTGTATTTGCTACTTTGTATGGCCACGACTTCTATTATATAGTCTTGTGTCTGTGATTTTCTTAGTGTATATGTATTTGGTTCGAAGTTCGAACCCCTACCCTGAAGCTCCATACTTGCACAGATTCAATATATATTGCATTTGCTCTTTTAAAACCCTAAGAGGGTTTGAACAAAAATCTCATTTCACTTTGTGTTGGAAATAGACCAGACAATTGAGAGGGGGGGGTGAATCAGTTGTCCCAAAAATTAACCTTTTCTTCATTTTAATCTTCTTTCACAATTTACAAATTGATTAATGATGTAAACATTAAAGCATGAAACAACTGTTGAAAATATGTGCCTAATTGGTGTTGTCATTAATGTCAACATATTCTTGTTGCCATTGGTGTCAACTGTATCCTATCTTGTTGCCTAACTAGAAGATTGGAATGTTGAGGATATTGAGAAAATTAATAAAGATCAATGGATGCAGATCATACGACAGTATACAGGATTGTGTGAAGTAGCTCCAGTCAGGATTTGAGAGGTCCGTATGAAGATTTGAAGAAACTATGGCCATCTGAGTAGAACTAGTTTTGCAGTATTTAGAAGAGATAGAGTGACAAAGAAGTGGTCCAGATCCTTCTTGATATGTCAAATAATGATAGATGCAGATCTAGAGGCGTGTTTGGGAAGTCAGTGTGCATCATGAACTCAAGTGGTTCATGGTTTGGAGGTCCGTAAGCAATCTTTCTAAGATGACAATCATGGCAGATAGTATTCTTAAGGTTTCAGATGTGTGAGGCCAATTATTTTACCTTCCTTATTTTGATCATTATGCATTTCAGTTGATGACATTATCAGACTTTTAGTGACTATGGTTTCATTATGCAGACTTGATTTTATCTCCTGATTATGATAGGATATTGATTAGACATATGTGATTTGATTTGATCAGATTTGATGATATTTTGTGATTCGACATATGAGATATATTAGATGATGTTTTGTGATGAGATTCTAGTTATTTATGTGATGTGGACTATTTGACATGTGATTGAAAAATGCAGTTTAATTTGGAATTATGTATTGATGATTATTGTTGTATTCGATTTGGTGAATTTAATTCCAGTTGCTTTGGCTATGATTATCATGATATGATTGACACTTGATCAAGATGTGCAGGTTTTACATTCCCAAGCCACAGGAAATTGGAGGTAGAATTCACACCAATGTTATCCCCTGTGAAACTGATCCATTCCCAAGAGGGATAAGGATCACGTTTGAAATTGAATGTGATTTAAGTGCTTGATTTAATTTTTAATCATTTTGGCCTAGTACCCCTTTGTGTAATTTATTAATATTAAGTGTTGTATAATTTTAATTGACTTACACCACTCGGTATTTGCTTTTTATTTTTAAGGCCATTTAAAGTAGATTTATAACACCCTTTGTGAACCTTAGTGTCCCAAAAGTTACCCTAGGTGGTTACCCATGGGTCTAGGGTTAACTTGGACTATCTAACCCTTGGATTAACTCACTTTTGGTCACTCTAAACTATGGTTTCGTCAAAGTGACGAAATTTGAAATTAGGGAAGGTGGGAGATGAGTCATGCCTTGGGAAAGACTCATCTTCGTTCCCAAAGTTTTGGAATCCTTTCCCATGGAAGACTTGGGAGGTCTCCAAGAATCCCAAGTGTGTGGGAGCTTCCTCTAAGACTCTCACACACGTGTGAGAACATCTTGGAGGGAGATGGCTCTTTGAGAGAATAAGAGGATGCCATATGGCATCCCTTATCCTCTTAGAGGTTTGAGTGGGAATGCCACCTCACCACTTGTCCTCTCACATATGTCTGAGAGCACAAGTGGATAAGGTGAGGATTGAGATGGAATTGGAGGGTGACACTTGTCACCCTCACACTTCCTCTCCCTTGCAAGTGGCATTAGAGGAGGAAGGAGAAGGTGACAAGTGTCACCTTCTCATTCCTCAAGGCCAAATTGATGGCCTATATGATCTCCTCTTGTTGAGGAGTGTGGGGTTTTGACATTTTTTAGTTTCTTGTTATTTTGGAGGAATTGTGGGAAAGTTGGAGGATTTCTTGAAGATTGGAAGGTTTGGAAAAGCTTGGAGCTCTTCACCAAATGTGCTTCCATTATAGGGCTTTGAAGGTAAGCCTCTTAAACTATGTTTCTTCACCCTTGCTTTTGTATATTGTGATGTGTTTGTGTTTGTTTGTTGGCTGTTAATTCTTTTTTTTCTTGTGTGGTATGGGATTATGGTGAGAGCACCTCCATTTGGAGGTAATGCTCAACTTGTTTGGGCACGGGAAAGGAACCTCCTTGAGGTCACTTCCACATTATATTATTTATGCCTTGAGGGCTATTACTTGTTGAGGAGATTATTTGAATGGAAAGAGTGCCATGGAGATTATTTTGTGATTTTGTGGAGAATGGTGGTTTTGGAGATTTTTGGCTTGAGGCCATGAGATGGGTATTTTATCATTTGGGTGGCCTTTGAAGTAGAGGGGTCCATTCCCTACCCTCATCAAACTCATTTTCATGAGTTGAGTTATGTGATAAACCTTGGGGCTATTTTTTTGTTATTGTGTTTGACTTTGTTGTGGAGTGTTGCACCTGTGTGAATCCCTACCTCCCTAGCTCAGGGGTGACCCACTTGCGGGTCTACGGTAGGGAGGAGGGCATTTCTAAGTGGCTAGGTTGTTCTTTTTATTGTGTTTTATTTGCAGGTGTTTAAATGAAGAATGGAGTTGAGAGGAGTCCTTTTTGGTGTTCCTATAGTTTCTTTGTGTTGGTTGTTTTGAGCCTTGGCTTTATAGCCCTTTTTTTAAAAAAATGATTAGTTATTTGCCATGGAGTTGGCTGTGATAAATAATGTAATGTAAACATTTTGTATTTTATTTAATGCTCTTTACTTACCATTTATGGTGGGGTTGGTGTTGTGTTAAGAAATGCATGAGTGGATTTATTACTGCCATTTGTTCTTTGTAAAAAAATAAAATTATATCTCTATAAATGTTGTTGTCATTTTGTTGGGTGCAAACTAGAAAATATGAAGGAAAACATGATGTATTCATTCTGTATTTTATATTGAAAATTCTATGTTATGAGTAGCCGCTATGAAAAGAAAATGTTTCTAGCTGTCCTATGTAAATGATAAACTCTATTTAAATATCAATGTTGTTGCAATGAGCTCTAGAAATACATAAATGTGTATTACTCTCATCTTTATGCCTCTGTTTCCTTGTTCAAATATATATATATATATATATATATATATATATATATATATATATATATATATATATATATATATATATATTCATATATATATATATGAATTTAGAGCTACCTAGGTTGTTGTTAAAATAAATTATGAGGTTCTATCATATTCTATTGTGAAACAAAAAAGAGAGATGAAATAGCATCCCTGTACACCTATTTGTTTTCAAAGAAAGTTACGTACTACTAGTTTTATTATAATAATACTCAAGTTTTTATTTCCCTTTTTGTGGTTGAGTAGATATATATATGTTGTAATATATATATTCATATGTTGTTTACAAATACATTTTCTTGTTTTTACCTCACTGCTATGATAATATTAATAATACATTCATCTTACTGTTAAAATATATATTTATACATATATTCATTTTAATATATATATTCAAACTAATTGATAAACATTTTGCTTGCAAAAATAAACCAGTTGTAGATAACAGAAGAAACTGAGGACAAGATTTACATTTGGCAGAAATTTTTTATACTTTTTGAAGTCTAGAAACTACATTTATGTTAAGTCTGACCCTAGATTTTAGTAGGGTTATGGGTTAGTTTTTTTTAAAAAATATAGATTAAAAAAAACACAGAAAAAGGGGCAGAACGTGACTGTGTGGACGGCAGCCAAAACAATCACCACCCACACAGCCATAGCGAATTGTATGTTAGGGTGTGGGGAGGAGGAGTCGAACCCCCACCCACACCCTCCCCTCCCCACACCATTCCCCTTAACTTTGTGTGAATTCATTGCCCCTCCTCTCCTTTTGGCCGCCACTCACCCAAACCCCCCACCGAGCTCCTTCGCGCCCTTGACTCCGTAGTCCTCTCCTCCCCGAGTTCTGTGATCTCCTTCCATCTGACCTCCTCCGGCAGCAGCACTAAAAATGGCGGCTCCACTCCTCCCCTCTCCACAGTGGTCGTCCCTTGGCCACAGACCTCAGCGGCAGCAGCCCTCAGCAGCAGTCCACAGTTTTGTATGAATAAAATTTATTACATTCTATGACAAATTTAAAAAAAATCACTCTGTGTTTCCAGGGAAAATTCTCTTTTAATATAAATAAATAACACAAGGAAAAGATAATAAAAATAAATGAAGATAAGGGGGTTAGAACAGAATGATCCGAGTACTCTCTGTTGGAAGCATCTCCACGGCGGCCATGGAAGCCCATACCCTAGCTTGCAATAGCAAAACAAAAGGGAAACAAGGAATAATGAGATAGGGAAAATAGGGTTTCCCTTGAGATATCTTTTTCTCAAAAATGGGATTAGGGAAACCAAGAAGAAAACAATAGAAAATTAATTAGGGTTTCTCTTAGATAACAAGTTTTAAATTAGAGAATAGGGATCACAATTTTGGAGCAGTATTTTATTGTGAGGGGATTATTTTATTTCTTTTTAAAAATCTTTTTGCCCTTGCTCATTTACCATGGGATTATTTTTTTATATATTTTTGGTTAATTTTAAATGGGGATTTGCATTATGGATTTTTTTCTTTGCCTTGGGATTTAAATTTTATTTTAAGGAGGGATTAATTTTATTCTTATTAGGGAGAGTATTTCCCCTTGTTTTAAATTCATTTTAGTTGGGTCAATTTATTTATTCCTAGTGCGAATTTTATCATTTAATTTGTCTATCTAGTTGAACACTATTTTACGGGAAGAGTTATTTAAACTCTCCTTCTCCCTCTATTAAATTTTTGAGTTAGTTATTAAATATAATGTCGAAATTATCTTTAATAACGGACTCAATTCTGTTTTTGGATTTTACTTGGCATCTTGTCATTAATTATTAATTATTTTTTTTTATTTTTCTAACCTGTTATGCAAGGTCGATCTATTTGAGCTTGGTAGGTATTTATTTTATTGTAAATCAATTTGAATTTGTTCTGAAGTTTTGATTTCATTTTATTCTTAAATTTTATTTAATTCCTTTTGGTGTTTTATTTTAAAATTTATTTTGCATTTATTAAAAATGCGTTATGCTGCCAGAATTTTCCTAGATTTCTAGGGTTCTATTTTGTTTTACAATCTTTTATTATTATTCATTCCATCTTCCACTTCAATCATGCGCCATCTTGCCATATCACTTAATCACTTTATGATTTCTTTTTGGACCTAAGTTAAGTTAGGTTTTGATGTTAGTGAAATCATCCTCACCTAGGAAACTTAGGGTTCAGATTAAAGTCAGTCTAACCCTAAAAGCAACACACTTCATGTCGCATACCCCCTAGACGGCTTTCATCATCGCGGTTATGTTGACATGTTTATGCCTTATGCGTATTGCCACTGAGCACGCAGATGCGTGTGAGGGGGTCCTAGGGATAGGTAGAAAAATTTTTCGTAGTTCGTGTCATGACCACATGACAAATGTGGACATGACACGTGTGTTGTGTGTTGTGACTGCATGGGAAATCAGAGCATGAAATTTGGTATCAAAGCCAGGTTTAAACACTAGGCTTGTTTTGGGCACATTATTATTTCCATAACTTTGATTAATTTGTGGTTACCTCATTTTTGTAGGATGCCTCCCCGACAAGTTCAGCGAGCACAGTCCCACCACACTCCATCCCCTGAGGTTCACAGTGGCTCTTCAACTGAGGTACAGGCATAGCCAATCCCATAGGTATTGCAGGTACCACTAGCCCTACCAGATATTGGGCCACAGATATTACAAGCTTTACAGGTAGTTTGAGATAGGCTTCCACCAGCTGTAGTTGAGCCGCACATAGAACCACATGTCGAGCCCCGCGAGGACCCGCGAGAGGAGCCACGCGTGGAGCCACGAACCTAGTCCCATGTTGAGTCATGTGTGGTGCCTTGCGTTGAGCCATGAGGGGCACCACGTGTGGAGCCTTATGTTGAGGTGCCATAGACGATGGTAGAGGAGGTTGGTTTGGCTGACAGGGCCCATAGCAGGAGCCCTTCACGTCATGCTAGGTATGATGAGGCAGTACGAGTAGAGCACATTGTTCACAGGCCTTATGACTATTACACAAATGAGCCTATCAGAGGGCACAGGGACAGAGGAGACCCCATTAGGGATTTATTAAGGTTGAACCCTCCTAGATTCGTCAGGACCATAGAGGGAGCTGAGGCAGAGGCCTGGCTCATCAACTTCGATAGATGCTTCACATTGCGTCCTTACAAGGGAAACACGAAGGCCCGTGTAGCAGTACACCTATTGCAAGATGCAACAACTACCTGGTGGTGCACTAAGGAGTGCAAGCATCACCTTTCATTAGACACTATCACATGGGAGACCTTCACTGAGTGCTTCAATGTGCGATACTTATCAGATCATTACAGGCAGCGTCGTATAGATGAATTCCATGACCTTCAGCAAAGGGGACTTACAGTGCCATAGTATGAGGGTAGATTTACCAAGTTATCCTATTATGCAAAGTATCTCCATGACGAGAAACTCCTGGTTCATAAGTTTATCAGAGGACTGAACCACAGTATAGCAGGGCCTGTTCATATGGCAGACCCCCAGACTTTGAGTGCTGCTGCCAAGAAGGCATATATCGCTGAGGAGATTCAGGGATGAGGGTAGATTTAACAGCCTTAATTTTAGGATCGTGGGCAGTAGCAGCATCAGCAGAGTTTTTGCAGACCATCACATCCACCTCATAGAGGGGGATTTGGTTCTATTCCCTTACCTCCTAGGCCCCCACAGCAACAACAGAGAGCTAGGACACAGGAAAGGGCACATGGGGGACATAATAGAGGTTAGCAGCAGTAAGGCCCGCGCAGAGATCAGAGGTAGCAGGGACCACCTGCGGGACCCGTGAGGTCGCAGCAGACTTATAGGGGCTCACAGGGGTCTACTGGTAGATCAGGACACCAGCAGTCAAGTAGGACTCAGACTCGATAGGTACAGGCTAGGGACCCTTGTTATGTTTGTGGTGGAGCTAGACACCTAGCTAGAGAGTGTCCATAGGGTTTTACAATAGTGGGACAACCTTGTGCAGGAGGATCTGAGAAGACTGTTGGTGATGTGGGTAGATCCCACCGTATGTTCGCAGCGGTTGATAACCGCCAGGCTGATTTTCAAGCATTGGTGATTGAGACGTTAGGTATGATTGGGGGCAACCCCATTTCTATTCTCTTTGATTTTGGTGCTATTGACTCTTTCATATCTCCATCATTAGTGGAGCATTGCAGGCTGTGGCCTCTAGGTAGTTTGATAGGTGGGTGGTTGAATTGGCCTCAGGGGCCAAGATGACAGTAGATGCCTTAGTCCACGATTGTGAGATTTATTTGGAACCCTTTACCACAGTATGTGACCTTAGAGTGATGACATTAGGATCCTATGATGTGGTGTTGGGTATGGATTGGCTTGCGGCTCACTGAGCCAAGCTAGATTGTCGCCGAAAGGTGATCAGCTATTTAGACAATCACAGTACATCAGTTGAGATAGTGGGCATGCAGAAGCCCACAGCAGTGCATATGATATCTGCTCAGCAGCTTAAGTGCTGCATGTAGAAGGGCTGCCAGATGTTTGCCATCATAGTGAGTGACAGATCAGATGATGAGCCTGAGGCATCTTTGGATGATCATCCCATCCTTAGAGAGTTTGCTGATGTGTTTCTAGCAGAGTTACTAGGGATGCCACCCCGTCGTGAGGTAGACTTTCACATTGACTTAGTACCGGGTGTCGAGCCAATGTCTCATGCACCCTATAGGATGACCACACATGAGCACACTGAGCTCAAGTTACAGTTGGAGGACTTTCTCGAGAAGGGGCACATTCGACTAAGTGTTTCACCTTGGGGCACTCCTGTCATCTTCGTGAAGAAGAAGGATGGGTCTCTTCATTTGTGCATGGACTACAGGTAGTTGAATAAGAACCATTATCCTCTACCCAAGATTGACGATGAAGAACCATTATCCTCTACCCAAGATTGACGATCTTTTCGATCAGATGTAGGGAGCTAGGGTGTTCTCTAAGATAGACCTAAAGTCAGGTTATCATCAGCTACGTATCACAGAGGTGGATATCCATAAGACTGCCTTCCAAACTCGTTATGGCCACTATGAGTTCACTGTGGTTCCCTTCGGCTTGACGAATGCCCCTGCAGTGTTCATGAGTCTCATGAATGGGGTGTTCCATACTTATTTGGATCAGTTTGTGATCATTTTCCTTGATGACATCTTGATCTATTCACGGACTGAGGAGGAGCATGAGGAGCACCTTCGTCAGGTTCTACAGTGTTTGAGAGAGCAGAATCTTTATGGGAACTTGGCAAAGTGTGCATTTTTTAGGACAAAGGTTCAGTATCTGGGGCATATCATATCTGGCGATGGAATCTCAGTAGATCCATCGAAGATCAGGGCTATCAGGGATTGGCCAACACCCACTAGTGTGATAGAGGTCAGGAGTTTTATGGGGTTAGTTGGTTATTACCGTCACTTTGTTGAGGGTTTTTCTTAGATAGCAGACCCCATCACTTCCCTTTAGTGGAAAGGGAAGAGTTTTCTTTGGACTGAGCAGTGTGAGAGGGCCTTTGAGGTCCCCAAGGAGCATCTCACTAGCACTCCCATTTTAGCGGTTCTTGATCCTGTAGTAGATTTTATGGTTTGCACGGATGTATCACTTGAGGGTTTGGGAGCCGTACTTATGCAGGGTGGTAGAGTGATTGCGTATGAGTCACGAAAGCTCAAGACCCATGAGCTGAACTACCCCATGCATGACTTGGAGTTAGCAGCAGTGGTTCATGCTCTAGTTCGTTGGAGGCATTTCTTATTGGGTCGTCACTTTGAGCTCCATTCAGATCACCACAGCCTTTAGTATATCTTTACACAGCTGAATCTAAATGCCCATCAGTGGCATTGGATGGAGTTCCTCTATGAGTATGACTTTGATGTCCACTACATCAAAGAGAAGGAGAACATGGTTGCTGATGCATTGAGTCAGAGGTGCCATGAGCTCTTGACCTTGACTCTAAGTGTGGACTTGAGAGGTCGCATTATTCAGCATCTACCAGATGATGAGTGGTTTCTTGAGGTGCAGCAGGAGATCAGTTCATAGAGGGCCCTTGTGGGCAAGTTTGCAGGATACTTGAGGTAGATGGGTTACTTCGTCATCGACAGCGCATCTCTTTACCCCGCGCAGGTGACCTATGTACTATAGTGTTATTAGATGCTCATAGAGCACCATATGTAGCACATCCGAGAGTAAAGAGGATGCATGCTGATCTACGATAGCTGTACCATTGGGAGAGTATGAGACGAGATATAGCAAAGTTTGTTGCTCGATGCCTTGAATGCCAGAGGGTCAAGGCTGAGCATCAGCATCCAGTGGGTCTTCTATACCCAAATGATATACCTGAGTGGAAATGGGACACCATTTCCATGGATTTTATTGTTGGTCTTCCTATGTCTTTACGTTGCCATGATGCCATCATGGTGATAGTCGACAAGTTGACCAAGGTGACGCATTTCTCACCTGTACGCACGACATACAATGCGCTAGCAGTGGCAAGGGTATTCTTAGATGATATTGTGAGATTACATGGAGTACCTCGCTGCATAATTTCTGATAGAGATCCAGTTTTCACTTCAACATTCTGGAGAGCCTTGCAGCAGGCATTGGGCACATAGCTCAACTTTAGCTCCGCTTATTATCCTGAGACAAATGGACAGACAAAGCAGGTGAATCAAGTGTTGGAGGACATGCTTCAGATGTATGTTATGGACCATCAATCTATATGGGAGGAGTATCTGTATATGCTTGAGTTTGCCTACAATAATGGGCATCACAACTCGTTGGGTATGCCTCCCTTTCAGGCTTTATACAACAGACCATGCAGGACACCATTGATTTGGGATCAGATAGAGGACAGAGTTGCCATTGGTCCAGAGCTAGTTCAGGATATGGAGTAGTAGGTCACACTGATTAGGCAAAGGTTACAAGAGGCTCAGGATAGACAAAAGAAGTATGCCGATGCTAAGAGGATTGATCAGAGATTCTTAGTGGGTGACAGGGTATTCCTTAGAGTGCGGCCACAAAAGAGTCCTATCCATTATGGAAAGGGCTCTAAGCTCACACCATGGTTTGTAGGACCCTTTGAGATTATGGACCGGATAGGACCAGTTGCCTATCATCTAGCGTTGCCACCTAGCCTGTCACGTATCCACGATGTCTTTCATATTTCTATTTTGAGGTGATATATATCTGATTTATCTCATGTACTGGACTGGAGTACTCTTCAGGTAGAGGCAGATGGGCAATTGGCTTTGGAGCCAATTTGCATATTGGCTCATCAGACACTGGGCCTTCGAGGTCGAGAGATGGACTAGGTTAGGGTCCAGTGGGATCATTATGATGAGGTCACAATGACTTGGGAGGATGCAGCTCGTTTGAGGGCACTCTATCCTCACCTTTTTGACGACTTCCAGGAGGAAGTTTAGTCTTAGGGGAGGAGGATGTGAGGTCGATTATTTTACTTTCTTTATTTTGATCGTTATGCATTTCAGTTGATGACATTATCAGACTTTTAGTGACTATGGTTTCATTATGCAGACTTGATTTTATCTCCTGATTATGATAGGACATTGATTAGACATATGTGATTTCATTTGATCAAATTTGATGATATTTTGTGATTCGACATATGAGATATATTAGATGATGTTTTGTGATGAGATTCTAGTTATTTATGTGATGTGGACTATTTGACATGTGATTGAAAAATGTAGTTTAATTTAGAATTATGTATTGATGATTATTGTTGTATTTGATTTCGTGAATTTAATTCTAGTTTCTTCAACTATGATTATCATGATATGATTGACACTTGATCGAGATGTGCAGGTTTTACATTCCCAAGCCATGGGAAATTGGAGGTAGAATTCAGACCAATGTTATCCCCTATGAAACTGATCCATTCCCAAGAGGGATAAGGATTACATTTGAAATTGAATGTGATTTAAGTGCTTGATTTAATTTTTAATCATTTTGGCCTAGTACCCCTTTGTTTAATTTATTAATATTAAGTGTTGTATAATTTTAATTGACTTACACCACTTGGTATTTGCTTTTTATTTTTAAGGCCATTTAAAGTGGATTTATAACCCCCTTTGTGAACCTTAGTGTCCCAAAAGTTACCCTAGGTGGTTACCCATGGGTCTAGGGTCAACTTGGACTATCTAACCCTTGGATTAACTCACTTTTAGTCACTCTAAACTTTGGTTTAGTCAAAGTGACGAAATTTGAAATTAGGGAAGGTGGGAGATGAGTCATGCCTTGGGAAAGACTCATCTCCCTTCCCAAAGTTTGGGAATCCTTTCCCAAGGAAGACTTGGGAGGTCTCCAAGACTCCCAAGTGTGTGGGAGCTTCCTCTAAGACTCTCACACATGTGTGAGAGCATCTTGGAGGGAGATGGCTCTTTGAGAGAATAAGAGGATGCCATATGGCATCCCTTATCCTCTTGGAGGTTTGAGTGGGAATGCCACCTCAAAACTTTTCCTCTCACACGTGTGAGAGCACAAGTGGATAAGGTGAGGATTGAGATGGAATTGAAGGGTGACACTTGTCACCCTCACACTTCCTCTCCCTTGCAAGTGGCATTAGAGGAGGAATGAGAAGGTGACAAGTGTCACCTTCTCATTCCTTAAGGCCAAATTGATGGCCTATATTATCTCCTCTTGTTTAGGAGTGTGGGGTTCCGGCATTTTTGAGTTTCTTGTTATTTTGGAGAAATTGTGGGAAAGTTGGAGGATATCTTGAAGATTGGAAGGTTTGGGAAAGCTTAGAGCTCTTCACCAAATGTGCTTCCATTATAGGGCTTTGAAGGTAAGCCTTTTAAACTATGTTTCTTCACCCTTGATTTTATATATTGTGATGTGTTTGTGTTTGGTTGTTGGTTGTTAATTCTCTTTTTTCTTGTGTGGCATGGGAGTATGGTGAGAGCACCTCCATTTGGAGGTAATGCTCAACTTGTTTGGGTAGGTGAAAGGAACCTCCTTGAGGTCACTTCAACATTGTATTATTTATTCCTTGAGGTCTTTTACTTGTTGAGGAGATTATTTGAATGGCAAGAGTGCCATGGAGATTATTTTGTGATTTTGTGGAGAATGGTGGTTTTGGAGATTTTTGGCTTGAGGCCATGAGATGGGTATTTTATCATTTGGGTGGCCTTTGAAGTAGAGGGGTCCATTCCCTACCCTCATCAAACTCATTTTCATGAGTTGAGTTATGTGATAAACCTTAGGGCTGTTTTTTTGTTGTTGTGTTTGAATTTGTTGTGGAGTGTTGCACCTGTGTGAATCCCTACCTCCCTAGCTCGGGGGTGACCCACTTGCGCGTCTACGGTAGGGAGGAGGGCATTTCAAAATGGCTGGGTTGTTCTTTTTATTTTGTTTTATTTGTAGGTGTTTAAATGAAGAATGGAGTTGAGAGGAGTCCTTTTTGGTGTTCCTATAGTTTCTTTGTGTTGGTTATTTTGAGCCTTGGCTTTATAGCCCTTTAAAAAAAAAATTGATTAGTTATTTGCCATGGAGTTGGCTGTGATAAATAATGCAATCTAAACATTATGTATTTTCTTTAATGCTGTTTACTTCCCATTTATGGTGGAGTTGGTGTTGTGTTGAGAAATGCATGAGTGGATTTATTACTGCCATTTGTTCTTAAAAAAAAAAATTATATATCTATAAATGTTGCTGTCATTTTGTTGGGTGCAAACTAGAAAATATGAAGGAAAACATGATGTATTCATTCTGTTGAAAACAAGGAAAAGATAATAAAAATAAATGAAGATAAGGGGGTTAGAATAGAATGATCTGAGTACTCTCTGTTGGAAGCATCTCCACGGCGGCCATGGAAGCCCATACCCTAGCTTGCAACAGCAAAACAAAAGGGAAACAAGGAATAATGAGATAGGGAAAATAGGGTTTCCCTTGAGATATCTTTTTCTCGAAAATGGGATTAGGGCAACCGAGAAGAAAACAATAGAAAATTAATTAGGGTTTCTCTTAGATAACAAGTTTTAAATTAGAGAATAGGGATCACAATTTTGGAGCAGTATTTTATTGTGAGGGGATTATTTTATTTCTTTTTAAAAATCTTTTTGCCCTTGTTCATTTACCATGGGATTATTTTTTTATATATTTTTGTTTAATTTTAAATGGGGATTTGCATTATGGATTTTTTTCTTTGCCTTGGGATTTAAATTTTATTTTAAGGAGGGATTAATTTTATTCTTATTAGGGAGAGTATTTCCCCTTATTTTAAATTCCTTTTAGTTGGGTCAATTTATTTATTCCTAGTGTGAATTTTATCATTTAATTTGTTTATCTAGTTGAATGCTATTTTACAGGAAGAGTTATTTAAACTCTCCTCCTCCCTCTATTAAATTTTTGAGTTAGTTATTAAATATAATGTCGAAATTATCTTTAATAATGAACTCAATTCTATTTTTGGCTTTTACTTGGCGTCTTGTCATTAATTATTATTTATTTTTTTTCAAAATTTTCTAACTTGTTATGCAAGGTCGATCTATTTGACCTTGGCAGGTATTTATTTTATTTTAAATCATTTTGAATTTGTTCTGAAGTTTTGATTTAATTTTATTCTTAAATTTTATTTAATTCCTTTTGGTGTTTTATTTCAAAATTTATTTTGCGTTTATTAAAAACACATTATGCTGCCAGAATTTTCCTAGATTTCTAGGGTTCTATTTTTTTTACTATCTTTTATTATTATTCATTCCATCTTCCACTTCAATCATGCACCATCTTGCCATATCACTTAATCACTTTACGATTTCTTTTTGGACCTGAGTTAAGTTAGGTTTCGATGTTAGTGGAATCATCCTCACCTAGGAAACTTAGGGTTCAGATTAAAGTCAGTCTAACCCTAAAAGCGACACACTTCGTGTTGCATACCCCCTAGACGGCTTTCATCATCGCGGTTATGTTGACATGTTTACGCCTTATGCATATTGCCACTGAGCATGCAGATACGTACGAGGGGGTTCCTAGGGATAGGTAGAAAAGTTTTTCGTAGTTTGTGTCATGACCACATGGAAAATGTGGACATGACACATGTGTTGTGTGTCGTGACCACATGGGAAATGCAGGCATGCCAGGATAAAGATGTAAGTGATCCTGATGATTTAGAGGAGTGCACATGTTTTTCTTGAATTCATTGTGCTTGTGGAGGTCTCTGGATCATGTGACTGCTATGTTGGTGAAGATTTCCTTCTTGGTGTTGCTGTTCTTCCCAGTCCTAGCCGACCGAATGATTCCAGTAATTTGTGGATGTTCTAGAAGCAATTCTCTAGAGCGTGGTGTGTTGCTCAAAGAAGATTCAAGTCTTAGCAATGTTTGGCTGACAACTTAGTGATTCACATTAAGTAAGATGTTTGGTGTACCAACCTTGATGTTTATTCCAAGGTTGATGAAGCATATAAAGGAGTGTAGCTCAGTCATGGAAAATCATCCTTGAGTGAAAATAACAAATTCAAAGAAAGAATCAGGAGTAGAGCAAAGAAGAGGAGAAGCAGAAGAGCAAAAGCAGAATGGAGTGAAAAGTTAGTGAAGAAGAGTTTGGAAACATAATAGAAGTTTTATGAGCATTCAATGAAACTAAACCAGGCATGAAGTAGATGCTATTTCTTAGTTAATTCTTTCTGTGTTAAACTAAAATTTCTTCTAGGTAGTGAGCCTCTCTTTTGAGTAGTGAGCTCTAGGAAATGAGCCCGAAGGCAAGTGCATTCCCATTCTTTTTAAGTACTTTTAACAGGCTACAAATCTTGTGGGCTAAGACCCATCATGGTTTTTCCCTTAACCGGGTTTCCATGTTGAAAATCTTGGTGTCAAATGTGTTGATTATGTTTCTGCTTATGTGATGTTGTTTCATGCTTTAATGTTTACATCATTAATCAATTTGCAAATTGTGAAAGAAGATTAAAAAAAAGAAAAGGTTAATTTTTGGGACAACTAATTCACCCCCCCTCTCAGTTGTCTTGTCTAATTCCAATAGTTGGTATTAGAGCTAGATCCTCTAAAAGAAGCTTGATCGCTTGAGGAGATCCAAGATGTCAACTTATAAGAAGGAAAGTCCAAGATTTGATGGAACAAATTACTCCCTTTGGAAGGTACGCATGCAATGTCATTTGGAATGTATTGGTAATGACTTTTGGTTGATAACAAAGAATGAGTATAAGATTCTGAAGAATAGCCCTACTACTCAAGATGAACTCAGGGAAGATGAATGTAATATTCGAGCCAAAGAAGCTTTATTGAGTGCTCTGTTTGATACAGAATTGGCAAATGTCCTAGATTTGAAAACTGCCCATGAAATCTGGAAAAAGTTGGAAAATCTATATGAAGGTGACAAATATGTTAAATGTGCCAAGCTACAAAGCTTGAAGGGTAAATATGAAAGATTGGTAATGAGAAAAGATGAAAACATTACTTCCTACATGTAGAAAGTAAATGAACTTGTGACTGGTATCAGAAATGCAGGTTGAGTATTGGAAGAATTAGAAATTATTGCCAAAGTGCTAAGATCCTTACCTACAGCATACATGCTTAAATCTGTAGCCATTGAAGAAATCAGGTCAGTAACAACTATCACAAGAGATCAGTTAGTTGGTAAGCTTTCAAGATTTGAAATGAGTGAGTTTGGTGATTCTCTCCCTAAGTCTGAATCTGCATTTAAGGCCAGTGTGTATGGAAAGCAAAGATATGATCCGGGTGAAAGTTCTTCAGGAAGATCAAACTGATTTGTGAAGACAAGGAAGGATCTTGAAAATGATGAAATTGAGACTGCAAATCTTGAAGCTCTTATTGGCAAAATAATACCAATAGGATCTGGTAAATATGAAGGAAAGTTCCCACTCAAATGTTTTTCTTGTAATAAGTTTGGTCACTTTGCCTCAAGGTGTCTAGAGAGGTTCTCAAAACCAAACCCTAACAAATATAAAGGTTAGAAAAAATGTTAATATGTCCAAGAAGATGGAGAAGGAGTCACAAATGATGAATCTGATCATGGAGGTTCCACTGAAGATGATTGGGTGTTCATTGCTATCAAGGAAGAAGATCTGGTGTCTACTGACTCTGCTAGCTGTACAAATGTGGAAAGTGCCTTGGCTGCTCAGGTTGTTGAAAAGGATGAATGGGTGACTGATAGTGGATGTTCTCATCATATGACTGGTGATAAAGTAAGTTTGTAAGCTTTGAAAAATATGAAGGTGGAATTGTGAAATTTGGAGACAACTCAGTTGGTAGAATTCATGGCAGAGGATCCATCTATTTTGATGGTAAGAATAACACTAATGATGTTCTATATGTGGAAGGACTAAAGCATAATCTTCTTAGTGTTGGACAGTTAGTTGATAAGGGTTATGATCTCTGATTCAAGGATGGAAAATGTAGGATCTTGGAAAGCTCCAAAACTAAAATTGCATCTGGTACTCAAACTAGAGGTAACATCTTTTATCTAAGTAGTTCTAGCAAAAGTTGCTTGATAGCTCAGACAGATCAAAGTTGGTTATGGCATAGGAGGATTTGTCATCTAAATTTTGATAACATTGTCAAGATAAGTTCTAATCAAGCTGTAAGAGATCTTCCAAAACTTATGAAACCTAATAACATATGTAGAGAATGTCAATTGGGCAAACAAAAACAAATTTCATTCAAAAGTAAAGAGCAATTTTCAAGTGAACGGTTGGAACTTGCACACATTGATCTATGTGGTCCTACTAGAATCAGATGTGCAAGAAGACAGATAATTTATGTTGCTGATTGATGATTACTCCTAGATGATGTGCGTAACCTTCTTGAAAAATTAGAAATTTATGTTGTTGATTGATGATTACTTCTAGATGATGTGGGTAACCTTCTTGAAAAATTAGAAGCTCTTGACAAATTCAAGGTATTCAAAGTTATGGTGGAAAATGAGATTGGTGTGAAGATAAAGTGTCTGAGATCTGATAGAGGTGGAGAATTTGCCTCCGATGAGTTTGATTCATTTTATGAAAAGCATGGAATTAAAAGATAGTTATCTGCTCCTAGGACTCCTCAATAAAATGGAGATGTGGAAAGAAAGAACTAGACCATTCAAGAAGCTGCTAGGACCATGATGATAGAAACAAATATTCCTCTAGTTTATTGGAGAGAAGCTGTGAGTACTACTATCTACACTCTTAACCAGGTGTAGATCAAAGGAAATTCTTGTAAGACACCTTATGAACTATGGTTTGGTCATCCTCCTACTAAGAAAATACTTTAGAGTTTTTGGTAGTAAATGCTATATCAAAAGAGATGAGGATCTAAGCAAGTTTGAAGCAAGAAGTGATGAAGGAATTTTTTTGGGTTACTCTAATCAAAGCAAAGCATATCGGTGGTTTAACAAGAGGTTGAAAAAGATTGTTGAAAGTGCTAATGTCAGAGTTGATGAGAGAAAAGGACATTCCATATCTTGCGGATATGATTCAGATGATTAAGATGAAAATCCAAGTCAAGAAAGGCAAGTGCAAACTTAGATCTAGATCTAGATTGATCTGAAAAACCCAGTAATTCAAGAGGATAGTGCAAAAGTTGAGGAACAAGCTCAAGAAACAGAAGCTCAAACAATTTCCAAAAATCCCAGGTATGTAAGGATGAATCATCCTGAAGGTCAAATTATAGGAGACAGAAATAAAGGTGTCTGAACTAGAAGAAGAATTGTTGAAGATCAAGAAGAGATTTGTCTGATCTCAAATATTGAACCAAAAATAGTAAGTGAAGCCTGCAAAGATGAAAACTGGGTAAAGGCAATGAAAGAAGAATTAATGCAAATTGAAAAGAATCACACTTAGGATCTTATTTCTAGACCTAAGGACAAAAATGTGATTGGAACTAAATGGGTCTTTCAGAACAAGCTAAATGAAGAAGGTGAAATTGTAAGAAATAAAGCAAGATTGGTATACAAAGGATATTCTCAAGTAGAAGGAATTAATTTTGAAGAAACTTTTGCTCTAGTGGCAAGAATAGAGGTAGTCAGATTATTTCTTGCTTTTACTGCTTAAAAAGATTTTAAAGTCTGTCAGATGGATGTCAAGTCAGCATTTCTAAATAGAGAGTTAGAAGAAGTCTACATTGAGCAACCTGAAGGATCTCAGTTGTCTAATCAGGGAGACATGGTCTACAGATTAAGGAAAGCATTGTATGGACTCAAACAAGCTCCAAGAGCTTGGTATGAAAAATTAGATAAGTATTTGCTAATGCTAGGTTACAACAAGGGCACTGCTGACAGTAATCTCTATTTCAAGATTGATCATGAGAATATTCTAATTGTTGAGGTATTTGTTGATGATATCATTTTTGGTGGAAATGAGCGTATGTGCAAAACATTTGTTGATAAGATACAAAGTGAATTTGAGATGTCCATGTTTGGTGAAATGAACTTCTTCTTAGGTCTACAAATCAATCAGTCAGACAAAGGTATCTTTATATCTCAGTCTAAGTATGTGAAAGAATTGTTGAAGCAGTTTGGAATGGAAGATTGAAAGCCAGTAGGTACACCTATGGTAACCAGATGTAAGTTGAGTAAAGATGATGACTCTCCTAAGGCAAATTAGAAAAGGTATAGATCAATGATTGGAGGACTGCTCTATCTAACTTAGACCAAACCTGATATCATGAATGTAGTTGGACTTGTCGCTAGATTCCAAGATGATCCTAAAGAATCTCATGTTGTAGCAGTCAAAAGAATTTTTAGATATCTCCAAGGGACAATTGATTATGGATTATGGTATCCAAAGGATAATAACTTCACTCTTCATGCATATACAGATGCTAATTGGGCAGGAGATGTGGATGAAACAAAAAGCACTAGTGGTGGTGCATTCTTCTTGGGGAGTAGATTGGTTTCTTGGCTAAGTAAAAAGTAGGAGGAAATTTCCCTATCTACAGTAGAGGTTGAGTATATAACAGTAGCAAACAATTGTACTCAAGTCCTATGGATGAAGCAAATGTTGATAGACATCAGAATTGTGTTTGAGGAGCCTATCACAATCTTCTGTGATAATTCAAGTGCAATAAGTATCTCAAAGAATCCAGTGTTGGATTCGAAGACAAAGCATATATCCATCAAGTTTCATTTCTTGAGAGAGAAGGTAAATGAGAATGAAGTCAAATTGGAGTTTGTGTCCTCAAAGGATCAGATTGCAGATATTTTCACTAAGCCTCTTCCCAAGGATACTTTTGAGTATCTCAAAGAGAAGTTAGGGGTTATTACCCCTCCTGATCAGAATTAAGATGCACTAGAGTACATCAGTCTGGTGCAATTCACAGTCAAATCTTGTAATCCAGATTGATTTTAAGGAAGCACTACTCAGGGGGAGTAGTCTACATGCAATTTTTGAGTTTGATCTAAAATAAAACTAAGGAGAAAAGACTACAAATATTTGTCCTTTGCCATTGATATCAAAGGGGGAGAGAAGTCATGTGAAAACCTAGTTGCTGGTGAAAGGGGGAGCACTAAAGATAGTGGTTGCAGAAGTGATAAGAGAAATGGCGAGAAGCTATTGTATTGATGGATGAATCAGTTTTTCACATCATATGTTGCCATCAATGACAAAAGGGGAGATTGTTACAAATATGTGCCTAATCAGTGTTGTCATTGATGTTAACATATTCTTGTTGTCATTGGTGTCAATTGTATCCTATCTTGTTGCCTGACTAGAAGACTGGAATGTTGAGGATATTGAGAAAATTAATAAAGATCAATGGATGCAGATCATACGGTAGTATAGAGGATTGTGTTAAGTAGCTCCAGTTAGGATTTGAGAGGTTCGCATGAAGATTTGAGGAAAATATGGCCATCTGAGTAGAACAAATTTTGCAGTATTCAGAAGAGATAGAGCAATAGAGAAGTGGTATGGATCCTTCTGGATATGTTAGATAATGATTTTTAGATCTAGAGGCATGTTTGGGAAGTCAATGTGCATCATCCATTCAAGTGGTTCGTGGTTTGGAGGTCTGCAAGCAATCTTTCTAAGATGACAAACATGGCAGATAGTATTCTTGAGGTTCTGAATGAAGATGCAAGTGATCCTAATGATTTGGAGGAGTGCGAATGTTTTTGTTGAATGCATTGTGCTTGTGGAGGTCTTTGGATCATGTGACTGTTGTGTTGGAGGTTTGCATTAAAGTTTGAGCTTGTTGGTGAAGATTTCCTTCTTGGTGTTGCTATTCTTCCTAGTCCTGGCCAACTGGATGATTCAAGCAATTTGTAGATGTTCCAGAAGCAATTCTCTAGAGAGTGGTGTGTTTCTCAAAGAAGATTCAAGTCTTAGCAATGTTTGGCCAACAACTTAGTGATTCATATTAAGTAAGATGTTTGGTGTGCCGACCTTGATGTTTATTCCAAGGTTGATGAAGCATATAAAGGAGTGTAGCTGAGTCGTGGAGAATCATCCTTGAGTGAAAATAACAAATTCAAAGAAAGGATCGGGAGTAGAGAAAAGAAGAGGAGTAGAAGAGAAAAAGCAAAATGGAGTGAAAATTTAGTGAAAAAGAGTTTGGAAATAGAATAGACATTTTATGAGCATTTAATGAAATTGAACCAGGCATGAAGTAGATGCTATTTCTCAGTTAATTCTTTCTGTGTTAAACTAAAATTTCTTGTAGGCAATGAGCCTCTCTTTTGAGCAGTGAGCTCTGGGCAGTGAGCCTGAAGGAAAGTGCATTCCCATTCTTTTTAAGTACTTTTAACAGGGTTCGAATCTTGTGGGCTAACACCCACCATGGTTTTTCCCTTAACCGGGTTTCCACATCAAAAATCTTGGTGTCAAATGTGTTGATTATGTTTCTGCTTATGTGATGTTGTTTCATGCTTTAATGTTTACATCATTAATCAATTTGCAAATTGTGAAAGAAGATTAAAAAGAAGAAAAGGTTAATTTTTGGGACAACTGATTCACCCCCTCCTCTCAGTTGTCTGGTCTAATTCCAACAACAACATCACATAAGCAGAAACATAATCAACACATTTGACACCAAGATTTTTGAAGTGGAAACTTGGTTAAGGGAAAAACCATGATGGGTGTTAGCCCACAAGATTCGTACCCTGTTAAAAGTACTTAAAAAGAATGGAAAGGCACTTGCCTTCAGGCTCACTGCCCAGATCTCACTGGTCAAAAGAGAGGCTCACTACCTACAAGAAATTTAAGTTTAACACTGACAGATTTAACTAAGAAATAACATCTACTTCATGCCTGGTTCAGTTTCATTGAATGCTCATAAAAATTTTGTTCTGATTCCAAACTCTTCTTCACTAACTTTTCACTGTATTCTACTTTTTCTCTTCTACTCCTCTTCTTTTCTTTGCTCCTGATCCTTTCTTTGGATTTATTATTTTTACTCAAGGATGATTTTCCATGACTCAACTACACTCATTTATATGCTTCATTAACCTTGGAATAAACATCAAGGTCAGCACACCAAACATCTTACTTAATGCGAATCACTAAGCTATCAGCCAAACATTGCTAAGACTTGAATCTTCTTTCAACAACACACCATGCTCTAGAGAATTTCTTCTAGAACATCCGCAATATGCTTGAATCATTCAGTTGGCCAGGACTAGGAAGAACAGTAACACCAAGAAGGAAATCTTCACCAATAAGCTCAAACTTCAATGCAAACCTCCAACATAGTAGTCATAAGATCCAAAGACCTCTACAAGCATAATGAATTCAACAAAAACATCTACACTCCTCCAAATCATCAAAATCACTTGCATCTTCATCCGGAACCTCCAGAATACTATCTGCCATGACTTTCATCTGAGAAAGATTTCTTGCGGACCTCCAAACCATGAACCACTTGAATGGATGATACATACTGACTTCCCAAACATGCCTCTAGATCCACAGATCATTATTTCACATATCCGGAAGGATCCAGACCACTTCTCTCTCGCTCTATCTTTTCTAAATACTACAAAACTGGTTCTACTCATATGGCCATAGTTTCTTCAAATCTTCATGCAGACCTCTCAAATCCTGATTGGAGCTACTTCACACAATCCTCTATATTGGCGTATGATCCACATCCTTTGATCTTTATCAATTTTCTCAATATACTCAACATTCTAGTCTTCTAGTTAGGCAACAAGATAGGATACAGTTGACACCAATGGCAACAAGAATATGTTGACATCAACGACAACACCAATTAGGAACACATTTGCAACAATCTCCCCCTTTGTCATTGATGGCAACATATGATGTAAAAAAATGATTCAACCATCAAGACAAGAGCTTCTCCCCCTTTCTCTTATCACTTCTACAACCACTATCTTCACTGCTCCCCCTTTCACCAGCAACTAGTTTTTCACATGACTTCTCTCCCCCTTTGACATCAATGGCAAAGGACACATATTTGTAGTCTTTTCTCCTTAGTTTTGTTTCAGATCAAACCCAAAAATTACATGTAGACTACTCCCCCTGAGTAGTGCTTCCTTAACATCAATCTGAATCACAAGATATGACTATGAATTCCACCAGACTGATGTACTCTAGTGCATCTTAATTCTGATCAGGAGGGGTAATAACCCCTAACTTCTCTCTAAGATAGTCAAAAGTATCCTTGGGAAGAGGCTTAGTGAAAATATCCACAATCTGATCCTTTGAGGACACAAAATCCAACTTGAATTCATTCTCATTTACCTTCTCTCTCAAGAAATGAAACTTGATGGATATATGCTTTGTCTTTGAATGCAACACTAGATTCTTTAAGATACATATTGCACTTGAATTATCACAGAAGATTGTGACAGGCTCCCCAAACACAATTCTGATATCCTTCAACATTTCCTTCATCCACAGGACTTGAGTACAATTGTTTGTTGTTGCTATATACTCAGCCTCTGCTGTAGATAGGGAAATTGCCTCCTGCTTTTTACTTAGCTAAGAAACCAATCTACTTCCCAAGAAGAATGCACCACCACTAGTGTTTTTTCTATCATCCACATCACCTGCCCAATCAGGATCTATATATGCATGAAGAGTGAAGTCATTATTCTTTGGATACCATAATCCATAATCAATTATCCCTTGGAGATATCTGAAAATTCTTTTGACTACTACAACATGGGATTCTTTAGGATCAACTTTAAATCTAGCGACAAGCCCAACTATATTCATGATATCAGGTCTAGTTTGAGTCAGATAGAGTAGTCCTCTAATCATTGATCTATACCTTTTCTGATTTACCTTAGGGAAGTTATCATCTTTACTCAACTTACATCTGGTTACCATAGGCATACCTACTATCTTTGAATCTTCCATTCCAAACTTCTTCAACAATTCTTTCACATACTTAGACTAAGATATAAAGATACCTTTATCTGACTGAATGATTTGTAGACCTAAGAAGAAGTTCATTTCACCAAACATGGACATCTCAAATTCACTTTGCATCTGATCAACAAATGTTTTGCACATACTCTCATTTCCACCAAAAATGATATCATCAACAAATACCTCAACAATCAGAATATTCTCATGATCAATCTTGAAGCAGAGATTACTGTCAACAGTGCCTTTGTTGTAACCTAGCTTTAGCAAATACTTATCTAATCTTGCATACCAAGCTCTTGAAGATTGTTTCAGTCCATACAATGCTTTTCTTAATCTGCAGACCATGTCTCCCTGATCAGACAACTGAAATCCTTCTAGTTGCTCAATGTAGACTTCTTCTTCTAACTTTCCATTTAGAAATGTTGACTTGACATCCATCTGATAGACTTTAAAATCTTTATAAGCAGCAAAAGCAAGAAACAATTTGACTTCCTCTATTCTTGCCACCAGAGCGAAAGTTTCTTCAAAATCAATTCCTTCCACTTGAGAATATCCTTTGCATACCAACCTTGCTTTATTTCTTACAACTTCACGTTCTCCATTTATCTTGTTCCAGAAGACCCATTTAGTTCCAATCACATTTTTGTCCTCGGGTCTAGAAACAAGATCCCAAGTGTGATTCTTTTCAATTTGCATTAATTCTTCTTTCATTGCCTTTACCCAGTTTTCATCTTTGTAGGCTTCACTTACTGTTTTGGTTCAATCTTTGAGATCAGACAAATCTCTTCTTGATCTTCAACAATTCTTATTCTAGTTTGAACACCTTTATTTCTGTCTCCTATAATTTGATCTTCAGGATGATTCATCCTTACATACCTAGGAGTTTTGGGAATTGTTTGAGCTTCTGTTTCTTGAGATTGTTCCTCAACTTCTATACTATCCTCTTGAATTACTAGATTTTTCAGATCAATCTAGATCTACATCTGAGTTTGCACTTGCCTTTCTTGACCTAGATTTTCATCTTTATCATTTGAATCATATTCGCAAGATCTAGAATGTCCTTCTTTGCTCACATCAACTCTAACATTGGTACTTTCAACAATCTTTTTCAACCTCTTGTTAAAGCATTGGTATGCTTTGCTTTGAGTAGAGTAACGAAAAAACATTCCTTCATCACTTCTTGCTTCAAACTTGCTTAGATCCTCATCTCTTTTGATATAGCATTTACTACCAAAAACTCTAAAGTATCTTACAGTAGGAGAATGACCAAACCATAGTTCATAAGGCATCTTACCAGAATTGTCTTTGATCTGTACCTGGTTAAGAGTGTAGACAACAGTACTCATAGCTTCTCTCCAATAAACTTGAGGAACATTTGTTTCCATCATCATGGTCCTGGTAGTTTCTTGAATGGTCCAGTTCTTTTTTTCCACAACTCCATTTTGCTGAGGAGTCCTAGGAGCAGATAATTGTCTTTTAATTCCATGCTTTTCACAAAATGAATCAAACTCATTGGAGGTAAATTCTCCACCTCTGTTGGATCTCAGACACTTTATCTTCACACTAATCTCTTTTTCCACCATAACTTTGAATACCTTGAATTTGCCAAGAGCTTCTGATTTTTCTTTTAAGAAGGTTACCCACATCATCCGAGAGTAATCATCAATTAGCAACATAAAATATCTATCTCCTTGCACACTCCTAATTCTAGCAGGACCACATAGATCAGTATGCACAAGTTCCAACCATTCACTTGAAAATTGTTCTTTACTTTTGAATGAAATTTTGTTCTGTTTGCCCAATTCACATTCTCTACATATGTTATCAGGTTTCATAAGTTTTGGAAGATCTCTTACAGCTTGAGTAGAACTTATCTTGACAATGTTATCAAAATTTACATGACACATCTTCCTATGCCATAACCAACTTTGATTTGACTGAGCAATCAAACAACTTTTGCCAGAACTACTTAAATGAAAGATGTTACCTCTAGTTTGAGTACTAGATGTAATTTCAATTCCAGAGCTTTCCAAGATTCTGTATTTTCCATCCTTGAATCAGAGATCATAACCCTTGCCAACCAACTATCCAACACTAAAAAGATTATAGTTCAGTCCTTCCACATACAGAACATCATTAGTGTTATTCTTACTATCAAAAGAGATGGATCCTCTACCACGGATTCTACCAGTTGATTTGTCTCCAAATATCACAATTCTACCTTCATATTTTTCAAAGCTTACAAGCTTACTTTTATCACCCGTCATATGATGAGAACATCCACTATCAATCACCCATTCATCCTTTTCAACAACTTGAGCAACCAAGGCACTTTCCACCTTTGTACAGCTAACAGATTCAGTAGACACCAGATCTTCTTCCTTGATAGCAATGAACACCCAATCATCTTCAGTAGAACCTCCATGATTAGATTCATCATCTGTGGCTCCTTCTTCTCCAACTTCTTGGACATAGTAACCTTTTTTCTGACCTTTATATATGTTAAGGTTTGGTTTTGAGAACCTCTCTAGACATCTTAAGGCAAAGTGACCAATCTTATTACAAAAAAACATTTGAGTGGCAACTTTCCTTCATATTTACTAGATCATCTTGGTATTCTTTTAGCAATAAGAGATTCAAGATCTGCAGTCTCAATTTCATCATCTTCAAGATCCTTCCTTGTCTTCACAAATCAGTTTGATCTTCCTGAAGAACTTTCACCCGGATCATATCTTTGCTTTCCATACACACTGGCCTTAAATGCAGATTCAAACTTAGGGAGAGAATCACCAACCTCACTCATTTCAAATGCTAAAAGCTTACCAACTAACTGATCCCTTGTGACAGTTGATACTATCATAATTTCTTCAGTGGCTATAGCTTTATGCTTGTATGCTACAGGTAAGGATCTGAGCACTTTGGCAACAATTTCTGATTCTTCCAATACTCCACCTGCATTTCTGATACCAGTCACAAGTTCATTTACTTTTTGCATGTAGGAAGTAATATTTTCATCTTCCCTCATTACCAATCTTTCATATTTACCCTTCAGGCTTTATAGCCTGGCACATTTAACATATTTGTCACCTTCATACAGATTTTCCAACTTTTTCCAGATTTCATGGGTAGTTTTTAAATCCAGGACATTTGCCAATTCTATATCACATAGGGCACTCAATAAAGCTTCTTTGGCTCGAATATTGCATTCATCTTCCCTGAGTTCCTCTAAAGTAGTAGGGCCATTCTTCAGAATCTTATACTCATTCTTTGTTATCGTCTAAAAGTCATTACCAATACTTTCCAAATGACACTACATGCGTACCTTCCAAAGGGAGTAATTTGTTCCATCAAATCTCATACTTTCCTTCTTATAAGTTGACATCTTGGATCTCCTCAAGCGGTCAAGCTTCTTTTAGAGTGATGCAGAGGTAAAACGCAATGGGAGCTTACAAATGGGAAGGAGGAGTCATTAATACAACCAGCATGTTAAAATCCTATCGGCTTATCATCATCATCATATTTCTTGCTAACACAGACAGCATCATCATATTTTGAAGAGGCATGAAATATCCTCCTGCTAACTACTGTTCACTTCCTTATCGCCTTTCGCCTTTCGCCTGTCAGCCGCATCATCATATTCGGCTAGCACAAACATCCTCCTGATGTCCACTGTTCATCTTACCGCCAACCTCTATCTTCATCATCATGATGTTCAGCATCATCTTCATCAGCAGGATATAAAATATCCGGTTCCTCCGATATATCCTGATGACGACAACTTCAAGCACCTTTCCTCCGATGCTTACGTCACCTCGATATCCGACTACTCAAACAACAGCATCAGGATATGGCTTATCTGGTCATATTGAAACATCCTGATGATGTTAACCAACCTTTATGCCGATAACTTATGCCGATGCCAAAACACTTAGCGGCAGCAGGATAAACTTGCATAGGGTGATATTCGCAATATCCTGATGACGATGACGTCACATGCACCTGATGATGATGTCAATGCACCTGATGATGATGTCATCCAGATATAAGATCCTTATATCCTCCGCAGCATGATAATGAAATATCGGGTGATCTTTTCAATATCCTGATGATGACCTTTCCGGTCCTTAGCCAAAAAGTGAACTTTCACTCCTGCATGCGATAGCAATATGCGGACGATGGATACACACGAAAGATGATCCTGACGATGATATACACACTGAGTATATATCCAACCTATATCATCCTGATGCACTTGAAACATACAGTCTTCGTCAGCTTCATAACCCGATCCGGATAGCGATATACTCACAGTTGTCGATGCGATTCACTCCATCTGGAAAAGCACATGCAGATCCCTATATATCCGTCAGCTGCATGCAAACTCACAGAACCGCACAATTTCACAAAGAAAATATGATGATCGGGCCGGATCACCTTCAGATTAAAACTTAACAGTTTATCTTCCTGAACCTAGCACATGAGGATGCTAGGTTGATTCATAGCATGCTACCAATTGATCTCCCACACAATGAAATGCATAAACAGAAAACTAAAATACAACCTAAACTATCATGCATGACCATTCCACCGATTCACAGAATCAACCGGTGGAAGGGTTGAAAGAATCCATCAACTTGTAATCAGAACAGAAATCAAAACATAAACAACTGATAAACTAGATAATGTAATTGATGAGATCTTATTTAGATGAAACATAAATGTCCTGTTTCTACAACAATGTTTCACAATGACTGGACTGATCTCTGGATTTCACTCAATCACTAGTACAACATAACACAACTACTACTCTCTCCTTCATGATCTCAAACCCTAACTGATCTGAGTTATTTATAGCAGTATCCTACGAGTACTACCAACTCGATTCCCAGCGGCTGGGAGCTTCCAAGCGGCTGGGAGAAGGACAGCTCAGACAACCTGATAACGAACTCTAACTACCTGCACACACTCTCCTAGGCTGATCTAATACATATGCATTGGTCCAATGGACCTTATTACATTATGAAGTCAAACATGCTAAAAATAGACTAATGTCCTGTCATGCGGATAATGAACCTATATCCTGTCTTGTAGGGGTGCTCCTGCACCATACTCCCCAGAAGAAGAAATCTCAAGTCCACTTGAGATGAGAGTATGAAGATCTGCACCATGTTTCTGGATTTGCTCTTCAGTCATCCATACTGCTTCAGAATTCGGTTTTCCCTTCCAAGAGACTAGATACTCCAAGTACTGTTTGTTCCGGGTCTGTTTGGCCACTCGGGTGTCCAAAACCTTCTGCAACTGTGGAGGATCATGCTTGGGAATGTCATCATTGACTGTATCCTGAAGAGTTCCTGATCTGCATCTGGATAAGACTTGTATGGAGTTAAATCACATACATTGAATATAGGGGACAAACCAAGATCAGGTGGGAGTTGTATCTCATAAGCATTCTGTCCATGCTTGTGCAAGATCTGACATGGTCCAACTTTTCTCTGCATAAGTTTAGTATATTTTCCCTTAGGAAGTCTGTCCTTCTTCAAATGAACCCATACCAAATCTCCAACATCAAACTGTACATCCTTCTTCTTTTTATCAGCATATTCCTTATACTTCAAGGTGGTTTGTTGTAGTTGGGTCTTGACTTGATCATGAACCTCTTTTATGGCTTCTCTAAAAGCTTCTCCTTCTGCACTAACAGGGTCTACTGTAGGTAGATCTCTCAATTCCAAAATTCCTCTTGGATGCATACCATAAACTATCTGAAAAGGTGATTTCCCTGTGCTCCTATTGATAGTATCATTATAGGAAAATTCAGCTTGAGATAGAATATTATCCCACTTTTCTCCATGTTGTTTTGTCAAGCATCTAAGCAAATTTCCTAAGGAACGGTTCACTACTTCAGTCTGTCCATCCGTTTGAGGATGATATGCAGAGGAAAAAGACAAATTTGTTCCAAGTTTCTTCCAAAGAGTTCTCCAGAAGTGACCAATAAACTTCACATCCCTATCTGACACTATGCTCAATGGCAATCCATGGATTCTGATAATCTCCCTAAAAAACAAATCTGCAATGTATGAAGCATCAGCAGTGGTTTTGCATGGCAAGAAATGTGCCATTTTGCTGAATCTATCCACTACAACAAAAACACTGTCAAACCCTTTCCTTGTCCTTGGTAAACCCAAGACAAAATCCATACTTATGCTTTCCCATGGTCTGGAAGGAATGGGTAAGGGCTGATATAAACCTGCATTAGTCGACCTGCCTTTAGCTTTCTGACATATCACACATGTCTCTACAAACTTTCTGACATCTGATTGTAACTTTGGCCAAAAGTAATGTCTTCAGACAAGATCAAGAGTCTTATCTAGACCAAAATGACCTGCCATAGCTCCACAATGTTTCTCCTTAATGATGTTTAACCTCATAGAACACCTTGGAATACATAACTGTCCACCTTTGAACAACAATCCATCCTGAATCAAAAATTCAGAGAATTCAGCATGATATTTCTCTCCAAAAGAAGTACATACATGATATATCTCCCCAAAATCTTCATCAGTCTCATACATGGTCTTTAGTGAATCAATGCCAACACTTTCTAATTGAATCTGGTTGACTGTTAGAACTCTCCTGCTCAAAGCATCTGCAACTTTATTCTTGACTCCTTTCTTATGCTTCAATGTAAAAGTAAAAGCTTGTAAGGTTTCTACCCATTTCATGTGTCTGTGGTTCAACTTTTCCTGGCTGTTTATGAAACTCAGAGCCTGGTTATCTGTGAATACTATGAATTCCTTTGGCATCAAGTAATGCCTCCATTTCTTGAGTGACTGGACTAAAGCATACATTTCCAAATCATATGAGGAATACCTCTTTTTAGCATCATTGAGCTTCTCACTGAAAAATGCAATAGGTCTACCTTCTTGGCTGAGTACTACTCCAATGGCCATGTGACTGGCATCACATTCCACCTGAAAGATTTTGTTAAAGTCTGGAAGTACAAGGACTGGCTGCTGTGCCACCTTCTTCTTCAATGTTTCAAAAGAATCATCTGCTCTTTGAGTCCAAACAAATCTGCACTTCTGTCCTCCTTGGATGGTATCAAGCATGGGTGCACAAATATGACTAAACCCTCTTATAAACTTCCTGTAGAAGGTTGCTAACCCATGGAAACTTCTGACATCATTCATAGTCTTTGGGGTTGGCCAAGACAATATGGCACTTACCTTCTCCTTATCCATTTGTAACTTTCCTTGTGAAATGACAAAACCCAAATATGTAATCTCCTCTTGCATGAACAAACACTTGTCTAAATTTATCATCAGCTGCTCTTCATGTAACCTCTTAAGAACCAAATCTATGTGTCTGAGATGTTCTTCTGTTGTGTTGCTGAAAATCAGAATGTCATCTAGATATACTATGACAAACTTACCAATGAACTCTTTCAAAACCTCATTCATCAACCTCATAAAAGTACTAGGTGCATTAGATAAACCAAAAGGCATAACCTTCCACTCATATAACCCTTCATTAGTTTTGAATGCTGTTTTCCATTCATCTCCTGGTCTAATCCTGATCTGATGATATCCACTCTTCAAATCTATTTTTGTAAAATACTTAGCACCTCCCAAACAGTCAAGTAAATCCTCTATCCTAGGGATTGGAAACCTATACCTGATTGTGATCTTGTTAATAGCTCTGGAATCTGTGCAAAGCCTCCAAGTACCTTCCTTCTTTGGTGCTAGTACAGCTGGTACTGCACATGGAATTAAACTTTTCCCAATCAGACCTGAATCCAATAATTCTTCAATTTGTCTGGCTACTTCTGCATTCTATTCTGGAGTTAGCTTATAGGCTGCTTTGTTTGGAAGTGTTGACCCTGGAATTAAGTCTATGCAGTGACTGATATCCCTGACAGGTGGTAGGGATCTTGGCATTCCCTCTGAGATGATACCTTTGTACTTATCCAATAGCTCTTGGATAGCTGGGTCTATGAACCTTTTCTTGTGCTCTTCCTTGACTTCTTGCTGCTGTTCTTTATTCATCCTCATACATGGGATTAGGGCATATGCAACTGCACCTTCTGCTGCTACTTCTTTCATGAACTGTTTACCTTCCATCAGCATTACCTTCACCTCTTTTCCTTTAGATTTCTCCTCCTTCTCTGTCAATGGTAGTAACTTTATATCCTTACCATCTTTAGTGATTTTATAGATGTTTCTAACACCATCATGTTGTGCCTTCAAATCATACTGCCATGGTCTACCAAATAAAAGATTGCAAGCATCCATCGTGGTAATATCAAACAACAACTTATCCTTATATGCTCCAATCTGAAATTCTACCCAAGCCTGCTCTTCTACAATTGTCTGCTGACCTTGGGTAAGCCATGAGACTTTATATGGGGATGGGTGAGGCAATCTCCTAAGCTTAAGCTTTGTCACCATTTCTTCAGACACAAAATTTTCAGTAGAACCAGAATCAATCAAAAATTTACATGCCTTACCTCCTGCTTTGCAAATAGTCCTGAAAAGAGACTTTCTTTGAGGGGATTCTTTGTCAGGTACCTTCCTGGTAGTCATTGTTCTTCTCATCATTAGGGACTCTCCACTTTCTGGGTATCCATAATTATCAGGAGCATTCACACTCTGAAAATCATTAGAGCCTGTCATACTTTGATTATCAGGTTCTTGGATCTGATTTGTTCTCCTTTCTCCTGTTGAGCTTGTGGCCTTTTCTGGACATCTGCTGGCTATATGGCCTTCTTTGTTACAGTTATAACATCTGATGGATCCTCTGCCCTGGGATCTTCCTCTGAAAGGTCTTCTACCTCTGAGGTTTCCTTGCTGACTATAATTTTCTCCCTGGTTCTGACTATTGTTTCCCTTACTATTGTCATGACTGGATTCTCCTTGATATCCATGTCCATGTCCTCTACCTCTAAAAGGACCTCTTCCACCTCTTTGTTGTCTTCCTCTTCCTCTATTGTGTTGTTCCTGTTTTCTCTTTAACTTCTCTTCCACTTTCAATGCCAACTGAAAGCATTTCTGAACTGTATCTGGATTATGCAGACTTAAATCTTCCTGAATGTTGAACCTCAATCCATTAAGGTATCTGGCTACCTTCTCTTCTTCACTTTCCTTTACCTTTGTTTTCATACAAAGTTTCGTGAATTCTTCTGTATATGAGCTGACATCTAGCTCCTTCTGCTTCAGGTTTTGCTTCCTCTTGTGTAATTGGATACTGTAATCCAATGGGACATAAGCTTCCTTTACTAATGCCATCATCTTCTTCCATGTAGTGACTCTACGCTTTCCTTCCTGTACTCTGATGCAGAGGCATCCACACTATAACCTTCGCATATAGCATGAATGTCTGCAGACCAACCTCATCATCATCATCTTCGCCATCATCATCATATTCCCTAAAACTACCAACAGCATCATCATATTGCGGACATTCGCAATTGTCCTCCTGCCGACTACTATTCACTCCTTCCGTCTTCCGCCTATCATCATCATGATATTCAGCGGCGTAAACATCCTCCGGTTGCACTGTTCATCGGCCTCCGAACTCCATCGGCATCATCATGACCTTCAACACTTTCTTCGTCAGCAGGATATCAAATATCCGGTTGCTCAAATATCCTGATGACGATCACCTTCAGCATCTTACCTTCGATGCTCCGCTAGCCAATGATACAAACAACAGCATCATGATCTAATTTATCCGGTCCTCGAAACCTCCTGATGATGCTAATACAACTTCCTGCTACAGACTTCCGCCGATACCTAAGCACTTAACGACGGCAGGATAAACTCGCATAGGGGGATATCTCAATATCCTGATGACGATGACATCATATCCTGATGACGATGACGTCACCCAATATCCTGATGACCTCTTTAACACTTAGTCGAAAAAAACATGAACTTTCTCTCCCGCATCTACTCGCGATACGCGGATGTTTGGCACTCCCGATAGATGATCCTGATGCCGATACACTCCTGCTCGGCTCCTCCAGATGATGATCACCCCGACGCACTTGCACTTCATGCGATTGACAACATCATGCTCACCTTCACTTATCCGGATGACGATGCTCAAACTGACTGCAGGATATTCACCAAGATATCCTGATGATGCCATCTTCACGAATTTCTTCACTTAGCGAAATCTCACTTCGTCGATCCTCCAGGGATGACCCGATCCAACCTCAGGGTGATCTTCCAACTCAATCAGCTCAACCTAGCACATGAGGATGCTAGGCTTCACAACATCTGTCGACCGCGATCCTGCACACCTGCATGCAAATAGAAAACAACCTACAATCTAACCTACTATACATTACCATTCCACCGATCAGAGGGATCAACCGGTGGAATGGATCCGGAAATCCATGAAACCCTCTCAAATCAGCAAGTCGATTACACAAAGGAATCCAACCAGAGCAAGAACACAAACAAGATCTTTATTGATTCAAAGATGCAATACAATATGCTGCTTTCACACAGAACACTCAAGCTCCTCTGCTTAATGCAATACTAAACTGCCGATCGATGATCTACAATCAACCGATCTCATGCTTATAAAGATTTGCCTACGAGTACTACTGACCCTACTCCAAGCGGCTGGGAACTCTCCAGGCGGCTGGGAGATCCCACCGAACAAACATCATGACAGCTGTTATAACTAACTAGCTAAAAATAGCAAAAGCCTGGTCAGCATGATCTTATCATGATCAGCATGACCTTATTACATGCATTTGGTCTAACAGACCTTCTTGGAAACACAAACAAGACCTAAACTACTAACTGCCTCATGAAGGCCAGCTGTCAGGTAGGTGCTCCTGCACCATACTCTATCATCTTGGATGAAATTCCACCATGTCAAGGCAGCTTCTTTCATTTTTGACTGGGCTATTTTCACCCTCTGTTGTTCTGGTATCTCCTCTGTTTCAAAGAAATTGTTCAAGGAGTCTATCCACTCCATCACTGAATCAGGTTCCATCTTTCCTGTAAACACTGGCAAATCCAGTTTCACATCCATGGTTCTCCTCTCCATGGCTTTGAGGGCGTTCAACAGTGGTCTCTGGTCTGCAGGAATGACCTCCTCGTTCCAACTAGGGATCTCTTCTTCTTCCCTATCTTCTTCTCTACCAGAACCTACTCTGCTCCTCAACTTTGCTAACTCATCCTTCAATTCCTGATTCTGAGCCTTCACGGCCTTGCTCTCTGCAATCTGTTTCTTCACCAGAACTGCCAACTCAATGTTGGTCATCCTTGCTAGAACCTCAGATGTTCCTTCGTCACCTGACATCCTGCTATATCCTTATCTTTTCCAGAAGATCCTTCCTTTGCTCTGATACCACTATGATGCAGAGGTAAAACACAACGGGAGCTTACAAATGGGAAGGAGGAGTCATTAATACAACCAGCATGTTAAAATCCTATCGGCTTATCATCATCATCATATTTCTTGCTAACACAGACAGCATCATCATATTTCGAAGAGGCATGAAATATCCTCCTGCTAACTACTGTTCACTTCCTTATCGCCTTTCGCCTTTCGCCTGTCAGCTGCATCATCATATTCGGCTAGCACAAACATCCTCCTGATGTCCACTGTTCATCTTACCGCCAACCTCTATCTTCATCATCATGATGTTCAGCATCATCTTCATCAAAAGGATATAAAATATCTGGTTCCTCTGATATATCCTGATGACGACAACTTCAAGCACCTTTCCTCCGATGCTTACGTCACCCCGATATCCGACTACTCAAACAACAGCATCAAGATATGGCTTATCCGGTCATATTGAAACATCCTGATGATGTTAACCAACCTTTATGCCGATAACTTATGCCGATGCCAAAACACTTAGCGGCAGCAGGATAAACTTGCATAGGGTGATATTCGCAATATCCTGATGACGATGACGTCACATGCACCTGATGATGATGTCAATGCACCTGATGATGATGTCATCCGGATATAAGATCCTTATATCCTCCGCAGCATGATAATGAAATATCGGGTGATCTTTTCAATATCCTGATGATGACCTTTCCGGTCCTTAGCCAAAAAGTGAACTTTCACTCCTACATGCGATAGCAATATGCGGACGATGGATACACACGAAAGATGATCCTGACGATGATATACACATTGAGTATATATCCAACCTATATCATCCTGATGCACTTGAAACATACAGTCTTCGTCAGCTTCATAACCCGATCCGGATAGCGATATACTCACAGTTGTCGATGCGATTCACTCCATCTGGAAAAGCACATGCAGATCCCTGTATATCCGTCAGCTGCATGCAAACTCACAGAACCACACAATTTCACAAAGAAAATATGATGATCGGGCCGGATCACCTTCAGATCAAAACTTAACAGTTTATCTTCTTGAACCTAGCACATGAGGATGCTAGGTTGATTCATAGCATGCTACCAATCGATCTCCCACACAATGAAATACATAAATAGAAAACTAAAATACAACCTAAACTATCATGCATGACCATTCCACCGATTCACAGAATCAACCGGTGGAAGGGTTGAAAGAATCCATCAACTTGTAATCAGAACAGAAATCAAAACATAAACAACTGATAAACCAGATAATGCAATTGATGAGATCTTATTTAGATGAAACACAAATGTCCTGTTTCTACAACAATGTTTCACAATGACTGGACTGATCTCTGGATTTCACTCAATCACCAGTACAACATAACACAACTACTACTCTCTCCTTCATGATCTCAAACCCTAACTGATCTGAGTTATTTATAGCAGTATCCTACGAGTACTACCAACTCGATTCCCAGCGGCTGGGAGCTTCCAAGTGGCTGGGAGAAGGACAGCTCAGACAACCTGATAACGAACTCTAACTACCTGCACACACTCTCCTAGGCTGATCTAATACATATGCATTGGTCCAATGGACCTTATTACATTATGAAGTCAAACATGCTAAAAATAGACTAATGTCCTGTCATGCGGACAATGAACCTATATCCTGTCTTGTAGGGGTGCTCCTGCACCATAGAGGATCTAGTTCTGATACCAATTGTTGGAATTAGACTGGACAACTGAGAGTGGGGGGTGAATCAGTTGTCCCAAGAATTAACCTTTTCTTCCTTTTAATCTTCTTTCATAATTTTCAAATTGATTAATGATGTAAACATTAAAGCATGAAACAACATCACATAAGCAAAAACATAATCAATACATTTGACACCAATATTTTCTACATGGAAACCCAGTTAAGGGAAAAACCACGGTGGGTGTTAGCCCACAAGATTCGTACCCTGTTAAAAGTACTTAAAAAGAATGGGAAGGCACTTGCCTTCGGGCTCACTATCGAGAGCTCACTGCTCAAAAGAGAGGCTCACTTCCTACAATAAATTTAAGTTTAACATAGAAAGATTTAACTGAGAAATAACATCTACTTCATACCTAGTTTAGTTTCATTGAATGCTCATAAAACTTCTGTTCTGCTTCCAAACTCTTCTTCACTAACTTTTCACTCTATTCTACTTTTGCTCTTCTACTCCTCTTCTTTGCTTTGCTCCTGATCCTTTCTTTGGATTTATTATTTTTGCTCAAGGATGATTTTCCATGACTCAGCTACACTCCTTTATATGCTTCATCAACCTTGGAATAAACATCAAGGTCGCCACACCAAACATCTTACTTAATGTGAATCACTAAGATGTTGGCCAAACATTGCTAAGACTTAAATCTTCTTTCAACAACACACCACACTCCAGAGAATTGCTTCTGAAACATCTGCAATATGCTTGAATCATCCAGTCAGCCAGGACTGGGAAGAATGGTAACACCAAGAAGGAAATCTTTACCAACAAGCTCAAACTTTAATGTGAACCTCCAACACAATAGTCACATGATCTAGAGACCTCCACAAGCACAATGAATTCAACAAAAACATCCACACTCCTCCAAATCATCAAAGTCATTTACATCTTCATCCAGAACCTTAATAATACTATGTGCCATGACTATCATCTTAGAAAGATTACTTGCGGACCTGCAAAACACAAACCACTTGAATGGATGATACATACTGACTTCCCAAACATGCCTCTAGATCCGCAGATCATTATTTGACATATTCAGAAGGATTCAGACCACTTCTCTGTCACTCTGTCTTTTCTGAATATTGCAAAACAAGTTCTACTCAAATGGCCATAGTTTCTTCAAATCTTCATGCAGACCTCTCAAATCCTAATTGGAGCTAATTCACACAATCCTCTATACTACCGTATGATCCACATCCATTGATCTTTATTAATTTTCTCAATATCCTCAACATTCCAGTCTTCTAGTCAGGCAACAAGATAGGATACAGTTGACACCAATGGCAACAAGAATATGTTGACATCAATGACAACACTGATTAGGCACATATTTGCAACACTTTGTATTTTTGTATCTTTCATTTTGGGAAGTCATGGCCTAAACTTGCATTTTGATTAAACACATATCAAATTTACTTCATGAGGTTGTGGAATTATTAAATCAAGCTAAGTTTTTATTCTAATATGCATATCGACTTTAGTGGCCATGGGGCTGCTGCTAACAAGATATAATTCTGCACATTTATGTCACTTGCATTTCCACACTGATTTGTATGTAACCATACATTTTATGCATTCTCCATTTGATATGCCCACTGTATCATATATCTGGTAGATTCACATGGCTTTCCTATAGTATTATACATGTTCCTGAAGTAAGACACTCTTTCCTATGCAGAAGATGTTATATTTCAAACATATTTATCTCATTCCTGTAGCATACCTTGACTGCTCTTGAGGTAAAACCCATTCACTTGGGAAGATGTCTCATATGATATAATGAAGATGCATTTATGTTCCACCATTTCAATGCTATTTTATCTCTGTTTGGCTATTCATATAGAAACATATGATATTCTGTAGATGTTTATGGAGATTTGTACATCTTGCTACTGTAGCTTACCATGATGGCAAAGAAGCATCTACATATTTTAATATGAAATAACCCATTGTTGTAATGCATATATCTAGCATGGTCACTTTACCTAAAAAGGTTTGACAACCTGTAGCATCCTCTTATCTTGCTGCTCCACTATATACAATACATTAGCATGTTTCATACCTGATGAAAGTATCATTTTAATATGTTCATCTGGTACATATTTGACTCATCCCATAATGGGTATGTGTTATAGCTTCTTATTTCATATTGCATTCATGTTGCTTGAATGAAATACCTTTGCTTAATCATGATGACACTTGAGTAGTGTAAAAGACATGAACACTTACCTTTCTAAAATCTACTTGTATCTTAATCACATATGGTAAGTACTTGATGAGCTACCTCCATGTAGTTGTAGCATGGCATTTATATGATTGTCCCATGAATGACAATGCTTCTTCTTTCTTGAGACATAGGTATACCACATGGTATATGCATGTTCTCTTTCTCCTGTAGCACCTATATGGCATGAAGATAATAGGCAAGTTGAAATGTATAATATTCTGATAAATAATTTGCAAGCTTTTCCTTTCATTCCACACACCTGTATACTCATGAACTGTTGATGGCATATAATGATTCTTTTCTCTACTCACAACTATGAATAAATCTTTCATGGCATCTTTGTCTACTCAGCTCAGACTTACTTCAACATGAAAGGGAAATGACAACATATGTTGTTCCACGTTTTGCTCCCACTTGTACTTTCAATTTATTTAAATCATGTATAAAAATGATATCTGTTTCTAATATTTCTTTGTAAGAAAACAATTAGGCACTGTTACATGATATGTCCATTGGCAACCTCTGACATTCAAATGATGAAATGAACATGTTCTAAATTTCTTTGATGCATGCCATGAAAGATATAAAATTAAATACCTATGAATGTCATTCTTCCATGATAGCTAAAGCAATAAAGATAGCTATCTATGCATTAAATGTTGTCCTTTTAATTCAGTTCATCTTATGGTTGCATTTCATTACTTGAATTGTAATCATGACTATGTCCTAAAACAAAAACTGATGCATATGACTACTTTTGCTATTTCTTCAGTTTGTCATGTAAATGTGCATAATGATTCTTTCTTTTTCCATTCATCCCTTCTAAAATTAAGGGAGAGAAGCATGCTGGGATCAACCCTTGTGGGAGCCTCATTTTACACCACATGTCAATTTATCTTCAATCAGTTACATGACTTATCCTATACCTGCACATGAAACAAACGGATTAGAATAAAACAATGAAGTCCCATGGTTGTTTCTTTCTCAGTTCCTTCTGCACATGGATGATGTTCATTTGATCAATGCACTATAATCAAAGTATTATGCCTCTTCTGATGGATATAGGATTTTCATAACCGAAGCTTCTAATGGGACTGTTCCCACAATTTTGTAGGTTCATGTTGAGATTAGGAGTAGGACATGAGGCAACTTCGAAGATCGACAACCCCTAGGCAATGATGGCTATGTCTTTCCTTTTCTATTCCTTAGATGCATAGTATTTTCTTTATATCTACATATGTTCAGCTATAACCCATGGCTTGTGTGGGACATCTGATATGTCATTATTTCTTTCAATGCAATGCTTATTCTTTTATGTATTTCAACTTGTAAATGAATAATCATTGTGATGAATGAAATACTTATCTCTCTTGAATGTTCTGCAATGCAATGAATGATCTGAAACCTTTTCCTCTTTTTTGAACAACTAAACTCCATTTAACACTGAAATATAATAACTATGCAACTAACTCATAACAGAAGAATCTTAACTCTCACTCAAAAAATAAATTTGTCACATCTGCTCAACCAATTTTGAGCTATGGTAAAAAATGGTAACAATCATATAGTGAGTCATTTGCCTTGAACATCCATTAGGCATTAAGTCATACTCTATCCTTCTCAAACTCAAAAATCACTGCAATTTAGCTCTCTAACAATCCAAGCAGCAATAGAAAAACTGAAAACAAACTCAACTGAAAGCAAACTAACGGGTCCTGATGGCCAAAATAAAATGTTGAAAACAAATTGTTGTTAGTCAAGTATACACCCTTTCTATGTTCATAGAAACTTAGCTACCTGTTGAAACATGGAATTATTCTCGGATGTGGGTCTCCTATAATGAGAACGAATCTCCAGAGTGAGTTGGTTCTCCTTATGATTTCCTAAACTAATGACTTGCAAAGAAAAAGGATAGAAAGATATACTAAAAGGAATAAATCCTAATTAACTTGAAGATGGAACTACCTAACAGATCTTACTCACAAATAGGTTATTGAACCCTAACCCTCCCAACACTCAGCTTATTTAACTAATAAATATTTCACATGAAGGTTTGGAAAACACAACATGCAACCTGAATTAAACAAGATTTTGCAAAAGAAAATCACAAGCTAAGACAAAGCAAAGGATAAATTTCATCACAATGCAACATCAGATCAACTTGTAAATACTCAGACAAAAATATGAAGGAAAGTTGCTGCTCAATAACTAAAGGAATAATGAATACAGTGAAATAAATGAGTACAACACCCTTGATGTGAAAGGAAGACTCTATCTCTCTGCATTCTGATCTCTAAAACTGAAAAAAAAAAACTAAAAACTGGAACCCCTCAAAGGAAGAAAAAACTGAGATATATGTTGTCAAATATTCCCCCTCCTAAGAGCTGGAAAAAAGCTCCTAAAAATAGACCCCCAAGTCCATTTTTGAGTTACTCATAAAAGCATAAATAAAAGTGCCTCAACTGGCTCTAAACTGAAAAATCATGCTGCCAAACTGATCCTCTAGGTGGTCCCCACCAAATCTGCATCTGAATCTATCCAATCAGCCTCATAAAAGCAAAAAACATTGTCCTATTCTTCTCACTTCGCCCAAGAGAAAGCAACTGCCTAAAAATAGTTAAACTTTAAAAGAAATTTATAATTTCATTGTTTTAAAGTTCACTTTACATTATATGGCAGTTTAATCAATATCCTATTCGATATGATTTTTTGCAAAAATAAAGTAATATCTGGCTCATAATTTCACCAAGATATTTTACAAGATATTACAATCGATTTTCTATAAAAATCATAAAAAGATGATGAACACATTAGTATATATTTTGCAAAAAAATAACAAAGCCTTGAAGGCTTAACACCATGCCTCTAATTCCACAAATGCATGTCCATGTGTCAATTTTCTACCACCTCATCTCTGGCTTTGTGCCTTTCAAAATGCCACCTCACTGCCCAAACAAGTGCCATCATGTCACATTCGACCTTTCTCATAATGTCATTACCTTGCATGCTTTTCATGTCTTCATTTGTTCTTTGCTTTGACCTTCATGTGCACTTGAAATATATGAAAAATTTTGAAATAATAATGAATGCATAAAGTGGGAGGTCAATGACTCTCGACCACATGCATAATCATATGGCACTTTGACCATGCCATGGGTCGACCACATAGAAAGAAAAGGTATTTGAAAAGGTTTTAAAGGCACAAGCCTTATCTGCTCATGATCATGTCCACCTTTGACTTTATGAAATAAAAACAACATAGAATATGTTGTCAGCCCTTTCTCTTTATGATTGCTAGGCATTATCAAATGCTAAGTGTTGACCATGATCCCATTTGGATAAGGCAATTATGTTATAATCATATGGTCAAAATGAAGAACAAAATGATGATTCAAACCCTAAAAGTTAGGCATTTCATTTGTCACTCCTTCTGTCATTTGCTCTACAACTCAATGTCATCGACTTGGGGTTTGAATACTCTCTAGTTTTTTCACTCTATTCGATGGGCTTCCGTGGTCGAAAACTCACCATTTCTAAGTAAAATGATAGGCAAAACACTACAGGTAATGTATGTGCAACCTTTGACTAGGATTTTGTTATTTTTTGTAGCTGACTGTCTCAAAAGCCATGGCTCTTTCACTTGATGCAATCTTTGATATTCTTTGACTTCTTTCTTTATGATCGACATCTGCATCTATAGCAAAAAAAAAATCTCCTCAAGGGAGGCCACGGCCAGGCTATTCTTCTTCAACGGCAACCAAAAATTGAGTTATTGTTCTCTCTCTACTGTGGCTTCTTTTCATCTCTGTATATGCAAATAGTGATGAGGGTTTCATGTTTATTCAATTGGGTATTTTGGCACTTGATAAAGCTTCATTCCTTCAGTCATGGCCATGCCGATATAGATGTTTCTACAACTATTCTCTGTCATCTTATGTAAAAACTTAAAGTTTCTCTGACTGTGAAATGAGGGTTTCATTTTTCTTTGCATATAAACGATTCTCTAGCACAACCACTCCTGTAGACATTCCATACCATTTTTTATTGCCTGTATCTGCAAGAAGAAACAAGGTGTCGAAAGCTTTGACAAGGGTTTCACTTTTATTGTATATAATGCCATTATCTACTATAGCCTTGGCATAGACACTTTATTTTACCACTCTCCTTTTTACTGCAAAAGATGTAAGGGTTTTAAAAAACTTGACATGGGTATCTTGAAAAAAGAATAAAAATGGCCTTTCCTATTATGGCCTAGCTCAAATACTTCTCTACAACTTTTCTTTTCACTATATGGACAAAGGTCTCAAAACTAAAATAAGGGTTTTATCTTTTGAACAAAAAATACTCCTCCTATAGCATGCATTGCACATCATATTCTTCTTTCTTATCTTATCATGGCATTGCATCCTTGTCATTTTGATAATATCTGTAATATTTTTGCCTGTCATTTGTCTCTTTTCCTGATGCATCACTTTCAGTTGTTCATGGACCTTGCATTTGTATGATCTTTCTATAGTTGTGTAGACATACTTAGAATTCATTTCTCTATCATCATGCATGACAATAGTTCCTTCTTTCTGTATGATGATAGATGTAATATTGTAATAGTTGGACTGTCATTGATCTCTGCAACAAGATACTTATTGATCTGAAATATATGACATCTTGTTGATGCTTAGGAACATTCACATACTATTGTCACTGGGGCAGGTGTAAAAACAAGGGGGGCCAAAAAGTGGCCAAATTCTTAAAACTTTTTAAAAATCCATAACGTGAGCTCGCATTATGGCTTGGTGTTACCAAGCCTTTGGCTCGACAACACAAAACCAGAATGTACTCGCACTATAACGTGAGCGTGTTATAACGTGAGCGCGTTATTGTTTTCTTTGCATTTTTTCTTTTTTGCAAAAGTTTGCCCAATGTTTAAGGGTTGAGGGTTTAATGGTTGAAGGATTAGGGTTTAAGGCATATTGTCGAGGGTAGAGTGTTTAGGGATGGGGTTTAGGGTTGAAGGTTTAAGGGATGAGGGTTGAGGCTTTAGGGATGAGGGTTAAGGGATTAGGGTTTAAGGTATAGGGTCGAGGGTCGAGGGTTTAGGGTTTAAGGTTTAAGGGTTGAGAGTTGAGGCTTTAGGGTTAAGGGATTAGGGTTTAAGTTATAGTATCGAGGGTTGAGGGTTTAGGATTTAAGTTTTAAGGGTTGAGGATTTAGGGATAGGGTTTAGGGTTTAAGGTTAAATGAGAGACCTAGCTGGCTAAGGATGAATGGAGAGGTAGACAAGGAGCGACTGAGAATCTTAGAGAGGGGAGAGGTAGAGGTGAGGGGGAGATAGAAGTGAGAGATAGAGAGGTGAGGGGAGAGATAGAATAAAATGAGAGAGTGAAGTTGACAACTTGAGGGAAAGATGGGTAAGGAGGAGGGAGAGAGGTGGAGAGGAAGGGAAATATCTAGAGAGCCCTGAGAGATATACAAGTGAGAGACCTACAACCTAGGGAAAGAGGGGTGAGAGAGATAGGGGAGAGATGGGAGTGAGGCAGATAGGGGAGGAGAGGGGTGGATAAGGGTTGAGGGTTTAAGGGTCAAGGGTTTAGGGTTTAAGGGTTGAGGGTTTAAGGGTTGAGGTATTAAGGGTCTAAGGGTTGAGGGATTAGGGTTTAAGGTATAGTGTCGAGGGTTGAACCCTAATCCCTTAACCCTCGACACTATACCTTAAACCCCAAGGTTGAGAGATTAGGGTTCAACCCTCGACACTGTACCATAAACCCTAATCCCTCAACCCTAAACCCTAATCCCTCAACCCTTAGACCCTTAATACCTCAACCCTTAAACCCACAACCCTTAAACCCTAAACCCTTGACCCTTAAACCCTAAAGCCTTAAGCCCTTAACCCCTATCTTCCTCAATCCCATCTCTCCCCTATCTCTCTCACCCCTCTCTCCCTAGGTTGTAGGTCTCTCACTTGTATATCTCTCAGGGCTCTCTAGATATTTCCCTTCCTCTCCACCTCTCTCCCTCCTCCTTACCCATCTTTCCCTCAAGTTGTCAACTTCACTCTCTCATTTTATTCTATCTCTCCCCTCACCTCTCTATCTCTCACCTCTATCTCCCACTCACCTCTCTACCTCTCCTTTCAATAGGTTTCTCAGTCAATCCTTGTCTGCCTCTTCATCGGTCCTTAGTCATCTAGGTGTCTCACTTAACCTAAACACTAAACCCTATCCCTAAAGACTCAACCCTCAACCCTTAAACCTTAAATCCTAAACCCTATCCCTAAACCCTCTACCCTCGACACTATACATTATACCCTAATCCCTTAACCCTCAGCCCTAAAGCCTCAACCCTCAACCCTTAAACCTTCAACCATAAACCTTGTCTCTAAACCCTCTACACTCGACACTATGCCTTAAACCCTAATCCCTCAACTCTTAAACCCTTAATCCCTCAAACCTTAAACTCTTAAACCCTATATACCCTATACACTTAACCTTGGACACTCAACCTTGAACATTATCCCTCAACCTTCAAACCTCTACCCTATACTTAACCTCCATCTGTCCTTAGCCATCTAGGTCTCTCACTTAACCCTAAACCCTATACCTAAAGCCTCAACCCTCAACCCTTAAATCTTATATCCTAAACCCTCAACACTATACCTTAAACCCTAATCCCTTAACCTTAATTGCTAAACCCTATCCTTGAAGCCTCAACCCTCAACCCTTAAACCTTAAACCCTAAACCCTATCCCTAAACCCTCTACCCTCGACACTATACCTTAAACCCTAATCCCTTAACCCTAAACCCTAAACGCTAAACCCTATCCCTAAAGCCTCAACCCTCAACCCTTAAACCTTAAACCCTAAACCCTATCCCTAAATCATCTACCCTTGACACTATACCTTAAATCCTAATCCCTTAACCCTCATCCCTAAATCTTCAACCCTCAACCCTTAAACCTTCAACCCTAAACCCTCTACCCTCAACACTATGCCTTAAACCCTAATCCCTCAATGCTTAAACCCTTAATCCCTCAAACCTTAAACCCTTAAACCCTAAACTCTCAACCCCTAGATACCCTTAAACCCTTAAAGCTTAAACCCTAATCCCTCCAGTCCTAAACCCTAAACCTTAATCCCTCAACCCTCAACCCTCAACCCTAATCCCTCAACCCTCAACCCTAATTTTGATTTTCTTCCATTGCTTGAACATCATTATTGTTTTCCCCATCAGAAACCAATTCATTCAGCAACTTGCTACTCATTGGTTGACTTGAACTGCATACTCTGTTAGAAGAAGGGCATCTTTTATTTGTATTAATGTTGGTATTCATAAGTTGGAGAGCATTGATATTTTCACACACCCTGTTCTTTGAAATATCTTAACCTTAAAATATGACTTGGATATGTACTTGAACACAGCAAAATCTCCAATCTCCAACCCATGATGATTCACAAAATTTTCCCAACCCTACCTAAATTCTTGTTTATTTATTGTATACCCTAATCCCTCATCCCTAAACCCTAAATGTTATCCCTATTCCTAAACCCTCAAATCTCAACACTAAACCCTAATCTGTCAACCCTAAACCCTAATCCCTCAATCCTAAACCCTAAACCCTATCCCTATATTAAAGCTTAGCATTCACACAAATGCAGTGTTTATATTATAGAAGACTACATTATATTAGACTATTAGAGATCCCCCAGAAAAATGAAATAACAAAACTGGTTTGCCTTATGTTAGCTTACAATTAAACCCATTCTCTTTGACAATATTCTCTTAATAAAGTAAGAGTAATAAGAATAGAAGGTAGAGAATTTGATCGTACTAGTATGCATGGTTGGTTTACATTCCATGACTTCATTTTCATTGAATAAAAAGGTAAATATCTGATTTGAAAGTTGGGGCAGAGTTCACTGTCATGTGCTTTTCTAGATGATAGGGTCCATAATGTCTAGGGTTTTTCAAAGATAGTCCTATAACATAATTAAGTTTTTGTTATACCAATCCTCCAGGTAAAGCTACAATTCAAATGCCTACTTTGAAAGTTGAAATAAATTAAATTAGACTTATAATTTTGATTTTCTTCCATTGATTCAACAACATCATTATTTTCTTCATCAGAAACCAATTCAAGATCAGAACTTGCTGTCCATTCATTGACTTGAATTGCATCCTCTGTTAGAAGAAGGGTATTTTTATCTGTATCAATGTTGGTATTCATAAGCTGAAGAGCATTGAAATTTTTCACACACCCTGTTCTTTGAAATATCTTAACCTTAAAATATGACTTGGATATGTATTTGAACACAATGAAATCTCCAATCTGCAGCCCATGATGATTCACAAAATTTTGCCAACCCTGCCTAAATTCCAACTTATTTATGGTACCCCCTAATTGTACATCCCACTCCTGCCCACCTGGGCCTTGCAACACCATATGTTTGTCTATTATGTCTATAAACTATGAAACAAATGCAGGAGGAATGTGTTGCCATAAACACATTACACAATTAAATTTTACAAGTTCTTAACAGTGTAAAGGAAATAAAATAATGAAAAATAATGTATAGAGAACTACCAGTTTTTGTGTAAAGTCTCCAATCATAACTTTGAAGGAGGCACGCCCATTAAACCAATTCAATCAGCAACTTGTTGTCCATTGGTTGACTGGAACTGCATCCTCTGTTAGAAGAAGGGCATCTTTTATCTGTATCAATGTTGGTCTTCATAAGCTGAAGAGCATTGATATTTTTCACACACCTTGTTCTTTGAAATATCTTAACCTTAAAATATGACTTGGATATGTACTTGAACATAGCGAAATCTCAAATCTCCAGCCCATGATGATTCAAAAAAATTTCCCAACCCTGCGTAAATTCTAGTTTATTTATGGTACCCCCTAATTGTACATCCCACTCCTGCCCACCTGGGCCTTGCAACAACATATGTTTGTCTTTGTTGTCTATAAACTATGAAACAAATGCAGGAGGAATGCACTGCCATAAACGCATTACACAATTAGATTTTACAAGTTCTTAACAGTGTACAGGAAATAAAAGAATGAAAAATAATGTATAGAGTTACCAATTTTTTGTGTAAAGTCTCCAAGCATAACTTTAAAGGAGGCACGCCCATTAAACTAACTCATTCGACAACTTGTTGCCCATCAGTTGACTTGAACTACATACTCTATTAGAAGAAGGGCACCTTTAATCTATATCAATGTTGGTATTCATAAGCCAAAGAGCATTGATGTTTTTCACACACCCTGTTCTTTGAAATATCTTAACCTTAAATTATGACTTGGATATGTACTTGAACACAACAAAATCTCTAATCTGCAGCCCATGATGATTCACAAAATTTTCCCAACCCTTCCTAAATTCTAGTTTATTTATGGTACCCCTTAATTGTACATCCCTAAACCCTAAACCCTAATCGCTTAACCCTAAACCCTAATCCCTAGTCACTAAACCATAAACCCTAATCCATAATTATAATTTATGGTACCGTAATCCCTAAACCCTAAACCCTAATCCCTTATCCCTAAACCGTAAACCCTATCCGTAAATCCTCCACCCTCAACACTTAAACCTTAAATCCTAAACCCTATCCCTAAACCCTCAACACTATTACGTATTCCCTAATCCCTCAACCCTAAACACTATCCCTAATCCCTCTACCCTCAACACTATACCTTAACCCTAATCCCTCGACCCTCAACCCTAAATGATATCCCTAAAGCCTCAACCCTAAACCCTAATCCCTCAAGGTCCTAAACTCTAATCCCTTATCCCTAAACTCTAAACCCTATCCCTAAACCATCAACCCTCAACCTTAAACCTTAATCCCTCAACCATTATCTACCCCTCTCCTCCCCTATCTACCTCACCCCCATCTCTACCCTTAACACTATACATACATACATATAGGCATACATAGATACATACATACATATAGGCATACATACATACATACATACATACATACATACATACATACATACATACATACATGATTAATAACCTTGAACATAAAAAAATTCAAGGGAGACATAACATATGTGTGTTATAACGCATTCGCATTATGTCAAACATGACAAACAGTTCACAAACGTTTGCGAAAAAGGAAAAAATGCAAAGTAAAACATAACGCAAGCGCGTTATACGCGCTCGTGTTATGTTTTTCTTTGGTAATCCCAAGCTTTAGGCTTGGGATTTTCTTTGGATTTCCAACCCAAAGGCTTGGAGTGCCTTCCCAATGTCCAGAGACGTGTTTTTGCATATTCTACAAGATTTCACATAATTTCATTCGTGCTAACCCTCAAATTTGCATGTGTTTCAAGGTCAAACAAATCAAACACCTAGGTAATGTTAGGCTTTCTCTTAGCTATTTGACAATGTAATTTTTTTCACATTTTGACAATGTTAAGCCTTTCATCTTTAATTTCTTTTGTTTGTGTGTCCGTTTTTGGGCAAAAACCACTATTTGGTCTTTTTTTCATTGTAAATTAACCATTCATTGAAATTTCAAAAAAATTACATATTTAGAAACTAGACTCCATTCTACACATATTAAAAAAAAAAATGATTTTCAATTAGTTTTCAAAATTTATAGGGGTAGCACAGCCAAAATTATGTTTTTTAGGATGTGCCCACTTTGAAAATTAGTAAAAAATCAAATATTTATCAAAAAATTATCAGAAAAATCAGGCATAAACTACATGTTGTTAGCTAATTTCTCACCAAAGTGATTTTAAAAATACCAAAAAAAAGTTGACCTTTTGAGGGAGCCACAAAACATGCTATGTTATGTTTTTTGACAGAAACAACACCAATTTTTGTGGCTCCCTCTTTTGAACCCCTTAATCTATACCATTTTCAAAAAAAAAATAGTAGTTTAGAAAGTAGACTCAGAGCACTATGAACATTGTTTTGGTTGCATCTCCAAATTTTGAGTGTAACTATGCTCAATTTATCATCCAAGGCCAACATTTCTTGATTTCAGAAAAAAAGTGGCCACTTAAGACCCCTTTTTGGCCTCCCATCTTTTTGCACTTACCCACTGTAGCATACTTATTTTGATGTCTTTGAACAAAATATGGTATCATTTCTAAATGATGACACCATAGCATCATCTGCATATAGTTCATGATACTTCCTAATAGCAGCTTGGCTATTATATGATCTGTATATATTTATTTTGAAAGTTTCAGTTGGCTTAATCTGTAACTGTAGCATGACTTGATTGGTGCTCCTGTAGCAGCACATGATATTTCTCCTGTATCTTATCATTGTATGCATATGCCACAGATGAAATGGCATCCTTCATTGGCTTCTTTAGTCATGAAAACTTAATTAATAAAACTTGTAGATGATTTGACAATTCAAACTCAACATGATAACACCTCTGATCAATAGTGTAGTCTATTTCACTGTAGCTCTAGCAAGAGATGACTTGGCTACTCCATGTATCTGCTATTCATTTATCTTGATAGGTTCATGATAAAAGATCAACATGGAAGTGACATGGCAGCACATGTTTTCTCTTATTGGCTATCTTCTTGCACTTTATTTCAGTTTGTTCAAACTATGCATAAAAAGATATATGTTTCTGATATTTCTAAGATACATTATGAAATATATGACAATAAAGTACCTGAGAATGTCATTTTCATGACAATTGGAGCAATGGCATCAGCTATTATATTTATTAAATGTTGTTCTTTTTCAGTTCAACTCATGTTCATGGTTGCATTTCATTCCTTGAATTGTAGTCATGATTATGTCTTGAAACAGAACTGATGCCTATGACTCCTTTTATTATTCCTTCAGCTTGTGTGAATGTGATCAATAATTTTTCTCTTTTCTATTCATCCCTTCTGAGATCAAGGGGAAGCAGCATACTGGGCTCAACCCTTGTGGGAGCCCACTTGACACCACATGTTGAATGTCTTCAATTAGCTACATGACTTGTCCTATACCAGCACATGAAACAAACATATTAGAATAAAACAATGATACTTCATGTTTGCTTCTCTTCAGTTCCTTCTGCATATAGATGATGTTCATTTGATCAATGCACTATAATCAAAGTATTATGCCTCTTCTGATAGGTAAAGGATTTTCATAATTGGAGCTTCTAACGGGACCCTTCCCACATTTTTCAGGTACATGTCGAGGTCGGGAGCAGGACTGCAGGCTACTATGAAGATCGACAAAACAAGGCAATGATGGCTATGTCTTTGATGGTGTCAGATTGTCATTGATGTCAAAAAGGTCTTGCAGGAGGTAAGTGCAAGAGGTTGATGCTTCATATGTGTGTTCATGCTTCATCAAGGGTTGTGTGAAGTTTTTGGCAGGAGTTGTCATATCATAGCTTGTTCAGTATGCTTGGTTAGTGTGATGAAATCTCTATTCAAAATTTGTCATGATCTTCACAGTGTGGTCTCAATCAGTATATCTCCAAGCATGACAAAGTTGAAATGATAAGATTCTATCAAGAGACAGTATGGTGAAATGTTAGGGTCTGACATTGCTATTGACAGGAGCAGGAGACATCATCTTGTGTATTCTTTCTATTGTTATATCACAGTTTGTTCTTCGTGGTTAAAGTGACATGTGATCTCAATCATCAGTAATATTGTCAGTTCATTTGAAGTTGTTGTTTCATGATGCTTCCATTTGATCAGGATATCTTCATGATACTCACATTGGTGCTTTGGAATAAGAGGATCAGATTAGAAGTATCAAAGATGTCAAGAAAGCTTTCATAATTATTAGTTCAATGATTCATATTTGGTTTGTTATGTTTGATCATTTCTTCACACAGGATGTTGAGTTGTTTTCCGTTGACAGTTTGTATTGTTGCTTGATGATATCTTGTCATACTATTCACAATAAGGTTGCAAATATTGTTTCAAAATGATCTTCAAGGTGCTTAAGGTGTTCAAAGTCTCAAATACCTTATTTTGCCCTCAAAGTATATACTTCAAGTCCTAATTTGAAATGTCAAGCACTTTATTCCTATTTAAATGATGACCTGCTACTGCAGGTTCATATCTTAAAAATTACTTGTTAGAAGGTCTATGTTGATTTGCATTGACTGGCCCCTAGTTGTTTTTAACCGATGTCATAACATCTCCATATTAGCGCGTGGGTTAAAGTTTTTTAAGTTGGTTTTGAAACTGCAAAAAGTGGTATTTAAAAAGGCTAAGTTTAGCCCAAGTTTATAGCATAGTATATATGCCAAGAGGGAGTCCGATTTTTCATAAAGAAAAGCATGCTTTATAACACATCGAATGGGGAGTATGACTTAAGAAAAAAGGTATTTTTTTTAATGCTTTATTTATATAAAGCATACGTGGTGGCGAATATTTATGCCTTGTTTTTAAAAAGTATTTTTTAAGGAAATTTGTTTAAATTTCTATTTTATTTAAAAGGCATGAATTCATTATAGAATGTATATTGAGTTTTTTAAGGAACCTTTATAGGAGGTGGTTGATTTTAAAAAAAACAACATTTTAGGAAAACTATTTCTAAATTCTATTCCATGCCATTGAATAATTTAGTGAAGGTGAAAGGTTTATGTAGATTAGGTGAACAAAATGAAGTTAGAAATACAAACTAAATGCATAAAAACACAAAGTTATACCTCACATGAAGACCCGATCTCATCAAGGGAGGAGGAAGCTTGCACCCAAGAGGTCCTAGATTAGATAACCCTATTTGATTCAAATGTGGATTGCTCTTGCTTTCAACACAAATGTAGATGAAGGATTAGAGGATAGATAGATTAGAGATTTGAGAGAAATTTGGGCATGGTTTTGATGTAAGAAGAAGTTGTATGAATGGCTTGGGTGAGGGTTTTATTTATAGATTTTTGAAAAAGGGATGGAGGTGAGAATTAAAAGTTGAGATCAAGGGCTCTCATTATTTGTGAATTTTAAATTCATAGTGGATGAATTAAAAATTCATTTTTAATGAGAGTGGATTATGACAAATTGAATTAAAAATTCAATTAGTGGATGACCATTGAATTAAAAATTCAATTTTGGATAATGGAGGATATTAGCTAATTAAATATTAAGAATATTTAATTATATGTGCCACATGGTGAGGTGGAAGAGATGAGGTGGAAAGATGAGGTGGATTGATGAGGTGGATTTTGTGAGGTGGATAGAGGGAAATTGAAATAATAAATATTGCATATTTATTAAATCAATTGGCTAATGTTTTAGACTATTGAATTAATAAAATTAATTCAATTTTGGGGATAATATGATGGAAAATAGGGTAATGAAGGGATAATTAATTAAATAAAAATTTAATTAATTGGTTAGGAGGGAAATTGACATGTTTAGGGATGTTAGGAGATGGTTCGATGGTAGAAGACATTTTTAGGTGTCTACATTTGCCCCTCTTTTAGATGGTGTTGCGGCTAAGTAACATCATTTCAAAGAAGTTAAAACATAGAGTTGGATTGGATAGAAAAAAGATTTTGACTTAGAAGAATCGGGTAAGGTTTGGGGATAATTGGTAAGGGTGATGCCCCCTCGAGAGGATAGGTGTGTTGCAAGAACACGGTTGTGCTCTCAAAATGGATGGAACAGATTAGTTGAACTAGTCAAAGGATAAGTGGTGGGATGAAAGGATGATGATGTTGGGAGATGATTGGTGGATGATCATTATGCTGAAAATGATTTAGAGTAATCCTAGGTTTGATATAGCAAAGTGGATATGTTCACCAAGGTATAGAAGACTAGGGTGATGATGTTTATCCAACAATTGCATGGACTAGACACGCAAACAAAGGAATGATCCCATGCATGCCCAAGATAGTACAACCTTGGCTAGATGAGGGAAGGGGACTCATAGCATAAGTCCTTAGTACACAAAAGGTATGATGAACCTTAGATGCATAAGGAGATCAATTTGCTAGAACCGACCCTATGATCAACAAGATATGAATACTAGCTTGGAGTAATGAGACCAACCCACAAGCACAGCATACAAAAGCAAGACTATGCCCCATTCTAGATGTTGTCGCCACATACCATAATATAGTAAGATCAAGGTAGCTTTGATGTGATCTTCGAATAGGACAAAAGATAAGAATCAAAAACGAAAAGACCAACTAACCAAACAAGTAGCCATTGTATCTCTTGCCAAGATAGATAATGATTTGATAGATTCTGCCTATCATAGGAAAGATATATCATAAGGCAGGAATTGATAGATGATTGGATGATGTTTAGTTGATGTTGTAAGATTGGCTCAAGATATGTTGGTGACAAGTTGTGGGTGATGTTGATTTGATAGTTGATGATTTTGATTAAGGGACAATGCTTCAAGTGTATACGGAGTGTGTGTATCATTTATTAGATCTAGAAAGCTTAGAGAATGGGGACCACCCAAACGGGTGGGATGGGTGCATCATATGTACCTGAGTACTAGAAACATCCTTCGTATTCTAGACTACCTACATACCCTGTGTCCACGGGATCAAGGTACTTTTAAGATGCAGGTGAAATGAATATGTAGTTCTAGCAAGACTTGATGATTTGGGAGTGGTTCGGGATGGGTTTGATGTGATGAAGATTGATACATGTTTGATGATCATGATGAGATGTGTTATTTTTGGGGTTTTCTGCATTTTTTATTGTTTTTGTATTTTATGATTTTGCAATGTTTCTTGATTTTTTGATTCTGTATGTACAAAGGGAGCTTACAAAGATCCTCATTCCATGGGTTGGCCTTGGGATGGGATAGGATGGGTTGGGCGATAAGACTTGGTGTTTCAGAATTCCAAGCCATGAGATGTGTGAGATATGGAGTGATGTGATAGAAAGAGGATTTATTAGATGGTAGAACCAGCCACTATGCATAGCGCCTAAAATAGGTTTTCAACATGGTACTTATCCAAGGTGTCATCGAAGTGATTTTCACCTTTGGAAGTTTTTATTGCACTCTGATTTTTTCTTGATTTTCTAATAATTTTTTGGTGTTTTTGATTTTTTTATTTTTTGACTTGGGGTATTGGATGGGTTATGCATAGAATTTCTTGAGATGCAAGATATTCATTGGCTCATCTAGAGGCTACCCCTCAGGTGTTGCAAGCTGATAGGCTCCTGAGCCATAATTGGTAGTGACAACATAAGGTCCTAGCCAATTGGGTTCAAACTTTCCTTGCTTCAGACGCTCTTGTAGGTTCTTCTAATTTTCCATTAGGACAAGGTCACCTACCTCAAATTTTTTGGTTCTGATCTTTTTGTTGTAGCTTCTTCTAAGGCGATTTTGGTATGCCTATAAGTGATTCAATGCATTCAGGCGTTTCTCATCCAGTAGGTCCAATTGATGCAACCTTGCGACGCAGTAGTCCTCATCAGAGATAATGTTTTGCAAGGACACTCGGAGAGATGGGAGCTCAACCTCTATAGGTAAAATGGCTTCAGATACAAATACTAGTGAGAAAGGGGTGGCTCCTGTAGGAGTGCAGATGCTTGTGCGGTAAGACCATAGGCAGGGTTGAGTTGGAGGTGCCAGTCATAGCCAACTTCATTGACTATCTTCTTGAGAATGCGGAGGATGGTTTTGTTAGAAGCCTCTGCTTGACCGTTTCCTTGAGGGTAATATGGTGTAGAGAAGCGGTGTTTGATGTCAAATTTTTTGCACAGGGTGCGAACTTCTTGGTTTTTGAAGGGCTTTCCATTGTTAGTGACGATGGAATGGGGAATACCATATCAACAGATGATATAGTGCAGGATGAATTTTGAGATTTGGATACCTGTGGTGAAGGTGAGTGGTATTGCTTCCACCCACTTTGTGAAGTATTCGGTAGCAGTGATAATGAACTTATGGCCATTGGAGGATGGAGGATGTATTTTTCCTACGAGGTCGAGTCCCCACTATGAGAAAGGCCATGGCATTGTGATTGGTTACAGCTCCTATGCTGGTGTGTGGATGAGATCACCGTGCTGTTGGCATGGGAGACATTTCTTGATAAACTTGTGGGAATCTTGTTCCATTGTGGGCCAATAATATCCGGTCCTAAGGATCTTTTTAGAAAGGGTGGGTCCACTTGAATGCGCCCCATAGATGCCAGCGTGTACCTCCTCCAAGGCTACCTCAGCTTCCCTGGAGTCTAAACAACGTAGAAGCATACCACCAAGACTCCTTTTGTATAATGTATCGCCTATAAGGATAAAACCAGAGGCTCGACGGATGAATGATTTTCTTTGTGAGGTGGACAGATTAGGGGGAGGATGTTGTCATGGAGATATAGGTATGTTTCTTGGTACCATGAGGACAAGGGACCAACGACTTCGCACACTAGTTCAGATTGAGGAACATCGTACGCTAGGATAGGGAGTTCTTCGATCAAGAACTCGCATTTCTTGCTGTCCTTCTTCATGTCTACCAGAGATCTGATAGTTGCCATGGCATCGACTGCTTTGTTATTGAGCCTTGGGATTTGCTCAAAGTGGATGTCTTCGAAGTAATCTTTGAAATCATCGACCATCTTTTTATAGGGAAGGAGCTTGTCATCCTTGGTTTTGTATTCATTATTGACCTGCCTGATGACCAGTTGAGAGTCATCGTACACCAGTAGCTATGCGGAGACTTGTGATGAGGGCCTCATACTCTGCTACATTGTTGGTACATGGAAATGTGATCTTGAAGATTTAGGGATTGTGTCTCCTTGAGGGGTAACAAACAGGATGCCTACCCCTGAGCCTCTGTGGGTGTATGATCTATCGAAATACATCTTCCATGTGTCCATGGCTAGTGTGATTGTCAGGATGGCCTCGTCTGGAAAGTCTGCAATTGTAGGATGCTCTGCAGGGATAGGTGCTTCAGCCAGCTGATTTGCTATAACCTACCCTTTGATGGCCTTTCTCTCAGTGTATTCTATGTCAAACTCTGCTAGAATCATGACCCATTTAGCTATTCTGCCAGTAAGGGTAGCTTTGTTTAGGAGATATTTCAGTGGGTCGATCTTAGCAATGAGCTTTGTCTTGTGATTGAGCATGTAGTGTCTCAACTTTTGGGACGTAAAGACAAGGGCTAGACATGCTCATTCAATTTGTGTATAATTGAGCTCATATGAGATCAAGGTGTGGCTGATATAGTAAATGGCTCTTTCTTTCCCCTGCTCGTCGAGTTGTGCTAGCAAGGCTCTAATGGCTGTCTCTGTTGCGGAGATGTAAAGTAGGAGGGGTTCGCCTTGCCTTGGTGGAGTTAGCATAGGAGGATTAGCCAGGTATTCTTTTATTTGGTCGAAGGCACTCTGACATTGAGTGTTCCAGACGAAGGCTATGTCTTTTTGGAGCAGAAGGGTTGGCACTTATCCGCAAGTTGGGCAATGAATCAATGGATAGACTGGAGTTTTCCTTGCAAGCTTCGCAACTGTTTTAGTGTTTTTGGAGGCGGCATCTCAGTAATGGCCTTGACCTTTGCAGGATCCACTTTGATTCCTTGTCTCAAGACTATGTATCCCAAAATTTTGCCTGAGGTGACGTCGAAGACACATTTCTTTGGATTCAAACAGACATTGTATTGCTCCAACCTATCGAAGATCTTAGCTAGCACCTCTAAGTCTTCTTCTCTGGTCTTGGATTTCCCTAGCAAATCGTCCACATAGTCTTCCATGATGTGGTGGAAGAGGTCATGGAAGATGACGGTCATGGCTCTTTGATAGGTGGATCCTGCATTTTTCAGGCCGAATGGCATTACCACCCAGCAATATGTTCCCCATGGGCATATAAAGGCCATTTTGTGCTAATCTTCTTCAGCAATTTTTATCTGATTATATCCTGAGAAACCATCCATGAGGGATAACATTTCATATCCTGCTATGAGATCCACTATCATGTTGATGTTTGGTAGTGAGAAGTCATCTTTGGGGTAGGCTTTGTTGAGATCCCTAAAATTGGTACAACAGCAGATTCGGCCATCTGGTTTAGCAATTGCTACCAGATTTAAAACCCATTCAAGATAATCGATAGGGTGTATGAACCCAACATCTAGTAACTTTTTTAGCTCTGCTTTGACAAGAAGGGCCACCTGAGGATTCATCTTTCTGAGTTTCTATTTGACTGGTTTGGCATCGGGACGTACTGCAAGATGATGAACTACCAACGCGGGATCTAGCCCTGGCATGTCTACTTAGGTCCACGCAAAGTTGCGATATCTGCATGTGAAGAAGGACAAGAAACTCTCTTGTTCCTGTATGCTGAGAGATTCTGCTCTGTATGTGATTTTTAGCTCTTCCTCTGTGCCAAGATTCATTTCCTGAGCTGGTTTGACCAAGATGGGTGATCTGTTTGGATAAACTTTGTCTATCTCAGGGAGGCCCATGCTTCCATCTCTTGGTGCCTCATGGAGGTTTTCACCAGGAGATACATCGTTTATTTTTACTATTTTGGGATCTAATACTACCATGGAACGGTTTTCACCATCAGATCCATTTTTTATTTTTGTATTTTTGTGACTGGAAGTAGGGGTTGTCTCCCTGAAATAGGCATCTGGATGGAGTTCCATTATGTATCCTACTCGATGATCTCCCAAAGGGAAGTGATCTCTTACCCCCATCATTTCATTGATGGCCTCGTCATTAGGTGTGATGTCGAAGACAGGAGATCCTCGTTGGTCCCAATCAATGAGGTCGGGATAAACTAGTGATAAGCCATTAGAGGGTGAAGCGAGAGTGGTGATTGAGTAGATGGTACAAATGGATGAGTCGAAGAAATCGGCAAAGTCACTAAAGGAGTCTTGATGGCCTATTTCATTAATATTATCGATGTCTAAGGAGACCCTAGCAACCTCGACTAAGATACATTCACCGGTAGGGATGATGCGTTGTGTTTGATCGTACCCTAACCCTTGAGTATGGGGATTCTTTGTTGCTTGCAGTGGTTCTATGATTCCCTGTTCATGGAGGCCAATACCTCCTTGTCCTTTATATCCCATGCTTTTAATAATTTCAGAGCCTTTGCCGTAGATTTCTATTGGGATTGTGGGGGCTTCTTGCTCAGGTTCTTCATCCTTGTATAGCCAGGATGAGATATCTTCTAGTACATCCTAATCCAGAAGGTGTTTCTTCTCAAAGATGGGCAAGGGTTTGCACCTGATGATGACTGTGTTAGCTACCTGTACTTTTAGGATGCCAAATGTTTTAGGATTGGGTAATGTACCCACACAAAAGGTGCCGTGCAGGTCATATTCCCCACATCCCATGTCGGTTAGCTTGATCTTGACCTCAGGTGGTGGAGGGGCTTGGGATGACGTGGTGGCAATGTTTGTGGGGTTGATATATGAATTTGATGCTGTTGGATTGGCTTTAGTGGTGGCTTTATTGTATGGGTAGAAGGTTTGGTTGTGGCCTTCCAGAAAATTGCAGTACTAGAAGGGGCGAGGATCAACATAGACTGTGACCTCTGTGCTGTTGTGGGGGAATTTGATGCATTGATGGAAGGTGGATGGGATAGCTTGCATGGCATGAATCTATGGTCTGCCGAGAAGGATGTTATAGGGGAGGTCAAGATCCAGAACCTGACATTTTGTTTCGAGGATTTTCGGTCCCACCTGTATGGGAAGCTTGATAGTACCTTCAGAGAGCTGTTCAGTATCATCGTAGCCTTTTATCGTAATGCACTCGCTGGTGTCGACAACCACATCAGAGTACCCCAAGTGTTTTAGTAGTTTTAGAGTGCATATGTTGGGGTTGAAACCACCATCTATTAAGACTCTTTCAATGGTGTGCTTGTGGATACGGACTTCAATGTGTAGGGCGTCATTATGTATGTGATCAGAGGCGGGTAGGTCCTTTTCTGAGAAGGTGAGATGATGGGGTGAGGTGATGTGTCCTACCATGGCTTGGAATTCTGTCACATTCAAGTTGGCAGGGACTTGTGTTTGCAAGAGCGCTTTATCAAGGATGTCCTTATGAAGGGGAGATGTGCGAAGCAACTCAAGGATGGAGATTTGTGCGGGTGTCTTGCCTAGGTGTTCTAGGAGGTTATACTGGTGAGTAGGTGATGGACGTATGGTTGGATGAGGAGGTAAGGGAGTTGACGTGGATGCAGGTGTTTGTTCAGTGGGAGGGGCTGTACGGATGGATACACGGCCACGGCGAGTTGTAACAGCGCAATCGGGTGCTTGTGCCTGAATAGTGACTATGTTGACATGATGGGATGATGCTTCTATACGTCTGACGATAGAGTCGTAGGACGCGAGTGGTGGGGTGATATTGTAGGTTTGGTTGGATGAGGAGGCTTTGTTATGATTAGGGAGGGGATCCTTGTAAGCTCCTAGGTTGGAATTTGGTGATGGTTGGGCACTGTGATCGAGACTGACTAGATTTTGTTTGATAAGGTCTTGGATACAATGTTTCAGTTGTATGCAGTCAGTTGTTTTATGACCTGCCATGCGGTGGTATTCACAATAGTGGTTCTCATTGTACCACGTGGCTTTTAGTTCATTCTCTTGACAGGGTCTAACGGGTGGAAGCATGATCAAATTTTGCTTGAGACATCTATCAAGGATGTCTTCGACAAGTTCCCCTAAGGGTGTGAATTGTCTGCATGGTTTGCGTGGTTTAGTTGGGCCTCTCTGGTTATTGACATTTGTTGCATACATATGTGCAGGAGTTTGGTGTTATACATATTGGACAGCTTTAACATCTGTGACACCGTCATTCAGATTGTTCTTGCTCTTCCCCCAATAATGTGATTTGTCATTTGATTGTGTGTTGGCACTGTTATTGGTATTGGGGGTGTTGTTATTGGATTTGTAATTGTTGTTGTTGTTGTTATTGTTGGATTTGGGGTCGTATAGTTTGATGGAGCCCTTGGCAATGAGGGCTCGTTTGATGGTGGTGCCTTTGTCGATGACCTCTTCAAAGGTAGAGGCACAAAGCATTTGTAGATGAAACCCTAGTTCCTGATTGAGGTTGGCCACGAACATGGTGACGAGTTGTTTTTCAGGAATGGGCCATGGGAGTTTGCTTGCTAAGCCTCTCCACCTTTGCAAGAAGGAAGCGAAGGCTTTGCCATTCTTTTGTTTGGTGTTACAAAGGTCGGTCATGGACATTTCATGCTCAAAATTGTAGGAGAAGTGGTTCACAAACTTCTCCGCAAGCTCAGGGAAAGTCCTAATGCCTAGGGGGAGATGTGCGAACCATTCAGCGGCTTGACCATCGAGGCTTTGTGGGAATAGTCTCATTAGATGGGTGTCATTATTAGAGACTTCTAGGCAAACTATGTAGAACTCCCTAGGGTGGTCCCTAGGGTCTCCCTTTCCCTTGTATTTGTCGAATTTAGGTGTCTCAAAGTTCTTGGGGAAAGGGAGCATGTACAATGTGTGATCAAATGGGTAGGGGCAAATATCCTCAAAGGAATAGTGTTTGCGTTTGCCCCTAGTTTGTAGGTCCGCTACCTATTGGACTAAGCCTTGTACAACAGTGTTGATATCCTGTGGTTGTTGTGGTTGGAATGTGTAGGGTTGTTGGTTGGTGAGATATTGGAGGTGGGGCGGGATTTGATGTTGGGGATTGGTTTGGTTGAGATGTTGGTATTGCGGGTTGAGGCGTGGATTGATTGGTGCCTACTATTGTTGGCAGGCGTGTAGTTGATGGAGAATGTGTGGTGGTATTTGGGGATTGGGATTATGTAGATTTGATGATGTTATGGGATTATGTGGGTATGTCGGTGGATGTTGGATTGGTTGGATGTATTGTGAGGTAGGTGTGAGAATACTTGTCGTGGGTATGCTATGGTTTGGGGGTTGGGTGGAGGCATAGTTGTGGAAGTACTTACCTGTGTAGTGTTCCCTTGTACACTTAGGGTGATTTGTGGGATGGATGGGTTTGTGGTAGTGGTGGTAGTGGATGTGATAATAGGTTGGGAAATGGTAGGGACAGCGAGATTTGTGGAAATGGTAGATGTGGTGGTGGTTGAGCTTGTGGAAGTGGTAGACACTGTAGGTGTTGATGTTTGAGAGGCGGTGGGTTGGGTATGTGAGGTAGATGCTTGGGTATTTGATGGGGTAGGAACGATTGTAGAGGTGGATGGTTGTGATGATGTCGTGATGGGGGGAAGTTGGACACCAATCTTGAGAAGATGATCAAGATATCTACTTGGGTTTGACCTTAGGAATTTATCAAGTAGTTCCATATTATCAGCATCTTGTGTAAAGCTCAAGACATCTAGATCATCTTGGGAAATGGTAGGGACATTTTGTGTTGGTGGTGGTGGTGGTCGTTGTTGTAAGTAACTCAAGGGATTTTTGTTGGGACCATATGGGGGGATATAAGAGTATGTAGGTGGGTTTGGATTGATGGGTATGTTGTAGCTATCGGTGTTGGGCATGCCAAATTGCTAATGTTCTGCCATTTCTTGTTGCTTTTTTCTTTGTGATCTCGTGATGGGCATGCACGTATATGGAGTTGATCCCTAGAGTAGAGTGGAGTGGATATGGAGACCTTAGAGAATCTGATTGATTGTGTTGGACCTAAAGATAGATGGGGTAGTGAGATGAAGTAGAAGAGGGGAAGCGGTGGGAGATTGATATGTTTTTCTAAGGATTTTATCCTAAGATTGATACGAATGGATGATATTAATTTTGTTGCACAAATTTTGGACCAAGACGGAGGATGATGATGTTTGCTTTGATGAAAACAAAAGAAGGTTTTGATTTTGATGTTTTGTTTTTTTGATTGACGAAGATGATTAGGAAAGACTTGATGGTCGACAAGTTGAGCTTTAGACAAGATCTAGATTTTGGCACAAATGGACGATTTTCTTTGTTTGGGGTAGACTAGTGACCTTACGCAAAGAGGGATGATTTTTTTTTCTTGAAAGGTAGACTAATGACTTTTCAAGGAACATGTGATGATACTGATGATTTCTAGACCTAGTTTTTGGCTCAAAAGGATGATAATCTTTGGTTGGTGATTTTGTTGATTTTAGATTGGAATGATTGGTTTGGTCCAAAAAGATATGCAAAAAAGGATTAGGGGTGGAAATGGATGGATTTAGGCTAATTAAGATGGGGCAAAGGGGTCCAACAAATGGTGGTGATTGATTCTCTAAGGTCCAAGAAAAAAGTATATTTTTGGAAAATTTTGAAGGAAATATGGATTGACTGTTGTCAGATTTTGGGAGAATGAGTGTGGATTATGACAAAGCAGATGGTGGGGATCACAATGGAATAGTTCTTAGTTTTAGGCAAGTCAATATGAGAATAGTGCCAATCCATGGGTGAAATGGCGCCACAATCAAATAGATATGGTGCTAAAACAGGGCCGATAGATTTTGAAGGCAATTTTTTGGATTTTCTTTGATGGGAATTCGATCAAATTGTTTTCAATGTCTCTTGGCAAGTTGTTTGTGAAAAATTAAAGCACTTTAACACACATTTGAATGCAAAACAACCAATGATTTTTTTTTTGTGAAATGACGTATGATTTTGTTTGGAACAAGCACTTTTCACAACCTAAGGTGAGAATGTGACAATATTTGTTGAATCCCCTAGCTGTGCCTATTCAAAGCGGGTAGCTCCAGGATCTTGGTAGCACTGGCTCCTCCTTACAATTGCACACACTTCTCACGCATACCAAGATCTAGGTTTTTTATAAGGCTTGTCCCTCACCAAACCTTTAGATTGTCCCTGCTACCTCGGCTAAGAACCGCATGAATCAGGGCCGCTTCAAGGGTTTCCCCTCTACATCAACAAATAGAAGGATTTTGGCTTGCTAAACAATGGTTCGTAGTAAGGGCATCTGTTTAGGTGGTTATACATGCAGCAGCACTACTCTCCATTATGGAGTCTCCTAGCCTCCAAGGGTTATGCCTTGGAGGGTTTTGGGGGAGGTTGGCTGTTAGTATAACACAACAACACTTGTCACTTGAGACTTTCGTCTCAAACACCTTATTTTATATAGCGGCTTGGAAGAGCTCAGCTTTAGCTTGATGCCACTTGGGTCATTCCCACCTTTCGAAGCGGGGTGGCAAGCCCTCTAAAGATTTAACAAAAGCAATACAACCACAAAAATACTTTTGATCCCCAAGTTCATACAAAGACATGAGGGGAGAGCATACGTATTTTTTATGCTTACATCACACTAAACAAGGTTCATTTTATTTCTTTGGATTATGTTGGGGGTGATTAATGCAAGTATTGTGAGGAGATTTTGATTCTCAAGGTCACCAAATGGTGCGAGGGAAGAGCATACACTTCTCACGCTACTAACGCAAACCACAAAAACACTTCACACAATTTAAGATGATTTTATTGATTAAATGAGTGGAGAATGCAAGATTGTTGTTCTTTTTAACCCCATGAATTTGTTGATGCAATTTGTTGGTTCTTTTTAAAACCCAAAATCGAAGTGTTTGATTGTTTGTTGGCACATAATTTGTTAATTTTAGAACACCAAATTTTAAATGTTTGGCACACACACATACAAAGATTTGTTTGTTGTTGTTTATTTAATTTTATTGCACCAAATCAAAATGTTGTGTAATCTAACATGCCAAAGGGGTTCATTTTTAGATTTCCACTTGAAGTGTTTTTGCTAAACTAGAGATAAAAACATCCTGCAAAAGTTTGTTAGTATCCACAAAATGGTAGTAAAGACCTGCAAAAACACTTGTCAGTACCTGCACAAATAGCTAAGTTAGTTTCAAAAATAGCTCTAACAAAATGATAACCAAAAAATATGCTTGGATTTTAGAAAAATTTTGGCATAACCTCCCCTTGTATTTTCTACGTTCAAGATACCTGTAGAAATAGAGAGTAGACATAATAGAAATAGAAGGAAGACAAAGAAAGTCGGATGGATTTGTGAGTGAAAGTTAGGAGAGAAAGTACCCAGGACCTGCAGAAAAAAAAAAAAAAAAACCATGTCTCCAAAACAAAAACTCACAAAAGAAAAAGATTAGATATGGACCTTGTGGGTCCCACCAAGCATGCCAATGTAGATTAGGTGAACAAAATGAAGTTAGAAATACAAACTAAATGCATAAAAACACAAAGTTATACCTCACATGAAGACCCAATCTCATCAAGGGAGGAGGAAGCTTGCACCCAAGAGCTCCTAGATTAGATAACCCTATTTGATTCAAATGTGGATTGCTCTTGCTTTCAACACAAATGTAGATGAAGGATTAGAGGATAGATAGATTAGAGATTTGAGAGAAATTTGGGCATGATTTTGATGCAAGAAGAAGTTGTATGAATGGCTTGGGTGAAGGTTTTATTTATAGATTTTTGAAAAGGGATGGAGGGTGAGGATTAAAAGTTGAGATCAAGGGCTCTTATTATTTGTGAATTTTAAATTCATAGTGGATGAATTAAAAATTCATTTTTAATGAGAGTGGATTATGACAAATTGAATTAAAAATTCAATTAATGGAGGACAATTGAATTAAAAATTCAATTAGTGGAGGACCATTGAATTAAAAATTCAATTAGTGGATGACCATTGAATTAAAAATTCAATTAGTGGAGGACAATTGAATTAAAAATTTAATTAGTGGATGACCATTGAATTAAAAATTCAATTAGTGGATGATAGTGGGGGACAACTGAATTAAAAATTCAATTAGTGGATGACCATTGAATTAAAAATTTAATTAGTGGGGGATAATTGAATTAAAAATGCATATCAAGTTTTCTTAAGGCCTCTTTCCTTGTCTCTTCTAGCTCCATGAGCTGAGCTAGCTTGATTACTAGAGGTTGTTCCTCTAGCAGCTCAAGTTCTTTGATGAAAGTCAATGTAGGCAATTTAACTAAAATATGTAACCGAGCCTCTTTTCCATAAGTAAGCACATATGGGGAACAACTAGTAGCCCTCTTAGGTGTAATTCTATTAGCCCAAAGAGCTAACTTTAACTTTTTGTGCCAAGTTTTCTAGTTGTCTTCAACAGTCTTTTTAATGATCCTTATCAGATTTTTGTTAGTTGATTCGGCCTGCCCATTACCCTGTGGGTAATAGTTAGAGGATGTATTCAAATAAATGTTATTTCTAACAGACCAGTCTAAAATTCTCAATCCTAAATTTTGAGATGATTGAATCCGGTGTACCAAATCTTGTCACTAGATCTTATAGAAATTTAGGACAATAGATTCATTTGCTTCTTTCAAGGCAACAACCTCGGTCCACTTGGTAAAATAATTTGTGGCATTCAAAATCCACTTGTGGCCTACATTTAAAGGTAAGTTTATTGGACCTATGAAATCCAGCCCCCATTTTGCAAATGGTTGTTCAACTTTAATAGGATGTAGGGGTAAGGTAGCAAGCCTTTGCTCAACTACAAATAAGGAGCACTTCTCACATCTTCTTACCCAAGAAAAAGAGTCTTTAAACAAGTCAGGCTAGTAATAACTAGCCTGCATAATTTTTAAGGCAGTTGTCCTAGCTACAAAGTTACCTCCTGAAGGTCCATTGTGAAATTATTTTAACAATCTATCAACTTGATCAGGTCTAACACACCTAAAAAATACACCATTAAAATCTCTCCTATATAAAATACTATCAATAATAGCATAAGGAGTAGCTTGTAACCTGAAATACCTTCTTCCTAACTTGTCTAAACCTTCCGGGCATTCTCTAGACTATAAATAATGCATCATCTACTGCACCCACCTGTTGTAAGAGCTGGTACAACATCTAGTTCATTATTGTTCAGCACCATTTTAGTGTCCTCTTCATCTTTTTGATTAAACTAATCACTTTCAGAAAGCTTTTGCATAAGTCCTTGCCTCTAATCAGCTTAGTCACTTTGATATCAACATCAAATTCCATAACTCTGGTTATTCAACTAGCCCTCTTATCATTGATATCTCTGTTCAATAAGAAACTCTTGACGGTGGGATGAGCAACCATTAAGTGAATTTTGTTATTAGACAACATGTGCCTAAATTTCTTGAGGCTCCTTACAACAACAAAAATATGTTTCTCTACAAAAGAGCATTTTACCTCATAGTCGTGTAGTACTTGGCTGAAAAATGCAATTGGCTACTCTAAACCTTCATTATTTTGCTGACATAACATTGCAGAAATGGTGTCAGCTCCTCCAAAAGCATATAAAGTAAATTCCCTCTCATAATTAGGATTAATGAGGGTAGGGGCAACAGTGAGGGCTTCCGTGATCTGCTTGAAGCTTCATTTTCCCTCCTTAGTCCAGCTGAATGACACATTCTTCTTCAACATGGCAGTGAGAGGCTATAACAAAGTTGTAATATTCAGAATAAACCTCCTAATGAAGTTAATTCTGCCAAGAAAGCTCTGTAAGACTTTCTTATGTGCAGGTAGTGGTAAATCTAATATTGCAGACACTCTCTCAAGATCAATAGAAATACCTTCTTTTGAAATAATATGACCAGGGAGTTTACCTTCATGAACTGAGAATATGCACTTTTGGGGGTTCAATAAAACTCCAAACTCCCTACACCTCTGAAAAATCTACTTCAAGTGGTCAAAATAATCATTAGAATCTTTGGAAAAAATAGTTATATCATCTAGATAGACCAGCACTATTCTGTTCAGAAGACCATGAAAGGCCATATCCATTGCCCTCTGAAAGGTTGCCCCTGCATTGTACAAACTAAATGGCATTTTCTGATAAACCATAGTACCCCACTTAGTAGTGAATGCAGTTTTATATTGGTCCTCTTCTTTGACCAGAATTTGATTATATCTAGAGTATCCATCTAGCAAAGAATATCTATCAGAACCTAAAATAGTTTGTAGTATTTGTTCCATGGAAGGAAGAGGGTAGTGGTCTTTTAGTGAGGCCTGATTTAGATCATGAAAATCGACACAAAGTCGGATTTCACCATTCTTTTTCCTAACTAGGACCAAATTGGAAACCTAGGAGGTATGTTTTATTGGGAAAATGATACTGCTTTCAATTAGTTTATTCAACTCAGCCTTCATTAAGTGCTCAAGTGTGGGATTGAGGGGTCTCTGCTTTTGCCTAACAGGCTTGGCATTGGGCTCTAACTCTATGGTGTGTTGGGTCAAACAGGATCAAAACCTCTCAAGTCTTTGTACTCCCATGAAAAAATATCAGAAAAATATTGACATAATTGAACAAAAGACTGTTGTTCTTCTCTAGTACATACCTTTCCAAGTTTTCACAGTTTGTCTTTGAAAATTTCTATAGTCTGATAGTGTTCTTTCTTCACTGTCATGCTGCACTTATTCTTTCTAAACTGATCATTAGTGTTGAAAATTGATTCTAATGTGACTAGTCCTTTGGGCAACTTATTGGACCTTAACTGAATAATCTGATCTTCAAATTGTTGTTGATATTTATGCTAATTATCAGCTATGAATTCTGCTTCTGCACTTAAAAAACTTAAAATCTGTTCATCACTGTTAAACACTTGCCATGAAACACTATTGTCAGGTACAAAAGGTCTGACAACTATCTTAACATATGCCTATAACTCAACATTCTGAATCTGATCAGGAATCTCAAATTGAGATCCCAAGGCTGCAAGCCTATTTGCATACTTATTTTGATCCCTGGGAATTGAAATTAGATTAAAAGTATCAAAAAATTCAATTGAATCCCACACTCTATGCTTGTACTTTTGAGCAAATCATTTTTAGCAATATTCAGATTCTTAACCTGATTAACGTTCAATTCAGAATCCCCATAAACTTGAAGAGATTTAATACCCTTTTTTTGAGCCCACTCTAAACCATGGATCAAGGCCTCATATTTAGCCACATTATTTGTGCAGCTGAAAGTGAACCTTAAGGAAACATAATATTTGTCTCCTTGAGGTGAAATCAACATATTACCTCCACCAGCACCCATCTTGGTCCTTGATCCATCAAAGTATAGTTTCCAAAGTTGATCTTCTTGTTGATCTGACTGATTTTGGTCCTTAATCAGATTAGGAATCACTACATCAGGCTCCTATATCATATAGATGCCTAATCCTACTTCATCCATGTGATGGAAAGGGTCACTTTCATGATCTTTAGCTACCCAATCATCTAAGTTTATGTCTTCTATAGGTGCATTGGGATCTAGGCTCATGGGTTCATCCTGTTGACCGGGGGTGATGTATAGATTAGCATTTATTGGGCTAGGAACATAGGGCTTGATATGGTATTTTGCAAGTGGTTCAGACTATATTGTTACCTTTGTGCCATATCTCATTCTAAAGAACAAGTGAGTCCAGTCAAATGAAAGAAACCCACCCAATTTGGCTGTGAACTCCCTAGAAAGGCAAATTGTAAAACTAGGTGTAAGATCAATGATGTAAATGTCTTGATGGATAGAAAAATTAGGACAAGCATGCAATGTGAGTGGTAGATTTTTGATTATCCCTGCTGAACTAAGTACAGACCCATCTAACTGAACTACTCCTTTCGCAAGGGGCCCATAAACCAAACCCAATGTGTCAGCTACACTTTTGGGCATAACTGAACTACTTGCCCCTAAGTCTACCATATAGTTATGAACAAGATTATCGCCAATAATGAGACTTAGATAGAAAGGGGGTGGTTTTACCTCATCTGTTGGCTGCCCACTCTTGATCTCTAAGTTGTTGACAAGTACGGCCTTGGCCTTCTCTTGGCTAGAACGCTCAGAAAGTGAGAGTTTAGCCAATGCTTCTTGCAGCAAATTCTTCTGGCCAAGAATGCATAAAGCATCCATAATTGACATACTCACTATAGCTTTCTTAAGATGATCAACTATATTGAAAGAAACAGGGTTTACCTTCTGCTATCCGTTAGCTGCAGCTGTATCAATCTGCCTTCGTGAAGTCTGTTGTTGCATTTTGGGTTGATCGTTCACTGGTACTGTTTGGTCCCTCTACATAATTTGTACTTTCTTCCATGGTATAGGGGTAGTTTGTGATGGATAAACTTGATTTTTGTCCCTTACAACCTACTATTTTATGACATTAGCTTGCTGGTTAACATCTGTAGCTCTCGGTTTCAACCTTGTGTTGGCTAAAATAGGTGTACTTTGTTGATTCTGACCTTGTAAATAATTTATACCACAAAAATTAGATTCTTCCCAATTCATTAAGACTACGTTAGCCTTATTTTGTTGAGTTGAAACTTTAGCATTAACTCCTTCCAAACTTGCATAGCTATTCTGAACCATGAGTGCCTAGTTTCTCACTCCATTTGTGCACGCAGCTTGATTATGTGGTTGGTGACATGGGTAACACCAGTCACTATCTTGAGCCAGGTTATTCTGCGTGGAAACAAGCTCTTTGGAAGTGCTGGCAGTATTCAGATTGTAAGATTGCAAGGGTCGAGGGTTGTAGCTTCTTCTCTGACCCTGAGGATCAGCCTAAAAGGGTTGCCTATATTGCTGATTGGGCTAATATTGGGCATTTTGCTGATTGGGCTGATATTAATTTTGGTAAGGCAAGCATTTCTCCATATTTACTAGCTTATTTGCAATTGTCCTTAATGTACTTTCAAGTTCTAGGGTATTTTGGGTTTGAGTTGGGATAGCAGTTCCTTGGGCTACTTGATATCCTATTGCTGGAATAGGTGGGACATCAGCTAGAGGAGGTACTGCCATTGGCATAGATGGCTGAATTTTAGGGAAAATGGGTAAAGGGGGCCTAGGGGCTATCTTCCCTGCCTGAATAAGGCAGTTTTCTACTCTAACAGCAATCTCAAAAGAATCTGGAAGGGTGGTCCCTCCCATAGACTATATCATTAAGGAAATTTCACTATTTAAAGCTTTAAGAGAAAACAAAAATGCATGCCTTGGCAAGGGTTTTACTGTTGTGGGAATCATATCCCAGGTTCTCTGAAATCGATAGTTGAAATCAGCCATGTGTTCATGGGGTGCCCTTTTGATGGTGCTCAGTTGCTCCAGCAATGAGAGATGATCTAACTTATCTTCAAAGTGTTTGTGTAATCCATCTCCCAGTAAGTTCCACAATGTTATTGAATTTTTGGCAAGTCCCTTGAACCACTGTAAGTCCTTTCCTTCCACATTCTCTTGAGTAACATTGTGTACGGAACAAAGGGTTGCCACATCTTGAATATGTTCAGCAATGGTAGTATGATCCTCTCTGGTGAAATAAGGAAATCCTTTAAGGGCTGCCATTGGAATATCATCTCTTTGGGCAAGTTGTAATGGGCTGCCTCCATTGAAAGTAACAAATGCGTACTGCCTAGCCATTATAGGTATCTATACTATCAGCACTAGACTTGTACTTCTTTTGACTAGACTTGTAGACCTGAATCATGAAGGTGTAGACTTTGATCTTCTTAATCACTCAGCTATTTTGCTTGCTAATCTGCCTATCCTTCTAGGTGTAGACAACTGTAAATAATCAAAGGGGTCTGGATTAGACCTACTTTTCATAGGCTAAAAGTACTAATCTATATACCAAACCAGAGGAAATGAGTCGCCAGGTATATTGAAAGCCTCCAAAGGCTAGTAAAACTACTGCATATACCAAGACAACAGCTATGAGGGTACAAAATTTTCTGAAATTGCTTCTAGAGTCCCACCGGGTGTGCCAAAAACTATTGTCAATCAAGTATGCGCCCTCACTAAGTTCACATAAACTTAGCTACCTGTTGAAACATGGAATCATTCTCAGATGTGGGTCTCCTATAATGAGAATGAATCTCTAGAGTGAGCTGGTCTCCTTATGATTTCCTAAACTAATGACTTGCATAAAAAAAGGATAGAAAGATATACTGAAAGGAATAAATCCTAATTAAATTGAAGATGGAACTACCTAATAGATCTTACTATCAAACAGGTTATTGAACCCTGACCCTCACAACACTCAACTTATTTAACTCATAAATATTTCACATGAAGGTTTGGAAAACACAACATGCAACCTAAATTAAACAAGATTTTGCAAAAGAAAATCACAAGCTAAGACAAAGCAAAGGATAAATTTCATCACAATGCAACATCAGATCAACTTGCAAATACTCAGAAAAAAATATGAAGGAAAGTTGTTGCTCAATAACTGAAGGAATAATGAATAAAGTGAAATAAATGAGTACAAAACTCTCAATGTGAAAGGAAGACTCTATCTCTCTACAGTCTGATCTCTAAAATTGAAAAAAAAAAACTAAAAACTAGAACCCCTCAAAGGAAGAAAAAACTAAGATATATGCTGTAAAAAAGATTCCTCCTCCTCAAAGCTCAAAAAAAGATCCTAAAAATAGAACCCAAGTCCATTTTTGAGATACTCAGAAAAGCACAAATAAAAGCTCCTAAAAATAGACCCCAAGTCCATTTTTGAGCTACTCAGAAAAGCACATATAAAAGCTCCTCAACTAGCTCTAAACTAAAAAATCATGCTACCAAACTAATCCTCTAGGTGGTCCCCACCAAATCTGCATCCAAATCTGTGCAATCTGCCTCATAAAAGCAAAAAAAATTGTCCTATTCTGCTCAATTCTCCCAAGAGAAAGCAACTGCCTAAAAATAGTTAAACTTTAAAAGCAATTTATAATTTCATTGCTTTAAAGTTCACTTTACATTATATGGTAGTTTAATCAATATCCAATTCAATATGATTTTTTGCAAAAATAAAATAATAGCTGGCTCATAATTTTGCCAAGATATTTTACAAGATATTACAATCGATTTTCTATAAAAATCATAATAAGATGATGAACACATTAGTATATATTTTGTAAAAAAATAACAAAGCCTTGAAGGCTTAACACCATGGCTCTAATTCCACAAATGCATGTCCATGTGTCAATTTTCTGCCACCTCATCTTTGGCTTTATGGTTTGCAAAATGCCACCTCACTGCCCATACAAGTGCCATCATGTCACATTCAACCCTTCTCATAATGTCATTACCTTGCATGCTTTTCATATCTTCATTTGTTCTTTGCTTTGACCTTCCTGTGCACTTGAAATATATTAAAAAAATTGAAATAATAATGAATGCATAAAGTGGGAGGTTAATGACTCTTGACCACATGCATAATCATATGGCACTTCGACCATGCCATGGGTCAACCACATAGGAAGAAAAGGTATTTGAAAAGGTTTTAAAGGCAGAAGCCTTATCTGCTCATGATCATGTCCACCTTCGACTTTATGAAACAAAAACAACATAGAATATGTTGTCGGCCCTTTCTCTTTATGATTGCGTTGACCACAATCCCATTTGGATAAGGCAATTATATTATAATCACATGGTCAAAATGAGGAACAAAATACTATCGAACAAAATGATGATTCAAACCCTAAAAGTTAGGCATTTCATTTGTCACTCCTTCTATCATTCGCTCTGCAACTTAATGCCGCCGACTGGGGATTTGAATACTCTCTAGTTTTTTTCCCTCTATTCGATGGGCTTCTATGTTTGAAAAGTCACCATTTCTGAGTAAAATGATAGGCAAAACACTACAGGTAATGTATGTGCAACCTTTAACTGTGATTTTTGTTTTTTTCTATAACTTACTATCTCAAAAGCCATGGCTCTTTCACTTGATGCAATCTTTGATATTCTTTGACTTCTTTCTTTGTGATCGGCATCTACATCTGTAACAAAATAAAAATCTCCTCAAGGAAGGCCGCAGCCAGGCTATTCTTCCTCAACGGCAACTGAAAAGTGAGTTATTGTTCTCTCTCTAGTGTGGCTTCTTTTCATCTGTGTATATACAAAAAGTGATGAGGGTTTCATGTTTATTCAACTGGGTATTTTGGCACTTGATAAATCTTCATTCCTTCAGTCATGGCTGCGACAATATAGATGTTTCTACAACTGTTCTCTGTCACTTTATGTAAAAACTTAAAGTTTCTCTAGCTGTTAAATGAGGGTCACATTTTGCTTTGCATATAAATGATTCTTTGGCACAGCCACTCCTGTAGACACTCCATACCATTTTTGATTGCCTGTATCTGCAAGAAGAAAGAAGGTGTTGAAATCTTTGACAAGGGTTTCTCTTTTACTATATATATTGCCATTATTTGCTATGGCCTTGGCATAGACACTTTATTTTACCACTCTCCTTTTTACTACAAAAGACGTTAGGGTTTTAAAATTTTTGACATGGCTATCTTGAAAAAAGAACAAAAATGGCCTTTCCTATTATGGCCTAGCTCAAATACTTCTCTGCAACTTTTCTTTTCACTATATGGACAAAGGTCTCAAAACTGAAATAAGGGTTTTATCTTTTGAGCACAAAATACTCCTCCTGTAGCATGCATTGCACATCATATTCTTCTCTCTTGTCTTATCATGGCATTGCATCCTTGTCATTTTGATAATATCTGTAGTATTTTTCCCTGTCATTTGTCTCTTTTCCTGATGCATCACTTTCAACTATTCATGGACTTTGCATTTGTATGATCTTTCTATAGTTGTGTAGACATACTTGGCATTAATTTCTTTGTCATCATGCATGACAATAGTTCCTTCTTTCTGTCTGATGATAGATGTAATATTGTAATAGTTGGACTATAATTGATCTCTGCAACAAGATACTTATTGATCTGTGTTAAGGGAAAATTGGATTCAAATGAATAATCAATAATATCAAATATCAAGATACCCAAAACTTTAATGAAATGGTGAACAAAAGAGATTCAATAAACAATGAACAATAAAGCAAACCTCCTTAATTCAAAGCTTCCATTGATCACCTATCACAATTGATCTTGCATGTATGAATAAGGGCCCTCAGAGAGTGTACTTCCTTGCTATGCTTCAAGAATGTCAATTGGGAATGGCAGTGATAGTTTATTGCAATGAAGAGGAGCTTCACAACAATGGTAGTAGTGCATAGTAACAAGTGATCACAAGCAATGAAGGAATTGGTGCCAAAGGCGCACTGTAATTCCTACAGAGTAACAATACTTAAAGCTTGGATGATTGAAATGGAAGAATAGGGTTGCTTTTATAGACTTGAGAAAGAAGAGATCAACGGTATATAAAGAACAAGAAGATCAATGGTTGAGAACAATTGAGGAATGTGTGCGCATAAAAAGAAGACAAGTGTAACACAAAAGTTGTTTTATTTGAGTTAACTACTTTCTTTTCTAAAGATAAGACATGCTTTTCATAAATTAGAAAGTTTTTTCTAATTTAAGAGATATTGATAAAAACAAGGTTGATTGAATAGATAACTCAACTTGAGATTTTCTTTTGCATGATTTGAGAGAAATTAAATAATAAATTATTTAATTTTGTGTGCATGGAGAAGAAGACTTATTTTTAGAAGATTTGGAAGATTTTTGAAGAATTAGAAGATAAAAAAGCAAATTAAATAAATAAATTTATTTAATTGTTGTGCATGATTTGGAAGAATAAATAAAATATTTGATTATATTTTATTTTTAGAGGTTGAGAGGATTGAAATAAATTTGATTGATTTTATTTAATTTTGACTATAGAAGAGGTAATTAAATATTTTGATATTTAATTAACTTAGAGGAATATGAATCAAATAAATAAATTTATTTATTTATTTATTGATAGAAGAATTAGAATGAAATAAATATTAAGAATATTTATTTAGACCGAGTCGTGTCATTTTTAGGCATATACATTTTGCCCCTCTTTGATGCAATGCAGTTTACAGCGTTGCTTCAAAGAAATCGATTATTAAATAATGATACATGCCCCAGTTTGCCCCTGGTACAAGTTATGATGATAGGAGGATAGGAGGTTATTGAAGGATTTGCGTGGCTTGGAGGGATAAGGTATGTCAAGAGATGTCTAAAGCATTTATTAACATTGTGCCCCCAATCTTTATCAAGACCAAAGAAAGTAGAGGAATGGAAAATTAGGATAGATAGACTGGACAGTATAGGTATGTAATGGATAGAAGGATAGGATAAGAAATGGTACGAAAGGAAACTGATAGGAGAAAGTGATATGCCGATGAGACACCATGCCCCCAAGTGTAGGTGACATAGAAGATCAACTTACACACGATGCCTATTTGCCAGGTTTTCATCATGGTACTTATCCAAGGCACTTGTTTGCCAAATTTTCACCATTGGACAAAGGGATTTTTCTTTACTTTTTTCATTTTTTCTTTTCTCTTTTTTTGGATAGGAGAAGGTGGAATATGGAAGAGAGGGAACCGAGTGCCTAGTTCCATGAAAGGTGCCATCGTATGGACCATGTCAAGTGTTCTCATAGATGTTGGTAGGAGATTGCATGACAGTGAGATGGAGAAGGTAGATAGTGGAATTATGATGTAGAGTACAGAGAGAAGGCTTATGTAAAAGCATGGACCATGGGAGTAGGATGAGGAAGATATGTAGGAGGTATATGGAAACGTTGTGAGATGGAAGGGAATTGTGACCAACGGTTGCACATACTGTGATAAACATTGAAGTTGGTGATAGGAAAGTAGTGTAGGAAGCAACGAATATTTTTGCTTGTTGATGAATGACTTAGGCATGTAGGGATCCATATAGACTGAGTATTTTTCTAATTTTTGCTTGCCATGTGGGATGGAAGAATTTGAGACTTTTGGATGGAATGGGAGAAAGTGGATGGTTGGCATTCTTGAGAGGTGGATACCTCATTTGACTTGATAGTTTTTTTCTTAGGTACCCAAGCCATTTTGCTTTTAGATAGTACTTGTAAAGGTATGGGCTTGGGTGTATGTAGTTTTTGTGTAGCTTCGGAGGTAATCATTTGTTGGATGCGGATCCACACCTTTTTTAGTTTGGCATATAAGTGTGTGGGTGTATGCAGCTCTTGAGAAGGATGCTTCTTTGATTCTTGGATTTTGTATCCTAGGTCATGAGGACTCTTAGGATTTTTGACATGATAGGGAGAGGCATCTAGATTTTTATGGTTGAATTCTCTTGAGTTGGAGGAAGTACCAACATCTTGAGATTGTTCACCTTAAGGTGTGTATCCAAGGCCACAAGAGTGAGGAGGAACATTGACATGGACAGGCTCCAAAATACCTTGTTTGTGAAGGCCTAAGCCCTTACCTTGATAGTTCATATGTTGGAGTATGCGGTGGACAACGGGATTGTGTATAGGTGGAACACTAGACACGAGTTCTTTATTGGGTGGAGAAGGTGAGATAGAGGATAATGGTTGTTGGTGTTCTAAGGAGGAACACCCATGGATGAAGGCAGTAAGACCAAGGATATATGGTGGGGGATTTGCAACATGGTCGATAATGGATGGCAGAGGAGTATTTTTGGTTTGATCTTCTATGCTTGCTTGAGAGGCAAGTGTCTCATCAAAGGAAGAGGAAGTTGTTAGATCTTGGATAGGACTAGATGGAGTTATAAGCTCAGGACCATAGAATGCATAAAGTGGGCTAAGAGGATCATCATGGTCTGCTTGATCATAGATAGGCTCTTGATCATAGGTGGGATCTTGATCATAGATAAGACTTAGCGTGATGGGATTAAAGTGCTCTTGTATATGTTCTTCATCAATGATAATATCTTGATCATGGAAAGGATATAGGCCATGGAGAGGTTGGAATTTGATCTCTTGTTCATGTACAGGATCAAGTTGCTCATGGATAGCTTCTTCATCAAAGGTAGTATCTTGATTATGGAAAAAATATAGGTTATGAATGGTTTGAATTTGGACTTCTTGCTCATGTATAGGTATAGGATCATCGAAAAGATAAAGGTTATGTAAGGGTCAGATGGGAGTGCTTTGATCTTGATTTAGACAAGGGGTTAATGTTTCCACATGTTCTAAAGTGTTCTCTTGACATAACTCTTGATGTGCTTGAATTGAAGTTGAGGTAGAAGACTCTTGGATAGGCTCTTGGTCAACAACATGAAGGTATGATGGACCTTGACTGTGGTGCATGGTAGGAGGTTCTTTAATATGCTCAAGCGGTTGCAGGTTACATGAAGGGGTTGTAGGATTTGACATGTTTGGAGACTCTTTGATAAGGTCAAGGACCAGAATTTGGGGACATGGTTGACTCTCTTCTGGTAGCCCTTGGATCACATCCTACATAGGTGTACGGGTAGATGAATGAGGTAATGGATGAGTGGGTTTGGAGTTCTCCATAGCTTTTATTTTGTTGTGTAAATCTGAAAAACATTTTTCCTAGAAATCATCTGAGGCTTTTTTGGTTGTCCATTTAGAGCTCAGGGAACTTGATGGCAGTGTTGGTGTAGGATTGGTATGCTTTGGTCTTCATTCTGAAATTATGGCAAGAAGACACAGCAAACACAAAGAATATTTTTTATGGTTTTTTTATTTTTTTGTGATTTTTTGACTAAAAGGAAAAAAATAAGTACAATCCTAGACTTCAAATGGATTACAAGGGTTTTTGGCCACTAGAACAAAAGGTGTTTAATGAAGGCAACCATTCGAGTGGTTATACATGCGGTAGCACTACTCTCTGTTATGGAGTCTCCCAGCTTGCAAGGGTTGCACCTTGGAGGGTTTTGGGGGAGGTTGGCTGTCGGTATAACACAACTTCACTCATTGTTTGAAGCTTTCACTCCAAACACAATTTATTTATAGTGGCTTGGAAGGGCTTGGCGTCTAGCCTATTACCACTTAGGGTCATTCCTACTTGGATGAACGGTATCCAAGAGCAGGCCCCACTAAAGGAAAAACACATGCAAAAATGATATGTTTGGCATTTTGGTCACCCAAGATAGGGGAGAGCATAGGCCTGGTATCATTCCCAAAACATAGAATATAATAGTTCTTTTCCCCTAGTTAAAATGAGAAAAACTTGATGAGCTATCTACTCAGGCAAGCACAGAACTTTGAAGTGATAGCAAGATAGCAATGGTCCAATTATAACCAAGATGGCAATGATGAGTTTAGTTTTATCCACGTAGCATGAATTGTTAACTTTGAAGTGGTGGTTGATCAAGATAGAAATGGTTTAGTTTTACCTAGATAGCAATGATGAGTTTAATTTTATCCACGTAGCACGAGTTGTTAACTTTGAAGTGATGGTCGATCAAGATAGCAATGGTTCAGTTTTACCCAGATAGCAATGATGAGTTCAATTTTATCCAGATAGCAATGAGTTGTTAACTTTGAAAAGATAGTAATAGCAATGATTTAATGATATGTAAGATAGCAATGATTCAATTACCACTTTCCTAGTTAAAACTATGTGAGATTTGCATGATCATCCATTTTACTTTCCCGTTAGAAATTGAAGTGTGAGCTAACAAGTGCAGCTATATGAATCTAAACTAGTACCTAGCCTGCAAAATAGATCAAGAGAGTTCCTACAAAAGATGTCAGCATTGCAAAAACTTCAAGGAAAACCCTAAAAACTAGTGCCTAAAATAGATGCGCCGCTTCAGAGTCTAAATGCGTAGAAATAGAGAACAGAAGCGTCGTATTACATATGCGCTAAGACAGAGGTCAAAAGCACTGTAAAATAGAGTATATGTGTTGATCTGATGTATGCAATGTCTCAGATGGTAAATGCATTAGAACAGTGTCTGTATGCGCTGCAGGAACACATGCACCGTGATAGGTAATAGATGCGTCAGAACAAAGACTGTATGCACTGCGAAAATGTATGCGCTGTGACAGGTAATAGATGCATGTTAGGATGTATCAGATGCGCCATTTCCTTCTGTGTACGGCTTTCTAAAACACAAAAACTTGGTTTTTGGGTTAAATTTGGGGCTAGGCACCATGGTGAGTGTCAAAAATGTTAAGGGAAAATTAGATTCAAATGAATAATCAATAATATCAAATATTAAGATACCCAAAACTTCAATGAAATGGTGAACAAAAGAGATTCAATAAACAATGAAAAACAACAAAGAAAACCTCCTTAATTCGAAGCTTCCTTTGATCACCTATCACAATTAATCTTGCATGTATGAATAAGGGTCCTCAGAGAGTGCACTTACTTTCCATGCTTCAAGAATGTCAATTGGGAATGGCAGTGATAGTTTATTGCAATGAAGAGGAGCTTCACAACAATGGTAGTAGCGCATAGTAACGAGTGTGATCACAAGAAATGAAGGAATCGGTGCCAAAGGCATGCTGTAATTCCTACAGAGTAATGATACTTAAAGCTTGGATGATTGAAATGGAAGAACAGGGTTGCTTTTATAGACTTGAGAAAGAAGAGATCAATGGTATAGAAAGAACAAGAAGATCAATGGTTGAGAACAGTTGAGGAACATGTACGAATAAGAAGAAGACAAGTGTCACACAAAAGCTGTTTTATTTGAGTTAACTACTTTCTTTTCTAAAGATAGGACATGCTTTTCATAAATTAGAAAGTTTTTTTCTAATTTAAGAGATATTGATAAAAACAAGGTTGATTGAATAGATAACTCAACTTGAGATTTTCTTTTGCATGATTTGAGAGAAATTAAATAATAAATTATTTAATTTTGTGTGCATGGAGAAGAAGACTTATTTTTAGAAGATTTGGAAGATTTTTGAAGAATTAGAAGATAAGAAAGCAAATTAAATAAATAAATTTATTTAATTGTTGTGCATTATTTGGAAGAATAAATAAAATATATGATTATATTTTATTTTTAGAGGTTGAGAGGATTTAAATAAATTTGATTGATTTATTTAAATTTGGAAGAATGATTTGATTTAATTAAATAATTAAGAATTATTTAATTGTTTGGAAGAATTTAATTAAATAAATGATTTTATTTAATTTTGACTTTAGAAGAGGTAATTAAATATTTTGATATTTAATTAACTTAGAGGAATATGAATTAAATAAATAAATTTGTTTATTTATTTATTGATAGAAGAATTAGAATGAAATAAATATTAAGAATATTTATTTAGACCGAGTTGTGTCATTTTTAGACATATACAATCTGCAATAAATGACATCTTGTTGATGCTTATGAAGATTCACATACTATTGTTACTGTAGCATACTTATTTTGATGTCTTTGAACAAAATATGGTATCATTTCTGAATGATGACACCATAGCATCGTTTGCATATAGTTCATGATACTTCCTCATAACAACTTGGCTATTATATGATCTGTATATATTTATTTTGAAAGTTTCAGTTGGCTCAATCTATAACTGTAGCATGACTTGATTGGTGCTCCTATAGTAGCAAATGATATTGCTCCTCTATCTTATCACTATATGCATATGCCACACATGAAATGGCATCCTTCATTGGATGCTTTAGTCATGAAAACTTAATTAATGGAACTTGTAGATGATTTGACAATTCAAACTCAACGTGATAACACCTCTTATCAATAGTGCAGTCTATTTCACTATAGCTCTAGCAAGAGATGGCTTGATTGCTCCATGTATCTGCTATTCATTTATCTTGATAGGTTCATGGTACAAGATCAAGATGGAAGTGACATGACAGCACATGTTTTCTCTTATTAGCTGTCTTCTTGCACTTTATTTCAATTTGTTCAAACTATGCATAAAAAGATATTTATTTCTAATATTTCTAAGATACATTATGAAATATATGACAATAAAGTACCTGAGAATGTCATTTTCATGACAGTTGGAGCAATGACATAAGCTGTTATATGCATTAAATGTTGTTCTTTATCAGTTCAACTCATGTTCATGGTTGTATTTTATTCCTTGAACTGTAGTCATGATTATGTCTTGAAACAAAACTGATGCCTATGACTGCTTTTATTATTCCTTCAGCTTGTCATGTGAATGTGATCAATGATATTTCTCTTTTCTATTCATCCCTTATGAGATCAAGGGGAAGCAACATGCTGGGCTCAACCTTTGTGGGAGCCCACTTGACACCACATGCTAAATGTCTTCAATCAACTACATGACTTGTCCTATACTAGCACATGAAACAAACAAATTAGAATAAAACAATGATACTTCATGTTTACTTATCTTCAGTTCCTTCTACATATAGATGATGTTCATTTGATCAATGCACTATAATCAAAGTATTATGCCTCTTCTGATAGATAAAGGATTTTTATAACCGGAGCTTCTAATAGGACCCTTCCCACATTTTTTAGGTACATGCCGAGGTTGGGAGTAGGACTGGAGGCTACTATGAAGATGGACAAAACAAGGCAATGATGGCTATGTCTTTCCTTTCTCCTTCATTAGATGCATAGTATTTTGTTTATATTTGCATGAGTTCAACTATAACCCATGGCTTGTGTGGGACATTTGATATGTCATGGTTTCCTTCAATGCAATGCTTATTCCTTTATGTATTCAAACTTGTAAATGAATAACCATTGTGATGAATGAATACTTATCTCATTTTACTGCTCTGCAATGCAATGAATGATCTGAAACTTTTCTTTCTTTCCTAAACAACTGAATTGCATTTATCATTGAAAACATAATAACTATGCAACTAACTCATAACAGAAGTAAATCAAACCTCATTCAAAAATGAAAATGTTATATCTGCTCAGCCAATTTTTGAGCTGTGGTAAAAAAAATGGTAACAGAAATGTGCATGAGCACTTATTAACTGCAACACTACTCTACTATATACAAAGGATTTACTTATCCTCAGAGGCAATGCTTGAGGTGGATCCCATTAACTGAGATAGACAGCACCTCTCCACTTAACTTGGATAGCTGAAATGCATTATTTTCTTTGTACTCTGTGATAACATAAGGTCCATCTCAAATTGCATCAAATTTGGAATGCTTTCCAGGTTAGCTCCTCAGTTCATTCCATTTGAACACCAAATCACCAACAATAAAGTTCCTTGGTCTTTCTGTCTTATCAAATGCATTCTTCATTTGAGTTTGATGCTTATCAATCTTTCTTAAAGCCTCTTTCTTGGTCTCTTCTAACTCCATGAGCTGAGCTAGCTTGACTACTAAAGGTTGTTCCTCTAGCAGCTCAAGTTCTTTGATGAAAGTCAATGTAGGTAATTCAACTGAAATAGGTAACCGAGCCTCTTTACCATAAGTAAGTACATATGGAGAAGAACCAGCATCTCTCTTGGGTGTAATTCTATCAGCCCAAAGAGCCAACTTTAACTTCTCATGCGAGGTTCTCTGGTTGTCTTCAACAGTCTTCTTGAAGATCCTTATCAGATTTTTGTTGGTAGATTAGGCCTACCCATTACCCTGTGGGTAATAGTTATAAGTATTCAAATATATATTATTTCTAATAGACCAATCTAAAATTCTCAGTCTTGTGAAAGCTAAACCATTATCTGAGATGATTGAATCTGGTGTACCAAATCTTGATACCAGATCCTGATAGAAACTTAGGATAGCAGATTCATTTGCCTCTTTTAAGGAAACAACTTTGGTCCACTTGGTGAAATAGCCTGTGGCAGTCAAGATCCACTGGTGGCTTGCACTTGAAGGCAGGTTTGTTTTTCCTATGAAATCTAGCCCCCATTTTGCAAATGGATGTTCATCTTTAATAGGTTGCAGGGGTAAGGCAGCAAGCCTTTGCTTACTTGCAAATAAGGAACACTTCTCACATCTTCTCACCCAAGAAAAATAATCTTTAAACAAGTCAGGCCAATAATAACTAGCCTCCATAATCTTCAAAGCAGTTATCCTAGCTACAAGGTGACCTCTTAAAGGTCCATTGTGAAACTCTTCTAACAATTTATCAACTTGATCAGGTCCAACACACCTTAGAAATACACCATTAATGTCTCTCCTATATAAAATACCATCAATGATAGCAAAAGGAGTAGCTTGTAACCTGAAATACCTTCTTCCTGCCCTATCCAAACCTTCAAGGCATTGACCGGACTATAAATAATGCATCATCTACTGCACCCAACTGGTTGTAGGAGCTAGTACAATGGCTAGTTCATTATTGTTCAGTACTATTTTAGTGTCTTCTTCATGTTCTTGATTAATCTCTTCACTTTCAGCAAGCTACTCACTTAAGCCCTTGCCTCTAATCAACTTGGTCACTTTGATATCAACATCAAATTCCATAACTCTGGTTATCCAACCAGCCCTCTTATCATTTATATCTCTGTTCAATAAGAAACTATTGATAGTGGGATGAGCAACCATTAAGTGAATTTTGTTATTAGACAACATGTGTCTAAATTTCTTGTGGCTTCTCACAACAACAAAAACATATTTTTCCACAAAAGAGTACTTTACCTCATAGTCATAAATTACCTAGCTGAAAAATGCTATTGGTTGCTCTAAACCTTCATCATTTTGCTAACATAACATTGCAGAGATGGTGTCAGCTCCTCCAAAAGCATACAACATAAAATCCCTCTCATAATTAGGATTAATGAGGGTAGGGGCAGCAACGAGGGCTTCTTTAATCTGCTCGAAGCTTCCTTTTCCCTCCTTAGTCAAGATGAATGGCACATTCTTTTTTAACATGGCAGTGAGAGGTTGTAACAAAGCTGCAATGTTTGGAATAAACCTCCTAACAAAGTTAATTCTACCAAGAAAGCTCTGCAAGCCTTTCTTATGTATAGGCAGTGGTAAATCTAAAATTGCAGACAATCTCTTAGGGTCAATAGAAGTACCTTGTTTTGAAATAATATGGATGAGGAGTTTACCTTCACGAACTGAAAAATATGCACTTTTTGGGGTTCAATGAAACTCCAAACTCACTGCACCTCTAAAAAATCTGTTTCAAGTGGTCAAAGTGATCATTAGCATCTTTGGAAAAAATAGTTATGTCATCTAGATATACCAGCACTATTCTGTTCATAAGGCCATGAAAGGCCATATCCATTGCCCTCTGAAAGGTTACCCCTGCATTGGACAAACCAAATGGCATTTTTTGATAGGACATAGTGCCCCACTTGGTCGTGAATGCAATTTTATATTGGTCCTCTTCTTTGACCAGAATTTGGTTGTAACCAGAGTAACCATCTAGCAAGGAATACCTATCAGAACCTGAAGTAATTTGCAATATCTATTCCATGGAAGGAAGAGGGTAGTGATCTTTTAATGAGGCCTAATTTAGATAATGGAAATTGACACAAAGTCGAATTTCACCATTCTTTTTTCTGACCGGGACCAAATTGGCAACCCAAGAGGTATGTTTTATCAAAAATATTATGTCTCTTATAATTAGTTTATTCAATTTAACCTTCATTAAGTGCTCAAGTTTGGGATTGAGGGGTCTCTGTTTCTGCCTAACAGGCTTGGCATTAGGCTCTAATTCTATAGTATGTTGGGCCAAACCAGGATCAAACCCTCTTAAGTCTTTATACTCCCATGCAAAAACATCAAAAAAATCTTGACACAATTGAACAAAAGAGTGTTATTCTTCCCTAGTACATACCTTTCCCAGTTTCAGTAGTTTGTCCTTGAAACTTTCTATGGTTTCATAGTGTTCTTGCTTCACTGTCATGCTACACTTATCCTTTCTGAATTGATCATCAGTGTTGAACACTAATTCTAATGTCACTAGCCCTTCGGGTAACTTATTGGACCTCAACTGTACAATCTGATCTTCAAATTGCTGCTGATACTTATGCTGATTATCAGCTGCAAATTCAGCTTCTGCACTTAAAAAACCTAAGATCTACTTGTCACTATCAAACACTTGCCAAGAAACACTATTGTCAGGTACAGAAGGCCTGACCACTACTTTGACATATGGTTGTACTTCAATTTTCTGAATTTGATTAGGAATATCAAATTGAGATCCCAAGGCTGCAAGCTTATCTGCATACGTATTTTGGTTTCTGGGAATCTAAATCAGATTAAAAGCATCAAAAAATTTAATTGAATCCCATACTCTATGCTTGTATTTCTTGAGAAAATCATTTTTAGGAACATTCAGATTCCTAACCTGGTTAATGATCAATTCAGAATCACCATAAACTTGAACAAATTTGATACCCTTTTTTTGAGCCCACTCTAAACCATGGATGAGGGCCTCATATTCAGCCACATTGTTTGTACAACTGAAAGTGAACCTTAAGGCTGCATAATATTTGTCCCCTTCAGGTGAGATCAACACATTACCTACACCGGCACCTGTCTTGGTCCTCAATCCATCAAAGTGTAGCTTCCAAAGCTGACCTTCTTGCTGTTCTGACTGACTTTGGTCCTTAATCAGATTAGGAATCATTGCATCAAGTTCCTGTATCATATAGATGCCTAATCCTACCTCATCCGTGTGACGAAAAGGGTCACTTTCATGATCTTTAGCTGCCCAATCATTTAAGTTTATGTCTTCTATAGGTGCATTGGGATCTAGGCTCATGGGTTCATCCTGCTACCTGCAGGTGATGTATAGATTAGCATTTATTGGGCTGGGAACATAAGGCTCAATATGGTCTTTTGCAAGTGGTTTGGACTGTATGATTACTTTTGTACCATACCTCGTTCTAAAAAATAAGTGGGTCCAATCAGAGGATGGAAACCCACCTAATTTGGCTATGAACTCCCTAGATAGGCACAATGCAAAGCTAGGTGGCAGATCAATGATGTAGATGTCCTGATGGATGACAAAATTAGGACAAGCATACAATGTAAGTGGCAGATTTTTTATTATTCCCGCAGTACTAAGTGCAGACACATCTAATTGAACTACTCATTTTGCAAGGGGCTCATAAACCAATCCTAATGAATCAGCTACACTTTTGGGCATGACTAAACTACTTGCTCCTGAGTTTACCATGCAGTTATGAACAAGTTTATTGCCAATAATGAGACTCAGATAGAAAGGGGGGTTTACCTCATTTGTTGGCTGCCCACTCTTGATCTCTGGGTTGTTGGCAAGTACAACCTTGGCCTTCTATTGATTAGAACACTCAGAAAGTGAGAGTTCAACCAATGCTTCTTGGAGAAAATTCTTCTGGCCAGTAATGCGTAAAGCATCTATAACTGACATACTCACTGTAGCTTTCTTAAGATGGTCAACTATGTTGAAAGAAATAGGATTTACCTTCTGTTGTCCTTTTACTATAGCTGCATCAATCTGCCTTTGTGAAGACTGATGTTGCATTTTGGGCTGATCCTTTACTAGTACAGTTTGATCCCTCTGCATAATTTGTACTTTCTGATGTGATACAAGGGCAGTTTGTGATGGATATGCTTGATTTTTATCCCTTACAGTCTATTGTTGTACCATAGCAGCCTACTAGTTAATATCTGTAGCTCTCAGTTTTGACCTCTTGTTGGCTGAAACAGGTGCATTTTGCTAATTTTGACCTTGTGAATAATTTATACCACAGAAATCAGACTCTTCCCAATTCATTAAGGCCACATCAACATTATTTTGCTGAGCTGGAACTTCACCAGAAACACCTTCCAAACTTGCATAGCTGTTCTGAACCATGAGTGCCTGATTTCTTACTCCATTTGTGCACACAGCTTGATTATGCAGTTGGCGACATGGATAACACAAGTCACTATCTTGGGCTAAATTATTCTATGTGGGTACAAGCTCCCTCGAGGTGCTGGTAGTATTTGGGTTGTAAGATTAGAAGGGTCGAGGGTTGTAGCTTTTTTTCTAGCCCTGAGGATCAGCTTGGAAAGGCTGCCTATATTGCTGATTAGGCTAATATTGGGCATTCTGTTGATTGGGTTGATACTAATTTTGGTAAGGCAAGCGTTTATCCATACTTACCATCTTGTTTGCAATTGTCCTCAGTGTATTTTCAAGCTCTGGGGAATTTTGGGTTTGAGCTGGAACAACAGTTCCTTGGGCTGCTTGGTATCCTATTGCTAGAACAGGTGGGGCAACCGCTAGAGGAGGTACTGCCATTGGCATAGATGGTTGGATTTCAGGGAAAATGGGTAAGGGAGGCCTCGGGGCTATCTTCCCTGCATGGATGAGGTAGTTTTCTGCTCTAACAACAACTTCAAAAGAATCTGGAAGGGTAGTCCCTCCCATAGACTCAATCATTATGGAAATTTCACTGTTTAAAGCTTCAAGATAAAACAAAAATGCATGCCTTGGCAGGAGTTTTACCTTTTTAGGAATCCTATCCTAGGTTCTCTAAAATCCATAGTTGAAATCAACCATGTGTTCATGGGGCGCCCTTTTAATGGTGCTCAGCTGCTCCAGAAATGAGAGATGATCAGATTTGTCTTTAAAGTGCTTGTGTAATCCATCTCCCAGTAGATCCCATGATGTTATTGAATTTTCAGCAAGTCCTCTAAACCACTATAAGGCTTTCCCCTTTAATGATGCAGCCAAAAGTCTGATTGCCACATTTTCTTGGGTGACATTGTGTACGGAACAAAGGGTTGTCACATCCTGAATGTGCTCAGTAGATGTAGTTTGATCTTCTTTGGTAAAATATGGTAGTCCTTTAAGGGCTATAACCAGAATATCATCACACTGAGCAAGTTGTAGTGGGCTGCCTCTGTTAAAGGAAGCAAATGCGAACTGCCTAGCCATTATGGGTATTTGAACTATCAACACCGGACTTCTGCTTCTTCGTGTTGAAGTTGGAGGTGTTGATTTTGATCTCCTTGTTGAATCGATTGCTCTACTTGTTGATCTTCTTCTCCTTCTTGGCGGGGATAGCTATAAATATTCAAAAGGGTTAGAATTTGATCTAGTTTTCATAAGCTGATAACACTAATTTGCATGCAAGACTAGACAAAATGAGTCACCAACTATACTATAAGAGCCTCAAGAGGCTAGAATACTGCTGCATATACCAGAACAACAGCTATAAGGGTACAAGACTACTCTGAAATTACTTTCAGAGTCCCACCGGGTGTGCCAAAAACTGTTGTCAATCAAGTATGCACCTTGCTAAGCTCACATAAACTTAGCTATCTATTGAAACATGTAATCACTCTCAAGATGTGGGTTTCCTATAATGAGAGTGAATCTCCAGAGTGAGCTGGTTCTCCTTGACTTCCTAATATAATTGACATGCAAGGGAAAATGGATAGAAGGATATGCTGAAATAAATGGATTCTAGTTTAATCTTTAAGATTGTATCACCTAACAGATCTTACTCACAAATAGATTATTGGACTTTGGCCTTCACAACACTCTATTCATTTAACTCATAAATATTTCACATGAAGGTCTGGTAGACACAACATGCAACCTGAATTAAACAAATATTTTATAAAAATACCACAAGCTAAGACAAAGCAAAGGACAAACATTCATCACAATGCAACATCAGATTAACTTGCAAATAATTGGACAAAATATGAAGGAAAGTTGTTGCTTGATAACTGAAGGAATAATGAGTACAATGAACATGAGTACAACACTCTCGATGTGAGAGGAAGACTCTGGTATCTCTACACTCTGATCTCTAAAACTCTAACTGAAAATTGGAACTCCTCACTCAAAAGAAATGGATATCTGAGATATATACTGTGAAAGATCTTCCCCTGAAAGCTAGAAAAAAAGCTCCTAAAAATAGAATTTAAGTCCATTTTCAAGCTACTCAAAAAAGCACAAATAAAAGCCCTCCAAAAGAGTCCAAACTATCAAATCATGATTCCAAAACACTCCCTGATGTGTCCCCACCACAAATCTGCTTTCTTCTACCCATGAGATCTCAAATTTTGTCTTATCTGTCTCCAAATAAAGCAAATTAAAAGAGAATATCTGATTTGTTTTATTAGCTCCAACTGCCTAAAAATAGTTTAGTTTTAAAAGCAATTTATAATTGATTGCTTTAAAACTAACTTTACAATGCTATGGCAGTTTGATCTATATCCTGATTGATTTGTTTTTTGCAAAAATGAAACCATATGGCTTATAAGTTTGCCATTTTTCCATTATAATGTTATTTTTCTAATAAAAAAATCATAAAAATGATGAAAATATCACTACATATTTTGCAAAAATAAATAAAATCCTTGGAGGTTTAATCTCCATGGTCTTGAAAAATAATTCCTAAGGCAAGTGACTCATGTCCTAACTCACACTGTATGAGCATATGACATATGGCATGTATCAAGTGGCACATATGTGTCATTTGCTTACAAGGAGATGAAAGTGGTTTTAAAGGCACTAAGCCTTAGCACATGCAAATAACCCCCTAATTTCTTAAGATCGTCAACCTCTCCTAATCTTTGGGGACTTAGGAAAAAATGTGAGAACATTATATGACCCCGGCGGGTATTAGCTTGGACAAATAAATGAGTTTAAATGTGATAAAAATTATTCATTTGGATTAGCGTAAAATAAAACCCTAACAACAAAACAAACGAGCCCTATCTTTTCACGCTCATTTGTAACTTCACTCTTTTGATAATTTGGGCTCTGCTACAGTTGGAAACAAAACTAGGGTTTTAAGGCATGAAAACTCTCATCTGGGTGTGTTTCTGTGCGCGGCCTCCATAGATTTTGGCATAAAAAGAAAGGTTATGATCTCCTGATACATATGTGACTATATGTTCTTCATTTCCTTCCATTTTATGGTAAATATCTAAATAAAAAAAGATTTTAGAGCTGTGGCTTATGTACATTCTGATGGTTTGTTGTCACTTTTGTTTCCCTATGTGACCTCTCCATTATACATGGTCGCCACTATTGCATTTCTGAGAAGAAGAATGAAATAAAAAAGGAAGTCTTCTGGCTCAGCACCATTACACACCATCTTCACACATAGATAACTTCATTTCTATCACTATATATTTCATTCTCTGTAGCTAAATCTTCATGGCCATATGTTCTTTTCTCCTATGGCTCTACATCCAGTCACAAAATGAAAAAGGGGTTCTATGTTTTGATGGAAAATAACACCTTGGCAGCATTGAAACTTATCACTTTTACACAGAAATGAAATGGTTTTTATCTTCTTTTATGGCTTGAACCCCTCTTCATATCTCTATATATTCTACTTTGTATGGTCGCGGCTTCTATTATACAGTCTTGTGTCTGTGATTTTCTTAGTGTATATGTTTCTGGTTCGAAGTTCGAACCCCTACCCTGAAGCTCCATACTTGCACAGATTCAATATATATTGCATTTGCTCTTTTAAAACCCTAAGAGGGTTTGAACAGAAATCTCATTTCACTTTGTATTTCTATATCTTTCATTTTGGGAAGCTACAGCCTGAACTTGCATTTGGATTAAACACATATCAAATTTACTTCATGAGGTCTTGGCATTATTAAATCAAGTTGAGCCATGGGGCCGTGGCTAACAAGATATAACTCTACACATTTTTGTCACTTGCATTTCCACTCTAATTTATTTCATATTGTTATAGCTTCTTATTTCATATTACATTCATGTTTCTTGAATGAAATACCTTTGCTTAATCATGATGACACTTGAGCAGTGTAAAAGACATGAACACTTACCTTTCTAAAATCCGCTTGTATCTTAATCACATATGGTAAGTACTTGATGAGCTACCTCCATGTAGTTGTAACATGGCATTTATATGACTTTCCCATGAATGACAATACTTCTTATTTCTTGAGACACATGTATACCACATGGTATATGCATGTTCTCTTTCTCCTATAGCACCTATATGGCATGAAGATAACAACCATGTTGAAATGTATAATATTCTGATAGATAATTTGCAAGATTTTCCTTTCATTCCACACACCTATATACTCATGAATTGCTAATGGCATATAATGATTCTTTTCTCTGCTCACAACTATGAATAAATCTTTCATGGCATCTTTGTCTACTCAGCTCAGACTTACTTCAACATGAAAGGGAAATGATAGCATATGTTGTTCCATGTTTTGCTGCCCACTTGCACTTTCAATTTATTTAAATCATATATAAAAATGATACCTATTTCTGATATTTCTTTGTGATAAAACAATTAGGCACTGTTACATGATATGTCCATTGGCAACCTCTGACATTCAAATGATGAAATGAACTTGTTCTAAATTTCTCTGATGCATGCCATGAAAGATATAAAATGAAATACCTCTGAATGTCATTCTTCCATGACAGCTAAAGCAATAAAGATAGCTATTTGTGCATTAAATGTTGTCCCTTTAGTTCAGTTCATCTTATGGTTACATTTCATTACTTGAACTGTAATCATGACTATGTCCTGAAACAAAAACTGATGCATATGACTACTTTTGCTATTTCTTCAGTTTGTCATGTAAATGTGCATAATGATTCTTTCTTTTTACATTCATCTCTTTTGAAATTAAGGGATAGAAGCATACTGGGATCAACCCTTGTGGGAGCCTCATTTTACACCACATGCCGATTTATCTTCAATTAGCTACATGACTTATCCTATACCTACACATGAAACAAACAAATTAGAATAAAACAATGAAGTCCCATGGTTGTTTCTTTCTCAGTTCCTTCTGCACATGGATGATGTTCATTTGATCAATGCACTATAATCAAAGTATTGTGCCTCTTCTAATGGATATAGGATTTTCATAACCGTAGCTTCTAATGACTATTCCAACATTTTTACAGGTTCATGTCAATATTAGGAGTAGGACAAGAGGCAACTTCAAAGATCAACAACCCCAAGGCAATGATGGCTATGTCTTTCCTTTTCTATTCCTTAGATACATAGTATTTTCTTTATATCTGCATATGTTTAGCTATAACCCATAGCTTGTGTGGGACATTTGATATGTCATTATTTCTTTCAATGCAATGCTTATTCTTTTATGTATTTGAAATTGTAAATGAATAATTATTATGATGAATGAAATACTTGTCTCTCTTGAATGTTCTGCAATGCAATGAATGATCTGAAATCTTTTCCTCTTTTTTGTACAATTGAACTGCATTTAACACTGAAACATAATAACTATGCTACTAACTCATAACATAAGAATCTTAACCCTCACTCAAAAAATAAATTTGTCACATCTGCTCAGCCAATTTTGAGCTGTGGTAAAAAAATGGTAACGATCATATAGTGATATCTTTTGTGTTGTGTTACAGAATATCAGATCTAGTCCAAGCAATTCATCTTTTTGGGTTGTTAGAGCTTCCATATTTACTTTTTGATCATTTATCTAACCCTAGATCTTGAGTTTTTATAGAAGATTCCACATAACTGAGCACCTTTGATTGACATAAAATTGCATTTGCACGGTCCTTGATCACCTTTGCACCATACAGACTCACATTTGCAAAGTAGGAGATCGCATTTAGTAAAATTAAAATCGCATTTGATTTGCAGACAGTCGCATTTGATCATTGTTCATTCACCTTTGGTTTATACTATTGCAAGTTGATTTTCTTTAGCAGCTAACACTTGTCGTTACAACATCTTATCTTTTATCGAAGAAAGGTGGATCTAAAACTACTAATAAATCTATTGTAGGATCGATCAATCAAAGACTTATCATATTTTTCACTAATCTAGGAATATTTAGTTTTGGTGCTTAAAAGAAACCTTGTTTGCTTTGTGTTTATTTTATCTTTTTTGTTTGCTTGTTGTGCATGATTGTAACCCTAAGCTAATAACAAAAGTATACTCTCTCCTTGCCTATCAAATGGATCTTGGGTGCAATAGAACTTGTTATTATCTTTAGAGAGGCCGCCTTGGTGGGAAAAGAGGTACTCACCCCAAGGGAATGACCTCAAGCAATACTTTCTTTCGGTTTGCTATATAGAATAGGATAAGGTGAAAACCAAGTCCAAACTAGTATCAATGCTTATCGTACAATGCTAGTTTCAAAAGGAGGCATACCTTGCATATATGAGACTCCTAGTAGAGCTAGTTAGAGCTTTAAGTGGCTTGTTGGATGCACGTAACATGCTGGTCCCCTAAATATTCACTAGAAACCATTTGTTTTAGAAGCCAAAATCCCTTTACTTGTTGATGCAGGAGGTTGGACCTCTGAAGCTGCCCTACATGTACTATTCATTGTAGTGATAGAAATTCCCTCAGTTCACACGATCTGAAGTGTAAGAGAAGTTGGTGTGCTCATGCCATATAAGGGGAGCCAGTGTCACTAATAGGTCTAGTTGTACACTTTGTTTCAATATTTGGAGAAATCCAAGTAGGGATTCAATAAGTATCCTTTCCATCCTAGGTTGTACATGTTTGTGAGTGTCTTGTGTGTGTGTGTCTTTTTCTATTTGTTCTCTTGTCAAAAAATTGCCAAAAATAATTCACTGTCATAGAAAATCACCTTTGAACAATAGCCAATCACGTTTGAACTGTAGTCAGTCACCTTTGATCAATAGCAAGCTGCCTTTGGTTGACTTGATTTACCTCTAAATATCTTACAGTTTCCTATGAGCTATCCAAAAATGCCTTTGAGTTGTAGCTAGTCACCTTTGAGTTGTACAACCTCACTTTTGACCAATAGCAAATGGCCTTTGGCTTATTCCCAGTCACCTTTGAGCTATTTCCAATTGCCTTTTTGCATTCATCCTCACCTTTGGTGACTTATAGACTGTCTTCATCTATCCACTTCAAAATGACATTTCCATCCAAATCCTAAACATCATCATCTAAATCTTAGTTAAATACTTGTCAAAAGGGTCTTAATCCTTAAAACATGTCAACATTAGAAGACCTAGTACCTAAATTCCAAGACTTCCTTCACAAGCTTTACCAAATTTTTCAACCGCTAGACCAACAAACCATACAAAGGGTCCAAGTCATCATCCAACAATTTTAAACAAGCCAGTCACCTCAAATTCAAAACCTCATAGCCCAAGCCCAATACTTCATTGCCACTTGTCAAACCCAAAAAGTACATCATCCTCCATCCATTCAACATCAACCAATGCCACCTCATTCCTATGTGTCCTTTCCATCTATTTCATACCAACATAATCCACCCACATGTCAAGTCAATTCCACATCAACTTATCCTATAGATTTCCATGTTAATGCCACATCAACATATCCACCCACTTCACAACAAGAACATGTGAGCCCAAGTCCACCTTGGCAACAAGATCAAGTGCCCTCAACTTCATACCAACCCCAAGATCTTTTGTCTACATATCCCATCGTTTCACCTAATCACCAAGACTATCAATGGCCTTCACCACAAGAATAGGTGAGCCTAAGTTACCCTATGTAGCAAGACCTAATAACCTTTGATAAGGGAGATACTAATCTAGATTATGCATCCTATGAATACCCCCCATCACCATCCACTCAAATCCCAATCCATGAGCCTACTACTCCTATCTCGACACCACCATGTGATCTCATTCCTAGTCCATCGATCCACCAACCTTTTAATCCATTTAGCCCTATTATCCCTCCATCCAATCAAAATCCTAATCCTAAACCCACAGCATGATCCACCATTATTATCCATCCATTATATTATCCATACACCCATATACTTGCAAAGGATGTGATCCATTGGCTACTAGAAAGGAATAGACCATCTCCATGTCAAACACCCATTTATGAGTTTATCAAAGAATCTCCCAACACCTTGCATATTCCTCCAACCCCATCATGTGGTCCACAATCCATCAAGCATATTGAAGAGTCTCCAACTGTAAGTCCAAGTCAAGATCCATCATGCCCTCATGTCAATAACCCTCAAGAGCATGTCAATTCTATCTAAGAGCCTTCCACTTCCATTCAAGCAACCCAAGAGGTATGTCAATAGCATAATCTAAATCATGTGGAAACATCAAACCCTAGTCCTAATCAAGATCAAATCCCTTCCATTCAACCCATCCAAAACCTATACCTTCTTTATGATCAAGATATTACCTATGAAGAAGCTATCCATGAGCAACTTGATCCTATACCTATCCATGAGCAAGAAATCCAAATCCAACCCATCTGTAACATATATCTTTTCCATGATCAAGATATTATCCATGATGAAGAACTTATCCATGAGAATCTTTATCCTATCCATAATACCATAACTATCCATGAGCAAGATATCCAAATTGCTCCACTCCATCCTCCATCTAGCCCCATCCATAATCTATAAACATCCACTTGTCATGATGAGACACTTGGCTCTCAAGAAAACATAGATGATCAAACAAATACCTTGGATCCTAATGAGCATAATCAAGATCCTAATGATCCTTTCACATCCACTATCAATCCTATTGCAAATCCATCATCACATTCTATTAGTCTTACCACCCTCATCCATGAATGTTCTTCCTTAGGGGAACAACAACCTTTGTCATACACCTCACCTTCTCTACCTAATAATGAACTCGTGTCTAATGTCCAAAGCACACCAAGTCCCATTGTCCATCTTATCCTCCAAAACATGAGTTATCAAGGTAGGTGATCTAAAGATGTTGGTAATTCCTCCATACATCCTAAGTCCACCACTTTCAAATGTAAATCCAATCATATACCCAAAACATATGTTGTCATTCCATCTTCATCATCCTACAAATGGCAAAAGCATGTGACCATACACCTTCCACCATCCAATTTACCTTGATTACTTCCAACTCCTAATATCCCTCCATCCAATTTACCTCCACTCCTTCCAACTCCTACTATCCCTCCATCCAATTTGCCTCCACTTCTAACAATACTTGATTATCCACTTATCCATAAGTCTCCTAAATATCCTAATCATGACCAACAAATGCACACATTGTCTAAACATAAAGCTTCCACTCATTCCACGAAACCCATGGGATTCAAAAGCAAAACTTTGGATGCCTCTACCTATAAAGCCAAAAATCCTAAGGACCCTCATGCCTTAGGGCATCAATGTGAAAAAGTGAAGCACAATCCATCCAAAAAGCTATCTAAACCCATACCTCCAAAAGAAAAGTCCAAAAGAAAAATGGTTTGGGTCCCTAAGAAAAAATATTGAGCAAACCAAACATGAAGCATCCACATCTCAAAAATCCCAACCATCCCCTTCCATCCAAAATTTCCATTCCATTCAAAAATTCCAAAAATCCCACAAGCAAAACAAAAATATAAAAATACTAAGTCTATGTGGGTACCTAAATCACTAAATCACCCATCCCTTAAGCAAACATTGCCATTACTCCCTACACCACCTTCCCATCAAAAGCTTCAATGTTTATCACGGTGTGTGTAACCGTTGGTCACGGTTCCTTTCCATTCTACAACATTCCCACATACCTTCATCTCCCCATCCTTCATCCACTATCCTACATATCTCCCCAATCACTTTCCTATGGTCCATGCTTTTGCATAAGTCTTTCATCCATCTTTATATATGTCCTACATAATCCACATTATAATCCACTTTACCCCACCCATTATCCTTCCTTTCATAATCCACTATCATTCCCTTCATAATCCACTATCAACCTAATCCATCACTCTTCCATGCAATCCATTACCAACATCTATGAGTATAATGGCATGTGATATGGTCCATGTGCGATGACATTCATCTAGTGGGACAATATCACCCTTCATGGAACTAGATGCTTGAGTCCCTCTTATCCATATCCACCTATCCCATCCAAATATCCCATAAAAAAATCAAAATAATAAAGAGAAATCCATCTGTCCATTGGTGAAAACCACCCTTGGTGGCACCTTGGATAAGTACCATGATGAAAACTTGGAAAATAGGCATCATGTGTAGGTTGATCTTCTATGTCACTTACACTTGGGGGCACGTTGTCTCATCCAATCTACCATTTTCTTCCTATCTCTCCCATCATGACATTTTCTATCCTATCATATCCTATCTTACCATATCCTACCATCCCTAGCCATTACACCCATATACTTGTTAGTCTTAGGGCAGACAACTGAGAGGGGGGGTGAATCAGTTGTCTGAAACTTTCTTTCCAATTACACACTTAAATCCTCTTAGTGATTTAGCAGCATATCAATAAATCAATCATGGAAACATAATGCATTAAATCAAGAGCAAAAACACATCAACACACAAGACACAAAGATTTTGACGTGGAAAACCCGGTTAAGGGAAAAAACCATGGGGTGATTAACCCAAGAATGTATTCTCTGTTAGAAGAATAGAAAGAACAAAATGGCACATGCCAATTAGGGCTCACTGCCTGAGCACATTGCTCACAAGAGGCTCACTACCTACAAGAGACACACTATCTACAAAGTAATAAGTATCACATACATGAACTAGAGTATAGCATCTTCACCATGCTTGAATCAATTCCATTTAAGGCCAATACTTTTGTTTTGCCTTTCACTCTCCTCCTCGCTACTACATTCTCATCCCCACAAGATGCTCTTTGAAATGACTTTGCAACTCCTTATTTATACAAGACATCAACTTAGGAAGAATCATCTAAGTCAGCAAACATCTACAAGAACATCCGCATGAGGTGTAACTCATCCGGTCAGCTAGTCTCAGGAAGAACACCATCATTTGGAGGTTCTTCTTCAATTGCGAGCTCCAACTCCAATGCGGACCACCAACACAATCTGGACACAATCCAAAGACCTCCACAAGATTTCCTGAATCACCAAGAACATCCACACTTCCTCTTCATACTGAAATCCTTCTCTCCTTCATCTAGAACCTCATGAACATAGTTTGTCACCACTGTCACAAAGGAATAGATGCTTACGGACCTTCAAACCATGAACCAATTGCATTGACACTTCACAAGGACTTCTTCAACACTCCCTCAAATCTGTAGAATAGGATAATGCATTTTCGGATCTCACCGGACCTATCTATGTCACTCTGTCACCTCTAAACACCTACCAGAACCGGTTTTACTTGAACAGCCACTACTTCTTCCGATATTCATGTAGACCTCTGAAATCTTTACTAGATCACCCTAAGACACATATCTAAATACCCATTAAACTGCATCCTCTAATCCTCATCTTATCTTGGACTTTTACCTTACTGTCTTCAATGTTCTTCTCTATTCCTGATTAGGACTAATTTTCTCAATATCCTCAGCACTCAGCTCATCCAATCCTTTTCATCAATGCAACAGGAGTATGTTGATGTCAACGACAACACCGGTTAGGTCCATACTTGCAACAATCTCCCCCTTTGTCATTGGTGGCGACATATGATGTGAAAAACTATTTTAACCATCAAGACAATAACTTTTCTTTACTAACACAACTCCCCCAATCACCAATAGCCATTCACTTGTCTTCTCTTTCTTTACTGCTCCCCCTTTGTCAGCCACCACTTGTTTTTCACATGTCTTCTCTCCCCCTTTGACATCAATGGCAAAGGGCACATACTTGCAATTCCACCATTTCAAAATCATACTAGCTGCTCCCCCTGACTAGCAGCTCCCCATCATCAATCTAGATCACAAGATATGACTGTGATATCCACCGAACTGATGCACATCAGTGCATCTTAGTTCATCACTGGAGGGGTAATAACCCCTAACTTCTCCTTGAGATACTCAAAAGAGTCCTTAGGTAGAGGTTTAGTAAAGATATCTGCAATCTGATCCTTGGAAGGCACAAACTCCAATCTGACTTCATTCTTGTTCACTTGCTCTCTTAGAAAGTGAAACTTGATAGATATATGCTTAGTCTTTGAATACAACACTAGATTCTTAAATATATTAATTGCACTTGAATTATCACAGAAGATTGTGATAGGCTACTCATACTCCACTCTTATGTCTCTTAGCATTTGCTTCATCCACAAAACCTGAGTGCAACTACTTGCTGCTGCAATATATTCTGCTTCAATTGTGGACAGAGATATTGCCTCTTGTTTCTTGCTTAGCTAAGAAACTAATCTCTTCCCCAAGAAGAATGCTCCACCACTGGTACTCTTTTGGTCATCCACATCTCCTGCCCAATCCGCATCTGTATATGCATGAAGATAAAAATCATGATCTCTAGGATACCACAATCCATACTCAACTGTCCCTTTTAGATATCTAAAAATCCTTTTGATTGCCATGACATGAGATTCTCTAGGATCAGCTTGAAATCTAGCAACAAGACCAACAACATTCATAATGTCAGGTCTAGTTTGAGTGAGATACAACAATCCTCCAATCATTGACCTGTACTTTGTCTGATTAGCCTTAGGGGAGTCATCATCTTTGCTCAATTTACATCCGATTGCCATGGGAGTATTCATTGGTTTTGAGTCTTCCATCCCAAATTTCTTCAACAATTCTTTCACATATTTGTTCTGAGAAATGAAGATTCCTTTCTTTGTTTGAGTGATTTGCAGACCTAAGAAGAAATTCATTTCACCAAGCATGGACATCTCAAATTCACTTTTCATTTGATTTGCAAAATTTTTACACATACTATCTCTTCCTCCAAAAATGATATCATCAACAAACACTTCAACAATCAAGATGTTTTCATAATCAATTTTGAAATACAAATTACTATCAGCAGTACCTTTGTTAAAACCAATCTTGAAAAGATGCTTATCCAATCTTTCATACCAGGCTCTTGGGGCTTGCTTCAGTCCATACAATGCTTTCTTCAACTTGCAAACAATATCATCATGATCAAACAATTGAAATCCATTTGGTTGCTCAATGTACACTTCTTCTTCCAAGTCACCATTCAGGAAGGTAGACTTGACATCCATCTGATATACCTTAAAATCCTTGAAAGCAGCAAAAGCAAGAAATAATATGACTGGATCAATTCTTACCACCGGAGCAAAAGTTTCTTCAAAATCAACTCCTTCTATTTGAGAGTAACCCTTGCAGATCAATCTGGCTTTATTTCTGATTACTTCACCAACTTCATTCAGTTTATCTAGAAGACCCATTTTGTTCCAATCACATTTTTGTTTCTAGGTCTTGGAACAAGATCCCAAGTGTGATTTTCCTCAATTTGCATTAGCTCTTCCTCCATTGCTTTAGTCTAGTTTTCATCATTGCAAGCTTCATTCACTATCTTAGGTTCAATCTTTGAAATCAGACAATACTCATCTGAATCTTGAGCAATTCTCCTTCTTGTTTGTACACCTTTGCTTTTATCACCTATGATTTGATCTTCAAAGTGGTTCAATCTTACATACCTGGGAATTTTGGGAGTTTCTTGCACTTTTGATTCTTGACCAAGCTCATTGAAACTCATCTCTTCTTCCTGATTTATAGATCAGTTTGAACCTAAATTGTAGAAGGGGCTTGGGCTCCTTGAATCAGAACACCATTTTGATCATCTTCATCATATTCATAAAACCTTGAGGGTTTTTCAATTCCTTCATCAACCTTCACATTTGTGCTTTCTATCATCTTTCTCAATCTCTTGTTATAGCACCAGTATGCTTTGCTTTGAGTAGAGTAACCCAAGAATATTCGTTCATCACTTCTAGCATCAAACTTTCCTAGATCTTCATCTATTTTAATGTAACATTTGCTACCAAAAACTTTGAAATACATCACAGTAGGAGTGATGCCAAACCATAGTTCATAAGAAGTCTTACAGGTATTGCTTCTGATTTGAACTCGATTGAGAGTATAGACTGCAGTGCTGATAGCTTCTCTCCAATAGATCTGAGGAACATTTGCTTCCATCATCATTGTCCTAGATGCTTCTTGAATGGTCTGGTTCTTTCTCTCCACTACTCCATTATGCTGTGGAGTCCTAGGAGTAGACAACTGTCTCTTTATTCCATGTTTCTCATAGAATTCTATGAACTCATCGGATGTGAATTCTCCACCTCTATCAGACCTTAGACACCTTAATTTTAATCCGGTTTCATTCTCTATCATAGCCTTAAATATTTTGAATTTTTCAAAAGCTTCTAATTTCTCTTTCAGAAAAGTTACCCACATCATCCAGGAGTAGTCATCAATTAGTAACATGAAGTATCTATCACCTTGCACACTCCTGATTCTTGCTAGACCACATAGATCAATATGAACCAAATCCAATATTCTGGTACAAGAGTGTTCCTTACTTTTGAATGAGACTTTGCTTTGTTCCCCAACTGACATTCTTTACACAATCTATTTGTAGGTTTCACCAATTTTGGAAGATCTCTTATAGCCTGAGTGTTGCTTATCTTGAAGATATTATCAAAATTCACATGGCACATCCTCCTATGCCATAGCCAACTCTAATCAATTTGCACAAATAGACAACTTTTACCTGTACTAACTAGATGGAAGATATTACCTTTTGTCTGAGTACTCGATGTAATCTCTGTTCTGGAACTTTCAAAGATCTTGCACTTTCCATTCTTGAATTGGAGATCATAGCCCTTGTCCACCAACTATCCAACACTGAGAAGATTGTGCTTCAATCCTTCAATATACAGAACATTACCGATTTTGTTCTTTCCATCAAAAGAAATAGTTCCTCTAACTCTGATTCTACCAGCAGAATTATCACCAAACTTTACCACTCCTCCTTCATATCTTTCCAAATCTATGAACTTATTTTTGTCACCTGTTATGTGGTGAGAGCATCCATTGTCAATGACCCAATCATCCTTTTCTTCAACTTGGGCATCCAGAGCTCTTTCTACAACTTTATGATTGACAGACTCAGAGGACATTGGTTCTTCTTCCTTGATGGCAATGAACACCCAATCACTTCTAGATTTGTTTCCTATCTCTGGTTCATCATCCGTTACTTATTCATTATCATCTTCCTCATGAACATAGTAACAATTCTTTTGGAACCTTGATCTGTTGGGATTTGGCCTTGAAAATCTTTCTGGACATCTTGAGGCAAAATGACCAATCTTGTTGCAGTTAAAACACTTAAAAGGCAATTTCCCTTCATACTTACCAGATCCTCTTGGCAGTCTTTTTGCAATAAGAGCTTCAAGTTGAGCATTTTCAGCTTCTTCTTCTTCTAGGTCTTTTCTTTCTTTTTCATACCATGATAGTTTTCTTGAAGAGTTCTCTCCCAGATCAAACCTTTGTTTACCTTTTACAGAGGCACTGGCTTTGAATGCAGATTCAGTCTTGGTGGGTCATCTCCAAACTCGGTCATTTCAAATGTAGCCAATTTGCCAGCCAATTGATCTCTTGTGACAGCTGTATGGGCTCTGAATTCTTCAATGGCAGCTGCCTTGATTTTATAAGAAGTAGGAAGGGATCTAAGAATTTTGCCAACAATCTCATCTTCATCCAAGACTTAACTAGCATTTCTAATTCCACAAACAAGCTCATTTACTCTTGGCATAAAAGTAGTGTTATTTTCATCCTCTCTCATCTTTAGATTTTCAAATTTCCCTTTCAGACTCTATAGCCTTGCACATTTAACATACTTGTCTCCTTCATGTAGAAGTTCCAATTTTTTCCAAATCTCAAAAGTAGTTGGTAGATCAACAACATTTGAAATCTCTAAATTAGATAATGGGCTTAGAAGAGCTTCTATAGTCCGTAGATTGTTTTCAACATCTGTGATTTCATTTGGAGCTTTCGGGCCACCCTATGGAGGAGTATACTGTGTTGAAGCCATGGTCCAGTACTGCATTCCCATACATTACAAGTGACATTTCATGTGACTTTTCCAAAGGTTAAAATTGGTTCCATCAAACTTTGGACTATCCTTCTTCTAGGATGACATCTTGGATCTCCTCAAGCGGTTAAGTTCTTTTAGAGGAACTTGGCTCTGATACCAATTGTTAGTCTTAGGGTAGACAACTAAGAGGGGGGGTGAATTAGTTGTCTGAAACTTTCTTTCTAATTACACACTTAAATCATCTTAGTGATTTAACAGCATATCAATAAATCAATCATGGAAACATAATGTATTAAATCAAGAGCACAAACACATCAACACACAAGCCACCAAGATTTTGACATGGAAAACCCGGTTAAGGGAAAAAACCACAGGGTGATTAACCCAAGAATGTATTCTCTGTTAGAAGAATAGAAAGAACAAAATGGCACATGCCAATTAGGGCTCACTGCCCGAGCACATTGCTCACAAGAGGCTCACTACCTACAAGAGACACACTGTCTACAAAGTAATAAGTATCACATACATGAACTAGAGTATAGCATCTTCACCATGCTTGAATTAGTTCCATTTAAGCCCAATACTTTTTCTCTGTCTTTCACTCTCCTCCTCACTACTACACTCTCATCTCCACAAGATGCTCTTTGAAATGACTTTGTAACTCCTTATTTATACAAGACATCAACTTAGGAATAATCATCTAAGTCGGCAAACATCTACAAGAACATCCGCAAGATGTGTAACTCATCCGGTTAGCTAGTCTCAAGAAGAACACCATCATCCAGAGGTTCTTCTTCAATTGTGAGCTCCAACTCTAATGTGGACCACCAACACAATCTGGACATGATCCAAAGACCTCCACAAGATTTCCTGAATCACCAAGAACATCTGCACTTCCTCTTCATACCGAAATCCTTCTCTCCTTCATCTGGAACCTCAAGAACATAGTCTGTCACCATTGTCACAAAGGAATAGATGCTTGTGGACCTTCAAACCATGAACCAATTGAGTTGACACTTCACAAGGACTTCCTCAACACTCCCTCAAATCCGTAGAATAGGATAATGCATTTCTAGATCTCACCGGACCTATCTGTGTCACTTTGTCACCTCTAAACACCTGTCAGAACCAGTTTTACTTGAATAGCCACTACTTCTTCAGATCTTCATGCGGACCTCTAAAATCTTTACTGGATCACCTTAAGACACGTATCTACAAACCCATTAAATCGCATCCTCTGATCCTCATCTTATCTTGGACTTTTACCTTACTATCTTCATTGTTCTTCTCTATTGCTGATTAGGACTAATTTTCTCAATATCCTCAGCACTCAGCTCATCCAATCCTTTTCATCAATGCAATAGGAGTATGTTGACATCAATGACAACATCGGTTAGGGCCATACTTGCAACAATACCTATCCTATTGAGTACATCCATCCTCCCTTCCTCCTTTTGATCTTGATAAAGACATAGGGGCAAAATGTTGAAGAATGCTTTGAATATCTCTTGGTATATCTTATCATTTCCAAACCAATCCATCATGTCATCCTTTCATTCTGAGATTTGTCATGTAAAATCCTAATTATTACACCTAGAATGGTGCATGTTATTCCTATGTGACATAGTCTTTGGAGATCACATCCTAACTCCCTTATGATGTATACATCCATTCTGTTCCATGGCCCATCCTCTTATCCACCCATCTATCATGAGTCCTCTTACCCACCCATCTATCATGAGCCTTCCATCCCATTTACTATCACCCATACTTTTATCCATCCATCCTACCTCGATCCTTGCATCTAGACTTGGTATTCCCTTGTCATTGGTGTCTAGCATAAAGGCTATCAAAATTGTCACCCAATGCCATCCCAAAACACTCAAAAATAAAATAAAATAAAATAAATAAAACATTCAAAATCCAAAAAATACATATTCTCAAATACACAAAAAATCAAATATCCAACAAAAATCTAAGCAATAAAATCAATCCAATCGATTCCTTCCTATCACTTGTCTAGCGCTTAGTTTTTGGAGTGGATACTCAAAGCATCATCACCTAACATCCCATCAATAGCATCATAATCATCAAACATCCAACTAATCCCATCAATCCATAATCTGATCAATCTATCCACTTTCATCATCAGCATCAATAAAGTAATAAGAACTACAACTCATTTCTATCATTAAGTGCCTTGATCCCATGGATACAGGGTATGTAGGTAGTCTAGAATATGAAGGAAGTACCCAGACTTGGGCACAGGTGATACACCTCTTCTGTCTTTCATCCTTCATCCAACTTTCACCAATCACCATCTTTATCCATCTCATATTTCTTCAATCATCTATACCCTACAACATCAATAAACACCTAGAACTATATATCATCATGTCTCATCATCATCGTACTATGCTTTGATCCCATGGATACAGCGTATATAGGTAGTCTAGAATATGAAGGAAGTATCTAGTATGCAAGCACATACAATTCATTCTTCCTTTCCCATTTCATTTTTCCTATCTTCTATTTTCTTTCCTTTGACTAACTCAAGCAGAAACAAACTATGCATGTATCGATAGCTCAAGCACTTCACAAATCAGAGGTAAACAGAGATATTTGTCTGCATGTCTTTTATCCAACATTTGCTATATCAATCCAACAATTCAGCCTTCAACAGGATATATCTTTCCTCACAACAAGGTTCTATCCAATCTATTCATGAGCACCCTCTTTTGGCAAGAGAACATGATGACTATGTCTTTTGTTTTCTTTTTTATTTATCTTTTGTCTTTTTCTAATACCTAATCTAGACTGCCTTGATTTATCATATCTTGGTATATCATGATGAAGTATAGAATGAGGCATAGTCATTTGCTTTTGTATGTTGTGTTTGTGGGATGATCTTATTCTCCTACTATGCCTAATGGTATCTTGTACATGTTGGGATTAGCATCTTGCATATCAATATCTTTTGCATCTAAGGAGATAAACAATCTCTTATGTACTAAGACTATTCTATGCTAAGACTATTTTCCATACATATAACCAACAAGGTTTCATTATGTTTAGTGGAAATAAGTTCAAACCATTGCTTGCAGAGTCAAAGTCCATCTCAAAACAACTAATATTCAAATCTTGTGTATGTTGGATCAACATCGTGACCTCATATGATAGAAAAGATTGTATTATGTTGAATGCATTGGATACATCGTCACTTTGGTCCTTATACCTTGGTGCATAATAGCCATATGCTATATCAAACATAAGGATTGCAATCTCTAAATTTATGTGCAACCATTGTTAAAAGCTACTTCCATCATCTAAATTATCCACTATTCATTTATCCCGCAATAAAACTTGTAGCTCTCACAAGGATTGATCAATTGAAATTCACCTACTATCTTCAGTATTATCTTTGTCTCCATCATCTTCGTCCTGAAAAACAAGTGTATTTATCATATATCATTATCATATATCACTATATACATATATCTGTATAATATAAATCATTTCGCATCATCAAATAAATCCATTCACATAAGCATATATACATTTCTATAACCATGCATCCATCATAAGCATTACATTATCCAATTATAACCATATCTATGTATCATTTGCCATTTATCCATATGCATGTCATCATCATAAAAACATAAAACCATAAAAATAAGCATCATACATGTGCATCCATAATCATAACACCACATATCACCATCAAAATCCATCATATATATACATCTAGGTCAATATACAAGTGTCTCATCATGTACAAAATGAATCAATATATACAGATTAGCTATCAAAGAGCCATCAAAGTAGATATATTGGCTCACAAGCCTCAAAATGATACAACATGATACAAAACTGATACAATATATACAAAGCATGCTATTCCTGATGTCTCGGGTGGGTGGCACTCACTGAGGAAGCCTCACCCTGATCTCCACTAGCTCCCTGAGTCTGTCCTGCACCTGCCTGTAGGAGTAGGGCCATAACTTATGTGCCAGATCTCCCTATCCTCCATGAATCTGATGCTCTAGATCTAGTCTTGAAACTAGGCTGTCTCTGATCCGCTGACACAGCTCTAAAGTATAAACCTCTATAGTACTCTGCCTCCACTTATTCCATACCAACCTCACCCTGTACTTGAGTAAGCTCTCTACCCAAGTATAAGGTAGCCTGATCTATACCCAATGCAGTTGTAGCAGCATCTCGCTCTACTATCATCCTCTGTGCCCTCTACACTGTTGCATCCCTCTACAAAGTAAGCCTCGCCACAACTCCATCATCTTGTACTGGTTGTCCTGTGCATGTTCCTAGTAAGCTTGCATCTATGCCCGAGCCTATCTCATACCGACTATGGCTCTATCCCTATCTATCCCTAGTTCTCCTGCCTATCTCCCTTTGCAGCTATCACCACAGATAAGTCTCTGTATCTCCCTAATCTCCTCCTCATCCACCTTCAGCCTCAACCTGCTACTATGGTGGCTGAACCTAAACCTGTCTAGGAACCTATCTTGACCCTTGCTATTGTTCCTACACCTAAGGAGCCTATCCCAGTTCAATCACTTGTACACTCAGTGGTCATCTCTATCCCCTCGCTCTTCTCTGAATTGGTCGATGTACTGCCACCTCTCCTACCTCACCTAGAATGGTCAATCGAGTCGGTCTATGTAGTAACCAATAAGCATCATACTCTGGAGTAGTGATAGGATCAGATAGACCTATAATCCAATCCCATACCACCAGTTGTAAACCCTTGAAATCTGTCAAGGTTGTCTCCACCACGATCTCAGGCCCCCAATCTGGAATCTCCTGCCATGTCCTCCCATAAATATAATCTCCAACTGGTACAGTCTAGGGCAATCCAAACTGTCAAAGTACCCTCTCTGGAAGATATCTCTCTATAACATATATGCTTTGCCCAAAGAGATACTGAGGCTGTCACACATATAATAACTATTCCGCATCATCAGCCCAACTCTCACAATCTCTCCACGGCCTCCAAATGAACTAATCTAGCTCATCTAGTGTATGTCTCCAGTATACATGCACATTAAGCTGCATGTATTTAGTAGCCCCTCCATATATGTGAACATAATGCTCTCCTATCGACCTCTACCGTAACCCAACTGGCCTCATCATAGAAATGTGCTCATATGCCCAAACATGCAGAAGAGTGACTCTAGCTGACATGCTCAAACCAAACAAGTATGCACAATCATGAAGATAGTGGTAGGGTATGTCCTAATACACATGATCCCAATGTATATCTAACTCCATACTTGAACAAGCCCTCTAGAACAGTCCCCCATCATACTGGAAATACTTGAGCCCGTCTATCTAGCACCAAGAATTGGATGATCGCCACTACTAACCTCTGTAGTCTATCACAGTGTCCCCTCATCATCCGTATGGGTATCTCGTGGTCCTCAACTTCTATATCAGGAGTCCCAAACAATCATCGCAGTGCATCAGGACCTCACTTCGGATCCTAATCAATATGCTCACCATCAATCAGAATCTACAATATATGCCATACATCCTCTAATGTGATGGTAGCCTCTCCAGTCAAAAATAAGAAAAAATTATGCTCACTGTACCATTGCTCTACTAATGCCGTCATAAATGCAAGATGATCTCATACAGGGGTGATACGTGCCGCATGCTGTAAGCCAACAATCTCCAAGAACAGGTGCTCATCCACATCTAAATGCCTCACCAATGCCAAATTTGTTGGATGCACCTCCCTCGATAGTAACACTGGTAATACATTCTGCAAACATCAATTTGATTAAGCATTACTTTGTAATTTGTGCCTGATTCACTAAAATAATATAAAACCTTAAGATTGCCTATTTTTGGACCAAAAGTGACTTATTTTTTTCATAAGCGATTGATTATTAGTCATAGGCAACTTAGCAAACCAAATGCAATCCTCTATCGCTCATCTATGACCTAAAGTGTCAAAGACAACTCGTTGCTCATCAAATGTGAGTTTTCTTACCAAAGGCCCATTGCAACACACCTAACCTAACTTTTTGACCATATGCGACCTAAATGACCAAACGCAACTAACCTGAGTTCATATGTGATTCAGAAAGCCATATGCAACTTATTTCCGCTCAAAAGCGCATGCACTATCCTAGTGCGCCTTTGGTCAAGCATGTGAATTTTTGACGCTTTTGGACCTAATTAATGACACATACTGAGCAATTTTTTGATACATACTGGTGCAGGAGCTCCTACTAGTCATCCATAAGTCCTCACCCTCTTCACTTGATGATCTATGCATGGAATCACCATCTTGAAGCTCTAGGAAGTCCTAATGCACTCTAAATCACCAGAGCTTTAGAATTTTCAGCACAAATAGCACAAATGAGTGTAAATGGACCATTGAAGCTTATTTATAGAGTCAAACCCTAATTTTTCTTCTAAATCTAATTTCTTCCTTTTCATCCCTAATTTTTCCCACCCAAACCCTAATTCTTCATATCCACCTAGTTTATCCTTGTCTTGTCATCTAATCGCAAGTCAACCCAGTCTTTTCCCGGTAGCCTAGATTTCCTCTCGAGGGGGCATCACCCGCTAGTTTCATTAGGGCATAGCTTGTTAATTTACATATCAGTTTTAACTTCTTTGAAACAACATCCTAACAAACATTGTCTCAAGGAGGGGCAAAATGTAGACACCCAAAATTGACCCTTCATATCATTTGTCAATTTGTTGCATTATTCACCATTGCATGTCAAATTAGTCTAGCACATTTGTATCGATTATTGATTTTTCTTCTAAACCATCCACTTCTATCATTAATTAAATAAATTATATTTATTTAATTAATTTCATCTATTTTCATCTATTTTCATCTATTTTCTTCTATTTTCTATCTATAATTGAATAATTTTTAATTATTTAATTATCCCATTATTCCTCTAAAATAAATAAAATCAATATTTTATTTATTTATCTTCTCATCATGCATATAAATTAAATAAATTTATTTAATTAATTTATATTGATTCTTTAAATTTTCTAAATTTAGCTCTTTCCTCTATCATTTAAAAATAAATTAAAAGAATTTATTTAATTTATTTTTATCTTATCATTTCCTTACTTTATCACTTTCTTCTATGTGCACAAGTTGGCCTTGTCCATAGTTTGTTGAAAATAAAATACAAAAAATGATTTAATTGGTTCTAAAATCAATCATCCACATCATCCAACTCTTAAAATAGAAAAGTATTCTATTTTAAGAAAATCAATCTTATTTCCATCAACAAACCAACTACAATCATTTAATAAAAACTATTCCTATGGACACATGTATTTTACATATTCATCCAAGCCTCTTAAATAATCTCAACCATTCACATAGCCACCTTTTCTCCATCGTTGATCAATCTTTAGTTGAGAGCTATATAAACACCCTCTCACCTCATTTCATCCAAGATCCCACACTACTCTATAGCATCCAGATTATCATCTCATGCATATTGAATCCATTTAGCATCCATTAAGTACTTTGAGCATACCATCAATCATCATGGTAGCTTTGACAACTATGGTTGTTCACTATTGAGAAGTACTCCACATTACAAACCAAGGAATCAATACCATCTAGGTGATATTGTTCTTTGATTTTCTTTCATTTTGTGTCATTTAGATAGATTCTTTGAAGGTGGTAGGATTGGGTTTTGATTGTAATGCTTGATCTTATTAACCCAATTTTTCTTCACACACAATTGCTATCAGCAAGCAGAGAAACCACTTTAAGGTGGGGGCATATATTGTGGTAAATGCTTGGATATCTTATATATTGTGATAAAATGTGTTTTATACTACCTTTTAAATATAAGGTGTCTCAATGATACAGGTGGGGTTGTATACTTTGTTACGTATATTTCCTTTTCATTGTAAGGTGCATCCGTGATGCAGGTGGGGTTATATACTTTTATTCACTATAAGGCATCTCCATGATCCAGACCTGTGGAGCTATGTATATCTCTAAGGAGATTACATGGCTCAGTTTTGAAAGCCCTTATATGAAAGGGGGGTTGTGTATTCCCTTGAGTGGTTGCACATCCTTTTTGAAAAAGTCCTCTCGTGGGAGGCAGGGTCAGGTCTTGAGTTACTCACCCTTAAGCGTGTTTTTGGTGGTCACTGTAGTGTGGTGATAAGCCCTTTACTATCAAATGTGTTTGGCATGTCTTAGATGGTTTTCTGTGTATAAGAAGTATAGTGGGTCAATGATACACTCTATGGTGCTCATGTATTGCATGTGTTTTTCACATGTTTTGTGATGGCATGTAGCGATGAGCTCCCCTCACACCATGTGTTTTGCATGTTTTGTGGTGGCATGTAGTGATGAGCTCCCCCCATGTAGTGTGTTTTGCATGTTTTGTGGTGGCACGTAGCAATGAGCTACCCCCACACCGCGTGTTTTGCATGTTGTGTGGTGGCATGTAGCGATGAGCTGCCCCCACATCATTTTGTTTTGATGGTGGAGCGTAGAGATGATCTCCCCCCATCGCTTGTTAGTGTTATGTAATTGTTTAATCATGTCTTTTCTTTGTGTATTACATAACTATATTTGTATGCTTTTTGTATTGTATACCTGCATTCATTTATTCTCCATGTATTGCGTCCTTCTTTACTGTGTTCTTCATGTTTTGTGTGATTGTCAAGTGTCTTCTTATGTTTGCTTAAGCTTGGGGTCTAGAGATGGTTTTCCAAACTTAGGGTGTGCTATTGGCTCTAGTGTCTGACATGCTTGATGTGTTTTCAACCATACTTTAATGCATGCACTGATAGTAAGATCATACACACATAAAAGTGGAGGATAAATGTTAAGGAGTAAAAAGTGTCCACATGTCTTTTTATGTCCTTGTTTAACTCCTAGGTCCCCTAATTGCATTATAGCTTAAAATTATTTCTCCTGATGCAGAATTTCCCAACACCGAGCTAGAATTGGAATGTGAGCCACTTGGTTTAGCTTACCACAGACCTAAAGGAGGCTAAAGGACCTAGGCGGTACCATCTAGGTCCCTCCCTTTTGGTTGGCACAAATTCAAATGTATGTTGGTCTTACACCTCTCTAGAGGTTTCTCCTTGTCAGCTCTTTTAGTTTGAATTGTCGATGGTAAGTGGGAAAGCATATATAAGAGTTTTTTAGTTCATTATTAACCTAGATGGAGATAGCTAACTAGAGACTTAAGTAAAGAGCATCAAGAGAATTCATTGAGATCCTAGACCAAACTTGTGTATTGTTATTGTGTGTTTTTGTAGATATGGAGCTATCATCTATCCTTCCTTAGGAGTTGAAGGATTGTCATCATTCTAAGGGCTCATCAAATAGGTGATATCATTGTTTATTTATCATCATTTGAATAATCATATTATCATTGTTTTAGCCTCTACCCCCACGAGGGTACACACTCTTTATCAATCAACAGTGTTGGGAAGCTTGAATGCTATCCTAGAATTTGACTAAGGCAAGTCCCTAAACACTATAACCCCCAAACCCCTTTTAATCTTCTTGTGTCCAAGTTACAGGAGTGAGATCTAGAAAATATAGAGATACAAGAAGTCTGAGTGTAGACCACGTTTTTAGGATCTAAAGACTGTTGATTATAAGGAATATTGAGAGAGGGGGTGAATCAGTATTCCGCAACACCACTTTTTCAACACTTCATTAATCCAATTACCAAAATTAATAACATGAAAGAAGAATAGACATGAGAACATCAACCATAAAGACATAACACATAGACACCAAGATTTTTACGTGGAAAACCCAAAAAGGGAAAAACCACGGTGAGTGTTAGCTCACAATATATTATAATAGCAATACCGGATTACATAAGGCTCACTGCCCAAAGAAATGCTCACTGCAGGTGGACTCACTATCCACAGAGAAAGAAATATAGAAGATAGAGGAAAGTTGGCTCATTGCCAGGAGAAGTCTTCTCCAATATGCATCTATAGAATGTTGAATTGCAATTCCATTAGCAGCTTAGTATATAGACTCAAATGTCTTCATAATGTCTGCCTTGCTTTTCTTCTCTGCTACATATACTCTATTTTCTCCCCTTTTTATCCTTTTCTACTCTATAAACTACCTTATATTATGCACAAATTGAATTCACACATGTTCCATATGCTTTCTTAGCACCAACACCAAAATCCATCTAATATATATATCCGCAATAATATTTAACTAAAATGTAGGTCGGCAAGCAACACACGAAACATGTATACAACTGTTGTACTTAGTTGGCTTGATCTTGTGCATGAATACCAATGCAAACTCAAAAAAACATATAGTATTCTTCATATGGGTCAACATTAATCATTCAATTACTTAGATTGATTGTACAAATAATATATCTTCTCTGCATACAGACCTAACAAGCTTGTCGGCTTGTCCCTTAAGAACACACTTGACTAATTCAAATATCATATCATAACTTCCACTATAGACCATATGAGAATCTAAAAATCATATCCAACATCCATCATTGAACTCTTAGCATACTTTTAGAACCAAAGGACATCATAGACCTTTATAGCAAAATGCAGATCTTGGAACTATCACTCTGTCATAGTGGAAAACTGTTAGACTGGAAGCCGATATTGGAGAACTTGTAGAAAATGATTTGTTGAGCTTCAGAAGCTATAAATATGGATTTAGGTAGTCATGGTATGTATATTCGCTGCCTCAGAACCACAAGACAAAATATGCCACAATAGAGGAATGTGGACCCTTTTTCTTTGGTATTGTACACTATTTCTGACTTAAATCTGTTTACCTAGACTTAGCTATTTCACTATATGACTTCCGAAGGAAGTCAGGACTTGAACACTGGAACATATCATCACCAAATAGCTATGATTAACAATATGTACTGCATGTAATTATCTTCAACTACAGAGGCATACTGACCCAATCTCTGACACTTATCTTCATACTACCCATACTTAGTCATTTTAGGCTTCCGGACCAAAATCCTTTTATGCCTTGTTGTCAAACCAAGTTGATTTACCAGAGTAAGCTCTCTTTGTCTTGTTGGTAGAATATCTTTTCCTTGTTTCCATCAATGACAACATTCAGTTATTTATCATAGCAATGTCTCTTGCCAACAATCTCCCCCTTTGGCATTGATGGCAACACTTAGTGAAAAGTGCTTGTCTGCTCCCCCTTACTATATACACTCTGTTATTCTTCTCCCCCTTAGGTGTTTGCCCATTTATCACTAATTTCTTCTCCCCCTTTGACATCAATGGCAAATTTGTATGTACAGAGGTCAAAAATGTGTCAAAAATTGTAAAAATTGCAAACATTGTCATACTCTACCGCATATGTACAGATACAATCTTCAACTTAATTTGTTGTGGGTTGTAGAATCACATTGAAAATGTTCTTGATCTGAACTAACTCTTTATCCCAACTCTTCTTAGCATTGTCCAAAATTTGAATATGCCCACTTATTAGGAAGATTAATATCTCTACTTTTTGTATATTAGAAGGTGTGTCAATTAGTGCACTTACCTGCAGTGATTCTGCTGCAAGATTTGACATTGAATCTAGTTTAGGACTTATTAGTCCTCTCAATTGACACATCTTGTTTTTCATTTGATCTCTCTTATTCACTAGATTACTTAACTCATTATGGATATTGATCACTTGTATTTCTTTGCTGCTTACTGACTCAATTGTCAGATCAAATGACTTAGAAATATTTGTCAACTGTAGTTTCAGATCGTTGATCTTTTCCTCCAACTCCTTTGTGGCTTCTAACCATGATAAACAAAATTTGTAGAAGTCACAAGCTTCTTTTATGGCACTTTGTATACCAATTATTCCTTTGTCTAATGAAGTTTTATCATTGATCAACATGGTCTTCAACTCAACCAATCTTATCTCATCAAACTCTTTTCTGACTTTTGTTTCTGTAGATTTTTCAAAGGATTCAAAGTGATTGCTGATTGATTTGATCATACTTTTAAGTTGATTAGTTGATGATAATGATGTATCTTTTTGGTATTCATGCATCAACTTCTCCAGTACCTCAAATGCTACACCAATGAGTTCATTATCCTGTATATGAGTTTTCATCAACTCTTCCCATGCCTTTGCTTGAACAATTGACACTAGTTTGAGTTTTTGCATAGGAGACATAGATTCTAAATTTATAGGTCCTTGCAAAAATTTAGGCTCATCCACGACTTGTTTTTCTTTTTCCAAGAATTTCTTGACAAACTCTGTAGTTTCTCTTGCTACACTAGAGACTTCTTCTTCTTGGTTTAGTTCCGGAGGAGCTAAATCCATGACATCATTAGCATCATTCTTTTGTTCAGGACAATAGTTTTCTTCATCTTGTTCCTCTTTTTGATCATCATCTTTGTTTTGTTCCTCACTCTTTTCTTTGTCTGTTTGATCATCAGTCTATTGTTCTAGAGGAATACTTGTTTTGGATTGATCCTTAACCACAGTATCGGTAGCAGGGACTGGATCATCTTTCTCCTTCAGCTCTTCATCACCTCTATCCAATCCTTGATCCATGTTCTCCTCAGGAATATATGTACCAACCCCAACATTTGTTTCTGCTTTATCATACATAGTTGGAAGATGATGATCCCTTAACACTCTCAAGGTGATTTCCTCAGTATCCTTCACTACTTTCTCAATGTCATCTGACATGAGAGTGTTCATCCTTTTCTTTGTTCTGAATTCTTTTTGCAGCATTTTGGAGACTTTTGCTCTATCTTTTGATGTGATCTCCAAACATAACTTTATCAGTGTATAATCTCTGAGATCAACATCCTTAGCCATAGTAGCTTCCTTTCTTGCAGTCATTATATTGCCCAAGCTATTTGGGAGATCAGTAATGATCTCAATAAGTGCTTTGTTGTAGATGTCCAAGTATCTGATGACAGCAGTCTCAATGATCCTCTTGTTTGGATCATCATACGCATCATACAGTTGAGCTATGGGTTTCAAATTTCCATAAATTGTTATGGATTTTAGGATGTCTTCAAGACTTATGGTGGCTTCTCCTATCTGAGACTTATCTTGTCTTGACCTTTTCTCAGCTTTACACTTACCGAAAGGTTTCTTCTTGCTACTACCGAAGGCTTTGGTGGCCTCAGTATGGTAACATACATTCTATGACCTTTGGTTTTCTATCTCTTGTGACTTGTTATAGGGGCTTCCACACTTGCAGAGGGTGTGGGACCGAAGGACATAGATGCAATTTCTACAGAAGTAGAACCTCTAGTTCTTCTTTTTGTTATTGTTGGGTTCTCTAATTGCTTCTTAGGCTCTTTCGGAGCCTTATCTGGTTCACTCTCCTTCCTCTCTTTTGCTTCCCTCTCTACTTGTGCCTTTTCTCTTGTCTCGTTGATTTGTACTTTGGTGAAACCCCTTTTCAGGGCATAATCTTCTACTATCTTCTAGGCCTTCTTTGAAATTTTAGGTTTTGTCACCTCAACATGTATCTTTGTAGACAGTTCCTCATATGTCCCAAATCTTTCTTCTTTGGGGTCCCTTGGTTTTCTTAGCATATATTGGGCATAATTGTCTAGTACTTTTTCATCAACTTCATATCCCATTGGCATAACCCAGACTGTTTTGGGATCAACGCCCTCCATCAAGCATTGGTATTTTGTCACAATGAAGCATATGGTGTCCTTGTATTTATCAACAACTGATCTAGGGATCCTTTCTCTGGATTGCATTAACTTTTGGAAATTTTTGAAATAGCCCCATAGGGTTGAGTTTTGTGCATCAATATTTCCTATGCTACTCAAATAGTTTCTAAGTTGTACCACAACAGGTTTGTCTCTAGTCCAAAATAGATTCTTCATGCTTAGTAACTCTTGCATAAAGTAGAAAAATAAACACAAGATCAATGTACCAAATTTGAAGGGATATTTACTTTCTTTTGTTTTCTTCAAGTTTTCCATTAATTATTGTTGGAGCAGTTCACACAGGTCGTACTCTACATTTTCTTTGACCATTTGATATGCAATGTATATGGCAATGCCGGAGACAAAGTTCTCTTGGTTTGTGAAGCAGACTTTGTAGCCGATCACCATGGATGCAAATCTAACTGCATGATCCTCAATATCGCTGATTATCAATGCTCTTTTATCAAATTTTTCTCTAGTGGCTTTCATGACTGTATCATTTTTCACAGCCTTCAATATCGACACTGTACTAGTAGGGTTTAATCCTGTGACCACCCTTATGGAATCTTTTGTGATCTTAAATGTAGAATTGAGCTACATCAACTCATCATGTATTCAACTTAGGACATATCAGACCCATTCATCTTCTGTGAAAACTGGGAAGTCTATATACTGAATGAGTTTCTTCTCTTCCAATACCTTGTATTCTTTCTCCAGGTCAAGATTATCACCACTTAGATGTTTTAGATATAAGTCTATGAGTTGACTTCCTCCGTGTTCCTCTAGGGAAACATGAATATAAGCCTTAACATCTTCTGCATGCATTACACCAAATGGGATATCTAATAATGCACCAATTGGATCGACCTCTGTAGATTTGAATGGATGCTTCTTGAATTTTGGTTAGGATCTCTCAGTGATGTCAACAACTTGAGGGGCTGCCATTTTTTTGGAATTCAAATAGATTCACAAATAGGGTTTCCACCGTAAATACCTCTCTTGCCAAACTTAGGTTTACTTGCTTAGAAATATTCTAGAAATCACTATAGTCGTTTGGAATTTGGCTTCAGCTCTATTTAGTCACTTGATAGCTTGAATGTAAAATGGTTATCCATTTAGTTTTGACCCTTTTAACCTTTGTTTGCCTTGACCTAATTTGCCATAAATGCAGTCTTCCAAAAATCTATCACACTTCTCTTGTTAAACTTATTTAATCTAGATTGCTTCGTAACATTCTACATTTGATCCTTTTCTTCCAGAATTTCTCTCAAAAGCTCTGTCATATGAATTTTTACATCACATCTTCATGTCGTAACCCAGCACTAACTATCTGGCTAGGAGATTTGGATTTTCAATACTGCTCCCCCTAAGCTAGAACTCCCTATTTACTTCCCGAAGGAAGTATTTGCGCCAGAGGTTGGTGCGGATTCATCCTTGACATTAATCACATCTTTCTTTATCCAAAATTTTCCCATCTCTTTCATGGTTTCAACTGGATCAACTTTTTCCTTTCCCTTATCATTCCTCTATAGGTTCTATATTTTTCCTTCTTGGAAAGTTATTCTGTTTCATATTTTTACTTCTGTAGAATCTTGCAGTATGTCCAAACTTATTGCAATTGTAGTATACCACATTCCTTTGTCCTTGATTTCTTTGATTTACTCTTGATCTACATTGGTTAGCCGTGTGCCCACATCTATTGCAAGCAAAGCACTTCCCTTTAAAAAATTGAGTATTGTTGGGACCATTCCTTATCATACTTCTACATTCATTTTTTTTATGACTAATTTTATTGTAATTAAAACACTGACCAAAGAAGAATGAAACATTTTGATTTATTCTACTCCTACACTGAGTAGCCCTATGACCATACTTGTTGCATTTAAAACAATAGCCATTGAAGGATGGGTACCTTTGAGCATTTGGTTGTCTGGTTGAAGGTCTTCTAGGTCTTCTTGTTTGATTCTGGAATAGGTTACCTTTGTTTTGCTTAAACTAAGTGTTTTTTCAAATCCTAATTTTGAGATTTCTCCTTTTTCAAATCCCAATCCTTTCTTGTCATCTAAACTCTTTTGGCTCTCAATCAACTCCTCAAGCTTTGGAGAGCTTATTCTAAATTTTTCTTTATAGCTATTAGCTACTTCCAGATCAAATTTTAGAAGTAACATATCTTTTCCCAATTTTTCACATTCCTCAGACTTGTTTTTCAACATTTGATTCAAATGATTCTCAACTTTTTCTTTCTCTTCAACTAGTCTTGATAAGTTATTTAGGATTTCATTTTCTTCAACCAATTGGTCATTTAGCTCTCTATTCCTATCCTTTGATTTATTGACTTGCTCTCTCAGCTTTAGAATGCATTCATCTACATCTTTTGTTGCAAGTATGGGCCTAACCAGTGTTGTCATTGATGTCAACATACTCCTATTGCATTGATGTCAAGGATTGGATGAGCTGTGTGCTAAGGATATTGAGAAAATTAGCCCTATCAGAAATAGAGAAGAATAGTAAAGTCAGTCAAGTTCCATGAAGTAAAGATTCTAGATAGTTGAAGATCAGAGGATGCACATCAAAGGGTTTGTAGATATATGTTTGAAGGTGCTTCTATAAAGATTTTAGAGATCTGCATGAAGGTTTGGAGAAGTTATAGCCATTTGAGTAAAATTGGTTCTGGCAGCCGTTTCGAGGTGACAGAGTGACACAACCGGTGAGATCTAGAAATGCAATATCTTGTTCTACAGATCTGGTGGTATGTTTGGGAAGCCAATGTGAATTGACAACTCAATTGGTTCATGGTTTGGAGGTCCACAAGCAATTATTCTTATGTGACAGTGATGGCCGACTGTGTTCTTAAGGTTCTGAATGAAGATGTGAATGATTTCAGCAAGCAGAAGCGGTGTGGATGTTCTTGGTGTTTCAAGCAAGCTTGTGGGGGTCTCTAGATAGTATCCAATTTGTGTTGGCGGTCCGCATTGAAGATAGATCTCGTAACTGAAGATTTACCTTTGGGTGATGATTTTCTTCCCAGTCCTGGCTGACTGGATGTTTTACACATGTTGCAGATGATCTTGAAGATGTTTTACAAAGCATGGCTTGTTCCTCGAAAAAGATTGAAGTCCCAGTTATGTGTGGCTGACTGAGTAGTAATGCACATGAAGTTTTTGTAATAGGTCAAGTTGTATTTGTGTAATTGCTCTGTAATTAAATAAAGTATGCATGGTGCTGACTTTGATGATCATCCCAAAGTTAATGTCTTGTATAAATAAGATTTGTGAAGTCATTTCAAAAGTGGGTGTGGTCGTGATGAGAAAGTGATAGAGAGGAAAGGAGCAAAAAGCAGAGCAGAAGTGTTGAGCTTAAATGGAACTATCTCAAGCATGGTGAAGATGCTAATCTCTAGTTCAAGTATGTAATATTTATTTTTATTCTATAGACAGTGTGTCTCATGTAGGCAGTGGGCCTCTTGTGAGCAGTGTGTTCAAGAAATAAGCCCTAATTGGCAAGTGCCATTTTTGTTCTTCTTATTCTTTTAACAGAGAATACAATCTTGGGTTAGTCACCATGTGGTTTTTCCCTTAACTGGGTTTTCCACATTAAAATCTTGGTGTCATATGTGTTGAATACGTTTTTGCTGTTGAGTTATTGCATTTTGCTTTCATGATTGAATAATTATTATATAAGAAGGATTTAAGGATTTAAAAATTAGAAGGTTTGGTGACAACTAATTCACCCCCCCTTAGTTGTCTGTCCTAAAACCAACAATTGGTATCAGAGCTAAGTTCCTCTAAAAGAGCTTAACCACTTGAGGAGATCCAGGATGTCTTCCTACAAGAAGGATAGTCTGAGGTTTGATGGAACAAACTACACTCTTTGTAAAAGACGCATGGAATGTCACTTGCAATGTATGTGATTTCAATATTGGAACATGACTATAAAAGAGTATATTCCCCCAAAGAATGGTCTAACAACTCTAGATGAAATCAAAGATGCTGAAGATAATCTTCGAGCTAAAGAATCCTTACTAAGTGCCTTATCTGATATAGAGGTGACAAATGTTATGGATTTAAAAACTGCATATGAAATTTGGTCAAAGCTGGAAATTTTGCATGAAGGAGACAAATATGTTAAATGTGTCAAGCTTCAAAGTTTGAAAGGAAAATTTGAAAACCTGAAGATGAGAATATCACTACATTTATGCTAAAAGTAAATGAGCATGTTTGTGGCATTAAATGTGCTGGTGGAACTTTGGATGAAGATGAGATTGTTGCCAAAGTTCTCAAATCCTTACCTCCTGCTTACAAACACAAGGTTGATGCTATTGAGGAATTTAGATCTTTATCAAATATTTTAAGGGATCAATTGGTTAAGAAGTTAGCTGCATTTGAATTAGCTAATTTTGGACATTCTCCTCCCAAGACTGAATCTGCATTCAAAGCTAGTGCCTCTACAAAAGGTAAACAAAGGTATGATCCAAGAGAGAGTTCCTCAAAGAAATTATCATGGTATGAAAAAGCAAGAAAAAATTTGGAAGAAGATGAGGTAGAAGCTGCTCAACTTGAAGCCCTTATTGCTAAAATACTACCAAGAGGATCCAGTAAGTATGAAGGAAAATTTCCTTTCAAATGTTTCAATTGCAACAAGATTGGTCATTTTGCCTCAAGATGTCTGGAAAGATTTTCAAGGCCTAACTCTAATAGATCAAGATTTCAAAAGAAGTGTTACTATGTTCAAGAAGATGATGATGAATCTAAGATAGGAACCAAATCTGAAAGTGACTGGGTGTTTATTGCCATCAAGGAAGAAGATCCAATGCCTATTGAATCTGCCAATCTTAAGATAGAAAGGGCTCTGGCTACTCAAGTTGAAGAAAAGGATGAATGGGTTATTGATAGTGGATGCTCCCATCATATGACTAGTGATAAGAACAAGTTCATAAATCTGGAAAGATATGAAGGAGGAGTTGTAAAATTTGGTGATAATTCTGCTGGCAGAATCAGAGGTAGAGGAACTATTTCTTTTGATGGAAAGAACAAAACCAATGATGTTCTATATGTTGAAGGTCTGAAGAATAATCTTCTCAGTGTTGGATAGTTGGTGGACAAAGGCTATCATCTCTAATTCAAAAATGGAAAATGCAAGATCTTTGAAAGCTCTAGAACTGAGATTGCATTCGGTACTCAAACAAAAGGTAATATCTTCCACTTGGTTAGTTCTGGTAAAAGCTATTTATTTGTTCAAATTGATCAGAGTTGGTTGTGGCATAGAAGAATGTGTCATGTAAATATCATCAAGATAAGTAACACTCAGGCTGTAAGAGATCTTCCAAGACAAGTGAAACCTACTAATAGTTTGTGTAAAGAATGTTAGTTGGGTAAGTAGAACAGAGTCACATTTAAAAATAAGGAACAATCTTCTACCGGATTCTTGGACTTAGTACACATTGATCTATGTGGACTGGCAAGAATTAGGAGTCTGCAAGGTGAGATATTTCATGTTACGGATTGATGACAACTCCCGGATGATGTGGGTGACTTTCCTGAAAGAGAAATATGAAGCACGTGAGAAGTTGAAAATATTCAAGGCTATGGTAGAAAATGAAACTGGGCTAAACATAAAATGTCTCAGGTCTGATAGAGGTGGTGAATTCACTTTCGGAGAGTTCATAGAATTCTGTGAGAAACATGGGATAAAGAAATAATTATCTACTCTAAGGACTCCACAACAAAATGGAGTAGTGGAGAGAAAGAACTGGACCATCTAGGAAGCATCTAGAACTATGATGATGGAAGCAAATGTCCCTCACATCTACTCAAGAGAAGTTGTAAGCACTACTGTCTATACTCTTAATCGAGTACAAATCAGAAGCAATTCTGGTAAGACTCCTTATGAACTTTGTGTATGAGGAAAAATTGATTAATTCTAAACTAAAAAAATCAAAGAACCCAACAACATAAAGAAAACGAATTTAAATAAAAGCCATAACAAATAATCAATGAAATAAAGACTTTTACCGAAATCTGTATTGTTTCCTTTGGATTGAATGTGGATTGCTCAATGAAGTTGCGAAACCATAGCTGCAACAAGCAAGTAGTGTGCTCAAGAGATCAATGTCAAAAGATCGTAAGGGTGCTCAATCAACACGTTTTGTATGCTCAAAGCTCTGTTAAGTATGCCTAAGAATACGATCGAAGAGAGAGGTAATGAAGGAGATGAGGGGGGTTTATATAGATTTCAAGGAAGATCGATCAACGGTCTAGATAATTCAGAAGAATCAACAGAGGAGAACAGTTGAGGAACGTGCAACGAATGAGAAGAAGGCATGTGTCCTGCTTTCTTTTGCATGAAAGGAGTTATCAAGAATAGAAGAATGAGTTAACTGAAGAGATAAATCAATTAAAAAAATAAAGCAATCAGTCAAGTGATTTAAAACAAGAAGAAGAGATTTGCATGAGAAAAGAAGATATTTTGCTTTATTAAATATAGAAAGCTTGAGTTATTTTAGAGATAACTCAAATTTAGAAGAAAAAGCAACTTAACTAAATAATTGATTTATTTAAATTTAGAGGAGATATTTTGGAAGAAATAATTAAATAATTAGAATTATTTAATTTAGAAGATTTGAAAGCAAATTAAATAAATAAATTTATTTAATTGTTGTGCATGATTTTGGAAGAATAAATTTTGATTTAATTAAATAATGTAAATTATTTAATTGTGGATAAGATAGAAATTTGTTGAATTAATTAAATAAATGGGGTTTATTTAATTAATGTGGATGTGAATTTTGGAAGGTGACAAATTAAATAATTAAAATTATTTAATTGTGGAAGAATAATAGAGGAATTTGATTTAATTAATTAAATAAAGAGAATTTATTTAATTAATGTCGAAAGTATGTGATTTAGAAGAATTTGGTGAAATTAATTAAATAATTAGATTATTTAATTAATGTGTGAAATGCAGGTGATTAGGAAGCAATGACGAGATGTGAGCAGTGTGACGACTTGGTCATTTTAGGGTGTCTACATTTTGCCCCTCTTTGATGCGATGCCATTTATAGCGTTGCGTCAAAGAAAATAATTGTCGAAGACGTGATACAAATTTTTTATTGATGCCCCAGTGTATGTAGTTGCCCCAGCATATGCCCCCTCGAGCGGGAAGACGGGGAAGCGGTAAAAGAACGGGGTTGACACTCGACCAGAAGAGTACGCGACCAGATAGGAGGAAAAGCAGCAAGGGGTGGGACACTATAAATAGGTCCCATGGGGACCACAATCCTCATTTGCACCCTAGGAGAGTCAAAATTTAGAGAGGAGAGCTTCCAAACCTAGTTGAGAGAGAGTTGAGCAGACAGCGGGGAGAGATGCCGATTCCAGTGCACAGCCATCGGGCGGAGCTGGTGCGGACCTACAGGAGGCCAGCAGGAGCTCCAGCAGTGGTAAGTGATCAAAAACCCCCTTTGCATTTGTCGTTTAAGGGTAGATTAGGGCTAGGTCTAGGAAGAGGTTGCAAGTCAGCCAAAAGCGCTTTAGGAGTCGTGGCACATATGGTAGTCGGGTTAGGCACTTTTGGTGCGCCACAGTGCGGCTGGTAGTCGCTTGCAGCACGGTTAGTAAAATCACATCACTTTTGGTTAAATTGTTCACGTCGCAGCGCATTTGGTATAAAGGTACAGCGCAATTGGTGGGTGGGTGGAAAAAATCATGTCGCTTCTGGTAGGACAGAGCGGCGCGGTTGGTAGGCTAGCGCAGCGCACTTGGAAAACAAGGCACATGTGGTAGAGAAAATCAAAGCTCGGTTGGATAAGCAGTACAGCGCGTTTGGCGAGGGGGTACAGCACTTGTGTATAAATCAAAGCGCTGTTGGGTTAAGTAGTAGAAAAATTAGTGAAGGAGCATGGGTGGGAAAAGAGGATGCCTATCCTAGGGGTCAAAAGAGGAAAGGGATGGTTGGGGGTTGCAGAGCATAGCATAGGGGTAGATAGGATTTTGAGGGATTGGTTATAGAAGAACTGACATGTGATTTGTTATGGATGCAGAGGATTTTGCCACCACTGATGTCGCGAGAGCGACATCACACTATAGCGCACGAGGTTGTACAGCTGACCTGAGAGGAGGATGCATTCTTAGAGCATGCAGGACTATGGCACATGGCTCATTTGACACACATTAGGGCAAATCTTGCCCTAGTGACAGCAGTGGTAGAGAGGTATCACAGCGAGACGTCGTCGTTCCACTTTCCAACGGGGGAGGCTACAATGACACTGGAGGATGTATACCACATCTAGAGGATTCAAATAGATGGAGAGATAGTGGACTTTGACCTGGCACGGGGCGAGGCAGGCTTGGAGGAGGTTTTCTGCACAGATGACCTGTGGATAGATGACAGGGAGATCCGATGGGCAGACGTCCCGAGACTCTATGACAGGATCCGATGGATAGTTGCGTCACTGATTGGCAGCTTCCTATGTCCAGATAGGAGATCCAGAGGTTTATCAGTTGGCTGGGTGACCGTACTATCAGGGATGTTCACCCATGGCAGACAGTATGTGTGGGGACCCTGCGTGTTGGGACAGCTATATCATGACCTGCACTATTGCGTGTACAGGAGAGGCAGGAGCCTCTCCGTGGGGGTGACTTTATTACAGGTATGGGCGTGGGAGCATATTCCAGTGATCTGACCCATGGCATAGTGCCATCGAGACAGGGGTGAGCCATATGCATTCTTATATGACGAGGTGATGACACATCGGAGGATGGGGTCTGCTAGCTATTGGAGGCAGCAGATTGACGAGATGGACCTGTTCATATGGAGGCCGTGGTTACTATGCGAGGAGTGGGATGACGAGCACGAGCAACTCATGTACTGCAGACAGGCGCGATATCTGTTCGGGAGACGGACAAATATGATAGAGAGATATCTTCCAGAGCGAGTTCTCAGGTAGTTTGGATTGTTGCAGGGACTACCCGTGGGGGAGGCCACACATGCCAGGACACGGAGGGAGGTTGGAGACTGGGATGCAGAGATCCCAGTGGCTACAGCATTGGTAGAGGTACGGGGACTTGTCCCCATGAGATGGGATTGGGACTCTGGGCTGGCAGACCCAGGGACGCTGCCAGAGTATGATCAGTACTGGCAGACACACAGGCCGATGAGATTGACTACACCAGGTGTAGCAGGGGCAGTGGGAGAGGTACTAGTCCTCGGAGGGGAGGCTAGGATGAGGCGGCAGGCCAGGGCAGCCAGGCAGCAGGCAGTGGGTCAGCAGGCAGGTGGAGAGGGTAGCGGCCAGCAGGCCAATGTGGAGATGGCAGAGGTAGTGGGCCCGGTCGTAGAGACTGATTTGCAGAGAGCAGAGTGACTGCTACAGGAGGAGATAGCCCAGAGGACTCGTTTAGAGCTCCGAATGGTAGGACTGAGGAGGGATAGGGATGCAGCGCGGGCAGATGTGAAGTAGGCAGAGGCCATAGCCCAGGCACAGACACAGGTAGCCTCAGTAGCACAAACAGCCCTGGCACAGGTACAGGCACAGCTACAGGCCCAGGTGCAGGCATATAGATAGCTGCAGGCCCAGGTATAGGCACAGGCATAGGTATAGGTGCAGCTGCCAGCCGCACTAGAAGTAGACACCAAGGAGCTAGTACAGGCCCGGAGAGAGAGAGACACAGAGGTACAGCTGCGGTTGACTGCAGAGGCCACACTCTTTAGAGTGAGGCGGGAGAGAGAGGAGGCACGCCATGCACTAGGTGCAGACCAGAGGACTTATACAGCGAGCTCGTCCGAGTGCAGGATGAGCTAGTATCAGCCGGTAGGGAGGCAGAGTACTACAGAGGTTTGTATGTGGGTGCGGTGCGAGCAGCTCAGTAGGCACCGAGCTACAAAGACAGGAACAGATCTGAGGCCTCCGGATCCCGTAGGACAGGGCAGTCAGTGTCCTTAGTTAGAGGGCCACTTTTACTGCCAGGGGGAGGAGGAGGAGCAGCAGGGGGACCTCCACTAAGCGCAGGGGGAGGATAGGGGCCACAGCAGGAGGGCAGCTCTACCCACTAGGGCACATACATTTGTATATTGTATCATATGTATCATTTTGGATAGATGCCTACATGCATTCTGATGTATATTTCTCAGGCTCTTGATAGCCTTGATGTACTATATTGATGTGGATGTATACACACTTTGTATTATTGATGTAGACACAGAGATTTTGTATTATGATGACCATTACATGATATATATGATGATCTATTCGGCTCACTATTGTTCATGCTTTTGTGTAGGCATTCTTTGATGTCATGGATGTGATGATATGTATGTATGATTATGGATTCAGGTGATGACATATGTTGCTGATATGATGCTTATAGATATATGATGATAGAGATATATGATGATATAGATGTGATGACTAGTGATATCTGACATGTGGGTTTTGCAGATATGCCCTAGAGAGAAGAACAGGAGGAGATGGAGACAGAGACTGTTGATCGATTATCGCAATGAAAGCGATATAAAGGTTGTGGGAATGGATGAAGGAGTTTGTTGCAATGGTTTTGCATTTGTATATAAAGAGCAATCCTTATTTTGATATAGCACGTGGATAATTCACCACCAAGGTATAAAAGACCAAGGTGTAGTAAAATCCGAGTGTGTGGACGTTGACTCTACAAGCAAGCGGTTTGAACATAGATCCTGTTAGACACAATATAACCTTGTTGGAACATGTGAATAAGCCATAGTCTTGAACATAAAATAAACTTCAATACATGTAAATGCACGAAGAATAGTAATATGTAAGATGCTAGGTCCTAACACACACAAGATAAATAGAATGCTAAGAAAGATACTAAAGATCATTCCTCAAACACAGCACACAGAAAGCAATGACTATGCCCCCAATCCGTACTGCTTCGCAACATACCAAGATTATAGATAAATCAAGGTAGTCTTGAATAGGCATTGGAAAAGGAACAAAAGATAAACCATAACACAAATTGACTGACTTACAAAGTAAACATACAGCCAACATATTCTTTTGCCAAAGAGGTTGCTCAGGATAGATTGGATAGGAAAGATAACAGCCTTATTGTAGGAACTCAGTGTCCGTTAAAGGGTGCTATCTACCTAAAAATGACAATGTCTTGCTGCAAGAAATGCCACATGTCATAGGAGACGCGTGTGTTGGTCTCAACAATGGAACACTTCGCAGAAGACAAGCTTGTGGATCTAGGGCTTGGTTAAGTGGTACTTAGCTGATGTTGGCAATCGGTATGCAAGACAGTAGATGACTCTGGAAGTAGGCCTCTTTGCTTCAAGTTTGTTAAGGACTTTTGCTTTGAAAGGATGTGCTAGCTTGCCGCTTGAGTTAGTCAAGTCGAGGTGAATGGATTTTGACAAACGGAAGACTCAGAAGGATGAAGTGCAACTGGATTGAGACGGGTGGAGAATGATGGATCGTGTGTGCCTGAGTACTAGATACATCCTTCATATTCCAGACTGCCTACATACCCTGTATCCACGGGATCAAGGCACATGACGATGGAAGATGAGAAATGATAAATATGTAGTTCTAGTTAGAGTGATGAAATGAGTCAAGGTGAAAGGGGGAGATCTTATGTACCTGAGTACTGGATACTTCCTTCGTATTCCAGACTGCCTACATAGCCATATCCATGGGATCAAAGTACCTTAAGATTGAGAAGATGATAATATGTAGTTCTGGGTGATGTGATGATGTGGGAAAAGTGTTGAGAAGATAACGTCCTTATCGTAGGAGCGATGTGTCCGTTAAAGGGTGTTACCTGTGGAAATGAGAAAAGATTGAAGTATGCGCTACGAACCACGAACAAGGAACCAATCCTAGACCTAAGTTAAGGAAAGAGTTGCCCCCATTCTGGTAGAGGAAACTTGATGGGCGACTGCCAAAGAAGACATAGAAAGCGTTGACTTAGAACAAGACAGTGTTAACTGTAGACACAGATCAAGACATGGGGAGACGATGACTGACATTGACAAATTTTCAAGCTATACTAGATAGGGAGATGGAAATGCAAACAAGGTCAATGGTTTTATTATGGATGGATGGATGAAGTGTGTTGCGAACTGGACAAGGAGGGGACAGGACTTGATAGACGATGGATGCTGACTCTACACATAGCGCCTGTTTGCCAGGTTTTCACTATGGTACGTATCCATGGTGCCTGTTTGCCAGGTTTTCACTAGAGGATAGATTTTTTTTTTTTTGGAATATTCTGAGGATCGGGCATAGAACTTCTTGAGATGGACACTGTTAAGTGGCTCATCTAGAGGAATGCCATCGGGTGTAGCTAAAGTATAAGCTCCTGATCCGTATACTACTGTCACAATGAAGGGACCTAACCAGTTAGGCTCAAACTTACCCTTCTTCTCTCGATCTGCTTGATTTCTCTAATTCTCCTTAAGTACAAGATCACCGACTTGAAACCATCTTTCTTTGATCTTTTTGTTGTAATTACGCCGGAGGCAGTTTTGATAGACATGGAGATGATTAAGTGCGGCAAGGCACCTCTCATCCAGTAGTTCAAGCTCAGCTAATCTGGAAGTGCGATACTCCTCTCCATCGATCAGGTCCTACATGGATACTCTGAGGGATGGGATCTCAACCTCTATAGGTAGGATGGCTTCAGAGCCAAAAACCAAGGCATATGGTGTGGCACCAGTTGGTGTTCTGATACTAGTGCGGTAGGCCCATAGGGCGGGATTGAGTTGCAAGTGCCAATCACGACCAGCTTCATTGACTGTTTTCTTGAGGATTTTGAGAATGGTTTTATTGGAAGCCTTAGCTTGGCCATTACTCTGCGGATAGTAGGGAGTTGAAAAGTGATGTCAAATATTGTATTGTGTGCACAAGGCACAGACATCTTGGTTCTTGAATGGTCTCCCATTATCAGTGACAATGGCTTGGGGAATACCATACCGGCATATGAGGTAGTTTAGGATAAACTTGGCTATTTGCTTACCAGTGATATAGGTCATAGGAATGGCTTCCACCCACTTCGTGAAATACTCAGTGGCAGTAATGATAAACTTGTGGCCATTGGAGGAGGAAGGGTGGATTTGTCCTACGAGGTCGAGACCCCATTGAGAAAAAGGCCATGGAGTTGTCACAAGTTGTAATTCATGAGCTGGTGCATGAATTAGATCTCCATGCTGCTGGCATTGTAGACACTTCTTAGCAAACTGTGCAACATCTTGCTCTATTGTAGGCCAGTAATAACCTATTCTAAGTATCTTCTTAGCAAGATTAGGACCGGTAGAATGTGAGCCACAGACACCTTCATGTATGTCTCGTAAGGTAGCTTCGGCTTCTTCCGCGTTAAGACATTGTAAGAGGATACTATCGAGACTCCAGTAATATAAGGTATCACCCAGAATGATGTAACGAGAGGATCGACAGATACATTGGGTGGATGATAGGTTAGGGGGAAAGGTATTGTGTTTGAGGTATTCATAGATATCTTCGTACCATGGGGAATTGGGACCAACAAGTTTGCAGATGATTTCAGTAACAGGAACGTCGATGGCTGGTATCAATAATTGCTCGATCAAGAATTCACACTTCTGTGTATTTGCAGGCATGTCAATCAGTGACCCTACAGAAGCCATAGAATCTGTAGCTTTGTTATGCTCTCTTAGAATTTACTCAAATGTGATGCTAGAAAAGTGTGGTTTGTAGGCATCCACTAGTTGCTTGTATGGGACCAACTTTTCATCCTTTGTTTGGTGCTCATCCGTGACTTGGCAAATGACTAACTGTGAGTCTCCATATACTTGTAATTCTATGATGTCCCATTGAACTGTTGTATTGAGACCTATGAGGAGTGCTTCATACTCGGCTATGTTGTTGGTGCAAGGGAATGCAAGCCAATAGGACTTTGGAATGTAGTCATTTTGAGGTGTAACAAATAAGATGCTGGCTCCTGATCCATGCTGTGTGTAAGAACCGTCAAAGTATAACTTCCACATTATGGAGTTAGCAAGAGTGAAGAGATTTTCATCAGGAAAGTTAGCTACCATAGGATGTGTATCTTTCATAGGTGCTTCTGCTAGTTGATCTGCAAGGGCTTGTCCTTTGATTGCTTTACGATCTGTGTACTCAATATCAAACTCACTAAGGATCATGACCCATTTAGCGAGTCTTCCTGTGAGAGCTGCTTTTACTAGTAGATATTTCAGGGGATCAATCTTGGCTATCAGATTTGTGTGTTGGTTTAGCATGTAATGCCGCAACTTTTGGGAGGTGAACACTACTGCTAAACAAGCCCTTTCCATTGGCGAATAATTTAGCTCATATCCCACCAAGGTTCTATTGATGTAATAAATTGCATGCTCTTTTCCTGTGTCATCATTCTGTGCTAGTAGGGCCCCCAAGGCCGAGTTTGTAGTGGAGATATATAATATCAAAGGTTTGTCCGCAACTGGTGGAGCCAATACAGGAGGTGTAGCTAGATACTCTTTAAGCTGATCAAATATTGCTTGACACTTATAATCCCATCGGAATGAGACATCCTTGTGGAGTAAGTGTTGAAATGGTTGACATTTATCTGCTAGCTGTGATATGAAACGTCGAATGGACTACAACCTTCCCTGAAGGCTCCTTAGTGCTTTAAGGTTCTTGGGTGGAGGCATCTCCACTATAGCCTTTACTTTTGCTAGATCTACTTCGATGCCTCTACGAGATACAATGTATCCCAATAGCTTTCCTGATGTTACACCGAATACACACTTCTTTGGATTGAGTCTTACTTGGTATTTTTCAAGCCTGTCGAAGATCTATCCTAGAACCTGTATGTGATCTGTCCTAGAAGATTTAGCCAGTATATCATCAACATAGTCTTCCATGATGTGATGAAAGAGATCATGGAAGATCACTGTCATTGCTCTCTGATAGGTTGCTCCTGCATTCTTTAGACCAAACGGCATGACACACCAACAATAATTGCCCCATGGACAAGTAAAGGTTGTCTTATGTTCATCTTCTTCAGCTATCCTTATCTGATTGTAACCAGAGAATCCGTCCATGAGAGATAGCATCTCGTGACCTGCTGTCAAGTCCACTATAATGTCAATGTTTGGTAGTGAAAAGTCATCTTTGGGACATGCCTTGTTGAGATCTCTAAAGTCATTACACATGCGGATGCATCCATTGGGTTTAGACATAGGTACAATGTTTGAGACCCAATCTGAATAGTCGATTGGTCGTATAAACTTTGCATCTAATAGCTTCTGTATTTCCACCTTCACCAAGAGAGCTATCTGTGGGTGCATCTTTCTCAACTTCTATTTGACTGGTTTCACCTTGGGATCAACTGTGAGATAATGAACTACTAGCTTAGGGTCTAGCCCTGGCATATCTGCATAGGTCCATGCAAAGTTGATTGTTCGTTGCAAGAAGAAGTTGTTAACATTTCTGTGCTCTGTTTCAGATAATGATGCCACTAGGAATGTGGTCTTTGGATTTTGTTCTGTGCCTAGGTTTATCTCTGTAGAATTTTCCACTAGGAGAGCTGACTTCTCTTGATATTTAGATGGTAGGGGAAGGTCAAATCCTCCATCCTCAGGTGCCACAGTTGGGTTTTCACCTTTGGATATGTCCTTTGTTTTTACTATTTTGTGATCAGGAGGTGCCACAGTGTGGTTTTCACCTAGAGATCTTTCTTTATTTGCACTTTTGCGACTGGAGGATTTGGCATTCTCACCAAAATAAGCCGTTGGCTCTAGTTCCATTACAAAACCTGTTTTATGATCACCCAGAGGGATACCTTCTCGAAGTCCCATGAACTCAGCTAAAGCTTCGTCATTCTGAAATACATCTATAACGGGGGCCCCTTGTTGGTCCCAATCGATAAGTTCAGGGTAGACAAGTGTTACATTCTGGGTGCTGGTGGTGGAAGTTAAGGATACGGAGGATAGCGTAAAAATGGAGGATTCTGTGAATAGGTTGGTCATGTGGAGGGAAGAGTCATCGATGATATCCTCTGTAGACGTCGAATCGGCAGGAAAAGTGTCAGCTACCTCGTCGAGAATATACTCGATGTCCAAGGCGCGTGGTACCTTCTTACCAAATCCTAATCCTTTCTTGTCTAGCTTCTTTGTCACAACAATGGGCTCCATAGTTCCTTGATTCTATTTCCCAAGGCCACCTTTGCCTTTATAGCCCATGTTTTTCACTATTCTTAAGCCATTGCCATATTGCTTGACTGGTATTGTGACTGGTTCTTTCTCCTTATAGAGCCAAGAAGAAATGTCCTCAATAGTTTCCTCTTCCAATAACCGTCCATGTTGGAATTGGGTTAGGAATGTTGGGGGAGGAATAGCTGCTTTTTTGGTTTCTTTGGCAATGGGTGGTTTGCCGTAAGATTTTGGAGATAGAGGCATCTGCCCTACACAACAAGATTCTGAGATATCGTAAGTGCCAAAGCCTATATCTCGGATACGAGCTGTGATTTTGGGGAGGGGTGTAGATTCACTTGTAGAGGCTTGCGTCAGAGTTTTAGGATCAACATATAGTGGGGATTCAAGGGCTTTTTTATTTTTAGGCACTTGGTTGCAATTCTTATAGCTTCCTTGCAAGACATGGCAAAATTCGAAAGGATTAGGGTCTCCAGGGATAGTGATCTCCATACCATTGTATGGGAACTTTACAGACTGATGGTACGTGGAGGGAACAACTTTCATTGCATGGATCCATGGGCGGCCTAGGATAATGTTGTAAGGCAGCTCAATATCAAGGACTTGACACCTAGTTTCAAGCATGACAGGGCCTAGTTGTATCAGCAAGTGGATAACACCTTCTGAACAGCGTTCTGCATCATCATATCCCTTGATTGTAATACTATGATCAGTGTTGACGTGATCCTCAGAATATCCCAATTGCTTTAGTAACTTTAAAGAAAAGATGTGACCAACACCACCATCTATGAGGATGCGTTTGATTTTGCACTTATGGATGAGAACTTCAATATGCAGGGCATCATTGTGACATGGATCATGGGAGGGGAGGTCTTTCTTAGAGAAGACCACATTATAGGGCGAAGCGATGTTACCTACTATAGCTTGGAAATCTGCAACCGCTATGTTGTTAGGAACGGAAGACTCTTGGAGGGCTTTTTCTAGCACCACTCTATGTGTAGGTGATGACCATAGAAGGTCCAAAATAGAGATTTGTGCTGGTGTTTTCCCTAGATGTTCAAGAAGACTATAATCAGACTGAACTAGAGGCCTAGGTGTAGGACCATGAATGGTGACATGACCACGATGAGTAGTAACAGCACAATCCGTAGATTTGCCTTTGATCGTGAGGGTAGATACTCGACTCTCTTCGAAACGACCGACAATGGAATCGAAGGATGTGGAAGCATGATTGATACCTTTACCTCTATCCTGAGGAGGAGGTGGACCATGATGAAGGAATGATTCCTTGTACATATCTAGATCCCTGTTCGTGTGTTGTGCTAGTGATTCATCCTCAAAAGTGATTTGATTACCGTCGATGAGGTTTTGGATTAGGTGCTTGAGCTTCATGCATGATGCAGTTTGATGCCCTTTGCTCCTATGGAACTCACAATATTCATTGTCTTTGTAACGTGCAGTTTTGTAGACTGGTTCTCCTTATGGGGGAGCATCAGGTAAGGTGATGAGCCCTTTTTGCAAAGCTTGCTGTAAGACTGATCCGATGGGCACACCCAAGGGAGTGAATTGACGTCGCAGAGGGTAATCTTGTTGGGGCCGCTCTTGTTGTCGTTGCTGTTGGTTTTGATAGGGCTACCTTTGTTGCTGCTGTTGTTGAGGTGGAGATTGACTTGGTTTGGAGAGTTGCAGCGGTGTTTGCAACGTTTGGACATGTTTAGTATCAACCACCCCATCGTTGACCACGTTTTTGTTTTTGTTCCAATATTTGGGTTTATCGTTCGATTGTTGATGAGGAGCGCTATCTTTCATTTCCTTAAAGATTTTGACCACACCCTTAGCAATGAGGGCCTTCTCAATATTGATACCCTTGTATGTGATTTCATCAAAGGTTGTAGCACTAAGAATTTGCAAATGGAAACCTAACTCTTGGTTGAGGTTCTGCACAAATATGCTAACAAGCTGTTTCTCTAGAATCTTGAAAGGGAATTTGCTAGCCATTTGTCTCCATCGTTGAAGGAAAGAAATGAAAGTCTCACCATTTTTCTGTTTAGTGTTGCATAGATCAGTCATGGAAATCTCATGCTCTGCGTTGTAAGAAAAATGGGTTGCAAACTTCTCTGCTAGCTCATTGAAAGACTTGATACTCGTGGGTAAGTGTGAGAACCATTCTATTGCTTGACCTCCAAGACTGCAAAGAAAGAGATGCATAAGATATGTGTCATTATGAGAGACCTTGAAGCAAGCAAGACAGAATTCCCTAAGATGGTCTTTCGAGTCACCTTTTCCTTTGTATTTAACGAACTTGGGAATAGTGAAATTTTGAGGAAAAGGGATCATTGGTAATGACCGATCAAAAGGATAAGGACACACTTCCTCTAAAGAGAAGGTCTTTTTGGTGTGGCCAAACGTAAGATTAGATAGCTGTCATTGAACTTTTGCAATCTTTAACTCCATAGTCATGGGAGGGGTTGGTAACATCTCCTGTTGTCCAAAAAGTGGTTGGTGTTGCCCATACGGAAGATTATAATGTGAGCCTTGCACACTGGTGTTATAAGGGTCGTAAGATTGGTTGGGATCATACGGGTTGTACGTTTGGTTCAGATTGGGTTGGAATTGGAGGTTTTGATTTGGAAGAGGTGGAGGTGGCGCTAGGTAAGACTGTTGGCTTTGTGATGGTTGAAGAAAAGAATTGGGTAGAGGAAAGCTAAAGTGCGTTTGATTAGGTTGCGATGGCGGCATATAGCTTTGGGAAACTTGATGTTGGAAATATTGAGAGTGGCTAGGCAATGTGTGAAAGAAGTTGAGTGAGGATGAACGTTGTGGAGGAGGGACATAGGTAGATGTGATTTGCGACGGTTGGGGTTGATTGAGGATACGAGTAGAAGAATGCTGTGGTTGGGGTTGCTTAAGGACGAGAGTAGAAGAATGTTGTGGTTGGGGTTGCATGACTCTAATTGGTTGAGAGACATGAAGGTGTGATGATATAGGAGGTGGTATTTGTTGAGACCCTGGGTACATGGCTACATAATTGTTCCCTAGATTGTAATTTGGTGGGAAACCTTTGCGTGATGGGGTAACCAAGATTTCACTTGCGATTGGGGTGGACACTTTAGGAGGTGGTTGCACATTTGCTCGAGCTAAGGTGGCTTGCTTAGCTAACTCTACTTGATGTTGGAGAGTTTCTTGTTGGTTTTTATAGATCTCCATAGGAGTCAGAAGCGATGATATGGGTCTCTCCCCTGTTGGATTTTGAAAAAGGGGGTTCCTATACTGCAAGCCTTGTGTAGGTAAGGGTGTAGTCACTGTTGACATGGTTTGTACTGCTTGTATGGTATCTTGGGCATTGTTGTTCTCCTTGAGAGTGGATAAATCAAAATCTTGAGGTAACTTGGTACCTTGCTCTGCAAGCAAGCAAAAGAAATGATCTTGGTTCTCACTAAGGATTTTGTCAAAGGCTGCCACGACTCTAGGCTCTTGTATGATTTCATCAAGATCTTGCCCATCTACTTGAGAGGATTGACCTATTTCAGAGTGTCGCTCTTCATGAGATGGGGCAAAATCTACAGTATAACCTTGAGGGACAAAATCTGGGGGCAAGCCCGTGGTGCATTGGGAAATGCTTTCCAAAGGAACCCTACCTTCTTGAGGTGGGTTTTGCTCAATAGTATATCCTTGTGGCACAAAATCTAGAGGCAAACCGGTGGTATATTGAGGTGTTCTTACCAAAGGGACCCTACCCTCTTGAGGATTGCTTGGTTCATCAATGTGCGGCATGTTCAGAGAGCTGATTGGTCTTGCCGCGGGGATACTAGGAGTAACCTTGGGAGTAATGTTGAGACGACCTGATTGTGGTGTGCAAGGAGGCGACTTGCGCTTCTTAGGGGCAACTTGCTTGGACTTCATAGTTTACTGGAGCCTAGTGGTTACCATGGAATACACTAGGACAAGATAGGAAATGCTGGGTTTCTGTGAGATGCTTTGAGAAACGGACAAACTCTGATGCACAAAGTACTGGACCAAAAGAGCTATGCTGTTTGACTAGAGGCGCAGGACTATGCAACCAAAAGCGTGCTACTGTGATGCCAAAGGTGACGGACTGAGCTACCAGAAGTGAGTTACTCTATGCAAAGGCTAGCTATAGTGACCAAAAGTGAGCTACTATTATACCAAGGGCGTTGAAGTAGAGTTTTGCCAGAGGCGGGTTACTACTGATCCAAAGGTGACCTACTGCAATACCAAAGGTGAGCTGCTGTAATACCAGGGGCGCTGGAGTAGTGTCTGATGTTTTTCAAAGGCAAAATTTTGATAGATTGTTTCTGTTTCTGATTGGATTGGTTTGGCAAGAGAAAACACAGCAAACAAGTGGTCAAAAAACAAGGGACTAACACAACAGATAGTGTATGTTCAAGGCTCCAAACAAGCCTAATGTTTCCACAGGTCTAAGACAATTGCAATCAATAACAAGCACTTTTTATCCCTAGAGACAAGGTTTCATTGCAGTAGATCAGCTCACAGCTTAATACTCCATCGATAAAAATATCATTCCATAAAGGTGTCGGATATTTAGTATCTTTGCGAGAGATGATAGGTAGGGATATCTCACCCTCCCCTTGGAAAGCTCAAGTAGGTCACAAGAGCTTTATGTCCAAGGGAGTACTATCTCTTCTCAAGGGAGCCAATGGTGAGTATCTTAAGGGTTTAAATCGATTTCCCTTGCACTGATGATTACCGCAATGTTCGGAGGTAGGTCAGGTAGTCTCTATCTAAAATGGTTCTTAGTGACTTTGAGGGACCAACGCCTTACGAGCAATGCGACAAGCTACTAAAAGCTTTAACCAATCCTACTAAGAGTTTCAAACACTTTGCTCAATGTGAAAAATTATTCCCACAAAGAGCTAGTACACCTCTTTTCAGTTTGGCACCACAAGGTAAGGTTGACGTCGGTTAGGACTTGGCTTTCGCCTTATCCCTCTTATATAGTGGTTCAAAGGAAAACTCCACTTAGGGTCATCCCTTTTGGATGAAGCGCAATCCAAAAGTAGGCCCTTCTAAAGGAAGTACAGAAAAGTAAGAGCAAGCACGTCAAACAAAGGTTCAATTGTCCCGTTATAAGAAAAATAAGGTGCAACTAAACTAGGCACACACACGTTTGTAGTTGTAAATTGTCCCTTATGAAATGAAGTGTTTGGCATTCATGTCCATTGTCCCTTAGAAAATTGAGGTGTTTGTTCATACATGTCCATTGTCCCTTAAGAAAATTGAGGTGCTTGTTCATACATGTCCATTGTCCCTTAAGAAAAGCAGTATGTTCCTAAGACTTAGTTTTATAGAAAAGATTTGTTCAATTATCCTTTTAAGCATGCAATGTGTTTCTAAGACTTAGTAAGATAAATCAAAAAAAAGTTCTTCAACGCTCGTCCTGCATGAACATGTTAAAACACCTATTTGCTCTGTGTGAGTAATAAGAAGCTGCAACAAGTGAGTTAGTTCCACCAAAAATTCACAAGTTAGCAAAAATAAATCAACTTTGACCAAAAGCACTGTACTATCTTACCACACGCGACTTACTATTTTCCAAGAGCACTGTATCACAGACCAGAAGTGTCAGAGAATATAACCAGAAGTGCTGAAAAATAACCAGAAGCGCTGCACTGTGTTTTCAAAGGCGCTGTGATGAAGACCAGAAGCGCAATACAATAATACTAGGAGCGCTGAACAATAACCCGAAGCATGGAGCTGTGTTACCAAAAGCGTGATACAATATAGCCAAAAGCACTACGCTGTCTTAGATCATAAAAAGGTTAACTTTTTCAAAATAACCAGATCTAAAATAAAATTCCATGATTGATTGACTGTTCTGAGAAGTGGTAGCTGAGAGATCTATGTTCTGAAATCTAGAAAACTCAGAAGCTGTAACAACACAAAAGATTAACCCAAAAATTGAAAACACTCCTAAATAAGTCAGCTTAGGACGTACAAAAAGCAGGTTTGTTAAACAAATACATCAGCTTGTCAAACAAATTAATAAGATAGATAACGCGAAAATCTTGCAAAACATTGAAGAAAGTCAGAAACGTAATTTAGCCAAAAGCGTTGTACAATACTACCGGAAGCACCTTTCTGTTATGCCAAAAGTGTCGCTCTGTTCTACCAGAAGCGCCGCAGTGCCCCCAAGGGCACTGAACTGTGCCTCCAATAGCACTTAAAGATCTTGTTAGAAGTGCTGTGCAATGTTGTTTGCACTGTGCCGTACTGTGACTTAAAAAAAAAAAAATTCTTGAAGAAACAAAGGGATTAGTGGGTCCCACCGAGCATGCCAGAATGTGTATGAGGAAAAATTGATTAATTCTAAACTAATAAAAATTAAAGAACCCAACAACATAAAGAAAATGAATTTAAATAAAAACCATAACAAATAATCAATGAAATAAAGACTTTTACCGAAATCTGTATTGTTTCCTTTGGATTGAATGTGGATTGTTCAATGAAGTTGCAAAACCATAGCTACAACAAGCAAGTAGTGTGCTCAAGAGATCAATGTCAAAAGATCGTAAGGGTGCTCAATCGACGCATTTTGTATGTTCAAAGCTCTGTTAAGTATGCCTGAGAATACGATCGAAGAGAGAGGTAATGAAAGAGATGAGGGGGGTTTATATAGATTTCAAGGAAGATCAATCAACGGTCCAGATAATTCAGAAGAATCAACAGAGGAGAACAGTTGAGGAACGTGCAACGAATGAGAAGAAGGCATGTGTCTTGCTTTCTTTTGCATGAGAGGAGTTATCAAGAATAGAAGAATGAGTTAACTGAAGAGATAAATCAATTAAAAGAATAAAGTAATCAGTCAAGTGATTTAAAACAAGAAGAAGGGATTTGCATGAGAAAAGAAGATATTTTTCTTTATTAAATATAGAAAGCTTGAGTTATTTTAGAGATAACTCAAATTTAGAAGAAAACTATTTAATTTAGAAGATTTGAAAGCAAATTAAATAAATAAATTTATTTAATTGTTGTGCATGATTTTGGAAGAATAAATTTTGATTTAATTAAATAATGTAAATTATTTAATTGTGGATAAGATAGAAATTTGTTGAATTAATTAAATAAATTGGGTTTATTTAATTAATGTGGATGTGAATTTTGGAAGGTGACAAATTAAATAATTAAAATTATTTAATTGTGAAAGAATAATAGAGGAATTTGATTTAATTAATTAAATAAAGAGAATTTATTTAATTAATGTCGAAAGTATGTGATTTAGAAGAATTTGGTGAAATTAATTAAATAATTAGATTATTTAATTAATGTGTGAAATGCAGGGGATTAGGAAGCAATGACGAGATGCGAGCAGTGTGATGACTTGGTCATTTTAGGGTGTCTACAAACTTTGGTTTGGCATCACTCCTACTATGAAGTATTTCAAAGTCTTTGGTAGTAAATGTTATATCAAAAGAGATGAAGACCTTGGCAAATTTGATGCTAGAAGTGATGAAGGAATATTCTTGGGTTATTCTACTCAAAGCAAAGCATACCGGTGTTATAACAAGAGATAGAGAAAGATTGTAGAAAGTACAAATGTGAAGGTTGATGAAGGCATTGAAAATCTCTCAAGGTTTTTTGAGTATGAAGCAAATGATCAGAATGATGTTTCTACCCAAGAAGAACAAGCCCCAACTACAGTTTAGATTCAGACTGATCCAGAGAATCTTGAAATACAGGAAGAAGAAGAGACGAGTTTGAATGAACCTGTCCAAGAAATAGAAGTGCAAGAAATTCCCAAAACTCCCAGGTATGTAAGACTGAATCATTTTGAAGACTAGATCATAAGAGATAGAAGCAAAGGTGTTCATACAAGAAGAAAAATTGCTCAAGATCTAGTGAAGTATTTTCTAATTTTAAAGGTTGAACCAAAAACAGTAAGTGAAGCATGCAATGATGAAAGCTGGGCTAAAGCAATGAAGGAAGAGTTGATGCAGATTGAAAAAAATCACACTTGGGATCTTGTTCCCAGACCTAAAGACAAAAATGTGATTGGGACTAAGTGGGTCTTCTGGAATAAACTGAATAAAGATGGTGAAGTAGTTAGAAACAAAGCCAGATTGGTCTGTAAGGGTTATTCTCAAGTAGAAGGAGTTGACTTTGAAGAAACTTTTGCTGCGGTGGCAAGAATTGAAGCAGTTAGATTATTTCTTTCTTTTACTACCTTCAAGGATTTCAAATTATATCAAATGGATGTCAAGTCTGCCTTCCTGAATGGTGATTTGGAAGAAGAGGTATACATTGAGCAACCAGATGGATTCCAATTGTTTGATCATGGTGATATGGTCTGCAAGTTGAAGAAAGCATTGTATGGACTCAAACAAGCCCCAAGAGCCTAGTATGAAAGATTGGACAAACATCTTTGAAGATTGGTTTCAACAAAGGTACTGCTGACAGTAACTTGTACTTCAAGATTGCTCATGAAAATATCTTGATTGTTGAAGTATTTGTTGATGATATTATTTTTGGATGAAAAGATAGTATGTGCAAGACTTTTACAAATCAAATGAAAAGTGAATTTGAGATGTCTATGTTTGGGGAAATGAATTTCTTCTTGGGTCTGCAAATCACTCAAACAAAGAAAGGAATCTTCATATCACAGACCAAATATGTGAAAGAATTGTTGAAGAAATTTGGGATGGAAGATTCAAAGCCAATGAATACTCCTATGGCAACCAGATGTAAACTGAGCAAAGATGATGAATCTCCTAAGGTTGATAAAAAAAGTACATGTCAATGATTGGAGGACTATTGTACCTTACTCAAACTAGACCTGACATTATGAATGTTGTTGGTCTTGTTTCTAGATTCCAAGCTGATCCTTGAGAGTCTCATGTCATGGAAATCAAGAGAATTCTCAGATATCTGAAGGGAACAATTGAGTATGGCTTATGGTATCCTAGGGATCATGATTTCTCTCTTCATGCATATACAGTTGCTGATTGGGCAAGAGATGTGGATGAACGGAAGAGTACTAGTGGTGGTGCATTCTTTTTGGGGAAAAGATTGGTGTCTTGGCTGAGCAAGAAACAAGAGGCAATATCTCTGTCCACTGTAGAAGTAGAGTATATTGTAGCAGTAGGTAGTTGCACTCAAGTATTGTGGATGAAGCAAATGCTAAGAGACATCAGAGTGGAGTATGAAGAACCTATCACAATCTTCTGTGATAACTCAAGTGCAATAAATATATCAAAAAATCCGGTGTTGCATTCAAAGACAAAACATATATCCATCAAGTTTCACTTTTTAAGAGAGCAAGTGAACAAGAATGAAGTCAGATTGGAGTTTGTACCCTCAAAGGATCAAATTACAGATATTTTTACTAAACCTCTACCTAAGGACTCTTTTGAGTATCTCAGGGAGAAGTTAAGGGTTATTACCCCTCTAGTTCTAAATTAAGGTGCACTGATGTGCATCAGTCCAGTGGATCTCACAGTCATATCTTGTTGTCCAGATTGATGATAGGAAGGTACTATTCAGGGGGAGTAGTTTATATGATTCTAAAGTATGATGCAAGTATGTATCTTTTTCCATTGATGTCAAAGGGGGAGAGAAGACATGTGAAAAACAAAAGTGATTGTTGATCAAAGGGGGATAAATGAAGAAAGAAAAGATATGTGAATCATTGATGTTGTTAGGGGGAGCCAATGAGGAGAAATTCTTGTCTTTATGGTCAAAATAGTTTTTCACATCATATGTTGCCATCAATGACAAAGGGGGATATTGTTGCAAGTATGGGCCTAACTAGTGTTTTCATTGATGTCAACATACTCTTGTTGCATTGGTGTCAAGGATTGGATGAGCTGTGTGCTAAGGATATTGAGAAAATTAGCCCTATCAAAAATAGAGAAGAATAGTAAAGTCAGTCAAGTTCCATGAAGTAAAGATTCCAAACAGTTGAAGATCAAAGGATGCACATCAAAAGGTTTTTAGATATATGTCTGAAGGTGCTTCTGTAAAGATTTCAGAGATCCACATGAAGATTTGGAGAAGTTATAGCCATTTGAGTAAAACTAGTTCTGGTAGTTGTTCATAGGTGATAGACTGACACAAATTGGTCTGGTGAGATCCAGAAATGCAATATCTTGTTCTGCGGATTTGGTGGCATGTTTGGGAAGCCAATGTGAATTGACAACTCAATTGGTTCATGGTCTGGAGGTCCGCAAGCAATTATTCTTATGTGACAGTGATGATCAGCTGTGTTCTTAAGGTTTCAGATGAAGATGCAAATGATTTCAGTAAGTAGAAGTGGTGTGGATGTTCTTGGTGTTTCAGTCAAGCTTGTGGGGGTCTCTAGATAGTATCCAATTCATGTTGGTGGTCCGCATTGAAGATAGAGCTTGTAACTGAAGATTTACCTTTGGGTGATGATGTTCTTCCTAGTCCTAGCCAACCAGATGTTTTACACATGTTGCGGATGATCTTGAAGATGTTTTACGAAGCATGGCATGCTCCTCAAAGAAGATTGAAGTCCCAGTTATGTGTGGCTGACTGAGTAGTGACACGCATGAAGTTTTTGTAATAGGTCAAGTTGTATTTGTGTAATTGCTCTATAATTAAATAAAGTATGTGTGGTGCCGACTTTGATGATCATCCCAAAGTCAATGTCTTGTATAAATAATATTTGTGAAGTCATTTCAAAAGTGGGTGTGGTCATGATGAGAAAGTGATAGAGAGGAAAGGAGCGAAAAACAAAGCAGAAGTGTTGAGCTTAAATGGAACTATCTCAAGCATGGTGAAGATGCTAATCTCCAGTTCAAGTATGTAATATTTATTTTTATTCTATAGATAGTGTGTCTCATGTAGGCAGTGGGCCTCTTGTGAGCAGTGTGTTCAAGAAATAAGCCCTAATTGGCAAGTGCCATTTTTGTTCTTCTTATTCTTTTAACAGAGAATACAATCTTGGGTTAGTCACCCCGTGGTTTTTCCCTTAACCGGGTTTTCCACGTTAAAATCTTGGTGTCATATGTGTTGAATATGTTTCTGCTCTTGAGTTATTGCATTTTGCTTTCTTTATTGAATAATTATTATATAAGAAGGATTTAAAGATTTAAAAATCAGAAGGTTTGGTGACAACTGATTCACCCCCCCCTTAGTTGTCTATCCTAAAACCAACATCTTTGACATTTTCTTTCAATTCCTGAATATCTGCTTTATACCTATCAAGATCATCAACAACTATTTTCAATTCTTGTTCAATTGTGTCATTATTTGAAGCATGATACCTACTGACTGCCATGAGTAATATTTCCTAGCTCTTCCTCAAGTTGTTAGACTTCTTCCAAAGAACCAGGCTCTAATACCAATTGTTGATTATAAGGAATACTGAGAGGGGGGTGAATCAATATTCTGCAACACCACATTTTCAACATTTCATTAATCCAATTACCAAAATTAATAACATGAAAGAAGAATAGACATGAGAACATCAACCATAAGGACATAACACATAGACACCATGATTTTTATGTGGAAAACCCAAAAAGGGAAAAACCACGGTGAGTGTCAGCTCACAATTTATTATAATAGCAATACCAGATTACATAAGGCTCACTGCCCAAAGAAATGGTCACTGCAAGTGGACTTACTGTCCACAGAGAAAGAAAGATAGAAGATAAAGGAAAGTTGGCTCACTGCCAAGAGAAGACTGCTCCAATATGCATCTATAGAATGCTGAATTGCAGTTCCATTAGTAGCTTAGTATACAAACTCAAATTTCTTCATAATGTCTACCCTACTTTTCTTCTTTGCTACATATACTCTGTTTTCTCCCCTTTTATCCTTTTCTACTCTACAAACTACCTTAGATTATGTACAAATCAAATTTGCACATGTTTAATACACTCTCTTAGCACCAACACTGAAATCCATCAAATATATATATCTGCAATAAGATTTAACTAAAATGTAGGTCAACAAGCAACACATGAAACATGTATACAACTGTTGTACCTAGTCAGCTTAATCTTGTGCATGAATACCAATGTAGACTCAAACAAACATATAGTAGTCTTCATATGGGTTGACATCAATCATTCAATTACTTAGATTGATTATTCAAACAATACATCTTCTTCGCATATAGATCTAACAAGTTTGTTGGCTTGTCCCTTAAGAACACACTTGACTAATTCAACTGTCATATCATAACTTCCATTGCAGACCATATGAGACTCTAAAAATCATATCCAACATCCATCATTGACCTCTTATCATACCTTCAAAACCGCAAGACATCATAGACCTTTATAGCAAAATGCGGATCTTGGAACTGTCACTCTGTCATAGTGGAAAACTGTTAAACTGGAAGCCGATACTAGAGAACTTGTAGGAAATGATTTGTTGAGCTTCAGAAGCTATAAATCTGGATTTAAGTAGTCATGGTATGTATATTCACTGCCTCAAAACCGCAAGACAAAATATGCCACAATGGAGGAATGTGGACCCTTTTTCTATGGTACTATGCATCATTTATGACTTAAGTCTGTTCACCCATACTTAGCTATTTCACCATATGACTTCTGGAGGAAGTCAGGACTTGAACACTAGAACATATCATCACCAAATAGCTATGATTAACATATCTAAACTGCATGTAATGATCTTCAATTGCGGAGGCATACTGACCCAATCTCTGACACTTACTCTTCATACTGCCCATACTTAGTCATTTTAGGCTTCCAAACCAAAATCCTTTTATGCCTTGTTGTCAAACCAAGTTGATTTATCGGAGTAAGGTCTCTTTGTCTTGTTGGTAGAATTCCTTTGCCTTGTTTCTATCAATGACAACATTCAGTCATCTATCATAACAGTGTTTCTTGCCAACAAAGATAGTTTTAGGTTTTTACCTCATCAAGGACCTAGGTAAAACCGTGCTAGTCCTTCTACCTTTTCTGGGTTTGGATCTCACATCAGGAGAACATTTGAGACAACTTTCTAGTTCACACCTTTGGCTAATTCCTTCAATCGGGACCTGGGTGGTACCACTGAGGTCCTCTAACACCTCTAGTTTCTTGAGACATGTTTTATCATTCCCCTGATTATCTCTCTGCAATCAATTTCTAGATTTTTGTCATATTTTCTCTGTTATAAGAAAATCCTTATAAAACTAGGGTTTTCATGCATTGTTAACCCAGTGTTTGAGGAAAAGACTAAGTTAAATCTTATCTATCTATAGCATACAGGAATTCAAGGCTAATAGCTAAGTCCTCCTTCATTTGGTAGCGATTTGGCTCGACCTTATCCTTGAATGTTATATGGAAAAGGGTTTGATCTAGTTCATATTCTAGTTATTGTCATTCTCCTTTTTCATACTAAACACTTACTAATGAAATTGTCTTGTCTCTCCCAAAATGTCCTGCTAATCCTCCACTATACTTTTCTTTTATCAAGTTATCCCTCATGGAACTTCTTGGAATGCATAACTGACTTCCTTTGAAGAACATGCCATACTAGATTATGTAATCCAACCACTGTGTTTTGTCAATGGTGATAGGCTCTAGTAAAGCTTTCCATGCCTCTTTAAAATATGGATCTTTTGGATACAAATGCTCAAGTTCTTTAAACCCAACAACTTCAATTCTCATGTCCACCAACAAATTTTGCCTCCTACTCAAGGCATTTGCAACTCTGTTAGACTTCCCACTTCTATTCTTCAACATTAATGTATAGCTTTGCAAAAAAATTCAACCCATTTCAAATGTCTTTGATTCAACTTCACTTGACTATTCAAATATTGTAAAGCTTGATGATCAGTGTACAAAACAAATTCCTAAGGAAAAAGATAGTGTCTCCATTTCTTTAGTGCTTGAACAATAGAATAAAATTCTTGATCATAAACATAATACTTCTTCCTAGCATCATTGAGTTTTTCACTAAAATTGCAATGGGTCTTCTCTCTTGACTTAATACAGCTCCTATGGCACTACCAATAGCATCACAATATACCTGAAATACCTTATTAAAATATGGAAGTGCTAAAATAGGGTTCTATGTAACTTTTTGCTTCAACAAATCAAAACTCTTAGCTAGCCCTACAGTCGATTTAAATTCTTTTCTATCTCCTCTCATTGTTTTAGTTAAAGGTGCACAATTGCTACTAAAATTTCTAGTGAACTTCCTGTAAAAACTAGCCAATCCATGAAATGATCTTACCTTAGTAATATTCCTTGGTGTAGGCCATTATATGATAGCCCTTCCTTTCTCTGGATCCATCTTAAGACCCTCAGATTAGATCACAAATCCTAGATACACTAATTCCTTCTTCACAAAGTTGCACTTCTTTAGATTTAACAACAATTTCTCTTCCTCCAACCTCTCAAAAACTCTACGAACATGCATCAAATGTTCCTCCAAAGTTTGAATAAAAATTAGAATATCATCCAAATAGACAATAACAAACTTACCCAGAAATTCTTTGAGTACCTTGTTCATGAGCCTCATGAAAGTGCTCATGGTATTGGTTAGTCCAAATGGCATCACTAACCACTCATATAGTCCTTCTTTTGTCTTGAATGTTACCTTCCATTCATCTCCTTCTCATATCCTGATCTGGTGATACCCACTCTTCAAATCTATCTTTGTAAAATACTTTGCTCCACTCAGATAGTCCATGATATCATCCATCCTTGGCAAAGGAAATATATACTTGATTGTGATTTTGTTGATGGCCCTGGAATTAGTACACATCCTGCATTCTCCATCCTTCTTAGGTGCTAGTACTGCAGGTACTACACATAGACTCAACTCTCTCTGATTAGCCCCTTTTTCAACAATTCCTAAACTTATTTGTTTAGATCCTCATTTTCTGTAAGAGTGATTCTATGGGCTACCTTGTTAGGTAAACTAGCCCCTGATATAAAATCCATCTAATGACTTATGCTTCTCACTAGTGGAAAACCTTTAGGTACATTATCTGAAATAATATCTTTAAATTAATCCAACAGATCTAAAATTTCTACTGGTACATCTTCTCCTTCCTCTTTATTGAGTTTAGGAATCAAGGCAAAGCACATACATTCATGTTTCATTCCATCCAAAAAATTTCTAACATCTACCAAAAACATTCTAATAGTATTACATACCTTTTCCTTTGCTTCTCTCACAGGCTTTAGCTTGTGTCTCACTCCATCTTTTTTCAAATAATAGGTGTTAGCACAACCATCATGAACAACACACTTATCATACTGCCATGACCTTTCCAATAATAGGTGACATACATCCATTCGCATAATGTCACATAACACCTCATCATGATAATCTCCAATCTTAAACTTTACCAAACACTGTTCATTAACCAAAGCTTTATGATCTTTCTACAACCAAGCAATCATATAGGGACATGGATGTTCTTTTCATTTTAAACTCAACATTCTGACCATGTTTTTAAAGACTAGATTATCTGTACTTCCACTATCAACAATCACATCACAACACTTACCTCTTGATTTACACCTTGTTTGGAATAGGCTCTTTCTTTGTGTTGGTTCTTCTTTTCCCTCTTCTTTTAGCAAGGCTCTTCTAATAACAAGAGCTTCTCCTCTTTCTGCATCTTTTGAATGTTCAGATCTAGCCTCCTCATCCACATGGACAACTCTAGCATTACCCTTCAGTCTTCTATTTGTTCCTCCCTAATTTTGTTGATAATCATATGCTCTATGACCTTCTTCACCGCATCTAAATTAGGTTCCTCTAAATCCTCCTCTTCTAGGCTCTCTTCTAAATCTACCTCTTCCTCTCTGGTACCCATCATTCTGTCCTTGAGGTTGTTACACATTTTTATCGAGCTGCTATTTTGATTGGTACCTGCATCTTCATTTTTCTTTTGCTCATCTTGGTGTCCACGGCCCCCATATGATCTTCTACTAGTACTCCCACCATGACCTCTTCCTCTTTGTTTGTTCTCAATTTTCATATTCAACTTTTCTTCTACCTTTATTGTAAATTGATATGCATCTTCAATAGTTGTGAATCTAACTTGGCTTAATTATTCTTGGATACTGGGTTTCAACCCATTGATATACCTATCTACATTTTCTTTATTAGCCTTTATGTGACCTGCTCTGATGATGGCTTTGTAAAACTTTTTAGTGTATTCTTTGATTGTCTTGTTTATTTGTCTTAGACCTTGCAATTTATTTAGAAGTTCCAACTCATAATCCATAGAAATAAACTGTCTCTTCAATTTATCAACCATTCTATCCCATCTGGTGATCTTCTCTTTTCCATTTCACTTTCTTACTAACTGCATCTCCTTCCACCAAATTCCAGCATGACCCTTGAGCTTGGTCTTGGCAACCTTAGACCTCTCAAAATCTTCTATTTCTTCATATTCAAAATATTCCTAACATGTTCAAGTTTTTCTTCTCCATCATTTTATTTAGATTGTGCATCATCTTCATCTTCACTTTCATCTATCCTTCTTGGTTCAAACCCTCTTCTTAGTTCCTCTTGGATTACATTATTATACCTCTGTAGAGCTCTAAACCCTTTTTCTGTCACAACAAGATTTCTACCAACATGGTTTCTGTGTGGAGGCATCTTGATTTTCTTTTTTCTTCTTATACTTAATGTAAAAATTCCTCAGTACGAAGCTACCTCAAATTGGTGGTTTTGCTTCCACCTTTAAACACACAATTGCAAGGCCCTAACATTAATTGCCTCTCTATTTGGTGATCTGTTTGCACTCTCAAGAAAAAAATTGCTCTGCTACCACTTGATGAGGGTGTACTCCACCCAACACCCTCACAATGACAAATTATAAACATCAAACCACAAACACAGTGATTTATGTGGAGAGACACTTTAGGGAGAAAACTCCACCTCGAAAAGCAACTCAATATATTATTCAGAAATCTTTAGATGATTACAATATACTTGCAAAGCAAGCTTCCACAAGAATATCTCCAACTAGAGATTTGAAGACAACTCAACATATATCATACTCCCACACAGAACCTTTATCTCAAGCACCTAATATATGAAGAAAGGTAGAAAATCTTGTGATTTATTTGATGATGAATACAGATACAAGACATCTATAAATAGTGTGTGGCAGTTATACCATAACTATAGAAACTAACATAACCAGCCAAACAATTACTTAAACAATGTAATAACATGCTATGCTAACATTCCCCCCCTTATTACATTGTTTTTACAAATGTACTCCCGAAACAGTTCAAATTTGATCTTACCAAGAGACTTGGTGAAGATATCTACTATCTGAGAGTATGTAGGGTAGTACTGGAGCTGGATGTGGTGGTTCAAAACTTGGTCCTGAATGTAATGATATTCAACCTTAATATGCTTTGTTCACTCATGGAAAACTAGATTCTTCACAAGCTTTAATACACCTTCATTGTCACAATAAAGAATATGCGACTTCTCTTCAAGAATGTCCATGTCTACCAGAATGCGACGTAACCAAATCACTTCACACATAGCTCCTCATGCAGCATGATATTTAGCCTCAGTGGATGAAAGAGCAACAACAGTTTGCTTCTTACTAACCCATGAAATAGGCCCAGATCTGAGATGAAAAATATAACCTAAGGTTGATTTCCTGTCATCTACAGATCCTGCATAATCTGAGTCTATATATCCTTGTAAGAAGAACTGGTTCTTCTTATATTCCAGACCACAATCAACTATGCCTCGGATATATCTCAACACATGTTTTGTTGCAATCTCCATTGGAGTGGAAACAGGCTTACAATTGACCATTCTATACTTTTCCAAGAGAGTCTTGGCATATTTTATTTGGGAGATGAATATGTGGTTCTTCATCTACCATATCTCCAAGCCAAGACAATAATGAAGTAGCCCCAAATTTGTCATGTTGAAGGCATTCTTGAGATCATTCTTTACATCGTCAATGAGACTGTCTGAGCTGCCAGTGAGAATAAGATCATCCACATACAAAACCAGAATGATAATCTTTGTACCTACCTTCTTAATATACAAATTAGGATTTGAGGGTCTACGGGTGAATCCATGCTACAATAGGTGACCATCAATCTTAATGTACCATGCCCTAGGAGCTTGCTTAAGGCCACAAAGTGATTTGATGAGACAACATACCTTGTGTGGATGTTGTTCATCAACAAACTCTTTGGCTGGGTCATGTACACTTCTTCTTTGAGATCACCATTTAAGAAAGCACTCTTGACATCCATCTGTTGAAGTTTCCATCCCTTCTGTGCTGCCAATGCACATACCATTTTGATAGTTTTGATCTTCGCAATGGGTGCAAAGGTCTCTTCATAATCAATGCCCTCCTGTTGAGCGTATCCCTTTGCTACAAGTCATTCTTTGTACTTGTCGATAGATCCATCTGCCTTGTACTTTGTTTTGAAGATCCATTTGTAGCCAATGGGTTTCTCCCCTTCAGGTAGATCGACAAGTTCCCATGTATGATTTTTCATTAGAGAATTATACTCTGCATCCATAGCCTTCTTCCACTAAGGTTGGCTTAATTCCTCTTGAACTATGTTAGGTTTAGTGTTGTCCACAAAAGTATTCATGAGCGCAAGATTCACTTCATTTATTGTTTGGCTACTAGTTCTGATTCCTGACGAAGTGTTTGGAAGAGTGCATGTTAGAGTCCCTAATTGTACTTTGACCCACTTCAGAGGTTGATTGTGTTGCTGCTGGTGTGTAATGTTTTCTAGAGGGCCCAAATCAACATACAACTCTCCTTGTAGTTCACTTTCTTCATGAGAGTCTTCCATATGCTCATCATCTGATTATGAGAGTAATTTATGAGAAGTAGGAGGTTGTTGCTCTTCTTTTTGTGACAATGAATCAAATGACGATTCATCACACACCACATCTCGATTCTCATATATCTTCTTTGTCTCAAGATCTATGAGACGATATGTTTTTGATGTAATACTGTATCCCAACAATATACACTAGAGCATCTTAGGATTAGTCTTCTTTCTCTTATTGCCAAGGACATGCATGTATGCTATGCAACCAAACACCCTTAGATGAGAAATTGAAGGCTTTTGTCCAGTCCATACCTCTTTAGGTGTCTTGGGTTGCAGGATCTTTGTTGGTTCCCTATTGATGAGGTATATAGCTGTCTGCACTACTTTTGCCCAAAATATTTCCTCCAACTTGGCTATGGAGAGCATGCATCGAGCCATCTCCATGACAGTCCTATTGCGACATTCTGCAACTCCATTATGTTTGGGTGTATAGGGAGCAGTTAGGTGTTGCTTGATGGCATGATGCTTCAGGTATGCCACAAACCCCTTGGAGGTGAATTCCCCTCCTCGATCTGAGTGGAGGACAAGAAGAGACTGGCCTATTTCTTTGACAACCTGCATGTGAAAGTCCTAAAAGTTGGCAAAGGCTTCATGCTTCTTCTTGAGGAAGTACACTGAGGTCTTTCGTGAGAAGTCATCCACGAACAATTGGAAGTACTTATGTCTTGGAAATGAAGCAGGCATGGGTCCGAATAGATCAGTATGTACCAACTCAAGGCAATGTTTAGCATGGAAGCTACTAGCTTCAAATGAATCCGGGTGTTGTTTACCTACAAGGCATCTAGGACATATAGGCAATGAATTTGAAAGTGGGGGAAGTCCTCTTACAATTTGTTTGGAGCTGACTGAAAGGTGCCCATAGAAATAGTACCAAATTGCAGTAGATTCTATTGTTGAAGTTGATAGAGCTACTATAGGGGAGGAGATAGCATCTAATGCAAATAGTCTATCCTTCATAAATTCTCTAGCAAGTATCGCACCTTCTCGTGAGATTAGACAGGTCTTGACCCCGTCCTTCACCTAGAAATCAACTTTTAGTTTGTGGTTCAGAAGTTGACTGATAGATAATAGGTTTTTTGTCAAACCAGGAACATACAACACCTTTGTGAGGGTACAACAGCTTTTCCCAAGAGGAATGATGACCTTACCTATTCCCTCTACAACATACTCCTTGTTGTTAGCAATTCAAAATCTATCTCCAATAGGTTGTTCTATTAGTGTATTGAACAGTTCGTGATTTCCCATCATATGCTTGTTGGCACCCAAGTCTATCAACCAAATATCCCTCATGGATGCAAGGTTTGGGAGACTAGGACTAGATTGTGATGAGTGCTACAGTTGGCTATTTCTGGTTCATCTTCTTCTGATGCATATCCTATTGGGCTACTACATTGCCTTTGTGCTTTCTGCGATGATGATAGCATTTGGATGGTTGGGTATCACGGCAACCAGAAAAGCCTTCTTTACTTGAATTGCCTTGTGATAAGGCATTGTACCAATTGTTGATAGTGTCATGATTGTTTTTGTTGCATATATGACACCATTGGTTTGCCTTTGGAGGCTTCTACTATTGATGTTCTTGTTGTTTTTGTGGCTACTTTCCACAAGACTTCTAACCTTTTTACTATCTGGAAATTAGGGCCTTGTCCTCAAGTTCACCTTGGACTGATTGGATGGCTTCTTCCTGCTGCAATAGATTCACCAATTCATCAAATGATACCTCTTTCTTTATGATGTTCAGCATGGTGACAAAGATTTTGAACTAAGATGGCAGAGCTCTCAATGTAATTGGGACAAGTAGTTTGTCCTCCACCTTTTCTCCAAGTGCAACAAGCTCAGCTCGCAGTTTAGATACCCGCCGTAAGAATTCCTCAACTTTCTCACCAGCTTGCATACAGAGTGTATGTAGCTTGGACTGTAGATGGAGGATCTTCATCTAGTTCTTTGCTTGGTAGATTGTGGAGAGAGAATCGCATGCCTCCTTTGATGTTTCTGAAGAGAACTTGTGTCTCAAATGACTGCTTGAACCTCCTTGTTGAACCTCTTCCATCGCTGTGACAAAGTACTATTGGCAGGACCTTGATGCAGACCACCGTTGATTTCATAGTGACCATCGGTGAGATGAAGACCATCGGAAAAGCATTATTTCTTTGGGCCGATGGACACTAGTCACTCTAATGAAGGTTATGGTTTGGTCGTCGGTGAGACAAGGCCTATCGGCCAAACTTTTTGGAGTTACTTCGACAGGAGTAGTCACTCCGACGAAGGTTATGGGTAGGTCGTCGGTGAGACAAGGCCTGTCGGCCAAACTCTGGGGAGTTACTCCGACAGGAGTAGTCACTCTGATGGTGTAGGTCTATCGGCAAGAGGATACTCGTCGACATAGCTGAAAGGTTATGAGCCAATGTAATGCAGTCATCCCGATGGAGGTATCGGTGAGACAGAGCACTGTCGGAGCAGGAGCTAATTCTTGTGCTGATGGTGAAAGTTATTCCGATGGTAACCGTGGTGATCAGGGAGACTATGCTCGTTGGTGGGAGGTGAAGTCTGAGGGCCGATGGGGGTTGTTATGCTGATGGACGAAGGCTTGGTATTGTTGGCAACAAAATTGCCGATAATACTCTTTGGTTCATTCATGCTTATAAACCGGAATAGCAAACGCAGCTCGATGCATGTGGGACTAATGTTTCCCATGAAAATGTAAACTATCAGACAGTAGTTACACAACAGTTGGGACAATGGGTAGAGTAAGTTGTAATTGTAGTTAGGGCAGAAGTGAAAATGGTTTTTTCTGCTCTTGAAGACTGTGGTAAATATACAGTTTTGGTGAGCTCGTCGAACATGATTAGAGATCGATGAAACTATTCTAATTATACAGTTTATTCTGTAGATGTGTAGATGCAATAAACTGTTTGTATAATTGTCATAGAATTGATACCTAAACAAAAGAGATGGGTATCTTTATTGTAAGCTTAGAGTTTACTGTAATAAAGATAGCTTTTATTGTGGTGGTGGGTTTTTTACCGATAAGGGTTTTCCCACGTAATACTGTGTGTCTGTGTTCTGAATATTGTCTATATCTGGTTTCTCTCATGTACTTATCTGTGTTATTTAGTTTGAAAAGTTACCTGTCTACACTGTCCCCAGGGAATTAACATTAGGAAAGCTATTTTCTGCACCTGTGTTTTCCTTACAAGTGGTATCAGAGCCTGGCCAGTTGTGTTATCCTTGTCGGTAGTCTGGGTTTTTTGTGTTAATTCTGTTGTGTGGGAGGTTCTGTAGAGTGTTATTTTTAAATTAAATAAAGATGGCTAGTACATCAGACAAAATAGACATTGAGAAATTCAATGGCACAAACTTTGAGTTGTGGAAACTTAAAGTTGAAGACATGTTAGTCTATAGAGATCTTTGGGTTGCTGTGTCTGGAGTTCAACCTACAGGCATGAAGCAAGAAGATTGGGATCTGATATGCAGAAAAGCCAAAGGACTGATAAGACTGAGTTTATCTGACTCTGTTCTATTAAACGTCCATGAGGAGAAGTCTGCAAGTGATTTGTGGAAGAAGTTGAATAATATTTATCAGGGCAAGTCCTTGGTAAATAAACTTTTCCTCAGAAAGAAATTGTATTCTCTGAAGATGGATGAAGGTGCATCTGTAGCAGAACATCTGAGTGCATTCAATATGATTGTTACTCAGTTGACTTCTATAGGTGTAAAAATAGAAGAGGAGGATCGTTGTATGCTTCTATTATGTTCCTTACCTGACTCGTGGGACCATCTAGTGATGGCTATTGGAAGTACAACAACTACGTTTTCACAGGAAACTGTTGTTGCCTCTCTGTTGTCTAAAGAGATGCGGATGAAGTCTTCTGGAATGGCCAAAGAGGCTCTGTCAGTTTGTGGTAGATCAAAGGAAAGAGGCAAGAAGAAGGACAAGAAGTCTAAGTCCAAATCAGAGGGGAAATCAAAATCTCCTGGCAAGAAGTCCAAGGTGAAGTGCTGGAAATGTGGGCAGAAAGGTCATGTCAAGAAAGACTGCAAAGAGGAGAAAAAGAAGAAGAACTTCTCTGACTCTGAGTCTTCATATAGTGATGTTGATGCTTTCATTGCTACTCTGGTAACACCTGCTTCTGAAGATGTTTGGCTGATTGATTTAGGAGCATCTTTTCATATGACATCTCATAAAGAGTGGTTCACTAAGTATGAACCCTATGTTGGTGGCAAGGTGTTCCTGGCTAGTGACTCAACGCTGGAAATTGTTGGCCGAGGTCGAGTCAGAATCCAGTTCCCGGACGGAAGAATAAAGGGAATGAATGGAGTTCTTCATATACCAGGTCTGGCTTGAAATTTACTTTCTGTTAGTAAGCTTAATGATGTTGGAGTGCAAGTTACTTTTGTGGATGGTGGCTGTAAGATGACTAGAGGTTCTATTGTTCTGGCAAAAGGTGAATGCATTGGAACTCTATATAGGTTAGATGCTAAACCAGTGTACTGTAATAATGTCTCTGTAAAATCTGGAAAAGCTACTATTGTAACACATGATGTAAATTCTATGGAAGTTAAACTTCCTGTAGAGAAAACAATGCTCTGGCATCATAGACTTGGTCACATAGGTGAAAAAGGCTTAAAAACTTTAAAAAACAAAAACCTGGTAGATGGGCTGATTGATTGTAATCTAGAGTTCAATTTCTGTGAACATTGTATATATGGAAAGCAAAACCGTGTTTCGTTTTACTCTAGTTCTCATAAATCTTCTGGTGTTCTGGACTATGTGCATTCTAATGTTTTTGGTCTAGTTGATGTTCCTTCTTTATCTAAGTCAAGATACTACGTATTGTTCATTGATGATTATTCGAGAAGGGCATTTGTATATTTTTTGAAAAATAAATCAGAAGTGTTCAGTCGATTTAAAGAATTTAAAACTCTTGTGGAAAATCAGACTGGTAGAAAACTAAAATGCTTGAGAACAGATAACGGTGGTGAATAGTGCAATGTAGATTTTGATAAGTATTGTGTAGACCATGGAATTAAAAGGCATAAAACTACACCTTATACTCCACAACAGAATGGAGTTGTTGAAAGGTTAAATCAATCATTGATGGAGAAAGTAAGAAGTATGTTGAGTTATGCTAGTCTTGAATAGAAGTTCTAGGCTGAGGCAGTTGCTACAACTTGTTACTTGCTGAATCATTCTCCTACTTCAGCATTGGTTGATAAGACACCTATGGAAGCGTGGTCTGGTAAGAAGCCCTCTCTAAGACATATTCAAGTCTTTGGCTGTGAGGCATATGCTCATATTCCTGAAGTTAAAAGATCTAAGTTGGATTACAAGGTAGTTAAATGTATCTTTGTTGGCTATGGAGTCGGTATTAAAGGGTACAAGCTTTGGAATCCTGAAACTGAAAAGGTAATCTACAGTAGGAATGTAATTTTCAGAGAGCTGAAACTGTTGGTTATTGATTCTCAGCCGGAAAAGACAGAAGAAAAGAAAGAAAAGAGTGTTGTGAATGTTCCTCTGACCCCTGTAAAAGAGGAACAACAAGCACCAAGTGTAGATGGTTCAGATGAGAGTTCAAGTAGCTCTGAAGATTCTGATCCAGAGCAAGAACCTGAACCTACACCTCAACCTTTGAGGAGATCTACACGTGAAAGAAGACAACCAGATAGGTATGGATTTTCAGTACTCGATTCAACTTGTACCTATGCTTTACTTACTGATACTGATGAACCTAGGACAGTGAAAGAAGCTATTAGTGTACCTGATTCAGATTCTTGGTTGGAAGCCATGCATAGTGAAATGACATCCTTGGAAAAGAATGGAACCTGGGATCTGGTGCCCTTGCCTAAAGGAAGAAAACCTGTAGGCTGTAAGTGGGTATTTAAGAAGAAATATGGTCCAGATGGTAGCATTAAAAAGTACAAGGCAAGACTGGTTGCTAAGGGGTATTCCCAAAAGGAAGGTATTGATTATGGAGAAATTTTTTCTCCTGTAGCTAAGCTGACATCCATTAGATTTCTGTTGTCACTTGCAGCAGCATATGATTTTGAAATTGAGTAGATGGATGTGACAATAGCATTTCTTCATGGAGACCTTGAAGAAGAAATTTATATGTCCCAGCCAGAGCATTTTGTGGAAAAAGGTAAAGAACATTTGGTATGTAAACTTAAGAAGTCTCTTTATGGTTTGAAACAGTCTCCCAGAATGTGGTATCAAAAGTTTGATACGTATGTTTTATCCTTGGGATATGTGAGATCTAAATCTGATCATTGTGTCTATTATAAAACTGAAGGTGATCAGATTCTTATAATTGCACTGTATGTGGATGACATGTTGTTCATTGGCAATGGTAAGGGGATGATCTCAGAATTAAAACCTCAGTTGTCCTTGAAATTTGAAATGAAAAATCTGGGGGCAGCAAAGTACATTCTGGGAATGGAGATCAAAAGGGATAGATCTAAGAGAAAAATTTGGCTCAGCCAGAGGAAGTATATTACCAATGTTCTTGATAAGTTTCATATGTCTGATTCTAAACAGTTAGTTGTTCTAGTTTTGCAGGGAATGAAATTATCTGTTGAAGATTGTCCAGAATCTTCAAATGACATTGATGACATGAAGAGAGTACCTTATGCAAGTGCTGTTGGCAGTTTAATGTATGCAATGGTCTGTACCAGACCAGACATTGCCCAAGCAGTGGGAGTTTTGAGCCGGTTTATGGCGAATCCGGGCAGATCACATTGGGATGCTGTGAAAAGAGTTATGAGGTATTTGAAGGGAACTTCTAACTATGCTATTTGCTATCATGGAAACTCAGAAGGGTCTAAGAGATCTATCAGCATTCAGGGATATGTTGATTCTGATTGGGCAGGGGACATTGACAGTAGGAGATCCACCAGTGGATACGTGTTCATGTTACATGGTGGTGCTATCAGTTGGATGAGCAAGCGACAGGCTGTAGTCGCGTTGTCCACAATAGAGGTAGAGTACATGGCAGCTACTCGTGCATGCCAAGAAGCCATTTGGTTGAAAAGGTTATGTTCTGATGTTGGTTTTAATGCAGGGCAAATTCAAATTCACTGTGATAGTCAAAGTGCCATTTGTTTGGCAAAGAATCCTACATTTCATGCTAGGACAAAACATATTGATGTCCAATATCACTTTGTTTGTGATATGGTGGAAGACAGGAAGGTGAAGCTGGAAAAGGTTGACACTTTGGAAAATGTCGCTAACGCCTTAACTAAACCAGTGAGCATGGCCAAGTTCAAATGGTGTTCAGATGAAATGGGTCTTCGGGCCCATAGTTCTCAATAATTGAATGAGGACTAAGAGGTAGCAGTAATCTCTTCGACAAGTGGGAGATTGAAGAGAACTTGTGTCTCAAATGACTGCTTGAACCTCCTTATTGAACCTCTTCCATTGCTGTGACGAAGTACTATCGGCAGGACCTTGATGCAAACCACCGTTGATTTCATAGTGACCATTGGTGAGATGAAGACCATCGGTGAAGCATTATTTCTTTGGGCTGATGGACACTAGTCACTCTGACGAAGGTTATGGTTTGGTCATTGGTGAGACAAGGCCTATCGGCCAAACTTTGTGGAGTTACTCCGATAGGAGTAGTCACTCCGACGAAGGTTATGGGTAGGTCGTCGGCGAGACAAGGCCTGTCGGCCAAACTCTGGGGAGTTACTCCGACAGGAGTAGTCACTCCGATGGCATAGGTCTATCGGCAAGAGGATACCCGTCGGCATAGCTGAAAGGTTATGAGCTGATGTAATGCGGTCATCCTGATGGAGGTATCGGTGAGACAGAGCACTGTCGGAGCGGGAGCTAATTCTTATGCCGATGGTGAAAGTTATTCTGATGGTAACTGTGGTGATCGGGGAGACTATGCTCGTCGGTGGGAGGTGAAGTCTGAGGGCCAATGGGGGTTGTTATGCTGATGGATGAAGGCTTGGTATTGTCAGCAACAAAATTGCTGACAATACTCTTTGGTTCATTCATGCTTATAAACCGGAATAGCAAACGTAGCTCGATGCATGTGGGACTAATGTTTCCCACGAAAATGTAAACTGTCAGATAGCAGTTACGCAACAGTTGGGATAGCGGGTAGAGTAAGTTGTAATTGCAGTTAGGGCAAAAGTGAAAACAGTTTTTTCTGCTCTTGAAGACTATGGTAAATATACAGTTTTGGTGAGCTCGTCGAACATGATTAGAGATCGATGAAACTATTCTAATTATACAGTTTATTCTGTAGATGTGCAGATGCAATAAACTGTTTGTATAATTGTCATAGAATTGATACCTGAACAAAAGAGCTGGGTATCTTTATTGTAAGCTTAGAGTTTACTGTAATAAAGATAGCTTTTATTGTGGTGGTGGGTTTTTTACCCGTAAGGGTTTTCCCACGTAATACTGTGTGTCTGTGTTCTGAATATTGTCTATTTCTGGTTTCTCTCATGTACTTATCTGTGTTATTTAGTTTGAAAAGTTACCTGTCTACACTGTCCCCAGGGAATTAACATTAGGAAAGTTGTTTTCCGCACTTGTGTTTTCCTTACAGTTTCCACATCACGAATGTGAGATTGGACTTCATTAGTGATGTTGAGTGTTATCAACATCAATGTTTTGGCATCGGCCTTGTCAAACTTTTGCCTTTCATTTGGGTCTTCCAGTTGGGTTATGTCACCAGTGTTGATTCCCCATAGCTCCTCAAAAATGAGAATTGTTCGCATTTTTGTCTTCCATGCGGCATAATTTGGCCCTTTCAAGAGTTGAACATCAGAAAGAAGTAGTTTTGGGGCTGACATTGTTCAACACAAACACAGAAAAGACTACTCCAGATAATAATTTTATTATTATTTTATTTATCAATACACTCACTTTCAAGAAGAAATTGTAGCATGGAGATGAGCATGATAGGCCTGTGTTGTAAGATGGGGACGCTTGTGAGTGCTTTCTACCTCATCTTCGTCATCAACATCATAACCCTCATTAAGTTTTGCTCTAATCTTCCTTGCTTGACATTGTACATCAAGCAAAAAGTAATCTAACAATCCTTGCCTAAATAATTCATTGAATTGAAGATTATCAGTGTTTTGTAGGGCATCTAGAAGAGCAAAGTAGAAGCTTGAGCTTTCCAAAATAGCATGACCACCTCGAGGTGGCTCATTTGCATGGTTACTGGTCACACTGTAGGCATTAGGTGTGGTAGACATCTACGTTTCTTTGAAACAATGCCAAAGTTCATCATGTGTATCCCTCTACACGCCTCAACTCAGTCTTCAAGTGTGTTATGTCTTCCTCTGGCCATGTATAGGTCTCAATCTAGCGAAGAGACAAACTCAGCAGACTCCAGACTCACATAGCGCTGAACTTCAAACTTCATGCACTGATCTTCAAGCTTCACCACTACAATTTCATCACCTGAGACAATGCCCAGCGATCAGAGAAGGCTCTGATACCATTTGAAGAAAGGAAAAAAAGATTGCAATATATTTGATGATGAATGCAGATACAAGACATCTATAAACACTATCTGGTAGTTGATGAAACTAACACAATAGTTGGAAGTTATACCATAACTACAGAAATTAACGTAACCAGCCAAACAGTTATGTAAACAATGTAATAACATATTATGCTAACAATATATAGGAGATACAATATAGGAAACTGTCAAACAATATTACAAAACCATGAGCTAAAACCACCCAAAAGTGGCAACCTATTTATCTACCAATAGAAGTTGCCTTATGATGTGTCAAAACACACATCAACACATGTAGCTTCCCTTAACAACATTTTTCTATGTCTGGTATGTTTTTACATTTTCTAATATGGGAGGCCCAACTTCTGAAGACCATAACTTTTGATCTGGGCGTTCGATTGACGAACTATTTGATGAGTTGGAATGCTTGCAAAAAACTAAAGATCCAAAAACTATCCCATTTAGGGAAATTTTGATTTTTCACCAATTTCAGGGTCGTTACAGAACCTTTAAGTGCCTCAAAATTGATTCTAAAACTTTTTTCATTAACCTCAAAAACTAAAACTTTAATATATTGAAATCTAGACATGATCTTGGGCTTAAATTTACCAAGAATTCTTATTTGAATATTTCAAAGATTTGGAGAAAATTTTGGACCGAACCACATTTTTGATATAGGGTTACTAAAAATAGTAAATCCTAGTAGTATTATCCTTTTCAGAGACTTTGAAGGTTCCTAATCATTATTCAAGCAAATGGGTATCCACAAAAACCAAAATTGAAAGAAATAGAAAATAAAACCTTTTTTTTTGGTGATGTAAGATTGCTCTACGCCTTTGGATGCTCTTGCATCAGTTGGGCATGCATGTAAGGTGCTCATAGACATGTTTTGCATAAAACATGAAAAATAAGTAAATGTCAAGGGTGCTCTCCATCAGGTTTGCATATTTTAAGACATTATTCTAAAAAATACTACAATAACATCAAGCTCTCCCTTGCCTTTCTAACCATGTATTTTTTTTTTCTATATTTTGAATACATTAAAGTTTTGAACTTCAATTTCTTTTTCTAGGATCTTCATTTTTCTTCAAAACCCTATGTATAGCTTTTTTGTGTCATTTTTTATCTACTCATCCAAATTTGAAACAAAATTACATTTTTACATTCTAGATTTCATTCTATATGTAATGCCCCACCATGCAACCCTAGAGATAAGTAAACTAAAGCAATAAAAAGGTGGATTTTTTTTAAATAGAAAAATAATGGAAACAAATATAATTTAGTCGGATTCAACAAGTTAGCTAACATCTCTAGGGATAGCATGACTGCATTATTGTAATTAAGTAATATTCAATAACATACATAACACATTCAATTTATGTCTAACTACATGACCACATTACTAATTACTAACATGATCAACTAACAGCCATGGGTTGTACTGAATACACACATGCACAATTAGTAATGCTTACCAATAAAATAACATTAATGAACTCAACAGGATGATAAGATATCAATTTACAAAATTTATCTTAGTAAACCTCAAGTCAATAATCAGAGTATATCAACATTCATCAAAACTAAAATGTAAGATACAAATATTTCAATAAGTTTATGCACATTTATACACATTTACCAATACTGCCAGATATCTAGCTATTCACCAAGTGGAAAGGTATCTCCTTAGCTCTAGAGTCCTACATGGCTTATAGATCTCAAACTGCACATCTAGTGAAACATTAGTCCTTATTAATGACACAATACAAATATCAATTACATCAAATGAAAAGCCTAAGGCCCTAAGGGGCCGACCTAATGTCTCAGGGGCTCATGAAGGCCTTGCCTATGTATGCGTAGCGCAGAGACTTCGTAGTTCGGGACTTGAACTTGCAACCACATGAAGGTATCATACAAATCTCTTAATCTTAGATTCATATTTACAATTCATCCCATATTCTTAGTTCTATAACCATTATCAATATTGCACTTTTCAATTAGGGTTGTAAGCATTTAATATGCCAAATACCCTAAGGGTTTAGATAATAGTATACCAAGTGCCAAAATCAATTTCTCAATTCACTAAAATGATAATAATAGTAGTGCATATTAGTTACTAACCAATTACCTCATAACAAGGTCACAATCCACACTAAACTATAGCCATGAAACAATCCATATGTCATTATTTCTACCATCCTTTAAATGTATGAGCATAATTCCAAAACCAATTACTAAAAAATATAAACACTATAATTTTGAAGTCACATTATACTAATTACTTAACTAACTTGGTAATTAAATATCTTAGATAACTTCCCATTGAATATTATTTAATCCCCTAGTATTTAAATTTTACAATTAAAATATTAATATCCACACCTAATAATTAAATCATATCTAATTTCAACAATTTAAAACAACATGCCATTTATTAAGGATTTCTTCCTCATTAATGAAATAATTAAATTATAGTACATCCCTAAATAATCGGATTTAATTTCTCATTAATAAAATAACATAAATGTTCAATATATATCAAACTTTAAAATATCACATCCCTAATAATAAAATAAAATGAAAAAATTTAATATATATCACAATCCCTCAATAATAGGGAAATAAAATATATCACATCCCTAATATTGATTTAATTTATAATAATACTTAAAAATATGCTAACTATCTATCAACTAAATTGGTTCATATTACCCTTATCCCTAAATAAAGAGATTTATCCAAAAAAATAGTTTCATCAAATAAATTAAGTAATTGCTTTTATCCAACCCACAAAGCAAGTATATATTATTAAATAATATATATAATATATTTTTGTTTGATTTACAATTTTGAAGGTAGATTTTCTTTTAAAATTTTTAATGAAAAATAATAGTAAATCATAGGAAGAAAGATTATCATTCAAAACAACTATTTATTATATATAACCACTTAATAAAAGAAATATAATCCTATCATTATGTAAAATAATTGAATCATCTTACTAATATGAAATTAATATGAACTATAAAAATAACAAAATTAAAGAAATAATTATAAATTTCCTAAAAATTAATTTCATTTCCCATATTTTCTCCATTCCATTTTATTTTTGCTAAAATAACTCAAATTCACTACAATATTTCTAAAACATGAACTAGATAGAAAAAGGAAAAAGACAAGTTTAATCTTACCTTTCCTTAAAGAGATTTCTATATATTTATTTTACCAAAAGATAATATATTTTTCTTAAATCTTTTGCAGAACAACCATAAGAATTAAGTTATGGTTTTTCTGAGAGGAAGCAAGCTGCAGGTTTTTTCTGAGAAGAAGCAAGCTACATAATAGACATGGAAATTGATGTACAACAGACATACATATATATATTTTAATTTTTTTTTCCATTATTTCCTATTATTTTGTATTTAATAATTCTGTTGTAATTTTTTTTAATCTCTTATGCATTCTTTTTTTTTTGCCAATTTAGTCTATTTTACACTACAGAGGGTTGATTTCAGATGATTAATAGCTGAGCAAGAAAAATAATTTTGATGCATACAGAAATACAATACCAAGCAAGAGGAATAAATTTTCCCCCATAATCTATCCTGAAATCTCCAAGCATCCATTCCCCTCCAACCCTAGATTATTATGATCACAAGAGAGAATTGAACCCTAGTTTGATCAGTACATTTCTCCAATCCATTTTCTTAAAATTACATGTCAATTACTAATCTAAATTCACAACAAAATGTTTCTGTATTTCCAGAGCAAGAAGAACATCCAAACTGAAACAATTTCTATTATGGTCTTGTATCTCTAATATGTTCATTTCTAAATGTATTCCTATATTTTTAAAATTCTAGTTTTACATTTGATCCCACATATAACATATCTAAGTTCTAACAATCTAGAGTTTGGTCTCAAAAGCAATCAATGACTAGTAAATTCTCTGAATGTGCTAGAACAAGAGCTTGGAACAAGATGAGAATGCCATCAAGGCACAAAGGAATATAAATTATTGATTGAAGAGATCTGGGGAACATACATACCAAATGAGGAACCAACGACAAGGTACCCAAACTGATTGATGGAATACCTCATTTGATGGAATGTGGTGATGGCAGGATATGCACAAAATGGATTTGACAAATGTGTTTGAAACTGTAAGTGGGTGAGCATTGACAGGGCATTCGAACTAGTTGACGTAATGCCTCAGAGAGAATTCATCACATGGAATGCAATGATTGTGGTTTGAATGAAAATGGATTTTGCAAGGATGCTCTCAAAATTTTTGAATTAATGAAGCATATGGAACATATCCTAACATTGTAAGCTTTGCTTGCGGTCTAGGTGCATGCACAAAGCACACGAAGTGTTTGACATACTTTAAACATGTGAGTAACCGTTATTGCATTGTGGCTACAACCGATTGGAATGGAAGCATGGTTAACCTTCTTAATGTTTCAGGCTATCTTGAGGACACCCTAAATTTTAACATCAAAATGCTAATTTAATCTGAAATGAATGAGAAAGTGTTCCATGGTACATAAGTCTGCATGTGAAACTTGGTGCAGAACTCATTTCTAGATTTAAGATATTTACCCATATTAATGAAAGAGGAAGAAAAAGAATTATTTCTCTGCCAGCATAGAGCAGGTTAGTGATTGCCTTAAGCACCAAGAACAATAGGCTTGCTCTAACAAATAATGCACCATTCCCAAAACTAGAACTAAGAAGGCACATCCATCAAACGTAACAGAGGAAAATAATATTAGATGTAGTTACCACTGTCAGGGTAGACATGTAGGCCAGATAAGGGAGGATAAACGAGGTAGTAAAGATTTGAATTAAGGATACACAGAAGAACAAGTCCCAGAACAGTTTAAGAATCCAAAACAAGAGTAGCAGCGTATGATTAACTATATCATAGAGATATCATCTCAAGGAATATTGTGATTACATTATCAGAAATTGTCACAGTATTTGTAGAATGTTATTTTGAAGTCCTCCCAAATGCCTATCTCTGTGATCTCCCCTGCATCCTCCCCTCTACATGATTCCCCTTGCTAGCACCCAAAAATTCTTATTTTTCGAGTTCTCTTTGAGCACGCTCCAGAGGGTAAAAATAAATGCCTTAAAGATGAGAACTCCACTTCATTGCATGCAGCCCTAAAAATAGTGTCCTCTTACTCAATTATTCCCTCCCAAAATTGATTGTCATGTAACTCCCTTATATCCTTAAAATAGATGTTAATGATTAATTACTCATATAATTAATTATAATTATTAAATTTATTATTAAATTAACAATCTTACAATTTACAATATATTAATTTATTTGCTACTAACTCTTTAATTGTATATATTTATTTTTACAACATCACATACACTTGTGAAATGCAAAAAACATTTAATCATAGGGTAACATTACCTTAGCTAAGAACAGATCTAACATAACTTTAAATTGAAAGATTTACCTTAACATTTTGGCTTGTTCTCTTGCTATAATGTTGATTACCTTTGCATGTTCCTAATGGTATAGTTCATGTATCGAACTTTCAAAAAAGAAGCTTATGTTCCATCTTCATCTTTAGGTTCCTTAGCTAGACTACCTACACAACCAAAGTGAAAATGGAGGTGCACTACATCCTCCCCCCCTAAAACTTGACTTACTGCTAAAAGTCACAAACTAGAGTGAAAACATAACACATAAGTACCAGCATCAAAACTGATTCATTTTATAAAATAATATACACTAGTTTGCCTAAGGGAAAATTTTATCTCACTAAAATATAAACTTATATACTCCATTTCAAACATAATCTTCCTTTCTAGTCTTCAATGTCACATAGTAACACCATCAGAACTTGCATCTCAAAAATGATTTCATAATACACAAATCACCCAAAATTCTTACATGTTAACGTTGACACCCATCAATTTCTTTTAGGACAAGGAAAACATTGCACTCTTTTTAATCCTACTGGTAAAAATTCTCATATCATAAGCATATAAAGTATTCGATTTCAATTACACTACCATTTAAATTTCTCTACCAATTTGTTGTTAAGCAATCAATAGGTCAGATTGCTACATATCAACATATTTTTACACGTAAAACACACTTTTTCCATTAAATATCCATCATTTATCAACAAGACATTTCACTTTAATTATTGTACCACACTAAATCCAACACAATTTATCATTTCATAATGTTGTTCTCAAAATTACCTACGCTTGTTTTGTAGACAACCCCACGAAACTTGTCCGTTTCGTGAATCTACACTCTAAGATCACAGATTGAGACAAGATTCCCTTGATCTTGTGTGAAGTTATTTGACATTCTAAACTGGTCTACGACATTTTCCTTGAATTGGTCTCTCGATATTCGCGAAGATCGTTCAAGTTGTAAACTGATGAGGATTGTCAATTTTTAGTCAATTCCAGGTGTTAGAAAACTTTCGAAGTTTTAACATGTAAAGGCGCGGTGATTTCGGCCGCTCATACATGTCAAAGGTTATGTTAAATTGTGAAAGCAGTTATCTTCGCCGCGATTACACGTTTGGAAGTTTTTTTTGTTTTAACACATGTAAGAGCGGCGTATAATGCCGCTATTACATATGTTAAAACTTTTTTTTGTGTGTAACGGCAATTAATTTACCTGCCTCTACATATCTTATTTGGCAGAACCTGCTAGAGCGGCTGAAAAGCCCACCGTTGCTTTTGGTTGTTAACCCTACTTGTCGGAACGGCCGAAACTCCCGCCCGAACAAGATCTTTAGAATCCCAAACATCGAGTGCCATTAATGGCCGCTTGTGCCACTTGTTGAAGCTTGTTCTCGAGCTTTAAATATGTCTTTTTGTTTGTTGTTTTGGTTATTTGTTTCCTCCTAGTTCTCTCTGGATCCTCTCACATCACTCGACTACACCATTAAAGAGTTCAACCTAATCCACCAACATCAAGCCTAGAGTTTCAAACCTTTGACAGGTAAACCTTTTAATTGTTATCTTTTTCTTTACTAGGGTTTTAGTTAGTTTTCGATGGTTTTCCTTTGTCTTGTTTTTGTTATGTGTTTCATTAATAGATTGTTTTCTTAAAACTATTTTGGTCGTCTTGCTCAATCTTTGGTCGGTTCTTCGCCCTGAATATGTTTTGGATGGTCAATGTTTATGCCCAAAGTTTCATTGTATTTGGGACTGCGGATTTACCGCTCAAGCCTTTAGATACTTCTTAGGTCTCAAAGTATGCCAAATCATACCTCACATATCTCACATACATCGTCGACCTTAATCCCCGCTCGAATACCAAAAACGTTACATGTTAGTCGGCGTTTTCCGCTACCAAAACCCTTCATTGTTGACTCCCATCCTACCTGCCAAAGGAGCCAAGACACCCGCCATTGCAAAACCAATGTTTTTCCATTTGATGAAAAGGCGGCTAAATCATCCGCCCCTACATAAAAAAAACCTTTGCATGAAGTTTAAAAGCATTTACCTGCATGATCGGTGTTTCTCACCGCCCGAACGTTTACTGATTCATGACTCCTATCTGCGACAGCGGTGAAATCCCCCACCCTAGCATTTGAAGTTCCGAACTCCCCATTTCATGCAAGAGCGGTCGTTTTGACCGCCTGTGCATGTTAACCAATAAACTTCCAAAGTGCATGTAGGAGCGGCCTTTTTCACCGCTTTTACACCTAGAAGTCCTTCAAACTTGCAAGAGCGGTCAATACACCCGGCCAAGCACATTTCCCTGATTTTTCCCTAACACTGGAAAATTCACTTTTCAAAGCTGAAAGCCCGCTTTCACCCTCACCTCGATTTGTGCGCTCAAGCCCTTTTAATGCATGCTTTCCCATCCATGATCGTCAAAACGCAGTTAACCTAGTTTATCCAATTTTTCCCTAACTGCGAGATCATGGCCTTTTGCAGTTCTCAGTCAGCGTTCGTGGTGGTGTTCGAATTCACAGTTTTCTCCAGGGCTCATGTCAGAATCATCTCCTTGAAAGTCCAGAGCCATGAAGTACAAGTACCAGGGTGTCTTTCCGATAACAGCAATTCAGTCGAATGTTGATGAAATCAAAGACACTGAGATTGGACACGTAGATATGGATGAATTCATAGATAGAACTAAACAAGCAAACCCCTCTGGGCATATGCAGAAAATCATTGACAGCAATATCCATTTGGTAGCATCCTTTCTGGTCAGTGCTCATAATCCTGAATTTGTTCTACAAGTGGCCAACCACTACAATAGGGACACTAGAGCCATGACAGACTCACAAGGGAATGTTATCATGAGATTGGATGCAGAGTTCATGGATAAAATCTTCATGTGTCCACCACTTGAAAATGTCAGGCAAATTGATTTTGCTCAAGGTCAGCAAGATTATGACAATGATTTGGAATCTGCTAGGAGGCACATAAACAGCAAATGGTTAAAGATTCCTAGGACAACTTTGACCAGATGGCCAAAAGACCTTCACAGGAGTGATTTTGTGGAGGAAGTGTGTGATCTGATCACTTTGTTGTGTCGCATCAGAGGACTCCCTTCTGCCTCCAAATTCTAGGATTGGATGTACACTTACATGAAGGTGATCCTACAGGGTAATCAGAAGATATTTTGGGGTGAATAGATCAGTAATGCTTTGCACGAGCAACTGGTAAGGGTCAATACTACCTTCAAATTTTACATGACCTCTTACCTTGTATATGCCGCTGCAAGTATGAAGAACTTTCCAAGTTTGACCCAAGTAGGGGACAGGAGATTGGTCCCAGTATATGAATACTACCCCCAAATCACTCTGAAGGGGTCGATTCACCATTTCAGAAGAGTCAATGATGCATTCTTCTCAGTTTTCATGTGCTTGTGGAATGGTGCACTGGTTCAGAGAAGAGTTTCTGATGAAGCATGGCAGGTTGTAAATTCTTTTGGTTGTTTGTTCCTACAATCCCCACCTTCACTTATCTTCGGGTGGGATACTATCCTGGTTACCCTTACATGCTGCCACGGTATCCCAGTGATCACATTGTTCTTATGGAGCTTTGCAGACAACTGATTGTGGTTCATAACAAACAGATGGAGCTTAAGAAGTCAGGAATAAAGTTTCCTATTGTAATTGGGAGGTATTCAGTTCAGTCTGCCAACAAAGCTAAGATAATTGACTTCGAGTTGCAGTTAGTCACCATGAAGACCTACAAGAAGAGAAACCATTTTGACTTTAGAAGGGTCCAAGACAAAATCAAGAGGAAGTCAAATTTTCATGATCCAATGGTGGAAGACATATGGGCAGATCTCAGGACCCAAAATGAGATCAGAAAACTGGATTTCTATAGGCTTCATCTGAGCCAAATTGAAGAACTGGGACTAGCTGATATTCCAGATGGAATGGAGGATGATGGAGATGTCCTAGATCATGAATATGAGGCAAAGAATGTTGAAGCTTCACCTCTCCCAGAGGTGAAATGGTCATTCAAGGAGGAGACATCCATCAGGAAAAGATTCCAACCTATATTAGCAAACACCAACTTGTGGTTGGAAAGTAAAGGGATCAAGTTGAAGGAGTTCCTTATAGGATTTGAAGAGGGAACATAGGAGCAAACAGGTAAGAAGGTTGAGAATCGAACCAAGAACAAGAGTGATACCCCTTCTTCCTCCAAGGTACACAAAGCAAAGATCAAATTTGTATCCAAGGGAGGAAAGAAGAAGGAAACCACAGAGGCTTCTGATGCCACTAAGTCAGATGTTGAAGACATCAATGATGATCATATGGAAGTTGAGGATGTTGAGACCGAAGAACAAGATGTTCAAAGGTCTAAAACAAAGGTATCTACAGAAGCTGAAAAAGGTGAAGATGAAGATATAGAGGTAGAGCGACTTGATGGTTCCCCACAGACTCTTGTGAAAGACCTTCCATCTAATACACAAGTTCTTACACCTCATCCTCATGTTTCATTTTCTGATGGTTTGCCAGTGATTTCTAATGTTCCTCTTTCTCCCATTTTTGTTGTTTCTTTTGACAATACTCCTCAATCCATGAGGGCTAGTCTTGGGACCGTTTTTGATTCTTCTAGTTCCATTCCAAGTTTATCTTCCCCTTCTTTTGATATCGGGGAACAGACTGTTTTGGAGAACCTTCTTGATGCTTCACAAAAGGTGGTTGATACAGGTGTTGTGTTTACCAACACAATTCCAATTGTCACCATCATAGGTACAAGCACGGAGCCAACCAATCAAGTAGTGGATCCCCCTCCAGCTGTCGATGCATCTATACTTCCTCCATGGTTATCTGCTTATACTCCAAAGAGGAAGAAACAAGCCATCTCACCTGATGAGATTGACATTGAAAAGCTATTGCCCATGAAAGGTAAGAATCAAAAGAAGAAGCCTAAGACTGTTTCTAGGCTGGTCACTGAAAAAGGAATCAGATATGCCGAAATTGCCAAACCTCCTGAAGATGCCACAGTTGATACTTTTGACGTGAGCAGTTATGTCATTTCAAGGGTTGAACTTGGTAAAGTGACTCATGAAGGGGTCAAAGCATATTTCCAGACCACTGCCACCACCCTACTGGAAAAGTATGATGAAGCCAAGAGCGAAAAAGAGCAATACAAAGCAAAAGCAGAACAACTGGCTGCTGTCCTTCAGAAAATAGTAAAGTCATTAGAGATAGTGGAACCAATGGCAGTGACAGTGGAAGATCCCCTGATACAGAAAGTAGAAAAAGCCCAAGCTAGAGGCAAAATAGTGGGGGATGTAGTGGAGTGGTTGTTGGCCCAAGGACGAGTTCTGTTGAAAACCGCTGTGGAAAGAAAGGAGAAAATGGACAAGGCCAAAGCTGAGCTGGATAATCTGGTGGATCTACTTCACAAGAGCTGCAAGATCAAGAAGAGAGTCTAGAAGAGTGGACAGATATGAAGAAGATCAAGATAAAGAATTTGATCACCATAGGGGTCGTCACCAATAGGGAATCATATCTCAAGACTAATGAGACTCTAGCTCATCATATTTTCATAATAAAGAGTCTACTTGAAGATCTGTGCCAAGCTCGAGAAGCCAGCGAGGATAGTGACGTCACACTCCTACATCGGCTGGAAGAACTTCCTTGCACCTTAACAAGAGAAGATCATAGTTTCCTCACAGCACAAGAAATGATAAGTTCATTTGAAGAAATGGTACAAAAGAAATTTGAAGAGGAAGCTCCCTTTGTGCTCTCAATGGACAACCTGTATGATCAACATTCGACTCTGGAGAACCTGAAGGATAATTTAGAAAAGCATGAAAAGGCAATAAAGGCAATGAAAGATTCAATCCTCCGAGCTCACACCATCTCTGAAAACACAGCAAAACCAGATGCATGCGAGATGTCAGTTGTTCAAACCATGTATCAGAACTTCCTAAGGAAAAGGGATGGAGGAAGCTAATGCCTTAGCTTATTTTTCTTAGATATTATGTAAATGGAATTTTGTTTTGGACATCTACACATGTAATTTTCCAAAATGTAATTACATGTGAGACAAGAGAAGTCATAAGTCAAATAGGTCTCTCTTGTTGAATAAGTCAAATTAGTTGTAGATTTCCTAGATTTTCTCAAGGTCTTTCCCTATAAATAAAGGGGACCTCTTTTGTAAATATGATCTTTTTTGTCTATTGTAAGAAAACTCTGGCAAATTGAGAAGCAAATTAAGACTTTGTGCTTTTTGTGAAAATCAATATTCAAATATTTATCAATACAAGAAAGCAAGTTCAATTCCAATCTTTGTCTTGGGATTATTTGTGTTGTGATAGTTTTGTTCTTATGTCTTGCTATCATAATCTTATTTGATAATAATTGAAGTGTGGAGTTTGTTACAAGTGATTGAAGAGCACTCTTAATTTGATTCTGGTAAACTTTGTGTTACCAAATCGGTTGTGGGTTATATGTTCATGTTTGTGAGAATACAATAGTTTGAAGACTTTGTGCTGCAAGTTGTTATATTCGATTTACTTTTATCATCTTGAAGAGTAGTGAAGACTTTGGGCTGCATTCTACTTCAAATAGCTCTGTTTACAAGTAGTAAGTAAGGTCACGAAAAACTTTGTGTTTCTGTGATATTGTGATAATTTACAAGTCTTATATCAAGAGTTTGAAATATAAACATCTATTCTGAAAAAAGAGAATGAGATGAGATGGAACCACCACAAACATAGTTTTAGTGTACAGAAATTTGATAAGTTGTTTGATTTGCAAAAGTTAAGTAATCACAGGGAACCTCCCCTTGCTGAGAGGAGAGATTTTATCTCATCATAGCTGTGGCTGATATACCCATTTTGCCGTTAGCGAGTTAACGACAAAATATTCACCCAACAGTTTTTTGGCGACTTTGCTAGGGACGGAACATGCAACTTGAAGCCTCACGCTCTAAGCTGAAGCATTTTCAGTTCTTTTCCATTTTCTTGCAAAAATTGTGTTGAGCATAATACAGTCTGGTAGATTCCCGGTACACCAGAAGTAAGAGGGCTCAGGGTATTATTGATCTTGCATTTGAATTGATGTAGCGAAATAATTTTGGATTCTTAACTCCACAACCTCATCTTTAGTGCACCAGGAGTTTTCCCCCTACAAACACCAGGTCTCCAATACCAGGTGAAGTTTCTATTGCCAGTGCTAACAGAGTTTTGGTTGTTCATACGCCACCAAGGTTTGTTATACCACCTTTCAATCAGCGCGTCATGGCAGCCCAAGGTCCTTGGGGTAATACCTTTGGTCCTCTAAATTTGACCCCACCATTACATGAACTACCTCGTAGTTCAAGAAAGAATTTCCCCAAATTCTATGGTGACGGAAAAGTTCATCCTAATGAGCACATTACGGCTTTCTGTATAGCCTGTGGTGTGATAGGTGTTGAGCACGAAGACATGGCTGTGCGACTCTTTGTAGAAACACTACAAGGCGCTACCACAGACTGGTTCTACCACCTCCAAGCCCAGACCATAACTGGGCTACTCTCAAAAACAAGTTCGAAGCCAGGTTCAAACCTGCGGAAGATGCTCATGCATTGTTGGCACAGCTGACACAGATGAAAAAGGAACCTCATGAACCAATGCGAGATTTCATCGCTAAGTTCAACAAATTGAGAAATAGGATTCCCACCACTACTGAGCCCACAGCGGAAAACCTCAAATGTTTCTTTATCAATACACAGCTTCCGGAGGTGAGTTTCTTATTGAGGCGAGCTGCTCCTACTGATCTTGCTATGGCTCAGATTCTGGCAACTGAAGTAGAAGATGATCTTATCCTTGCGGGTAAGATAAGAAGGGACACTAATAGAAATAAAAGTTCCTCTTCTACTGAGAACACTTCCACAAGCACCACAGATCCCATGGTGCAAAAGCTAGCAAATGAATTGCTAGCTCTCAAGAGACAAATGTCCCAAGGTATATCTATGCCTCCTTCTTACTAAGATATACCAAGGAGGACATTTCCAAATAATTCATATCAAGGCAATGCTGCTAGGAATCGAGGACAGCAAAATCGTCTTCCGCCTACACAGGGGAAGCTCGCTATTGAAGTAGCGCCGGTCAACTCTGCTGTTGGCTACTATGAAGCAAAAAATGAACTTTCTTTCCAACCTGAGTTGGAATATGAAAATGGTGCTAATCTCTTCACAGAAGGAGAAGAAGAGTTAGCTGGCGACTCTACCATCAGCTTTCTGAACTACTAGGACGAAGTTGAAAAAGGAGAAGTGAGTGAAGGAGCATATGTTGTTTTCACTAGGTCTCAAAATCAGTCAGCTCTTCAAGCTGATAAAGGGAAAGTGAGAGAAGAATCTCAACCGGCGATTTCAATCACTAAACGGGGGACTCCTTTACCTTTCCAATCAAAAGACTCGGTGGTTAATAAACAAGTAAGTGCTTCTAATGAATTTGTACCTTCCACCTCTACTCCTCAGACTAGTGCTGTCTCTACCAAAAATCAAAATGATGGTTTTTCTTCCTCCATATCTAATTCTTTTTAGCAGTTTGATATAATAGATCATGCTAGGAGAACTAAGATACAAATGTCTGAAGTTGAATATTTACAGGCTAATCCTGAACAATTCGATAGATTAGCCAAATATGTCAAAAATAAAGCTGTCCCTGCAGGACAAGAGTTTCCCAAAGTTACTCATGACTCCTCTAAAAGTAAACCTACCCAAAACAATCTTGTTACTACTCCCCCTGAGGTTTCTAGAAAAATTGAACCCTTCTATGTTTCCCTTTTAGTAAATGGTCATAAATTGAGCAATTGCGTGATAGATTCTGGAGCCTCAGACAATGTTATGCCTGCTAAAGTAGCAGATGCCCTTGGCCTCACCTTAACCAAAACTTTTGGGAGGTGTTTCTCTATGGAGAGTAAGCAGGTTCCACTTTTGGGTCAAATCAAAGACGCCCAATTTGCATTTGCAGCCTTTCCAGATAAGAGAATCAAGATGACAGTCTTGGTAGCTGATGTTCCAGCTTCATATGGCATTCTTCTTGGACGTAATTTCTGCAAGGATGTGGGTGGAGAGTTGAACATGGATTTGTCTGAAGCTAGGATACCTGTTAAAGGTGTCATGCAGAAGCTGCTTCCTGAGAAGGAGGCGAAATACATTGTTACTCAAACATCAAACCCCAAAGCTCAAATTTTGTTTGAGTCCTCGGGAATGGGTAACTATTTTCTATCTACTAAAGATTGTTCCGATTCATCAGATGAGGCTACATCGGGTGATAGCTCCAATATGTCAGATGGAGACTCAGAAGAGTTTTCAGATGAAAGTTCAGGTAAGGGTATAGCAATTCCAGATTCTTCCCTCACTGATGAAGAGGAATCTTCTGACCAGAGAAAGTCCAAGAAATTAAATTTTGAAGGAGTCTGGATTTTAGAATTTGATGGCAGTTGTTCTTCTACCGGCTCTGGAGCCGGAGTGGTCTTGATATCGCCACAAGGTGATATTTTACCTTTTTCATACAAGCTACAATTTGACAATACCAATAACACCGCCGAATACGAGCCCTTGTTACTCGGATTGGAAGCGGCACGTGCCAGAGGTGTTAAGACTCTTCATGCTCAAGGGGACGCCGAATTGGTGGTTTGTCAAGTAAGAAATTTGTACCAAACAAAAAATGAAAGATTGAGACACTATCGCAATCGCGTATGGGATTGCATTGAAGATTTCGATGCTTTCAATATTTCAGCAGTGCCTAGAGAGTTCAATGATCGTGCAGATTCATTGGCTGTTTTCGCCACTCTCATGGTGCCTCACAAGGATTTCAAAGGAAGCAAGTACACTATTGAGCTTGTCTTCCAACCAAGTGTACCTGATAACACTGACCATTGGCAGGTGTTCAATGGCGATAATCAAATCATTGCTTTCCTAGAAAAGATGGATAGTTTTGATGAGCTTTACTTTGAAGGAAGTGAATCACCACCTCGTGAATATGTTTCTAAGGTAGATTCGCAAACTGGTGAAGAATTTCTACAATTAAAAGGAAATAAAATCCCAAAAGGTTTGGTCTCCCTTGAGAAACTCTTTGATAAACATGACAGGTATATCAAGTAGCGGCAACAACAACAGGATTTGAGTTCCTCCATGGAATTTGAGCAGGTCAATTTGGATACGGAAACAGATCCTAAGATGGTCAACATCAGAAAATGTTGCACTGCTGATGAAAGATTCAAATTCATCACCCTCCTCCGCCATTACATTGATGTTTTGGCTTCCTCCTATGATGACCTGAAGTCTTTCAGGCCTAAGGAGGTTCGACACGAAATTCCCCTCAAGGCTGGATCGTTGCCTTACAAACAGAAGCAGAGGCAATACAATCCAAAGATATCAGGTACGATTCTTTCTGAAATTTAGAAGATGCTGAATGCAAGGATTATTTTTCCAATTCATCATTCCACATGGGTTTCAAACATAGTACCTGTAAGGAAGAAGAACGGAGAAATCCGTATCTATGTTGATTTCAGAAATCTCAACTAGTCTTCCTTGAAAGATAACTACCCTTTGCCCATCATGGACCAAGTATTGCAAACAGTGATAGGTTCAGAAATGCTATCTATGTTAGATGGTTTTTTGAGGTATAACCAAGTGGAGATAAATGAAGCTGATCAGTTCAAAACTGCCTTCACCACACCATGAGGCACATTCGCATATCGCAGAATGCCTTTTGGTCTAATCAATGCTGGCGCAACATTTCAGAGAGCGATGGATCTTGCTTTCAGAGATGAAATGTGTAAGTTTATCGTGGTGTATCTCGATGATTTGACTGTTTTCTCTAAAAACCATCATGATCATGCGCATCATTTGTGACAAGTGTTGGAGTGCTGTCGGCAAAATGGTATTTCCCTCAATCCCAAGAAGTCAGTTTTTGGGGTGACAGAAGGCAAGCTTCTCGGGCACATTGTATCCCGGGAAGGCACTAAGATTGACTCGGAAAGAGTTAAATCTATTCAAGGTCTCACTCTGCCAGCAAGTAAGACTGCTGTTCACTCTTTCTTTGGAAAGGTGAATTTTCTGTGAAGGTTCATTCCTGAGTTTGCAGAAAAAACCTGTCACATTGTTAATATGATGAAGGGTAAAGCCACTTTCTGTTGGACCGCAGAAGGCAAGGAAGCATTCAAGGATATCAAGAGAGCTATTGCTCATGCTCCAATTCTTGTTTGTCCCGACTACACTAAGGATTTCCTAGTCTATAGCTACGCTTCAGAACACACACTTTCAGCTATTCTGGTTCAGCAGAATGAAGAAGGCATCGAATCCCCCATATCGTTTATGAGTTGTCCTCTCAAAGCTCATGAATTGAAGTATTTGAATATGGAGAAGCATGCCTATGCCGTAGTCAAAGCGGTTAAGCATTTCAGGTTCTATATTCTAAACTCACACACTGTTGTCATGGTGCCTGATACAATAGTCAAATCTATCCTAACTCAACAGGAGTTCGGAACAAAGAGAGGTAATTGGATCGCTAAGATCCAAGAATTTGATCTGGATATCAAGCCTACCAAGCTTGTGCGCGGTAAAGGTTTGTGTCAATTGATCGCAGATAATGTTCCAAAAGAGACAGGGGATGAAGAAGAAGAAGTTGTGGACACGCCAACTGTCCTTTTTGTTACTGCAACTGACGAGTGGTATTCCAATATCGCTCATTTCCTTACCTATGGTGAGTGCCCTTCTCACTTGTCTTATAAGGAAAAGAGAACTGTCAAGTTAAAAGCTACTAACTACGTCCTTTGGGACAATGGTTTGTACAAGAGAAGTCTTGATGGTGTATTTCTCTGTTGCGTGGATAAAGTGCAACAAGGTAGACTTTTGGAGTCTTTCCACAATTTGGCTTGTGGAGGGCATTTTTCAGCACCTGTAATGGCTCACAAGATTCTGCGAGCTCGATACTATTGGCCCACACTATTCCAAGATGCGTACAATTGGGTGCGCAGGTGTGAGTTATGCCAATAGTTTGTTGGGAAACCAAAATTGGCAGCCTTACCTCTAAAACCAGTGGTGATTGAGGAGCCTTTTCAGCAATGGGGTATTGACTTCATTGGTGCAGTGAATCCATCATCGAGTGCGGGACATAACTATGTTCTCACTGCTACAGACTATTTTACCAAATGGGTGGAAGCTATTCCAGTCAAACACGCTACTTCAGAGGTGGTATGCAGTTTTCTTAAAGAGAACATTATTTCTAGGTTTGGAGTTCCAAACAAGATTGTAGCAGACAATGCTATGTGTTTTTCCTCTTATGAGATTACTGAGTTTTGCTACGAACATGGGATCACTCTTTCCCATTCTTCAGACTATTATCCGCAAGGGAATGGTCAAGCAGAATCAAGCAATAAGAATCTGGTCATTATCATCAGGAAACTGGTAGATGAAAATCAGAGAACTTGGCATAAGGCATTGTTTGATGCTTTATGGGCAGATAGAATTACACCCAAAAGGGCGATAGGCATGTCGCCATTTCAGCTTCTATATGGTCTGAATGCAAAGATACCAATTACCTTGGAATTGCCAGCATTGAAGTTGGTAAGGGCATTGGAAGATAGAACTTTTGATAGTTCTATCGATAAAAGGATCATGTATTTGACTGAACTTGAGGAGCAGCGCACTATAGTGGTGGACCGTATTGCTGAGCACCAAAATCAAGTAAAGAAACTCTTCGACAAGAAGACAAAGGCTCGTGAGCTTCAGGTTGGAGATCAAGTCTTGTTATGGGACAAGAGGAGAGAACCAAAAGGGATGCATGGGAAATTTGATTCCTTGTGGAGAGGACCATTCACCATTCATCAGTTCTGTGGTGAAAATAGTTTCTTGCTGGAGTATCAGGATGGGACACCATTCTTGTTACCTCACAATGGACAACATCTGAAGCACTTCAATCCATGAAGTTTCAGATAAGTTAAATTGTACATTTGTATAGTTTTGTGTTTTTATTCGCATTTTCGTTTAGTCTTTTGTGTCTTTTTCTTTTTAGCTTGACTCTATAGCCCAATGGCATGGATGAAGGCACTTAGAGACTGGATTCTACTCCCCTTAATTGTTTCAAAGTTTGATTGCAGGAAGTTCCCTAGTTAGAGCCAGCTGTTGTTCTCAAAATCAGCTACGCTTGTTTAGTAGACAACCCCACGAAACTTGTCCGTTTCGTGAATCTACACTCTAAGATCACAGATCGAGACAAGATTCCCTTGATCTCATGCGAAGTTATTTGACATTCTAAACTGGTCTACAACATTTTCCTTGAATTGGTCTCTCGATATTCGCGAAGATCGTTCAAGTCATAAACTGATGAGGATTGTCAATTTTTAGTCAATTCCAGGTGTTAGAAAACTTTCGAAGTTTTAACATGTAAAGGCGGTGATTTCGGCCGCTCATACATGTCAAAGGTTATGTTAAATTGTGAAAGCAGTTATCTTCGCCGTGATTACACGTTTGGAAGTTTTTTTTGTTTTAACACATGTAAGAGCGGCGTATAATGCCGCTATTACATATGTTAAACCTTTTTTTTGTGTGTAACGGTGGTTAATTTACTCGCCTCTACATATCTTATTTGGTAGAACCTGCCAAAGCAGTTGAAAAGCCCGCCGTTGCTTTTGGTTGTTAACCCTACTTGTCAGAACGACCGAAACTCCCGCCCGAACAAGATCTTTAGAATCCTGAACGTCGAGTGCCATTAATGGCCGCTCGTGCCACTTGTTGAAGCTTGTTCTCGAGCTTTAAATATGTCTTTTTCTTTGTTGTTTTGGTTATTTGTTTCCTCCTAGTTCTCTTTGGATCCTCTCGCATCACTCGACTGCACCATTGAAGAGTTCAACCTAATCCACCAACATTGAGCCTAGAGTTTCAAACCTTTGACAGGTAAACCTTTTAATTGTTATCTTTTTCTTTACTAGGGTTTTAGTTAGTTTTCAATGGTTTTCCTTTGTCTTGTTTTTGTTATGTGTTTCGTTAATAGATTATTTTCTTAAAACTATTTTGGTCGTCTTGCTCAATCTTTGGTCCGTTCCTCACCCTGAATATGTTTTGGATGGTCAATGTTTATGCCCAAAGTTTCATTGTATTTGGGACTGCGGATTTACCGCTCAAGCCTTTAGATACTTCTTAGGTCTCAAAGTATGCCAAATCATACCTCACATATCTCACATACATCGTCGACCATAATCCTTGCTCAAATACCAAAAATGTTACATGTTAGTCGGTGTTTTCCGCTACCAAAACCCTTTATTGTTGACTCCCATCCTACCTGCCAAAGCAGCCAAGACACCCGCCATTGCAAACCCAATGTTTTCCCATTTGTTGAAAAGGCGGCTAAATCATCCGCCCCTACATAAAAAAAAACCTTTGCAAGTTTAAAAGCATTTACCTGCATGATCAGTTTTTCTCACCGCCCGAACGTCTACTGATTCACGATTCCTATCTGCGACAGTGGTGAAATCCCCCGCCCTAGCATTTGAAGTTCTGAACTCCCCATTTCATGCAAGAGCGGTTGTTTTGACCGCCTGTGCATGTTAACCAATAAACTTCCAAAGTACATGTAGGAGAGGCCTTTTTCACCGCTTTTACACCTAGAAGTCCTTCCAACTTGCAAGAGCGGTCAATACACCCGCCCAAGCACATTTCGCTGATTTTTCCCTAACACTGGAAAATTCACTTTTCAAAGCCAAAAGCCCGCTTTCACCCTCGCCTCGATTTGTGCACTCAAGCCCTTTTAACGCATGCTTTCCCATCCATGATCGTCAAAACGCAGTGGACCTAGTTTATCCAATTTTCCCCTAACTGCAAGATCATGGCCTTTTGCAGTTCTCAGTCAGCATTCGTGGTGGTGTTCGAATTCACAGTTTTCTCCAGGGCTCATGTCAGAATCATCTCCTTCAAAGTCCAGAGCCATGAAGTACAAGTACCAGGGTGTCTTTCTGATAACATCAGTTCAGTCGAATGTTGATGAAATCAGAGACACTGAGATTGGACACGTAGATATGGCTGAATTCATAGATAGAACTAAACAAGCAAACCCCTCCCGGCATATGCAGAAAATCATTGACAGCAATATCCATTTGGTAGCATCCTTTCCGGTCAGTGCTCATAATCCTGAATTTGTTCTACAAGTGGCCAACCACTACAATAGGGACACTAGAGCCATGATAGACTCACAGGGGAATGTTATCATGAGATTGGATGCATAGTTCATGGACAAAATCTTCATGTGTCCACCACTTGAAAATGTCGGGCAAATTGATTTTGCTCAAGGTCAGCAAGATTATGACAATGATTTGGAATCTGCTAGGAGGCACATAAATAGCAAATGGTTAAAGATTCCTAGGGCAACTTTGACTAGATGGCCAAAAGACCTTCACAGGTGTGATTTTGTGGAGGAAGTGTGTGATCTGATTACTTTGTTGAGTCGCATCAGAGGACTCCCTTTTGCCTCCAAATTCCAGGATTGGATGTACACTTACTGTTGCAAGTATGAGGTGAGCCAGTGTTGTCATTGATGTCAACATACTCATATTGCATTGACAAGAAGGATTTGATGAGCTGTGTGCTGAGGATATTGAGAAAATTAGCCTCAGTCAGGAACAGTGAAGAACAGTGATGAGAAGAAGGTAAATGTATTGTATAGGATGAGAACCGGAGGATGCGAATTAAAGGGTTAGTAGATATGAGTCTTGAGATGCTACAGTTAAGATTTCAGAGGTCCGCATGAAGATCTGAAGGAGTTGTGGCTGCCGGTATAGAACCGGGTCCGGCAAGTATCCAGAGGTGACAGAGGATCACAAAAAGGTCCGGTGAGGTCCGGAATTGTATCATCCTAATCTGCAGATTGGACGGAGTGTTTGGGATGTCCTTGTGATGTGTCATCCTGATTTGTGTATGAGTTGGAGGTCCGGAAGTACTCTTGCATTATGACAGTGGCGACAGACTGTGTTCTTGAAGTTTCGGATGAGGAAGACAAGAGATCCCAGTAAGTAGAGGAAGTGCGGATGTATCCGGACATTCAGACAGGCTTGTGAAGGTTCTTGGATCATGTTTAGGTTGTGTTGTTGGTCCGCATTGATGGTAGAGCCCAGAATTGAAGTTATTCTTCCGGATGAAGTTCTTGCTCTGTTTAGCCGACCGGATGAGTTGTTCATCCTGCGAATGTTCTTGTGATGGCCGACCGGATGTGTTATTCATCTTGCGGATACTCCTATGGTTGTTTGCTGACTTAGATGTTTGTTCCTAAGTCGATGTCTTGTATAAACAACGGTTTGTGAGTTCATTTCAAAGTGTGGTGTGTGGATGAGTGTGGCATAGCGAAGAAACGTGCGAAAGGCAGAGCAGAGATTTTGGGCTTAATTGGAACTGATCCGGACATGGTAGAGATGTCATTCTCCAGTTCAAGACTGTGATTTTCATCACTTTGTAGACAGTGTGTCTCCTTGTAGGCAGTGGGCCTCTTTGTGAGCAGTGTGCTCGGGTAGTGAGCCCTTATTGGCATGTGCCATTCATTTTTCTTTATTCTTCTAACAGAGAATAATTCTTGGGTTAATCACCCCGTGGTTTTTCCCTTAACTGGGCTTTCCACGTCAAAATCTTGGTGTTCAATGTGTTGATGCTTATATGCTCTTGTGTTTATGTATTATGCTTCCATGGATGAGTATTTGATATGCTGCTAACTAACAACAGAGAATTAAGTGTTTGAAAGAAGAAGAAGTTTTATACAACTGATTCACCCCCCCCTCTCAGTTGTATGAACTAGATCCAACAATTGGTATCAGAGCTAAGTTCCTCTGATAGGAGCTTAACCGCTTGAGGAGATCCAGGATGTCATCATACAAGAAGGATAGTCCGAAGTTCGATGGAACCAACTTCACTCTCTGGAAAGGTCGCATGAAGTGTCACTTGGAATGTATGGGAAAAGCATACTTGGCTATGATTTCAAAACCATATGTACCTCCACAAGGTGGTCCGACAACTCTGAATGAAATCACAGAAGCTGAAAACAATCTGCGGACCAAGGAAGCTCTTCTAAGCGCATTGAATGACTCAGATCTCTCGAATGTCATTGACCTACCAACTGCATATGAGATCCTAACTAAACTGGAACTTTTGTATGAAGGAGATGAGTTTGTCAAAAGTGCAAGGTTGCAAAGTCTGAAAGGGAAATTTGAAAGATTGAAAATGAGAGATGATGAAAACATCACTACCTTTATGCCAAGAGTAAATGAGCTGGTATGTGGAATCAGAAATGCTAGTGGAACTTTAGATGAAAATGAGATTGTCTGCAAAATCCTAAGATCCCTTCCTGCTGCCTACAAAATCAAAGTTGCTGCCATTGATGAATTCAGAGCCCACACAACTGTCACAAGAGAACAACTGGCTGGCAAACTAGCTGCATTTGAAATGACCGAGTTTGGAGATGATCCTTCCAAGACTGAATCTGCTTTCAAAGCCAGTGCCTATGTGAAAGGCAAACAGAGATTTGATCCGGGTGAAAACTCATCAAGGAAAATGTCATGGTATGATCAAGCAAGAAGAGACATGGAAGAAGAAGAAGTAGAAACAGCTCAACTTGAAGCCCTCATTGCAAAGAGACTGCCAAGAGGATCCGGTAAGTATGAAGGAAAACTACCCTTTAAGTGTTTCAACTGCAATAAGATTGGTCATTTTGCCTCAAGATGTCCGGAGAGATCTGCAAGATCTAATACTCACAGACAAAGGTTTCAAAAGAATTGCTATTATGTTCATGAAGAAGATGACAATGAAGGAGTAACAGATGATGAATCAGAACTAGGAAGCAAATCCAGAAATGAGTGGGTGTTTATAGCCATCAAGGAAGAAGATTCAATACTCTCTGAATCTGTCAATCACAAAGTTGTTGAAAAAGCCTTGGCTGCTCAAGTGGAAGAAAAGGATGATTGGGTTATTGACAGTGGATGTTCTCACCATATGACTGGTGACAAGAATAAGTTCTTAGATTTGGAAAGATATGAAGGAGGAATGGTAAAGTTTGGTGACAATTCTGCTGGCAGAATCAGAGGTAGGGGAACTATTTCCTTTGATGGTAAGAGCAAAACAGGAAATGTACTGTATGTTGAAGGATTGAAGCACAATCTTCTCAGTGTTGGTCAGTTAGTGGACAAAGGCTATGATCTCTGGTTCAAGAATGGAAAATGCAGAATCTTTACAAGCTCCGGAACTGAAATTGCATCCGGTACTCAGACAAAAGGTAATATCTTTCATCTGGTTGGTTCAAATAAAAGTTGTTTATTTGTCCAAATTGATCAGAGTTGGTTATGGCATAGAAGAATGTGTCATGTAAATTTTGATAACATCATCAAGATAAGCAATACTCAGGCTGTGAGAGATCTTCCAAAATTGATGAAACCTACAAATAGTGTGTGTAAAGAATGTCAGTTAGGTAAACAAAGTAGAGTCTCCTTCAAAAGCAAAGATCAGTCTTCTACCGGATTGTTGGAATTAGTACATACTGATCTATGTGGTCCGACAAGAATCAAGAGTCTGCAAGGTGATAGATATTTCATGTTGTTAATTGATGATCATTCCCGGATGATGTGGGTTACCTTTCTAAAAGAAAAATCAGAAGCTTTTGAGAAGTTCAAAATCTTCAAAGCTATGGTGGAGAATCAAACCGGATTGAAACTAAAGTGTCTAAGGTCTGATAGAGGTGGTGAATTTACATCTGGTGAATTCATTGACTTTTGTGAGAAACAGGGTATAAGGAGACAGTTGTCTGCTCCTAAGACTCCACAGCAGAATGGAGTAGTTGAGAGAAAGAACCAGACCATCCAGGAAGCTGCTAGGACAATGATGTTGGAAGCAAATGTTCCTCAAATGTTTTGGAAAGAAGCTATCAGCACCGCAGTCTACACTCTAAATCGAGTTCAAATCAGAAACAACATCGGTAAGACCCCCTATGAACTTTGGTTTGGCATCACTCCTACTGTGAAATATTTCAGAGTATTTGGTAGCAAGTGTTATATTAAAAGAGATGAAGATCTAGGAAAGTTTGATGCTAGAAGTGATGAGGGAATTTTCTTGGGCTACTCCACTCAAAGCAAAGCATACCGGTGCTACAATAAGAGATTGAGGAAGATGATAGAAAGTACCAATGTGAAAGTTGATGAAGGAATTGAGAAACCTTCAAGATTTTATGAGCTTGATGAAGATGACCAAGACAGTGTTCAAGGAACTCAATCCTCTCCGGTGAGACAGAGTCAGCCTGATCCGGTAAATCAGGAAGAAGAGATAGGTTTGAATGAGCCTGATCAAGAAACAGCAGTGCTGGATACTCCCAAAATTCCAAGGTATGTAAGACTGAACCACTCTGAAGATCAGATCATAGGTGACAGAAGCAAAGGTGTACAAACTAGAAGGAATATTGCTCAGAATCAGAATGAATGTTGTCTGATTTCAAAGATTGAACCTAAAACAATAGATGAAGCCTGCAATGATGAAAACTGGACCAAAGCAATGGAAGATGAATTGATGCAAATTGAGAAAAATCATACTTGGGATCTTGTTCCCAGACCTAGAGACAGGAATGTAATTGGAACCAAGTGGGTCTTCCAGAACAAACTAAATGAAGCTGGTGAAGTAATCAGAAACAAAGCTAGATTGGTCTGCAAAGGCTACTCTCAAATAGAAGGAATTGACTTTGAAGAGACTTTTGCTCCGGTGGCAAGAATTGAAGCAGTCAGATTACTTCTTGCATTTGCTGCCTTCAAAGACTTCAAGGTATATCAGATGGATGTCAAGTCTGCCTTTCTAAATGGTGATCTGGAAGAAGAAGTCTACATTGAACAACCGGATGGATTTCAATTGTCTGATAATAATGATATGGTCTGCAAGTTGAAGAAAGCTTTGTATGGATTGAAGCAAGCCCCAAGAGCATGGTATGAAAGGTTGGATAAGCATCTTGTGCAGATTGGATTCAACAAAGGTACTGCTGACAGTAACTTATATTTCAAAATTGATCATGAAAACATTCTGATTGTTGAAGTGTTTGTGGATGATATCATTTTTGGAGGAAGAGATAGTATGTGCAAAACTTTTGCTAATCAGATGAAAAGTGAGTTTGAAATGTCTATGCTTGGTGAAATGAATTTCTTCTTGGGACTGCAAATTACTCAAACAAAAGAAGGGATCTTCATTTCTCAGACCAAATATGTGAAAGAATTGTTAAGGAAATTTGGTATGGAAGACTCAAAGCCAATGAACACTCCTATGGCAACCGGATGTAAGCTAAGCAAAGATGATGATTCTCCAAAAGCAGATCAGACAAAGTATAGATCAATGATTGGTGGATTGTTGTATCTCACTCAAACTAGACCAGATATAATGCAGGCTGTTGGTCTTGTGGCAAGATTCCAGGCTGATCCTAGAGAATCTCATGTTATGGCAATCAAAAGAATTTTTAGGTACTTGAAAGGAACAGCTGAGTATGGTCTATGGTACCCTAGAGATCTGGATTTCTCTCTTCATGCTTACACAGATGCAGATTGGGCAGGAGATGTGGATGATCGGAAAAGCACTAGTGGTGGAGCATTCTTTTTGGGGAAGAGATTGGTTTCTTGGCTAAGCAAGAAACAAGATGCAATATCTCTGTCTACAACTGAAGCAGAATACATTGCAGCAGCAGGTAGTTGCACTCAAATCTTATGGATGAAGCAGATGCTAAGAGACATCAAAGTTGAATATGAGGAGCCTATCATAATTTTCTGTGATAATTCAAGTGCAATTAATATTTCCAAGAATCCGGTATTGCATTCTAAGACTAAGCACATATCTATCAAATTTCACTTTTTGAGAGAACAAGTAAACAAGGAAGAAGTCAGATTGGAGTATGTTCCCTCCAAGGATCAGATTGCAGATATCTTTACAAAACCTCTTCCCAAGGACTCTTTTGAATATCTCCGGGAGAAGTTAGGGGTCATGGCCCCTCCGGTGATGAACTAAGATGCACTGATGTGCATCAGTCCGGTGGCTATCACAGTCATATCTTGTGATCCAGACTAATGGGGAGCTGCAACTAAGGGGGAGCAGCTGGTATGATTCTGATGTATGAGAATTGCAAGTATGAGCCCTTTGCCATTGATGTCAAAGGGGGAGAGAAGACATGTGAAAAACAAGTGGTTGATGATCAAAGGGGGAGCAGTAAAGGAAGAGAAGACATATGAAAAGTTGAAGTTCTTGTCTTAATGGTTTTTCACATCATATGTTGCCATCAATGACAAAGGGGGAGATTGTTGCAAGTATGAGGTGAGCCAGTGTTGTCATTGATGTCAACATACTCATATTGCATTGACAAGAAGGATTTGATGAGCTGTGTGCTGAGGATATTGAGAAAATTAGCCTCAGTCAGGAATAGTGAAGAACAGTGATGAGAAGAAGGTAAATGTACTGTATAGGATGAGAACCGGAGGATGCGGATTAAAGGGTTAGTAGATATGAGTCTTGAGATGCTACAGTTAAGATTTCAGAGGTCCGCATGAAGATCTGAAGGAGTTGTGGCTGCCGGTATAGAACCGGGTCCGGCAAGTATCCAGAGGTGACAGAGGATCACAAAAAGGTCCGGTGAGGTCCGGAATTGTATCATCCTAATCTACGGATTGGACGGAGTGTTTGGGATGTCCTTGTGATGTGTCATCCTGATTTGTGTATGAGTTGGAGGTCTGGAAGTACCTCTTGCATTATGACAGTGGCGACAGACTGTGTTCTTGAAGTTCCGGATGAGGAAGACAAGAGATCCCAGTAAGTAGAGGAAGTGCGGATGTATCCGGACATTCAGACAGGCTTGTGAAGGTTCTTGGATCATGTTTAGGTTGTGTTGTTGGTCCGCATTGATGGTAGAGCCCGGAATTGAAGTTATTCTTCCGGATGAAGTTCTTGCTCTGTTTAGCCGATCGGATGAGTTGTTCATCCTGCGAATGTTCTTGTGATGGCCGACCGGATGTGTTATTCATCTTGCGGATACTCCTATGGTTGTTTGCCGACTTAGATGTTTGTTCCTAAGTCGATGTCTTGTATAAACAACGGTTTGTGAGTTCATTTCAAAGTGTGGTGTGTGGATGAGTGTGGCATAGCGAAGAAACGTGCGAAAGGCAGAGCAGAGATTTTGGGCTTAATTGGAACTGATCCGGACATGGTAGAGATGTCATTCTCCAGTTCAAGACTATGATTTTCATCACTTTGTAGACAGTGTGTCTCCTTGTAGGCAGTGGGCCTCTTTGTGAGCAGTGTGCTCGGGCAGTGAGCCCTTATTGGCATGTGACATTCATTTTTCTTTATTCTTCTAACAGAGAATAATTCTTGGGTTAATCACCCCGTGGTTTTTCCCTTAACCGGGTTTTCCACGTCAAAATCTTGGTGTTCAATGTGTTGATGCTTATCTGCTCTTGTGTTTATGTATTATGCTTCCATGGATGAGTATTTGATATGCTGCTAACTAACAACAGAGAATTAAGTGTTTGAAAGAAGAAGAAGTTTTATACAACTGATTCACCCCCCCCCTCTCAGTTGTATGCCCTAGATCCAACACTTACATCAAGGTGATCCTACGGGGTAATCAGAAGATATTTTAGGGTGAACAGATCATTAATGCTTTGCACGAGCAACTGGTAAGGGTCAATACTACCTTCAAATTTTACATGACCTCTTACCTTGTATATGTCGCTGCAAGTATGAGGAACTTTCCAGGTTTGACCCAAGTAGGGGATAGGAGATTGATCCCAGTATATGAATACTACCCCCAAATCACTCTGAAGGGGTTGATTCACCATTTCAGAAAAGTCAATGATGCATTCTTCTCAGTTTTCATGTGCTTGTGGAATGGTGCACTGGTTCAGAGAAGAGTTTTTGATGAAGCATGGCAGGTTGTAAATTCTTTTGGTTGTTTGTTCCTACAATTCCCCACCTTCACTTATCTTCGGGTGGGATACTATCCTGGTTACACTTACATGCTGCCACAGTATCCCAGTGATCGCATTGTTCTTATGGAGCTTTGCAGAAAACTGATTGTGGTTCATAACAAACAGATGGAGCTTAAGAAGTCAGGAATAAAGTTTCCTATTGAAATTAGGAGGTATTCAGTTCAGTTTGCCAACAAAGCTAAGATAATTGACTCTGAGTTACAGTTAGTCACCATGAAGACCTACAAGAAGAGAAACCATTTTGACTTCAAAAGGGTCCAAGACAAAATCAAGAGGAAGTCAAATTTTCATGAGCCAATGGTGGAAGACATATGGGCAGATCTCAGGACCCAAAATGAGATCAGAAAACTGGATTTCTGTAGGCTTCATCTGAGCCAAATTGAGGAAATGGGACTAGCTGATATTTCAGATGGAATGGAGGATGATGGAGATGTCCTAGGTCATGAATATGAGGCAAAGAATGTTGAAGCTTCACCTCTCCCAGAGGTGAAATGGTCAGTCAAGGAGGAGACATCCATCAGGAAAAGATTCCAACCTATATTAGCAAACACCAACTTGTGGTTGGAAAGTAAAGGGATCAAGTTGAAGGAGTTCCTTACAGGATCTGAAGAGGGAACATAGGAGCAAACAGGTAAGAAGGTTGAGAACCAAACCAAGAACAAGAGTGATACCCCTTCTTCCTCCAAGGTACACAAAGCAAAGATCAAATTTGTATCCAAGGGAGGAAAAAAGAAGAAAACCACAGAGGCTTATGATGCCACTAAGTCAGATGTTTAAGACATCAATGATGATCATATGGAAGTTGAGGATGTTGAGACCGAAGAACAAGATGTTCAAAGGTCTAAAACAAAGGTATCTACAGAAGCTGAAAAAGGTGAAGATGAAGATATAGAGGTAGAGCGACTTGATGGTTCCCCACAGACTCCTGTGAAAGACCTTCCATCTAATACACAAGTTCTTACACCTCATCCTCATGTTTCATTTTATGATGGTTTGCCAGTGATTTCTAATGTTCCTCTTTCTCCTATTTTTGTTGTTTCTTCTGACAATACTCCTCAATCCATGAGGGCTAGTCTTGGGACCGTTTTTGATTCTTCTAGTTCCATTCCAAGTTTATCTTCCCCTTCTTTTGATATCGGGGAACAGACTGTTTTGGAGAACCTTCTTGATGCTTCACAAAAGGTGGTTGATATAGGTGTTGTGTTTACCAACACAAGTCCAATTGTCACCATCGTAGGTACAAGCACGGAGCCAACCAAGCAAGTAGTGGATCCCCCTCCAGCTGTCGATGCATCTATACTTCCTCCATGGTTATCTGCCTATACTCCAAAGAGGAAGAAACAATCCATCTCACCTGATGAGATTGACATTGAAAAGCTATGGCTCGTGATAGCTAAGAATCAAAAGAAGAAGCCTAAGACTGTTTCTAGGCTGGTCACTGAAAAAGGAATCAGATATGCTGAAATTGCCAAACCTCCTGAAGATGCCACAGTTGATTCTTTTGACGTGAACAGTTATGTCATTTCAAGGGTTGAACTTGGTAAAGTGACTCATGAAGGGGTCAAAGCAGATTTCCAGACCACTGCCACCACCCTACTGGAAAAGTATGATGAAGCCAAGAGGGAAAAAGAGCAATAGAAAGCAAAAGCAGAACAACTGGCTGCTGTCCTTCAGAAAATAGTAAAGTCATCAGAGATAGTGGAACCAATGGCAGTGACAGTGGAAGATCCCATGATACAGAAAGTAGAAAAAACCCAAGCTAGAGGCAAAATAGTGGGGGATGTAGTGGAGCAGTTGTTGGCCCAAGGACGAGTTCTGTTGAAAATCGCTGTGGAAAGAAAGGAGAAAATGGACAAGGCCAAAGCTAAGCTGGATAATCTGGTGGATCTACTTTCACAAGAGCTGTAAGATCAAGAAGAGAGTCTAGAAGAGTGGACAGATATGAAGAAGATCAAGATAAAGAATTTGATCACCATAGGGGTCGTCACCAACAGGGAATCATACCTCAAGACTAAGGAGACTCTAGCTCATCGTATTTTCATAATAAAGAGTCTACTTAAAGATCTATGCCAAGCTCAAGAAGCTAGCGAGGATAGTGACGTCACACTCCTACATCGGCTGGAAGAACTTCCTTGCACCTTGACAAGAGAAGATCATAGTTTCCTCACAGCACAGGAAATGATAAGTTCATTTGAAGAAATGGTACAAAAGAATTTTGAAGAGGAAGCTCCCTCTGTGCTCTCAATGGACAACCTGTATGATCAACATTTGACTCTGGAGAACCTAAAGGATAATTTAGAAAAGCATGAAAAGGCAATAAAGGCAGTGAAAGATTCAATCCTCCGAGCTCGCACCATCTCTGAAAACACAGCAAAACCAGATGCATGCGAGATGTTAGTTGTTCAAACCATGTATCAGAACTCCCTAAGGAAAAAGGATGGAGGAAGCTAATGCCTTAGCTTATTTTTCTTAGATATTATGTAAATGGAATTTTGTTTTGGACATCTACACATGTAATTTTCCAAAATGTAATTACATGTGAGACAAGAGAAGTCATAAGTCAAATAGGACTCTCTTGTTGAATAAGTCAAATTAGTTGTAGATTTCCTAGATTTTCTCAAGGTCTTTCCCTATAAATAAAGGGGACCTCTTTTGTAAATATGATCTTTTTTGTCTATTGCAAGAAAACTCTGGCGAATTGAGAAGCAAATTAAGACTTTGTGCTTTTTGTGAAAATCAATATTCAAATATTTATCAATACAAGAAAGCAAGTTCAATTCCAATCTTTGTCTTGGGATTATTTGTGTTGTGATAGTTTTGTTCTTATGTCTTGCTATCATAATCTTATTTGATAATAATTGAAGTGTGGAGTTTGTTACAAGTGATTGAAGAGCTCTCTTAATTTGATTCTGGTAAACTTTGTGTTACCAAATCGGTTGTGGGTTATATGTTCATGTTTGTGAGAATACAATAGTTTGAAGACTTTGTGCTGCAAGTTGTTATATTCGATTTACTTTTATCATCTTGAAGAGTAGTGAAGACTTTGGGCTGCATTCTACTTCAAATAGCTCCAATTACAAGTAGTAAGTAAGGTCACGAAAAACTTTGTGTTTCTGTGATATTGTGATAATTTACAAGTCTTATATCAAGAGTTTGAAATCTAAACATCTATTCTGAAAAAAGAGAATGAGATGAGATGGAACCACCACAAACATAGTTTTAGTGTATAGAAATTTGATAAGTTGTTTGATTTGCAAAATTTAAGTAATCATAGGGAACCTCCCCTTGCTGAGAGGAGAGACTTTATCTCATCATAGCTGTGGCTGATATACCCATTTTGCCGTTAGCGAGTTAACGACAAAATATTCACCCAACACATAAGTACAATTTATCATGATTTACAATACAATCCTCACATACACACAAATTCACATCATCAGAAATCACATCACAAGGCTACAAAAGGGTCCGTCTGGATACCAGAAAGTAGCATACTAATCCATTATACATAATCAATGAGCCAAGAGCCAAAATCCATCTCACATAATCTGTACCTCACACTCAGTAACTTGTTGGTGTTAGGCCACACTCAGATGGTGAGACCATCCAAACAAGTGATAATGACCTCTTTCTTGTTGTATAAGGTGGTTAGCCTCCAAGAGATAGTCATCATAGATAGATGGGTAGTGGGTCCTAGTTGTATAACAACCTCACATACCCCCATCCTCAAGGTTCCCTGCATCTGCTTCCTCGTATACACTCACCAAGTCTGCCTCATACATCCTTGGAGACGAATCACAATACGACGCATAGCCGACATCGAAAACAATAAGGATAAACTAATTTAGCCACCAAATTCAAAAAGAAAGATTTAATAAAAGTTCAATTTCAACAATAAAGTGAGAAATACATGCAATTCCAACATTAAATCAAATGTAACCACGAGGATTACTTGCAAATAAGATCACAAGGCATGGCTAAACTATCACAATCAATTAGAAATAAAGTGTCAAACTTCATAATCAATAGAAAATCATCAATAACCATAGAGAAAGTCCACAATCTTTGATATTGCACTATACAACACTGTGCGACTAGCTACTAGCCACCAAACGAGGAAGGAGGGAACAACGTCAGGCTATAGCAGTAGCCCTCAAGTGGTGCAGAGTAAGCATGCCATCCACATGGATCAGAGTGTACTCCTCAGCTACACCCTGCATCACATCGTCACGCGGCATGGACTAGCCAAGTGGCCCATGCACTCCTTGGCTGCCCGCTTGGAATGTGCATCACACATTGCATCTCAGTGTGGCATGGTAATACACCAGCTGGAGAAGGCACGTACTGGCCATATACCGCATGCCGGTGTGTCTGTGGCTCTGCACAAGTAGGCACGCGTAGGACACACCCTGCATAGAGACACCTCATGGAAAAGGCACACGCAGGTACTTGTCGTAGCCAGATGTATACATGGCTAGGACATACCCATATGCTAACTGACCCAGACACTGTCGAAAGGAAACATGAGTATCCCTCTACAAGTGTGTGAGGCCCCATTATGCTCATCACACAAGTAGGCTATAACATAATCTCATAGTGCACATTCACGTATCTAAACACGTGGCATCATGTCCTCAAGCCCAACTCGCTACCATCAACAACATAACATCATCACCAGCACTGTGTTAGAACATTAGTGGGGTGTGGCATAGTACCTATTGCATCATGTCGGAACATGTGCAGATATGAGATCTATCTCAACATGGGTAACAAATCTCCCTCCACATGTTGGACCTCAAAATATACATGGGGCACATGGTCTCACTTGGGTTATCTATGTAGGTCCTAGACCCCGGCCCCCAACTGACGACTCATGTCATCACATAGTTCCATTTGGGTTGTCCATGCAAGTCCTAGACCTCAGCACCCAACTGACAACTCGTGTGGCATATCATACCTTTCATGAAGACAAGGTAGATGATCTGCCAAGAAATACCATCTAGATGCTCAGAAACTATGGGGATTAGGCTAACACATATGGATCAAGTACCCTGATCCATCATAAGGGGAAGTAGTGAGTACGTTTCCTTAGGTTTGGTTGAGTGAGGGACTTCTATGCGCCGTCATAAGCGTATGCTGCACACTCTGCCTAAGGAACTTTGTGGCTGCTACTACACCTTCACAGATTGAGGGACTAGAGAACCAAAAGCAGAGAATCTATGAATCTAACTTTTGGCTACTCCATTATGTATATATTTTCAACCACACAAGGGTTGGCCCTCAATTGGGTAGCAAACATACAAACACACGTAATGCTATGGTTAATCCCACATAAAAAATACACACATTCCCCATGGATGGGTACCCAGTATCACCATCCCATGGGTACACAAAGCATGTACGAGGTATTCACAACACTCAACCAATGTACAGTCACTGGTTTCCCACATTTACAGGGGAAGATTATATTTTCATACATAATTTCATTACTACCATAAGTACATTTATTTCCATAACTAATGTGATTCCCTTTGCAAAGTCATAACCTTACTTGTTATCCACTTCCCTATTGCTGTTTCCTTTCACTCTACTTTTTCTACATTTCACATGGTGCTGAAAGTCAATATCATGATCATCTATCCAATACATCAAGCTGGGTATTTAGATTGACGCATGGTATCCAACACAAGGGTTCCTACCACATGCATAAGAGGTATTACTATAGCTAGACATGGGCGACAACATAATCCAGAGATCCCAATTCTGCAACTTGGCTTCTAATACCAAATGTAATGCCCCGCCATACAACCCAAGGGATAAGTCAACTAAAGCAATAAAAAGCTGGATTTTTTTAAATAGAAAAATAATGGTAAGAAATATAACTTAGCTGGATTCAATAAGTTAGCTAACATCTCTAGGGATAGCATGACTACATTATTGTAATTAAGCAATATTTAATAAGATACATAACACATTCAATTTATGTTTAACTACATGACCACATTACTAATTACTAACATGATCAACTAACAGCCATGGGTTGTACTGAATACACACATGCACAATTAGTAATGTTTACCGAGAAAATAACATTAATGAACTCAACAGGATGATAAGATATCAATTTACAAAATTTACCTTAGTAAACTTCAAGTCAATAATCAGAGTATATCAACATTCATCAAAAATAAAATGTAAGATACAAATATTTCAATAAGTTTATGCACATTTATACACCTTTACCAATACTGCTAGATAGTCAGCTATTCACCAAGTGGAAAGGTATCTCCTTAGCTCTAGAGTCCTACATGGCTTGTAGATCTCAAACTACACATCTACTGAAACATTAGTCCTTATTAATGACACAATACAAATATCAATTACATCAAATGAAAAGCCTATGGACCTAAGGGGCCGACCTAATGTCTCGGGGGCTCATGATGGCCTTGCCTACGTACGCACAACACAGAGACTTCGTAGTTTCGGACTTGAACTTGCAACCACATGAAGGTATCATACAAATCTCTTAAACTTAGATTCATATTTACAATTCATCCCATACTCTTAGTTCTGTAACCATTATCAATATTGCACTTTTTAATTATGGTTGTAAGCATTTAATATGCCAAATACCCTAAGGGCTTAGATAATAGTATATCAAGTACCAAGATCAATTTCTCAATTCACTAAATTGATAATAATAGTAGTGCATATTAGTTACTAACCAATTACCTCATAACAAGGTCACAATCCACACTAAACTATAGCCATGAAACAATCCATATGTCATTATTTCTACCATCCTTTAAATGTATGAGCATAATTCCAAAACCAATTACTAAAAAATATAAACACTATAATTTTGAAGTCACATTATACTAATTACTTAACTAAATTGGTAATTAAGTATCTTAGATAACTCCCCATTGAATATTATTTAATACCCTAGTATTTAAATTTTACAGTTAAAATATTAATATCCACACCTAATAATTAAATAATATCTAATTTCAACAATTTAAAAGAACATGCAGTTTGTTAAGGATTTCTTCCCCATTAATGAAATAATTAAATTATAGTACATCCCTAAATAATAGGATTTAATTTCTCATAAATAAAATAAAATAAATGTTAAATATATATAAAACTTTAAAATATCACATCCCTAATAATAAAATAAAATAAGAACTTTAATATATATCACAATCCCTCAATAATAGGGAAATAAAATATATCACATCCCTAATATTGATTTAATTTATAATAATACTTAAAAATATGCTAACTATATGTCAACTAAATTGGTTCATATTACCCTTATCCCTAAATAAAGAGATTTATCCAAAAAAATAGTTTCATCAAATAAATCAAGTAATTGCTTTTATCCAACCCACAAAGCAAGTATATATTATTAAATAATATATATAATATATTTTTGTTTGATTTACAATTTTGAAGGTAGGTTTACTTTAAAAAAATTTAATGAAAAATAATAATAAATCACAAGAAGAAAGATTATCATTCAAAACAACTATTTATTATAACACATGTTATAAAAGCAATATATATATATATATATATATATATATATATATATATATATATATATATATATATATATATATATATATATATATATATATATATATATATATATAACCACTTAATAAAAGAAATATAATCCTATCATTATGTAAAATAATTGAATCATCTTACTAATATGAAATTAATATGAACTATAAAAATAACAAAATTAAAGAAATAATTATAAATTTCCTAAAACTTAATTTCATGTCCCATATTTTCTCCATTCCATTTTATTTTTGCTAAAATAAATCAAATTCACTACAATATTTCTAAAATATGAACTAGATATAAAAAGCAAAAAGACAAGTTTAATCTTACATTTCCTTAAAGAGATTTCTATATATTTGTTTTACCAAAAGATAAGATATTTTTCTTAAATCTTTTGGAGAACAACTATAAGAATTAAGTTATGGTTTTTCAGAGAGGAAGCAAGCTGAAGGTTTTTTATGAGAGGAAGCAAGTTGCATAATAGACATGGAAATGGCTGTACAACAGATATATATATATATATATATATATATATATATATTCCATTATTTCCTATTATTTTGTATTTAATAATTCTGTTGTTATTTTTTTTAATCTCTTATGCATTTTTTATTTTTGTAGATTTAGTCTATTTTACATTACAAGGGTTGATTTCAGATGATTAATAGCTGAGCAAGAAAAATAATTTTGATGCATACAGAAATACAATACCAAGCAAGAGGAAAAAATTTTCCCCCATAATCTATCTTGAAATCTCCAAGCATCCATTCCCCTCCAACCCCAGATTATTATGATCACAGGAGAGAACTGAACCCCAATTTGATCAATACATTTCTCCAATCCATTTTCTTCAAATTACATGTCAATTACTAATCTAAATTCAAAACAAAATGTTTCTGTATTTCTAGAGCAAGAAGAACATCCAAACTAAAACAATTTCTATTATGGTCTTGTATCTCTAATATGTTCATTTCTAAATGTATTCCTATTTTTTTAAAATTCTAGTTTTACATTTGATCCCACATATAACATATCTAAGTTCTAACAATTTAGAGTTTGGTCTCAAAAGCAATCAATGACCAGTAAATTCTTTGAATGCACTAGAATAAGAGCTTGGAACAAGATGAGAATGCCATCAAGGCAAAAAGGAAGATGGATTATTGATTGAAGAGATCTGGTGAACATACATACCAAATGAGGAACCAACGACAAGGTACCCAAATTGTTTGATGGAATACCTTATTTGATGGAATGTGGTGATGGCAGGATATGCACAAAATGGATTTGACAAAGGTGTTTGAAACTATAAGTGGGTGAGCATTGACAGGGCATTCGAACTAGTTGATGTAATGCCTCAGAGAGAATTCATCACATGGAATGCAATGATTGTGGTTTGAATGAAAATGGATTTTGCAAGGATGCTCTCAAAATTTTTGAATTAATGAAGCATATGGAACATATCCTAACATTGTAAGCTTTGCTTGCAGTCTAGGTGCATGCACAAGTGTTTGACATACTTTAAACATGTGAGTAACCCTTATTGCATTGTGGCTACAACCGATTGGAATGGAAGCATGGTTAACCTTCTTAACGGTTCAGGCTATCTTGAGGACACCCTAAATTTTAACATCAAAATGCTAATTTAATCTGAAATGAATGAGAAAGTGTTCCATGGTACATGAAGTTTGCATGTGAAACTTGGTGCAGAAGTCATTTCTAGATTTAAGACATTTACCCATATTCGTGAAAGAGGAAGAAAAAGAATTATTTCTCTACCAGCATAGATCAGGTTAGTGATTGCCTTAAGCACCAAGAACAATAGGCTTTCTCTAACAAATAATGCACCATTCCCAAAACTAGCACTAAGAAGGCACATCCATCAAACATAAAGGAGGAAAATAATATTAGATGTAGTTATCACTGTTAGGTTAGACATGTATGCCAGATAAGGGAGGATAAACGAGGCAGTAAAGATTTGAACTAAGGATACACAGAAGAACAAGTCACAGATTATTTTAAGAATCCAAAACAAGAGTAGCAGCGTATGATTAACTATCTCATAGAGATATCATCTCAAGGAATATTGTGATTACATTATTAGAAATTGTCATAGTATCTGTAGAATGTTATTTGAAATTCCTCCTAAATGCCAATCTTTGTGATCTCCCCTGCATCCTCCCCTCTGCATGATTCCCCTTGCTAGCACCCAAAAATTCTTATTTTTTGAGTTCTCTTTGAGCACGCTCCAGAGGGTAAAAATAAATGCCTTAAAGACCAGAACTCCACTTCATGGCATGCAGCCCTAAAAATAGTGTCCTCTTACTCAATTATTCCCTCCCAAAATTGATTGTCATGTAACTCCCTTATATCCTTAAAATAGATTTTAATGATTAATTACTCATATAAATATTAAATTTATTATTAAATTAACAATCTTACAATTTACAATATATTAATTTATTTGCTACTAAATCTTTAATTGTATATATTTATTCTTACAACATCACATACACTTGTGAAATGCAAAAAGCATTTAATCATAGGGTAACATTACCTTAGCTAAGAATAGATCTAACATAACTTTAAACTGAAAGATTTACCTTAACATTTTGGCTTGTTCTCTTGCTATAATGTTGATTACCTCTGCATGTTCCTAATGGTATAGTTCATGTATCAAACTTTCAAAAAAGAAGCTTGTTGACTTTTTCCCAGACTAGATGCTTATTCCCAGATTTCCCTACAAGGTAGCCATCAGTAATCAACAGGATCTCTGGGCCAGGGGCCAACAGTGTAGGAGATAGACTCTGTATTTTATCTCCTCTTCTTCTTCAGGCTCTGCAAAACCTAGGGGGGTATTCCCTACTCAACATCCATGAGGATATGCATACAAAGGCTAGGATGCTGACAGAAAGCAGATAAGTCCTCCTGTAAGTAGACCAAAACTGAAAGATAAGAGCAAAGGGGCTAGCTTTGGGCCTATTTGCAGTTGTAGACAGAGGACTGAGGATCCTAAAACTAATTCTAATGTCCTAATGGTTGTTTTAGATTTTGATTTGGATTTTAAGTTTGGATGCAAAGCTGGACATGGTTGTAACACAAACACAAAGCCAGATTGGTGCCTATCCAGGGCCTAGAGTCAGTAGACATACACCTGTGAATGATCAACATGAACAGCTAAAACTGGATTTCAGGGGGATATATGTGATACCTGCCTTACAGATATCTCCCAATACAGAGTGTTAAGTTATCTCTACTTATGGCATCCCTACTGCAGTATACCCTTCCCAATGTTCAACCTGAAAACAGTTTAATCTACCCCTTGAGCAGAAGTTAAAAGATCAGACATTCAACATAGGAATTCTATGCTCTAGAATCTAAACATTACCCAAATATCCAGATTCAGAAGAAGAATACATGCAATACTGGAGACAGAATTAACAAAACACATGCTAAAATAGCATTTCTCATATAAGATTAATCATGAAATTAGTGGGTTCGTGCCAAAACATACAACAAGAGATACATAGACTCACAGGTTTAGCTGTACAGAGCAACCAGATCAGCTTGTTTTGAATTACAGAGCCAAAAATCTTCAATTTTTAACAACCAAAAATGAATAACACTTCCTGCTTATAACAGCCAGGTAGTGTACCATAGCAATTAATTACATGGTTGACCAAAAATCCTGCCAGATACACAGTATCAGAAAAATGGCGCACCAACGCATTACCAGATTGGTGCCCAAACATGAATGCAGCAGGTAGGGGAGGAGACAGGAAGAAACCTCGAACCCTGTGCCACTGTCCGTTGATGTACACCTTCAACCGGGTACCAGATCCGTCCATACCTCTGCAACCTTCGCCATTAATGGTGCACCAACCCGCGGCCTGGGGAAAAACATCAACTGTGCATCGCAACCATTTCCCGCCAAGATTCATCGTCATGATATTTGAAAATATGCAGGATATCAATTATCCCACATGCACCCCACGGTGACCTTTTCAACACTTTATATACTAGGCCACGAGCATATATAATGTCGGTGCTTTTGCTCCTGACGGCACTAGTATAAGACTTCATCATCATCCTCCAACAGCATGATATCCTATCGCTTGAAATATCACCCTGACGTCAGCATCATATCGCAATATAACCTGCATGATAATCGCCTTCATCGGCACAACCTGATCCATCGGAGGAAGATCCTCCTGCTTAGCCGATACCAAAAGTCTGGCCGATGAACATCCTGATGATGTCATCGTCATATCCTGCTGATGTCATCAGCATATCTGCCTACTGCGCACCTCCTCATATCCGGATGACGTCATCATCACATCGACATCAGGATGATATTCGGAAGATAACCGGATATTTGGAAATATCATCCTGATGCACAAATATCATGCTGCACTGTAGCTCCACTATAAGATCGGGGTGATAGATGAATATGCCAGATATTTGAAAAGATCACCCCCCACTAGATAATGCACGAAGCCGGCAGGTGGATATCTCCTTGATATCAGCATCATCAGGATGAAAAAACAACGAACATGAAGTGATACAACAACATCAGGATGATATTGACTAAGATCATCCTGACGTCCAAAATATGATGACCACGATGAAAATCGGGTCACACTTAGAACTTTACAGCAACATCATCAGGAAGATCTTAACAAAGATCACCCGATGTTAAAATATCACCCCAGCGAAAGATCATGCAGGTAGACAATATGATGACCCTCGCAAGCAACACGGCGATAACTGGAAACATGATCATGATGATGATGACGACCCTTAAGAAAAAATAGGCCGGGTTGAACAACTCAGAGAATAACCCCTTCAGAAGATCGGGGTGACATCATCATCACAAAAGGGCAAGGTGATAATTGGAAGATCACCGGATACTTGAAAAATCACCCCCGCAAGCAAATCAGGGCACACTGTAGGTCATCAGCAGGATCAGGATGATACCCAAACATCACCCGATATTGAAATATGATGATCCTGATGAAAAACAAGTCGACAGAAAACATGAGATGCTGACCACCATCACAGCAAACATGATAATGATGACTTCCTCCTCGAAGAAAATATGATGCTGCAGCTGAAAAATGCTGAGGAGGTCCAACACTTAGGAAAATGGGCAAGAAGATATAGGGTTCAAATGGAGAAACCCCCTAAACATGAAAAAACAACCCCCAGGTCAAAATGAGTGCTAACACTGGCTCCGAATGGGGATGTGCAGGTGAAAACCTGCAGCGAGAACCAGATCTCCGGGCAGACCAGACAAAAAGCCAAAAAGCACGAGCTGTACAAGGCATTTACACTACATACATGTTTTTACAAATGTGCACAGCAACAAGTCATTTATGCAAAATAGAACTTAAGGAATTGGCCATGCACAGGCAATTCCAGAACTTCACCATCTAGGGCCTGGAGGAAATAAGAATCCTCCCCATGAGTACTGCAAATCTGATATGGGCCCATCCATAAGGGTTCAAATTTACCATGTTTACCCTTTTCTTGACCTTTTGCATTCCAAATGAGCACCAGATCATTGACTTGAAACTTCCTTTTTGTAGTTCTCCTGTCAAACTGATATTTCACATCTTGTTGTCTTTTGAGATTGATCTGGTGGGCTTTCCTTCTGTTTTCATCCAATGCAACCAGCTGATTCACTCTTTCTGTCATGGAATCTTCAATCTCCTCATCATTTTCCTGAATGAATCTGTAAACTGGTAGGAGATTGTTTATGGACAATCTGGCTGATGCACCATATACTAGCTCAAAGGGTGACATCCCAATAGCCCATTTTACTGTCACTCTGTCAGCCCATATTGCTAAGTTCAATTTTGAGTCCCAAGCTCTCTTATTCTTGTCCAATATCCTCTTGATAATTTTCATGATGCTTTTATTGCTTGATTCTGCTTGACCATTCCCTTGTGGGTGATATGGTGATGTATATGATAGATTTATCCCATACCTGTTGCAAAAATCAACAAATTCACCTGATCTGAAGCACATAGCATTATCAGTGACTATCTTGAATGGTACTCCAAACCTGATGATAATATTTTCTAGCATGAAATCTGTCACCACCTTACTTGTAGCTCTCTTAGTTGGAATGGCCTCAATCCATTTGGTAAAGTAATCAGTTGCCACCAAAATCCAACTGTGTCCCCCACTTGATTTGTCTGCAATTTCCCCTATGAAGTCAATTCCCCATTGCTGAAATGGAGCATCCACAGTTACAGTTCTGAGGGGTAAAGCACCATCATATATTCAGCTTTCCTGAAAATCTTTGGCAAGGGTCACACTTCCTCACTAACTTTTGTGCATCTGAAAAGAGAGTGGGCCACCAATATCCTGCCCTGAGAATTTTATGAGCTGTTGTTTGGGCAGTATAATGTCCACCACACAATCCTTTATGCATATCAATCAAAACATTGTTAGCCATATCCTCATCCACACATCTCAGCAGCACACCATCAGGGTTTTTCCAGTATAGCTCACCTTGAACAATAACATACCTGATTGCATGTAACTTTAAAGTCCTCTTTTGAATGTCACTGAAATGGGAAGGACAATTCAGATTTTGCAAGTAGTAGATAATATCCTTGTACCATTCAGATCCTGATACATTTACACTCTCATTTTGGACTGCATTAACTTGGCATGCTTCCAAGTTTGACTGTGCCATCATCTTGGCTAATCCTTGTCCTCTTATCAACTTGGTAACTTGTATGTCTATGTTAAACTCTTGCAGTTTGTTTATCCATCTGCACCTTCTTCCAGTCACCTCCTGCTGAGTGAATATGTCTTTGACTGCTGCATGGGGTACATATGCAATTATATATGATCCTACCAAGTATGGTCTGAAACTTTTGATGGCTCTGACTAGTGCATATGCCTATTTTTCCATAATATCATACTTCAACTCAGAGGCCTGCAAGGACATACTGAAGAAAGCGATGGGCTATTCAAAACCATCTTCATTTTTTTGTAGCAAACATGTAGCAGCAGTATGAAAGGAAGCAAATGAAAATACTTGGAATGGCCTAGAAAAATCAGGAGATTTAAGAACAGGGGCCATCTTGATTGCCTCTTTGATACTCTGAAATGATTCTATTGCTTCCCTTTCCCAGTGGACAGTTGCATCCTTCTTCATCATCTTGGAAATGTTCCTTGTGGTTTCTGCAAAGTTGGGAACAAATCTCCTAACAAAATTTATCTGTCCAAAGAAGGACTGAACTCCTTTTACAGTTTTTGGCATTTGAATTCTGTCAATAGCAGCCACTCTCTCTGGATCTATCTTGACTCCATCCTTGGAAACAATATGTCCCAGGAGCTTTCCTTCAACTACCCCAAAGGCACACTTCTTTGGATTTAAAGAAATACCATACTCTAGTGCTCTTATGAAAATCTGCTCCAGATGCAAACAATGCTGCTCTTCTTTCTTTGAGTAAGCAGTCAAGTCATCCTGATATACAGCCAGAATTGAATCAATCAACCCTGCAAAAGCAACATCCATTGCTCTTTGAAATGTAGCACCTGCATTGGTTAGTCCGAAGGGCATTCTAACATACACATAAGTTCCCCATGGAGTGGTAAAGGCGGTCTTATACTGTTCTGATTCCTTTACCTTCACCTGATTATAACCTGAAAATCCATCCATCATGGATAAGAGTTCACAACCAGTCACTCTCTGCAACATAGCTTCCATATTAGGCAGTGGATAGTTATCCTTTAAAGAGGATACATTCAAGTTCCTGAAGTCAACACAAAGCCTAATATCACCATTCTTTTTTCTGACTGGGACAAGGTTAGACACCCAAGTTGAATGCCTGATTGGCACAATTATTCCAGCTTCCCTGAGCCTTTTGAGTTCTTCTTGCATCTTGGGAGCTAAGGTAGGATTAATAGGTCTTTGCTTTTGTCTAAATGGCTTAGATCTAGGCTTCAATGGGATCTCATGCTGGAATAAATCTTCCCTATAGGCTTTTAGGTCCTCATATGACCAAGCAAAAACATGTTTATACTTTTTCAGTAATGCAATCAGCATACTCCTAATGTGTGGTTTGAGCTGTTTACCAATGTATACCTTCTGAGGGGCCTGAGATGTCCCCAAATTTATCTCTTCTAAATCTTCCTTATTTGTGGGAGATGTCCTTGTGACCAATTTATCTCTACTGTCAAAAGCTCTTTCCAAAGCTACCAACCCTCTAGGGATTTTATTAGTCTTCAATTGAATTATCTCTTTTCCCACAAGAGTTTCTTTTCCATCTATAGTCTCTACAAAAGCTTGGAAATCAATTTCTTGATTCTCATATTCATCTATGCAGTGCAAAAATTTCAACAAATCCCTATCATCATTAAACACTTGCCAACTGCATATATTTTCTGGTACTGCAGGCCTAATTTTAACTTCTACATTTGTAACATCTGACAGAGTGATGTCATCTGGCCTTATTGCAACATTGGCTAAGAAATCAGCCATAACATTCTTTGACCTCTCTACCCAGCCTATTGAAAATGCATCAAATAGTTCAATGGTATCCCAAACAGCATGCTTGTATTGTTTCAATCTTTTATTTTTTGAAGCATACTTATCTCTAATTTGGGATACAATCAGCTCAGAATCCCCAAATACTCTTAACATTTTAATTCCATGTTTGAGAGCAATATTTAGGCCTAAGAGTAAAGCCTCATATTCTGCAATGTTGTTTGTGCAATCAAACCTCAGCAAGAAAGAGAATTTGAGGAGCTTACCAGTTGGAGATAGGAAAATAACTCCAGCTCCAGAGCCTTCTTTTGCACAAGCTCCATCAAAAAACATGGTCCATAAGCCTTGCTGATCCAGCTCTTCAATGCAGACATTTTTTTCTTTATTTTCTGTATCATCTGAGACAACCTTGAAGTTATCACAGTCAGTGTCTACAAAGCATACCTGTTCCTCTGCTTCTTGGTCTTCCACTGTCTCTGATGATCTTTGTTCTCTGATTAGCTTAACATCCCTGCCATTCATTGGAATCATGGCATATGACAGGTCCAGCTGCATACTTCCACCAATTAGTGCTGCCCATCTTCTTGACAACAACATACCATACTGTGGCTTGATGTCAACCACTGTTATATTCATTTTATATCTCTTTTCAGGAAATGCTACCAGTTTGAAATCTACATCCTTCATGATTCCAATAACTGGTACCTCTCTGGCATCCATAGCATAACATTTTCCACATGCCTTGTCAATTTTCAATCCAGCTTGTTGCATGATGGCCAAAGGCATGACATTTGTAGATGCTCCAGAGTCAAGCATACAATTTCTAATTATTTTTCCATTTATAACTAGGGAAACATAAAATGGTTCCACTTGTGAAGGACACTTTGTCATAGTCACTCCTAAATAGACTTCAGGAGTCTCATCTTCTTCATTACACATGACATGTTTCTCACCCTGGGTCTGAACATTTTGTTTAGCTTGAAAAGGTACCCCTGAGATTAGGGATATTGTCCTATTCTTGATCTCTTCCACTTTCATGAGTTCCATAAGTGGAATAGAGACTTTTACCTGAGAGAGGACCTGAGCTATATCAAATGGAGCATAATTTTGTATAACAGTTGTAGCTTGCTCCACAATCTTGTTTTTATCCTGAGCTGATTTAGCTTTTACTTTCATAGTTCCCTGATCATCATTCTTGTCTTGGGAACCTTTACTTTGATCTTCAGCCTGAGGGATTTTGTTTTCTGGTCCTTGAGATTCATAACCTGTTCTATGTCTAAAATTCTATTTATTATTTACCCACTGCCTTTTTTGTGGTTCAATTCCTTTATGACCATGCACTAGCTGACCTGCAGAAATATCTTCTGGCTGATGTGGGCTGCCTACTTGATTTTTACCTCTGAGATTGTAGTTGCTTTTGACTTGAGCAACTGCTGCAGTTGTGAAGGCTCTAATTTCCTCATCAGAAGGTCGTTGTAAGTTACTCAGAAAATTGTGTGAGTTCTGAGCATACACATAGTTATCTTCATTATCTTCATCATATGGGAACTGTTGGCAGGCCTGAATTTGATGATCTGTATTCTCATCAGCATCATAAAAAGTGTATCCATTACCTATGGACATCATATTAACATCATCATCTTGCACATGATGTGGCTCATTGCATTCATTACAAGATGTAGCATTATCATACAAGGATTGAGCAATCATACACTGTGACTGTGAATGTGGCATCTGACAAATTATACACCATGGAGCATCATCAACAATATTTATAGCTTTCTTTAGAGGATCAGGAGTTTCTTTGACATGTTGAGCTCTCTGATTTGTGTTGTTACGTGGGAATACAGGCTTACCATCATGCCAATTGGTGTTATAAGGCATATCATGCAATGATGGCCTCTTTTCCTGCCTTTGATAGACTTGCCTATCAGGACCCATCCCTTTTTCACTTCTAGCTAATCTATAGCTTAGGTCCTTAACAACATTTGCCAATTTGTCTATCTTATCTTCAGGGGCAGATGTATTACCTTGAGTGTTCTGAGGCTTGTTTGGATTCTGTAGAATTTTTACATCATCCCTTCTATTTGTCTTGCCTGATGCTTTCTTGTTGTTTTCAATATTCACTGCAATTCTGAAAGCATCCCTGAGAGTAGCAGGACCTTTATCTCTTAATCCATATGCAGTTTTTGCATCAAAGGCATTGATATACAATATTATGCACATTGGTTCATTTGGCCTCATGTGATGTGGCAATTTGTTCAACACTTTAGTAAATCTTGCATTAAAATCTGCAACCTGCTCATTTGACCCTTTAGTGATACTGGTGAACTCATTTACAAAAAAGCTAGGGTCAGTTTTGTCACCATATTGCTCCTTGAACATCCTTTTAAAATCATCCCATGATGAAATACTCCGGTCAGGCAGATTCTTGTACCATTCTCTTGCCTCATCTATTAAGGATTGCATGAATGACTTCATGAAAACATCCTCATGTTCAACCTCAAAGTTATCCATGACATTCTGAAAGGCTTTTAGATGATCTTCTCCTGACACTGTGTTGTTTCCTGAAAATTTAGGCACTTGCAGCCTCAGATGCTTGTCAATGGGGTTAGGATACCCAGGAATACCATCAAACACCAGCTGCCTGAATCTATCTAACTGCATGGGCTGTCTGTTTAACTGATTAACATTAACATTTCTGTTTGCATTCTGGTTTCTTACATTGTTCAGTGGTATCCTAGCATCATTCACATTTTGTCTCTCATCATTATGCTGATGTTGCACTTCATTTCTTTGCTGATGTCTCTGCACATTTGCATTTTCTAGGGTAGGAACTGAATCATTTTGGGCAGTTCTTAAAGCTTGCACTTTCTGCTTCATATCATCTCTGATTTTCATGGCTTGTAGATATTCTAGTTCTGCTCTTAGACTTCTGATTTCTTCAGCTAACTGTTCATCCTTAGGCCTGGAGGTAGATGGTCTCATACCATTCTGGTCATCATCTTCATCATCCCTCAGAGACTCTGCCTCTTCAAACCTTTCACTAGGGTCTAGAAATGGGCGTTCTTGGAACACTTCTGACCTCATTCTCATGCTACCACCCTGTTGCCTCTCATATGCACCTTGAATATCAGCTTCTGCATTTGAAAAGTAAGGCACATGCTGTCCTGATGGCCTAGGGTTATCTTGCATATCATCACCTTTTCTGGGGGAACCCTCATGACTAACTGAGACAGCTCCCTTTCTTCTATACATCATTCTTCTTGTTACTGGTAACTCTTTAAATAAAGGATTTTGTTGGGATCTTCTCCCCTGCATATAAATTTTACTTTGACCGGTTGGGAGATTACTTCGGAGTCGCCACCTATTACTAGGAACTGTTTTCTTTTGAAAACCAGGGTTCTTTCACAAATTCCCCAGCTGAGTCACCAATTTCTGTTGACTTTTTCCCATACTGGATGCTTATTCCCAGATTTCCCTACAAGGTAGCCATTAGTGATCAACAGGATCTCTGGGCCAGGGGCCAACAGTGTAGGAGATAGACTCTATATTTTATCTCCTCTTCTTCTTCAGGCTCTGCAAAACCTAGGGGGGTATTCCCTACTCAACATCCATGAGGATATGCATACAAAGGCTGGGATGCTGACAGAAAGCAGATAAGTCCTCCTGTAAGTAGACCAAAACTGAAAGATAAGAGCAAAGGGGCTAGCTTTGGGAATATTTGCAGTTGTAGACAGAGGACTGAGGATCCTAAAACTAATTCTAATGTCCTAATGGTTGTTTTAGATTTTGATTTGGATTTTAAGTTTGGATGCAAAGCTGGACATGGTTGTAACACAAACACAAAGCAAGATTGGTGCCTATCCAGGGCCTGGAGTCAGTAGACATACACCTGTGAATGATCAACATGAATAGCTAAAACTGGATTTCAGGGGGATATATGTGATACCTGCCTTACAGATATCTCCCAATACAGAGTGTTAAGTTATCTCTACTTATGGCATCCCTACTGCAGTATACCCTTCCCAATGTTCAACCTGAAAACAGTTTAATCTACCCCTTGAGCAGAAGTTAAAAGATCAGACATTCAACATAGGAATTCTATGCTCTAGAATCTAAACATTACCCAAATATCCAAATTCAGAAGAAGAATACATGCAATACTGGAGACAGAATTAACAAAACACATGCTAAAATAGCATTTCTCATATAAGATTAATCATGAAATCAGTGGGTTCGTGCTAAAACATACAACAAGAGATACATAGACTCACAGGTTTAGCTGTACAGAGCAACCAGATCAGCTTGTTTTGAATTACAGAGCCAAAAATCTTCAACTTTCAACAACCAAAAATGAATAACACTTCCTGCTTATAACAGCCAGGTAGTGTACCACAGCAATTAATTACATGGTTGACCAAAAATCCCGCCAGATACACAGTATCAGAAAAATGGCGCACCAACGCATTACAAGATTGGCACCCAAACATGAATGCAGCAGGTAGGGGAGGAGACAGGAAGAAACCTTGAGCCCTGCGCCACTGTCCGTTGTTGTACACCTTCAACCAGGTACCAGATCCGTCCATACCTCTGCAACCTTCGCCATTAATGGCGCACCAACCCGTGGCCTGGGGAAAAACATCAACTGTGCATCGCAACCATTTCCCGCCAAGATTCATCGTCATGATATTTGAAAATATGCAGGATATCAATTATCCCACATGCACCCCGCGGCGACCTTTTCAACACTTTATATACTAGGCCACGAGTATATATAATGTCGGTGCTTTTACTCCTGACGACACTAGTATAAGACTTCATCATCATCCTCCAACAGCATGATATCCTGTCGCTTGAAATATCACCCTGACGTCAGCATCATATCGCAATATAACCTGCATGATAATCGCCTTCATCGGCACAACCTGATCCATCGGAGGAAGATCCTCCTGCTTAGCCGATACCAAAAGTCTGGCCGATGAACATCCTGATGACGTCATCGTCATATCCTGCTGATGTCATCAGCATATCTGCCTACTGCGCACCTCCTCATATCCGGATGACGTCATCATCACATCGACATCAGGATGATATTCGGAAGATAACCGGATATTTGGAAATATCATCCTGATGCACAAATATCATGCTGCACTGTAGCTCCACTATAAGATCGGGGTGATAGATGAATATGCCAGATATTTGAAAAGATCACCCCCCACTAGATAATGCACGAAGCCGGCAGGCGGATATCTCCTTGATATCAGCATCATCAGGATGAAAAAACAACGAACATGAAGTGATACAACAACATCAGGATGATATTGACTAAGATCATCCTGACGTCCAAAATATGATGACCACGATGAAAATCGGGTCACACTTAGAACTTTACAGCAACATCATCAAGATGATCTTAACAAAGATCACCCGATGTTAAAATATCACCCCAGCGAAAGATCATGCAGGTAGACAATATGATGACCCTCGCAAGCAACACGGCGATAACTGGAAACATGATCATGATGATGACGACGACCCTTAAGAAAAAATAGGCCGGGTTGAACAACTCAGAGAATAACCCCTTCAGAAGATCGGGGTGACATCATCATCACAAAAGGGCAAGGTGATAATTGGAAGATCACCGGATACTTGAAAAACCACCCCCGCAAGCAAATCAGGGCACACTGTAGCTCATCAGCAGGATCAGGATGATACCCAAACATCACCCGATATTGAAATATGATGATCCTGATGAAAAACAAGTCGACAGAAAACATGAGATGCTGACCACCATCACAGCAAACATGATAATGATGACTTCCTCCTCGAAGAAAATATGATGCTGCAGTTGAAAAATGCCGAGGAGGTCCAACACTTAGGAAAATGGGCAAGAAGATATAGGGTTCAAATGGAGAAACCCCCTAAACATGAAAAAACAACCCCCAGGTCAAAATGAGTGCTAACAAAGCTTATGTTCCATCTTCATCTTTAGGTTCCTTAGCTAGACTACCTACACAACCAAAGTGAAAATGGAGGGGCACTACATCCTCCCCCCCCTAAAACATGACTTACTCCTGGAAGTCACAAACTAGAGTGAAAATATAACACGTAAGTACTAGCATCAAAACTGATTCATCTTATAACATAATATACATTAGTTTGCCTAAGGGAAAATTTTATCTCACTAAAATATAAACTTATATACTCCATTTCAAACATAATCTACCTTTCTAGTTTTCAATGTCACATAGTAACACCATCAAAACTCGCATCTCAAAAATGATTTCATAATAAATAAATCGCCCAAAATTCTTACATGTTAATGTTGACACCCATCAATTTCTTTCAGGACAAGGAAAACATTGCACTCTTTTTAATCCTACTGGTAAAAATTCTCATATCATAAGCATATAAAGTATTCGATTTCAATTACACTACCATTTTAATTTCTCTACCAATTTGCTGTTAAGCAATCAATAGGTCAAATTGCTACATATCAACATATTTTTACATGTAAAACACACTTTTTCCATTAAATATCCATCATTTATCAACAAGACATTTCACTTTAATTATTTTACCACACTAAATCCAACACAATTTATGATTTCATAAGTACAATTTATCATGATTTACCATACAGTCTTCACATACACACAAATTCACATCATCAAAAATCACGTCACAAGGCTACACAAGGGTCCGTCTCGATACTGGAAAGTAGCATACTAATCCATAATACATAATCCATGAGCCAAGAGCCAAAATCCATCTCACATAATCCATACCTCACACTCAGTGACTTGTTGGTGTTAGGCCACACTCACAGGGTGAGACCATCCAAACAAGCGATAATGACCTCTCTCTTGTTGTATAAGGTGGTTAGCCTCCAAGAGATAGTGATCACACATAGGTGGGTAGTGGGTCCTAGTTGTATAACAGCCTCACAAACCCCCATCATCAAGGTTCCCTGCATCTGTTTCCTCGTATACACTCACCAAGTCCGCCTCATACGTCCTTGGAGAGGAATCACAATACAACACATAGCCGACATCGAAAACAATAAGGATAAACTAGTTTAGCCACCAAAGTCATAAAGATAGATTTAATAAAAGTTCAATTTGAACAAAAAAGTGAGAAATGCATGCAATTCCAACATTAAATTGAATGTAACCATGAGGATTACTTGCAAAAAGGATCACAAGGCATGGATAAACCATCACAATCAATTAGAAACAAAGTGTCAGCCTTCATAATCAATAGAAAATCATCAATAACCATAGAGAAAGTCCACAATCTTTGAAATAGCACTGTGCAACACTGTGTGACTAGCTACTAGCCACCAAATGAGGAAGGAGGGAACAACGTCAGGCTATAGCAGTAGCCCTCATGTGGTACGGAGTAAGCATGGCATCCACATGGATTAGAGTGTACTCCTCGGCTACACCCTGCATCACGTCGTCACGCGACATGGACTAGCCAAGTGGCCTACACACTCCTTGGCTGCTCGCATGGAATGTGCACCTTAGCCACATCCTGCATCACATCTCAGTGTAGTATGGTAATACGCCAGCCGGAGAAGGCACGTACTGGCCGTATACCACATGGCAGTGTGTCTGTGGCTCCGCGGAAGTAGGCATGTATAGAACACACCCCGCATAGCGACACCTCGTGGAAAAGGCACTCGCAGGCACTCATCGTAGCCAGAGGTATACATGGCTAGGACGTACCCATATGCTAACTGACCTAAACATTATCGAAAGAAAACATGAGTATCCCTCTACAAGTGTGCGAGGCCCCATTATGCTCATCACACAAGTAGGCTATAAGACAATCTCATAGTGCACCTTCACATGTGTAAGCATGTGGCATCATGTCCTCAAGCCCAACTCGCTACCATCAGCAACACGGCATCATCACCAGCACTGTGTCAGAACATCAGTGGGGTGTGGCATCGTACCTATTACATCATGTCAGAACATGTGCAGATACGGGATCTGTCTCAACATGGGTAACAAATCTCCCTCCACATGCTGGACCTCAAAATATACATGGGACACATGGTCTCACTTGGGTTATCCATGTAGGTCCTAGACCCCAGCCCCCAACTGACAACTCATGTCATCACACAGTTACATTTGGGTTGTCCATGCAGATCCTAGACCCCAGCCCCCAACTGACAACTCATGTGGCATATCATACCTTTCGTGAAGACAAGGTAAATGATCCTCTAAAAATACCATCCAGCTGCTCAAAAACTGTGGGGATTAGGCTAACACATATGGATCAAGTACCCTGATCCATCATAAGGGGAAGTAGTGAGTACATTTCCTTAGGTTCGGTTGAGTGAGGGACTGCTCTGCACCATCATAAGCATATGCTGCACACTCCGCCTAAGGAACTTTGTGGTTGCTACTACCCCTTCACAGATTGAGTGACTAGAGATCCAAAAGAAGAGAATCTATGAATCTAACTTTTGGCTACTCTATTATGTATATATTTTCAACCACACAAGGGTTGGCCCTCAATTAGGTAACAAACATACAAACACACATAATGGTATGGTTAATGCCACACCAAAAATACACACATTCCCCATGGATGGGTACCCAGTATCACCATCTCATGGGCACACAAAGCATGTACGGGGAATTCACAACACTCAACCAATGCACAGTTACTGGTTTCCCACATTTACAGGGGAAGATTATATTTTCATACATAATTTCATTACTACCATAAGTAAATTTATTTCCATAACTAATGTGATTCCCTTTGCAAAGTCATAACCTTACTTGTTATCCACTTCCCTATTCCAGTTTCCTTTCACTCTACTTTTTCTACATTTCACATGGTGCTGAAAGTCAATATCATGATCATCTATCCAATACATCAAGCTAGGTATTTAGATTGACGCATGGTATCCAACACAAGGGTTCCTACCACATGCATAAGAAGTATTACTATAGCTAGACATGGGCGACAACATAATCCAGAGATCCCAATTCTACAACTTGGCTCTGATACCAAATGTAATGCCCCACCATACAACCCAAGAGATAAGTCAACTAAAGCAATAAAAAGGTGGATTTTTTTTTTAAATAGAAAAATAATGGTAAGAAATATAATTTAGTCAGATTAAACAAGTTTGCTAACATCTCTAGGGATAGCATGACTGCATTATTGTATTTAAGCAATATTCAATAACATACATAACACATTCAATTTATGTTTAATTACATGACCACATTACTAATTACTAACATGATCAACTAACAGACATGGGTTGTACTAAATACACACATAAACAATTAGTAATGCTTACCAAGAAAATAACATTAATGAACTCAACAGGATGATAAGATATCAATTTACAAAATTTATCTTAGTAAACCTTAAGTCAACAATCAGAGTATATCAACATTCATAAAAAATGAAATGTAAGATACAAATATTTCAATAAGTTTATGTACATTTATACACCTTTACCAATACTGCCAGATAGCTAGCTATTCGCCAAGTGGAAAGGTATCTCCTTAGCTCTAGAGTCTTGCATGGCTTATAGATCTGAAACTGCACATCTACTGAAACATTAGTCCTTATTAATGACACAATACAAATATCAATTACATCAAATGAAAAGCATAAGGGGCCGACCTAATGTCTTGGGGGCTCATGATGGCCTTGCCTACATATGCGCAGCGCAGAGACTTCGTAGTTTGGGACATGAACTTGCAACCACATGAAGGTATCATACAAATCTCTTAATCTTAGATTCATATTTATAATTCATCCCATACTCTTAGTTCTATAACCATTATCAATATTGCACTTTCCAATTATGGTTGTAAGCATTTAATATGCCAAATACCCTAAGGGGTTAGATAATAGTATGCCAAGTACTAAAATCAATTTATCAATTCGATAAATTGATAATAATAGTAGTGCATATTAATTACTAACCAATTACCTCATAACAAGGTCACAATCCACACTAAACTATAGCCATGAAACAATCCATATGTCATTATTTCTACCATCCTTTAAATGTATGAGTGTAATTCTAAAACCAATTACTAAAAAACATAAACACTATAATTTTGAAGTCACATTATACTAATTACTTAACTAACTTGGTAACTAAATATCTTAGATAACTTCCCATTGAATATTATTTAATACCCTAGTATTTAAATTTTACAATTAAAATATTAATATCCACACCTAATAATTAAATCTATCAAATTTCAACAATTTAAAACAACATGCGATTTATTAAGGATTTCTTCCTCATTAATGAAATAATTAAATTATAGTACATCCCTAAATAATAGGATTTAATTTCTCATAAATAAAATAAAACAAATGTTCAATATATATAAAACTTTAAAATATCACATCCCTAATAATAAAATAAAAGAAAAACTTTAATATATATCACAATCCCTCAATAATAGGGAAATAAAATATATCACATCCCTAATATTGATTTAATTTATAATAATACTTAAAAATATGCTAACTATATGTCAACTAAATTGGTTCATATTACCCTTATCCCTAAATAAAGAGATTTATCCAAAAAAATAGTTTCATCAAATAAATCAAGTAATTGCTTTAATCCAACCCACAAAGCAAGTATATATTATTAAATAATATATATAATATATTTTTGTTTGATTTGAAATTTTGAAGGTAGGTTTTCTTTTAAAAAAATTTAATGAAAAATAATAATAAATCACAGGAAGAAAGATTATCATTCAAAACAACTATTTATTATAAGAAATATTATAAAAGCAATATATATATATATATATATATATATATATATATATATATATATATATATATATATATATATATATATATATATATATATATATATAAATTTTTTTTCCATTATTTCCTATTATTTTGTATTTGATAATTCTGTTGTAATTTTTTTTTAATCTCTTTTGCATTTTTTTTTGCAGATTTAGTCTATTTTAAATTACAAGGGTTGATTTCAGATGATTAATAGCTGAGCAAGAAAAATAATTTTGATGCATACAGAAATACAATACCAAGCAAGAGGAAAAAATTTTCCCACATAATCTATCTTGAAATCTCCAAGCATCCATTCCCCTCCAACCCCAGACTATTATGATCACAGGAGAGAATTGAACCTCAGTTTGATTAGTACATTTCTCCAATCCATTTTCTTCAAATTACATGTCAATTGCTAATCTAAATTCAAAACAAAATGTTTCTGTATTTCCAGAGCAAGAAGAACATCCAAACTAAAATAATTTCTATTATAGTCTTGTATCTCTAATATGTTCATTTCTAAATGTATTCCTATTTTTTTAAAATTCTAGTTTTACATTTGATCCCACATATAACATATCTAAGTTCTAACAATTTAGAGTTTTGTCTCAAAAGCAATCAATGACCAGTAAATTCTTTGAATGCTCTAGAATAAGAGCTTGGAACAAGATGAGAATACCATCAAGGCACAAAGGAAGACGGATTATTTATTGAAGAGATCTGGTGAACATACATACCAAATGAGGAACCAATGACAAGGTACCCAAACTGTTTGATGGAATACCTCATTCGATGGAATGTGGTGATGGCAGGATATGCACAAAATGGATTTGACAAAGGCATTTGAAACTATAAGTGGGTGAGCATTGACAGGGCGTTCGAACTGGTTGACGTAATGCCTCAGAGAGAATTCATCACATGGAATGGAATGATTGTGGTTTGAATGAAAATGGATTTTGCAAGGATGCTCTCAAAATTTTTGAATTAATGAAGCATATGAAACATATCCTAACATTGTAAGCTTTGCTTGCAGTCTAGGTACATGCACAAAGCACACGAAGTGTTTGACATACTTTAAACATGTGAGTAACCCTTATTGCATTGTGGCTACAACCGATTGGAATGGAAGCATGGTTAACCTTCTTAATGGTTCAGGCTATCTTGAGGACACCCTAAATTTTAACATCAAAATGCTAATTTAATCTGAAATGAATGAGAAAGTGTTCCATGGTACATGAAGTCTGCATGTGAAACTTTGTGCAGAAGTCACTTCTAGATTTAAGACATTTACCCATATTCGTGAAAGAGGAAGAGAAAGAATTATTTCCCTGCCAGCATAGATTAGGTTAGCGATTGCCTTAAGCACCAATAACAATAGGCTTGCTCTAACAAATAATGCACCATTCCCAAAACTAGCACTAAGAAGGCACATCCATCAAACATAACGAAGGAAAACAATATTAGATGTAGTTAGCACTGTCAGGTTAGACATGTATGCCAGATAAGGGAGGATAAATGAGGCAATAAATATTTGAATTAAGGATACATAGAAGAACAAGCAATAGAACATTTTAAGAATCCAAAACAAGAGTAGTAGCGTATGATTAACTGTCTCATAGAGATATCATCTCAAGGAATATTGTGATTACATTATTAGAAATTGTCACAGTATTTGTAGAATGTTATTTTGAAGTCCCCCCAAATGCCAATCTCCATGATCTCCCCTACATCCTCCCCTCTACATGATTCCCCTTGCTAGCACCCAAAAATTCTTATTTTTTGAGTTCTCTTTGAGCACGCTCCAGAGGGTAAAAATAAATGCCTTAAAGACCAGAACTCCACTTCATTGCATGCAGCCCTAAAAATAGTGTCCTCTTACTCAATTATCCCCTCCCAAAATTGATTGTCATGTAACTCCCTTATATCCATAAAATAGATTTTAATGATTAATTACTCATATAGTTAATTATCATTATTAAATTTATTATTAAATTAACAATCTTTAATTGTATATATTTATTTTACAACATCACATACAATTGTGAAATGCAAAAAGCATTTAATCATAGGGTAACATTACCTGAGCTAAGAATAGATCTAATGTAACTTTAAACTGAAAGATTTACCTATGTTGATTACCTCTGCATGTTTCTAACGGTATAGTTCATGTATCAAACTTTCAAAAAAGAAGCTTATGTTCCATCTTCATCTTCAAGTTCCTTAGCTGGACTAACTACAAAACCAAAGTGAAAATGGAGGGGCACTACATCCTCCCCCCCCAAAAAACTTGACTTACTCTTGGAAGTCACAAACTAGAGTGAAAACATAACACGTAAGTACTAGCATCAAAACTGATTTATCTTATAAAATAATATATACTAGTTTGCCTAAGGGAAAATTTTATCTTACTAAAATATAAACTTATATACTCCATTTCAAACATAATCTAGCTTTCTAGTTTTCAATGTCACATAGTAACACCATCAAAACTCGCATCTCAAAAATGATTTCATAATACATAAATCACCTAAAATTCTTACATGTTAATGTTGACACCAATCAATTTCTTTTAGGACAAGAAAAACATTGCACTCTTTTTAATCCTACTAGTAAAAATTCTCATATCATAAGGATATAAAGTATTCGATTTTAATTACACTACCATTTTAATTTCTCTACCAATTTGTTGTTAAGCAATCAATTGGTCAGATTGCTACATATCAACATATTTTTACACGTAAAACACACTTTTTCCATTAAATATCCATCATTTATCAACAAGACATTTCACTTTAATTATTGTACCACACTAAATCCAACACAATTTATCATTTCATAAGTACAATTTATCATGATTTACAATACAATCCTCACATACACACAAATTCACATCATCAAAAATCACATCACAAGGCTACAAAAGGGTCCGTCTGGATACCAGAAAGTAGCATACTAATCCATAATACATAATCAATGAGCCAAGAGCCAAAATCCATCTCACATAATCTGTACCTCACACTCAGTAACTTGTTGGTGTTAGGCCACACTCAAACGGTGAGACCATCCAAACAAGTGATAATGACCTCTTTCTTGTTGTATAAGGTGGTTAGCCTCCAAGAGATAGTCATCATAGATAGTTGGGTAGTGGATCCTAGTTGTATAACAACCTCACATACCCCCATCGTCAAGGTTCCCTGCATCTGCTTCCTCGTATACACTCACCAAGCCTGCCTCATACATCCTTGGAGATGAATCACAATATGACACATAGCCGACATCGAAAACAATAAGGATAAACTAGTTTAGCCACCAAATTCAAAAAGAAAGATTTAATAAAAGTTTAATTTCAACAATAAAGTGAGAAATGCACGCAATTCCAACATTAAATCAAATGTAACCATGAGGATTACTTGCAAATAAGATCACAAGGCATGGCTAAACCATCACAATCAATTAGAAACAAAGTGTCAAACTTCATAATCAATAGAAAATCATCAATAACCATAGAGAAAGTCCACAATCTTTGATATTGCACTATACAACACTGTCTGACTAGCTACTAGCCACCAAACGAGGAAGGAGGGAATAGCATCAGGCTATAGCAACAGCCCTCATGTGGTGCGAAGTAAGCACGCCATCCACATGGATCAGAGTGTACTCCTCAGTTACACTCTACATCACGTCAGTATGCGGCATGGGCTAGCCAAGTGGCCCATGCACTCCTTGGCTGCCCACATGGAATGTGCACATCGGCTGTATCCCGCATCACATCTCAGTGCGGCATGGTCATACGCCAGCCGGAGAAGGCACGTATTGGCCATATACCACATGACAGTGTGTCTATGGCTTCGCGGAAGTAGGCACGTGCAGAACACACCCCGCATTGCAACACCTCGTGGAAAAGGCACACACAGGTACTCGCCGTAGCCAAAGGTATACATGGCTAGGACATACCCATATGCTAACTGACCCAAAAACTATCGAAAGAAAACATGAGTATCCCTCTACAAGTATGCGAGGCCCCATTATGCTCATCACACAAGTAGGCTATAACATAATCTCATAGCACATCTTCACGTGTCTAAGCACATGGCATCATGTCCTCAAGCCCAACTCGCTACCATCAGCAACACGGCATCATCACCAGCACTGTGTTGGAACATCAGTGGGGTGTGGCATCGCACCTATTGCATCATGTCGGAACATATGCAAATACGGGATCTGTCTCAAAATGGGCAACAAATCTCCCTCCACATGCTGGACCTCAAAATATACATGGGGCACATGGTCTCACTTGGGTTATCCATGCAGGTCCTAGACCCCGGGCCCCAACTAACAACTCATGTCATCACATAGTTCTATTTGGGTTGTGCATGCAGGTCCTAGACCCCAGCCCCCAACTGACAACTTCTGTGGCATATCATACCTTTCATGAAGACAACGTAAATGATCCTCCAAGAAATACCATCCAGAAGCTCAGAAACTGTGGGGCTTAGGCTAACACATATGGATCAAGTACCCTGATCCATCATAAGGGGAAGTAGTGAGTACATTTCCTCAGGTTCAGTTGAGTGAGGGACCGCTATGCGCCGTCATAAGTGTATGATGCACACTCCGCCTAAGGAACTTTGTGGTTGCTACTACCCCTTCATAGATTGAGGGACTAGAGAACCAAAAGAAGAGAATCTATGAATCTAACTTTTGGCTACTCTATTATGTATATATTTTCAACAACACAAGGGTTGGCACTCAATTGGGTAACAAACATACAAACACACGTAATGGTATGGTTAATGCCACACCAAAAATACACACATTCCCCATGGATGGGTACCCAGTATCACCATCCCATGGGAACACAAAGCATGTACGAGGTATTCACAACACTCAACTATTGCGTAGTTACTAGTTTCATGCATTTACAGGGGAAGATTATATTTTCATACACAATTGCATTACTACCATAAGTACATTTATTTCCATAACTAATGTGATTCCCTTTGCAAAGTCATAACCTTACTTGTTATCCACTTCCCTATTCCATTTTCCTTTCACTCTACTTTTTCTAAATTTCACATGGTGCTGAAAGTCAATATCATGATCATCTATCCAATACATCAAGCTGGGTATTTAGATTGACGGATGGTATCCAACACAAGGATTCCTACCACATGCATAAGAAGTATTACTATAGCTAGACATGGGCGACAAAATATTCTAGAGATCCTAGTTCTTCAACTTGGCTCTGATATCAAATGTAATGCCCCGCCATACAACCCTAGAGATAAGTCAACTAAAGCAATAAAAAGGTGGATTTCTTTTAAATAGAAAAATAATGGTAAGAAATATAATTTAGTCAGATGCAACAAGTTAGCTAACATCTCTAGGGATAGCATGACTGCATTATTGTAATTAAGCAATATTCAATAACATACACAACACATTCAATTTATGTTTAACTACATGACGATATTACTAATTACTAACATGATCAACTAACAGCCATGGGTTGTACTGAATACACACATGCACAATTAGTAATGCTTACCAAGAAAATAAAATTAATGAACTCAACAGGATGATAAGATATCAATTTACAAAATTTATCTTAGTAAACCTCAAGTCAATAATCAGAGTACATCAGCATTCATCAAAAATGAAATGTAAGATACAAATATTTCATTAAGTTTATGCACATTTATACACCTTTACCAATACTGCCAGATAGCCAGCTATTCACCAAGTGGAAAGGTATCTCCTTAGCTCTAGAGTCCTGCATGGCTTATAGATCTCAAATTGCACATCTACTGAAACATTAGTCCTTATTAATGACAAAATACAAATATCAATTACGTCAAATGAAAAGCATAAGGCCCTAAGAGGTAGACCTAATGTCTCAGGGGCTCATGATGGCCTTGCCTACATACGCGCAGCGCAGAGACTGCATAGTTTGGGACTTGAACTTGCAACCACATGAAGGTATCATACAAATCTCTTAATCTTAGATTCATATTTACAATTCATCCCATACTCTTAGTTCTATAACCATTATCAAAATTGCACTTTTCATTATGGTTGTAAGCATTTAATATGCCAAATACCCTAAGGGGTTAGATAATAGTATGCCAAGTACCAAAATCAATTTCTCAATTCACTAAATTGATAATAATAGTAGTGCATATTAGTTACTAACCAATTACCTCATAACAAGGTCACAGTCCACACTAAACTATAGCCATGAAACAATCCATATGTCATTATTTCTACCATCCTTTAAATGTATGAGCATAATTCCAAAACCAATTACTAAAAAATATAAACACTATAATTTTGAAGTCACATTATACTAATTACTTAACTAACTTGGTAATTAAATATCTTAGATAACTCCCCATTGAATATTATTTAATACCCTAGTATTTAAATTTAACAATTAAAATATTAATATCCACACCTAATAATTAAATCATATCTAATTTCAACAATTTAAAACAACATGCAATTTATTAAGGAATTCTTCCTCATTAATGAAATAATTAAATTATAGTACATCCCTAAATAATAGGATTTAATTTCTCATAAATAAAATAAAATAAATGTTCAATATATATAAAACTTTAAAATATCACATCCCTTATAATAAAATAAAATAAAAACTTTAATATATATCACAATCCCTCAATAATAGGGAAATAAAATATATCACATCCCTAATATTGATTTAATTTATAATAATACTTAAAAATATGCTAACTATATGTCAACTAAATTGGTTCATATTACCCTTATCCCTAAATAAAGAGATTTATCCAAAAAAATAGTTTCATCAAATAAATCAAGTAATTGCTTTTATCCAACCCACAAAGCAAGTATATATTATTAAATAATATATGTAATATATTTTTGTTTGATTTACAATTTTGAAGGTAGGTTTTCTTTTAAAAAAATTCAATGAAAAATAATAATAAATCACAGGAAGAAAGATTATCATTCAAAACAACTATTTATTATAACACATATTATAAAAGCAATATATATCTATAACCACTTAATAAAAGAAATATAATCCTATCATTATGTAATATAATTGAATCATCTTACTAATATAAAATTAATATGAACTATAAAAATAAAAAAATTAAAGAAATAATAATAAATTTCCTAAAAATTAATTTCATTTCCCATATTTTCTCCATTTCATTTTATTTTTGCTAAAATAACTCAAATTCACTACAATATTTCTAAAAGATGAACTAGATAGAAAAAGCAAACAAACAAGTTTAATCTTACCTTTCCTTAAAGAGATTTCTATATATTTATTTTACCAGAAGATAATATATTTTTCTTAAATCTTTTGCAAAACAACCATAACAATTAAGTTATGGTTTTTCTGAGAGGAAGCAAGCTGCATAACAAACATGGAAATGGCTGTACAACAGATATATATATATATATATCCATTATTTCCTATTATTTTGTATTTAATAATTCTGTTGTAATTTTTTTTTTAATCTCTTATGCTTTTTTTTTTTGCAGATTTAGTCTTTTTTACATTACAGAGCGTTGATTTAATATAATTAATAGCTGAGCAAGAAAAATAATTTTGATGCATACAGAAATACAATACCAAGCAAGAGGAATAAATTTTCCCCCATAATCTATCCTCAAATCTCCAAGCATCCATTCCCCTCCAACCCCAAATTATTATGATCACACGACAGAATTGAACCTGAGTTTGATCAATACATTTCTCCAATCCATTTTCTTCAAATTACATGTCAATTGCTAATCAAAATTCACAACAAAATGTTTCTGTATTTCCAGAGCAAGAAGAACATCCAAACTAAAACAATTTCTATTATGGTCTTGTATCTCTAATATGTTCATTTCTAAATGTATTCCTATTTTTTTTAAATTCTAGTTTTACATTTGATCCCACATATAACATATCTAAGTTCTAACAATTTAGAGTTTGGTCTCAAAAGCAATCAATGACCAGTAAATTCTCTGAATGCGCTAGAACAAGAGCTTGGAACAAGATGAGAATGCCATCAAGGCACAAAGGAAGATGGATTATTGATTAAAGAGATTTGGTGAACATACATACCAAATGAGGAACCAACGACAAGGTACCCAAACTGTTTGATGGAATACCTCATTTGATGGAATGTGGTGATGGCAAGATATGCACAAAATAGATTTGACAAAGGCGTTTGAAACTGTAAGTGGGTGAGCATTGACAGGGCGTTCGAACTGGTTGACATGGTTGACGTAATGCCTCAGAGAGAATTCATCACATGGAATGCAATGATTGTGGTTTGAACAAAAATGGATTTTGCAAGGATGCTCTCAAATTTTTTGAATTAATGAAGCATATGGAACATATCTTAACATTGTAAGCTTTTCTTCTGGTCTAGGTGCATGTACATAGCACATGAAGTGTTTGACATACTTTAAACATGTGAGTAACCCTTATTGCATTGTGGCTACAACTGATTGGAATGGAAGCATGGTTAACCTTCTTAACGGTTTAGGCTATCTTGAGGACACCCTAAATTTTAACATCAAAATGCTAATTTAATCTGAAATGAATGAGAAAGTGTTCCATGGTACATGAAGTCTGCATGTGAATATTGGTGCAAAAGTCATTTCTAGATTTAAGACATTTACCCATATTCGTGAAAGAGGAAGAAAAAGAATTATTTCTCTACTAGCATAGAGCAGGTTAGTGATTGCCTTAAGCACCAAGAACAATAGGCTTGCTCTAACAAATAATGCACCATTCCCAAAACTAGCACTAAGAAGGCACATCCATCAAATATAACGGAGGAAAACAATATTAGATGTAGTTACCACTGTCAAGGTAGACATGTATGCCAGATAAGGCAGGATAAACGAGGTAGTAAAGATTTGAATTAAGGATACATAGAAGAATAAGTCACAGAACATTTTAAGAATCCAAAACAAGAGTAGCAGCATATGATTAATTGTCTCATAGAGATATCATCTCAAGGAATATTGTGATTACATTATCAGAAATTGTCATAGTATCTGTAGAATGTTATTTTGAAGTCATCCCAAATGCCAATCTCTGTTATCTCCTCTGCATCCTCCCCTCTACATGATTCCCCTTGCTAGCACCCAAAAATTCTTATTTTTTGAGTCCTCTTTGAGCACGCTCTAGAGGGTAAAAATAAATGCCTTAAAGACCAGAACTTCACTTCATTGCATGCAGCCCTAAAAATAGTGTCCTCTTACTCAATTATTCCCTCCCAAAATTGATTGTCATGTAACTCCCTTGTATTCTTAAAATAGATTTTAATGATTAATTACTCATATAATTAATTATAGTTATTAAATTTATTATTAAATTAACAATCTTACAATTTACAATATATTAATTTATTTGCTACTAACTCTTTAATTGTATATATTTATTTTTACAAGATCACATACACTTGGGAAATGCAAAAAGCATTTAATCATAGGGTAACATTACCTAAGCTAAGAATAGATCTAACATAACTTTAAACTGAAAGATTTACCTTAACATTTTGGCTTGTTCTCTTGCTATAATGTTGATTACCTCTGCATGTTCCTAATGGTATAGTTCATGTATCGAACTTTCAAAAAAGAAGCTTATGTTCCATCTTCATCTTCAGGTTCTTGAGCTAGACTACCTACACAACCAAAGTGAAAATGGAGGGGCACTACATCCTCCCCACCTAAAACTTGACTTACTCCTGGAAGTCACAAACTAGAGTGAAAACATAACACGTAAGTACTAGCATCAAAACTGATTCATCTTATAAAATAATATACACTAGTTTGCCTAAGGGAAAATTTTATCTCACTAAAATATAAATTTATATGCTCCATTTCAAACATAATCTACCTTTCTAGTTTTCAATGTCACATAGTAACACCATCAAAACTTGCATCTCAAAAATGATTTCATAATACATAAATCACCCAAAATTCTTACATGTTAACATTAACACTCATCAATTTCTTTCAGGACAAGGAAAACATTGGTCTCTTTTTAATCCTACTGGTAAAAATTCTCATATCATAAGAATATAAAGTATTCGATTTCAATTACACTACCATTTGAATTTCTCTACCAATTTGCTGTTAAGCAATCAATAGGTTGGAATGCTACATATCAACATATTTTTACACGTAAAACAAACTTTTTCCATTAAATATGCATCATTTATCAACAAGACATTTCACTTTAATTATTGTACCACACTAAAGCCAACACAATTGATCATTTCATAAGTACAATTTATCATGATTTACCATACATTCTTCACATACACACAAATTCACATCATCAGAAATCACATCACAAGGCTACACATGGGTCCGTCTGGATACTGGAAAGTAGCATACTAATCCATAATACATAATCCATGAGCCAAGAGCCAAAATCCATCTCACATAATCCATACCTCACACTCAGTGACTTGTTGGTGTTAGGCCACAGTCAGAGGGTGAGACCATCCAAACAAGCGATAATGACCTCTCTCTTGTTGTATAAGGGTATGTGCAGAATCATCACGGGCCAAATAGTGGCAATAGGAAAAAATTGCATTTTTACTTAGCCAAATTCACGACTTGGCAAAGTTTGACTTTGAAACGGATATCCGTTTCTAGAAATACAAAACATATATCCATTTTCAAAACGGATATCCATTTTCAAAATAGATATCCGTTTTGGAATTCATGCCCTAATTGATTTACCCAATCCTTCATATGATTTGATTCATGATACATGGTTTGAGAAGGATACACATGATATACCCTTACCCTCTAGTGATAAAATTATGAATGATACTTTATGTGGTGAAGCTACACCTTCATTAATCCTTCATGACATTGTTATTCCTTATGATGATGATGTCCTTCATGTGATATGTTAGGACATAATGCAAAGTTAACATGGCATGAACTCTCTTGGAAGGGTAAGCATGGACTATAAGAACATTGAACTAGTTGGATCTGTTAAGCTCGCCATTTATGAAAGAGCCTTAAAGGTTAACCTTAATTAGGTAAGGTTATGTTTCAGTGTGGTTGTTTGTGCAACAATGTGTAAATTAATGTTACCTAGGGACAAATCTAACTATACTAACATTTTAATAACCATGAGAGCTGGGACTAACAATTAGATTTAAACTTAACAAACAATACAACTTGGACACATGTAGGACTTGGAAAATGGAAAAGAATATAATTAAATGTGGAAAATAATGAAAAAGTGGTATTAGTTGCACCTATATAGAGAAGTGGTTTAGAGGTTGGTTAGGGGAATTATTTAGGTTTAGAGGTTTAGGGTTGCTCGGGTTTAGGGTTTACAGTTTAAAGAGAGATAGAGAGAGGAGACTGATAGAGTTTGGGAGAGATAGAGGAGACAGAGGGGAGAGATAGGGAGATAGACAGTGAGAGACATGTCCAGAGACATAGAGAGAGAGAGATTGAGAGGTAGAGGGATGATAGAGATAGGGAGATAGAGGTTTAGGGTTGCTTGGGTTTAGGGGCATTATTTAGGGTTTAGGGTTTATGGTTTTGGAGTTAGGGGTTAAGGTTTAGAGGTTTAGGGTTTAGGGTTAAGAGTGAGGTAAAGGACCAATAGGGAGATATAGAGGAGTCTGAGGGGAGAGATAGGGAGATAAAGAATGACGGACATGGCAAGAGACATAGCGAGAGAGATTGAGAGGTAGAGGAACAAAGGTGATAGGGAGATGGGGGAGAGATAGGGAGATAGTGGTTTATGGTTACTTGGGTTTAGGGTTTAGGGGTTTGGGGTTTAGGGTTTCTCAGGTTTAGGGGTTAGGGGTTAAGGTTTAGGGGCATTATAATTTAGGGTTTAGTATTTATTGTTTAGGGGTTAGGGGTTAGGTTTAGAGGTTTAGGGTTTTGGATTTAGGTTTTATAGACAGAGAGGAATGATAGGGAGATATAGAGGAGTCTGAGGGGAGAGATAGGGAGATAAAGAGTGAGGGACATGGCTAGTGACATAGGGAGAGAGATTGAGAGGTAGAGGGACAAAGGTGGTAGGGAGATAGGGGAGAGATAGGGAGATAGTGGTTTAGGGTTACTTGGGTTTAGGGTTTAGGGGTTTGGGGTTTAGGGTTTCTTAGGTTTAGGGGTTAGGGGTTAGGGTTTAGGGGCATTATTTAGGGTTTGGGATTTAAATTGTTTAGGGGTTAGGGGTTAGGTTTAGAGGTTTAGGATTTTTGATTTAGGGTTTATAGAGAGAGAGGAATGATAGGGAGATAGAGAGAGGAGACTGAGAGAGATAAGGAGATAGAGAGTGAGGCACATGGCCAAGGACATAGGGAGAGAGATCAAGAGAGGTAGATGGATGATAGAGACAGGGAGATAGGGGAGAGATGGGGAGATATAGGTTTAGAGTTGATTGGATTTAGGGTGTACTTGGGTTTAGGTTTTCTCAATTTTGGAGATAGCTAGATAGAAAGAGAGAGGAGACAAATAGGGAGAGATAGAGGTGACAAAGGGGAGAGATAGGGAGATAGAGAGTGAGTGAGATGTCTAGAGAAATAGGGAGAAGGATTGAGAGGTAGAGAGATGATAGAGATAGGGAGATAAGGGAGAGATAGGAGATAGAGTTTAGGGTTGCTCGCGTTTAGGGTTTAGGTTTAGGGGTTAGGGGTTAATGTTAAGGGGCATTATTTAGGGTTTAGGGTTTATGGTTTAGGGGTTAAGGTTTAGAGGTTTAGGGTTTAGTGTTTAGAGAGAGAGGACCAATAGGGAGATATAGAGTGAGGGACATGGCCAAAGCATAGGGAGAGAGATTGAGAGGTAGAGGAATGATAGTGATGGGGAGATAGTGAGATAGGGAGATAGAGAGATAAAGGTTTAGGGTTTCTTGGGTTTAGTGTTTAGGATTTAGGGGTTTATGGTTTCTCAAGTTTAGGGTTTAGGGGTTAGGAAATAGGGGTTAGGGGTTAGGTTTAATCATGCGTTAATATAGGTTGTGGAGTGAGAAAGGGGTGGTATGGGTATGGTTGAATGGAGTAATGAGGTGATTTAAGTGGTGATGACCTAGGTGAAGTGATGGGTAAGGTGTCTTATGTGGGATTGCTAGAAAGTATGATTGGTAATGGTGGGGATAGAAAAATGTCATCTTCCAAGGGTTCAAAGGTGAGGAAAGTGTAAGATGGGGATATGGGATAATCCATGGTTTAATTATTATTCAAGGGAGTGTCCTTATATAATGATTATCAATGATGGTGTCAATAGGGGGAATGGAGTCTATGAATGTAGGTGTGGGAATGTGAGCTATGACATTGGGATTACAGTATTAGATGAATAATGGAAAGTACCTGGGCACCTATCTAGTGATGGAAGGAGTCACATGATCAAATGATGTTTGGGGAAGGGCTTTTATTAGGAAAGTAAGGATTTGGGTGATGGTCTAGGGTTTAAAGGAGAAGAATTTATGGAAAATTTTGAGGTCATTAAAATTAATATCCCTCCACCTCTATCTCCTTATCTCTCCCTTATCTCCCTCTCTCTATCATCCCTCCACAGGTCTCAATCTCTATCCCTATATCTCTAGACATCTCACTCACTCTCTATCTCCCTATCTCTCCCAATCTATCTCTTCTCTCTCTCTACCTATATCTATCTCTCCCTATCTCTTGCCTCTCTCTCACCTATCATTCCTCTATCTCACTGTCTCTCTGGACATCTCTTTAACTCTTAATCTCCCTATCTCTCCCCTTCGTCTCCTCTATCTCTTCCTATCTGTCTCCTCTCTATCTCTCTATACCTAGCCATCTCTCCCAATCTCTCTATCTCTTGCCTGTCGCCCCCTATCATTCCTATGTATCCTATCTCTCCCCTCTATCTTTCCCTCCCTTATCGACGAAGGAAATGGAAACAAGAAACTAGGACTCCCTTTCTCAGGTTTAGGGTTTAGGGCTTAGGGGAATTATTTAGGGTTTATGGTTTAGGGGTTAGGGTTTAGGATTTGGGGGAATTATTTAGGCTTACTTGGGTTTAGGGTTTAGGGGCATTATTTAGGGTTTACGGTTGCATGTCAAAAGCAGTCTCTCTCTCTCTAAATCCATAAACCCTAAATAATGGCCTTAATCCCTAACCCCTAACCCGTATCTACTTCTCTCCTATATCTACCTCTCTATAGATATCTCCCTCTCTCTATCTTGCTCTCTCTATTGACATCAATCCAATGATGTTGAGGATGTGCTAAATTGATTTGTCACCTTTAGAAAATAAATGACATCAATCTAATGATTGTCTTGGAATTTGAATAGGTATAGAAAAATGAGAAGTCGATCCTGAGTGTCACAAGTTTGATCTCAATTGTTGACACAAATATCATCTAATATGTAAGTTAAACATGAAATGATTTGTTAGAATTTACACCAAAACTACTTTCTTTTACAATTTTTTTATGACAATTATCTATTCAAAAGTACCTTTGAAATACTATGACATAGCTTAGTATAAGTAAATCATATAAAAATCAAATATATATCATCATAATCCTATATAAATTTTGATAGTTTGTCCAAAATCTCTCCTTTCATATGATATAGTCTTTCTAAAATTTGGATTGTATTTATAGCTAAAATGCCTAAATACTAAAATGCTAAAATGCTAAAACACTAAACAAAAAAACAATGAAAACAATTGAGAAAAAGAAAATGGATATCCGTTTTGAAAAAGCATAAAAACAGAAAAAGGGTCGCGTTTTTGTAAACCTGTGGCTTACAAAATGCAGTGTCATCTCTAAAGAACGGATATTAGAGGTGAAGAACAGATATCTGATCCAAAAAGGTAATATCTTTCACATTTTTTTTGTTTGTTTTGTATATTCAAGCAATTTTTTTAGCTTTTTATGCTACGTGGGTATGTTTTATATTTTAATTAGGTAAAATGGATGCACAAAATGAAAACCCAAACCCTCCACCACCAAACCCTCCCCCTCCAACAATAGAAGAGAATATTCAAAGAAATAGTGATCAAATAAGTAGGATCATAGAAATGTATCGCCACCACCCTCGATTGTCTACAATGACATCGAATTTAGAGGGAATCATTAATCATGTTCAAACCTTGTCAACCCAACATGAATCGTTTAGGCAATGGTGAGAAGCCAAGAAGGCCGAATATGCTAACAGTTTGTCATATGATGAAGTCAAAGAATTAGAGATTACAAAAACTGTGTTAGCCCAATACTTTGTCAATCCTAAAACCAAATTGCATGTTGATGTTCGTAAGCCCAAGTTTTCAATCAAATGGTGTATTCATGAGGGCATTAGTCAGAACTTTTGGGATCGTTGGTGGATGGTTTTTGATAAACCACTCAACAACAATTTAGATGTACCTTTGTATTTCCTTCGTAAACTCTATGCAGAGTTTGTCATGGGTCAACATGTTAATTATTTTGATTTTAGAGAGTTTCCAGGAGTGGGTAAGGGAATGCCTCAAGATAGACCTGGGGCAGCGAGACAAGTACAAGGTCCCTATATTCCCCCTCCTACTATCCCTTCTCCACCCCCAATGCAGCACCCAAATGTTGTTGCAAATGCAACACAATAGGGCCTTAGTGCCATACACTCTTTGACCGAGCATTTGATTATACAGACATCTCAGTTTGCACAAACACATGATGAAGGCGATGATATTGGATCACTTGGTTCTATTAGACCATTGTCGTCCACACATGTATGTGTGCCCCATCATTGCATTTCTTGCAATCATTTATGGTTAGGTCCTATTTTGGAGAGTAGTGAGCCACCGTTGAACACATCAGAGTATGATCTCCATTCACGAGATAAGGCAATGTGGTCCAGAACTCAAGATGAGGGGTCAAGGACAAGAGTAGAAGCTACCGGATCAGTGAACCATAGAGAAGGAGAAATGCATGAGCAATCTTTTATGCAGGTAAAATTTAAAGTTAAATTTTATGGTCTATTCCATTTGAATATATAAACAAATTTATTAATACTAATGTATCTAAGTGGGATAACAGTTGATGATAGAGGAGGAGTTGATAGAAGTTCATCATGGAACTTTGTCTACCATCCAATTTGGCTTGGACTTGCCAGTATAATTTGTTCTACACATCAACTTTTTTTATGCATTTATTTCTTTGTGAGTAATTATATATTAATTTATATCTTGATGTTAATTTTATTTTATAGTCAATCGAAAATGTGAATGATGTGGCATCTTTGCCAATAGTCTTTTCTCAAACTCCTGATCGACCCAAGGGACTATCATTTGCAGAATGGCTTTCTCAATGCCAACAAAGGGTGGAGGTAATTTGATTGAATTGTACTTTAATTGATTGTTTGTGTGTAGCACATCTAACCTTTTTAAATGTATGCATTTCCTATTTTGTTTAATAATTATATATTAATTTTCTTCAATGTTACTTTGCTTTTATGTAGTCTCTTGAGAATGTGAGTGATGTGCCACCTTTGCCATCATGCTTCACTAGGACACTTGATCGTCTTAAGAGAAAATCATTTGTAGAACGATTGTCCGAACAACAACATAGAGTCGAGGTAATTGAATTGAATTTTTCTAAATAATTGATAGTTTATCTAGCAGTCTTATAGTTGATTGTAGTGATTTAGATGTATGTTATAAATGAAAGTTCTTAATTGTAGTAGATAAGAATCTATTTACTAACTTTAACTTATTTTTATTTACCATTGAAGAGATTAATCAAATTTGTGTTTTGACTTGTTAATACAGGAAACTTCGCCTCCATCAATTACTAGACATTTTGGTACAAAGAGGACACTTTTTCAGGATCCATCATAGATTGAGGGTCAAGTGGACTTGTAGTATTTGATGTGGCTATTTGGCATGTAGATTGTATATAGATTTTGAGACATGGCATATGCCACATTTTGTAAAAAATGTTTTGAGTTGGCATATTTGCCAAATTTTTGTATGTATACCATTATGGACTAGATTTTAATATATATACACCTTGATATACAATATAATTTAAATTCCTTATGTGCATGTCATGATACTTCCCATGATGCCATACATTATGATGATAGTTCTTTAGTCCATTGATGATATGTTTAGCATTGAGAATGGTTTTAGATCAATAGAATCAATAGAATCAATATGACAAAATTCCTTATATGCCCTAATCAAGCATAGTAGCTTGAAATCTAATAAGGTCATGATAGACCATTTCATCATGTATTTAGTCTTCATCTTGTCAAATTTTGTAAATATGTCAAAGTTGTCATATGAAAAATGTAAAAAAAATACAAAAGTATGGAAGATGAATAGTCAAGTACTCAAAAGTCAGTTGGAGACTATTGGTTTCCCTCAAATCATGTATAAATATGCATAAACCTTCATGGAAAAGACATTGGAGATGTATTGAAAACATTTTGAAGATGAATTGGAGACAAGTTTAAATGAAATTAATGTCAAGAAACTCTATTTTTGTAGATTTTACTATTTTCCTGCTATTTCTTTGTTTAGTACAACCTTGTATGGATGTGTTAGGGCCTGAGAGAAATCGCAATTGAAAGCTAGTAGAATCTACTTTCTTTTGTTTTAGGTGCCAATAAGGCCAATAAGGACACTGGGGGCACATTATAAACATAAAAAACTTACATCTTAGGGAGAGGTACTAATAAGGCCAATAAGGATACTATTTCAGTTGGGTGTGTGTGTGTATGCAAATCCCATTTATGGTCGAGAAGCTCTCTATTTACTATTATTCAACTCTCGTTGATAGGAGGTTGGCTCTACAACTATTGCAATTTGTGTATGAAACCTAGATGCCTATGAGATCATATATATATGTATGTATGTAAATCCTATTTATGGTCAAGTAGCTCTCTATTTACTATCATTGAACTCTCATTGATAGGAGGTTGGCTCTCCAACTATTGTAATTCAATCCATTTGTAATGACGCCTCTATCATGTTGAGTTGGATCCTATCTCTGCATCAATTTAAAATCATGAAGATCACAACACCATACAATCCTCATTGGGCTGTTAAAATGCACAAAATAATCATACAAGACAGTCATTCATGAAATTACTATGCAAAGAAGGTTTATAAGTTGCATTAGGGTTTGTATAAATGATCTAATGGATTTATAAGGTTTTTTTTAAAGATAATGTGCCTGGTAAACTTTTTAACGTGACCGGCGACGCTGGTGCGACACGCACTCCAGTTCCACGCAAATGCTTTTGCCTAGAGCAATGAACCAGTGACGCCACAACATGGGGGACCTCATCCCCTAGAAAGAACACTTCAAACCCACAAGCTCATTGGCCTAGCAAAGGCATAAAGCCTTGCAAGCTCGTTGGCCCAGCGGGGGTTTGAACTCTGGTGGCCGCCACTACAACCGAGTGACTTAACCACTGAACCACGCCATCATCAGCCTAATGGATTTATAAGGTTGTCAAACACCAAAATGGATGATTTATATGAGTTTTGGGATTGTCACAGTTCATGTACAACTTGCCCTTTATGATTGTTAAAAAGAAACACATGGCTGTCCAAAACTGCCCTTTATGACTATCCTAAAACAACATCATGTATATGCTCATAAAAGACATCAAACTCTGAGAATAAACTCGTCATTGGATAAGGAGTGGAAGGATAAAGTCACATTCCCAAAAACCTCTTAAAATCACATGTCTCCCCTTATGAAAACTAGGGTCTTTGCTGATACATTGTTCCGTAAGAGCAAAGTCACTTAAGATCCTGAGAGCAAAAACCTTGCCAGGTGCCATTTTTTTTTGTTCTACTTGTCGTGGGGCCAAATGGACTGTGCCAACACATTAGGGTGGGTGGGTAAATGCCAGGGGAGGTCTCGTTTTGTGTGCCAAGCATCCCAGTCATTTTAGGAAAGAGGCTACTAGCAAAGTCCCTTAAGATCCCTAAGACCAAAAAATTACCAAACTTTGACGGAGTAGTTCTCAGAATTTGTGATAGCTGGGAATGTTGTGTTTGGACCTACAGGTGCATGTGGGGTCCATCCACAATAACCTCTCTCACTTTTGGTCAACTCCATTCTGTTTGACTGTGCTGAAATCGAACGCATTGTTGCAAAATGCTTCAATTTGATGCAGTGGAAAGGTGCTAGGTGTGACATTTTTTAGTCTATATCTCATGGGGTCGAATGGACTGCGCCAATGCATTGGGGTGGGTAGGTAAATGCTAGTGGAGGTCTCATTTTTTGCACCAAGCGTCCCAGTCATTTTGGGCAAGACGCTACCGGCAAAGTCCCTTAAGATCCCTGAGACCAAAAATGTGCCAAACTTTGACGGAGCAGTTCTCAGAATTCATAATAGCTAGGAATGTTGTGTTTGAACCTACAGGTGTACGTGGGGTCCATTGACAATAACCTCTCTCATTTTTGTCAACTCCATTCCATTTGACCGTGTCGAAATCAAACGCATTGTTGCAAAATGCTTCAATTTGATGCAGTGGAAAGGTGCTAGGTGTGACATTTTTCATTTCATAGCTCGTGGGGTCGAACGGACTATGCCAACACATCAGGTTGGGTGGGTAAATGCCAATGGAGGTCTCATTTTGTGCACCAAGTGTCCCAGTCATTTCGGGCAAGAGGCTACTAGCAAAGTCCCTTAAGATTCCTAAGACCAAAAATGCGCCAAACTTTGACGGAATAGTTCTTGGAATTCGTTACAACTGGGACTATTGTGTTTAGACCTATAGGTGCACATGGGGTCCGTTGACAATAATCTCTCTCATTTTGGGTCAACTCCATTCCATTTGACCGTGTTGAAATTAAATGCATTGTTGCAAAATGCTTCAATTTGATGCAGTTGAAAGGTGCTAGGTGTGACATTTTTCATTCCATAGCTCGTGGGGTCAAACGGACTGCACAAACGTGTCAGGGTGGGAAGTTAAATGCCAGTGGAGGTCTCATTTTGTGCACCAAGCATCCCAATCATTTAGGGAAAGAGGCTACCGACAAAGTCCCTTAAGATCCCTGAGACCAAAAATGTGCCAAACTTTGACGGAGCAGTTCTCAGAATTCGTTATAGCTAGGAATGTTGTGTTTAGACCTATAGGTGCACGTGGGGTCCATTGACAATAACCTCTCTCATTTTTGGTCAACTCCATTCTGTTTGATCGTGCCAAAATCAAACGCATTGTTGCAAAATGCCTCAATTTGATGTAGTGGAAAGGTGCAAGGTGTGACATTTTTCATTCCATAGCTCATGGGGTCGAATGGACTATGCCAATGCATCGGGGTGGGTGGGCAAATGCCAGTGGAGGTCTCGTTTTGTGCACCAAGCGTCCCAGTCATTCCAAGTTGTAAGCTACCGACAAAGTCAAAAGTTGCTAGGATTGAAAATTTGCATTCTATAGGTCCTGGGGCTGAACAGATTGCGGCAACATGTCAGGTGGGTGAGTAAATGCTAGGGGAGGTCTCATTTTATGTGCCAAGGTTCCCAGTCCTTATGAGTTGTAAGCTACCAGCAAAGTGACTTTGCCGGTAGCTTATAGCTTGGAATGACTGCGATGCTTTGTACACAAAATGAGACCTCCCCTAGCATTTACCCACCCACCCCGACGTGTTGGCATAATCCGTTTGGCTCCAGGACCTATGGAATGCAAAATTTTAATCCTAGCAACTTTTAACTTTACCGGTAGCTTATAGCTTGGAATGGCTGTGATGCTTTGCACACAAAACGAGACCTCCCCTAGCATTTACCTACCCACACCAATGTGTTGGCATAATCCATTCAGCCCCAGGACCTATGGAATGCAAAATTTCAATCCTAGCAACTTTTGACTTTGTCGGTAGCCTCTTGCCTAAAATGACTGGGATGCTTGGCGCACAAAACGAGACCTCCACTAGCATTTACCTACCCACCCCGACGTGTTGGCGCAGTCTGTTCGACCCCACGAGCTATGGAATGAAAAATGTCACACCTAGCACCTTTCCACTGCATCAAATTGAAGCATTTTGCAACAATGCGTTTGATTTTGGCACGGTCAAATGGAATGGAGTTGACCAAAAATGAGAGAGGTTATTGTTGACGGACCCCATGTGCACCTGTAGGTCCAAACACAACATTCCCAGCTGTCACAAATTCTGAGAACTGCTCCATCAAAGTTTGGTAGTTTTTTGGTCTCAAGGATCTTAAGGGACTTTGCCGGTAGCCTCTTGCTCGGAATGACTGGGATGCTTGGCGCACAAAATGAGACCTCCACTGGCATTTATCCATCCACCCCAATGTGTTGGCATAGTCCGTTCGACCCCATGAGCTATGGAATGAAAAATGTCACACCTAGCACCTTTCCACTGCATCAAATTGAAGCATTTTGCAACAATGTGTTTGATTTCGGCATGGTCAAATGGAATGGAGTTGACCAAAAATGAGAGAGGTTATTATCAATAGACCCCACGTTCACTTGTAGGTCTAAACACAACATTCCCAGCTATCACGAATTCTGAGAACTACTCTGTCAAAGTTTGGCACATTTTTGGTCTTAGGGATCTTAAGGGACTTTGCCGGTAGCCTCTTGCCCGGAATGACTGGAATGCTTGGCGCATAAAATGAGACCTCCACTAGCATTTACCCACCCACCCTGACGCATTGGTGCAATCTGTTCGACCCCACGAGCTATGGAATGAAAAATGTCACACCTAGCACCTTTCCACTGCATCAAATTGAAGCATTTTTCAACAATGCATTTGATTTCAGCACGGTCAAACGGAATGGAGTTGACCAAAAATGAGAGAGGTTATTGTCGACGGACCCCACATGCACCTGTAGGTCTAAACACAACATTCCCAGCTATCACGAATTCTGAGAACTGCTCCGTCAAAGTTTGGTGCATTTTTGGTCTCAGGGATCTTAAGGGACTTTGCTGGTAGCCTCTTGCCCAGAATGACTGGGACGCTTGGCGCACAAAACAAGACCTCCACTGCCATTTACCTACCCACCCTGTCGCATTGGCATAGTCCGTTCGACCCCATGAGGTATGGAATGAAAAATGTCACACCTAGCACCTTTCTACTGCATCAAATTGAAGCATTTTGCAACAATGCATTTGATTTCAGCATGGTCAAATGGAATGGAGTTGACAAAAAACAAGAGAGGTTGTTGTGGATGGACCCCACATGCACCTGTAGGTCCAAACACAACATTCCCAACTTCACGAATTCTGAGAACTACTCCGTCAAAGTTTGGCAGTTTTTTGGTCTCAGGGATCTTAAGGGACTTTGCTGGTAGCCTCTTGCCCGGAATGACTGGGATGCTTGGTGCACAAAATGAGACCTCCAATAGTATTTACCCACCCACCCTGATGCGTTGGTGTAGTCCGTTCAACCCCACGAGCTATGGAATAAAAAATGTCACACCTAGCACCTTTCCACTACATCAAATTGAAGCATTTTGCAACAATGTGTTTGATTTCGGCACAGTCAAATGAAATGGAGTTGACCAAAAACAAGAGTGGTTATTGTGGATGGACCCCATGTGCACCTATAGGTCCAAACAAAACATTCCCAGTTATCACAAATTCTGAGAACTGCTCTGTCAAAGTTTGGCAGTTTTTTGGTCTCAAGGATCTTAAGGGACTTTGCCGGTAGCCTCTTGCCCAAAATGACTGGGATGCTTGGTGCACAAAACGAGACCTCCACTAGCATTTACCCTCCCACCTCGATGCGTTGGCATAGTCCGTTTGACCCCACAATGAGTAAAACAAAAAATATTGTTCTAGTTGACACATTCTCAATCATTGACATGGATGATATCTCAGTACCATTCCTTTAGGCGCAATATGAGCTTCCAAGGGAAGGCGCAATTGTGAGGTTGGAGATGATGAAAAGTGCACCTCATTCACAATCATGTTTTACTTGTCTTCAATGATGATTCCTTGTTCAACTTAATCCTTTGATAATACATTTTAACCTCCTTGTCAAAGCGCACTTTCAAGGTTGATTGAGCAAGAGCTAGCACCTCAACATCTAGGCACCCTTTTGGTGTTCTAGAAGCATGAACTAGCACCTCAAATAGTAAGGCACTCATTCTAGGTTGTTTGTTCAATAATTGGTGCCTTGTATTCTTTAGACATTCTTTGAACTTGTGGAGACAACCTCAACTTGCAAGATCAATTCATTATGAAGGCGCATATCCAAAGTCATAGAGATATGAAGTGGTGCCTCACTAATCTAGGTGCACATTTGATGGTGTAGAGAGGTAGATGTGTGCCCAAGTCATCATTTGATGCCTTCAATAACTATAAACTCCTTTGATGATGCATTTTATCCTTCCAATTCAATATCTAGCCTTAGGCGCACATTTTAGGTTGATCAATCATAATCTAGCGCCCTAAGTACCAAGGCACACTTTTAGGTTAGTTTGATCAAGGATTAGCGCCTTCACTTCTAGGTGCAAGTTTGGAGTTGAAATACATCAAAATAACAAGTTTCTTCATCACTTCATATTGTCACATGTTGTAAGCCACATATGTGAAGATGTAAACATAGTATTGGTGACATGAGAAACACTACTACATATTCTTAAGTGTTGTAAATATGCATCTTCTTATTTAATCATGTGTTGTAAATGAAGGAATGCAATGATTGCAATATGTGCACAAAACAAACTTTTTGATAAGGATTGAAAGGAAATGTTAAGAAAATGCAATTGGCAGGTGTAAATCTAAATTTCACAACCTTATCCACCATTCTCCTTGCCTATGTAAAAATGAGATCTTTAGAATAGGATGTATTTACAGCTGCCCTTGTAGACATGTATGCAATGTGTGGAAGCATAGACAAGGCATGTGAATAGTTTGGCATGACACCTCAAAGAGATGCTATCTCATGGAATGCAATGATTGCAAGATATGCACAAAATGGATTTTTTGAAAAGGCTTTAGAAACTTTGAAGCAAATACAATTGGAATGTGTAAAACCAAATTCCATAACCTTTGCAAGCATTCTCCCTACTTGTGCCAAATTAGGATCTTATATATACATATATGCATAATGTAATGAAAATAATGTAGTGTATAGATCAAGCCATGTAGGCATGTACAAATAAAACCATATGGGTATATACAACAATACACATCGATAACATACAAAAGTATGTTTGCAAAGACAAATAGGCATATGTAACAAAATGTCCCAAAATCAAATCTCCTATGGATTGCTATCGAATAATCTATGGCTCTTGCTAGGCCATGAAGATGGTGAACCAGTCAATGACTCATCCTCTATCGCTCATCGACTAGACCTCCTCAATAGAGATTTTTGAATTTCCACCCATTAATACAATCAAACAATGTGCATATTAATATAGAATTTAATATTCAAAATATATAACATGACATAAGTAATCAATCACTTACCGCCAATTGGTGATCCCTCTTGATCATTTGTTGTCTCTCTTCTTCTGTAGAGCTAGATGGGTAGGGGAGGTGAAGTCCTGTGAGAAGCATGAACAAGCAAATTTAAGTAAACATGAATATCATAAATATGTACATTAAATGCTATGCTTATTATAAGACTATTCTAGGACTATTTTAGGACTGTTGTAGGACTGTTGTAGTTAAAACTATCCTAGTAGACATGTATAGGACTGTTATAGGACTAGCATTTCATGGAATACAATGATGGCAAGATTACTATCAAGATTAGTATGAAGATTAATTATGACTGTTAGAGGACTTTTATAGGAATGCAAAGTAAGGAAGCATAGGCAAGGCATATGAACTATTTGGTGGAATACCTCAAAGAAATGAGAATTTTGTCAGATGTTGTAGTTGCAATTGCCATGTGACACATGTATGTAATATGTGAAAGCATAGACAAGGCACATGAACTCTTGGGCAAAAGACATCAAATACATGTCATCTCATGGAATGCCTTATGTAGAAAAAGGTACAAATGTGCAATATTAAGAAATATGTAAATGAGAACTAAAAATCATACTTCGAGTATAGTCAAAATAACCTACAATGCCATACAAAATAATTTACGATGCCATGCAAAATAATCTATGATGCCATGTAAAATAACTTTATTCGTAGTCCTGTATAGTCAAAAGCATGCATTATAGTTAAAGAAACAAGATTTTTAATAAAACAATTCTAAAAAATAGAAAAAACAAGAACAAGTTAAGATAAAAATGTCATACCTGTCCATCTGGAAGTTTAAATGTTAGTGAAGCGTACCTGAGGGGTCATCTCTTATCTTCAAAGTATCCAATATTGCTTCATGATTAGCATTACTAGTTGTCCATAGTTCTTTTGATTTTGGTTTTCCACAATGCTTTAGTAACTTGACATTTGTTGCTACAACTAGGTGAGAATACATCAATATGGTTTTATGCTTCTCAAAGTCTTCAAAGGTCAGGATGCCATTCTTTTTAATCATATATGTTCGTAACCAAGTCCCAGCAATAACAACTGATCCTGTAGGATATGTGAACCCATCATCATCTGTCATAGGTTGCGTTAGCTTTAGTTTTCCCTATACACATCGTGCCAATGAATAGTCTAACCTCTCTTCATTTCCATGCGGTGCAACAACTGCATAAACATGACCTGGTTGTACAAGGTCTGAAAGATGTTCATAGTTAAATGAGCTCTCCATGTCATTGACAGAAGATGATTGACCTTCATATAAAGGGATTAAATATTGTGGAATCCATGCATCTACCCACTCACTTGACTCACAATTGTCCCAATCACATTTAATACAACTCTGACAAAAATAAGCTAATTCTCGTGTCTAAATAGTCCATGTACTTGCATCTAAGCTTTGAAATGAATGCATCTTTGATGATTCACTAATTCTCTAACATTCCAATTTCTCTATCACTATCTCATCATCAACCAACCAAAAGAACCTACGCACTTCAGAATCAAGAGCCACTCCTCATGACAATGCATAGTTACACCACTTAACAATGGAATCTGCATCACTGAATGTAGCACCACCTCTAATCTCTAGATGTTATTTAAAAAGATCTCTCTTCACACATGCACCTCCTCCATCATGTTCACCTTTTCCATGCTCGGCTTCAAAAAAATTCTAAATATGAGGTATACCCTTCTCTACATGCATTTGGCTCAACTAATAGAAATTATGAGTATTCTTGAATTGACCAGTGCAATTATCTAACCAAATGAGATGTTGATCCATTCTAATATCTTTTTCTTGCAAGAACCCATAAAATTGTTGAAAACAATATTGTACAAACTCTATTGAATGAGATCGATCATCACTCATGTAAAAATGGTATTCTCTGACAATCTTCCTATTCTCTTCTGTACTCTCGGGGGCATGTCTATATGTGATGTGAACAAAAATAGCAATTTGAATAGAATTGTAGTATTGGGATTGAACTTCATTTTGGGGTTGCAATGTATAGATTTCTGCAAAATCAACTACAGAGACAATAGTTCCAATCGGGAAAGAGTTTTTACACATCATGAACTGTTGATCTAACCATCGAGACCTGTGGCTATGTCTGACATACTTGTAGAAAAGATTTTTATTAAAATCATCAATAAAATTAGAAATACTTACCTCTCTTACAATCAACTCACATCTAGAACCTTCACCTCCACTTTTCAAATTGTATTTCACTGTCTCATATCTCTTTTTCTCAACCATTCTCTTTCCAAAATCATGCTCATTGCCCTCATGAAAACATGATACAAACTTTGATAACCCACCACATTGCAAACACTTTTCATTTAAACAATCATTCTTGTAGAACATGCAACCATCATCTCTAATACATAGAAATAAATCCAATAAGTCCCTAGATGACTTTGGTAGTTGAATTGCACCACACTCCTATAACATTTCGTTAGTGTGCAAAGTAGAACGAATATTACATAATAATTCATGGTACATAGAAAACTCTACATAGTATTTGCAACAACATGTATTATGAACTTTAAGAGGAACGCAATAAAATGGCTTAAGAGATTCAAATGCTCTTTGTGAGATTGTCACACCTAGGTGAGTTTCACAATATTGTTTGTTTAATGTTGTTTGGCCACATTCCAAGTAATGTTTAGGATGTGGTGTGCGATCTTTATAACCAATTCTTAACTTTACAACATCTTTTGCATTTAGTGATACCCTAGAGTTAGTGTGCCAAAATCATTCAATTTCTTCCTTTGTGCTATCAATTAGCTTCTTGTCAACTCATGGAAGCCTACCACTGAAAGCCCAAGTATCATTGGCAAGAGGACTATCTAGCCTTGATCTTAATGCTAGTGCTTTTGACAATGTTTTATGATTCAATCTTAAGTGAACACAAGTTTGCTCATTAATCGAGCATTTCTTAATTGTTTGCTTACTATTGAGTTTGTTATTACTCTACGGGTAGCTCTTTTATCTTTCTCCTTGCTAGTCTTTCCAATAGAATTGAGTGCATTGAAAAGGCTTCTAACAATAATTTTATTCCGATCGGACACTTTGTTTAACTAAATCTTTAATTTCTTTAGTAAAGGTCTCATTTTGTACATCTTTAATAAATGCACAAAAAGTTGGCATTGTTCGGTTAATGTTTTCTTCTCAAAGTATTCATTGAAGAGTTTTGTAGCCCACAACCGAACCATTCGTGATGACCTCTTGCCTTCAAGTTTTTCCATTATGTTCTCATCAATTTCAAGTAACCATTTTGGGGTTCTTGGGTGTTTTCCAATTTCATCATGGTTATTCTCTTCTTGACAAATGTCCTCTCTTCTTATGAAATTTGGAGATACATTGATTGTTGTTGTTTCATCCATGTTATCAACCTCATCAATTCTATCAACAAATGGATTATGTAGTGTAATTTCAACATCATGATGTTCATATCCACTTTATGCAAGTGCACATCTTTGTTTTTCTTCTTCTTCTTTGTCCATGGTATTGCTATTATGAATAGGTGTTTCATAGCATTTTTTAATATTTTCATTTGCAATATCATGGTGAATTTCATTCTTATCTAACATTTCATTAATCAAAATTAACATCTTCAATTTGCATGTCATTAGATGGTAAAGAAGAAGATTCACCTTGATGAGCATCCACCAAACCCGCTCTTCCAATCCTCTTCCTTTCCCTATCTTTTTCCCTAATTGCTTCAATTTCTTCCAATGTAACTTTCCTCCTCCTTTTTTCTTTGCGACGACTGTTGGTCCCCATTAGGGGAACAAAAATATCACCATTATGATTGTAACAAGAAAATTGTGTCTCCAAAAGTGCAAAAAAATATTCCTTTCACTATCATAGCCAAAAATCATGAGTATTTCAACAGCAGAGGGTCTCTGGTTGCGGATGTCGAGCCCAACAATATTCCTTTTGTCTTTTTTCTGTATTTACATAACGGATATCCATTTCTAAAATGGATATCCGTTTTTTAAATCCCAATTCTTTGCCAACGGACACTCTACAATGTCCATATCGCTACTACAAAATAGATATCCGTTTTATTATGTACATTTAGATTCTAGACTAGGGATTCATTTTATTATTCTATAAACTTGTGAATTACCATCTAATTTGAATGTTTACACACTAATCCACCTAGGTATCAACTTAATAAAGCTCTGGATATAAGCCATTATTAGATTTGAGTAATCTTACTTTGGACACATTTTTGAAGACTCCTAAAGAGCCTTGACATACAATTGTAAAGATGATATAGCCTCCATATAAGCATAAAGATGATATATAATTTTAGTTTGTTGAAGGCCATGTAAATTAGTCATTGATGAGGACTCTACTATACCTAAAGTTGAGTCCTTTGTTTGGAACTTTGAAGCATGCAAAGAGGCAAGTGACTTGTAATGCTTAAGTAAACACGAGTCTCAACATGATGTAGTTAAACTTGATGACATGTCTAAATACGACACATTTTAGTTTGTATTGCATGAGGACTTCCTTATTCATGCATATCAAATTTATAATTAGGTATATTTTTTTGAAGTGTATGAGTTTGAGGCTTTCAATTTTTGTATTGACTCACTTGAAGATGCTAGCAGCCATGTGAACATGATTAATATGGGATCCAAGAGTTGTCCTTTTCCCATGCATTTGAAGTGGATTGTTGGACCTTATGATTGTTTAAATCATGTTAGCCTAGCATTTGAATAGTTGCTTCATGACATGGATGGGAATAGATAATGTATAGACTTTATCACACCTTAGGGTTCTCCCATTATGCTAAAATGTTATGACTATCCACTTATTCTATTTTAGGCTATCATGAAATGAGGAGCTTCTAAAGGCAAAAATGTTGTCCCAAAAGAAGGCTCAATGTTATTCGTAAAGACATTAGATTGTTAAAATACATATTCAAGGGTAGATATTCCTTGGGCTATTTTAGTATAGAGAAGCAAAATTGCAATATATGACTATCCTAGGAATTAGAATGGTTGATCATAGGATATTCATGGAATTTTGATATTAATGGATGGATTGATGGATGTTTAGGGAGTTTAAGTTTAAATGTAATGTATGAGAATTCTTATTTATGAAAGATCTGATAGGTCTTATGTCTTATTTGCAGGCCATTCAAGAAAGAAATGAAAAGATACCAAGGACTATCATAACACCTATTACAATTACGTGCATCAAAGGATTGTCATCTAGGACCTTACCAATATGGGAAGTTATCAAAACCATGTCATGTTTAAAATTAAAGGCTTTATCACCTCTTTGTCCCTATAGGCCTATTAGAACAATAGGTCACATTTTATTCATATACCGGGGTTGAGAATAAACACTAAGCATTTGTAGTTATGGCAAGTGTAATGGAAATAGATTACAACTTTAGACAATCTATCCTCTCCTAGATTGCACTGACTGAGTGGAAATTAAAAATTCCCTATCAATGTCCTTTATATACTAAAGGTATAGGTGAGAAAGGTAAACTTTGTATGTTGTAGACAAGGCCTCCAATGTAAAATATATTATGACAATAATGATAAGGACTATTAGGCATGAATGCTATCACTATTATAGATTGTCAAACCAACCATAGGCTGCCATAATAGTACACTGCTGACTATTATGCCTTTAGGCATGGTGCCATGAACCTTATAAGTAGAAAGCATTGGTATTTGTGAGAAATGTATTGCTTATGTTAAGAATAAGTATTTATATTGTTTTAACATCATCAAAAGGTGGACTACAAATATGACTTTGTCAAAGGAAAACTTTAGTGGCAAAAATCTAACTATGAACTATTGTGCCATCCAAGCACAATCATGACCAACATCAAGGGATAGTCAAGGCATGGTTGTCTTAAGAAACACAATTGAAATTGTCCATGGATATTTTAAGTAATTCACAATATTCATGATCAAGAATCAACTCTGACTGTCTCAATAGTGGTAAATTTGGCTTCAAGACAATCAAAAATGAGCTTCGGGATTCATTATCACCAAGTAATAAAGAAGAGTAACCATAAGTGTCAACCTTCAATTTCATTATACAAGAGGATGAAGAAGGGGCCATAGTATTTTCATACCATAATACAACATACAAAAGGAAAATCATGATGTCAAAACATGTGCAAAGGGTATCTATGTTAAAGATGAGAGTTGTGAATGGACGATGACTATCACTGTCAAAATAAGATATATGCTCACTAAGGATAGTTAGGTGATTTGTGGATTGTCATGACTACAAGGCATGAGAATCTTGTGTATGAAGAGGAAAGAAATATAAATAAAAGAAGATTGAAGGATTGTTACACCTGGGTACAATGATCCTAAAGGATTGTCATGCTAAAAGGATAGTCAACAGTACAAAGATTCATATTTCAAGGCTATCCTCAACCTCATTCACATGGTCCTAATGTTGGTTTGATTTGCATGGAGTGAGATGACACTATCAGGATTAATTGAAAAGGTGAAAGGGTTTGGTACCAAATTTGGTCACAAGTGTAAAATAAGCTTGAGATTATTGTTCACTAAACCTAGAACTATCACCAAGCAACATCCGTTTCATAAGATGTGATCAACAAACATGTAAGAAAAATGGATATCAACCTTCTTGGTTATGCATGCTTGATAAGAGCCCATACTTTTCACAAGGAGCCACCAATTTTTAACTAAATATTTCCATTAGAAATAGATAAAAAAATGTTCCCCCAAATGAGGAAACTAGATTGTTAATTAGAATTCTATGTGTAATGTGATATGAAACAATAGATACACCTATAAATGACCAACTAACTTTAACTTCTTGTATTATTGCCTCGATGTTTCAAATATGTTGCTTCTCTTCATCCAAAACCAATGGTACAAAATTTTTCATAGATCAAGGAAACGAATATCCGTTTTGAGTTGCTTTTACCGAAGAAAAATGGATATCCGTCTTGCTTTGGTACAAAGCAAGATGGATATCCGTTTTGGTTGTTGACTTTTCATGGATTCTAACGTGTTTTCATGTTTCAGTCTCTTCTTCAAACTTCACCCTTCATGCTGATGACTTTTTTTAATGCAAAATTGATAAAACAAAAAGGGTTTATAGAAAAAATTGTTAGCTTTCTAAAAATATAAGATTTGTTTGGTTATCATTTTATTAAATAATTATTAATAATTTTCTATATACTGTGTCTATGAAATCCTGATGGACACATTGATTGAAAAACATCCATAACTTTCAAACCATTTCACCTTTTTGAGATTTGAAACTTGCGTCACACTCTATGCTTTTCTGGCTATAGGTTAAAAAAAAAAATTGAATTTTGATCTTTTTTTATCAAGTTAGGTTGGCTGGAATATTACTTTTTAGTTTTTAAAAAAAGTCACAGTAAAAAAATTATAACTAATTATTTTATTGGAAACAAATTTCAAATAAATATGCGTCACATCCGGACATGAGTCCTCTATTTATTTTGAATGTTTATATATATATATATATATATATATATATATATATATATATATATATATATATATATATATATTCTTACTCATAGTTAGGTTGGCTAGACAGACACCCACTTTTTATTTTTTTTGAAAAATTTATTAGTTGTTCATTGAAATATTCAATTTTCACTAAGTGAATTTAGTTTTAAAAAAAAATAGTAGCCTATAAACTAGATTCAATTCTCTAGAAATTTTGTTCTTACATCTTTTTCAAATTGTGTAGATAATCCATTCAAATTTTCACATCAACTTGATAAAGTCAAATTTTTTGTATTTTCATTGCCACTTAGAGGTATAGTTTGGCCCATCATGATCCTGCACATACCCATAAGGTGGTTAGCCTCCAAGAGATAGTCATCACACATAGGTGGGTATTGGGTCCTAGTTGTATAACAGCTTCACATACCCCCATCCTCAAGGTTCCCTGCGTCTTCTTCCTCGTATACACTCACCAAGTCCGCCTCATACGTCCTTGGAGAGGAATCACAATATGACACATAGCCGACATCGAAAACAATAAGGATAAACTAGTTTAGCCACCAAAGTCATAAAGAAAGATTTAATAAAATTTCAATTTCAAAAATAAAGTGAGAAATGCACACAATTCCAACATTAAATCAAATGTAACCATGAGAATTACTTGCAAATAAGATCACAAGGCATGGCCAAACCATCACAATAAATTAGAAACAAAGTCTCAGACTTCATAATCAATAGAAAATCATCAATAACCATAGAGAAAGTCCACAATATTTGAAATTGCAATGTACAACACTATGCAACTAGATACTAGCCACCAAACGGGGAAGGAGGTAACAACATCAGGCTATAATAGTAGCCCTCATGTGGTGCGGAGTAAGCATGCCATCCACATGGATTAGAGTGTACTCGGCTACACCATGCATCATGTCATCACGCGGCATGGACTAGCCAAGTGGCCCACGCACTCCTTGGCTGCCCACATGGAATGTGCACATCAGCCACATCCCGCATCACATCTCACTACGACATGGTAATACACCAGCCGGAGAAGGCATGTACTGCCGTATACTATATGGCAGTGTGTTTGTGGCTCCGCGGAATTAGGCACGCACATAACACACCCCGCATAGCGACACCTTGTGGAAAAGGCACACACAGGTACTCACTGTACCTAGAGGTATACATGGCTAGGACATACCCATATGCTAACTGACCCAAACACTGTTGAAAGCAAACATGAGTATCCCTCTACAAGTGTGTGAGGCCCCATTACGCTCATCACACAAGTAGGCTATAACACAATCTCATAGTGCACCTTCACGTGTCTAAGCACGTGGCATCATGTCCTCAAGCCCAACTCGCTACCATCAGCAACACGGTATCATCACCAGCACTGTGTGAGAACATCTGTGGGGAGTGGCATCATACCTATTGCATCATGTCGAAACATGTGCAGATATGGGATCTGTCTCAACATGGGTAACAAATCTTCCTCCACATGCTGGACCTCAAAATATACATGGGGCACATGGTCTCACTTGGGTTATCCATGCAGGTCCTAGACCCTGGCCCCCAAGTGATGACTCATGTCATCACATAGTTCCAGTTGGGTTGTCCATCCAGGTCTTAGACCTCGACCCCCAATTGATAACTCATGTGGCATATCATACTGTGAGGGTAAAATAGTGATCAATCAAATGAATAGTAGATGACCCAAACATCAACAGAATAGAGAAACAATGAAGATTCAAATGAACAAAGCAATGAACAAACATAGCAAACCTCTTCCGTTTCGAAACTTCTGTTGTTCGCCTATCACGAATCGTCCTTTCGCAGATGAGATGAGCCCTCAGAGAGTGCAATCTTTTAAAGCTGTTTGAAGAAGTTGATGGTGAACGGCTATGGTGTGATGTGCAATGAAGGTGAGCTCCAATGCAACAATGGTGATCTCAAGCTTGTAGATGACAAGTGGGTGCCAAAGGCGCGCTGGTGATATTTCTGCAGAGTAACGATGTCAAAAGTCTGGATGAATAGAATGGAGGGATGAAGCTTCATTTATAGATTCGGAGGAATAGGAGTCAACGGTTGAAAGAAGATATGAAGATCAACGGTTGAGGATGGTTGAGGAATGTGCAACCAGTGGAAACGTGCCAAGTGTCCCAGCTCCATCATGAAAGGTGGGATGTGACAAGACTGATTGGAGAGTTAACTCCATTGACTGGTCTGTTAACAGAATTGATTGATCAGTTAGAAGAGTGGATTGTGGAACTGACTGAATTGATTGAGGATTTGACTCAACTGACAGGTTAGTTAACAGATTTGATTGATTGGTTAACTGACCTCTGATTGGAGAAGAAATAGGCCATGTGGGTGAGGGAAAATAAGGTAATTAAATATTAAATATATTTAATTACATGTGCAACCTGATGAGGTGGACAAGGTGAGGTGGAAAAAGGTGAGGTGTAAAAGGTGACGTGGAATTTTGAATTTAGAACTTTAGGATAGAGGAATTAGGCTTAATTAAATAATTTATGATTATTTAATTGTGAAGGACTTTAGAAGAATTTTAATTAAATAAATAGAATTTATTTAATTGTGAGATAGTGAATTGATTAAATAAATTTGGAATATTTATTTAATTAATAGAAGAATGGAATAAATATTTAGAATATTTATTTAGGATGATTTGTGTCATTTTTAGGCGTATACATTTTGCCCCTCTTTGATGCAATGCAGTTTACAGCGTTGCTTCAAAGAAATTGATAGTCTGAATGATGATATATGCCCCAGTTTGCCCCTGGTACAGGTTAAATGACGATAGGTTGCCCCCTCGGGAGATTGGACAGGAAAAACGGCGAAAGTTTTGGAGACGGACAATCTCACGACAAGGAAGGGGTTAGGATAGGTTGGAGGAAAAGGGACGCGATCAAGGATGTGGGAAGAAAACGGGAGAAAAAAAAACGGACACGGGAAGTAGTCACAGTCATCACCTAGCCAGAATTAGGGTTTGGAGGCTATAAATAGGAGCTGGGTCCACAAGAATAGTCATTTGCACACTTGGTTGATCTAGATTGGAGAAAGAGAGCTCAGAGCAAACTTAGAGCAGCATGGCGGCCAGAGCAGCAGACATTCCACGCGAGGAGCACCGATTCGAGCGAGTCTGACGATTCGGGCGGCCAGCAGAGGCAGGACCCCCGGTATGTGCTTCGAAAAATTTCTCCTAGGGTCGAGTTTAGGTGTCATAAATGCACGTAGAAAATAGGTGAAATAGATGCGCCGAAACGTAGAATGGCGCATATGCCTCGCGAAGCTGCGCTTTTGTAATTTCGCGGCGCATATGCCGGTTTCGGCGGCGCATGCATGAAAGCTGCGCATTTGTGCATTCTAGTTGCGCTTTCGTAATTGGGCGGTGCTTTTGTATTTCTGCCGCGCATGCGTGAAATGTAGCAGCGCATTTGTTAAAGTTGCGCATATGTGACTTCCTGCGGCGCACCCGTAATTTCGCGGTGCATACGTGGATTTCCGCGGCGCATGCGTTAGAACAGCGCATATGTGCCTTGCAGCGGCGCATATGCAATTTTACTGTGCATATGTTGATTATTGCGGCGCATATACCAGAAACGGCACTTTTACCACCTGGAGTGGCGCATTTGCTCGAGAGGGCAAATTACTTAGCCAAATTTATTCGATTAGCGTCCTGTTTGATGCAGGAATCGATGAGCTATCTCTGAGATTGCAGGAATCTAGTCAAGAGATGTAGTGTGCTGTTTTGATCAATTTGAAATGCTAAGTTTAGTTGATATAGTTCAATAGATATGTTGAGTATGGTATATGCGGCTTGAGACTGACGCCTTGCTTTTGCGTGCCTGCAGGAGGAGATACGAGAGACGCTGCAGTCGAGGGAGACGTTCCCTATGCCTCTATTGCAGAGATACATGCTGACGGAGGCGGATAGAGTGGCGCTTGGTGCCATGGGCTTAGATTATGTTTGCTTTATGCCCGAGGTGCGGGCGAACCGAGGACTGTTGACAACTGCCGTGGAGAGATTCCACAGCGAGGACGGGACTTTCCACTTCCCTACTGGAGAGATGACTGTGACGCTGGAGGATGTCTACCGGATACTGCACTTGCCCGTAGTAGGCGAGTTGGTGGAGTACGACGCACAGCGGGACGCGGGACTCGCCGAGTGTCAGCGAGTATTTGATGATCCCGAGCTGGTGGGACAGGTTATCCCTTGGCAGGATATCTATGACTGCTATGACTACTTCCCTGGGATTGTGGCTGGGCTGATTGGGGGCGTTGTATGCCCGGACAGGAGATCGCACGGGTTCCCCATTGGATGGGGCAGGATCATGGAGCGGATGCTGACCGAGGGCACCCGATATGCATGGGGACCCTGCGTGCTAGCCCACCTTTACCATGACATGCATCAGGTGGTGTACCACCGCAGCACGAGTCTATCGGCTGGGGTGTTGCTGTTATAGTTCTGGTTGTGGGAGCACATAGCGGTGACTAGGCCGATATGCATCTTCGCGAGGCAGAGGGGAGAGCCATATAGCTATGGCTATGCAGGAGTGATTTCCCAGCATAGGCTGGGGAAGCTAGAGTACTGGCGGCATACTTTGGATGGGGTAGATGTGGTCGTCTGGCAGCCATATTTGGATTGCGAGCCCTGGGATGACGAGGGAGATGAGCTACCCTTCTGCTTTCAGACCAGGTGGTTGATAGGCCGGACACGGCACATACTGGAGAGGCAGATGGTGGGCCGAGTGCTGCGACAGTTTGGCAGTAGATAGGGCATGCCACAGGGACAGGCTATGTTTGCCCGGACTCATGCAGAGAGGGTCAGATGGGGGCCGATGGCTTCGTACGAGGAGGCCCTGGCCGAGTTCCAGCAGTTGCCTTACATGGCATGGGACATGCGGAGAGAGATAGCAGATGTGGGGGTCACACAGGAGTATGAGGACTGGATTACTGCACATCCATTCCTGAGATATTCAGGACCTGGCATGCTGGTGTCTCGTATTGGCGAGGCGGACTCAGAGGAGGAGGGAGAGGCTGGCCTAGGGCGGAGGGCCGCTAGAGGAGGACAAGGACGGGGTGGCCGAGCTGCAGAGAGGCCGAGGCAGCGGAGGAGGATAGATCGGGCTGGGCAGGCAGTGCCAAGACAGGGAGAGGTACAGCAGTAGGTGCAGCAGTAGGCACAGATGCCACCACCCCAGCAGGTACCACAGCAGCAGGTGCCGCAGCAGCAGGTGCCCCAACAGCAGGGGCTAGGACAGGCAGAGGTAGCACAGGGGCCAGTGCAGGGTGAGGCACATGAGAGGACTATAGCCAGCCTGAGGGGATAGGTGCGAGAGCTGCAGGCACAGCTGAGGAGAGTGGAGAGGATGCGAGATACAGACGCAGCGGTGATCGCTGGTTTGACTCGCGAGCGAGACATGGCAGATGCCTGGGTACGCCTTATCCGAGTAGAGAGGGACACAGCAGTGGCTGCCATGGGCACAGACGCAGCAAGTACATTTTTGGTTGGACAGGTGCAGCAGGCACAGGCACAGGTAGGCCAGTTGCAGACGCAGTTGGCACAGGCACAGACAGACCTAGCCAGAGCGCAGCAGCAGGCACAGTACTACCGAGGCTTGTACCATGGTGCCGTATCCTCGAGCCAGAGGGTAGGGAGTTTCAGGAGTCAGTCTGGGGTGGCTCACAGAGCAGGTCCTTCGCAGTCAGGGGCATCCGTGATGGGACCTCAGCAGTCAGGAGCTGGCAGTGGTGGCCCACAGCAGCAGGGGTAGACACAGACCTGATTTTGTACATTTTTGGGACATGTATCACCGTCTATTTAGACGCATATTGTATATGACACTTTGATTTTGAGAGAGATGGTGATATTGTACATTTGGACCTCTTTGTATATGATAGTATGGATGATGACGCAACTTTGTGTATCTATTGCATGCATTATGAGATGATGACTTTACTTCTATTGTATGATGTGATTCTATTGCATAGTTAGATGGTCTATATGATGCTATATGAGAAATACTTTGATATGCTGCTATATGATGTCTATATGATCTAATGTGACAAATGAATGCAAAATGTAATATGATGTCTATGTGATGATGCAAATGTATGTATATGAAACATGATTTCTATGTTATGATGAAACTGTATATGTGGTGTCTAAATGAGCTAATGCAGATGTGTGTATGGAACATGATTTCTATGTTACGATGCTGTATAGATATGTGAGATGCTATTGGATGTTTATATGATGTAATGCTTTGAATGTATGCAGTTGTAACATGAGTACTATGTGGTGATGCAACTATATATGTGATGCACTTAGCTACGTTGTTTGATTTTCTGGGCTTTTAAGATTAAGATGTGATGCAAATGTATTGGTGGCCTAATGCATTGGATGGTGCATTCTACTAACCTACTCATGTGCATGACGAGTTGCTACGAATGATATGATATGCTCCTATATGCCTTGTTTTTGTGATGTCCAAATGTACTCTATCTACATAAGAATGACATGATGGATAGAGGAATGGTTGCGAAAGAATGACTTAGGAATTTTTCTTGATATCGTTACTCTGCATAGTTTGAATAATGAGGATTGTATGGATGGGTGTATGGATATAGGACGGATGTTTTGCTTTTAGATTGCTTTATTTCATCATTGGGCATTTTGTTTTTGGTACTTTTCTGAAATGTTGTAAGTGAATACAAGCATCGAGGTATAATTGAACCGAGATGACCTGAGTATCGCTTACATGGATTGTGATTTAGCAAGTTAATACAAGCATCTAGTCAAAATTGAATCTAGATGACCTGAGTACCTCTTGCGTTTCAACAAGCAAGGATTGCCCATGTTCATGTTAGACCTTTGATGTCCTCGATGATCTTTTGCCGATCACATCCTAAGACAAGGCTTCACATTACTAAAGTTTAATCCCCAAATAGCAAACAAAGAAAGTAATCATGCCCCCATCATAGCATCTCTAGCTTTTGGCATCCTTGAGTAGCATAGGAAGGTATGATAGCAAAAATCAAGACTCTGTAACTTAACCCTAGGTTCAAATCTACAAAAGCACATTTGCGTTGATATGTGTTTATTTCTTGCCTTAATTTGCATAAAATCATTTAGAAGACCTTGGGTATTTGCTTTGCATTGGATAGGTTAAGATGCTCATTGTCGGGATGTCTGCTTGAAGTGCGGGTGTTTGCTTGCATTTGCTTACCTGATGAGAAGGTTGCACCATCTTTATTGAGAAGACGGACCCTAAGGGACTGACCTAGTGCCTCGGGGGCTCATTGCTAAATGGCCTTGCCTACGTGACGACGCAGAGGCAACGTAGTTCAGGGTAAACCCTAATGGACCTTGGATGGACTAGAAAAGATGACAAGAATGAAGACAAGAAAGGAGACGAATGGGACCTTGGGAGAGATGGAAGCCTCGGGGGCACATTAGAATAATGGCCTTGCCTACGTGACGGCGCAGAGGCAACGTAGTTCACGGATTCGGACCGCAGACACTGACGAGAGACACTACACTAGGCTTACATTGAGGAGACGGTATGGGACAAAACCTTGGTTGACAAGGCCACAAGGTGAGTATCAAGCCATGATAGGTAACTGTCAAGCATTTATTGTGGGATGGATATGGGTCGAATGAGGAAAATAGAGGGAGAATGGGCTCAAGGTGATTGGATTCCCAAAGATGGAGAATGCGGTTTGTCACAAGTAATGCCTGTTTACCAGGTTTTCATCACTTGCCTTTTTATTTGTACGAGAAGCTAGAAAGTAGCATGACACCTGATTGCCAGGTTTTCACCATGATACCTATCCAAGGCGCCTGTTTGCCAGGTTTTCACCAAAGGACGATTTTTTTTTGTATGCTTGCTATTTTTTCCGATTTTTTGTATTTTCTCTTTGTAACTTTTTTGATTTTTTTGATTTTTTGATTTTTTTGACTTTATTGTACCCCCTTGCACTGGGGTTCTCTTAGGTATAGAACCGGCGAAGGTGCATGCTGTTGATTGGATCATCAAACAACTCACCTTCTGATGTGGCCAACTGATATGCCCCCGATCCGTAAGCCGCTACAATTACATAGGGTCCAAGCCAGTTAGGCTCGAACTTACCTTTCTTTTCTCTATCCTGCTGATTGCGAGGGTTCTCTCTTAGGACGAGGTCCCCAACCTTGAAGCATCTTGGTCTAACCTTGTGGTTGTAGCTTCTTGACATCATCTGTTGATAGGCTTTGAGATGGTCAAAAGCTTTCTGGCGCCTTTCCTCTAGCAGTTCTAGCTCTTGTAGTCTGGAGACTCTGTACTCTTCGTCTGATATGAGACCTTTCAACGACACCCGAAGGGATGGGAGTTCGACCTCAATGGGAAGGATGGCTTCAGAACCATAGACGAGGGTGTAGGGTGTAGCACCTGTGGGAGTGCGTATGCTGGTTCGATAGGCCCACAGAGCGGGATTGAGTTGGACGTGCCAATCGCGACCAGCTTCATTGACAGTCTTCTTTAGGATTTTCAGAATGGTTTTGTTTGATGCCTTAGCTTGGCCGTTACCTTGGGGGTAATATGGGGTGGAGAAGCGATGCTGGATCTTGAAACGTTCACAAAGTTCCTGGACATCCTGATTTTTGAAGGGTCTCCCGTTATCCGTTATGATGGATGAAGGGATGCCATATCGGCAGATAATGTAATTCAGAATGAAAGAGGAAATTTGCTTTCCCGTGACGGTTGATAAGGGAACGGCTTCAATCCACTTTGTAAAGTACTCGGTGGCGGTTATGATGAATTTATGGCCGTTGGAAGAGGGCGGATGAATCTTTCCCACGAGGTCAAGTCCCCACTGGCAAAAGGGCCAGGGTGTCGTTAGAGGTCTCAACTCCTGAGCAGGTGCATGAATCAGGTTCCCATGTATCTGGCACTGTTTGCACTTTTTGACGAACTGATATGAATCCATTTCCATATTGGGCCAGTAATAACCCAGATGCATGAGTTTCTTAGCTAAGGAAGGACCGCTGGAGTGTGTTCCGCAGATCCCTTCATGCACGTCTCGCAAGGCAGTTACAGATTCTTCTTGTTCTAGACAACGGAGTAAAGTACCATCCAGACCACGTCGGTAAAGGGTATTGGCAATAATGGTGTAACGGGAGGCTTGTCGGATGAAAGTTCATTTTTGGTTGGAAGAGAGGTCCAAAGGAAGGATATTGTCCTTGAGGTAAGTGTAGGTCTTACCGTACCAAGGCGAATCAGATCCTACTAGGTGGCAAATGGAATGGGTCTCGAGGAGATCATAAGCCGGTTGTCGAATTGTTTCTACTAAGAACTCATACCGTGACTCATGTTCAGGTATCTCAAGAAGAGAGGCTATGGTCGCCATTGCATCTGCTGCTTTGTTCTCTATCCTGGGTATTTGCTCAAACGAGATGGTCCCAAAATGTTCTTTGAGGTCGTCGACCATTCGCTTGTATGGGATGAGCTTCTCATCTTTGGTCTGATACTGGTCATTGACCTGGTTTATGACAAGCTGAGAATCACCGTAGACACATAGTGCTTGGATTTTCCACTCAGTGGCCATCTTGAGACCAATTACCAAAGCCTCATACTCCGCTATATTGTTAGTGCATGGAAATAACAACCTGTAGGACTTTGGAATTGTGTCGCCTTGGGTAGTGATGAACAAGATACCTGCCCCCGATCCATGGTTGGTGTAAGACCCGTCGAAGTAGAGTTTCCAAGGAGATGTTGACAGAGTGAATAAAGATTCATCGGGGAACTCAAACTGTATTGGTGAAGTGTCCTGTAATGGTGCCTCAGCTAGTTGGTCAGCGATGATTTGCCCCTTGATGGCTTTTCTGTCCACATACTCTATATCATATTCGCTAAGAAGCATAACCCATTTGGCTAGTCGACCTGTGAGAGCTGCTTTGCTGAGAAGATATTTTAGTGGGTCGATCTTGGCAATGAGTTTGACAGGATGTGCCAACATGTAGTGTCAGAGTTTTTGTGAGGCAAAAACCACCGCAAGGCATGAACGTTCCACCTGTGAGTACTGCAACTCGTAGCCCACTAAGGTTCGACTGATGTAGTACACAACTCTTTCCTTGTTCTCATAGTCTTGCTGCGCTAGGAGAGCCCCAAGAGCAGTAGGTGTAGCAGATATGTAGAGAATCAAAGGTTTTCCTTGGATCGGAGGCATGAGTATAGGAGGATTCATGAGGTACTCCTTGAGCTTGTTGAATGCCTCTTCGCACTGCTCATCCCATTTAAATGGAACGTTCTTATGTAGGAGATGGCTGAAAGGATGGCACTTGTCTGCCAGCTGTGAGATGAACCTGCGGATGGCCTGTAGCTTGCCCTGTAAGGATCTCAACTGTGTTAGAGTTTTGGGCGGAGGCATGTCCATGATTGCTTTGACCTTGGCCGGGTCTACCTCTATGCCGTTTGCTGACACGATGAAGCCTAGCAGCTTGCCCGATGTTACCCCAAACACACATTTCTTCGGGTTCAATTTTACTTGGAATTGGTCCAGCCGTTGGAAGACTTTCTCTAATGTGTCCAGGTGTGAGTCCCTGGTGAGTGATTTTGCCAAGATGTCGTCAACATAATCTTCCATGGTCACATGCATCATGTCGTGAAATATAGTTGTCATGGCCCGCTGATATGTAGCACCTGCGTTTTTCAGCCCAAATGGCATGACATTCCAGCAAAAGGTACCCCATGGACAAGTGAAAGCAGTTTTGTGCTGATCCTCTGGTGCTATTTTGATCTGGTTGTACCTTGAGAATCCATCCATAAGTGACAGCATTGTATGTCCTGCCGTGAGGTCGACTATGATATCGATGTTAGGCAAGGGAAAGTCATCTTTTCGGCATGCTTTGTTTAAATCTCTAAAATCGTTGCATAGTCGAACCCTGCCATCTGGTTTAGACACCGGCACAATATTAGATATCCATTCAGGGTAATCTATGGCTCTGATGAACCCCACGTCTAATAATTTCTTGAGTTCTTCCTTGACTAGTAGGGCTATATGGGGATGCATCTTTCTCAGTTTTTGCTTTACGGGCTTCACCCCTGGATCCAATGGCAAGTGATGTAGAATCAGGTTTGGGTCCAAACCTGGCATGTCGGCATATGACCAAGCAAAGCTGCCTCTCTTCTTTTTAAAGAATGGTACAAACTTGGTTTTCTCAGGCGGCGTGAGAGATTTTGCAAAGTGGATAATCTGAGGCTGCTCTTCGGTTCCAATGTTTATTGGCTCTGTTGGCTCTACCACGATCTGTGACCTTTCTTGATACATATCACTTGGGAGGGTGTCAAGCAATCCATCGTCAGGTGCCACAGTTGGGTTTTCACCTTCAGATACGTCCTTTCTTTTTACTGTTTTATGATCTGACACTGCCGCCTGGCGGTTTTCACCGTCAGATCCCTTTTTGATCTTTACATTTTTGCGACTAGAAGGCTTGGCACCCTCCCCGAAGTAAGCTACAGTATTGAGTTCGATAGCGAAACTGGCTTTATGATCTCCTTTTGGTAAATGATCTCTAAGTCCCATATAGTCAATGTAGGCATCATCGTTCTGGAACATATCTAATTGAGGGGTCCCTTGCAGGTCCTAGTCAATAAGCTCAGGGTGTAAGAGGGGAAGGGAGTCAGATGAAAGACCTGATTCATTGATAGTGTGGATGGAAATATTAGGAGCACAGGTGGGGGTAGTGTTCTGGGTGGTACTTTCTTCCAGGTTGTTTATTGCAATGGAATCTATACTTTCCTCGAAAGTCATAACCTCAGGGAGGGGCAAATCAGACTCCAGTGGTCTGTCCCGTTACGTTTGTCTCTTATGATATGGGCTAAGAGTTTGGATAGTGTCAACCTCCTTGTCATCGTAGGAGTGTTCTGTCAGCTCGTCCCATTCATACTGATTGGAATCATCCGAATCTGCATCACTATCCTCTTGGAGTGTTTGAATTGTCTCCACTAGGCATGCATTTTCTTTGGGTTTGCCCTTGCCTTTGTATCCCAAGCCAGTGGTGTTTCTAGCCGAAGAGGAGGAAGAAGGTTGTATAGGTTCGATGATCCCTTCTTTTCTGAGGCCGATAGGGCCTTGTCCTTCATATCCCATCCTATGCAAGATGGTTTCACCCCATCCATAGAGTTATGTAGGGAGTCTAGGTGGCTCTTGGGGTGTGTTTTCTTCTTCGGCATAAAGCCATTGCAAGAGATCTCGCTCCTCTGATTCATCAGATAAGGTCCCCCATTTTACAAAGGGGTTTGCGAGAGTGATAGGAGGAGCAGAGGGCTTTGGAAAATGCCTGGGTTGATGCTTGGGCTGGCCAAAGGAGCGAGGAGACAAGGGCATTTTTGCAAGGTTGAGGCTGTGCTCAATCTGGTATTCCCCCATGCCATTTTCTTTTATGGTGATTTTCATTGGTTTGGGCCGGGAGGAGGAAGCTTCGGCAGTATGGTCTTGTGGCGGAGTAGGGGAGATATGGGCTCGATTGTTGGGTATGACACATTCCGGTTTTGCTTGGAAAGAGTTGCAATGTTGGTAGGGGTCGGGGTCGCCATGTATGGTGACCTGCTTGCCATCGTGTGGGAACTTTATGCATTGATGGTAGGTGGAGGGGACAGCTTTCATGGCGTGGATCCATGGTCTCCCTAGTAGAATATTGTAAGCAAGCTCCTGATCAAGGACTTGGCACACCACATCTTTAATTACCGGTCCCACTTGAATGGGTAGGACAACCGTGCCCTTTGTGGTTCGTTCCTCCTCGTCATAGGCTTTGTTAGTAATTTTCCGTCTTGGATCTACTGCCTATTCAGAGAACCCCAATGCAAGGACTAGCTTCAAAGTGCAAATATTCAAACCGGCCCCCCCATCAATGAGAACCCTCTTGATGCGGTGCCTGTGTACGAATGCGACAATGTGTAGAGGAGTGCTGTGGGGTTGAGACATGGAGAGGTCATCTTGTTCTGTAAACGAGATGGAAGTGGAGGATGTCAAATTACCCACCATGGTTTGAAACTTTTCTTGGGCTACGTTAGTGGGGACAGTAGTTTCCACTAAGGCTTTCTCAAGAATCTCCTTATGAGAAGGAGATAGACGCAAGAGCTCCAATATAGAAATGTGAGCCGGAGTCTTTTGCAATTGGTCGATGACATTATATGGGCGGGAGTTAGACGGAGATGGCGACGACCTTGGAGGAGTGGTGTTGATCGTGACTCTACCACTGCGGGTAATTATACTACAACCAGTTCCGTTAGGTCCTGGTTGTTGGTTGGGGGATATGACGTTGACTTGCGGAACATGCTCAGAAATGCAGTTAATGGTGTACTCAAAGGGAACGCTTGCATAGTTAGCATTACTCGACCCACTGTTCTGGTTTGGCCTGTTGCGATTGTTGTCATTATTGTTATGGCCATTGGAGTTGTTACCATTGTGACCATTGTTGTGGTTGTAACCATTGTTGTTTTGGCCGCTGTTGTGATTGTTGTTATACGGCCGGTTGTGGTTTAGAAGAGGATCGCGGTAGGCCACATGAGATTCATTGGAGGTATGCTGTTGTGTTCCTCCTTGATTCTGATCCAGTATATCCTGTATGACGTTCTTAAGACGGATGCAATTATTGGTTGTGTGCCCCCTTCCTCGATGATACTTGCAATAGTCTGTGTCCTTCCAATAGGGAGGTTTGACTATAGGCTCATAGTCGCTTGTTGGCGGTAGAGAAATTTCATTGTTAGCCAACAACTTCCTGAGAGCAGACTCTTGGGATTCTCCTAACGGCGTGAATTTTCTCCTTGGGTTTGAATTGAACCAAGGTCTAGATTCCTGAGGGGGTGGCTTGTTGAGTGCACCGTTATTTGCTTCTTCCTTAAGAGTGAATATGGGTTGTTGTTTAGGGGCTGCCGCCTTGGCATCCACTACTCCATCGTTGACCACATTCTTGTTCTTGGTCCAAAACTTTGACTTGTCAGTTGTGTAATTGGAAGGAGGTGTGTCCTTGTAGAGCTTGAGAGTTCCTTTAGCGATCATAGCTTTCTCAATGAATAGCCCCATTTCAATGACTTTGGTGAATGAGGTAGGGCATTGTATCTGAATCTGATAGCTAAGATCGGGATTCAAATTGTGGACAAACATTTCCAATAGTTGTTTCTCAGGCATGTCGTAAGAACACTTACTAGCTAGCTGTCTCCATTGTTGTAAGAAGGTGGCGAAAGACTCACCACCCTTTTGTTTGGTGTTGCATAGGTCTAGCATAGATACCTCGTGTTCTATGTTGTAAGAGAAGTGCGTTATGAATTTATTGACAAGTTCGTCAAAAGTTTTGATTCCTGGTGGAAGACGCGAGAACCACTCCATAGCTTGACCTCCTAAAAATCTTGGGAATAGTCTCATTAAGTAGGTCTCGTTGTGAGCTACTTCTAAACATGCTGCAGTGAATTCCCAGATATGATCTCTAGGGTCCCCCTTCCCTTTGTATTTGTCAAATTTTGGGATTCCGAACTGAAAGGGGAATGGTTTCATGACCAAACTTCTGTCAAAGGGGTATGGTGCTATATCTTCCAAGGAGTAGTTCTTGGAACTAGTGCTGATCTTAAGGTTGGAGATTTCCAGCTTTAGACTCTCAATTTGTTGTCTCACATCCGCCATAGGAGCATTTTGATCTATGTGTTGTTTTCCTCTCTCATTGGCCTGGGGGACCGTGTCATTTGTGCCTCTCTCATGTGCATTTGGGACTGTGTCATTTGTGTCCCTCTCACGTTCATTGTCTGCATTTTCCATGATGGAGCTAATGTCAAAGTCTGTGGGGAGTTTGATTCCGAGACTAGCAAGATGATGGAAATATTTGGTGGGGTCCTCAAGGAGCACTTTCTCCACTAGGCGTTGGAATTTGCTATCTTGCATGTGTGCCACTAATTCTTCACGAGAAATTTCTTCATCATCATCGCGTGGTGGGGTGATGTGATCGGAAGAGTCGGCCATTTCAGTTAGCTTGTTGTACTGGGATCGAGTAAGAACCATGCAAGGTGGGGTGGGATGAAATGGACTAGGATTAGAAATTTTGGCAAGGTGTCGACTAAGACTGTAATGAATGGGATATCTAGGACAAGACTTGGACAAAGGGTTCTCTCGCTCAATGACTTCAGGTAAGACGGTTGACACAAGACTCTAGCCACTAGCAAGGGTAGTCGATACCAGTCTCACTGTGTAGGGCTTAGTCGTTCAACAAGACTACTAGCAAAAGGTATTGTGACCTACTAGGCTTACGTGAATTCACGAATGAAACGAAGAAGGACCTATGTCGAATCGGTATGGGACAGAATGACATTGGGGCAAGAGTGACTAGGACAGAAGGTGACTGGGACGACCGTCGAAAGAGAGAGAAATGGGTGAAATGGATGAAGATTGACTGCAAGGTTGATTCTGACCTCGGAAAATAAAACTAGGCTGAAATGGGTACTCTGAATAGCTAACAAAAATTTCTCAGAAATAGGGCAGATGCTCACTGTCACACATGCGCAGAAACAGATGCGCAGCAAGAATGGGCAAATGCGCCGTAAGTCGCTGTATATGCGCCGCTCTGGTGAAGTATGTATGCGCAGCAACAGTGTGCAAATGCGCAGTAGAAAAGTATATGCGCAGCAAGTCGGCGTATATGCGCAGCAAGTCGCTGTAAAAGCGCAGTAGAACAGGGTATATGCGCAGTAGAAAGGTATAAAAGCGCTGTAAGTCGGTACAAAAGCGCAGCAAGTCGCTGTATATGCGCAGCAGAAAAGGGTATATGCGCAGTTCTGGTATTTTTTTGCAAATTTTTGGGATTTTTCTCCGTTTTTGGTATTCTTTGGCTGGAAAAGGTCTTCCTGATCTGATATTATGAATTAATTTAGCAAGAAAACACAGCAAGCACAAAGAGTATTTTGTAGTTTTCCATTGTTTTTGTAGTTTTTTTGACTCTATTTTGGACAAAAGCAAGCACAAAATCCTAGGTGAGAAATGGATTATAAGGGATTTGGGCCACTAAAACAAGAGGTATTTAATTCGGGCAACCGTTCAAGTGGTTACACGTGCGGCGGCGCTACTCTCCGTTATGGAGTCTCCCAGCCTCAAAGGGTTACGCCTGAGAGGGTTTTAGGGGAGGTTGGCCGTCGGTGTAACATAATAGCACTCGTTGCAGGAAGTTTTCACCTCAAGCACAATTTATTTTAAGTGGCTCGGTAGGGCTTGGCGTTAGCCTGTTACCACTCAGGGTCGTTCCCGCTTGGACAAGCGTGCATCCAAGGGCAGGCCCCTCCTAAAGTTTAAACAAATAGAATGACAAGTCTGGCACTCTGATCACCCAGAAGAGGGGAGAGCATAAGCCTATTGTCATTCGCAAGCACAGAATACACTGATTGATCCACCCTAGTTAAAAGATAAAAACTAAATGGGCTAAGCTACTCAAACAGAACTTTGAAGTGATTTCAACAATATTGCAGTGGTTCAATTTTAAATCCCAGAAAGCAGTTGTGAGTTCAATTTTAAGTCCACGTTGCACGAGATTGTTAACTTTGAAATTCGGGTCTCACGATATAGAATAGTTCATTTTAACTTCAAAAAGCAGTTGTGAGTTCAATTTTAAGTCCACGTTGCACGAGATTGTTAACTTTGAAATTCAGGTCTCACGATATAGCAATGGTTCATTTTAACTGCAAGATCAGTGATGAGTTCAATTTTAAATCTTGGATAGCAATAACTTGGAAGTTGTTTGCAATGCAAGCATGAAATAAACCAATTATTTCCTCCCTAATTAAGACTAGATGAAGATTTGTAATGAACAACCATTTTACTCTTTCCCAGAAAATGAAATGTGAGCTAGTTAGATGCAACTACATGTAACTAAACCTAAGCCTATCCTGCAAAACCGCTCCAGCAAACACCTGCAAAAGGGTTAGCGTTAGTAAAATCCTCAAGAAAAGTACTAAAATCTGAGCCAGTTACAAATGCGCAGCTTCAGTAATCAGATGCGCAGAAGTGATCAACAGAAGCGCAGCATTAACGAATGCGCCGTAGTTTTGAACGTATGCGCCGTTAAAATGAATAAATGCGCAGTTTTAATGTATGCGCAGCAACAGTCGTCAGAAGTGCCGTAACAGTCAACAGATGCGCCGTTATAACAAATGCGTAGCAACAGTCTATGGAAGCGCAATAACAGTCAACAAATGCGTAGTTTTAACAAAAGCGCCGTAACAGTCTGTAAAAGCGCAGCAAGAATACACAGATGCGCAAGATTTTCAAAAGCGCCGTAATAGTCTTCAAAAGCGCCGTAAAAATGAACAGATGCGCCAAAAGAACCTGTGCGTAACTCTGCGGGACCTGTACAGAACCTGCCTTCAAAAAAGCTCAAAAATGGTGAAATAAAGGGGCAATGGCCCCACGGTGGGCGCCAAAAATGTGAGGGTAAAATAGTGATCAATCAAATGAATAGTAGATGACCCAAACATCAACAGAATAGAGAAACAAAGAAGATTCAAATGAACAAAGCAATGAACAAACACAGCAAACCTGTTCCGTTTCGAAACTTCTGTTGTTCGCCTATCACGAATCGTCCTTTCGCAGATGAGATGAGCCCTCAGAGAGTGCAATCTTTTAAAGCTGTTTGAGGAAGTCGATGGTGAACGGCTATGGTGTGATGTGCAATGAAGGTGAGCTCCAATGCAACAATGGTGATCTCAAGCTTGTAGATGACAAGTGGGTGCCAAAGGCGCGCTGGTGATATTTCTGCAGAGTAACGATGTCAAAAGCCTAGATGAATAGAATGGAGGGATGAAGCTTCATTTATAGACTCGGAGGAATAGGAGTCAACGGTTGAAAGAAGATATGAAGATCAACGGTTGAGGATGGTTGAGGAATGTGCAACCAGTGGAAACGTGCCAAGTGTCCCAGCTCCATCATGAAAGGTGGGATGTGACAAGACTGATTGGAGAGTTAACTCCATTGACTGGTCTGTTAACAGAATTGATTGATCAGTTAGAAGAGTGGATTGTGGAACTAACTAAATTGATTGAGGATTTGACTCAACTGATAGGTTAGTTAACAGATTTGATTGATTGGTTAACTGACCTCTGATTGGAGAAGAAATAGGCCATGTGGGTGAGGGAAAATAAGGTAATTAAATATTAAATATATTTAATTACATGTGCAACCTGATGAGGTGGACAAGGTGAGGTGGAAAAAGGTGAGGTGTAAAAGGTGACGTAGAATTTTGAATTTAGAACTTTAGGATAGAGGAATTAGGCTTAATTAAATAATTTATGATTATTTAATTGTGAAGGACTTTAGAAAAATTTTAATTAAATAAATAGAATTTATTTAATTGTGAGATAGTGAATTGATCAAATAAATTTGGAATATTTATTTAATTAATAGAAGAATGGAATAAATATTTAGAATATTTATTTAGGATGATTTGTGTCATTTTTAGGTGTATACACATACCTTTCGTGAAGACAAGGTAAATGATCCTCCAAGAAATACCATCCTGATGCTCAGAAACTGTGGGGATTAGGCTAACACATATGGATTAAGTACCCTAATCCATCATAAGGGGAAGTAGTGAGTATGTTTCATCAGGTTCAGTTAAGCGAGGGACCGCTCTGCACCGTCATAAGCATACGCTACACACTCTGCCTAAGGAACTTTGTGGCTGCTACTACCCCTTTACAGATTGAGGGACTAGAGAACCAAAAGAAGAGAATCTATGAATCAAACTTTTGGCTACTCTATTATGTATATATTTTCAACCACACAAGGGTTGGGCCTTAATTGGGTAACAAACATACAAACACACGTAATGGTATGGTTAATACCACACTAAAAATACACACATTCCCCATGGATGGGTACCTAGTATCACCATCCCATGGGCACACAAAGCATGGACGAGGTATTCACAACACTCAACCAATGCACAGTTATTGGCTTCCCACATTTACAGGGGAGTATTATATTTTCATACACAATTTCATTACTACCATAAGTACATTTATTTCCATAACTAATGTGATTGCCTTTGCAAAGTCATAACCTTACTTGTTATCCACTTCCCTATTCCAGTTTCCTTTCACTCTAATTTTTCTACATTTCACATGGTGCTGAAAGTCAATATCATGATCCTCTATCCAATACATCAAGCTAGGTATTTAGATTGATGCATGGTATCCAACACAAGGGTTCCTACTAAATGCATATGAAGTATTACTATAGCTAGACATGGGTAACAACATAATCCAAAGATCCCAATGCTGCAACTTGGCTCTGATACCAAATGTGATGCCCCGCCATGCAACCCTAGAGATAAGTCAACTAAAGCAATAAAAAGGTGGAATTTTTTTTAAATAGAAAAATAATGGTAACAAATATAATTTAGTCGAATTCAACAAGTTAGCTAACATCTCTAGGGATAACATGACTGCATTATTGTAATTAAGCAATAGTCAATAACATACATAACACATTCAATTTATGTCTAACTACATGACCACATTACTAATTACTAACATGATCAACTAATAGCCATGGGTTGTACTGAATGTAGACACCCAAATTTGTCCCAACTTTGTCCATGTCCTACAACACCTTGTTAAAACATTATCCTAAACATCATAAGTCATTTTTGTCCTAAATCTCACTCTTAATCCCATTTATCCATTAGCCAATTAATTAAATAAATTTTATTTATTTAATTAAAATCCCATTCAATCCTATCCTCATCCTACTTAGCCAATTAATTAAATAAATTTTATTTATTTAATTAATTTCACATGCATAATCCCATTTATCTTATCCCCATCCCAATTAATTAAATAAATTTTATTTATTTAATTAATTTCCACATCATATCTTATCTCATCCTATTCAACTTTTCAATTAATTAAATAAATTTTATTTATTTAATTAATATCCAACTCATATCCCAACTAATTCAAATATTTTATTTGAATTAAACACTCATCTTTCATCACATTCCAACACTTGTCTAGTCAATCATGTGTTACAACTTTTATCTTTCACATGCACAACTAATGGGACCTAATTTTAGTATTTATCTACACAAGCACACCTAAGCCTCATCCTCCTTTGCCACATGTCATATGACTACAATTTCTTGATGTGCAAGGAAACCTAACTTAATCCTATCCATCCATTTCACCTAAAGCCCTAATTGATCCTAGCCATCCATTGGAACCAAGTCTTTCCTATAAATCAACCCCCTCACAAGCCATTAGCATGCATTGAGCCTTAAGCACCCTTATTCTGTCAAATTTTCTAAAAGGGCATTGATCCTCAAGTATCCACATGCTGTTGAAATATCATTAGAGCCTTTGCATCCATCATCTATCTCCTTATCAACATTATGCTGCGGAATCGAGCAATCAACACAACAAAGCGATCAATCAATCAAGCTCATTTTGCATCTTCGAGGTATTGAATTATTTGGGTTTAGGTTATGCATTTCAATTGTTTGATCATTTCCATTTATAAATCCAAATTTTTCGATATACATTTTGGCACGCCCGGTGGGACTCACGTCCCTGATTAACCCTCTTGTTTGAGTTGTTTTTGTGAAGATCAGATTTCTTGGAGCGTCAATCATTCATTTTTGCAGGTTTATGCACTTTGATTTATAGGTTGAAGATATCTTATATTGCTGATTTTTTTTTAATTTATGACCAGATCTGTTGCAGAGGGTTTTTTGTTTTACACAGGTCCTGTAAAAAGGAGATCTTATATTCATTGGAAAGAGGACTTCGAGAGCTTTCCGAAAAGTGGTTACATTAAAGATTTGGCTCAGTATTCAAAGAGTTATGACGATTTGAAGTTGACCCTACGATTCTAATTTTTCAGAAATTTTCGACGCGCGACTTTTTGCTGATTTTTTTTTAATTTATGACCAGATCTGTTGCAGAGGGTTTTTTGTTTTACACAGGTCCTGCAAAAAGGAGATCTTAGATTCATTGGAAAGAGGACTTCGAGAGCTTTCCGAAAAGTGGTTACATTAAAGATTTGGCTCAATATTCAAAGAGTTATGACGATTTGAAATTGACCCTACGATTCTAATTTTTCAGAAATTTTCGACACGCGACTTTTTGCTGATTTTTTTTTATTTATGACCAGATTTGTTGCAGAGGGTTTTTTGTTTTGCACAGGTCCTGGTAAAAAGAGATCTTAGATTCGTTGGAAAGAGGACTTCGAGAGCTTTCCGAAAAGTGGTTACATTAAAGATTTGGCTCAGTATTCAAAGAGTTATGACGATTTGAAGTTGACCCTGCGATTCTAATTTTTCAGAAATTTTTGACGCGCAACTTTTTGCTGATTTTTTTAATTTATGACCAGATCTGTTGCAGAGGGTTTTTTGTTTTACACAGGTTCTGTAAAAATGAGATCTTAGATTCGTTGGAAAGATGACTTCGAGAGCTTTCCGAAAAATGGTTACATTAAAGATTTGGTTCAGTATTCAAAGAGTTATGGCGATTTGAAGTTGACCCTGCGATTCTAATTTTTCAGAAATTTTTGACGCGCGACTTTTAGAAAAAAAAATCATATCTTCCAATCTAGCAAACCAAATCACATTTTATTTTTTGCAGTGACTTGTAAGTGAATCAAAGGAACTGGAGCAACATTTGGATCATTCATAATAGCAACTTGGAAAGCAATTTTTATGAGGTGCACTCATTCCAATCTCTCATCTCTAATCATTATTTGATCACACATTTAGATTTTGGGCATAAAACAAACAACTTGTTTGTCATCACACTTAGATTTGAGCTTTAAAATAAACAATTGTTTGCAAATTCACATCAAAAAATTGGGCTAAAACAAACCATTGTCTTCCATCACATTTAGATTTGGGTCTAAAAAGAACAAGTGCTTGAACTGTTTGTTACACATTTCAAGTTTCTAAGGGGAAATTAACAACTGCGAGTGTGAATCAAGTGACAGCTCACTTGGTTTGCTTTTGTCATACCCTTCTTAGGAGGCCTGCTTGGAGACACACCACTCTAAGGGACGACCTCAATCGAGGCTGAATCGAAAGACACCCTCATTGGGAGTTGGAATCTTGTCACTCTTGGCTAAGCCCCAAAGAACTTTATACCTTTGGGAAGTGAAGGTGAAGGGTGGGTTACCCCTTTCTCCTGGCTGTGTGGCAGGATTTCACTTTCAATTCCATAGTCAACTTTGTGCAATAGATAGCCTAAGACCTAATTGGCTATACCCACTTGACTACACATTAGGCTTGTTGATGTGTCTTCCATGTGTGCTTGCATAATCATCACATTTCATTTTCAAAGTCAACAACTTGCTTATGTGTCTTGCGTGAGTGATTCATGTGTGTATATGCATAATCATTTGTTTGAATATTGCCATATCAAGCTCTAAACACCCAAACACATAAACAAATCAATCTAAACACATCATCTAAACATTCCACATCATCATCCAAATCCCTAAGCAAGCACTTGCTAAAAGGACTTAAGACAAACACGTGGTGACAACATGTCTACACTAGAAGACCTAGAAATCAAATTCCAAAGATTCCTCCAAAATCTTTATCAAGGATTACAACCCCTAAACCAAGACGCCATTGAAATATTACAATTCTTCATCCAAAAAGCTCAACCCCACACAAGCCAATCACCTCAACTACAACACTCCATAGCCCAAGTCCAACACCTTTTAGCCACTAGTCAAGCTCGACAAGTACAACAATCCTTAGCCACTTCCTATCAACCTAATCCACCTTATAGCCACATGTCATATCCATCCACTTCCTATCAACTTAATCCACCTATCCACCAAGTCAATGCCACATCAACCTATCAACCTCCACCTCAAACTTATCCAATCCCTCATACCACCATTCCAATGCACTACCAAGCCCATCCACAAGGCAATCAAGTGATATCACAAGAACAACATGCAAGTCCAAATAGCCCTTTGTACATAAATCAATCAGGTCCAAGTACACCTTTTCAACAAGACCACCAAGCACCATTGATAGACTTAAGTCCACCTTTGCAACAAGAAGCACATCCAAGTCCAAGTAATCCCTTGTACATAAATCAAACAAGCCCAAGTTATCCTATGCAAGACTTAATTACCTTTGACAAGGGAGATACCAATCTAGCAAATGCATCTTATGAGTGGCCTTCATCATCTAATCACCTGCCAACACATAAGCCAACTAATCATATCCCAACACCACCATGTGATCCCAATCATAGTCCATTGATCCCTTTACCTTCCAAACCACCAAGCCCCTCATTACCTTCCTCACCATGTCATTCTAATCGTTCGCCAAAGGATGCGGCTGAGAGAGTTTTAAAAAGGATGCTTGAAGCAAAACTCATTGAACTTCCTAAAGTCAAACCATGTGAAGAAAGTCCATATGATGAACATGATTATTGTGCATACCATAGGACCAAAGGCCATAATACAAATCAATGCCCAATATTTCTCTCAATTGTTTACAAGGTGTACCCACCTATAATGGGAAATCGTGCCACATCATCCCCATCTAGTTCAAATCCTAATCCACCCAATCCAATTAGCCCCCAACCTAATCCTAGTCCTAAGCCTGCAACATCATCCGCTATTATTGTTCATCCATTATATTGCCCATCCACTCATACACTTGCAAAGGATGTGATCCATTGGCTACTAAATAGGAATAAACTACCCCCATGTCAAACACCAATTCATGAGCCTACCAAAGAACTTCCAAAGGTCATAATCTCATCATATGGTTCGCATATCCTTGAGCCTATTCAAGAGCCTTCCATTAACATGCCTAGCCCTTTGAGCCCATCATGTGACCTACAAGCCAACAGGTCTATTCAAGAGTCTCCAACCACAAGCCTAAGTCAAGAGTCATCATGTTCTCGTATTGTTGACCAAGAGCCTATCCAAGAGCCTTCCACTTCCATTCAAGCAACCCAAGAGGCATGTCAAAGGTTTAATCATAAGCATGTGGAAACATTAAGCCCTAGTCCAACTCAAGATCAATGCACATTCATGCAACCCATCCATAACATTTACCTTCTTTATGATCAAGATGATACCTATGAAGAAGCTATCCATGAGCACCTTGATCCTATCCATAATCCTATATCTATCCATGACCAAGATATCCACATTGCTCCTAGTCATCTACCATCTAGCCCTATCCATAATGAGCAAACATCAACTTGTCATGATGAGACACTTGTCCCCCAAGTAAGCATAAAATATCATACCAATAACTTGGATCAACATGAACATAAGCAAGATCCTAATGATCCTCCTTTCACATTGACCATCGATTCCACTTCAAGTCCACCATCATGTCCTATTGGTCTTACCACCCTTATAGATGAATGTTCTTCCTTAGGACAACAACAACCTTTATCCACTTCAGCTTCTCCATCTAATAACAAACTCAAGTCTAGTGTTCAAACCTCAGCTAGTCCCATTGTCCATCGCATACTCCAAAACATGAACTACAAAGGCAAAGGTCTAGGCCTTTATGAACAAGGTATTTTTGAGCTAAACCATGTCAAGATTCCTCCATGCTCATATGGTCTTGGATACACACCCCAAGGTAAACAAGCTAAAGATATTGGTAATTCCTCCATCCATCCTACATCCACTTTCCATCGTACCCCCCATCTACCCAAAACATATGTAGCCATTCCTCCATCACCCTATAAATGTCAAAAGCATGTGACCATACACCTTCCGCCATCCACTTTACCTCCACTTTTACCAACTCCAAATATCCCTCCATCCACCTTGCCACCATTGCTTCCAACACCTAACATACTTATCATTCATAAGTATCCTTACATCCCTAATCATGGCCAACAAAAGCACACATCGCCTAAGCATAAAGCTTCCAATCATTTCATCCACTCCACCCATGCCATGGGATTCAAAAGCAAAAATTTTGATGCCTCTACCTATAAAGCTAAAAGTCCTACCAAAAATCTAAAGGACTATCATGCCTTAGGGCACAAACATGAAAAATCAATGCAAAGAACCAAAGCAAAGCAATCCAAAAAGCTATCCAAGCCCATACCTCCAAAAGCAAAGCCCAAAAGCAAAATGGTTTGGGTTCCTAAGCAAACAGCTAGCAAAGCGAATGAGGCATCCTCATCCACATCTAAACAACCATCCAAACCCTTACCTCCAAAAGCAAAGCCCAAAAGTAAAATGGTTTGGGTTCCTAAGCAAATAGCTAGCAAGTCAAATGAGGCATCCTCCTCCACATCTCAAGAATCCCAATCACCTACCTCCATCCAAAAGCCTATTTCCATCCAAAACTTCCATTCCCTTCAAAAATCCCACAAGCAAAACAAAAGCACTAAAAATACTAAATCTATGTGGGTTCCTAAATCACTTCATCAACCATCTCCTAAGCAAACATCTCCATTGCTTCCTACACCACCATCTCATCAAAAGCTTCAATGTTTATCATGATGTGTGCAACCGTTGGTCATGATTCCCTTCCACTCCGCAGCACCTTCACATATCTACATCTACCCATCTTCCATCCATTATCTTGCATATCTCTGCCATGCTATCCCTATGGTCCATGCTTTTGCATAAGCCTACATAATCCACATCATAGTCCACTATCCCGATCCATCTATCCTTGCATGAACCTTTCATAATCCATTTCATCATCCACTATCTACCTACTCCATCTCCCATCCATGCAACCCCCTATCAACATCTATGAGCATAATGACATGGTCCATGTGAAGACATCATCCATTTCTAAAGGGACACTATCAACTTTCATAGCACTAGCCACTTGAGTCCCTCCTATCCATTACCATGGTGAAAACCTGGCAAACAGGCGCCATGTGTAATTGTCAACGCATCTAAAAGCAAAAAAAAAAAAAAGGAAAATAAAGAAAATAAAAGAAAAAGAAAAAAGTCAAAATAGTAAAGAGAAATCCCTTCATCCAATGGTGAAAACCTGGTAAACAGGCGCCTTGGATAAGTACCATGATGAAAACCTGGCAAATAGGCATCATGTGTAGGTTGATCTTCTATGTCACTTACACTTGGGGGCACATTGTCTCATCCAACCTATCCATTTCCAAACTATCTATCCCATTATATCATTTACCATCCTACCATCCTTAGCCATTACATAAACAAGCCTATCCTATTGAACCCATTTATCCATTCATCCATCCTTCTGCCTTTTGATTTTGATGAAGACATAGGGGCAAAATCTTGAAACATGCTTTGGATATCTCTTGGTATACCTCATACCTTCCTCATCAATGCATATTATCATTATCCACCTATCATACACCTTGTCATGTAAAACCTATCATGTCATCCCATGGTCATGAACTTTGTCATGTAAAAATCCTAAGCATTACCACCTAGAATGGGGGCAAGTTCTTCCTATGCAACATAGCCTTTGAAGATCACATCCTAGCTCCCTTATGATCCATCCACTATGGCATATCCTTATCATAAGCTTTCCATCTTATAGCTTATCCCCATCTATTTATCATGAGCTTTCCACTATAGCCTACCTATTTGTTCATCATGAGGCATGCATCCATCCCTTTTATGGCCTATCTTTTTATCCATCCATATATCATGAGCCTTCCATCCCTTATTGCCCATCCTTTTATCCATCCAATCCCATTCATCCATCTTTGCACCTAGACTTGGTTTTCCCTTGTCATTGGTATCTAGCACAATAGCTACCTAAATTGTAAATCCATTGACATCCCAAAACATTTCAAAAACTACAAAAAAAAATCAAATATGTCAAAAAATCCAAAAAAATCAAATATCCAACAAAAAATTCAAGCAATAAGATCAATTCAATCATCATCCAAAACAATCCACTCCATCAACATCAATCAAAATCAAAATCATCAATCATCAATTCTTCCTATCAATAACATTCATTCATCTATTTCAATCAATCCATTTCCAATCATATCAATCAAATCAATCTAAGCAATGATCTTAAATCCAAGTCACATTAATCCATATGAAGCAAGATAATCAATCAAGGAACATTATCCAATCAAATCAACAAGTTTTTGATCCTAATCTTGTCATGAGCCCAATCAATCATCATCAATGGGATATAGCATTCCCACATCCTTGTGTTGATCTAGGGATATAGCTTTCCCTGCAATGACAACACTATCTATCATCATCAATCAAACAATCAAATATTGGTTTATGACTTGACAAGGGCAATAACCTTATTTGTTTTACATCCTTTGAGCATACTGAGAACACTTGCTTATGCTTAGATTGAATCGACACTCTAATCATCACACCATCACTATCATCATTCAAAACAATCCAATCATCAAAACAATCAACCCAGCAACAACAAACATCACAACCAAAGCACATCAAGCCAACCATCAAAACAAATCCTATCAATCATCAACATTAACACTAAAGCAAATCAACTCAAGCACATCAATCTAGCCATCAAAACAAATCCAATCACTTCAGCAAGTCAAAAGAAGCTCAATCCACCACAAATCATCCATCCTTCATCAAATCAATCTAATCAACATTTCATCATCTTCCAACCATTCCAAACAAAGATCCAAATGCAAGTCCATCCTTAATCCATACCAATCATGTTAATTAATCAAGCCAAGTTATCCAAACGCAATCCATGGTCTTGATCCTAGCCTTGTTGTAAGCCAAATCAATCAATCAACTAGCCAACCAACTCAGCAAACAACCTTGTGTTGATCTAGGGATATAGCTTTCCCTGCAATGACAACACTCTCAACTATCAACAATCAACAATTAATCATTGGTTTACAGCTTGACAGGGGCAATACCTTGTTTGTTTTTGAATCATTTGTGCTTGCTTGCTTGCTTGTGTGTGTTATCTTTTTATCTTGCATTTGTATCACATCTATATCATTCTAGCTAATATTCATATCTTGTGTATGTTGGAATAGCTTTTTGCACTATCCTTTGCATCTAAGGTCATATCATACCTTTTGTGTAGTAGGACTTCAATGCTCTAAGTTTTCTTCCTCATATGTTAGACAAGGTTGTATTACGCTGGGGCACAAGACACATCGTCACCCTGGTCCTTATACCTTGGTGCATAACGTCTAGTGCTATATCAAACATCATGGTTGCTCACCTTCATTGCAGCATAACGCATCATCATTTCTTCTATCTATCCCCTTATCTTTCTTTTTGCAGCCAAGCCATTTCTTTTCGAGAGCCTACCCGTGTTTGTCCAACCCGCCTAACCTCTCGAGGGGGCATCATCATCCCATTTCATCCTATCTTTCCACCATCATCATCCTCATCATATCTTTCCATCATCACTATCATTTTCCTCTATCCATACCTTGGCTTCTTTGAAATGATGTTACTCGACACAAATCTTATCATCTCGAACATCATCTCAAAGAGGGGCAAAATGTAGACACCCAAATTTGTCCCAACTTTGTCCATGTCCTACAACACCTTGTTAAAACATTATCCTAAACATCATAAGCCATTTTTGTCCTAAATCTCACTCTTAATCCCATTTATCCATTAGCCAATTAATTAAATAAATTTTATTTATTTAATTAAAATCCCATTCAATCCCATCCTCATCCTACTTAGCCAATTAATTAAATAAATTTTATTTATTTAATTAATTTCACATGCATAATCCCATTTATCTTATCCCCATCCCAATTAATTAAATAAATTTTATTTATTTAATTAATTTCCACATCATATCTTATCTCATCCTATTCAACTTTTCAATTAATTAAATAAATTTTATTTATTTAATTAATATCCAACTCATATCCCAACTAATTCAAATATTTTATTTGAATTAAACACTCATCTTTCATCACATTCCAACACTTGTCTAGTCAATCATGTGTTACAACTTTTATCTTTCACATGCACAACTAATGGGACCTAATTTTAGTATTTATCTACACAAGCACACCTAAGCCTCATCCTCCTTTGCCACATGTCATATGACTACAATTTCTTGATGTGCAAGGAAACATAACTTAATCCTATCCATCCATTTCACCTAAAGCCCTAATTGATCCTAGCCATCCATTGGAACCAAGCCTTTCCTATAAATCAACCCCCTCACAAGCCATTAGCATGCATTGAGCCTTAAGCACCCTTATTCTGTCAAATTTTCTAAAAGGGCATTGATCCTCAAGTATCCACATGCTGTTGAAATATCATTAGAGCCTTTGCATCCATCATCTATCTCCTTATCAACATTATGCTGCGGAATCGAGCAATCAACACAATAAAGCGATCAATCAATCAAGCTCATTTTGCATCTTCGAGGTATTGAATTATTTGGGTTTAGGTTATGCATTTCAATTGTTTGATCATTTCCATTTATAAATCCAAATTTTTCGATATACACTGAATACACACATGCAGAATTAGTAATGCTTACCAAGAAAATAACATTAATGAACTCAACAGGATGATATGATATCAATTTACAAAATTATCTTAGTAAGCCTCAAGTCAATAATCAGAGTATATCAACATTCATCAAAAATGAAATGTAAGATATAAATATTTCAATAAGTTTATGCACATTTATACACCTTTACCAATACTACCAGATAACCAGCTATTCACCAAGTGGAAAGGTATCTCCTTAGCTCTAGAGTCCTGCATAGCTTATAGATCTCAAACTGCACATCTACTGAAACATTAGTCCTTATCATTGACACAATACAAATATCAATTACATCAAATGAAAATCCTAAGGCCCTAAGGGTCCGACCTAATGTCTCGGGGGCTCATGATGGCCTTGCCTACATACGCGCAAAGCAGAGACTTCATAGTTTGGGACTTGAACTTGCAACCACATGAAGGTATCATACAAATCTCTTAATCTTAGATTCATATTTACAATTCATCCCATACTCTTATTTCTATAACCATTATCAATATTGCACTTTCCAATTATGGTTGTAAGCATTTAATACGCCAAATACCCTAAGGGGTTAGATAATAGTATGCCAAGTACCAAAATCAATTTCTCAATTCGATAAATTGATAATAATAGTAGTGCATATTAGTTACTAACCAATTACCTCATAACAAGGTCACAATACACACTAAACTATAGCCATGAAACAATCCATATGTCATTATTTCTACCATCCTTTAAATGTATGAGCATAATTCCAAAACCAATTACTAAAAAATATTAACACTATAATTTTGAAGTCACATTATACTAATTCCTTAACTAACTTGGTAATTAAATATCTTAGATAATTCCCCATTGAATATTATTTAATACCCTAGTATTTAAATTTTACAATTAAAATATTAATATCCACACCTAATAATTAAATCATATCTAATTTCAACAATTTAAAACAACATGCCATTTATTAAGGATTTCTTCCTCATTAATGAAATAATTAAATTATAGTACATCCCTAAATAATAGGATTTAATTTCTCATAAACAAAATAAAATAAATGTTCAATATATATAAAACTTTAAAATATCACATCCCTAATAATAAAATATAATAAAAAATTTAATATATATCACAATCCCTCAATAATAGGGAAATAAAATATATCACATCCCTAATACTGATTTAATTTATAATAATACTTTAAAATATGCTAACTATATGTCAACTAAATTGGTTCATATTAACCTTATCCCTAAATAAAGAGATTTATCCAGTAAAATAGTTTCATCAAATAAATCAAGTAATTGCTTTTATCCAACCCAAAAAGCAAGTGTATATTATTAAATAATATATATAATATATTTTTGTTTGATTTACAATTTTGAACGTAAGTTTTCTTTTAAAAAAATTTAATGAAAAATAATAATAATTCATAGGGAGAAAGATTATCATTCAAAACAACTAATTATTATAACACATATTATAAAAGCAATATATATATATATATATATATATATATATAACCACTTAATAAAAGAAATATAATCCTATCATTATGTAAAATAATTGAATCATCTTACTAATATGAAATTAATATGGACTATAAAAATAACAAAATTAAAGAAATAATTATAAATTTCTTAAAAATTAATTTCATTTCCCATATTTTCTCCATTCCATTTTATTTTTGCTAAAATAACTCAAATTCACTACAATATTTCTAAAACATGAACTAGATAGAAAAAGAAAAAAGAGAAGTTTAATCTTACCTTTCCTTAAAGAGATTTCTATATATTTATTTTACCAAAATATAATATATTTTTCTTAAATCTTTTGCAGAACAACCATAAGAATTAAGTTATGGTTTTTCCAAGAGGAAGCAAGCTGCAGGTTTTTTTTGAGAGGAAGCAAGCTGCATAACAGACATGGACATGGAAATGGCTGCACAACAGATTTTGTTGTAATTTTTTTTAATCTCTTATGCATTTTTTTTTTTGCAGATTCAGTCTATTTTACATTACAGAGGGTTGATTTCAGATGATTAATAACTGAGCAAGAAAAATAATTTTGATGCATACAGAAATACAATACTAAGCAAGAGGAACCAATTTTCCTGCATAACCTATCCTGAAATCTCCAAGCATCCATTCCCCTCCAACCCCAGATTATGATCACATGAGAGAATTGAACCCCAGTTTGATCACTACATTTCTCCAATCCATTTTCTTCAAATTACATGTCAATTGCTAATCTAAATTCACAACAAAATGTTTCTGTATTTCAAGAGCAAGAAGAACTCTCCAAACTAAAACAATTTCTATTATGGTCTTGTATCTCTAATATGTTCATTTCTAAATGTATTCCTATTTTTTTAAATTCTAGTTTTACATTTGCTCCCACATATAACATATCCAAGTTCTAACAATTTAGAGTTTAGTCTCAAAAGCAATCAATGACCAGTAAATTCTCTGAATGTGCTAGAACAAGAGCTTGGAACAACATGAGAATGCCATCAAGGCACAAAGGAAGATGGATTATTGATTGAAGAGATCTGGTGAACATACATACCAAATGAGGAATCAACGACAAGGTACACAAACTGTTTGATGGAATACCTCATTTGATGGAATGTGGTGATGGCAGGATGTGAACAAAATAGATTTGACAAAGGCGTTTGAAACTGTAAGTGGGTAAGCATTGACAGGGGTTCGAACTGCTTGACATAATGCCTTAGAGAGAATTCATCACATGGAATGCAATGATTGTGGTTTGAACGAAAAGGGATTTTGCAAGGATGCTCTCAAATTTTTTGAATTAATGAAGCATATGGAACATATCCTAACATTGTAAGCTTTGCTTGTGGTCTAGATGCATGTACAAAGCACATGAAGTGTTTGACATACTTTAAACATGTGAGTAACCCTTATTGCATTGTGGCTACAACCGATTGGAATGGAAGCATGGTTAACCTTCTTAACGGTTCAGGCTATCTTGAGGACACCCTAAATTTTAACATCAAAATGCTAATTTAATTTGAACTGAATGAGAAAATGTTCCATGGTACATGAAGTCTGAATGTGAAACTTGGTGCAGAAGTCATTTCTAGATTTAGGACATTTACCCATATTTGTGAAAGAGGAGAAAAAGAATTATTTCTCTGCCAGTACAAAGCAGGTTAGTGATTGCCTTAAGCACCAAGAAGAATAGGCTTGCTCTAACAAATAATGCACCATCCCCAAAACTAGCACTAAGAAGGCACATCCATCAAACATAATGGAGGAAAACAATATTAGATGTAGTTACCATTGTCAGGGTAGACATGTATGCTAGATAAGGGAGGATAAATGAGGCAGTAAAGATTTGAATTAAGGATACACAGAAGAACAAGTCATAGAACATTTTAAGAATCCAAAACAAGAATCACACCATATGATTAACTGTGTCATAGAGATATCATCTTAAGGAATATTGTGATTATATTATTAGAAATTGTCACAGTATTCTACCATGCATAACAATAAAAATACAAATAAAAGAAAATAATTACAAAGAATCATTACTCCTCATACCAGATTAATACTTATCTATAGAATGTTCTTTTGAAGTCCACCCAAATACCAATGCATCCTCCCCTCTGCATGATTCCCCTTGCTAGCACCCAAAAATTCTTATTTTTAGAGTTCTCTTTAAGCATGCTCCAGAGGGTAAAAATAAATGCCTTAAAGACCAAAACTTCACTTCATTGCATGCAGCCCTAAAAATAGTGTCCTCTTACTCAATTATTCCCTCCCAAAATTGATTGTCATGTAACTCCCTTTTATCCTTAAAATAGATTTTAATGATTAATTACTCATAATTAATTATAATTATTAAATTTATTATTAAATTAACAATCTTACAATTTAAAATATATTAATTTATTTGCTACTAACTCTTTAATTGTATATATTTATTTTTACAACATCACATATACTTGTGAAATGCAAAAAGCATTTAATCATAGGGTAGCATTACCTTAGCTAAGAATAGATCTAACAGAACTTTAAACTGAAAGATTTACCTTAACATTTTGGCTTGTTCTCTTGTTATAATGTTGATTACCGCTGCATGTTCCTAATGGTATAGTTCCTATATCAAACTTTCAAAAAAGAAGCTTATGTTCCATCTTTATCTTCAGGTTCCTTAGCTAGACTACCTACACAACCAAAGTGAAAATGGAGGGGCACTACATCCTCCCCCCCTAAAACTTGACTTACTCCTAGAAGTCACAAACTAGAGTGAAAACATAGAATGTAAGTACTAGCATCAAAACTAATTCATCTTATAAAATAATATACACTAGTTTGCCTAAGGGAAAATTTTATCTCACTAAAATATAAACTTATATACTCCATTTCAAACATAATCTACCTTTCTAGTTTTCAATGTCACATAGTAACACCATCAAAACTTTCATCTCAAAAATGATTTCATAATACATAAATCACCCAAAATTCTTACATCTTAATGTTGACACCCATCAATTTCTTTCAGGACAAGGAAAACATTGCACTCTTTTTAATCCTACTGGTAAAAATTCTCATATCATAAGCATATAAAGTATTTGATTTCAATTACATTACCATTTTAATTTCTCTACCAATTTGCTTTTAAGCTATCAATAGGTCAGAATGCTACATATCTGTTAGAATCTGAAAAGATTAATAACCCAAAAAACTAGTGCAAATGAATAGATATCTAAACTATGAATGCAAGTGATATGAAATCAAAATAGCAACATAGAGTCAGTATCCAAGAGAGTAATGCAAATTCTAGAAGCAAAATAGCATTAAGTGGATGCAAAAGCAAAAGATACAAAATACAAGGTAGGTAGCATGCTTATATAGACCAGGGAGAGGGAGGAGGTGGCAACACTGATCAATGAGGAGCAACCATCTATCGGACCAAAGATAGCAAAGTATCTTCTCAAGACAGCTAATGGATGCCCACATGTAGGAAGGTGACACCTCACAACCACTCACCCAATAAAACATGCTTTATTAACCTAAGCGAGATTAATAGAAGTGTAGGAAAAACCTAGGAATATAGGGAAAAATAAATAACCCAACTAGGAAATAAAAACCTACACTAACACCCCCTCATAAGCGAAGCTTAGGTGGATGTAGAAATGGGTCCCAGAAAATCAAGCCTGATGAGGTACCCATGTACATAAAATTCCCACCTAAAGAGAGAGAAAAGCCCCCCCCCAAAATAGAGAGAGAAGAGACCCCCACAAAGTAGAGAGAGTCAAGACTCCAAGTGAGAGGAAGAAGTCCCCCCAGAAGATGAAGCATCCCGCACCCCCAGTAAAGCTCATAAATGAAGGAACTTGCTTTCAGTGAAGGGATTGGTGAAGATATCAGCAACCTGCTCAGAAGTCGGACAGTAGTGAAGGTCAATGACGTGACCATGGATGAGCTCCCGGATGTAGTGCATGTGGACCTCAATGTGTTTGATTTGTTGATGATGGGCCAGATTCCATGAGATCTGAATGGCACTTTGGTTGTCACAAAATATGATTGATGGCCATCTAATCTGGATACCAAACTCAGTGAGAAGATTTTGAAGCCAAATGGCCTTAGTGGTGACATTCACAGCCCCCTGATACTCGGCCTCAGTAGAAGATAGAGCAATAGTAGACTTCTTCTTGCTCGACCGACAAACAAGACCTGAACCAAGTGAGAAGCTGTAACTTGAAGTAGACTTGCGATCCTGAGAATCACCCGCCCAATCTAAATCTGTGTAGCCCACTAAGTCAAGCTCAATACCCATTGGGTAGTGAATCCCAAAACTGTGAGAACCTTGAATGTAGTGAAGGATCCACTTGGCTGCTTTCCAGTGCAGCTCATAAGGCTCCTGCATGAATCGAGAGACCATGCCTACATCATATGAAATGTCAGGTCTCGTATGTGTCAGATAAATGAGACTCCCAACAAACTATCGGTACAAAGTGCCATCAACAAGTGGAGAAGAACACTGAGCCTCAAGTTTGACTCTAGAAAGAAAGGGAGTTGGAGTAGGCTTGTAGTCAGCCATATGAAACCTCAAGACCAAATCTAGAGCATACTTGGACTGGTTGATGGTGATCCGCAGACTGGTAGATCTCAATCCCGAGAAAGTAATACAACAAGCCCAAGTCAGTCATCAAAAACCTATCATGAAGGGTGGTTTTGATAGCCCCAATGGTGGATGAAGAACTCCTTGTGATCAGCAAGTCATCAACATACAGAACCAGAAATAGGAGTGAATCATCTTGCTGCAGAATGTAGACATTAGGATCAGAATGGCATTGAGTGAACCCAACTGATAGAAGGAAGGAGTCCATCTTGGTATACCAGGCCCAAGGAGCCTGTTTGAGGCCATAGAGAGACTTCTAAAGATGGCACACAAGTGAAGAATCCTAAAGGAACCCCTATGGCTGCTCCATGTAGATCTCTTCCTAAAGGTCACCATGAAGAAAAGCACTCTTCACATCCATTTGGTGTACTTCCCAATGATTAGCTACAGTAATGGCAAGAACAAGTTAGATGGAATTCATTCGGGCTACTAGTGCAAAAGTCTCAGAGTAGTCAATCCCAAAAACCTGGGAGAATCCTTTGGTAACCAAGCGAGCCTTATGCTTGTCAACCGACCCATCTATTGCAAATTTTGTCTAATATATCCACTTACATCGAACAAGTTTTCTTCCCTTAAGAAGAGGGACAAGATATCAAGTGTGGTTTCTCATCAAGGAACTATACTCCTCCTGCATAGTTGTATCCCACTCAGGAATACTAGAAGCCTCATGAAAAGACTGTGGATCTGAGGCAGTAGCAATGAAGACATGTGGAGCATCCTGGAACTGTGAACGAGTTCACCTAGTGTCTGATGGATCCCCAACCCAATCACCTACAAACTGCAAGGTTTGTCTAGCCCAAAGTGGATCGGAAGATGGAGAATCTAGAGGAGAATCATCAACCTCTAAATGATGACTAGGAGAGGAAGGAGGTGAGTCCTTTGAATTGATCTCTGCATCGGAAGTGGAGGTAGAAGACTACTCAAGTGAATCTGACTCATCAGAAGATCTGTCATGTATCCCAAGTGACTCCAATGTTAGAGTAGGAGTTGGAGAAGTGATAGAAAGTGAGCTCGAAGAGCCCTCCTCAAACTCAACACTCCTCTTAATGAACAACTCATGTGTAGTAGGGTGGAGCAACCGATAACCCTTCACACCATTAGGATAACCTACAAATATGTAAGGTCTACTCTGCAGATCCAAGGCCTTGCGTTTCTCTGCAGGAATGTGGGCCCATGCAGGAGAACCAAAAACTTGAAAGTGCTTAACTGATGGTTTCTGACTGCTCCAACCTTCAAAAGGAGTGACTCCCTTCAAGGCTCGGTGAGGAACACAGTTCTGGATATAACAAGCACAGTTAATGGCCTCTGCCCAATACTGTGGTGCAAGAGATCTAGAGTGAATCATGCAGTTCACCATTTCCTTCAAGGACCTATTCTTCCATTCTGCAACACCGTTCTACTAAGGATTGTATGGAACTGAATGCTGCAAATCAATCCCCTCTGAAGTACAAAACCTCTCAAACTGATGGTTGACATACTTACCACCATTGTCAATGCGAAAAAATTTGATGGCTTTCCCGGATTGCTTCTCTACAAAAGTTTTGAAGTCCTGAAAATGATCAAATACCTCTGACTTCTATTTGAGAAAGTACACCCAAGTATATCGAGAAAAGTCATCAGTGAATGTGAAGACATATCGGGCCCTACTGAAAGAAGGATGCTGAAATGGACCAGCCAAATCACTGTGAACTAACTCCAGTATCTGTGAATCTCTCCATGCCTTACCTTTGTCAAACTTTTCCTTAGGATGCTTACCAAGAATGCAACCTTGGCAAACACCACCTGAAAACTGAATTGAAGGCAACCCTGTGACCATGCTCTGCTGGTTGAGCTATTGCAAGTAGCGGAAGTTAAGATGGCCAAACCGCTCATGCCATAATCTACTCACATCATTAGAATGAGTGAGCAAAACAGTCGAAGGAGGATCAGGAACAAAGTGAGAAAATAGATAGAGCTGTGACTGATGATCTACTCTCCCAACTGCAATTGTAGAACCACTGTGCAACTCATGAATCTCCACTAAATCAGGAGTGAACTCAACCTGCTTCCCTGAACCTGTGTGAGTGATCTGGTATACCGATAGGAGATTAGTTGATAATGAGGGCACACAAAGAACATCATGGAATGTGCCATCCCCCACATTAACATACCCTCTCCCACACACGTCAATAGGAGTGTCATCACCCATCAAAATAGAAGGCATAGTACATGGCTCCAAAGATGCAAGTTCTTCCTTAGATGAAGCCTTTCCTTTTCCCTTTTTCTTATGTCTGTCTGGGCACTTGTTTGCAAAGTGCTCACCCTTGCAAATGTAACAGGTAGGTTTCCATTTTTTGGAACCTTTTCCTTTCTTATCCCTTTTCCTAAAATATCCTTTCTTTTTAGGAGACTTGTACTTCTTTTTCTTCTTATATTTGTCTATCTTTTCACAAGTAGAACAAGAAGAATTTCCTTTATCAGAAAAATGATTTGAAGGCATTATCTGGTAGCATGTAGATGCAGATAGTAAAGGTTTTACCCTTTTCATTTCTTTCTTTGTCTTACCTTCTTCATAGATCTCTTCATTGATCTGAGTAAGAAATTGAACTAATTGTGGATAGGTTAGTTCCTTCATCTCAATGTTTTCTGTTACTAGATTCTCAAGAACTTTTTTGTGATAGAATTCTCCTATCACATCTCCAAAACTTTTTAGAAAAGTTGTGAACATATAGTCATGATTTTGTTCACGTCCTAACTGATAAAAATTCTTATATTGTTCTTCACAATATTTCTTGAAGTACTTGAGGTCTTTGCACTTACCTCTTATGAACTTGTTGTAGGCCAACTTTTCTTTGGTGTCTATTCTTCCCACGAACAGATGTGTTAACTGAGAACAGACTTGATCTGTACCTTTGCCTATCAGGATTTCTCTGAAAGTGTCACCCAGGCTATCCCAGACACTTCAGTACTGATACAAAAATAGAATCAGAGTCGGACGAATACACATCAGCTCTAGAACAAGCTCAAGTAAATATGATGACAGAGCAAATTCAATCATCTGACGATGATTTGGAAGTCTCCTTCTCCTACAAAATGCTGCAAAGGGACACCCGTGCTGAGTTGGACAAAATAATTGAAGAAATTCTCCAAACATAATCCAGACTCCATGATATGGATATGGGTCAAGAAACATGGAAGAAGTTGACCAATAAGTTGGAACAAGTTAAGGCAAGAAAGTACTTCCTGCTTCAAAAGGAAGAAATGCCTCCTAAGCTCCCAGTTTGGAGAACACCCATCCTCCAATATGGGTTATCTTCATCAATAGCCGAGATTCTAGAACGTCATGGGTACAAACCCTTACAAAGAAGAGAACCATGGCCACCAAGTCCTCCTGCTCAAAAAGCCATCAATGAAGCCCCTGCACTTGGTAGTATGGCAAGAAGATTATGGAGAAGAAGCCGCAAAGCCTTTCTAGAAAAGGTTATAGCTCAAGCTCAAGGAGAAATCTCAGAAATATAAGATGAAGAAAACTTCTGTCTCACAGAAGAAATGGAAAAGTCTCCTGAACTTGATAAGTTCATCAACCAGTTCAATTCAACTGTATAGAAGAACCCAAGTGGATGGTGAAGAAGCAACTACAAGAAGGGCCTTGCCATTTCCTTTCCCCTTGCTATTTTCTTTTGCCTTGTTAGACCCCTCATTAGAACTCTGTTTGATAGACTCAGGAACACTGATATTATTCTTCTTAAGAATGTGTGTCAAGTGATCAATTTGTTTCTTCAGACATTTATGTTCATCATGACCAGGTCTTTTACAATAGGCACATTGGACCCTCTCTTTCTTAGGGTTGTCACCCTTGGAAGATTGGGTCTCATCAGTTGCTTTTCAAGCAACCGATATCTGATCCTTCTTCTCCTTGCTATTCTTATGTTTCTTATCCTTACTATTGTTGTTACTACTTTGTCCTTTCTGTTCTTTTGTGCCTTGGTTAGCAGCCAAGGCATGTGACTTAGAGGACTTAAGAGTGCCCATCTGGATTAGCTTGTCCTATTCTCGAGTGAGATTGACAGCAAAATCATCTAAAGATGGCATGGTGAATTGAGTGCCAAGTGCACCCTTAGTAGCATAGAAAGTAGAAACAAACATAGAATATTCTAAACTTAGCTTAGAGAGAATACTAAGAATTAGTTGTTCATCTTTCTTTTCAATTCCACATTGTTTTAACTGCAGCCTTAGTGATTTCAATTTAGTGAAGAAATTCTAGATTGTGTTGAAATTGCCTGGACTTAAACTAATTAGTTCATTTTCCAACATATGACCCCACATTGAATCTTGTGTGCCAAATAATGTTTCTAGCTTTGTCCAAATTTTATTTGGTGTATTCAAAGACTCAATGTGAAAGAGCAAATTAGGAGAAACAGACAAACACAATGTTCCATATGCCTCATCACATTTGTTAAACCACTTAGGCTTATCTTCATCTTTAGCAGGTTCAGTTTCAAGTCCCATAGTTATCCTATTTAATCCATCTTTTCTTAAGTGAATTGTCATGCATGATTTCCACTTAAAGTAATTGTATGGAGTTAGGATGGGCAAATTTGTTTGATCCATGATGAAGAAATGTAGAGAAGAAATGTCGAAAAGAAGAGAACCCAACAAAGACAACCCCCCTTTTTCACTCAATCAAAGAACCCCCCCAAGAAAATATTATTTGGCACTTTATATTAGTGCTTTTACAACTACCACTAGCAAGAAATACTAAGTGGTCTTGATTTCAATGCATTACAAAACCCTCACAAAGAGCATATGCTAAAAATACAACTTTCGTATTATACTCAGAGAAATAAATAGGACCACTATGATCTACTCAAAAAATCATGCACTTTCAAAAAAAGAATTGCCTTGATACGAGGGCGTATGTGAAAGTTATGATCCGCTGAAGTTCCCAAAACGAGAACTGTGTAATGTCATGATTGAGAATCTGCAATTTCTGAAAAATGTCAGCATCAAAATCAAAAAAATTTCTACACTAGTGCATAGAGCACAAAAAAATAGCCAAAATCAAAAAACAAATCGTGGGAAAAGGAGTCCGTATGAGTAAGAACAGAGCATTTGAAAACTGCTTTCAAAACTGCAACTGCCAATGGAGAGGGGTCCTGTTGTAGCTTTCTGAGCGTGTTTCTGCAAAATATAGACTGCATGCAAAAATGAAAAGATACCTAGATGGTTTTTCTATGCTGCAAACAAAACCTAGAAGGCGTGTTTCTTGCTGTTGTATAAAAGATGTTGATCCAGTGTAAACAGAATGCCTTTAGCTACAAAAAATGACCCTAGCAACCAAAAAATGACATACAAAGGCTGAATTAGATACCTAAGACAAGCAATGGCATGCTAGAACCTGCAATATTGATTGAAAACACCAAATATGCAAGCTGGTTGTCAGATTTGAGCTCGAAACCTCAGTTCTGCAACTGTGTATAACAATCTCTAATTTCGGTGAAACAAAAGCCAAATCTGACTTTCTCAAGCCTCCTGGATGCGTTGGAACAGTAGGAAATGCTACCAGTATAACCAGAAATGTTGTAATCACCCAGATTTCATAAAACACATGTGCAAACCCCAGAGATTAAAAATGTTTCCATCAAACTTTTCTAATTCTCAAGATCATCCGAAGATGTAAGAGAAAAGCATACTAGGTTTTTCAAAAAACTATAATAAGATTTATTGGCCCCCCCAAATCTCTCAAATATGGAAACTAAAATCTACTCTTGCACATAGAAAAGATCTGATACCATGTTAGAATCTGAAAAGATTAATAACCTAGAAAACTAGTGCAAACGAATAGATATCTAAACTATGAATGCAAATGATGCGAAATCAAAATAGCAACATAGATTCAGTATCCAAGAGAGTAATGCAAATGCTAGAAGCAAAATAACATTAAGAGGATGTAAAAGCAAAAGATACAAAATACAAGCCAGGTAGCATGCTTATATAGACCAGGGAGAGGGAGGAGGTGGCAACACCGACCAATGAGGAGCAACCATCTATCGGACTAAAGATAGCAAAGTATCTTCCCAAGATAGCTAATGGATGCTCACATGTAGGAAGGTGACACCTCGCAACCACTCACCTAATAAGACATGCTTTATTAACCTAAGTGAGATTAATAGAAGTGTAGGAAAAAACTTAGGAATATAGGGAAAAATAAATAACCCAACTAGGAAATAAAAACCTACACTAACAATATCAACATATTTTTACACGTAAAATACACTTTTTCCATTAAATATCCATCATTTATCAATAAGACATTTCACTTTGATTATTGTACCACACTAAATCCAACACAATTTATCATGATTTACCATACATTCTTTACATACACACAAATTCACATCGCCAGAAATCACATCACAAGGCTACACAAGGGTCCATCTAGATATTGGAAAGTAGCATGCTAATCCACAATACATAATCTATGAGCCAAGAAGCAAAATCCATCTCACATAATCCATACCTCACACTCAATGACTTGCTGGTGTTAGGCCACACTCACAGGGTGAGACCATCCAAACAAGCGATAATGACCTCTCTTTTTTTTTATAAGGTGGTTAGCCTCCAAGAGATAGTCACCACACATAGGTGGGTAGTGGGTCCTAGTTGTATAACAACCTCACATACCGCCATCCTCAAGGTTCCCTGTGTCTGCTTCCTCGTATACACTCACCAAGTCCGCTTCATACATCCTTGGAGAGGAATCACAATATGACACATAGCCGACATCGAAAACAATAAGGATAAACTAGTTTAGCCACCAAAGTCATAAAGAAAGATTTAATAAAAGTTCAATTTCAACAATAAAGTGAGAAATGTGTGTGATTCCAACATTAAATCAAATGTAACCATGAGGATTACTTGCAAATAAGATCACAAGGCATGGCTAAACCATCACAATCAATTAGAAACAAAGTGTCGGCCTTCATAATCAATAGAAAATCATCAATAACCATAGAGAAAGTCCACAATCTTTGAAATTGCATTGTACAACACTGTGCGACTAGATACTAGCTACCAAACGAGGAAGGAGGGAACAACGTCAGGCTATAGCAGTAGCCCTCATGTGGTGCGGAGTAAGCATGCCATCCACATGGATCAAAGTGTACTCCTCAGCTACTCCCTGCATCACGTCGTCACGCGGCATGGACTAGCCAAGTGGCCCACGCACTCCTTGGCTACCCGCATGGAATGTGCACCTCGGCCACATCCCGCATCACATCTCAGTGCGGCATGGTAATACGCCAGCCAGAGAATGCACATACTGGTCGTATATTGCATGGCAGTGTGTCTGTGGCTCCGTAGAAGTAGGCACGTGCAGAACACACCTCGCATAGCAACACCTCATGGAAAAGGCACACGCAAGTACTCACTATAGCCAGAGGTATACATGGCTAGGACATACCCATATGCTAACCAACCCAAACAATGTCAAAAGCAAACATGAGTATCCCTCTACAAGTGTGCGAGGCCCCACTACGCTCATCACACAAGTAGGCTATAACACAATCTTATAGTGCACCTTCACGTGTCTAAGCATGTGGCATCGTGTCCTCGAGCCCAACTCGCTACCATCAGAAACATGACATCATCACCAACACTGTGTCAAAACATCACTGGGGTGTGGCATCGTACCTATTGCATCATGTCAGAACATGTGTAGATACAGGATCTGTCTCAACATGGGTAACAAATTTCCCTCCACATGCTAGACCTCAAAATATACATGGGGCACATGGTCGCACTTGGTTTATCCATGCAGGTCCTAGACCCCGACCCCCAAGTCATGACTCATGTCATCACATAGTTCCAGTTGGGTTGTCCATGCAGGTCCTAGACCCCGTCCCCCAACTGACAACTCATGTGGCATATCATACTTTTCGTGAAGACAAGGTAAATGATCCTCCAAGAAATACCATCCAGATGCTCAGAAACTATGGGGATTAGGTTAACACATATGGATCAAGTACCCTGATCCATCATAAGGGGAAATAGTGAGTACATTTCCTCAGGTTTGGTTGAGCGAGGGACCGCTCTGCGCCGTCATAAGCGTATGCTGCACACTCTGCCTAAGGAACTTTGTGGCTGCTACTACCCCTTCACAGATTAAGGGACTAGAGAACCAAAAGAAGAGAATTTATGAATCTAACTTTTGGCTACTCTATTATGTATATATTTTCAACCACACAAGGGTTGGCCCTCAATCAGGTAACAAACATACAAACACACGTAATGGTATGGTTAATCCCACACCAAAATACACACATTCCCCATGGATGGGTACCCAGTATCACCATCCCATGGGCACACAAAGCATGTATGGGGTATTCACAACACTTAACCAATGCATAGTTACTGGTTTCCCACATTTACATGGGAAGATTATATTTTCATACACAATTTCATTACTACCATAAGTACATTTATTTCCATAACTAATATGATTGCCTTTGCAAAGTCATAACCTTACTTGTTATCCACTTCCCTATTCCAGTTTCCTTTCACTCTAATTTTTCTACATTTCACATGGTGCTGAAAGTCAATATCATGATCATCTATCCAATACATCAAGCTGGGTATTTAGATTGACGCATGGTATCCAACACAAGGGTTCCTACCACATGCATAAGAAGTATTACTATAGCTAGACATGGGCAACAACATAATCCAGAGATCCCAGTGTTGCAACTTGGCACTAATACCAAATGTAATGTCCTGCCATGCAACCCTAGAGATAAGTCAACTAAAGCAATAAAAAGGTGAATTTTTTTTTAAATAGAAAAATAATGGTAGCAAATATAATTTAGTTGGATTCAACAAGTTAGCTAACATCTCTAGGGATAGCATGACTGCATTATTGTAATTATGTAATATTCAATAACATACATAACACATTCAATTTATGTTTAACTACATGACCACATTACTAATTACTAACATGATCAACTAACAGCCATGGGTTGTACTGGATACACACATGCACAATTAGTAATGCTTACCAATTGATGAGCTAAAGGGGCTCTATAATGAATGGTTCATAAGGCACAACTCTTGCTAAAGGGTTTGCAAATGGGGTAGCAAGCTAAGTGGGCTTGATCTTGGGGGAAACTCCATGGTTAAGTGCGCTTGAGTTAGAGTAGTACTGGGATGGGTGACCTCTCGGGAAGTCCCGATGCTTCACCCCTGTGTGCATCACCTAGATGCAATGAGTGCTAAGTGGACCATTCATTAACATGAGAGATGGGTTTATGTGAACCACTACTCATGAAATATGGGTCATGTGTTTGACTCAATAACTATGCAGTTAAACCTTTAAATAAAATATCATAATTTGACATGCTACGAAAAATACCTCCTACTTATCAATTGATGAGCTAAAGGGGCTCTATAATGAATGGTTCATAAGGCACAACACTTGCTGAAGGTTTTGCAAATGGTATAGCAAGCTAAGTGGGCCTGATCTTGGGGGAAACTCCATGGTTAAGCGTGCTTGAGTCAGAGTAGTACTGGGATGCGTGACCTCCCGAGAAGTCCCAATGCTTCACCCCTGTGTGCATCACCTAGATGCAATGAGTGCTAAGTGGACCATTCATTAACATGAGAGATGGGTTCATGTGAACCACTACTCATGAAATATGGGTCATGTGTTTGACTCAATAACTACGCAGTTAAACCCTAAAATAAAATATCATAATTTGACATGCTGCGAAAAATACCTCCTACTTATTAATTAATGAGCTAAATGGGCTCTATAATGAATGGTTCATAAGGCACAACACTTGTTGAAGGTTTTGCAAATGGGGTAGCAAGCTAAGTGGGCTTGAACTTGGGGGAAACTCCATGGTTAAGCACGCTTGAGTCAGAGTAGTACTGGGATGGGTGACCTCCCAGGAAGTCCCGATGCTTCACCCCTGTGTGCATCACCTAGATGCAATGAGTGCTAAGTGGACCATTCATTAACATGAGAGATGGGTTCATGTGAACCACTACTCATGAAATATGGGTCATGTGTTTGACTCAATAACTATGCAGTTAAACCCTGAAATAAAATATCATAATTTGACATGTTGCAAAAAATACCTCCTACTTATCAATTGATGAGCTAAAGGGGCTCTATAATGAATGGTTCATAAGGCACAACACTTGCTGAAGGTTTTACAAATGGGGTAGCAAGCTAAGTGGCCTTGATCTTGGGGGAAACTCCATGGTTAAGCGCGCTTGAGTTGGAGTAGTACTGGGATGGGTGACCTCCTGGGAAGTCCTGATGCTTCACCCCTGTGTGCATCACTTAGATGCAATGAGTGCTAAGTGGACCATTCATTAACATGAGAGATGGGTTCATGTGAACCACTACTCATGAAATATGGGTCATGTGTTTGACTCAATAACTATGCAGTTCAACCCTGAAATAAAATATCATAATGCTTACCAAGAAAATAACATTAATGAACTCAACAGGATGATAAGATATCAATTTATAAAATTTATCTTAGTAAACCTCAAGTCAATACTTAGAGTATATCAACATTCATCAAAAATGAAATGTAAGATACAAATATTTCAATAAGTTTATGCACATTTATACACCTTTACCAATACTACCAGATAGCCAGCTATTTGCCAAGTGGAAAGGTATCTCCTTAGCTCTAGAGTCCTGCATGGCTTATAGATCTCAAGATGCACATCTAGTGAAACATTAGTCCTTATTAATGACACAATACAAATATCAATTACATCAAATGAAAAGTCTAAGGCCCTAAGGGGCCAACCTAATGTCTCAGGGGCTCATGATGGCCTTGCCTACTTACGCGCAGCATAGAGACTTCACAGTTCGGGACTTGAACTTGCAACCACATGAAGGTATCATACAAATCTCTTAATCTTATATTCATATTTACAATTCATCCCATACTCTTATTTCTATAACCATTATCAATATTGCACTTTTCAATTATGGTTGTAAGCATTTAATATGCCAAATACCCTAAGGGGTTAGATAATAGTATGCCAAGTACCAAAATCAATTTCTCAATTTGATAAATTGATAATAATAGTAGTGCATATTAGTTACTAACCAATTACCTCATAACAAGGTCACAATCCACACTAAACTATAGCCATGAAACAATCCATATGTCATTATTTCTACCATCCTTTAAATGTACGAGCATAATTCCAAAACCAATTACTAAAAAATATAAACACTATAATTTTTAAGTCACATTATACTAATTACTTAACTAACTTGGTAATTAAATATCTTAGATAACTCCCCATTGAATATTATTTAATGCCCTAGTATTTAAATTTTACAATTAAAATATTAATATCCACACCTAATAATTAAATCATATCTAATTTCAACAATTTAAAACAACATGCCATTTATTAAGGATTTCTTCCTCATTAATGAAATAAGTAAATTACAGTACATCCCTAAATAATAAGATTTAATTTCTCATAAATAAAATAAAATAAAATTTTTAATATTTATCACAATCCCTCAATAATAGGGAAATAAAATATATCACATCCCTAATATTGATTTAATTTATAATAATATTTAAAAATATGCTAACTATATGTCAACTAAATTGGTTCATATTACCCTTATCCCTCAATAAAGACATTTATCAAAAAAAATAGTTTCATCAAATAAATCAAGTAATTGCTTTTATCCAGCCCACAAAACAAGTATATATTATGATATTTTATTTCAGGGTTTTAGCTATATAGTTTTTTATTCAAACACATGACCCAATTTTGAAGGTAGGTTTTCTTTTAAAAAAAATTTAATAAAAAATAATAATAAATCACAGGAAGAAAGATTATCATTCAAAACAACTATTTATTATAACACATATTATAAAAGCAATATATATCTATAACCACTTAATAAAAGAAATATAATCCTATCATTATATTAAATAATTGAATCATCTTACTAATATGAGATTAATATGAACTATAAAAATAACAAAATTAAAGAAATAATTATAAATTTACTAAAAATTAATTTCATTTCCCATATTTTCTCCATTCCATTTTATTTTTGCTAAAATAACTCAAATTCACTACAATATTTCTAAAACATGAACTAACTAGAAAAAAGTAAAAAGACAAGTTTAATCTTACCTTTCCTTAAAGAGATTTCTATATATTTATTTTACCAAAAGATAATATATTTTTCTTAAATCTTTTGCATAACAACCATAAGAATTAAGTTATGGTTTTTCTGAGAGGAAGCAAGCTGCATAACAGACATGGAAATGGCTGTACAACAGATATATATATATATATATATTTTTAATTTTTTTCCCATTATTTCATATTATTTTGTATTGAATAATTCTGTTGTAATTTTTTTTTTGCATTTTTTTTTTTGCAGATTCAGTCTATTTTACATTATAGAGGGTTGATTTCAGATGATTAATAGCTGAGCAAGAAAAATAATTTTGATGCATACAGAAATACAATACCAAACAAGAGGAACAAATTTTCCAAGTATCCATTCCCCTCCAACCCCAGATTATTATGATCACATGAGAGAATTGAACCCCAGTTTGATCAGTACATTTCTCCAATCCATTTTCTTCAAATTACATGTCAATTGCTAATCTAAATTCACAACAAAATGTTTCTGTATTTCCAGAGCAAGAAGAACTGTCCAAACTAAAACAATTTCTGTTATGGTCTTGTATCTCTAATATGTTTGAATTTCTAAATGTATGAACCTATTTTTTTAAATTCTAGTTTTACATTTGCTCCCACATATAACATATCTAAGTTCTAACAGTTTAGAGTTTGGTCTCAAAAGCAATCAATGACCAGGAAATTCTCTAAATGCACTAGAACAAGAGCTTGGAACAAGATGAGAATGCCATCAAGGCACAAAGGAAGATGGATTATTGATTGAAGAGATCTGGTGAACATACATACCAAATGAGGAATCAATGACAAGGTACCCAAACTGTTTAATGGAATACCTCATTTGATGGAATGTGGTGATGGCAGTATATGCACAAAATGGATTTGACAATAAAGTTTGAAACTATAAGTGGGTGAGCATTGACAAGGCGTTCGAACTACTTGACATAATGCCTCAGAGAGAATTCATCACATGGAATGCAATGATTGTGGTTTGAACGAAAATGGATTTCGCAAGGATGCTCTCAAAATTTTTGAATTAATGAAGCATATGGAACATATCCTAACATTGTAAGCTTTGCTTGCGGTCTAGGTGCATGTATAAAGCACACGAAGTGTTTGACATCTTTTAAAAGTTTGAGTAACCCTTATTGCATTGTGGCTACAACCGATTGTAATGGAAGCATGGTTAACCTTATTAACGGTTCAGACTATCTTGAGGACACCCTAAATTTTAACATCAAAATGCTAATTTAATCTAAAATGAATGAGAAAGTCTTCCATGGTACATGAAATCTGCATGTGAAACTTGGTGCAGAAGTCATTTCTAGATTTAAGACATTTACCCATATTTGTGAAAGAGGAAGAAAAAGAATTATTTCTCTGCTAGCATAGAGCAGGTTAGTGATTGCCTTAAGCACCAAGAACAATAGGCTTGCTGTAACAAATAATGCACCATTCCCAAAACTAGCACTAAGAAGGCACATCCATCAATAATAACAGAGGAAAACAATATTAGATGTAGTTACCACTGTCAAGGTAGACATGTAAGCTAGATAAGGTAGGATAAACAAGGCAGTAAAGATTTGAATTAAGGATACACAGAAGAACAAGTCATAGAACATTTTAAGAATTCAAAACAAGAGTAGCACCATATGATTAACTGTGTCATAGAGATATCATCTCAAGGAATATTGTGATTACATTATCAGAAATTGTCACAGTATTCTACCATGCATAACAATAAAAAAATAAATAAAAGAAAACAATTACAAAGAATCATTACTCCTCATACCAGAATAATACTTATCTATAGAATGTTCTTTTGAAGTCCTCCCAAATGCCAATCTCTGTGATCTCCCCTGCATCCTCCCCTCTGCATGATTCCCCTTGCTAGCACCCAAAAATTCTTATTTTTTGAGTTCTCTTTGAGCACGCTCCAGAGGGTAAAAATAAATGCCTTAAAGACCAGAACTCCACTTCATTGCATGCAGCCCTAAAAATAGTGTCCTCTTACTCAATTATTCCCTCCCAAAATTGATTGTCATGTAACTCCCTTATATCCTTAAAATAGATTTTAATGATTAATTACTCATATAATTAATTATAATTATTAAATTTATTATTAAATTAACAATCTTACAATTTACAATATATTAATTTATTTGCTACTAACTCTTTAATTGTATATATTTATTTTTACAACATCACATACACTTGTGAAATGCAAAAAGCATTTAATCATAGGGTAAAAATAAATGCCTTAAAGACCAAAACTCCAATTCATTGCATGCAACCCTAAAAATAGTGTCCTCTTACTCAATTATTCCCTCCCAAAATTCATTGTCAGGTAACTCCCTTATATCCTTAAAATATATTTTAATGATTAATTACACATATAATTAATTATAATTACTAAATTTATTATTAAATTAAAAATCTTACAATTTACAATATATTAATTTATTTGCTACTAACTCTTTAATTGTATATATTTATTTTTACAACATCACATACACTTGTGAACTGCAAAAATCATTTAATCATAGGGTAACATTACCCTAGCTAAGAATAGATCTAGCATAACTTTAAACTGAAAGATTTACCTTAACATTTTGGCTTGTTCTCTTGCTATAATGTTGATTACCTCTGCATGTTCCTAATGGTATAGTTCCTGTATCGAACTTTCAAAAAAGAAGCTTATGTTCCATCTTCATCTTTAGGTTCCTTAACTAGACTACCTACATAACCAAAGTGAAAATGGAGGGGCACTATATCCTCCCCCCCTAAAACTTGACTTACTGCTGGAAGTCACAAATTAGAGTGAAAACATAACACGTAAGTACCAGCATCAAAACTGATTCATCTTAAAAAATAATATACACTAGATTGCCTAAGGGAAAATTTTATCTCACTAAAATTTAAACTTATATACTCCATTTCAAACATAATCTACCTTTCTAGTTTTCAATGTCACATAGTAACACCATCAAAACTTGCATCTCAAAAATGATTTCATAATACATAAATCTCCCAAAATTCTTACATGTTAACGTTGACACCCATTAATTTCTTTCAGGACAAGGAAAACATTGCACTCTTTTTAATCCTACTGGTAAAAATTCTCATACCATAAGCATATAAAGTATTCGATTTCAATTACACTACCATTTTAATTTCTCTACCAATTTGCTATTAAGCAATCAATAGGTCAGATTGCTACATATCAACATATTTTTACATGTAAAACACACTTTTTCCATTAAATATCCATCATTTATCAACAAGACATTTCACTTTAATTATTGTACCATACTAAATCCAAAAAAATTATCATTTCATAAGTACAATTTATCATGATTTACCATACAGTCTTCACATACACACAAATTCACATCACCGAAAATCACATCACAAGGCTACACAAGGGTCCGTCTGGATACTGGAAAGTAGCATACTAATCCATAATACATAATCCATGAGCCAAGAGCCAAAATCCATCTCACATAATCCATACCTCACACTCAGTGACTTGTTGGTGTTAGGCCACACTCACAAGGTGAGACCATCCAAACAAGTGATAATGACCTCTCTCTTGTTGTATAAGGTGGTTAGCCTCCAAGAGATAGTCATCACACATAGGTGGGTAGTGGGTCCTAGTTGTATAACAGCCTCACATACCCCCATCCTCAAGGTTCCCTGTGTCTGCTTCCTTGTATACACTCACCAAGTCCGCCTCATATGTCCTTGGAGAGGAATCACAATAAGACACATAGCCGACATCGAAAACAATAAGGATAAACTAGTTTAGCCACCAAAGTCATCAAGAAAGATTTAATAAAAGTTCAATTTCAACAATAAAGTGAGAAATGCGTGCAATTCCAACATTAAATCAAATGTAACCATGAGGATTACTTGCAAATAAGATCACAAGGCATGGCTAAACCATCACAATCAATTAGAAACAAAGTGTCAACCTTCATAATCAATAGAAAATCATCAATAACCATAGAGAAAGTCCACAATCTTTGAAATTGCACTATACAACACTGTGCGACTAGATACTAGCCACCGTACAAGGAAGGAGGGAAGAACGTCAAGCAGTAGCCCTCATGTGGTGTGGAGTAAACATGCCATCCACATGGATCAGAGTGTACTCCTCGGCTACTCCCTACATCACGTCGTCATGTGGCATGGACTCGCCAAGTGGCCCACATACTCCTTGGCTGCCCACATGGAATGTACACCTTGGCCACATCTCGCATCGCATCTCAGTGCGGCATGGTAATATTCCAGCCGGAGAAGGCATGTACTGGCCGTATACGGCATGGCAGTGTGTCTGTGGCTTCGCAGAAGTAGGCACGCGCAAAACACACCCTGCATAGCGACACCTCGTGGAAAAGGCACATGCAGGTACTCGCCATAGCCAAAAGTATACATGGCTAGGACATACCCATATGCTAACCGACCCAAACACTGTCGAAAACAAATATGAGTATCCCTCAACAAGTGTGCGAGGCCCCATTACTTTCATCACACAAGTAGGCTATAACATAATCTCATAGTGCACCTTCACATGTCTAAGCACGTGGCATCATGCCCTCGAGCCCAACTCGCTACCATCAGCAACATGGCATCATCACCAGCACTATGTCAAAACATCAGTGGGATGTGGCATCATACCTATTGGATCATGTCAAAACATGTGCAGATACGGGATCTATCTCAACATGGGTAACAAATCTCCCTCCACATGCTAGACCTCAAAACATACATGGGGCACATGGTCTCACTTGCGTTATCCATGCAGGTCCTAGACCCCAGCCCCCAAGTGACGATTCATGTCATCACATAGTTCAAGTTGGGTTGTCCATGCAGGTCCTAGACCCCAGCCCCCAACTGACAACTCATGTGGCATATCATACCTTTCGTGAAGACAAGGCAAATGGTCCTCCAAGAAATACCATCCAGATGCTTAGAAACGGTGGGGATTAGCCTAACACATATGGATCAAGTACCCTAATCCATCATAAGGGGAAGTAGTGAATATGTTTCCCTAGGTTCGGTTGAGCGAGGGACCGCTCTGCATCGTCATAAGCGTATGCTGTACACTTTGCCTAAGGAACTTTGTGGCTACTACTACCCCTTCACAGATTGAGGGACTAGAGAACCAAAAGAAGAGAATCTATTAATCTAACTTTTGGCTACTCTATTATGTATATATTTTCAACCACACAAGGGTTGGCCCTCAATTAGGTAACAAACATACAAACACACGTAATGGTATGGTTAATCCCACACCAAAAATACTCACATTCCCCATGGATGGGTACCCAGTATCACCATCCCATGGGCACACAAAGCATGTACGGGGTATTCACAACACTCAATCAATGCACAGTTACTGGTTTCCCACATTTACATGGGAAGATTATATTTTCATACACAATTTCATTACTACCATAAGTACATTTATTTCCATAACTAATGTGATTCCCTTTGCAAAGTCATAACCTTACTTGTTATCCACTTCCCTATTCCAGTTTCCTTTCACTCTACTTTTTCTACATTTCACATGGTGCTGAAAGTCAATATCATGATCATCTATCCAATACATCAAGCTAGGTATTTAGATTGACGCATGGTATCCAACACAAGGGTTCCTACCACATGCATAAGAAGTATTACTATAGCTAGACATGGGCAACAACATAATCTAGAGATCCCAGTGCTGCAACTTGGCTCTGATATCAAATGTAATGCCCCACCATGCAACCCTAGAGATAAGTCAACTAAAGTAATAAAAAGGTGGATTTTTTTTTAAATAGAAAAATAATGGTGACAAATATAATTTAGTCAGATTCAACAAGTTAGCTAATATCTCTAGGGATAACATGACTGCATTATTGTAATTAAGCAATATTCAATAACGTACATAACACATTCAATTTATGTTTAACTACATGACCACATTACTAATTACTAACATGATCAACTAACAGCCATGGGTTGTACTGAATACACACATGTACAATTAGTAATGCTTAACAAGAAAATAACATTAATGAACTCAACAGGATGATAAGATATCAATTTACAAAATTTATCTTAGTAAACCTCAAGTCAATAATCAGAGTATATCAACATTCAAATAAAATGAAATGTAAGATACAAATATTTCAATAAGTTTATGCACATTTATACACCTTTACCAATACTGCCAGATAGCTAGCTATTCACCAGGTGGAAAGGTATCTCCTTAGCTCTAGAGTTCTGCATGGCTTATAGATCTCAAACTGCACATCTACTGAAACATTAGTCCTTATTAATGACACAATACAAATATCAATTACATCAAATGAAAAGCCAAAGGCCCTAAGGGGCCGACCTAATGTCTCATGGGCTCATGATGGCCTTGCCTATGTATGCGCAGCTCAGAGACTTGGTAGTTCAAGACTTGAACTTGCAACCACATGAAGGTATCATACAAATCTCTTAATCTTAGATTCATATTTACAATTCATCACATACTCTTAATTCTATAACCATTATCAATATTGTACTTTTCAATTATGGTTGTAAGCATTTAATATGCCAAATACCCTAAGGGGTTAGATAATAGTATGCCAAGTACCAAAATCAATTTCTCAATTCACTAATTGATAATAATAGTAGTGCATATTAGTTACTAACCAATTACCTCATAAAAGAAATATAATCCTATCATTATGTAAAATTATCAAATCATCTTACTAATATAAAATTAATATGAACTATAAAAATAAAAAAATTAAAGAAATAATTATAAATTTCCTAAAAATTAATTTCATTTCCCATATTTTCTCCATTCCATTTTATTTTTGCTAAAATAACTCAAATTCACTACAATATTTCTAAAACATGAACTAGATAGAAAAAGCAAAAAGACAAGTTTAATCTTACCTTTCCTTAAAGAGATTTCTATATATTTATTTTACCAAAAGATAATATATTTTTGTTAAATCTTTTGTAGAACAACCATAAGAACTAAGTTATGGTTTTTCAGAGAGGAAGCAAGTTGCATAACAGACATGGAAATAGATGTACAACAGATATGTATTTTTTTAATTTTATTTTTCCATTATTTCCTATTATTTTGTATTTAATAATTCTGTTGTAATTTTTTTTTAATCTCTTATGCATTTTTTTTTGCAGATTCAGTCTATTTTACATTACAGAGGGTTGATTTCAAATGATTAATAGCTGAGCAAGAAAAATACTTTTGATGCATATAGAAATACAATAATAAGCAAGAGGAACAAATTTTCCCCCATAATCTATCCCGAAATCTCCAAGCATCCATTCCCCTCCAACCCCAAATTATTATGATCACAAGAGAGAATTGAACCCTAGTTTGATCAGTACATTTCTCCAATCCATTTTCTTCAAATTACATGTCAATTGCTAATCTAAATTCACAACAAAATGTTTCTGTATTTCCAAAGCAAGAATAACTGTCCAAAGTAAAAAAATTTTGTTATGGTCTTGTATCTCTAATATGTTCATTTCTAAATGTATTCCTAGTTTTTTAAAATTCTAGTTTTACATTTGCTCCCACATATAACATATCTAAGTTCTAACAATTTAGAGTTTGGTCTCAAAAGGAATCAATGACCAGTAAATTCTCTGAATGTGCTAGAACAAGAGCTTGGAACAAGATGAGAATGCCATCAAGGCTCAAAGGAAGATGGATTATTGATTGAAGAGATCTGGTGAACATACATACCAAATGAGGAATCAATGACAAGGCACCCAAACTGTTTGATGGAATACCTCATTTGATGGAATGTGGTGATGGTAGGATATGCACAAAATGGATTTGACAATGCCTCAGAGAGAATTCATCACATAGAATGCAATGATTATGGTTTGAACGAAAATGGATTTTGCAAGGATGCTCTCAAATTTTTTGAATTAATGAAGCATATATAGAACATATCCTAACATTGTAATCTTTGCTTGTAGTTTAGGTGCATGCACAAAGCACACGAATTGTTTGACATACTTTAAACATGTGAGTAACCCTTATTGCATTGTGGCTACAACTGATTGGAATGGAAGCATGGTTAACCTTCTTAACGGTTTAGGCTATCTTGAGGACACCCTAAATTTTAACATCAAAATGCTAATTTAATCTGAAATGAATGAGAAAGTGTTCCATGGTACATGAAGTTTGAATGTGAAACTTGGTGCAGAAGTCATTTCTAGATTTAAGACATTTACCCATATTCGTGAAAGAGGAAGAAAAAGAATTATTTCTCTGCCAGCATAGAGCAGGTTAGTGATTGCCTTAAGCACCAAGAACAATAGGCTTGCTCTAACAAATAATGCACCATTCCCAAAACTAGCACTAAGAAGGGACATCCATCAAACATAACGGAGGAAAACAATATTAGATGTAGTTACCTTTGTTAGGTAGACATGTAAGCCAGATAAGGGAGGATAAACAAGGTAGTAAAGATTTAAATTAAGGATACATAGAAGAACAAGTCACAGAACATTTTAAGAATCCAAAACAAGAGTAGCACCGTATGATTAACTATCTCATAGAGATATCATCTGAAGGAATATTGTGATTGCATTATTAGAAATTGTCACAGTATTCTACCATGCATAACAATAAAAAAACAAATAAAAGAAAACAATTACAAAGAGTCATTACTCCTCATACCAGAATAATACTTATCTATAGAATGTTCTTTTGAAGTCCTCCCAAATGCCAATCTTTGTGATCTCCCCTGCATCCTCCCCTCTGCATGATTCCCCTTGCTAGCACCCAAAAATTCTTATTTTTTGAGTTCTCTTTGAGCACGCTCCAGAGGGTAAAAATAAATGCCTTAAAGACCAGAACTCCACTTCATTGCATGCAGCCCTAAAAATAGTGTCCTCTTACTCAATTATTCCCTCCCAAAATTGATTGTCATGTAACTCCCTTATATCCTTAAAATAGATTTTAATGATTAATTACTCATATAATTAATTATAATTATTAAATTTATTATTAAATTAACAATCTTACAATTTACAATATATTAATTTATTTGCTACTAACTCTTTAATTGTATATATTTATTTTTACAACATCAGATACACTTGTGAAATGCAAAAAGCATTTAATCATAGGGTAACATTACCTTAGCTAAGAATAGATCTAACATAACTTTAAACTGAAAGATTTACCTTAGCATTTTAGCTTGTTCTCTTGCTATAATGTTGATTACCTCTGTATGTTCCTAATGGTATAGTTCTTGTATCAAACTTTCAAAAAAGAAGCTTATGTTCCATCTTCATCTTTAGGTTCCTTAGCTAGACTACCTACACAACCAAAGTGAAAATGGATGGGCACTACACTATAAACATTAAAAATAAATAAAAATTTCAATGAATTTCCTTTCACATACCCTTTGATGCTTGAGCTATATGTATTATGCTATGTGGCAACAACAAAATAATGAATTTCTTACCAAATTATGCTTTCACATAAACACAATGACAATTCCAAAGAAAGAACAAAATAACCAAGTAAATTCTATTATTTCTTTCTGAAAATATTTGTTGCTTCAATACAATCATACAATGTATAAATATTACCCCTAGCAACTATTGACATCATGTACACATGGCATGAGAATGATAAATGTCACACTTGTTGCTCTCCAACCGGTTCCATTCTCCTATAGATAAATTCTTCCACCTTCAGTCTAGAAATTTTCTACCACATTACATTAAACTTCTCCATTTTATCATTGCCCCATTTGTGTAACTAGAAAATATTATTGAATTCTTTTTAACTTTTAGCATTTTTGGATAGGGTGTAGAATACTCTTGAAGCAGTCTCATGCTACCACATCCATCAAGAATATAACATCCTATACCAAGACATATTGAAAAAACTTCATTACATGCACAAAATCATGAATGCTTTAATACCATATTGAAAAATGGTAGAGTATATAAAATTGAAGAACTATAGATTACATCATTGCACAAAGATTAACACCAATATGTAGATAATATTAAATTTCATTGGGATTCCATTCATTGAATTAGGATTTTCACATTACATTACATTGGCTTATAAAGCCTTTGATTTACCATACAAACTTCCCAACTTCCCTACCTGACTCAACAACTGCTTAGAGCAAAACTACTATTTACTAACATTTATTTCTTACATATTAATATTTATTTAGTGTATACACCAAAAATTGGCTCATGTTGAATTAAGTAAATATTTTAATATTTATCTTAATTCTTTTTTTTTCTGTCAATTAAATAAATATTCTAAGTTTATTTTGATTGATTCATTATGCCATAATTAAATAAAATCATTTTATTTAATTAAATTCCCTAAATTCTTCTAATGTCTCACATAATTAAATAATCCTACATTATTTAATTAATCCTAAATTCCTCTATCCTAAGTCCTAATTCCATAAATCCACCTCATCTTTCCACCTCACCTTTTCCACCTCACCATGTTGCACATATAATTAAATAATTTAAATATTTAATTAGCTAATATTCCCTCACCCACATGTCCTATTTATCCTCTAGTCAAAATTAGTTAACTCATCAATCAAATCTGTTAACTAATTAATCATTCGAGTTCACTAATCAATCAATTCAGTCAACTCCCCAATCAATTCACTTAACTGGTTGGTTTATTCTATTAACTATTCAATCAATTCAGTTAACTCTCCTATTGCATGATGGAGCTTGGACACTTGTCCTCTTTCTATTCACGCACATTCCTCAACCATTCTCAACCTTTGATCTTTGTATTTCTTCTCAACTATTGATCTGCTCTCACACATTTCTATAAATGCAACCCTTTTCTTCTTCATTCCATATCCCTTGTTTGAGTAAACTTATGCTACAGAAACACAAGGGCGCCTTTGGCACCCCCATCTTCATAAGCACTTCATATCATCCATCACACATTTGTGTTTGAAGCTCATCTTCAAATACAAGTAAAGTATCATAGCCATTTTGTCCTTGTCATCTTCAACAAGCAAGGGAGCATACACTTCTGAGGGCTTCATCATCAAGATCAAGAACAAATAGGCGAGCAATGGAAGACGAAAGGTGAAAGGTTGTAAGTATCATTTGTTTGTTATTTAAATCTCCTTTTCTCCTTCATATTCTATTGATGTTTGGGTTTATTATTCTTAATAGATTAATCTGTTTTCCCCTTCACATTTAGTACTATACCAATTATACTATAGAGATGTAATTATATAAACTCCATCATACATCATTGTCTATGTTTGGTTGTCCTTAGTATTTAAAATTTCATTGGAAGGCATTATATTGTTCATTCTGAGAGTTATCATGGTCCGTACACATTGATATTTACTGAGATATGTGTGTACAATTTGTTGAAGTGCTTAAACTCTCGATCCAAACATCATCCAAGATAACAGTTTCGTTGTCTTGATTACGATGCCATGACCAATATGCATGTGTTGCGTTGAATATATGTAGTTCTCCATGTCCAAAACTTGCTTCTCTAAATAAAGACAACTCAGATGTTGGTGTCTTAAACCTATCAAAATACATGTAACTCAGTAGTTCTCCATGTCCAAATTCCAACATGACCCTTGAGCTTGGTCTTGGTAAACTTGACCCTCTCAGGATATTCTGTTTCTTCATATTCAAAATATTCCTCCATATCATTGATCCAATCTACCAATTCTTCAAGATTAAGATTACCAAAAAATGTAGAGATGTCAATATTTGGCCTTTTCCCAATTTTTGTTATGGCCTTTAGCAATCTAACATGTTTAGGGTCTACTACTCAAAAATTTTCTTCAGATTGTGCATCATCTTGGGGTGCATCATCTTCATCTTCACTTTCATCTCTCCTTGGTTCAAACCCTCTTCTTAGTTCCTCTTGGATTGCATTAATCTGCCTCTACAGAGCTCTAAACACTTCTTATGTCACAATAAGATTTCTACCAACACAGTTCCTACATGGAGGCATCTTGATTTTATTTTTTCTTCTTATACTTAATGTGAAAATTCCTCAGTGCAAAGCTACCTCAAATCAGTGGTTCTACATCCACCTTTAAACACAGAATCTCAAGGCCCTGACACAAACTACCTCTCTGTTCGGTGATCTGTTTGCACTCTCAAGAAAAAAATCACTCTAATACTACTTGATGAGGGTGTACTCCACCCAACACCCTCATAATGAAAAATTATAAACATCAAACCACAAACACAGTGATTTATGTGGGGAAACCCTTTTGGGAGAAAACCCCACCTCGAAAAGCAACTCAATATATTATTCATAAATCTCAACAGGATTACAATATACTTGCAAAGAAAGCTTCCACAAGGATATATCTAGCTAGAGATATGAAGACAACTCTACATATATCATACTCCCACACATAATCTATATCTCAAGCACCTAATATATAGGAGATACAATACAAGAAACTGTCAAACAATATTACAAAACCATGAGTTAAAACCACCCAAAAGTGGCACCAAAATTATCTACCAATAAAGGATGCCTTATGACATGTCAAAACACTCATCAACACATGTAGCTTCCCTTAACAACTTTCTTCTATGTCTAGCATGTTTTTACATTTTCTAATATGGGAGGCCATAACTTTTGATCTGGGCATTCGATTGATGAACCGTTTGATGCGTTGGAAAGCTTGCAAAAAAATATAGCTCCACAAAATACCCTGTTTAGGGAAATTTTGATTTTCAACCAATTTTAGGGCCGTTACAAAACCTCTAAGTGCCTCAAAATTGATTCCAAAACATTTTTCATGAACCTCATAAACTAAAACATTAATATATTGAAATCTAGATATGATCTTGGGCTTAAATTTACCAAGAACTTTTATTTGACTATTTGAAAACTTTGGGGAAAATTTTTGACCCAACCACTTCTTCGATATAGGGTTACTAAAAATAGTAAGTTCTGGTATTATTAGCATTTTTTGGAAACTTTGAAGGTTCTAAATCATTATTCAAGAAAATGGGTATCCGCAAAAACCAAAATTGAAAGAAATAGAAAATAAAGTTATTTTTTGGTGATGCAAGATTGCTTTACACATCTAGATGCTCCTGCATCAGTTGAGCCTGCATGTAAGGTGCTCATAGACATGTTTTACATAAAACATGAAAAAACAAGTAAATGTCAAGGGTGCTCTCCATCAGGTTTGTGCATTTTAAGACATTATTCTAAAAATACCACAATAACATCAATCTCTCCCTTACCTTTCTAACCATGTAATTATTTTTTATATTTTGAATACATTAAGGTTTTGAACTTCAATTTCTTTTGCTAGGGTCTTCATTTTTCTTCAAAAACCTATGTATACTTTTTTTGTGTCATTTTTTATCTACTCATCCAAATTTGAAACAAAATTACATTTTTACATTCTAGACTCCACACTATACATGTTTAAAAAAAAATTAAATACATCAATCGCTTCTCCGATATAGGTTACTATAAATAGTAAGTCATAGAATTATTAGCGTTTCTAGAAACTTTGAAGGTTCCAAATCATTATTCAAGCAAATGGGTATCCGCAAAAACTAGAATTGAAAGAAGTAGAAAATAAAGTCATTTTTTGGTGATGCAAGATTGCTCTACACATCTAGATGCTCCTGCATCAATTGGGCTTGCATGTAAGGTGCTCATAGACATGTTTTGCATAAAACATGAAAAAACAAGTAAATGTCAAGGGTGCTCTCCATCAGGTTTGTGCATTTTAAGACATTATTCTAAAAGGATGGCTAAGAGTTGTTAGCGTAATTATTACATTGTTTAGTAACTACATTTCGTAGTTATATCAATTATTATCTGTGGTTACTACACCTGTTGCAGTTACACACAGTTACACCTGTTTATAATTGATAGCTACTGATATATATTCACTTGATGTATTCGCTAAGATCATCGAATCAATTGCTCTACTTTCTGCTTTAACCATTAAATGGTATCAGAGCAACGTGATCTGTAGGGGCGATGTGATCTGTTTGGGTGTGCAGCCAAGGAGTGCAGCCAGCGACCAGTTCTGTTAAGTGGCAAAGCAATGAATTCTTCAAGACCAGCGATGGAGTACTGCTGATGCTGCCGGCCAAACAGTAGGAGGAAGACAGTGGAAGTAGTTTGCAGACCCATCAGCATTGGTTGAAACTATAAAGAGAGCAGTTTGCAGGAAGCAAGGAAGCCATCTAAGTTTGAATGTGTTTCCTTTGAAGAGTTTGAGGAGAGCGCTCATTGAGTGAAAGTGCCATCAACCACTTCCACTTGCAGACCACATTGGGACTGAAGTTTATTTCTACTTCAATCAGGCACTTGGAGTCTAAGTTGAAGTGTAGTGGAAGACATTAACTGAGAAAACTGAATGTCCACCGCATCCAATGCCAGTAGTGTGGCCAGTAATCTTGCGAATGATCCACCTCGTGGTGGACGTGATGTTTCAGAAAGTTCAGGCTTCTACTTTGCCCTTCTAGATGCTCTGCAAAACACCAGTAATCTCCAATTCGATGAATTGTTTAGGCAAGGATTGATAGATTACTTTCTATTTGATGTACAATGTCAAGCAAGGAAGATTAGAGCAAAACTAGATGAGGGTTATGATGCTGATGACGAAGATGAGGTAGGACGCACACCAAAGCGTCCTCGTCTCACAGCACAGGCCTATCGTGCTCATTTTCATGCCACAATTTCCTCTTGAAAGTGAATGTACTGTCAAATAAAATAATAATACATTTGTTGTCTGGATTATTTTGTTTTTTAAAAAATGTCTGCCCCGAAATTGCTTCTTTCCGATGCTCAACTTTTGAAAGGGCCAAATTATGCCGCATGGAAGACAAAGATGTGGACTATTCTCATTTTTGAGGAGCTATGGGGAATTGTCATTGGTGACATATCTAGACCAGAAGATCCTGATGAATGGCAGAAGTTTGACAAGGCATATGCCAAAGCATTGATGTTGATAACACTCAGCATCACTGATGAAGTTCAACCTCACATTCGGGATGTAGAAACATCAAAGGCGGCATGGGATTCTCTCCACAATCTACCAAGTGAAGAACTAGACAAAGATCCTCCATCTACAGTCCAAGCTACATACACTCAGTATGCAGGCTGGCGAGAAAGTTGAGGAATTCTTACGGCGGGTATTTGAACTATGAGCTGAGCTTGTTGCACTTGGAGAAAAGGTGGAGGACAAACTACTTGTCCCAATTACGCTGAGAGCACTGCCATCTCAGTTCAAAATCTTTGTCACCACGTTGAACATCACCAAGAAAGATGTTTCATATGATGAATTGGTGAATCTATTGCAGCAGGAAGAAGCCATTCAATCTGTTCAAGGTGAACTGGAAGACAAGGCCCTGATCTGCAAACAATCAAAAGGTCAGAAGTTTCATGGAAAGCAGCCACAGAAACAACAAGAACATCAATAATCGAAGCCTCCAAAGGCAAACCGATGGTGTCATATATGCAACAAGAACAATCATGACACTATCAACTATTGGTACAATGCCTTAACAAAAGGCAATTCAAGCAAAGAAGGCTTTTTTGGTTGCAATGATACTCAACCATCCAAACACTGTCATCATAGCAGAAGGCACAAAGGAAATGTAGTGTCCCAACAAGATGATGCATCAGAAGAAGATGAACCAGAAACAGCCAACTGCGACACTCATCACAATCTAGTCCTTGTCTCCCAAACCTCACAGCCCACGAGGGATATTTGGTTGATAGACTCAGGTGCTAGCAAGCATATGACAGGCAATCGCGAGTTGTTCGATGCACTGATAGAGCAACCTACTGGAGATAGAGTTTGAATTGCTGACAATAAGGAGTATGTTGCAGAGGGTATAGGCAAGGTCATCATTCCTCTTGGGACAAGCTGCTGTACCCTCACCAAGGTGTTATATGTTCCTAGTTTGACAACAAACCTACTCTCTGTCAGTCAGCTTCTGAACCACAAACTGAAAGTTGAGTTCCAGGTGAAGGACGGGGTCAAGACCTGTCTAATCTCAAGAGAAGGTATGATACTTGCTAGAGCATTTATGAAGGATAGACTATTTGCATTAGATGCTATCTCCTCCCCTACAATAGCTCTATCAGCCTCAACGATAGAATATATGGGACTCTGGCACTATCGCTATGGGCACCTTTCAGTCAGCTCCTTGCATCAGCTCAGCTCCAAACAAATGGTAAGAGGTCATCCTCCAATTTCATATTCATTGCCTATATGTCCTAGATGCCTTGCAGGTAAACAACATCGAGATCCGTTCGAGGCTAGTAGCTTCCATGCTAAACATTGCCTTGAGTTGGTACATACCGATCTGTACGGACCCATGCCTGCTTCATTTTTAGGCCATAAGTACTTCCAGTTGTTCGTGGATGACTTCTCCCGAAAGACCTGGGTGTATTTTCTCAAGAAGAAAGATGAAGCCTTTGCCAACTTTCAGGACTTTCACAAGCAAGTTGTCAAAGAAGCCAGCCAATCTCTTCTTGTCCTCTGGTCAGATCGAGGGGGGGAATTCACCTCCAAGGAGTTCATGGCATACCTAAAGCATCATGGCATCAAGCAGCACCTAACTGCTCCCTATACACCCCAACAGAATGGAGTTGTAGAACGTCGTAATCGGACTATCATGGAGATGGCTCGATGCATGCTCTCCATAGCCAAGTTGGAGGAAAGATTTTGGGCAGAAGCAGTACGGACAGTTGTATACCTCATCAATAGGGCACCAACAAAGATTCTGCAACACAAGACACCGGAAGAGGTATGGACTGGACAAAAGCCTTCAATTTCTCATCTAAGGGTGTTTGGTTGCACTGCATACATGCATGTCCCTGCCAATAGGAGAAAGAAGACTAATCCTAAGACACTTCAGTGTATATTGTTGGGATATAGTATTACATCAAAAGCTTATCGTCTCATAGATCTTGAGACAATGAAGATACATGAGAGTCGAGATGTGGTATGTGATGAATCGTCATTCGATTCCTTATCACAGAAAGAAGAGCAACAGCCTCCTACTTCTCATAAATTGCTCTCACAATCAGATGATGAGCATATGGAAGACTCTCACAAAGACAGTGAACTACAAGGAGAGTTGTATGTTGATCTGGGCCCTCTAGAAAACATTGCACACCAGCAGCAGCACAGTCAACCTCCAAAGTGGGTCCAAAGTACAATCAGGGACTCTAACCTGCACACTCTTCCAGACACTTCGTCAGGAGTCAGAACTAGGAGTCAGACAAGAAATGAAGTGAATCTTGCGCTCATGAGTACTGTTGTTGACAGCACTGAACCTGACATAGTTCAAGAGGCCTTAAGCCAACCTCAGTGGAAGAAGGCTATGGATGCAGAGTATGATTCTCTGATGCAAAATCATACTTGGGAACTTGTTGATCTACCTGAAGGGAAGAAACCCATTGGCTGCAAATGGATCTTCAAAACAAAGTACAAGGCAGATGGATCTATCGACAAGTACAAAGCACGACTTGTAGCAAAGGGATATGCTCAACAGGAAGGCATTGATTATGAAGAGACCTTTGTACCCACTGCGAATATCAAAACTATCAGAATGGTCTATGCATTGGCAGCACAGAAGGGATGGAAGCTTTAGCGGATGGATGTCAAGAGTGCTTTCTTAAATGGTGATCTTAAAGAAGAAGTGTACATGACCCAGCCAGAAGGGTTTGTTGATGAACATCATCCACACAAGGTATGTCATCTTATCAAATATCTTTATAGCCTTAAGCAAGCTCCTAGGGCATGGTACATCAAGATTGATGGTCACCTATTGCAGCATGGATTCACTTGTAGCCCCTCATATCCTAATTTGTATATTAAGAAGGTAGGCACAGAGATTGTCATTCTGGTTTTGTATGTGGACGATCTTATTCTCACTGGCAGCTCAGACAGTCTCATTGATGATGTCAAGAATGATCTCAAGAACTCCTTCGACATGACAGATTTGGGGCTACTTCATTATTGTCTTGGCTTGGAGATATGGTAGAAGAAGAACCACATATTCATCTCCCAAATGAAATATGCCAAGACACTCCTGGAAAAGTATGGAATGGTCAACTGTAAGCCTATGTCTACTCCAATGGAGAAAGGTTTGCAACTATCTCGTTTCCAGGATTCACCTCAAGTAGATGTCACTCTCTACAGGCAGCTGGTTGGGAGCCTTATCTACTTAACCTACACCAGACCAGACTTGTGTTTTGCTGTAAGCTATCTCGCTAGATTCATGCAGGAGCCAAAGAAGTGTCATTGGGTTGCAGCAAAGCATGTGTTGAGATATATCCAAGGCACAGTTGATTATGGTTTGGAATATAAGAAGAACACTCAGTTCTTCTTACAGGGATATACAGACTCAGATTATGCAGGATTTATAGATGACAGGAAATCCACCTCAGGTTATGTTTTTCATCTTGGATCTGGGCCAATTTCGTGGGTTAGTAAGAAGCAAACTGTTGTTGCTCTTTCATCCACTGAGGCTGAATATCACGCCGCACGAGGAGCTATGTGCGAAGTGATTTGGTTACGTCGCATTCTAGCAGATATGGACATTCCTGAAGACAAGTCACCTGTTCTTCATTGCAACAATCAGGGTGTGTTAAAACTTGTGAAGAATCAAGTTTTCCATGAGCGCACTAAGCATATTAAGGTCGAATGTCATTACATTCGGGATCAAGTTTTGAACCACCACATCCAGCTCCAGTACTGCCCTACAGACTCTCAGATCGCAGATATGTTCACCAAATCTCTTGGTAGGATCAAATTTGAACTGTTTAGGGGGTACATTTGTAAAAACAATGTAATAAGGGGGGGAATGTTAGCGTAATTATTACATTGTTTAGTAACTACATTTCGTAGTTATATCAGTTATTATCTGCGGTTACTACACCTGGTGCAGTTACACGCAGTTACACCTATTTATAACTGATAACTACTGATATATATTCACTTGATGTATTCGCCAAGATCATCGAATACAATTGCTCTACTTTCTGCTTTAACCATTAAGAGCAACAACAAGGAGCCAACACCAAAAATCAACAAAGTAGCTACAAACCAATAACTCCCCACCTATAGGGGTAATAGAAATCAAACTAGGCTCAAGCCTAAAAATGGCAACAAAACCCACTACTCAAGGCGGCTTGGAGTCAAACTTCTCTAGAGAATTTTGGAACCTACTGGCAACCTTATCCTTAGCTTCAATCAAACCATGATGCTCTCTATCAAAATTTTCATTGAAGGGATTTATGAAATACTTTTAAAAGTCAACATTTTAGGGGAGCACACCTGGCGCTATGTTATTTTTTTTGACAAAAATAAGACCATTTTGTGTGTTCCCCTTATTTGTCCCTTTTAATCTCCACCTTTTTTTTAATTAGTAGTTTAGAAACTAGATTCCGAGCACTACTAATCTTGTTCTTGTCACATTTTAAAATTTTGAGCACATGTATCTTGTATTTCTCATTCAAGATCAGCTTTTGCTAATTTCAGGAAAAAAAAGTGGCCACTTTTGACCCCCTTTTGGTCCCCCATTTCCTTGCACATACCCCTTTGATGCTTGAGCTATATGTATTATGTTATGTGGCAACAACAAAATAATGAATTTCTTACCAAATTATGCTTTCACATCAACACAACAACAATTCCAAAGAAAGAAAAAAATAACCAAGTAAATTCTATTATTTCTTTCTAAAAGTATTTGTTGCTTCAATTCAATCATACAATGTATAAATATTACCCCTGGCAACTATTGACATCATGTACACATGGCAGGAAAATGATAAATGTCATACTTGTTGCTCCCCAACCAGTTCCATTCTCCTATAGACAAATTCTTTCACCTTCAATCTAGAAATTATCTACCACTTTACATTAAACTCCATTTTATCATTGCCCTATTTGTGTAACTAGAAAATTATTATATTGAATTCTTTAACTTTTAGCTTTTTTGGATAGGGTGTAGAATACTCTTGAAGCATTCTCATGCTACCACAACCATCAAGAATATAACATCATGTACCAAGACATATTGAAAAAACCTAATTACATGCACAAAATCATGAATGCTTTGATACCATATTGAAAAATCGTAGAGCATATAAAATTGAAGAATTGCAGATTCCATCATTGCACAAAGATTAACACCAATATGTAGATAATATTAAATTTCATTGGGATTCCATTCATTGACTTGGGATTTTCACATTGATTTTTACATTACATTACATTGGCTTATAAAGCCTTTGATTTACCATACAAACTTCCCATCTTCCCTACCTTACTCAACAATTGCTTAGAGAAAAACTACTATTTACTAACATTTATTTCATATATATTAATATTTATTTAATACTATACTAACTATACTATAGGGATGTAATATAAACTCCAACAGACATCATTGTCTATGTTTGGTTGATCTTAGTATTAAAAATTTCATTGGAAGGCGTTACATTGTTCATTCTGAGAATTATCATGGTCCGTACACATTGATATTTGCTGAGATATGTGTGTACAATTTGTTGAAGTGCTTAAACTCTCGATCCAAACATAATCTGAGATAACAGTTTCATTGTCTTGATTACGATGCCACGACCAATGTGCATGCGTTGCGTTGAATATATGGAGTTCTCCATGTCCAAAACTTGCTTCTCTAAATAAAGACAACTCAGATGTTGGTGTCTTAAACCTGTCAAAAGACATATACCTTAGTAATATTCAATTATATAAAATAACTAATATAACATTATCATTAGTCTAAACCAATACCTTAAATTATATATTCTCTATATTGTAGCCTCTCTAAAATTTATTCAATTTTATATATATGATGCTTTCTAGTTCTTCAAAAAAAAAAAAAAGTCCTTATAGAACCCACACTTAACCTATTAAAAATATAAAATGCAGGGTAGTGACTTAGAAATGGAGATAAAGCAAATGAAAATGAAGGTACTTTGAAGCAAGGCCTTCCCGGTTGCCACCATCTCCTATGGTGATGTAAATGGGCCCGCACGCATCAGCCTTGTTGTCATACACTCGAGTCTGAATCACAAATTTACATCAGACACACAAACATGAGACAAAAAAAAAAAAGAGGATCTTTGGTGACTTAGATTAGGTGGGTTTTGTTTCAAGTGCTTACAAAGCGTTCGTAGGCGTGCACGTGACCTGCAAAAACCATGTCCACGTTGGCAGCATAAATAAGTTCTTCCATGGCTTTTCTCATGTCTTCTCCTTCTCCCTGGTGAGCAGTGTTTGTATTATACCATGGCGCATGCAGCAGCGCTATCACCCACTTTGTTCTCCCTCTATCCACCCTTCCAAGGTCTCCCTGCCATTTTTCATCCACACAAACATGAGTGCTACAACATTCAATCTATCATAGGTGGTTGTTGGAGTGTAATCCAATTCAAAAGTGAGGTTAGAAATGAATGAAGTTGGCACACCTGCAGCCATTTATACTGCTCTGTACCCTTCCCAAAATCTATGTAGGAGCCCAGCATTAGGATGTGTATTCCTGCAACATCAAACGAGTAGTACAGATTTGAAGTTGAGCCACTTTGTTCATATGGCATTCTCCATCTGGCATTGTATGCTCTGAATGGATGGTTCATTATTATTGGAATTGTCTCTATTTCATGGTTTCCTTCCGTAATCATCCATGGCCTGCGGCTCGCCAGAGGCTCTACTAGCTCACCAAATGAGTCCCACAGATGCTGATTTGTATCTGCATAGGAAAGGTCTCCTGGCAGTAGGAAAACATCATGCTCCATCTTTTTAACGTGTTCCAAGGTGGACTTTGTATAATCTGTCTGTCCCGGATCACCTAACAAATGTCCACCAATCAAACTATAAAATGTTTAGAAAATATCTGATTATTGTTCCTACTATAGTAATTCCAACAATGGCTACTCACCCACAATTGCGAAAGCAATGGGGAAGTCTGATGGAGGAGTTTTGAAATTATACTCGGCCCCAATTCCGCCACAACGGTAATAGTAGATTGTGTTGGCTACCAGAGGTCCAATCACAGTATGATGAATTTTACCAGATTTATAGAGAAAATAAGAATAGGAAGTGCTTTCTCCAGTTGCAGAGGATGTATACAGTCTTGAAGATGTTCCGTACTCAACTAGAGAAGGCGTATCAAAATCCTCTGTAAGCCATGAAACCCTCATATGCTCACTTCCTACTAGAGATATATGCACCTACAAAGCACACAAATCCAATGCTTCCTCAAAAAGCTCTAAACTTTAAGGGTATTTATCCTCTCTTCTTAAAGATCGACTAATTCTAATTTTCAAGCAGTAAAGCTTATAATTCCATCAATCAGTCACCTTATTCACATGAAAAAAAAAATGATAAACAGTTGATTTATTTTAAAATAAAATAAAATGAATTTCTACTGTTAAACTGATTGAAAACCCAGATCTATTTGCGTATTATATTTGTTTTCCTAGATTTCTGTTGAACCATCATCACCTAAAAAATGCTTTTTTATGTGGGGTTTATCCCACACAAAGAGAAAAAGAAACTCTTCCATAATTCTACTGGACCATCATCAAGATGAGACCGGCACTAGTCAATTTTTTACCTTTCGCTTAGTTTGCAACCCTACTAGAAAAGACCAAAGGAAATCAAATATACCAAGCAGCAGAACCAGGAGCTCTTCCATAATTGTACTGGACCATCATCAGGATGAGAATGGCACAAATCAATTTTGGAAATAGAAATGGATCTTTTTATGGTCTACGATGTGGGGCAACCTGATTTTGGGTCTACAGCTAACTTATAACATATGAGACTACCTCATACTCCGAATATACAAGAAGCACCCTTTCGCTGACTTTGCAACCCTACTAGAAAGGACCAAACCCTAAGAAATCAAACATACTAAGCAGCATAACCAGAAGCTCCTAGCAATGTAATGCACTGCAAACCAACCCCATTCAAAGAAAAATAGTAGTGCTACTCCAGTTAAGATATATTATTACCTGCTGAGGAACCTTGCCTGTGAGATCTGCATTTGCTGCCATTGCAAGTAAATATAAACAGAAGAAGTTGTAGATGCCCATGGTTAACTGTGTAAATCTGACAGAGGGACGAGCTCTTGAAAACTAAGTATGTGTCTGATTGCAAGCGTTATTTATCTATAGGTTGCGTTGTAATATTCTCATGGATATACGACGACTCTTGTGGCTCTGTTTGAAACGCAATACAAGGCAATTGCTTCACGGAATTTCATTTTCGAAGTCGTGATCTAATTCGAGAGGACAAGCATTGGATTGTACAGTTTCACGATTGCGATATATTTGTTGCCCACCGTCTTAAAATCTCTCCACCATTTCCCCAAAGCTTTGGCAAACTATAACATTGACCTGAAATATAAATTCGATGGACAAATAAAGAAGTGTATTAGGATAAGTTTAGCAAATGGTTGGAGATTGAAATGAGATTATCTTACCCGTGTTTGAAGGCTGCACTTAACTCGTGATAATTTGGTTACTGAGGTGATGCATTTTTGCACGCGGTCTGCAATTTTAAAATGATGGGAATGTTTTCTTTTATTAATATTTGCTAAATTGGCTAAGCTCTGTGGTGTTTTCCTGTTGTGGAATGGTAGATACACAGTTACATCACACAAATCATCAATTGAACCACCAAAACTTGTGTGCCGTTCAACAATAATAAATGCTCTTTCATGAGTAAGTTTATGTATAACTTTGATTATGAAGGCCAAAGTTTGACTTATGGATAATGATTTTTCTTTCTTTTTCATTTTTTGAAAAACTTTTATTAAAACGAGTATGGTAACAATGATATAAGAAATAGGATAAATCAACAACCTATTATAAACTAAAGAGAAATTAAGGATTCCTATCACATTCATAATCATATTTCATGGGATGAGGTTGATCTAGGATTTTAGAACATTGACCTTCATGAAATAGCTCCAAATGAATTTGACATGACAACTTATGGAAATTTTGATTTAGAGTTTGCATTATTTCTAGAGTATCCCTTAGAGCACCAAGATTAGCATTTATAAAATTAAGAGAAGAAATATGTTCCTCCAAAATTTGACGACAATGATCACCTTCCATCTAAATTTGAAAAAGAAGATTATTAGTATTATCCACCAAATCATGTATGCAAGTGGTAAGCTCAAGCATTTGTCTTCTTTATTCCGTTGTTTCCTAAGCATTAGAATTACCTAGGTCAAACATATTCTGGATAATGGGATGCGAATCATTAGAAGAACTTGCATGATTTAAAGGAAACAAAGAGAAGAAAGAAATGATGATAAAACACAAAAATACTAGTCCTTTGTATTGATCAAAAACAAATTCTTACAGAAAACTAAACTAAGAGAGCTTGAGCTCTTTACAATTCATACACAAAAATCAAAGATATTTTTCCTTTTTTTTGGTGTCATATGTTTCTTTCACACATCAGTATTAACCGAGTCAACAAATCATAGAGAGATAGAGATTTCATAACATAAATGTGACAAAGCAGGAATTTATTTCTACCTAGGTCATACCCATATTTTTCTACATGACAAGATTAGTCCCCTATTTTTATATACCTAAAAACCTTTTTATGTTGTAGATTCCTACTCATTACTATATTGTTTACGTCTAACAAAAAAACTACAAGAGGCATGGAAAAATAATAATAATGATGATATGATAGAAGTATGGTGAAGAACTAGATAGAGGCAAAGTCAAGAAAGTTTCTCCCTTATTAAATTCATTTGTTTTAAATGAAGAAGTGGTGCCATGCTAGAGGATAAACAAGACAAAATTAAATATCGATGGTTGTGATTGCATGTTCCAACACTCCTCCTTAATCACAACTAATACCATCTAGGATGCCTAAACAATCCCTTAGATAATCAAAGCGTACTTTTCCTAAGGGCTTGGTGAAGATGTTTGCATACTGATCTTTAGATCTATAATATTGAAATAAATATCTTTTGTTGACTAATTCTTTGATAAAATGGTATCTAGTGTCTATATGCTTATTCCTCTTGTAAAATACATGATTTTTGGATAGTGCAATTGTTGAGTTATTGTCACAAAAATCATTATTAATTCTTCTTGTTTTCACAACAAATCTTCTAACATTCTTCTCATCCAAATTTCTTGACACATTACTCTTCTTGTTGCTACATACTCTACTTCTGTTGATGAAAGATTGACAATGGTTTGTTTGTTGGATGTCGATGATACTATACCTATTCCAAAATGAAAAACATAATCAACTATGCTTTTCCTATCATCAATTTTTCCTACATAGTCATTGTCTTTGTATCCTATGGGTTTGAACTCATCCAACATTGAATACAAAATTCTATGATTTCCAGTTCCACTCACATATATCTCAAAATTCCTTTTATTTATTTCCCATGAGAGTCTTTTGGAGACTCCATGAACCTTGAAATAAGACTCACAACATACATTGTATCTATCTTTGTGGGTGTCAGGTATATTAAACTACTAATGAGTCTTTTATACAATGTTGGATCAACATTGGATCCCTTGTTATCCTTGCTTAACTTTAAACCTATTATAACTGGGGTTGGTGTTGGCTTATAGTTTACCATATTGAACCTTTTCAAAACATCCTTGGTGTATTTGGCTTGATAAATGAATATGCCATTTTCAAATCGGTTCACTTCAATGCTAAGAAAATACTTCATGAGACCTAGATTAGTTATCTCAAATTCCTTCTTCATGGATCCCTTGAACAAATCAATTGATAAATCATGTGTGAATATCAAATCATCAACATACAGACACACAATTAAAATTTAACCTTTAATTCATTCATCTTTGTATATAGTGTGGGATCACTACTACACCTTCTAAAGTCAGTTTGTAGAAGGTAAGAATCAATTCTACAATACCATGCTCTAGGAGCTTGTTTGAGCCCATAAAGTGTTTTACTAAGTCTATAGACCTTGTCTTCTTGACCTAAGATTTCATACCCTAGTGGTTGATGCCCATACACTTTTTCTTCTAGGAAACCGTTCAGAAATGTAAATTTTGCATCCATCTACTATAATGGCCACTTGTTCTGAGATGCAACTACCAATACTATTCTTACTATGTTTGGACAAGCTACTAGAGAAAAAGTTTCATTTAGTCAACTCCAATTTTCTATGAAAACTCTTTGCTACTAGCCTTGCCTTATGCTTCTACACATCTCCTTTTGCATTAAATTTGGTCTTATACACCCACTTTACTCCTATCACATCTTTTGTTTTTGGAAGATTGACTAAATCCCATGTATGATCTTCTTCTTTTTACCATCAATCTCTTCTTCCATAGCTTGTGCCCAATTTTAATCTTTAATTGCTTCTTTGAAATGAATTAGATCAAATACTTTTGAAAATGAGGAAAAAAGAGAAACTAAATCAACATTGTAATCACCTTTATTTTGATCATAGATATCCCTCAAGCTTCTTGTTTTTTGTCTCCTTAGATTTTCCGATGTTGGATTTGACATTTCACTTGAAGTATAACCTAAAGAATTTGTACTTGATAGTCATGCACCTATAATTTATATTGTAAAAGGTGATGGATCAAGTGTTTCTTGTGGTATTTGTTGGTTTTCATTTGATGGAGTTCTTACCTGAATATGTGAGGATGTCCTTATACTTGATGAAGGTGTCACTTGTGGACCACCTTGTTAAGCTTGAGTGGATATGGAAGGTGGCACCATAGAGGGCATACCTATTGGAGTCAATAATTTTCTGTCATATTGAGGTAAACCTACAACAATATGCACTATTTCTCCAAACTTCCATCCCATGCCACTTATCCTATGAATTGCACATCTATATTGATTATCACCTTTTTGGTTATTGGATTATACAATTTGTAAGCTTTTGTATCCTCATTGTATCCTATAGAGATACATTTTTCTCCCTTCTTATCTACTTTATTTCTCAATTCATTTGGGACATGTGCATATGCCACACATTTGAACACTCTCATATGAGCAACAATGTGCTTTCTTGTACTCCATTCTTCCTCCAAAATCATGTTCTTGACACTCATTTTTGGGAATCTATTTATTATGTAGACTACACATGCTACAACCCCTATCAAATACTCATTTTGAAAAATTTTATCCTTCAACATACTCCTCACCATGTCCATGATTATTCTATTCTTTCTCTCTACTACATCATTTTTCTAAGGTGTATACCTAGTAGTAAATTGCTTATGGATTTTATGATCCTTACAAAAATTTAGAAAATCATCTGAGATATATTCACCACCTCTATTTGTTCTCATAACTTTAATATAGTGACCATTTTTTTCCTCAACTAGGGTTTTGAATTGGAAAAGAATCCTGAAAAACATCAGACTTATGCTTCAAGAAATATACCCATGTCTTTCTGGTGTAACCATCAGTGAATGTCAAAAAATAAAAGCATCCACCAATTGAAGGTCTTTGCATTGGTCCACACAAATCAAGGTGAACAATCTCCAATGGAACCTTAGCTCTAACTGACTTGCCATTTGAGAATGACTCTTTATGTTGCGTTACCAAAATGCACCCTTCACATGTGGCAAACCTTTTACCAGATTTTTCCTTTGGAGCAAATTTAGACCTCCAAAATTTAAATGTCCAAATGACAAATGCCAAAGCCCATTCTAATCTTTTATTTATGACTGAAAAGCTACCTAAGCAATATCTTGCTAGGATAAATGTGGGATTGCTAAAATGTTTTGAGTTTTTCTTGACCCACTTGAGGTCTCATTGCGGGATGAGCTTCATCCATCCCCAAATCTAATTTCAACCTCAAGGGGAACATCTTGGTGTTGGTCATTTATACTTTGGCTATTAGTTGAATTCTTGGATATTGGTCCAAATTTACAAATTCATAATTTTTAAAAAATACTCTATACCCCTTCTAAACAATCTGACCAATGCTCATGTCAAGTTATGCATTAAACTTGAAACATAGTAAACATCTAAAATAAGTTTTTTCTCTCCCTACTTAGATATAATATTGGCATTACTTTTTCCCATAAATGACACTCTATTATTACTGGCCAAAGTAATATTTGAGTTTACTAACTTATCCAAATTGGAAAACATTTCTAAATTGCTTGTCATGTGATTACTATAACTTGGATATAGAAATCAAACATATTTTGGACTCTCTAGAGAAACATTGCATGCCAAAAACATAGTAAACTAATTTTGATTTTCTTTAGAAAAGTTTGCACTTTTCTTGTTGAAATCAAACTATCTTTTTCTACACTCATATGCATAATGGCCATAATTTTTATATTAATGACATTGAACTTGAGATTTGTCATACCTTTAGCCATAAGGTTGATTCTAACTTGGATTTTGGCTACTACTACTTCCACTTGAATTTGTTGAACTAGTTCTTCCACCTCTTGATGAATTTCTTCCTCTGCCTTTAAAGTTAGATCTCCCTCTACCTCTACCATGAATAATAGAAACTTGTGACTTGAAAGCATGCTTCAAAGAATATATCTAGAAGAGAAAATTAGCCTATGCTCTTGAGAAATTCAAGATGCATGAAGATCATCTACAAAAAACTATGAAAGATTTTTTTTCTATTCTATAGCCACAAAATAGACTCAAGCTTTGTGGGTAAGCTCCTCATAATCTTTTTTTTCATTCTCTAATCTTAAAGGGTATCACCATGAGACCTAATTTGATTAACTAGAATAATAACTTGAGTAAAAAATGAATAGATATAGATTCAAAATGCTTCATAAACAATCTCAAAATATCTTCTTGATCTTTACAACTTTGTAACTTTTACCTTAGTCATTCCTTGATATGCAGTTTGGAGGATTTCCCATGCTTTCTTTGATTTTGTTTTTGTTGTGACCCTTGGGAAGACACTTTCATGCAATTCCTAAAAAAGATAGAAGATTGCCTTGAAATCCTTTTTTCTATTATCCCTAAGCAAATCCTTCAACACCTGACATAATGCTTTGTATGGTGTTGCATACACAAGTTCAAGAAACCCATTTTCCATAGCTCCCATATATCTTGAGAACTAAACAAATACTTCATTGTGATTGACCAATACCCATAGTTCTTGCAAGTAAATTGAGGAATTTTGGGATGATTAACACTTGTGCTAGAAGAAGATGCCATTGCTAAATCTGATACTAGATGAAGGAAATAGAGAGAAGAAATGAATGATGATAAAATACAAAAATACTACTCCTTTATATTGATAAAAAATAACTTCTTACAAAAAATTAAACCAAGAGAGCTTGCACTCTTTATAGTTCATATACAAAAAATAACAGAGTTGTAATGTCGTAAATTGTTGACCCAAGATATTTTCACACAAAGTTTAGCACCCTCCCGAATGTTGTATCAATTTTAGGACTTGATTAAGGCTCATGAATAAGTCCCTTTGTGATAGAAACTTTGAGGAAAATAGGCCCAAGACACTAGCGTCCAAGCTTTAGTGTCTTGCCTTTTTGATCTTAAATTTGAATATGTTGGCCTTATTGGCCTTGTGTATTGCACCATGCCAACTTTATTTGATTTGGGCCCTTCAAAAGTAATTAGAATGCATATATAAACATGTCTCTCTCACTCATTTACTCCTAATGATCTAATGAATCTCTTGCTAATGACTCTCTATGAAATGGATTTCTAACAAGCTCTCTATCTACAAGCTTTCTATTTGTGCAAATTATTATTGTGTGTACTAACCCTTGTTACAGATATTGGTGGAAGCTCCTTCCCCTTTCAATCGCTCATTGTGGTGATTTGATTGTGACATTATCCCATCAAGGATTCCATGTTCATGGTAACATCTTTCCTTCATGCTTGCTTACATTTATCTTCTATTATTCAGATCTGCCTCTGTTGTCCTAGGGCACACACTCTTGATCTAATCCTTTCTATTGTGGAGGTGGGAACACCATTCATGGGGTTTGACTTAGGCAAGCCCCTAAATAGCACCACCATTTTCCCTCTTTTATGTGTGTAGGCTAAAGATGGAAGATCCAACAGAAAGAAGCGACAGAAAGATGAAGATACAAGTGCCAGAAGTGCCTCAGACTTCTGACAACCCAAAACCCTAGGAAATATGCACCTAGGCACCATAGTCCTCCAAATCTGGGCCACTATCGGAATAGTCCTACTCTTCTCAATTTAGGTCACAGTTTTTGGGTTTTTAGCCCCGACAGGTCAGTAAGTTCTATTTTAGCATATTTCATCATAGAAACCCTAGATCTAGCCTAATTAACCTAATCTTTGCAATTACAACAAAGGGAAATAACCCTTGTAGATTGGCTCTCCTCCAGGATTGTAGCCAAGCACAGTTTGTGTTCTGATGTTTGATTGATAGGATTGACCTAGCTATTTGAGTAGTGAGTTGGTCTCTCTTTTCCATTAAACATTTTGGTGAACCCAACGTATCATGCACTTTTTGTTGCCTTCTTTGTTCAAATATGATTTTGTTGCTCTAGATTTGATTAGTATTATATTGATTAGATATTTTGTATTTGTAGATCTTTCATTTGTACTTTTTCATTGTTGTAGTTACCAAAAACCTCATCTTTTTGGTAAACCCCACTAGTCTTGGACTTCGTGGTAATGATTGCAAACCTATTTCAAATATTTGCTATGTTGATTAGTTGTTAAATCTGATTACAATATTTTTTAGCATATCATACTTGTTATTTGTTAAATTTACAAAGTAAGAACATTCATAAATCTATCCTTTTCTTTAAGATTTGAAAGCAAAAACATATAAACAAAACTATCTAAATGCAAACATGTCTTTTCTTCCATCATTTTCCAAATCTACTTAAAAGGTTTGTGAAATTGATGTTCCATTCCTTAAGTATGGTAAAAACAAAGCATTTCCTATGCCCTTATATTCCTTTGATCCCCCTCCTAAGATTCCTCCTACTTATGAGGACATCTTGGTGCAAGAGGATGAAATCATTGACACATTCCTTAAAATTACTTTACCTTCTCTTCATTTGGATGATTTCTCTTCTAAAGATGAGGTATTAGTGGATGTTGAGCATAATACTTCTACTTCTACCACATCTTCCATAGTACACGATGATTCCATGACTCAACCAATTGATCTTCCTTTGGTTGCATGTTCAAGTACCTTGGATATCACTACAGATGTGAATGCTTTTCTTCTTCCTCCTTTGGTTGCATGCTCAAGTACCTTGGGTATCACAAAGGATGTGAAGGCTTCTTCTCTTTCTCCTTTGGTTGCATGTTCAAGTACCTTGGCTATCACAAAGGATGTGAATACTTCTTCTCTTTCTCCTTTGGTTGCATGTCCAAGTACCTTAGATATCACTACAAATGTGAAGACCTCTCTTCTTCCTCTGGTTGCATGTCCAAGTACCTTGGGTATCACAAAGGATGTGAAGAATTCTTCTCTTTCTCCTTTGGTTGCATGTTCAAATACCTTGGATATCACTAAGGATATGAAGACCTCTCTTCTTCCTCCTTTTCTTGCATGCACGTTCAAGACTCTTGGACATCACTAAGGATACAATAATTGACAATTTTTTTAACATCACTCTACCCTCCCTTCATTCCAATGCTCTCTTCAAAAGATGAAGCATTAGTGGATGAAAAGCCGAAGTCCCTCACATTGAATTCCTCAGGGATGGATGTTGAACATAATAAAAAGACAATAATGTAAATTTCATCATCATCAATAGACTTATCCCACCTACTAAGGGGATATTGGATAAGTGAAATAATGTTCAAAACATTCCTAAAATCAGTGTGCATAAGACACCTCACCCGCCTTCTCTCCCTAAACTGATGATTATGGTTCAAGGTGTTAAAAACCCATCTCAATCCCCTGGTTACATTTTTAGTTTTGCAAAACAACTTACTCAAAATAAGATGTGCTTAAAATGTGTCGTAACAACCTCATCATCATGTGGTTTATCACACATACAACACTCGAAACAATAAACAACATAAGCAAGCACAGAGTGTGCCCACTTCTCTACCACTTTCTCAACCTTTTCTTCCCCCACCCCCTCGTATTTTACAATATACTACTAGAGAATATGATCTTCTTGAGCAACTCCATGCTACTTTGGCTAAGATCTCAATCTGAGATTTAATACAGACATTGCCTACATACCACAGAATGCTCTAGGAGGCTCTACAAAAGGTATTCATTACACCTACTAGATCGACTAATGTAGTAGCTCTATTTGATTGTATTCGTGCGATGAGTCTAGATATCACTTTTCCACAACATGAATTGCCTCCTATAGAAGTACAAAACCAATATGATCCTTTAATGATATTTATCATTATTAATAGAAATGGAATAAAGTGTACTATGATCAATAATGGATCATGTCTTAATATTTGTGGCATTGATCCGTTACATAAGATCGGTGTAGATACCTCTCTTATCGAGCCCAATACTCTAAATATTTGTGTCTTTGATAATGTTGGTAGACAATCACTAGGTACAATCACACTACCTGTTGAGGTTGGATCTATGACTTTGTTTATGCTTATTCATGTCATGCCTAATGTTTTTACATATAATCTTCTTCTTGGTAGACCGTGGATTCATGCTATGGGGGCAGTCATGTCTATTCTTCACTGTACAATGAAGTTTGTTCATGACGACAAGCTCTATGTAGTTCATGTTGATCTAAATCCAGAAAGTTTCTTGCAAGAAGAGGGGTATCAACCCCCTCTTTCAAATTTGGTTCTTTCTTCAAAATCTTACCCACCATCCTCCGCTTCTAACAACAGTGATGATCAAGATAGTGTTGATCCTTTGAGTGCATTTTTCGGTGACGATTGGAGTTCATTAGATTTTACACCCTCCTTTATTAGAGAGCACATAATCCCTCAATCTAAACCTAAGATCCTGAAGGTAGATTCAGTTTATTCTATTCCTTCTAAGCAATTTGAATCTACTCATAATGATGTGCCTTATTCTTTAAATGCACGTCTTTGTAATGACTAGGGCTCCTTAGATTTTGACCCCCTTAGGTGTGCTAAATCTAAAGTTGACCCTCCTCACCATGATAAAAAGATTGATCCTTCTACTTATTTGAAACATATGATAACACTTCTCATTTCAACAAAGCTTGTAATGTAGCCTCTCATCTTCTTGCTAATTTGGAGACACATATGGGTGTGGATTCAAAATTCTTCTAAGCATGGATACAATGGAAATGGTTTAGGATGCATGGAACAAGGTGTTAAGAATCTTGTGGACTCGACACCGCACTTGTCTAATGTCTAGGTTTAGGTTTCCAACCTTCTCCTATGTTCCTACTGCCATCTTCTAAAGTTTTTATGGTTCCTTTTCAAGAATCAAACTCATCTCCACAATGGAAAGGGTTGCTTCCTACTCCACCTACATATTCACTTTTATCTCAACAAGAGTGCATTTTTCCAAGCCTACTCAAGGATCACTTGATCACTCTTCCTCCGACACATAAAATAATTTCACAAAATAACCAATCAACACTACCTTTCTGTGCATATCATCGAGTGCTTGGCCATTCCACTAATGAATTCCAAGCCTTGCATGAAAAAAAATCAATAACTTCAAACAAGGTATGGATATAGCACCTTGTATTGTGATTGATGTAATACCTTTAGAATATTGTGCTCCATCCATTTATATTTCATAATATTTTTTGATTTATGTGACACCTTGTTGTAATGCTCGACATCGTACCATGATTACACAAGCCGTTATGTATCATGCTTGCAGCATCTTGGTTTGCGCATCCTGGGAACAACCCCTTGTTGTGATGCATCTTTTGAGAACACATATCATCTCTGCATATGCTTCCATAAAGCTCTCGTGTCTGATTCACATTCATTATTCATTCTACCTTAAAGCAATTTCTCCTTGATGGAGTTAGCAATCACTTTAAGGTGCGGGTATACATTATACTATGTGATTTACTTTATTCATACACCACGCGGCTAGTATTGATATCAGTATGTTTGTTGATCATCTTTGTAGTACCTCTGATATGGTTGATGTGGAGCTCACGTAGTGATTCGACGGTCCTCACTAGCTCGTGATGTGTTCACTTTGAGCATGGAACTAACCTAGTAGTTCGAGAGTCCTTACTAGCCTGTGATGTTTCCTTTTGTTGTTTTTCCATGATCCACCTAGAATAATGCAACTTGATAGCATGTGTGCTTCATGTGACCTATCAATGTTTCACTCATGGTCACCTAGTAATTCAATGGTCCTTACTCGCCTGTGATCCATGAGAGCATTTTTCATGTTCTTTCACATTGATTGCTACCTTGTCTATCTATATGTCTTCTTTACATTCTTCTATCTCATTCTTAGAATTTCTCTATTTTAGTTACATCTTGGGGATGATGCATGGTAATTGAGACAACCTTGTGGACTAAGGTCTCCTTTACCTTGCTAACTGGTGGTAAACAGATTTGTCACCGTGAAATAACCTTTGAAAATGACTCGCTGCCCTTTGAGCGGTGACTAAATAGTCCCAATAGTTGGAGAAGCTGTTATTGAATTATCAGCTTTCCTCTATGTTTGAGAGGGGCAGCTCCCTCGTATGATGGGATTTTTGCGGTTTTTGTGTACTTTTAACCTGAAAGTACAAAAAGGAGAAATAGAAAAACAAACAATAAAGATGATTAAAAGAAACCCTAATAGTAGACATACGAATACTGGTTCAGATTTCACAAACTCAAGACAAATTACAAGGGGATTTCACCACAGAAACTAGAAACCACTTTCCTAAACTTCATGATGAATTTCACAACGTATATGCAATAATGATGAAGAAAGATGGCAAATCTCAACATATGAAGAGATAATTTATCTTAACACTTTCAAATCAGGTAACCAAGACATGATTGTGTTTCATCACCCCAATTGCATGCTTCAATGGATAACTTTGATTTACACAAATACATAGAAAGATCACCAATTTAACATATGAGAAACTAGTAATCATAACTCAGAAATACATCAAGAACATACGAACTAAAATGCATTTTTCATTATCTTTTTGAAATTATACAATTCCAAAAGTAAACTATACAATGTGTAAGACTAAAAATGTTCCAAGAAGTTTCATAAGTTCCCCCTGCAAAAGTTCTCTCTAAAGAGTCACCCTTTACATATGAAATAGTTTTGTATTTATAGGCTTGTTCTCAATAACTACCTTTAACTACTTTGTAACCACCTAGTAACTACCTTTTTGAAATACAATAATAAAAATAAGTTTTACTCTAGTTAGTTTTTGCTCAACTTTTCTAGAAATAAAACTTATTTTCTAATTTTTGAATTACAATAAGTGACGTAAGTCACTTTTTACAAAAAGGTAACTAGAAACTTATAATTTTTGAATTATTGGCTTCTTTGCAGTAGATACTATGTCATCTCGCAGCCCATGAATCACCTGCTCAAATTGAGGTCTACCAAAAATGACTTGACCTTCAAAGCTTTGAAATTTCATTACTCTGCCAATTTTGATAACCAAATTGAATTCTTACATAAACCTTGCTACACTTAGGGGATTGATATATATAGGTGATCTTTTCTTTCTTGTCTCCAAGTCAAACACATCTATGTCTACTTATTTTTCTTCCTCTTCTAGCTTGGAATAGTTTTGATCACTATTAGCCATTGCTATCAACTTTTTCAAGAAACACAGTCACTTCTTTCCCAAACCCTTCTCGTTTGAAGTAACACATCCCAATGTGGGTGCTACTGCACTGAACTCTATTAAAACAACAAGAATAGTGACTCAGGACATAATTCTCTTAACAACACTGAATGTACCATGTTCAAATGAGCATACTTCATCACTTTTATAAGTGCAAGAGAATGTGTAGTGCTATGTGTTATATAGACAAGAATGAAAACCACAAGTCTTTGACTATCCAAAGCTAACACCCACAACACCAATAGCCTCTTTGTGCCTTGACTAACCTTATCTGTGTGTAAGATGTTTCGAACCCACAACTATAAGCTCATATATAGGGTAGAGATTTTCATGTATGCTCGGTGCAAAACATACAACACAAGGACAAGAAACATCCTTCTCTTGCAGAACAAATTTTATAATGTTTAGATCACATGCCTTATACACATTTATGTATGTCCCTCATTTAATATATCCATCTGCTCTGAATTCCATGAAATTAGCTACAATATTTTGAGGCAACTTATCAAATAACTTGCATGCCTAATCCAAAGCTCCTTGTTGGAACAGGTTGGGAGTATGTTATTAAATGTCTTTACTCTTGTGAGTTGCATTTGGTGAAGTAGTGCAACCTTCATGCGAGAATGTTGGTGAAGACCATACACTTTGGTTCTACATAAGGCATTTACATTTTTGAAACATGATGTTTCAACTTGTGACCATTCAAAGTTTTATGCACTTTGTGGTTCAACTTGTAGTTTGTTGTTCCCCTCTTTGGTGTTGAAAAACTTCCATTGGTAGTTATAATAACCATATTTCCTTTTGTTGGCTCTTTATCTACACAATTTCATACATATCAACCGGGACACTTTGCAATTGTAATGTTTCACATGAACCCCTTATATTATGTTTTGATAGATGCTAATACTCTGTACCAGAAGTTCCTATTTTAGTAATGGTTAGGAGGATGCTAACAAAGGTTCATGATTTGGATTTTCAACAAATACATTTTGTTGATACCTTGCAACAAATATCCCATTTTGGCATCGGTCAACATGATGCTCACATAGGCTATGGAATTTAGTTTTATACGTGTGAATTGCATTTTCTTAGAAGTTTCCAAACCATTCACAAAACAAATACATTATTATTCCATTTACAAAATCTTCCATTTTGGCGTAGACTAACAGAATGTTTGCAAAGTTTTTGGAATTTGGACTTACACCAACCGGTTGAATTTTCTTGCAAATTTATAAACCTTTTCAAGAAATACTATTCATGCATTTGGTGCAGTAGTGGCTGTCCATGAAACTATGTTTCTTTGAAGCATGGTGTCAAACTATTCGTGTGGATTATCTTTGTTTCCACAGTTTGCATGCATGCTCATCACAACATTTCATCTTCCAAAGAATCCATTTGGTACAAACTTACAATCACTGCATTCCATGAAACCACATCTCTTTGAGGCATTCTGTCAAATAGTTCAGCATTGTCTATGTTTCCACATTATGCATACATGTCTGCAAGAGTATTTTCAACATAATATCTGATGAAAATCTCATTCCATGATGGCCATAAACTTGTTTCAAAGATCCCATTTTGACACAAGTCGTGAGGAAGTTATAAAGGTTGTGGGGCTCAGCTTTACACCTACCATCTACATTTGCTCGCAAGTTTCTATATTTTTCTTTTTAAAACAAATACATCTAATACATATTCTGCTATCATTGCATTTCTCAAGACCAAATTTGTTTGAGGCATACTGTCAAAGCTCCCGTGCGTTAGCAACATTTCTAGATTTTGCATATATTTCCACTAGAACATTTCAAACCAAAAATATCTAACAGAAATCATCCTTCCATTATGTTGTGATAAACCTCATTTGTTTGAGGCATTTTGACAAACAACTTACACACCCTGCTCCAATACTCCATTTTAACACCTGGGCTGTGAGTTAAAACTAGCAATTGCATGCACAGGAGATTTAGGGAATACACCAATAGGAACAGCCGATAGATTTAGAAAATCTACCAATATTATAACCTTGAGGTGTTCTGACAAGTAGTTCATTGGAGTTCTTTATTCTTCCATGTTTGAAAAGATAGATAGGAGTGTTTGTAACTGTAATAGCTAATACAAAATCCACTTTCACTTTTACTGTTGATACATGGCAAATATGTTCTCTATGGCATGGGTTGGAGAGAAAACAATGACCATTGCATCCCAGCTGGTGACATATCTACCATTTACCTGCAACATGTTTGTCTGCCAGTGATCTTTCTATATTACACTTGAGAATTTCTGCAACAGAAACTTTTGTTCAAGAATACTTCGATGGAGGATAATAACTCATAAACCCTGCGAGGACGTAGTGACTAGAGTAGAGATTAAGCAATATCTTTTTCAGATGAGGCACTATTTACATGCAGTAATATTATAATGAGACATTTGATGTCTATCAAAAGTAGTTCTTGTCCATCTATGTGGCGTGCTCTTTCAAAAATAGAAGTAGCTTTTTAACTACCAATATTCCCATCTTTATATTGCATGAAGAGAGAAAGAAACTAACTCGCAGTGATTTCCTAGATTGTAGGAGGTTTTGGTGGGCATTCATAAATCTTATCAACAAATTTATTCCTCCGCTGCATATGCAATTTGCACGACAACTTAGTGAAGATTTGAGCATAATTTCAACCACAAGTAAATTAACACACTTGAAGACCACGTTTATTTCTAATGCAGGCCAGGTGTCCATATTGATGGGAGTGAGAGCATGTTAAAATGAAGTTTCACATTTGTTGTAGGAACCACGTCTTCTTTTTCCGCATTATGTATTGCAAGACTATAGGAAATAAAAACAATCTTTTTAAAGACAAAGAATGTTTATTTTGGGAATGACTCCCTAAAATGTAGGAGAGATAAATGGATGTGGAGGTATTATTAAAAGGCAAAAAGAAATGGCTTCCCCACTTTTTCTTTCTCCAAACTTGAAAAGTTGCACGCATTTGTTTTGGTTAGCAAAAAGTCAAAATGCGTGCGAACTTAGCCAAACTTGAAACTTAACGCAAACTTAGCAGAAAAAAAAAGTTGATGCAAGGTTTACAGAAAATGAAAGCCGATGCAAAGTTTGCAAAAACTAAAAGTCGATGTGAACTTTGTGTGAAATCAAAGTGGACGCAAAGAATAATATTACTAAGCCATTTCAACGTAAATTTTAACTTGGGATAATATTGCTATACAAAGCTTCAATGGAGAGAGAGAGAGAGAGAGAATGAACAAGACAAAGTATGACGTCTTGTTAACAAGTTATCGACATGATTGACACAGGAAGCACGACATTGGCGAATTGTAACCAAAAGGATGACTTGACAAAAGGTTTTGATATGCAAAAAGTTTAAATTTTGGGAAGTTGAAAACGAGGCCAACAGCTGGCTCTAACTGGGGACAAGGACCTTGTGGACACTAGATGAACCTGGAATCTCTGGAAATGAATAGAGCCTTAAATCCATTAGGCTATAGAGTCAGGAGATAACATGATGTACAAGGAGAACCAAGAGACTCCAATGAGACAAAAGGACAAATGAGGAAGAAAGCCAAAAACGAGGCAAACGATGAAAACCAACAGAAACTAAGACAGGATAGATAACAAAAACTCCTACTTAACCTATGTACATGGTAGGTGTCTCCTACCTCAAAACTACTTCAGGATGATCAAGTAAAACCATTGACAGTTTGAGAAAAATAGGCACCTGTGTGGAAAAGAGATGTGCATGGATGAGGCACCTGCAAACTCATAGATATTTTAGGATGATGAGAAAAATGAAATACATGAAATGTGAGGACTCCTTGAATAGTGCACCAAATAACCATTTCTCATCATAAGTTTCTGAGTCCTTCCAAATCACATTGGTGTTGCCTTGTGTAGCTTCAAACATGTCTTTCGGCATCATGTCGAGCATACCAATTTTCTCTATCTGAAGATTCTTTTCATAGCCTGAATCAAGGTTAAATAAACCATGAACTGGGCATCCTTTGCATGAAGCAAGAAATGAAGAAACCTCTATATTTTGTAACTGATCTACAGAAACACTTTTGTCTACACCTACAGAGATGGGAAAGATAACTTCACCATAAGAGAAACCATCACTTAATTTAGTTTGTACATCTACCTTATGAATAACAACCTATTTTAATATGAGATTATCACGTGCAAAAGAAAATTTCTCCTCCTTTACCATCACTAACTCAGAATGCACTTTATCAAAGGATGGCACATGAGGAAGAGAAAGTAACGGATCTGCATTATGCATTTTACCATCCTAAAAATCTTCCTCTATAGTTAAAGGAGAGGAAATAATATTTTCATGCATCATATATGTTTTTTTAACATTATCATTAGCAAATAATGGATTGGGGCGTACAATGAGTCTAATATCATTATGTTCTTGTTGAATATTTAGAGACGGCGTACTCGATGTTCCACCTGAATGCACATTGTTCTCTAATTGTCTTGAATCCTTATTTATAGTTGAACCATTAAGTGAGCATTCTTCATTGATAGAATCACATTCATCTCCCCGAAGATTAACCGATGGGTTGTAGGATATTGCCTCATCGCCTGACTGAGAACCGAAATGATCAAGATTCTCAATAGAAGTATGTACATTCACATCTTCATTTTCAGTTGTTGAGTTGTCTTCTTCATTAAAGAATGATAAAGGGGAAAGAAAAATACCATCTCCATAAAGAAAATCATCATTAGGCTCATTAAGACACCAATCTGGGATGAAAAATTCATGAGAGAGCTCTTGTGACACTTTTTCATCATTATCATCTTGCTCATGTGGAATGTATGTCAGGATAGCATTTGGTGGCTCTTCTTCAGGTTCTCTATTTTCAATCTGATCTAAAATTTCTTCTACACTGCTTTGTTCATTACCCACATCATGAAAATTTTCTTCACCAGCTATACTTGTGAGACTAGAGCAAGAAATTAAGAATACATTGTTATTTGGAAAGATTCTTTCTTCAATATAACATTCTTTTTCCATCTCCAATACTTGTTCTTTCTCATCTTCCTTAAGTGGATATGTCCTATCACAAGCAGTTGTAATAAATTCTCCTTCTCTGGTACATGCACATTCTGGTGAACCTCTCTTAGCCATTTGATGAGAAGATGGTATATTCAATATAGGTTCATTTGCAGGAAAAACCTTTGCCTCTTCATTGATGTCCTCATTATGCGAATGATATATCTCAGCACAATTTATTTTATCTTCTAGTGCATGAATTTCCTCTGATAGGGAATTGTGATCATGAGAAAGAAAACAAGTCTCCTTCCCATCTTTTTCTTCAATCTTCTGCAATGTTTGAAGCAAACAAGGATGAACCTGATTAGTAGCAAGTTGCATGCCACCATAGAAACTCTTCAAAAAACTCTACTTGCTTAGGATCATCAAGAACTTGATTTTGTTGAAAAGAGGATACAGAAAAAGGATAATCTTCATCATCATTGTCACTGTCTAATTCAGGAAACTACAAGTTATGCATCTGGGTTCTTCGATACCAAACCATTTTTCAGGATTCTTCTTTTAGATAGAGTCGCCAACTTCTTTTCTGGGGAGATACTTGTATATTTTTGAGGAATAAAAAGGCACCAACGCTTCAGCTTCGATCCCCAGCAAAGTTGCCAAAAATCTAGTGGTAAATAGATTTGTCACCATGAAATAACCTTTGAAAATGACTCATTGCCCTTTGAACAGTGACTAAATACTCCCAACAGTTAGAGAAGCTATTATTGAATTATCAGCTTTCCTTTGCGTTTGAGAGGAGCAGCTCCCTCGTATGATGGGATTTTTGTGGTTTTTGTGTACTTTTAACCTGAAAGTACAAAAATGAGAAAAAGAAAAACTAACAATGAAGATGATTAAAAGAAACCCAAGCATTAGACATATGAATACTGGTTCAGATTTCACAAACTGAAGACAAATTACGAGGGGATTTCACCATAGAAACTAGAAACCACTTTCCTAAACTTCATGATGAATTTCACAACATATGTGCTATAATGATGAAGAAAGATGATAAATCTCAACATATGAAGAGATAATTTATCTTAACACTTTCAAATCAGGATACCAAGACATGATTGTGTTTCATCACCCCAATTGCATACTTCAATGGATAACTTTGATTTACACAAATACATAGAAAGATCACCAATTTAACATATGAGAAACTAGTAATCATAACTCAGAAATACATCAAGAACATACGAACTGAAATGCATTCTTCATTATCTTTTAGAAATTATACAATTCCAAAAGTAAACTATACAATGTGTAAGACCAAAAATGTTCCAAGAAGTTTCATAAGTTCCCCCTACAAAAGTTCTCTCTAAAGAGTCACCCTTTACATATGATAAAAATAAGTTTTATTCTAGTTAGTTTTTGCTCAACTTTTCTAGAAATAAAACTTATTTTCTAATTTTTGAATTACAATAAGTGACGTAAGTCACTTTTTACAAAAAGGTAACTAGAAACTTATAATTTCTAAATTATTGGCTTCTTTGCAGTAGATACTGTGTCATCTCGCAACCCATGAATCACCTGCTCAAATTGAGGTCTGCCAAAAATGACTTGACCTTCAAAGATTTGAAATTTCATTACTCTGCCAATTTTGATAACCAAATTCAATTCTTACATAAACCTTGCTGCACTTTGGGGATTGATATATACATAGGTGATCTTTTCTTTCTTGTCTCTAAGTCAAAGGCATCTATGTCTACTTCTTTTTCTTCCTCTTCTATCTTGGAATAGTTTTGGTCACTATTAGCCATCGCTATCAACTTTTTCAAGAAACACAGTCACTTCTTTCCCAAACCCTTCTCGTTTGAAGTAACACATCCCAATGTGGGTGCTACCGCACTGAACTCTATTAAAACAACAAGAATAGTGACTCGGGACATAGTTCTCTTAACAACACTGAATGTACCATGTTCAAATGAGCATACTTCATAACTTTTATAAGTGCAAGAGAATGTGTAGTGCTATGTATTATATAGACAAGAATGAAAACCACAAGTCTTTGACTATCCAAGGCTAACACCCACCACACCAATAGCCTCTTTGTGCCTTGACCAACCTTATCTGTGTGTAAGATGTTTCGAACCCACAACTGTAAGCTCATATATAGGGTAGAGATTCTCATGTATGCTCGGTGTAAAATATACAACACAAGGACAAGAAACATCCTTCTCTTGCAGAACAAATTTTATAATGTTGAGATCACATGCCTTATACACATTTCTGTATGTCCCTCATTTAATATATCCATCTGCTCTGAATTCCATGAAATTAGCTACAATATTTTGAGGCAACTTATCAAATAACTTGCATGCCTAATCCAAAGCTCCCTGTTGGAATAGGTTAGGAGTATGTTATTAAATGTCTTTACTCTTGTGAGTTGCATTTGGTGAAGTAGTGCAACCTTCATGCGAGAATGTTGGTGAAGACCATACACTTTGGTTCCACATAAGCCATTTACATTTTCCAAACATGATGTTTCAGCTTGTGACTATTCAAAGTTTTATGCACTTTGTGGTTCAACTTGTAGTTTGTTGTTCCCCTCTTTGGTGTTGAAAAACTTCCATTGGTAGTTATAATAACCTTATTTCCTTTTGTTGGCTCTTTATCTACACAATTTCATACATATCAACCGAGACACTTTGTAATTTTAATGTTTAACATGTACCCCTTATATTATGTTTTGATAGATGTTGGTACTCTGTACCAGAAGTTCCTATTCTAGCACTAGTTAGGAGGATGCTAACAAAGGTTCACGATTTGGATTTTCAACAAATACATTTTGTTCATACCCTGCCACAAATATCCCATTTTGGCGTCGGTCAAGATGATGCTGACACTGGCTATAGAATTTAGTTTTATACCTGCGAATTGCATTTTCTTGGAAGTTTCCAAATAATTCACAAAACAAATACATTATTATTCCATTTACAAAAGCTTCCATTTTGGCGTAGACTAACAAAATGTTTGCAAAGTTTTTGGAATTTGGATTTACACCAACCGGTTGAATTTCCTTACAAATTTATAAACCTTTTCAAGAAATACTATTCATGCATGTGGTTTAGTAGTGGTTGTCCATGAAACTACGTTTCTTTGAAGCATGGTGTCAAACTATTCATGTGGATTGTCTTTGTTTCCACAGTTTGCATGCATGCTCATCACAACATTTCATCTTCCAAAGAATCCATTTCGTAAAAACTTATAATCACTGCATTCTGTGAAACCACATCTCTTTGAGGCATTCTATCAAATAGTTCAGTGTTGTCTATGTTTCCACGTTATGCATACATGTCTGCAAGAGTATTTTCAACATAATATTTGACGAAAATCTCATTCCATGATGGCCATAAACTTGTTTCAAAGTTCCCATTTTGACACAAGCTATGAGGAAGTTATAAAGGTTGTGGGGCTCGGCTTTACAACTATCGTCTACATTTGCTCGCAAGTTTCTATATTTTTCTTTTTAAAACAAATCCATCTAATACATATTCTTCTATCATTGCATTTCTTGAGACCAAATTTGTTTAAGGCATACTGTCAGAGATCCCATGCGTTAGCAACATTTCCAGATTTTGCATATGTTTCCACTAGAACATTTCAAACCATAAATAGCTAACATAAATCATCCTTCGATTATGCTATGATAAACGTTATTTCTTTGAGGCATTTTGACAAACTTACACACCCTGGTCCAATACTCCATTTTGACACATGGGCTGTGAGTTAAAACTAGCAATTGCATGCACAAGAGATTCAGGGAATATGCCAATAGGAACAACTGATAGATTCAAAAAATCTACCAATATTATAACCTTGAGTTGTTCCAACAAGTAGTTCATTGGAGTTCTTTATTCTTCCATGTTTGAAAATACAGATAGGAGCATTTGCAATTGTCATAGCTAATACAAAATCCACTTTCACTTTTACTGTTGATACATGGTAAATCGGTTCTCTATGGCGTGGGTTGGAAAGAAAACAACAACCATTGCATCCTAGCTAGTGATGTCTCTGCCATTTACCTGCAACATGTTTGTCTGCCAGCAATCTTTCTGTATTACACTTGAGAATTTCTGCAACAAAAACTTTTGTTCAAGAATACTTTGATGGAGGATAATAACTCATAAACCCTATGAGGACATAGTGATTGGAGTAGAGATTAAGCAATATCTTTTTCAGATGAGGTGTTGTTTACATGCAGTAATATTATAATGAGACATTTGATGTCTATCAAAAGTAGTTGTCCATCTATGTGGCATGCTCTTTCAAAAATAGAAGTAGCTTTTTAACTACCAATATTCCCATCTTTATATTCCATGAAGAGAGAAAGAAACTAACTCACGGTGATTTCCTAGATTGTAGGAGCTTTTGGTGGGCATTCATAAATCTTATCAACAAATTTATTCCTCCCCTGCATATGTAATTTGCAAGACAACTTACTGAAGAGTTGAGCATAATTTCAACCACAAGTAAATTAACACACTTAAAGACCACGTTTCTTTCTTATGCAGGCCAGGTGTCCATATTGATGGGAGTGAGATCATGTTAAAATGAAGTTTCACATTTGTTGTAGGAACCACGTCTTCTTTTTCCGCATTGTGTATTGCAAGACTATAGGAAATAAAAACAATCTTTTTAAAGAAAAAGAATGTTTATTTTGGGGATGACTCCCTAAAATGTAAGAGAGTTAAATGGATGTGGAGGTGTTATTAAAAGGCAAAAAGAAATGTCTTCCCCACTTTTTATTTCTCCAAACCTGAAAAGTTACATGCATTGGTTTTGGTTAGAAAAAAGCCAAAATGCACGCGAACTTAGCCAAACTTGAAACTTAACACAAACTTAGTGGAAAACAAAAGTTGACGCAAGGTTTGCGGAAAATGAAAGCCGATGCAAAGTTTGTAGAAAATGAAAGCCGATGTGAACTTTGTGTGAAATGAAAGTGGACGCAAAGAATAATATTACTAAGTTGTTTCAACGTAAATTTTAACTTGGGATAATATTGCTATACAAAGCTTCAATGGAGAGAGAGAGAGAGAGAGAGAGAGAGAATGAACAAGACAAAGTATGATGTCTCGTTAACAAGTTATCGACATGATTGACACAGGAAGCACGACATTGGTGAATTCTAACCAAAAGGATGACTTGACAAAAGGTTTTGATATGCAAAAAGTTTAAATTTTGGGAAGTTGAAAATGAGGCCAACAACTGGCTCTAACTGGGGACAAGGACCTTGTGGACGCCAGATGAACCTGGAATCTTTGGAAATGAATAGTGCCTTAAATCCATTAGGCTATAGAGTCAAGAGATAACACGACATACAAGGAGAACCAGGAGACTCCAATGAGACAAAAGGATAAATGATGAAGAAAGATAGAAATGAGGCAAATGACGAAAACCAACAGAAACTAAGACATGACAGACAACAAAAACTCCTAATTAACCTATGTACATGGTAGGTGTCTCCTACCTCAAAACTACTTCAGGATGATCAAGTAAAACCATTTACAGGTTGGGAAAAATAGGCACCTGTGTGGAAAAGAGATGTGCACGGATGAGGCACCTGCATACTCCATAGATATTTCAGGATGATGAGAAAAATGAAATACATGAAATGTGAGGACTCCTTGAATAGTGTACTGAATAACCATTTCTCATCATAAGTTTATGAGTCCTTCCAAATCGCATTAGTGTTTCCTTGTGTAGCTTTAAACATGTCTTTCAGCATCATGTCGAGCATACCAATTTTCTCTATCTGAAGATTCTTTTCATAGCCTAAATCAAGGTTAAATAAACCACGAACTGGGCATCCTTTGCATGAAGCAAGAAATGAAGAAACCTCTATATTCTGTAACTAATCTATAGAAACACTTTTGTCTACACCTAGAGAGATGGGAAAGATAACTTCACCATAAGAGAAACCATCACTTAATTTAGTCTGTATATCTGCCTTATGAATAACAACCAATTTTGATATGAGATTATCACCTGGAAAAGAAAATTTCTCCTCCTTTACCATTACTAACTCGGAATGCACTTTATCGAAGGATGGCACATGAGGAAGAGAAAGTAACGGATCTGCATTATGCATTTTACCATCCTAAAAATCTTCCTCTATAGTTAAAGGAGAGGAAATAATATTTTCATGCATCATATATGTTTTTTTAACATTATCATTAGCAGATAACGGATTGGGGCGTATAATAAGTCCAATATCATTATGATCTTGTTGAATATTTGGAGACGGCGTACTCGATGTTGCACCTGGATGCACATTGTTCTCTAATTGTCTTGAATCCTTATTTATAGTTGAACCATTAAGTGAGCATTCTTCACTGATAGATTCACATTCATCTCCTTGAAGATTAACTGATGGGTTGTAGGATATTGCCTCATCGCCTGCCCGAGAACCGAAATGATCAAGATTCTCAATAGAAGTATCTACATTCACATCTTCATTTTCATTTGTTGAGTTGTCTTCTTCATTAAAGAATGATAAAGGGGAAAGGACAATACCATCTCCATAAAGAAAATCATCATTAGGCTCATTAAGACACCAATCTGGGATGAAAAATTCATGAGAGAGCTCTTGTGACACTTTTTCATCATTATCATCTTACTCATGTGGAATGTATGTCAGGATAGCGTTTGGTGGCTCTTCTTCACGTTCTCTATTTTCAGTCCGATCTAAAATTTCTTCTACACTGCTTTGTTCATTACCCACATCATGAAAATTTTCTTCACCGGCTATACTTGTGAGACTAGAGCAAGAAATTAAGAATACATTGTTATTTGCAAAGATTTTTTTTCAATATAGTATTCTTTTTCCATCTCCAACACTTGTTCTTTCTCATCTTCCTTAAGTGGATATGTCCTATCACAAGCATATGTAATAAATTCTCCTTCTCTGGTACATGCACATTCCGGTGAACCTCTCTCAGCCATTTGATGAGAAGATGGTGTATTCAATATAGGTTCATTTGCAGGAAAAACATTTGCCTCTTCATTGATGTCCTCATTATGCGAATGATATATCTCAGCACAATTTATTTTATCTTCTGGTGCATGAATTTCCTCTGATAGGGAATTGTGATCACATGAAAGAAAATGAGTCTCCTTCCCATCTTTTTCTTCAATCTTCTGCAATGTTTGAAGCAAACAAGGATGAACTTGATTAGTAGCAAGTTGCATGCCACCATAGAAACTCTTCAAAAAACTCTACTTGCTTAGGATCATCAAGAACTTGATTTTGTTAAGAAGAGGATGCAGAAAAAGGATACTCTTCACCATCATTGTCACTGTCTAATTCAGGAAACTGTAAGTTGTGCATCTGGGTTCTTCGATACCAAACCATTTTTCATGATTCTTCTTTCAGATAGAGTCGCCAATTCTTTTCTAGGGAGATAGTTGTATATTTTTGAGGAATAAAAAGGCACCAATGCTTCAGTTTTGATCCCCAGCAGAGTCGCCAAAAATCTGGTGGTAAACAAATTTGTCACTACAAAATAACCTTTCAAAATGACTTGTTGCCCTTTGAGCGGTGACTAATAGTCCCAACAGCTGGAGAAGCTGTTATTGAATTATCAGCTTTCCTTTGTGTTTGAGAGGGGCAGGTCCCTCGTATGATGGGATTTTTGTGGTTTTTGTGTACTTTTAACTTGAAAGTACAAAAAGGAGAAAAAGAAAAACTAACAATAAAGATGATTAAAAGAAACCCAAACAGTAGACATATGAATACTGGTTCATATTTCACAAACTCAAGACAAATTATGAGGGGATTTCACCACAGAAACTAGAAACCACTTTCCTAAAGTTCATGATGAATTTCACAACGTATGTGCAATAATGATGAAGAAAGATGGCAAATCTCAACATCTGAAGAGATAATTTATCTTAACACTTTCAAATCAAGATACCGAGACATGATTATGTTTCATCACCCCAATTGCATGTTTCAATGGATAACTTTGATTTACACAAATACATAGAAAGATCACCAATTTAGCATATGAGAAACTAGTAATCATAACTCAGAAATACATCAAGAAGATACAAACTGAAATGCATTCTTCATTATCTTTTCGAAATTATACAATTCCAAAAGTAAACTATACAATGTGTAAGACCAAAAATGTTCCAAGAAGTTTCATAAGTTCCCCCTGCAAAAGTTCTCTCTAAAGAGTCACCCTTTACATATGAAATAGCCTTGTATTTATAGTCTTGTCCTCAATAACTACCTTGTAACTACTTTGTAACCACCTAGTAACTACCTTTTTGAAATACAATAATAAAAATAAGTTTTATTCTAGTTAGTTTTTGCTCAACTTTTCTAGAAATAAAACTTATTTTCTAATTTTTGAATTACAATAAGTGACGTAAGTCACTTTTTACAAAAAGGTAACTAGAAACTTATAATTTCTAAATTATTGGCTTCTTTGTGGTAGATACTGTGTCATCTCACAACCCATGAATCACCTACTCAGATTGAGGTCTACCAAAAATGACTTGACCTTCAAAGATTTGAAATTTCAACACTCTGCCAATTTTGATAAACAAATTGAATTCTTACATAAACCTTGCTGCACTTTGGGGATTGATATATATAGGTGATCTTTTCATTCTTGTCTCCAAGTCAAAGACATCTATGTCTACTTCTTTTTCTTCCTCTTCTACCTTGGAATAGTTTTGATCACTATTAGCCATCGCTATAAACATTTTCAAGAAACACAATCACTTCTTTCCCAAACCCTTCTCATTTGAAGTAACACATCCCAATGTGGGTACTACCGCACCAAACTCTATTAAAACAACAAGAATAGTGACTCAGGACATAGTTCTCTTAACAACACTAAATGTACCATGTTCAAATGAGCATACTTCATCGCTTTTATAAGTGCAAGAGAATGTGTAGTGCTATGTGTTATATAGAGAAGAATGAAAGCCACAAGTCTTTGACTATCCAAAGCTAACACCCACAACACCAATAGCCTTGTTGTGCCTTGACTAACCTTATCTGTGTGTAAGATGTTTTGAACACACAACTGTAAGCTCATAAATAGGGTAGAGATTTTCATGTATGCTCGGTGCAAAACATACAACACAAGGACAAGAAACATCCTTCTCTTACAGAACAAATTTTATAATGTTGAGATCACATGCCTTATACACATTTATGTATGTCCCTCATTTAATATATCCATTTGCTCTGAATTCCATGAAATTAGCTACAATATTTTGAGGCAACTTATCAAATAACTTGCATGCCTAATCCAAAGCTCCCTGTTGGAACAGGTTGGGAGTATGTTATTAAATGTCTTTACTCTTGTGAGTTGCATTTGGTGAAGTAGTGCAACCTTCATGTGAGAATGTTGGTGAAGACCATAAAATTTGGTTCTACATAAGCCATTTACATTTTCCAAACATGATGTTTCAGCTTGTGATCGTTCAAAGTTTTATGCACTTTGTGGTTCAACTTGTAGTTTGTTGTTCCCCTCTTTGGTGTTGAAAAACTTCCATTGGTAGTTATAATAACCATATTTCCTTTTGTTGGCTCTTTATCTACACAATTTCATACATATCAACCGGGACACTTTGCAATTGTAATGTTTAACATGAACCCCTTATATTATGTTTTGATAGATGCTGATAATTTGTACCAGAAGTTCCTATTTTAGTACTGGTTGGGAGGATGCTAACAAAGGTTCACAATTTTGATTTTCAACAAATACATTTTGTTCATACCCTGCCACAAATATCCCATTTTGGCGTTAGTCAAGATGATGCTGACACAGGCTATGGAATTTCATTTTATACCTGTGAATTGTATTTTCTTGGAAGTTTTCAAACCATTCACAAAACAAATACATTATTATTCCATTTAGAAAAGCTTCCATTTTGGCGTAGACTAACAGAATGTTTACAAAGTTTTTGGAATTTGGATTTACACCAACCGGTTGAATTTTCTTGCAAATTTATAAACCTTTTCATGAAATACTATTCATGCATGTGGTGCAGTAGTGGTTGTCCATAAAACTACGTTTCTTTGAAACACGGTGTCAAACTATTCGTGTGGATTGTCTTTGTTTCCACAGTTTGCATGCATGCTCATCACAACATTTCATCTTCCAAAGAATCCATTTCGTACAAACTTACAATCACTGCATTCCTTGAAACCACATCTCTTTGAGGCATTCTGTCAAATGGTTCAATGTTGCCTATGTTTCCACGTTATGCATACATGTATGCAAGAACATTTTCAACATAATATCTAACAAAAATCTAATTCCATGATGGCCATAAACTTGTTTCAAAGCTCCCATTTTGACACAAGTCGTGAGGAAGTTATAAAGGTTGTGGGGCTCGGCTTTACACCTACCATCTACATTTGTTCACAAGTTTCTATTTTTTTCTTTTTAAAACAAATCCATCTAATACATATTCTGCTATCATTGCATTTCTTGAGACCAAATTTGTTTGAGGCATATTGTCAAAGCTCCCGTGCATTAGCAACATTTCTAGATTTTGCATATATTTCCACTAGAACTTTTCAAACCAAAAATATCTAACATAAATCATCCTTCCATTATGCTATGATAAACGTCATTTATTTGAGGGATTTTGACAAACAACTTACACACCCTGCTCCAATACTCCATTTTGACACATGGGCTGCAAGTTAAAACTAGCAATTGCATGCACAAGAGATTCAGGGAATATGCCAATAGGAACAGCTGATAGATTCAGAAAATCTACCAATATTATAACCTTGAGGTGTTCCGACAAGTAGTTCATTGGAGTTCTTTATTCTTCCATGTTTGAAAAGATAGATAGGAGCGTTTGCAACTGTCATAGCTAATGCAAAATCCACTTTCACTTTTATTGTTGATACATGGCAAATCTGTTCTCTTTGGCATGGGTTGGAAAGAAAACAACGACCATTGCATCCCAGCTGGTGACGTCTCTGCCATTTACCTGTAACATGTTTGTCTGCCAACGATCTTTCTGTATTACACTTTAGAATTTATCTAACAGAAACTTTTGTTCAAGAATACTTTGATTTAGGATAATAACTCATAAACCCTACGAGTACGTAGTGACTGTAGTAGAGATTAAGAAATATCTTTTTCAGATGAGGCACTGTTTACATGCAATAATATTATAATGAGACATTTGATGTCTATCAAAAGTAGTTCTTGTCCATCTATGTGGTGTGCTCTTTCAAAAATAGAAGTAGCTTTTTAACTACTAATATTATCATCTTTATATTGCATGAAGAGAGAAAGAAACTAACTCGCGGTGATTTCCTAGATTGTAGGTGGTTTTGGTGGGTATTCATAAATCTTATCAACAAAATTATTCCTCCGCTGCATATGCAATTTGCAAGACAACTTAGTGAAGAGTTAAGCATAATTTCAACCACAAGTAAATTAACACACTTGAAGACCACGTTTCTTTCTGATGCAGGCCAGGTGTCCATATTGATGGAAGTGAGAGCATGTTAAAATGAAGTTTCACATTTGTTGTAGGAACCACGTCTTCTTTTTCCGCATTGTGTATTGCAAGACTATAGGAAATAAAAAATAATCTTTTTAAAGACAAAGAATGTTTATTTTGGGGATGACTCCCTAAAATGTAGGAGAGATAAATGGATGTGGAGGTGTTATTAAATTTTTGCATTAAAATTGATCAATTAATAGTACCAGTAATCACACCCTACAACCACTATGAATGGAAGTCCAAAATCACTATCTATCTTAAGAAGCAAGGGTTGAATCGAGTAACAATGGGGCTAGAAACTAAACCAACATTAATTGTAGAAAAGGTAAAATGGTTTAACAAATGTGATGAAGCATATGGTACTATGTGCATGTCTATATCTCCTAAATTACTTTTTCATATTGAATCTGCTACAACTCCAAATGATGTCTGGACAACATTGGAAGGTCTCTTTCATAAACATGATGATTTAAGGGGCCATCAATTGGAGAATTGTTGAAGGAACAAGACAACTGAGAGGGGGGGTGAATCTATTGTATCAAAAACTTCAAACCCTTATAAATAAAATCACATTCACAATAGTTCACTTAAACCCTTAATCATTTATGAAAATATGAAAAATAGATAATAGAAACATAAACACATCAACACCATGCACAAGAGAACACCAAATTTTTACGTGGAAACCCCTAAAAGGGAAAAACCACGATGAGTGTTAGCTCACAATATAATGTAGTATCCATACTGAATTACAAGAGGCTCACTGCAATAGAGCTCACTACCCAGAGGGTTAACCACCCAAAGGGCTCACTACCCAAGGACTCACTGCCCACTAAGAAAGAAATAAAGAAGAGAAGGATGGCTCACTACCAGGATTTAAGCTGATATAATTTCATCAAACCTATGCATGGAGTTCAGTTCCAATGAAGCCCAACATACATCTCAACACATACAACATCTTTACAACAACATTGAAAATAGTAGACACCTTTTGCTCATTGCTTCTGGTACCCTAACACATGAAAGCTTTGACTACACTGATCAAATTTGCATCACATCATCATATCCCCCACTCTCACACACATCCACAAATCCTTGACAATTATTTTTACCACCATCAATCTTGAAAACATTCTCCAAGGTCAGCAACACAATCTACAACTCTTGAAACAATCTCCAATGTTGGCAAACTCACAATCTTTGAATTAGGTCTTGACCTAAACATTCCATGACATAAAGGAATGAAGGAAAACCACTTTGTGCCTTAGCTTGGACCTAAATCCATCCAAGCATGCTACTCAATGCTCACATAACCACGACACAAACATCCAAGGTTAGCCAAATTACATGCTTCTATGATCACAACCATAACTTGCGGATCACACATAATGCTTTAAAAAAAATTGGAAACATCCACAAACAACTTGGAGTCACCTGAGAACCAACAAATTCAGCTACAACAAATTTCACTTAAAGAGAGTTCACATACTGCTTACAAACAACACTGTCAAACTCTTCTACACAAGAAATGACTTTCCAGAGCACCAATTCACAAATCCTCTGGAATGAAGATAGATTAGGATCTTATAAACATATATCCAGAACTGCAGCACCTAAAAAAATTCTATGGAGGAATGTGGAGTAAAATACTTTCTCTCAGGCACACTGCAAACACTGTCAGACACTGTCCTCAAACTAGTGAATACAACTTTCATTGTACAATAGTCTGAAGCACCAAATTCTAGATTTAGGATCTTCAAACACTTCTCAGCAACATATCCAAACTGCACACTCAAATCTCCAACACAAAAGAAATGTGGAGCAAGAAATCGAACAGTACTTTGTAAGTCAGAAGACTCCTTCAACACACTATGTCAAATATTAATCAAATTTTATCAAAAGCACTTGGAAAATCAATATCAAAAACATATCCTTAACATCTTCAACACTTCTACATAGCAGCCAAATCATCTTTAGCAAGCCAACTTAGACAAACAACAATAACTTCATCAGAAGACATAGTTGACACCAATGACAACAAAAGCATGTTGATATCAATGACAACACCAATTAGCACATACTTGCAACAATCTCCCCCTTTGTCATTGATGGAAACATATGATGTGAAAAACTAGCATGACACAGTTCTACACCAATCGCACTCTCCCCCTTTCTTTTATAGATCTTACTCTCTTTCTCTCCCTTTGTTTTTCACATGAACTCTCTCCCCCTTTGACATTAATGGAAAAGGATAATACACTTTTTCAAGCTCTCTCTCCCCCTGATTGCACATACTTGCACTATTCTCAACTGCTCTAAATATTCCCCCTTAGGACTACACACCAACCTGTTCTAGCTCTTACTCACCCTAACTACAACAATCAACAATGCCACTACCTACTCCCCCTGAGAGGTAACCTCCAATCATCAGTCCAGGAAAGAATGTATCTTGAACCACACTGGACCGATGCATCTCCTTTTCATCTAGTTCAAAGAAGGAGGGGCAATAACCCCTAACTTCTCTCGGAGATATTCAAAAGTATCCTTAGGAAGTGCCTTAGTGAATATGTCAGCAACCTGATCCTTTGTAGGCACATACTCAAGCTTCACTTCATTCTCTGCAACCTTCTCTCTCAGAAAGTGATCCCTGATTGAAATATGATTTGTCCTTGAATGCATCACTGGATTCTTTGAAATATTAATAGCACTTGTATTATCGCAGAAGATAGGAATTGGATCATCATACTCCACTTTGATATCCTTCAAAGTTTTTCCCATCCACAACACCTGAGTGCAACAAGATCTTGCAGAAATATACTCTGCCTATGCAGTAGATAAGGACACTAAATCTTGCTTATTGCTTAGCCAAGATACATCTCTATCTCTAGGAAAGCATGCACCACCACTTGTACTTTTCTTGTCATCTACACATCTGACCCACTCTGCATCTATGTAAGCACTTAGGGTAAAGTCATTGCTCTTAGGATAGCACAAACCATGATGTAGAGCATGAGTTCATTTCAATCCAATGGAGGCATATTTCACAACAATGGGTTCATCATAATGGCACTACTCTCTTTTAACATGACATGGTTCAAATAAGGCTAACAACTCTTAAAGGCCACCAACACTTGGCATTCTTCACCAAACTCTAGGAACACTTTAGAATATGTGGGACTAACATAAACGACCCAACAACAACTCACAAGAACTCAGGTTTCACAAAATGTAAGGTTTTCTTTTGACTGTCCCAAATTACCCTTTTCGTTCACTTAAGACTACAAGCACCAAAATGGATTCTATCACTTAAAGAATCAACCAACTCTTGGGAAACCTTTCACATGGTATACATGACCTAATAAACTTAAATAATCCACCCAAGAAGTCCTAGACTCTTTTTTTGAGTTCCTTCCTCTCAAGCAACCTCATATTTTAGTAAACTTCCAAAAAGGAATAGTCATTCATATCTTTTGATACAGACCTCTTTCCTAGACTATAATGATAGATTTAGATACCCTTTTGGCCACTTTAAAACATATCTTGAAATAGGTATAGGTTTCTTTGGAAAGTATGGCTCAAAACTTGACTGTTACTACTGCTACAAGGCTTAATTAGGCTTGCTCACAAGGTGGTTTATTGATTCCCCACACTCTTGGCCTCAAAACTCTTCACCAAAAGCTCAAACACACTAAATATGGTCTGTACATGCTATTCACTCTCCAAGATTTTTCTATCATACCCTACCATCTATGCATCATTCTTTTCTTAAACATGAAGAAAATCAACTAGGGCATCGTCTTATTTGTAGAAACCCTCCTCCCCTACTCCTGAAACCTTTATAAACATTTATCCCTATCTAAATTCACCCATTCCACCCATTTTCAAGCAATTATACTAATGGAATGGGTCACAAATCCATTTTTTTCACTCCTAAACCCTCAAAATAGGGTTTTTAGACTGTTTTTAGTAAAACCTTAATAACTTTCTTCAAATCCAATGAAAATGACCCAAACCAAGCAAATGAAAGGTAGTTCAATGCTACATCCAATAAAGTAATGTCCAGGTCATTATCTAGCCATACAAATCCATACAAGTGACTGTACCATCAATAAAAGCAGAAAAAATACACAGAAAATAGAATTCCTTCTATTATTTGATCTCCAAAATGCCTTCTACAACTTGCCTCAAAGTTTGTGAGGCATATTGAACCTCTTACAATCACCAAAAACCAAAAACCAATGGTTGCAACTAACTTTTGTACCACCATGACCGTTGGTCTTCCAAAGTTTGCATTTTTGCACTTTTTAACATGACAATATTTGACAACATTACAAAATATGAAAATATGAACACAAATGACTCCAACTAGACTAATTACATCATAAAATGGTCTATTATGACCTTATTTCATGACAAAAGACTCAAAACATCTCAAAACCTATCAAATGACCATATTTACATAAGTTGTTTTGATGTCCCTGCACCAAACCATAATCCAAAGTGCCCTTCAAATACCTAAATATTCTCTTCACTACCATGACATGTGACTCTCTAGTGTCTTCTTGAAATCTTGCCACAAGACAGACTACATGCATGATATATGGTCTGGTAGCCGTTAGGTATAGCAGTCCTCCAATCATCGATCTATATTTGCTCTGATCAGCCTTAGGGGATTCATCATTCTTGTTCAACTTACAACCAGTTGTCATGGGGGTACAAACTGGTTTAGAATCTTCCATTCCAAACTTCTTCAACATTTCCTTGACATACTTTGAGTATGAAATGAAAATGCCTTTAGCTGTCTAATTGATTTTCAGCCCAAGGAAGAAGTTCATCGCTCCACACATTGACATCTCAAATTCTTTTTGCATTTCATTTGCAAAGTCCTTACACATACTTTCATTTCCACTGAAGATTATGTCATCCACATAGACCTCAACAAGAAAGATTTGATCTTTTCTTACCTTGATGTACAAATTATTGTCTACAGACCCTCTACTAAATCCTTGTTGCAGTAAATACCTGTCTAACCTTGCATACCAAGCTCTGGGAGCTTGCTTCAATCCATATAATGCCTTCTTCAATCTGCATACTATATCTAGTTTTTCTGACAACTGAAATCCATCTGGTTTCTCTATGTAGAGACTTCTTCTTCCAACTAACTATTCAGAAAAGAAGACTTCACATCCATCTGATATACCTTGAAATCCTTATGTGTTGCAAAAGATAGAAATAGTCTAATAGCCACCATTATTTCCACCAGAGCAAGGGTTTCCTCATAGTCTATTCCTTCCACTTGTGATTACCCCTTACACACAAGTCTTTCATTATTCCTTACCACTTCTCCATTCTCATTCAACTTGTTCCTGTATACCCACTTAGTTCCAATCACATTCTTATTCTCTGGTCTTGGGGCAAGTTCCTAAGACTTATTCTTCTCAATCTGCATTAATTCTTCTTCCATAGCCTTAATCCAATACTCATCCTTGCATGCCTCAACCACTGATTTAGGTTCAAATTTGGAAAGTAAACATAGATTTACCTGTTCTTCAGTGGCTCTGCTTCTTGTTAGGACACCTTTGGTTTTATCACCAATGATCTGATCTTCAGTGTGATGCCTCTGCACATATTTGGGAGTTTTAGAAACTTTTTATGGAGCTGCTTGTTCTTCAACTTGTACTTCTCTTTCCAGAGTTTCTTGTTCAACTTGTACTTCTTTTTTCTTTAGTTTCTTCTTTTTCTCCACAAGAAGACTCATCTGATTCATATCCATTAATCTCTGAAAACTTTTGTATGTCTTCATCAACCTTGATGTTAGCACTTTCAACAATCTTTCTTAGCCTCTTATTATAGCATCGGTAAGATTTGCTTTTGTTAGAGTATCCAAGGAAAATACCTTCATCACATCTTGCATCAAACTTTCCTAGTTCTTCATCTCTTCTGATATAACATTTGCTTCCAAAAACTTTGAAATATTTAGTAGTTGGAATTCTTCCATACCATACTTCATAGGGAGTTTTTGTGTCATTTGCTTTCACATGTACTCTGTTATGTATGTAGACAACAATATGAATTGCTTCTCTCCAGTAGACTTTTGGTATGTTTGCTTCCTTTATCGTTGTCCTTGTAGCCTCTTAAATAGTCTTATTCTTCCTTTCAACCACTCCATTCTGCTGAGGAGTTCTAGGAGCATATGGTTTCCTCTTTATCCCATGATTCTCACAAAGCATGTTAAACTCATTAGAAATAAACTCTCCACCTCTTTCAAACCTCAAACATTTTATTTTCATATCCAATTCATTCTCAACCATTGCTTTAAAAGCTTTAAACTTGTCTAGGGCTTCTCTTTTTTCCTTAACAAAAGTGACCCAAGTCATTCTAGAACAATCATCAATGAATAACATGAAATACTTGTCACCTTGAAAACTCCTTACTCTGGTAGAACCACACAGGTCTGTATGCACCAAATCTAGCAATCTGGTAGATGACTAATCCTTGCTTTTGAAGTTTCTTCTTGTTAGATTTCCAAACTAACATTCCTTATAGACAACAATAATGGGCTTTGTTAACTTAGGTAAATCTCTCATAGCTTGGACTAAACTTATCCTTACCAGGCTATCAAAATTTATGTGACACAATCTCCTATGCCATAGCCAACTCTCACTGATCTGATTCATAAGACAATAACTAACACCACCTTTGAGATGATAAACATTTCCACCTATCTTCTTTATATCAGCAATTACTATTTTGGAGCCTTTTTTGATCTCACATCCATCATTGTAAATAAGACTGTAACCCTTGCTACACATCTGTCCAACACTCAAGAGATTATTTTAAACCTTTGACATAAAGGAAATCATCAGTGTTAATGCTTTCCATCAAAACTAATCGAATGTTTTCCACAAATCTTAGTAGCTTCATCACCACCAAACCTAACTATTCCACCATCAAATTTTTCAAGTTTAATAAACTTACTCCTGTCACCTGGCATATGATTTGAGCATCCAATGTGAATGGCCCAGTTATCCTTTTCACTCCTAGCATGAAATGTAGATATTATAGTGCCTTTAGGGTTAGAACTTGCTTCTGTATTCTTTTCCTTCACACAACTTTCAGAGTTAGAAAATCCAATTTCATCTCTTATGGCAATGAATAAGCATTCATCATCATAAATGCTTGCATAGTATTGTTTCTTGAATATCCTTCCTCTATTTTCCTTATTCTTAATTTTTAGAGCTCTATCTACACACCTAGAAGCATAATGACCTATTTTTCCACAATTGACACATTTAAAAGGCAACTTACCATTGAACTTACTAGTACCCTTTTTAATCCTTCTCACAAAGCTAGCTTCCAATTCATCAAAGTCTTCTAGATCTGATTCAACAGTCTTCTTTGATTTACTAGATTTAAAGGCAGTCTCATCTTTTGTAGTTCCACTACTTTTGCCAAACTCTCTTATTCCAAAAGTTGTTAGAGTGCCAAACAACTGATCTTTGGTAAACTTATCCAAATTTTGTAATTCTTCAATAGCAGAGACCTTAGAACTATAAGCTTTAGGAAGAGTTCTAAGTACCTTCAATATCACTTCTTGACCATCTATATTCCCACCAAGTCCTTTGATGCCATTGACAACTTCATCCACTTTCTACAAGTAGCTTACAATATTTTCATCTTCAGACATTCGCATGGTCTCATAAGTGAGCTTCAAATTATGCATTTTAGCCCTTTTAATCTTCTCATCTCCTTCATAAATGCTTTTCAACCATTTCCAAATCTCATTAGCAGTTTTCAAATTCATAAATTTCACCAACTCAAAATTAGTAAGACCACTTAAGAGAGCATGTTTTTCCTTACCATCTATTTCAACAACTTTGATTTCATCTTCAGAATTTACACCATTCTCAGGTACAGTATAATCAAACTTGACGCATTTCCAAACCTCATAACCAAGAGAAATTAGATAGGCTTCCATTCTTACCTTCCAGAGTGCATAGTCTAATCCATCAAACAAAGGAATATCTTTCTTGTGCGACATCCTGGATCTACCTCAAGCTGTTAAGCTTTCTTCAAAGGAACTTGGATCTTATACCAATTGTTGAAGGCACAAGACAACTAAGAGGGGGTGGGGTGAATCAGTTGTATCAAAAAATTTAAACCCTTATAAACAATATCACATCCACATCAGTTCACTTAAACCCTTAATCTATTATGAAAACATGAAGAACAGATAATAGAAACTTAAACACATCAACACCATGCACAAGAGGACACTAGATTTTCACATGTAAAACCCTAAAAGGGAAAAACCATGATGAGGATTAGCTCACAATATAATGTAGTATCAATATTGAATTACAAGAGGCTCACTGCAAAAGGGCTCACTACCCAGAAGAAAGAATGCTCACTGCAACATGGCTCAATACCCAAAGGGTTAACCACCCTAGGGCTCACTACCCAAGGACTCACTATCTAGGTGGACTCACAACCCATTGAGAAAGAAAGAAAGAAGAGAAGGATGGCTCACTGCCAGGATTTGAACTAATATAATTGCATCAAACCTATGCATGGAGTTCAGTTCCAATGAAGTCCAACATACATCTCAACAGACAAAACATCTTCACAACAACACTGAAATTAGTAGATACCTTCTGCTCATTGCATCTAGTAGCCTAACACATGAAATCTCTGACTACACTAATCAAATTTACATCACATCATCATATCTCCCACTCTCACACACATCCATGAATACTTGACACTTATTTATATCACCATCAGTCTTAAAAACATTCTCCAAGGTTGGAAACACAATCTACAACTCTTGAAACAATCTCTAATGTCGGCAAACTCACGATATTTGAATTAGGTCTTGACCTAAACATTCCATGGCACAAAGGAATGAAGGAAAACCACTTTGTGCCTTAGCTTAGACCCAAATCCATCCAAGCACGTTACTCAATGCTCACATAACCACCGAATCAATTCCATTATCAACGCAAACATCCAAGTTCGACCAGACATCATAAACATAAGAAATTCTTGATTACACGCTTCTATGATCACAAAAATAACTTGTGGATCACACATAATGCTTTAAAATAATTTAGAAACATCCATGAACAACTTGGAGTCACCTAAGAACCAACAAATTCAGCCACAACAAATTTCACTTGAAGACAGTTCACAGACTGCTTACAAGCAACATTGTCAAACTCTGCTACACAAAAAATGACTTTTCAGAGCACCAAATCACAAATCCTCTAGAATGAAGATAGATTAGGATCTTATAAACATATATCTAGACCGTAGTACCTAAAAAATTTGTGTGGAGGAATGTGGAGTAAAATACTCTCTCAGGCACACTATAAACACTATAAGACACTGTCCTCAAACTGGTGAATACAACTTTCACTGTACAGTAATCCGAAGGACCAAATTCTAGATTTAGTATCTTCAAACACTTCTTAGCAACATATCTAAACTACACACTCATATCTCCAACATAGAAGAAATGCAAAGAAAGAACTCGAATAGTACTTTGTAAGTCAGAAGACTCCTTCAACACACTATTTCCAATATTAATCAAATTTTCTCAAAAGCACTTGGAAACTCAATATCAAAAACATATCCTTAACATCTTCAGCACTTCTACACAACAACCAAATCATCTTTAGCAAGCCAACTTAGACAAACAACAATAACTTCTTCAGAAGACACAGTTGACACCAATGACAACAAAAGCATGTTGACATCAATGACAACACCGATTAGCACATACTTGCAATGAGAATGAGATCATAGGGTTAAATCCATGTAATTTTGATACAATTCAAGACTTCTTCACATAGATAAAATCCATTATATTGCAGTTAGAATAGTGTGGGATTGAAAAGAAAGACACATGATTGATCTTAAGTATTCTTTCTAAACTTGGTCTAAACTATTATGTGTTTATTTCTACATTCCATGCTAGTAAAAGTGCCTTAGGCACCAAATTGAAAATTCCTTCTCTAGATGTTCAAGTTGGTACTATAAAACATTCTAAGTCTCATGCCTTAGACAAGGAACTAAAGATTAGAAAGTGTCTGGAAAGTAGAATAAGAAACAACAAAACCAATGAGAGAAGAAACAAGACCAAAAAGTGGTTGCTTCTAATGTAGCTAATCAGGTCTCTTCTTCCAAAGGTGACAGGCCTAAGAAGGAGAAAGTAAAGTGAGCCTTTTATAAGAAATTTGGTCACAATGAGCATAAATGTTTAAAAAAGAAAATAGCTCATCTCACTCATCTTCTTGAAAAGAATAATATCAGAGTGCCAGATTTATCTAAATAGGATTCTTTAGGCAAATCTTCAAAGGACACATCAACCAATAAGGGGAAAGGAAAGGGCAAGGCCCTTGTTGTAGTAGATTCACAAATTAACACTTTGGTAATTGACTCGGGTGCTTCTCACCACATAGTAAATTCATAGGAAATTTTCTCATCCTTGCAGTCATGTTTTGTGCATAATATTCTTATGGGTAATGATACACTAGAAGAGGTGCATTGGAGAGGCTCTGTTGACGTGAATGAAGGAACATTTCATGATGTTCTCTATGTTCCATCTTTGTCAACTAATCTCATGTCTATCTATCAGATCACTCACACTGGTTGTGGCAAGCAAGTTGAGTTCACTCCATATACAGTAGTCATCAATGAATTGCACAGCAAGTCTACAATTGTCATGGGGAAAGTTGATCATTAGTCTAGACTATATCACTTTTTATCACTTTATTCCTGATTCTCCTTCACTTTCTTTTCTCACTCACTCAGATGAGGTGAACCATTTGTGGCATCAATAATTTGGCCACTTGAAATACTACTACTTGTAGCAACTCAGTCAACATGATATGGTTTCAATGTTCCTTCTATTAAATTTTCTGAAGGAGTTTTCCAAGGTTGAATTCTTGGTAAGCATCTAAAGAGAAATATGACAAAGGAAAAGCATGGAGGGACACACAACTTTTGGAGTTAGTACATAGTGACTTGGCAGGGCCATTTCCACATCCATCTTTTAGTAAGGATAGATATGTCTTGACATTTATTGATAATCTTTTTAGATACACACGGGTATATTTTCTCAAACAAAAGTTTGAGGTCTTTAAGTCTTTTCAGGACTTCAAAGCTTTTGTAGAGAAACAATAGGGGAAGGCCAACAAGATTCTATGTATAGATAATGGGGGGGATATGTCAACCACAAGTTTGAGTAGTTTTGTTCCTTTGAGGGCATTAATCTTCAACACACAGTTCCCTACATTCCATAGTAGAATGGTGTTGCAGAATGCAAGAATAGATCCTTGATAGAGATGGCCAACTGTATGATACAATCTAGGTTCATGGCACTTTAGTATTAGGTAGACATCAATGATGCGTGTTAGATCCAGAACTAAGTTCCTCACTAATTTGTGAAGGGGTAACTCCGTTTCAAGCTTGGATCGGTCGAAAACCCATAGTAAAACATTTTCAAGTGTGTGGTTCTTCTACATGGGCCCACATTCCAGTAGAGAAACACAAGTCTATGGATCTACAAAGAAAGCCTTGCATATTTGTTGGGTACCCAAATGGTGTTAAAGGCTACATGATTCTTCACCCCAACACTCATGAGTTTCTCAGAAAAAGGAGTGTTCATTTCAAGGAGGATGCTTTTAGTTCTTCTCCTATCAATTCTCCATCTACCATCACTTTGGAGACACTGTGTCATGAGGATAGTTCTTTCAAGGATCCTAATCCTCCCAATCAGGATGAGGAGTCTTCTTCCTCTATTTCAGATGGTGATGATGATGATGATTCATCTTAGTCCTCTCCTAGTCATCATTTAGGGGGTGATGATTCTCCTCCAGACTCTCTCGATTCTTTAGCTACTGGACCTCTTTGTGCTCATCAAACATTAGAGTCAATAGGTGATTGGGTTGGTGATCCTTCAGATGCATGAAGAACGAGGTCACAATTTTAGCTGGCTCCACATCTCTTCACTACTTTAACATATGACCCATAATCATTTTGGGAAGCTTCTAGTGTCGTTGAGTGGGATGTTGCTATGCAGGAAGAGTTAAGTTCCTTGGAAAGGAACCATACTTGAGATTTAGTCCCCCTTCCTAAGGGAAGGAAACTTGTTCGATGCAAGTGGATCTATCAGACAAAATTTTCCATAGATGGGTTAGTTGATAAGCATAAGGCTCGTTTGGTTTCCAAGTGATCCTCCCAAGTTCCTGGGATTGACTACTTTGAGACTTTTGTGCCAATTGCCAAAATGAACTCCATTTGACTTGTCATTACTATTGGTGTAGCCCATTGTTGGGACGTTCATCAGATGGATGTGAAGAGTGCTTTTATTCACAATGACCTTTAGAAGGAGATATACATTGAGCAACCATAGGGGTTCGTATAGGATCCTTCACTTATTTTTCATCTTTAGAAGTCTTCTATGCCCTTAAATAGGCCCCTTGGGCCTGGTATGCCAAGATGGATTCCTTCCTTTTGTCAGTTTGGTTCACTCGGTGCCATTTTGGTCCAAATGTTTATATTCTACATTAGGATGATACTCTCACCTTTCTTTTTCTATATGTTGATGACTTGTTCTTGATAGGGAGTCACTCATCCACCATCAAGGTAGTGAAAATTGCCCTACATGATCATTTCTTGATGTCTAACTTGGGCCTTCTACACTACTTCTTGTGGATTGAGATCATTCAATCTTCTTTTGGTATCTTCATTGCACAAGCCAAGTATTCACTTGATATGCTCTCCAAATTTTGCATGGTTGACTGTAATCTTGCATCGACTCTATTTCTGTTAGGGTTAAACTTGAGGCTCACTATTCTTCACCATTGGTGGATGCTACTTTGTATCACCAATTAGTTGGGAGTCTCATATACATGATTCACATGAGGCCTGATCTTTATATGTTATGGGCTTGGTCTCCAGGTTCATGCAGGAGTCACATGAGCTACACTAGGAAGTAGATTTAAGAATATTCTTCACTATGTACAAGGCACTCACAGTTATAGGTTCACTATGTAGTGAGCGTGGATATTGACTTGGTGGGACCCATAGATTTAGATTAGGCAGGTAACTCTAAGGATCTCACGTCTACTTCAAGGCATTGCTTCTCACTTGGTTCCAATCTAGTTTCTAGGTTGAGCAAGAATAAGTCTACAATTGCTCTTTCAACTATAGAGGTTGAGTATTGAGAAGTAGTTAATGCTACTACTTAGGCCATTTGGATTCAAAACATTCTCACTGATTTTTGCATTTCTTTCTAGAAGCCTACAATCATTTTTGTGATAACTAGTGTGATTTAGACCTCTCACAATCTAATCCTGTATTGTTTGGAATGTGACTTGGCTGATTTTGCGGGTGAGTCAAAGTCTAGTGTGACACATGAACCTCCCTCCTTGTTGAAGTTTTCCTCTCAGGTTCTCCCACTCACATGGCAAGACCCAGTGGAGTAAAGGTGAAACCAAGGGGTTGTCTTGCTCTCTTTCTTTAGGAAGCAGGATTTCACAAAGGATGGTTCGGTTTCATGCTACTTGCATGTTTTGATGGTTGTTTTGGTAAAGACATTCAATTTGTGTTGTAGATGTTATGATTATATGACCTGAAGGGTCATGTGTCCCCTAGCCTAGCTTGAAGGTTATTTTGTGTGTTGACTAGTCTTTTTCATTGTTGTCTCCTTTCTTAATTTTACAAAGATTGTTGAATCAAGGGTTGTTGATCTCTGATTCATTGTTGTTGTTCTAGTTCCTCCCTTGTTTGTTCTACATTTAGTTGTTGAATTGGATTGGGAATGTTTTCCCTAATCTCATCAAGGATGGATTTAATCCAATCTTGTCTAATGCCATGGTACATTAGCAATAGGGGGAAGTTTTGTTTGCATGTTGAATATGTATGATATTAATGTACCTCATGATGTGATTGAGGGTTTCTTCTTGTTTGACCTTGTTTGACTACAAGTTGATATGTACCTCGTGATGTTATTGAGGGTTTTGTTCACTATGTTTCTTAATGTTTTTGTGTTTTTCTTATGCAATGAAATCTAACATGAAAACAACTTTTGATTAATTTTTTGAAATTAAAATAAAATAAGTTGACTAATTAAATATGAATTAAAATATGAATGCATCTATGAGTTTTCTGAAATGCAATCTAATCCTATGTTTTTTTGGTTTTTATGAATTGATTTTTGAATCTAATCTAGGAATTGAAAATGTAATCTAATGACTTGAAGCAAATATAAACAAATAAATGCTAATCTAATTAAATCAAAGAAAATCCTATCAAGGCAAAAGCAACACAAAGATTACTTTCCTAAGAACCTTAAAAGAGCCTAGTATGATAGAGATGGTAGTGCCTAGGTTGGGCCCTCAGAAGTCCTTTTTCTAGTAACCCTCTCTCTCCCTTTGTAGTATTTGGGTCCTCCTCTTGGTGACATAAGTAATATTGGGGAAAAATTAATACAATGAAGCTATGAAAGCTTGGATAACAAATGGGCATAAGTATGCCTATGAAGCACTAAGGCATGAAGATTTGAAGCTTTGAGATGAAATGCATAAGAATGCCTATGTTCAAAGTGCAATGGATTTGAGCTAAGAAGCTAATGAAAAAATGGAAAAAGCTATCAGAGTCCTACATGAGCATAAATACTATGGAGACAAAGAAAAAGTAGAGAAAATCAAAGAAAGAATACTAAATTTTCCCTTCCCAAATGCATGGAAGAGGGGGTCACAAAAATGGTGGAAATGATTGGAGAGGTAATTTATTTGATCAAAGAGTTATCATGCTTTATTGGATAGTGAATTGGGGTTGACTGGTTTGAGTGAACTAGCCTTGGTAGCCTTCCATAGAAGAAGAAATGGAGTTTGCACGAGATTTATTGGGAGATAATTAGAATTGATTTTTGAGTTAAAATAGAGTGATTGGGAGCCTTGAGTCAGTTATGAGGAGTTGATGATCAATTAGAGAAGGTGACTCATGCAATCTGAAGTAAATTTGGGCCTTAATTGGAAGAAAACTCATATGTCAAAAGACAATAGGGTTGCCCCTTCCACCAGGGAAAGTCACCCTTAGAGATCCTGCTTAAGTGGTAGGGTCACCCAGGGAGATCCTTTAGTGACAGGGGGTGACCCATAGAGGAAGTTTTGAATGGGTGGTTTCTGGAATGGAGAATGTCTTAGGAGGTGTAAAAATGGTTTTGGAATCCCTGAATAAATCATAGGATCTCTATAGGGTGGGCAACCCATTTCACCAAGAAAAGCCACCCTTGGAGATCCTGATTTAGCTATAGGGTCACCCAAGGAGGTCCTTCAGTGATAAGGGCAACTTGGAATGGAAGAAAGCTACAGTAAAATTGAGGTTAGGGATGGACTTGAGAGATTCATTAGATGATTCTAAAGGGTCAAAATGATGCAAATTTCCCTAGGGAAAATGAATTTCCCATCTTGTGAAGCATATTGGTGTGGTTATCGAGGCTAGAGAGTGAAAAAAGCAACTTGTCAAACTTTGGTTGAAAGACAAACTAGTGTTAGTGTGAATAGGGGCATTTCCTATCTAGTTTGGTATTTTCCTATCTAGTTTCCCCTTGTAGTGTGAATAAGGCACATTATCTAACTATTTATTAGTTGGAACCTATTCACACATATTCACATGTTAAGTTGACTTAGTGAGCCTTCTAGATGTTTCTAGTTGTTTATAGTTGTCTTATCCTACACATGTGATCTTATCAACTAGTTGGCATCTTATCCTCTAGTTGTCTCATGTTATAGGATTACTTGACACTTGTCACATGACTACAACATCTTATCTCTCAACCTTACCTTTATAAGCAAGGTATGTCATATCATATTGTAATATTGGAGCTATAGTTCTCTCTTAATGCTATTATACCATTTGAGTATTTACATTAATCTCTCTATAACTGTTATGTTGTTCATTTCTTTTTGCATTTACAGTTAATTGATTCTAACTCTTTTATTTGATTCTAGGTTAAAATGATTTCTCAAGATTCTAACATGGTATCAGAGCATGTTTTGAAAGATAAGATTCATATTTTGAGAGATTTTGGGGGCTACTAAGCTTTGCTTGAAGGTTTCCTAAAAACCTAGTATGCTCTTCTCTTGCATCTTTGGATGATCTGGAGAATCATAAAAGTTTGATAGAATTTTTTTAACCATGGGGTTGATACACTTGTATCTTCTAAATCTAGTTGGTTGTAGAGTTTTGGCTATCCTAGCAGTGTCTTCAATTGTTCCATTGTGTTCAGAATGATCGAGAAAGTCAAATTTGGCTTTTGTTTTGACCAAATCAGAGATCTGGAAGTGAAGTTGTGAATAAGGGTTTGAAGCTCAGATCCAACATACAACTATTTTATGGGGAATTTTCAAGCCAAAAGGACATCACCAATGCATTCAAAGGGCCCAAAATCCCTAAGAATGATTGTAAATTCACCAAAATTGGCCTCAGAAAAATTTGAGGAAAATTTGTTTGCCTGAAGGAGTCATACCGCCCCTGCGAAGGTGTATGGATCTGAGAATTATAAAAAAAACTAAGGCACTGCCACCCAGTAACCAAGGCACCATCGCCTAGTTGAGAGGCCATTGTGTGGGTTTAAAAACCTAGTGCGACTTGTTTTTAAGGCCGCCACTACTATCAAAGCACTGCAGCTCCTGCGGGGCTACTCAACCTTGATGTCGCCCCTAGTGGGCCTTTACAACACCACTAGGCTCAGTGGCTACTATGCCTCCCACACCTAGGGCTTGGCCCCATGGGCTCCACTCATCCACAGAGCTACCTCCTGCTGCTAAACACCCCCCTCTTCTATCCTCCAACTATGCTTAGAGCGACTGCCACCTCATCGGGCCACCCCGACACCGCCTGAGCAGTGATTCAACTTTTGTCACCACGTGTTGCGGCCTAGCACTGCCAACATTGACCCTACCAAGTCAAATTTGGCACTAACCATGGCAGTTCTACTAATTTTTGGATTATATTTGGAGGTAGATCTAAACTAGTCAAAGCTACCTAAATCTGGCAGATATCTAAACTTAGTAGAGGTACAGATTTATCTAGTAGTGTTCTATTTTAGTAGATCACTAAATCTAATGTATTTCTGCCATATTTGGTGGGTAAAAATCTTTTTTTACCTTTTGTTAATCCTCTCTGTTGGCAGGCACAGTTTTGAAGGCATATTTCAAATGCTAATAACCTAGGCTCAGGATCTCCTTTCTCTGAGATTTTTTGTTTTATTTGGGCTAATTTTTAATGCTCTTCATAGTGGTGCAATTGGATTTTGGTTTTGATGCCTGATTATCCTATTTTTTTAGATTCTCACGGGTGATGTTGCATAGTCAGGTTGTTTTGAGAACTTTGAAGACTCATAACTTTTGCATACGACCTCAGATCGAGGTGATTCTTTTTATAAAGTGAATGATTTTTTGAGTACTTTGTAGTATTTTTGTTTTCCACACTTGGTTTGATTCTAGGATTGTACTTTGAGCATACACTCATTTGATTGAGAATTTGTAAAGTATTGAGATCAAGTCTACTAAGCATTTCTTGCTAGTGCCAATTTTAATTGCACTAAATATAAAGTGCCAAATCATATTTGATTTAGGGTGGTTCTTTGATTGAGTAAAAAAGGGGGTGTCTCACGTGTGCTTTCTTTGATTTCCTGCATTCTCAATATCTTTTCTGCACTAAAATGGATCAAAATATAGTTCCAATACTCACACCATATAACTATTTTGAATGGAAATCAAAGATGATAATCTATCTCAAAAGTCATGGCTATTAGAGAGTAACAATGGGGCTTGAAACTAAACCCAAAGATGATGTAGAAAAGATAAAATGGTTTAATAAATGTGACGAAGCATTTGGTACTCTATGTATGGATGTATCGAGCCGGATTTGATTTTTCATATTGAATTTGTTTCTACACCAAATGAAGTATAGACCACTTTAGAAAAACTCTTTGGTAAACAGGATTAAATAAGGGGACATCTACTAGAGAATGAGCTCATAGGATTAAGTCCTACTAGTTTTGATAATATTCAAGACTTCTTCACATAACTTAAGGCCATAAGACTATAGTTGAAATAGTGTGGGATTGAGAAGAAATACTCACAATTGATCTTAAGTATTCTTTCCAAGCTTGGTCCAGACTATTTTGTGTTTGTTTCTACATTTCAAGCCACTAAAAGTGGCTTAGGAACCAATTATAAAATGACTTCTCTTGATGATTTTGCAAAATAACTCACGAGGGAGAAATATAAGTTGGTTCAAATAGGTACAATTAATCCTTCTATGTCTCATGCCTTGGCTGCAAATCAAGGCACTAAGGATTAGAAGGGGAGTGGTAAACAAAATAAGAAACAACATAATCAAGGGGAGAAGAAACAAGATCATAATAAGGTTGTTTCTAAAGAAACTAATGAGGCCTCTTCTTCAAAAGGTGATAAGTCTAAGAAGGAGAAGGTGAAGTGTGCCTATTGTAAGAAAACTAGTCATGATGAACATAAATGTTTGAAGAAACAAATTGATCACCTGACACATATTCTTCAAAAGAACAATCTTAAGGTACCTGATTTAGTCAAACAGAGTTCATCTTAGGAATCTTCAAAGGACACAGAAAAAATTAAGGGGAAATGAAAGGGTAAGGCCCTTGTTTCTATTGCTTCATAGAAAAATTCTTGGATCAATAATTTGGGTTCTTTGCACCACATGACCTCATCACAAGAGAGTTTTGTCTCCTTGGAGCCATGTTCTATTCCATCTATTCTATTGGGTGATGAATTACCTGCTAAGGTGAATGGGGGAGGGTCTATTGATGTGGATGAAGGAACATTTCAGGATGTTCTTTGTGTTCCATCGTTGTTAACTAATCTCCTATTGGTCTAGTAGGGTGCTGCCACAATAATGGGTTACACTTTCTGGGACATCCTAATTTTTTGTTGAAATCACATATTTTTAGAGAATATAATGATTTAAGCCTTGAAAGGTTCCATTTAAAGGATTTTAATTGAAGAGAGTTTGATCAAACCCCCTCGGATAGAACACCACTAGTTTTAAACCATACCTATAATGGAGTATCCTCTACACCTATCAAAATGTTGATAAAAACCCACTTTTGATTTACCTTTTGGGGGATCAAATGAATTCATTTAAAATTTATGTTTTGTAAGTATGTAGTCCTTATTATAAGCTTCCCAAAAAGTATGATCTTAAATATATTTAATTTGATTATTATATTTTTTTTTTATTTCTTGTGAATGTAGGTTTTTCAATGAACATCAAGGTCTTTATTTCACACATACGAAAAAATAGGAAAATAGAGAAAAAAATTCTAAAAAATACATGTCCTCAGGTATTGATGTCCTTATTCCAACAAAAAAAAATGAAATCCGATACATACAAAAAAAGTTATGTTCGACAGAATACACCTATGTCTAAATTATAATTGGTTTGACTTCAAAACTTAATTTAAAAAAATCAACAAAACATTATGAAAGCAAATGCATCCTCTAGATATCGGTGTTACCAATCTAAATTCAAAAGAATCAGAATTTTATCCTTTGTAGAAAAAAGTTATGTGCGACAGAATACACATCACTTTTTTAAAAAAAATTTACTATTAAAAACTAGTTATCAAAGGAGATGCAAAAAAATTTACAATTTAACTCTAAGTTTTTTTAAAAATATATATTTAGAATCTACAGACAAAATCTCACAAATCACTAGTTCGCATCATCTTCAAATTCCTAACGGTTTAGCAGCTATAGATTTTAGAAAGTGAAGATTTAGTTCAAAATGTTGATTTCAATGTCAAGTTTTGCCAAAAAGTGTAACCCATTATTGTGGGATGACCCTCTATCAGATCACTCATACTGGCTTTGGCAAGTAGGTTGAGTTCAGTCCAGACATAGTGGTAATCAATGAGATGCACAGTGGGTATTCAATTGTAGTGGGGAAGGTTGATCATCAGTCACTTGACTATATCACTTTTCTCACTTGGTTCTAGATTCTCCTTCACTTGCTTTTCTCATTCATTTTGATGAGGTGAGTTGTTTGTGGCATCAGCGGTTTGGCCACTTGAACTACCACTACTTGAAGTAGCTCAGTCAATAGGACATGGTCTTAGGGTTTCCTTCTATTCATTTTTATGATAGATTTTTCCAAGTTTGCATTCTTGGTAATCATCCTGAAGAAACATTTAATAAAGGCAAAGCATGGAGGGCCTCACAGCTTTTGGAGTTCGTACATAGTGATTTGGTAGTTCCATTTCAAGATCCTTCTTTCAGTAGGGCTAGATATGTTCTAAATTTCCTAGATGATCTTTCAAAATACACGTGGGTTTACTTTCTCAAACATAAGACTACTTAGGTCTTTGAGTCTTTTCAGAACTTCAAAGATTTTGCAAAGAAATAGTTAGGGAAGGCCATCAAAATTTTGCGTACATATAATGGGGGGAAGATGTCAACCACAAGTTTGTGCAGTTTTGTGTCTCAAAGGGTATTGATCTTCAGCACACAGTTCCCTACAATCCACAATAGAATGGTGTTGTAGAGTGAAAGAACAAGTCCTTGAAAGAGATGGCCAATTGTATGATTCACTCCAAATCACTAGCACCTTAGTATTGGGCAAACGCCATCAACTGTGCGTGTTATATCCAAAATCAGGTACCTCACTGAGATGTGAAGGGGGTTAATCCTTTTCAAGATTAGACCAATTAAAAACCCATAGTTAAGCACTCATAGGTGTTTGGTTTCTCTTGCATGGGCCCACATTCCAGCAAATAAATGCAAGGCTATGTATCTGTAGAGAAGGCCTTTCATATTATTTGGGTATCCAGATAGTGTTAAAGGCTACAGGCTTCTTCATACCACTACTCATGACTTGTTCATTAAGAGGAGTCTTCAATTGGAGGAGGATGTTTCCAATTCTTCTCCTATCAATTCTCCATCCATGATCACTTTGGAGTTATTGTGACATGATGATAGTTCTTTCGAGGCTCCTAACCCTCCTGATCCTACTGAGGAGTCTTCTTCCTCCACTTTAGATGGTGATAGTGATGATGAGGATTTATTCTCTCCATCTAGTCATCATTCAGAGGTTGATGATTCTCCTCCAAACTCTCCTACTAGGCCTCTTTGGGCTCGTCAGGCATTGGAGGCAGTAGGTGATTGGGTTGGTGATCCTTCAGATGCTAGAAGAACAAGGTCACAGTTTGAGTAGGCTCCACATCTCTTCATGGGTATAGCTTCCGATCCACAGTCCTTTTGGGAAGCTTCTGGTGTCCCCAAGTGGGATGATACTATGCAAGAAGAGTTCAGTTCTTTGGAGAGGAACCACACGTGGGATTTAGTCCCCTTCCTAAGGGAAGGAAACTTGTTCAATGAAAGTGGATGTATCAAACACAATTTTCTATAGATGGGTCAATTAATAAGAATAGGGCTCGCCTAGTCACAAAAGGATTCTCTTAGGCTCCTGGGATTGACTACTCTGATACTTTTGCACCAGTTGCCAAGATGACATCCATCTGACTTGTTCTTGCCATGGTTGCATCCCATCATTGGGAAGTTTATCTGATGGATGTGAAGAGTGATTTTCTTCACAAATAACTTTAGGAGGAGATATACATGGAGCAACCACAGGGTTCATTCAGGATCCTTCACTTGTTCTCTATCTTTGGAAGGCTCTCTATGGCCTCAAATAGGCCCCTCAGGATTGATATGACAAGATGGACTCCTTCCTTCTATCAGTTGGGTTTTCATGGTGCCATTCTGATCTGAATGTGTATATTCTATAGCAATATGATACTCTCACATTCCTTGTTCTCTATGTTGATGACTTGTTGATTACAGAGATTTCCTCATCCACCATCAAGGCGGTGAAAATTGCCCTTCATGATCAATTTCTGATGTCTGACTTGGGCCTTCTAAACTACTTCTTGTGGATTGAGATAACTCAGTCTTTGTTAGGTATCTTCCTTGCACAACCCAAGTATTAACTTGATATGGTCTTTAGATTTCACATGGTTAACTGTAAGCCTATGTCGACTCCATTTCTGTCAGGGGTCAAACTTGAGGCTAAGTGTTCTTCACCCTTGGTTGATGGCACTTTATACTGACATCTTGTTTGGAGTCTCATTTATTTGACTCACAAAAGGCCTAGCATTTCATATGCTATGGGTGTGGCCTCTCAGTTCATGCAGGAACCACATGAGCTACACTGGAAGGCAGCTAAGCAAAATCTTCACTATGTATAGGGCACTCAAAGTTATGGGAGTCACTATGTAGCGGGCATGGATATTGACTTGGTGGGCCACATTGATTTAGATTGGGCAGGTGATTCTCAGGATCGGAAGTCTACTTCAGGGTATTACTTCTCTCTTGGTTATGGTCTAGTTTCTTGGTTGAGCAAGAAGTGGTCTGCTATTGCCCTTTCATCTACAGAGACTGAGTACCGAGGAGCAGTTAATGATACTACTGAGGCTATTTGCTTCAGAATATTCCTGCTAAGTTTGGTATTCCCTTCCAAAATCCTATAGTCATCTTTTGTGACAATCGATGTTTTATTCAGAGCTCTCACAATCTATTCCATTATCAGCAAACCAAACACATTGAGATCCACATGCACTTCATTCGGGAGTTGATTCATGAGTAGATCATTGATCTCAGGTATTGCTTGACATTGGAGTAGATCACAAACATCTTCACCAAACCCTTCACTGAGAGAAAGTTACTTCATTTGCGAGCTTTACTCGAGGTGCAGCAGCTATCCACTTCAGGGTGGGTCTTTTAGTCCTTCTCTTTACTCTCTCTATTCTAGGGGGTGTTTTTTTTCTCTTTTGGGGAGGAGTTTTGTCCCACTGGGTTTTCTCCTTTTCTCCATTTATGAGATATTTTTTGTACACAGGTACCTAACGTGGCCTTGTTGCTGGAACCCATTCTTGCATTTTTACATCCTTGCACTAGTTAGTTTCTCCCTAATTTGCACTTAAGGGGGGTGTTAGTGTGAATAGGGGCATTTCCTATCTAATTTGGTATTTTCCTATCTAGTCTCTCCTTGTAGTGTGAATAAGGCACATTATCTAACTATTTATTATTTGGAACCTATTTGCACATATTCACATGTTAAGTTGACTTAGTGAGCCTTCTAGATGTTTCTAGTTGTTTATAGTACACGTGATATTATCAACTAGTTGGCATCTTATCCTCTAGTTGTCTCATTTCATAGGATTAAGACACTTGTCACATGACTACAACATCTTATCTCTCAACCTTTCCTTTATAAGAAAGGTATGTCATATCATATTGTAATGTTGGAGATATAGTTCTCTCTTAATGCTATTATGCCATTTGGGCATTTACATTAATCTCTCTATCACTGTTATGTTGTTCATTTCTTTTTGCATTTATAGTGTATTGATTCTAAATCTTTCATTTGATTTTGGGTTATAATGCTTTCTCAAGATTCTAACAACTAGAAGGTGTGCAAGACTGTAGAAGGTTAATCCAGAGGTTAGGAAAGCATAAAAAAATGAAAAATAAAATAAGACACATCGCCAGGAGGAACATTGTTGAGAGGTGTATGTATATTCATGGTTACATGTATGTGATTAGGACTATAGCTCATCCTTGGGCTGCCATGTATACCTATGCATCTTTTTCATACTTACATATTTGCCCCATTAGGGATGATAGTCTAGATGAAAGGTAGGTACCATTCCCAAAGTAGACTCTTACCTGTTGTACCTAAAATAACCATTGTTAGCTCAACATCATGATGTAAAAATAAACCAATATGAATAGAAACAAAAAGATGTCTTGTTGATGCTTGTGGTATACTTGTGTTGTCTTGTTTCACCTTAAGGACCTGTAAGAGTGAATTGCACACAAAACAAGGACATGGCAAGCACTACAAAAGCTTAAAACAACTCAAAATGCCTAAACACAAAATACACTAGGAGAAGAAGACAGAGGTGAAGAGTGATCAAATGGTGATAGAATTGTGTGAGTGAATAATCAATGAAGAGAGCTCAATGAGATCATTACTATGGCTTCTAATCTTCCCCCTACTGGTTGTCAAGTACAAGAAATGAAAAAAACCCTTTTCTAAAACCCTAGGTTTTCTTTTTGTTAATTTCTTGCAAATAATCCATTATTTTTTGAGTTTCTTTGTTGTAATGTTGTAGATTTTTGCTTCTTGTCCCTTAGTGAGTTTTTGTTTGTCAAAGTTTTGTTGTTTCTAGTGTTTCTTAACCAATTTTTATCATGCTTGGGCATGGAGGTAGGATCACCCCTTTCACCAGGGAAAGTCACCCCTAGAGATTCACTCTGAGATTCTAGGTTTCTCCTAGAGACCAACCCTAGTAAAAGGGGCAACCCACTAGAAGTTTGCCAAATGGGAATTTTAGAACTGTAAGCACAAGAATAAAATCCTCGTTTCAAACTCCAACACAAACCTTAGATTGAGCATATTGAAGCTATGTGCTCAAGATTCCAATGGCATGTGGATGCTCAACTCAGCAGCATAACATTAATATTTTGAGTGATAGAAGTAATAGAGTTATTTTTCATTAAAATTCATGATGATTCAAAATGAGTGAAAGGAAGAATTTATAGATTTTTTGATGGATGGATAAGGATAAGATTTTTTTTATATTTCCATTTAAGTTAGGAAATAGAAAGAAATCACAAGAGATAAGATGAGAATGATTAGAAGATAATTGATAGAATTATATAATTAATTTAATTAATTAGACACACATGAGTTAAAAATAGAAAGAAATCAAAAGGGATATGATTGAGATTAATTAATTAAATAAATATTTGATTTATTTAATAAATGTTTGAATATAATTTAATTAATTAAATAATTATAAACTATTTAATTAATATTAGATAAATGAATTTATTAATTAATTAATTATAAATTATTTAATTAATGCTAGGAAGTGGGAAAGTGGCATAAATTAGACGATGTTAAGGCTCAGTTAGGTGATGGTAGGATGTATTTAAATTTAGGTGTCTACATTTTTTTCCTCTTTGAGATGGTGTTGTGAAGCAGCATTATTTCAAAGAAAAATAAAACATAGCACTTGATTGGGTTAGAAGAATATTTTGATTTAGAAGAAGGTTAGAAGAATACTTTGATTTGGAAAGATCTAGTTAAATTAGGGATGATGATGTCCCAACCACTTGAAATAGGAGTGATGAGGAGAAATTAAGGTAGGAATGATTATACCCCCTCAAGAGGGCAAGCAATTTCGAATAACATAGGTGTGATCTCAAAATGGATGAAGAAGATGTTGGTAAAAATGCTTAGTGATGAATGGAAAAGAAAGATGAAGATAGAAGATTGGATGGAGAAAATTGATTAAAAGTTGATAGATAGAAGTGGTTAAAGGGGAATGGAAAAGAGAGAGGAGAAGATTAAAGATAAAATGATGAATGTTGATAATGTGCAACTAGAGAATGGTAGATGGATAGATTGATGATGAAAGAATTATTTGGATTGGATAAGAGGATAGATATAAGTGATAAAGGAAAATGATAATGGATAATGTGCTTTTGGTGTAATGAGTGAGTGATATTGAATGCAAGTATTATGCTAAGATGGGGTGAACACCTATTTTAATATAGCATAAGATGATATGCACCAGGGTATAAAGACCAAGGTGATGATGTATCCCATGCATAGTCCATTGAATCACAAAAAGGTCGCAAGCAACCCTAGTCCATAAAGAACCATGATATGGAAGACCATGATACTATTGTGGTAGATACGCTGCGAGTGATGAGGCCATATTTTTTTCTTATTTCTGTTGCTTTATGTACATGCTTCCTAAGACATTCCTAGACTTTTATATATATTAACTATATCTATAATCATCCTTAAGACATTGAAAGCATGAATATGGGTATATAATATGTTGTTAATTAATTGTGTCTGAATTGATGATTGCTCATGAAATATGATGATACTTTATGTTAATTTTAGTAATTGTGATGTATAGATATCATGTGATGGACTAACCCCCCATGTAGCAAGTACGTGGCTACATTTCATGAAGACCACTGGGCAACCCATAGCAAAGGAGGTGTCGATGTCCACAGTAGACAGTACAACCACCTACAGCCAAAGGAAGAAGACTCTGAATTGATTGGAATGAGTTATCCATAACTCTCCACTCTTTGACGGTTATCCTTCGACAGTTGATGCAGTCATGAATAATGAAGGAATCTCATATCATGCTCCATGTTTTGTTTCTAGTCTTGACTATTTTTCATAAAGACTAGAGAGTTTTATAGTAGGACTATGTCATCTATATTACCTTCAAGACAGTTTAGTTTCCTATTCCTAGTTTGCTTTGTAATAAAGTCCTCTTCCTATGTTGTTAGATAATGGATAGTTATAGTATTTATTGTTTAGTAGGTTTGTTCAAATAGGAGAAGTTTGATCCTGTCTATATGGATTTTTAGATTCTAGATATGAGACAATAAGGTTAGATAGAGATTCTGTTATCAGATTTGTTGTTGTACTTTTCTCTTCAATATTCAATAAAGGAACACATGTTTTGAGTTCAATCAATGGTTTTCAAAGATATAGTAGAGATCTAGTTAGATTTTGTGGGATCATAGTCACTCAAGCAAGGGCCACTTGAGCTAATTGTGTCTCCCTTATATTTTCATGTGTTTAGTTTATGTTATATGTTTATGTGTATGTGATTAATGCATGTTGTAATGAGTTATGTTATATGAATTAGTTAGATTTTGATAATCTGTGTTGTTGAGTCAAGGTGATCACTGATTAACTATTCTAGTTGTTCTCTTATTTGGAATTGCATAAGACCAATTGATTTACATCCAACTAAATAGCATTGGTTATTTCTTATTAGCATTACTTATTCCTAGTACTTGTCAATCTTTGCAATACAGTTTGTTTACTTTTTTAATTAGTTTTGTAGACACCCAAAATTGTCCATGTCCTACAAGTGACATTTTGTTCTAATCCCACTCCTAATCCCATCCTAATCACCGAGACAATTAGTTAAATAAATCCTATTTATTTAATTAATTTCCCTCTCACATGTTCCAACTAATTCAAATAAAATATTTGAATTAGGCCTTTACCTTTCATCAAAATCAAACACATGTCACATACTATATTTTTCATTTAATACACTTCACATGTCCCACTAATTTAAATAATCTTTTATTTAAATTAGGTCTACCCTACACTTCTCACATGACTACAACTCCTTGTGGAGTGGAAAACCCTATTCGATCCTAGCCACCCACATCGTTGAAACCAACTTTCAATCTCAACCATCAATTCAAATAAGCCATTTCCTATAAATCAACCCTCTCACAAGCCATTTGTATGCAACTAGTTCCAAGTATTGTTATGATGCTGGAATGAGTAACCAACATTCATCCTTCGAAATATTGCACTCCTATGCGAGATTGAGAAGAGTAATGGAGATAAGCTAAGCTTAGTGTAGAGATTTCAGTTTGCATTTGCTTTTATTATTTTGATTTCTATGATATCTTGTACTTCATTGTGCTTGTTAGGGTTTGATGATTTGTTGTTTATGATTTAGTCCTAATTTTTACCCTAGCTACATTTGGTGAACCTAATGTGAATCATCTGTACATTCTACAAATTTGTGATTTTAGGGTTTGCAGGAATGATATGACGCATCTGCAGGTCTCTATGATGCATCCGTTGCTTCCTGCAACGTATGTGCAGTACGACCAAATGCATTCATTGGAGTCTGCAATGCATCCGAAGGGTGTTGTGATGCATCCACTTGTGTATTGGACATAATCTCTTTATTTTTCTTTATCAGGCTAACCCAGTTGGTTTTGTAGGGTTTCATCTTTTTCTCTGATGCTTTATTCACTTTGCTAACCCTCACAATCAATTGTTTATCTTGTTAGGGTTTTTCAAGGCATTAGGGTTTTATGTTTCAAGGGTTTAACTAAACTTGTTTGATCATTTTGAGTGTACCCTATGTATGTCTGAAGATTTCACATCTTTCTGGCATCATGGAAACAACTCTGCAACCCTAAGGTTTCTCATTCATCACTGAAATGTTATTTTTCATCTGTTGTTTGGGTAGTTTCTATTGTTTTTAATCTGCAGACTCAGAGTGACACATCTATAGGTTTTTGTACCATAGTTGCCATCTTTTGTGACGCATTTGAGAACCCCTGTGATGCATCCTTCTGACATTAAATTGCATCTGTACCTCTATGTGATGTAGTCGCTATTCCCTATGACACATCAGAGACACCTTGAAATGCATCCGACTATTGTAAAACATGGAGTTCTTAGATTGTCTTCATTCTGGTTTCTTTGCTTGTACGGTAGATTAGGAGGTTTTATTCTGGTACTAATTTTTGGTCTATAGCTTTGTGGCATCCATTGGGAGGAGAATCTTGTTTGAAATCACTAACCTATTTGTTGTACGGTTCCTTTCATTCATATGTATGTTTGGTTAAATTAGGAACACTTCAAATTGGGGCATAAAAAGAACAACAATCTATTTGTTTTCACACTCATTGGCTTAAAAAGAACAAAAAATTGCATACTTTCACTCATTGGCTTAAAAAGAACAACAAATTGCATATTTTCACTCATTGGCTTAAAAAGAACAATAACTTGCATCTTTTCACATTCATTGGGGTAAAAAGAACAACAAATTTGCATCATTTTTCTTCTTTGTCTTGCATTTTGTTTGTGTGGTGAAGTGTGTATGCTCTTCCCTCACTCTTTAAGTGATCTTGGGAATCAAAAGCACTTGTCAACATTTTCATAATCACACCGCACATTTGATTTCTAAAGGTTAATGAACCCTTTCTAGTGTGACTAAGTAATATGCGTATGCTCTCTCCTTGCATCTTTATATGACCTTGGAGATCAAAAGCATTTGCTTATGTCACTTTTGTGTAACCCTTTAGATAGGGTCTACCTTTGAGACACATCCATATGGAGAACTCATTGGTGACCCAAAGTGGTTTTTCCCTCGGGCCACTATATAAAAAGATAAGGCAAAAGCCAAGTCTAAACTGCCATTAGCCTTCGTCATACAGTGCCAATCCAAAAATGCAAGCTACCCATGTTTACATGAGGTATTTTTAGTACCGCAAGTAGGATTGGTCAAAGACTTAAGTGGCTTTCTAGATGCTTGCGAGGTGGTAAGTCCCTGGGTTGTGACTAGAAGATAAATTAGTTAGAATCCGCCCTTTATGATTGACTCTTTATTGGCATCACTCTCAGTGCAAGGGTTATCGTCCTGAAGTTACTTACCATATGAGCTCCCTTGAGATGAGATGGAAATCCTTGGATTAGCATATGCTATACGTAGCTTTCTAGGGAAAGGGTGATTGGATCATCCTTCCAATCCTAGAGGCCCCTATCCATCCTCTCTTGCAAATACAAAAGTGTACACACCCCACTCTTGGGTGTCCCTACCTCATGTCGAAGGAGTTTCCAAGTTGTGGGCCTGAGCGTCGCGCCATTGGCCAGTGACCTTAGGGATAAGAAGTGTCTTCTATGTGTGAATTATTTTTAAATTGTGATTAAGGTCCATGGAAATTTGGGTTGGGTAGCCCTTGAACATACACATACGCTTATAAAGTCAAGAGTCACAACCAAACTGAATGTTGAGTGTCTTCTATGTGTAAAGTGTTTTCTGATTTTCAAACAAACTGTCAAACAAACATAGAAGAATGATTTGTCTCCAAATAAATAATGAAATGCATCTGTAGGGTCCTAAAATGTAGCTACTAAGAAATAGACCGCAATTGAAACTCCCTAAAATGCATATGATAAGCAGTAAAATGCATCTAAAGCTCCCTGAAATGCATCTGCAGACTACTAAACAACAATCGATCCCTTGTGTGATGTATCTACCTATAGTGAGACACTTAGAGGATATTTTAAAAATCTGCCTTCCCTATCAAATTTGATTGAACTGTGTCAAAATATTTTAGACCTACTAAGTTCAAATTCATCCATTGCATACTCAACTTCCTTCCTTTAGGTTTAGATTGCATTCCATATTGTCGAAATCATTTAGCTTACCTTAGAACATTAAAAAACCATCCCTTGACATATAAGGAGGTCCTTAAATTTAGTCTTCTTAAGGTTGAAACATAGGAGAAATTGTCAAAAATTGACTGCATCATAAGTACGAAATTGGATCAAGAGACCTTGATATTCTTTTCAAATCAATCACAATTTGGGCTTAATACTCACAAGTCTAGTTTAAGTCCATCTTTCAAATCAACAAGTGAGTCTCAACTCATGAGTCTAGTTTGAGCTCACTTTAATCAATCATTTCTTCTACATCAACACTTCAAAGTCTTCATAAATCCAAATAGTGCTTTGATAAGGTCATAAGTAGGCATTAGTACCCTCTTGGAGCAAACTTCTCAAAGGCTAAATAATCATTAACCTCTAGCATAGTCTTGGTCTCATTACCTTAGTTGTATCTCAAAACATTGGCATAAAGTATCCTCATTTAGTCATTCCCATAGGTGCATTTCCAGCCTTAGTCAAGCATCCCTATATCTTCCAAGAAAATACCAAAAATATAGCATAATTACTTTGCATTTCCATCCATAGGATAAACTCATTTTCCACAAACTAGTAAGTCTTATATGGTCAAGACACGATTGCAAAAGAAGAGAAAGGGAGAATCCTTAGATCATCTCATGGACATAATGAGATTTGGAACCTCATCTAACAGAAAACACGAACCTCATTCCAACATGTCGAATCCCTTTGAAAATCTCAATTTGCAAGAAGACAATCAAGGGATTACACAACAAGAAATTGAAGAAGCTTCCCAAGATCCTAGAATTTTGTGCATCCTATATGAAATGATAGCCACCAATGTTCAAACCTACCTCATGCATCTCTTACAAACTAGCACCAAACTTCCCGCATGGGTAGATATCAATGCAATTATAGGATCATCGCCAAACAATATCACACAAGGCCAAGGTCAAGGAACACCATCCACTAGCTACATGAATCTGACACAAGAACATGCCACCATGCCTATGGGAGAAACATCACAAGATTCCACAATCTCCCATTTGCCTCCCCCATTTGACACTAACAACGTAAATGTCACGTCACAACCGCTAAATTTTGCAAACCCTTTCGCTTCAATGACAAATATAGATCAAAACAAAAGGATGTGAAAAATACATATAGTGACTTCGTGGGCTCAAACACATGGGGTTAATGTCACACCAAATGCAAACATGAACCTTGGGCCTCAAACAAATAACAAATTAGGCAATCAAAACATGGACCCTCTTGGTCAAAGCAATAACACCATACCAAATGTGAACATGAATTTTGGGACTACATAAAGTAATGTTTTGAGCCATTAATATGTAGACCCAAATCATAAAAATAGTAATACCATACCCAACACTTACATGAACGTTGGTGCCACTCAAAGCCACACCTTGTGTCATCAAAATATTGCTCAAACCCATCAACATGTGTCTCACCTAAATGTCAATCAAAATACTAGTGCATCACATCAAAATACCCATTTGAATCCCTTGCAACAACAAGTGGACCAAAACATCCTTTTCCAAACAAATCCCAATAACTTCCAAAACCAAAACACTACAAATGCTTCATCCCACTTCCAATACATTAATCCAAATACCACCTACATACCCGACAACCAAAACCTAAACGCATCTTCATTACACACTCCCTTCAATACACATACCAACTGACTTGTTACAAATTTGGGATCCCAAAACACATCGACATTAAACATGGGTAATCCGTATCAAAATGCACTCATGAACGTCATGGACACATCATTGACCCCCTTTAAAGCTTTGGCACACAAGATGCAGTCACTAGAGAAATGCTTCTCAAACATGCAAGTATCTACCACTAAGAAAGTGTATTCCATGGAAGATTTATGTCCTTATCCCTTCGACAAAAGCATTTACATGCCACCTTTTCCACCAAACTACAATGTACCTAACTTCAACAAATATAAGGGAGAAGGAAGTCCCATAGATCATGTGTGAGAGTTTCACACAGCATGCCTTGAGATTACTTTTGAGCACACATATTTGATGAGATTATTCCTGAGGAGCCTCGCAAGTCAAGCACTTGAGTGGTTCACATACCGTCCCACAGGGATAAGGACATGGACCGAACTCGCAAAGAAATTCATATCTCATTTCTCTTATAACATCAAGATAGATGTGAATGTTGCCACCTTATGTCATACAAGACAAGAAGATGGGAAAACGTTCATCTCCTTCTTCCAAAGGTGGAGAATCCTAGCTAGCAAATGTCCATGTCATATCCTGAGAATCAATTGGTACCAATTTTTGTGGAGAACTTGAACAAAGAACTCATGCACCAATTGCAAATCCATTATTGTACCTCCTTTGGAGATGTTGTTGAAAAGGGGACATCCATTGAGAAAGCCCTCATAGCTAAGGGTACAATCAAAATCTTCAACAAGAACCAAAACACTCAAAACCCACCCTATGACAAAAACAAGGTTTGGTCTCAAAACAAGAACATCACTAATGATGGGGTAGTATATGCAAAGGAAATCAACAGGGATGGCCTAGTTCTCACACTCAAAGCACCACCGGTGCAAAATAATTAGTCATTCATTCAACAACAACCACAATTGCAACAACAAATGGCTAATGCAATTCAAAACAACCAAAGAAGACCGCCTCCAAAGAATAATACCCCTTGATGAAACTATACACCCCTAATGGAGCCTGTTGAAGCAACCTTAAAGAAGTTGCTACAGTCCAACCTCATCCAACTACCGGAGGTCAAACAATACAATCCATATTTTAAACCTCCCTCATGGAATGACAATGACTTTTGTGAGTATCACCGAATAAAGGGCCACAAAACATCCAATTGTTACAAGCTAAAGAATATCATACATGACTTTATTGACTGAGGAGATATAGTTGTAGATAGTCCACAAGGTTCCTCTAATACCGATCACACTATCTTTCAAGACCCATTACAAAATCACAGATTGGGAAAAGCCTCCACCTCAGGAACCAAGCCACATGACCATGTCAATTACAACAATGTCACTTATGAATACACCGTTAATAGTATCCGTGCATTTGATGATAATGTCTCCATTATCTGTTGATAACTGAGAGGGGGGGTGAATTAGTTATCTTAATTAATTTAACTTTCTGTTCTTCTTTAGCAACCAGTACAGTATCAAAACACATAAGCTTAAATGAACATGAAAGCAGAAATAAACTCAGTACACATGATACAATATTTTTGACGTGGAAACCCTATTAAGGGAGAAAACCACGGGGTGATTAACCCAAGAATGTATTCTCTATTAGAAGAATAGAAATACAAAATGGCACTTGCCAATTAGGGCTCACTGCCCGAGCACACTGCTCACAAGAGGCTCACTGCCTCCAAGAGACTCCCTGTATACAAGTTATAAAGAGAGTAACAAGATACTTGAACTGATGAGAAGCATCCACATATGCTAGAGTTCAATTCCGGTTAGGCTCAGTATACTGATCTACTGCACTTCATTCTTTCTCTTCTTTTGTGCTACTATCCTTTCACATACCGGACCTGCCTTACTGCTTCCACACTGCACTTCTACTTTTCTTCGCACACAACAACTCACAACACACACCTTCACATCCAAATCCATCTGGTATATATATATGCACCAATGATTTCAACACCTTTCTAGTCGGCATCCAGAATAGTCAATATTTTCCCAAACTCTAATGTGTCAGCTGAATCCTTACTTATCAAGTGATGCGTATCAAGGAGATGCTTATAGAAGTCATCAATCATGTTGGCCAGTCATGAATGATACTTTAAGAAACTTGATCACCACCAATAACTCATCTGGATTAAGGTCTGATGCTCTGTCAGTCAGTTCTTCCTCTATCAATTCTACCAAACAGGAACCCAACACTTAGGTGCTCATATCTTTTCACTCTTTCATCACTGGAGGCTCAATCTCTGGAATGTTTCAGTCAAGGTACACCTCTTGACTTCCCCAAGTCTACACTTTTCTAAGATACTTCCTCTGAGAGATCCGGACTTACTGGACCTCAACACTCTTCAATCTGACTTCCGGTATAGGTACACCATGTTCTGCGGATGTCTGGGATGAACTTTGTTGCCATCAATGACAACAATCATGAAGCTACAATGTGTCTCTTGCTAACATTATCACCATCAAGTCTCGTCCTAAGTATGTCATCACCACTCGTAAGACCAAGATAACACTGCAAAGTGCTCCATATAATTCATCCAATCCATCTACTTTGCAACCAAAGACCCAATATAATCTCTTGGACCATTTGACAAAGACTCCGACACAAATATCCATTTACAAATTGCTTCACCTATCCCTGGAGCATAAGGCCATTTTGAACAAGGCTTTGTTGGAATCTTCTGTCCCCATGGACCTAAATGTCAATCAATTTCAGGCCATGATAGGACATTTGGCTACCTCCAACCATGTCACTTTCACTAAACGTGATGTACGCTCACATCAACCTAATCACATTGACCCATTACTCCTTGAGGTCTTCATTAACAAACACAAGATTAGACAGGTTTTGGTAGATGGTGGAGCTAGATAGAATATATGTCCTTTAAAGTTAGTGATGATATTGGGGTACTCTGAGGCATACGTCAACCCCACCAAAAGAATTGTCATCAAAACTTACGACGATGCTAAATGTTCTTCCAAGGGAGTGATCTCACTTCCCATAAGAGTTGGGCTTGCCACTCTCAATACTACATTTCATGTCTTGGATGTTGAACGTCCTTACAACCTTGTCCTCGGCTAACCATGGATCCATGCCATGAAGGTCATGCCATCCATTTACCACCAATGCATTAAATTCCCTTACAATGGAACAGAAATCACTATACCCAGTGATCCTGATGCCTTCCAATACTATAGCCACATGAGAGAAGTTCCTCAGCATCAAGTACCCGCAAATAGGGGAATTTCACCTTCCACCTCATCACATTATGTCGACCCATCTACATTATCAAAATCTGTCACCACATTCATTTCGCCACTTAACCCTAAAGTTTAGATCCACGACAAAGGATGTGGGAATATAATATGGAAGGCTCATATTGCATCGGTATGCTACCAACATCACCAAGGTCTCACAGAAAATCTGGCCCAATAAAACCTAAGGAGACTATCTCTACCGCCCCCACCACCTTCACAAAATGGGGAGAACTTAACAAAGAGGATGTAGATGATGATGTCTCTAAGTGGCTCTACAAGCAGGAAGAAGAAGTCAAGCATGTACAATTGCCCATAGAATGATATGAAAAAGGCTACGAGTTTGTAAAACAATAGGGATACGACAAGCATAGCGGACTTGGACCTAACAAAAATGGGAGAATAGAACCCATTCAACTGACCATGCACCCTTGCAACAAGAGGCTAGGGTATACATCATGAAGAGAGAGTACTCCTAGTACTAAGTTACTTTTGGGTAGGGATGCAAGTACTTCCAAGGACATCGAGACATCAAGGGACCCTCCTGAACCTAAGCCTGAATCTTCCCAACCTCACCTACCTAATAGTGAAGCCTAGATCAACATCTTATGGGATCCTAATAATACTTCCATTTGCACCCTGACTCCCATAACCATAGGCTACATGAACACCAATGATGGCTTGCCATTAGTCCATCCTGAACTCATAGACTGGGATCAACAGGCACCACCTAGCTTAGATTTGTTTGAGAATGACGAAGCTATTGTTGATTTCATGGGACTCTATGAAGGCATACCTCAAGGGGATCATAAAGTTGGATACATCATGGATCTTGACAACATTGCTTACTTTAGAGAATCCACTCCACCCTCTAGTCACAAAAATGAAAAAGAAAAATAAAAAAAGGTCTCTAGGTGAAAATCGAAAGGCACCTCTTGACAATGAAAAAGTAAAAATAAAGGACGTATCTGAGGGTGAAAATCTCCTTGAGGCTCCCAAAGATGGAACGTTGGAGATACTCTTGATTACACAAGAGAGATCATCACTGTTGGTCAAAAAGTCAATGGAAACGAATATTGGTACAGAAGAAAATCCACGGATTATCCACTTTGTCGAGTCACTAACCGAACAAGAGAAATTGGAATTTACAGCTTTCTTCTTAGCATGACAGGTCAACTTCACTTGGTCATATGCCAACATGCCAGGACTTGATCCGCAATTTGTCTTACATCACCTACCATTGCTTCCAAATGCTAAACCGACGAAGCAAAAATTAAGAAAAATGCATCCACAGATGACACTCTTGGTAAAGGCAGAATTGATAAAGCTACTCGATGTGGGTTTCATCCAACCAATAGACTATCCAGAATGGGTATCTGACCTTGTACCCGTCACAAAACCTACTAACCAAATCAAAATCTATGAAGACTTCCAAGATTTAAACAAGGCATGTCTAAACGATGATTTTCTGTTGCCAAACATAGACATTATAGTCGACCTTACCACTGGATTTGAAATGCTCTCACTAATTGACGATTTCTTAGGCTATAATCAAATAAGGATAGCTCCAAAAGATCAACACAAAAATACTTTTACATGTCCATGGGGTACATATTGCTGGAATGTCACGCCCTTTGGCCTCAAAAATACTGGAGCTACGTACCAAAGAGAAATAACAACAATCTTTCACGATTACATGCACACAATTATGGAAGATTATTGTTATCCTATTTTCCCTCTGCTCAGAGCCAAATAGTCAACCTGATATTTTCCCTGAAAATCCTTTGAAAAGGTCCCTATAAAGCAAAAGTGACAAATTTCCTAAGGAACCTTGCCTAAAAAACCTTACCATTGGAAAGAGCTTGAAAAAATATGCAGGTTTGCTTTTTACAGTACCCTGAAATTCGGCCAAATGAAGAAGTTATCCATGGTCAAAGTTTGGTCAAACATACAGTTCAAATATGCATTTGGTGGGCTTGAAAATCTCCATCGGCCTTAGAAAATATGAAAAAATTTGAGTTATATACATTTTATGAAGGAAATGCATATACATTGAGGGAATCTTCCGCAGATTCTCAGAATATTCGCTAAATGTATATCGGGTCTGCATGTATATAGGGGCTTGATATTCAGATATACAAATGGAGATATGAAGGAGTATGCAGTGAAAAGATACAAGGTTGGTGGACATACATGTGCTACAGTGGATGTACATTCGCCAAAAATACAAAGGCTAAAATATACAAGGTAAAGATTCCTCAGAATATTCTGCGCTTGTATGCATAAAAAGGCTTGTATATTGCTTTGTATGTTCGCACATACAATCCGATATACAAATGAAGATATGCATCGCAGGTATATTCCATCAAGGATTCCCTGTTTGTATGTAAGGGAGTTTGTATATTTGCATTTGTATATCCGCATATACAAACAAATGTGCATTTGCTACAGTGCCGCAAAGGGAGATACAAGTGGTAGGTCCCATGCATATACATTTTGGGAATCTTTTGCAGATTCCTAGGAATATTCTACTTTTGTATATCGGTGATATACAACTAAACATGCAAGTCAAGATATGCAAAGGTAAAGGGCAGTGTATGTACATTCAATAGGTGCTACAGTGGTTTGTATATGTGGTTGTATATTTGCATATACAACCAAAGATACAAGAGTTAACATACAAGCCAGACCCAAATGCATTTTTAAATGGTTTCATAAAGAGTTTTGGGACCACGACTTGTATATTTGCATGTACATGGCAATATACAAGCGGAAGATGCAAGGCAGATTTCAAGGCAGTTTCAAACGCAACCAATGTTTTTTCACGTCCGCAGTGCTTTGTATATGCGATTGTATGCTTGTATATGCATTGCGATATACAAGTCAAAGATGCATTGCCATATACAAGGTGGATTTGAATCAAGGATCAGTTTCGGCACATAAGAGTTTGGAGTCCGCTTTGTATGAATAGGTGTTTGCATATTTTGCATATACAAAGAAATGTACAGGAGAAAATATACAAGCCGGACCTGGCAGAACAATGAAATGCAGCTAATGGTCTTTTGGGGTCCACTTTGTATAAAAGGTGATTGTATGTTTTGACATACAAAGGTGTAGATACAAGGATATATGCTGGGCATTTTCAAAGAGGTGGGGCCCGCATATACAAGGGGAAATTGTATGTATATGCAATTTTCAAAATACAAAAGCATATACAGGGGCTGATATGCAAAGTGCCATGTATGTGCAGAAGGAGTTGCATGATGAGTTTTTGAATGCTGATTCAGGCACCAAGATGCAGCGATATACACAAAAATGCAAAAGTGATATATACAGGCAGTTGACCGAAATTTTGACTGCCTGTATCTCCTTCATTTTGGCAAATTTCGGCATGATCCAAGAGGCCAAGTTGCATATTTTGGTCCCCTCTTTCATTTGGCAGGCTTTTTCAGGAGCTTTATCACTCTTTAAATTTTAGATCTCAAATTGCATATTTTTGACAACTAGATGTTTCAGCGACGACTTTCAGTAGATGGAGATATTTTTGGGGCATTCATTGCTGCACAAAGAGCAAGCAACTCACATTGATGGTCAGAAATATCTTCCCACCTTCCTCTTCCAGATATTTTCATCTTTTCTACTGCAGATCGATTAGTAAGCTGCTTGCATTCAAGACTCCAAAAAATTTCCCCATCCACCCAGTTCCAGATTTTGACGCCATAACTGATGCAGCTAGATAGTCATCGATTGAGATATTTTCTATGATAGCTCTTTGGGCAAATTTTGTAACCGACTTGGGAATTTTGGAATGCTATAAGTATGCATTCAAATGTTGTGAATAAGGTTGGAAATTTTTGGCATTGAGGCTTTTCTATTTCCAAACAGGGTTTTCATATGTTGTAACCATGCCTTTCTGTCAAATATATGCAAGTTAGTTTTACCTCTTTACTGATTTTTCTGGTTCTGTGTGAATCTGCATATGGTTTGTCTGTGAATGTTTTATTCCTCACAATCATATTGCTTCTCACCTCTGCTAGAGTCATCTAACCTGTGTATGCCTACTTGCCATATTCTAATTGTATTGTGCATCCTTCAGTGTTGTGGAAATTTCTCTAAATCTGTCTGGTGCATCACCCTTGTTTTCAAACTTTTATTTCATTTTCATTACAAGCATTCTCTCTCCCTTTTTCCTCAAAATTTAGTAGTTTCAAGTGATAGCTAGACAAGGAAGCCGACCTTCTCTGGAGGTCTGATCTCACTTGGTAAAGTCCCACACTTAGAGATCAGTCCCATGTTACTCCAGTTTGTAGAGGTTTCACAACTGTATGCAAGGGTGCAAAACTAGGTGATAACAACTTTGGCACGCCCGGTGGGACTCAAGAAGTCAAAGTAACAATCAAATTAACAAACATTATTGCTGGTTTTGATGTGCAACCAGTAATTGCAGACCTTTAAGAGGTTAAAATGTACACATCTGGTGACTTAGACTGAGGAAAGACAAACAAACCAGTTTTGTTGATACATGCTTTATGAGAAAGATATCGACTAGGAATTCAAGTTCAAGTCCATTTGAATATTTGTAGCTCTCTCCACTTAGAAGACAGAGCAGAGTAGTAGCAAGGACTCCAGTTTCCAAAAGAGTACAGTCAACTCCACCAAGTTTCAGACCAGTTGCCTCTGTAGTTCCTGCAGTAACTCAAGCGAATCTACCTACAGCTCTTTAGATGGCAAGAAATCAGCCATTCGTGACTTTTGATGGGGGTAGCCCTTTGGATCTAACGGTACATGATGTCATACCAATGGCAGCTTTGAAGAATCTACCCTATTTCACAGGGGAAAATCAGACTACTCCGATCGAGCACATTAAAGACATAGCATCTTTGTGTGGGGTTCATCATGTCACTTAGGAGAATGTAGCCATCAGATTGCTGGCTGCCTCTTTCAAGGGGAAGGCATTACAATGGTTCAGGAGTCTACCAGTGCAAACTATTACAACTTGGGATGATCTAGGAGAGAAATTAAATAGACAATTTCAAGATAAATTAGATAATCTATCATTGGTTGAACAGATGACCACTATAAAGAGAGCTCCTCAGGAGCAAATGATGGATTTTAACTTTAGATTTCAAAAAACATGGGACAGAATCCCTGCCATGGTAAGACCTCCAACTGAATACACATTTCTATATTTTTTGAAAGCCCTAAATAGTGATATTTCAGTAATGATCCAATCACTAGGAGGTAATAGTTTACCAGATGCATATGAATTAGCAATTAGGGCAAAGAATAATCTCATTCAGGCTGAAAAAATAGCACCCAGACCACCAATGCCTATCTTTTCTGAGATTTAGGCTTCTATGCCTTTGCCAATTCCATGTTTTCCCCCTATGCCTACTATCGCAGCATTACCTAATATTGCTAATTCTGAACCTGTTGCCTCTAGTTCATCTCAAGAGTTGAAAGAGATTAAAAATAGTCAACAAAAGATTGAGGGTATCCTTCAAACTTTTGGAAATGAATTGGTAAACATAAAGAAGCAACAGTCCCAGAGGCCCTTTTAGCCTTATCAGCAATCTAGCCAGGGGCAGAATCAACCATTTCAAGGCCAAAATCAGTCGTATCAAGCTAATAGGCCGCCTTATCAAAGCAACTATCAAGGTGCCAGACAGAATGTAAATCAAAGGCCTTTTCTACCCTATAATCCAGCACCTATTAACAACGTAAGGGACCTTGTCCCTACTTAGAACAACCTAGCTACTGATTATGAGTGGTGCTACCCATGCAATCAGCCACACAGTCAAGCAGCCTGCTCAAATGGAGTCATAAATCAGGCTTTAATGGTGCAAAATGTGTCAGCCTCACAGCCAAGTACACCAAATGATGGGGCTGTGCAACAACAGGAACAACCTCAGAGTGATTCTGCCTTCATGAATTGGCAGCAGGGTGAATTTTGTGGCATAAACAACGATAACACCTCAGTTGCAGCAAATACAAGAGCAAAGAAAAGGGGTTATGAGGTAGAACAAGTAGCAAATAAAGGAAAAGCGTCTGCTGATGTTCATGCACCCCAAATTCCCCATATTCTACAAAGAAATGACCCAACAAAAGCAAGGGAGATGCCTCATTTGCAACCAGACGTTGCTGCTACAAAATCAAGTCAGAAGGTGAGTGCCATTCCACCTTTCAATATTATTGAAAATATGAAAAAGATGAATGTGACAATGTCTATGTGGGATTCTTTAGCCATCTTGAGCCAAAAAGACATATTGCAATCTACCTTGTCTAATTTGAAGGTGTCCAAAGATACAACTGTTGACCTAATTAGGGCTGTCCTTACTAATTCCTTCGAGGAGAACAACAAATAGCCTAACAAAAGTACTAAGCCACTCCCATTCTATATATCATTGATAATTGGAGATAAATTAGTTCATAATTGCATGGTGGATAGTGGAGCAAGCAGTTCTGTGATGCCTAAACAAATTGCAGACCAATTAGGGCTCAAGTACCAGCCTCTTGAGAAGGGTGTACTCTAATTAGATGGCACAGCTGTTAGTATTGTGGGTGTAATAAAAGACCTAGGTCTTACTCTACATACCTGTCCTAATGTTTCCATCTTCCAAGAGGTCTTCATTATTGATTTGCCTCCCTATTTTGCCATGTGCTTATCAAGAGAATTCACAGCCAAAATAGGAGGATACCTATCCTCTGATTGGTCCCATATGTTTTTTAGGACTAGATATGGCACTAAGGTGACCCTAAGATCTGAATTGCTTTCAAATCATCACATAGAGCCCTATACACCAAGTGTGGTTAATGTAAATCACATTATTTCTGATGATCCTGAACTTGTGGCAGCTCAAGAGTTACAAGCTGAGAGTATACTAGAAATGTTATTAAGGGAATGGTCCTCAGAAGATGTTGTAGATGATCCTGAAGCACATATTCAAGAAAATGGTATGGGGATCTATATACTCCATGAGCCTGAGGTAGCAATTCCAAGTATGGTAAAGGATGTAGAACAGCAGACAGAGTAGCAAGGAGAAGTAGGGAAAATGTACGTTGATGGCTCAAGGAGCAGAAATGGATCCGGTGGTGGTGCAATGTTGGTGTCACCACAAGGTGAAAAATATTATGCTGCTTTATGTTTTGCCTTCTCATGCACCAATATCACTGTTGAATATGAGGGGCTAATCCAGGGATTGCAATGGGCAAGAAGGAAGAAAATTGGCTGTTTGCAAGTATTTGGGGATAGTGAACTAATTGTAAATCAGGTAAGAGGACTGCATCTTACCAAAAATGATACCTTGAAGTGCTATAAGCATAGGGTATGGAACATGATTGAGGAATTTGATGCTTTTAATCTGATTTCCATTCCAAGAAATCAAAACTCCCATGCTGATAGATTGGCTACAATTGGGGCACAGTTTGACATCCCTAGTGACATTCAAAAGGAGAAAATATAGCCTCATGTAAAAATAGTTGACAGACCCTCTATCTATCCCTGACAATAATGTTCATTGGCAGGTCTTTGAAAGTGATGAACAGATTATGAGATTCCTATTAGAGGAAGATGATTTTTCCATGATGAATCAGGATAAACTCAAACAATAGTATGGCAATGATCAGATTATTCAGCTGAAGACAAACAAGCTACCCAAGGGATTGGTGACTTTGGAGTCTATTTTTGGCACCGATGATTAGATGAAGAAGACTAAGACCGGTATGCAAATAAAAGAGGAAAATTATGAGGAGTTAGAAATTTTTAAGGGAAAACTCCTCAAAATAGGTAAAATTTGTTCAGCTGAGGATAGGAGAGCTTTTATTGCTCTTTGTCAGGAATTTAAGGAGGTATTTTCTTGGGATTATTCAGACCTAAAGGGATTTGATCCTCATATTGCCTAGCACACCATAGAATTGGAACCAGGTGCAAACCCTACAAGGCAGAGGCAGAGGCCCCTAAATCCAAAACTAGAGCCCCTGATGATTAAAGAATTGACTAAGCTAATTGAGGGAAAGATCATTTTTCCCATCAAGCATACTTCTTGGGTCTCAAACCTTGTCCATGTGAGGAAGAAGAACGAAGAAATTAGGCTATGTGTTGATTTCAGGGACCTAAACAGAGCCTCCCTAAAAGACCACTACCCACTTCCATCAATCGAGCAGATTTTACAAGCAATGGTTGGCTCGAAGAGATTTTCTTTGCTTGACGGATTTTCTGGTTACAATCAGATGTTAGTCAAGGAGGAGGATTAGTTCAAAACTGCTTTCACTACCAAATGGGGCACCATGGCCTATAGGAGGATGCCTTTTGGTCTCTCTAACACTAGCTCGACCTTTCAAAGAGCCATGGATATGGCGTTCAAGGGTTTGCTATACAAACTGGTGCTGGTGTACTTAGATGATATAACAATTTTTTCTAGGAATGCATCTGAGCATTTATCCCACTTAAGGCAAGTTTTTGAGAGATGCCAAGAGTTTGGGATATCCCTTAATCCAAACAAATGCATTTTTACTGTCCATGAAGGCAAGTTGTTAGGGCACATTGTCTCAAAAGAAGGCATTACTATTGATGCTGAAAGAGTAAGGGCCATTTTGGAGCTGCCTTTACCAAGTCATAAGAAGGGATTACAAAGTTTTATTGGCAGAATTTATTTTCTGCAAAGGTTCATCCCTGATATCGCAAACCTTTTGAAACCTTTGACATCCATGTTGAAAAAGAATATAGTCTTTAATTGGACAAAAGAGGCCAGACTCAGTTTTGAGTCTATAAAAGAAGCATTGTCAGTTGTGCCAACTTTGGTACATCCTGACTTTTCCAAATATTTTATCCTATATGCTTATGGTGGCCTAGATACAATCTCTACGATTTTAGTGTAGAAGCAGAGTAGCGGCTTTGAGCAGCCAATTGCTTTTTTCAGTCAGGGGCTAGAAGAATATGAATAGAAGTATAGCTTTGTTGAGAAGCACATCCTTGCAGTGATAAGGAGCCTCAAGAAATTTTGGCATCTTGTTTCTAATAACAAGATACATTTAATGGTGGCTCATCCCAGTGTGAAAGAGTTCCTGTTGAGTAAAGATGTTAATGAGAAGAGAGCGGGTTGGATCACCAAGGTCATGGAATATGACGTGGATATCCAAGTAACCAAGCTTGTCAGAGGTAGAGGACTCAGTGAGCAACTCGCTACCAATTCTAACAAGGAGGATGAGACGCTTTTGACCATTGAGGATGCACTTCAAGATAATACAGCAGTAGCGAACACAGGCTGGGTTACTGATATGACTAAATTTTTGCAAACTGGCAAATGTCTAGCAGGTCTAGATAGAACTAAAAGAAGATATTATAGACTGCAATTGGTTCCATATGTTTTAATAAATGGCATCCTTTTCAGAAAGGATTTTAATGGTGTATTGTTAAGGTACATTTATAAAGATCAGACTGACAAGGTACTACATGAATTTCATGATGGAGCAGCGGGGGGTCATTTTGCCCCAAAGACTACAGCTTGGAAAGTAATGAGAGCTAGCTATTACTGGCCTAGCTTATTTAAGGATGCCCATGCATGGGCTAGGAAGTGTATAGAATGTGCTATTTTTGCAGGGAAAGAAAGGCTGCCAGCCTTACCTTTACGGCCAATTCAAATAGAGCAACCCTTCATGAGATGGGGTATGGACTTCATAGGTCCTATTAATCCACCATCAAGTGTAGGCCACAAGTGGATTCTTATAGCTACAGATTTTTCACAAGATGGACTGAAGCAGTAGCTCTAAAGGAATCAAATGAAAATGATGTTTTAAATTTTTATCATGACTTGATTTCCAGATTTGGAGTGCCTGAGTCAATAATTTCTGACAATGCTTTAGCCTTTGTTGGCCTAAAGATAACTGATTGGGCTATCAAAAATGGGATTTATTTGAATACTTCTTCTAATTATTACCCACAGGGTAATGGTTTGGCTGAGTCTACCAACAAAAATCTCATAAGGATTATTAAAAGATCAATGGAGGACAACCAGAGGACCTGACATACTAATTTGAAGTATGCCTTATGGGCAGACATAATAACTCCTAAGAGGTCCATTGGAAATTCTCCATATATGTTAGTAAATGGGAAGGAAGCAAGATTGCCTATCTCTGTAGAACTCCCAGCACTAGACATCATGAATCAACTAGAAATGTTTGAAGAGGAAGATCCCATGGCTGTTAGATATGCTCATCTTATGGAGCTTGAAGAAATCAGAGACAAGGCTATGAAGACTATGGAATATCATCAGCTACAAACCAAAAGAATTTTTGATCAAAAGGCCACCCTAGGATCTTTAGAGAAGGTGCTATGGTGCTCAAATGGGAAGAATTGAAGAGTAGGCCTGGGAAGCACTCCAAATTTGACAACATGTGGAGTGGTCCATTTCTCATTACTGAATGTAAGGAGCACAATGCATTTCAGTTATCAAATATGGATGGACAAAATCTGCCTATCCCAGTCAATGGGATACACTTGAAGAGGTGTTTTGAGGTATGAGTGCCTTGTAAATCAGTAAATTAGGTCTCTATGCTTTCAATAAGTGCTGCTGCACATTAGTTTAGATCTACTTTTGCTTTCCCTAAATGTTGTCTAGTATAGTTGAAAGAGATTGCTTTCAACATTTTGTCTCAGTTTGGCCTTCCAAGTGTTCTTCATTGCTTCTATCTTGTTTTACTAAGGTCAGAAATATCTATATTTAGTCTCTGTGTGACTCTATGCCCAATAGATGTATAGGCCACTGATCTAACTATTTAGTAGGCAAACATCCCATAGAGGTCGCCAAGAATGTTATCCTATTTTCCCTCTACTCAGAGCTAAATAGTCAACTTGATATTTTCCCTAAAAATCCTTTGAAAAGGTCCCTATAAAGCAAAAGTGCCAAATTTCCTAAGGAACCTTGCCTAAAGAACCTTACCATTGGAAAGAGCTTGAAAAAATAGGCAGGTTTACTTTTTACAGTACCCTGAAATTCGGCCAAATGAAGAAGTTATCCATGGTCAAAGTTTGGTCAAACATACAGTTCAAATATGCATTTGGCGTGCTTGAAAATCTCCATCAGCCTTGGAAAATATGAAAAAATTTGAGTTATATATATTTTTTGAATGTATATCGAGCCAAGCAAATGCATATACATTGAGGGAATCTTCTGCAGATTCTCAGAATATTCGCTAAATGTATATCAGGTCTGTATGTATATAGGGGCTTGATATTCAGATATACAAATGGAGATACGAAGGAGTATGCAGTGAAAAGATACAAGGCCGGTGGACATACATGTGTTACAGTGGATGTACATTCGCCAAAAATACAAAGGCTGAAATATACAAGGTAAAGATTCCTCAAAATATTCCGCGCTTGTATGCATAAAAAGGCTTGTATATTGCTTTGTATGTTCGCACATACAATCCGATATACAAATGAAGATATGCATCGCGGGTATATTCCATCAAGGATTCCCTATTTGTATGTAAGGAAGTTTGTATATTTGCGTTTGTATATCCGCATATACAAACAAATGTTCATTTGCTACAGTGCCGCAAAGGGAGATACAAATGGTGGGTCCCATGCATATACATTTCGGGAATCTTTCACAGATTCCTGGGAATATTCTTCTTTTGTATATCAGTGATATACAAGTAAACATGCAAGTCAAGATATGCAAAGGCAAAGGGCAGTGTATGTATATTCAATATGTGCTACAGTGGTTTGTATATGCGGTTGTATATTTGCATATACAACCAAAGATACAAGAGTTAACATACAGGCCGGACCTGAATGCATTTTTAAATGGTTTCATAAAGAGTTTTAGGTCCACGACTTGTATATTTGCATGTACATGGCGATATACAGGTGGAAGATGCATGGCGGATTTCAAGGCAGTTTCAAACGCAACCAATGTTTTTTCACGTCCGCAGTGCTTTGTATATGCGATTGTATACTTGTATATGCATTGCGATATACAAGGTGGATTTGAATCAAGGATCAGTTTTGGCACATAAGAGTTTGGAGTCTGCTTTGTATGAATAGGTGTTTGTATATTTTGCATTTACAAAGAAATGTACAGGAGAAAATATACAAGCCGGACCTGGTAGAACAATGAAATGCAGCTAATGGTCTTTTGGGGTCCACTTTGTATAAAAGGTGATTGTATGTTTTGACATACAAAGGCACAGATACAAGGATATATGCTGGTCATTTTCAAAGAGGTGGGGCCCGCATATACAAGGGGAAATTGTATGTATATGCAATTTTCAAAATACAAAAGCATATACAGGGGCCGATATGCAAAGTGCCATGTATGTGCAGAAGGAGTTGCAGGATGAGTTTTTGAATGCCAATTTAGGCGACAAGATGTAGCGATATACACAAAAATGTAAAAGTGATATATACAGGCAGTTGACGGAAATTTTGACCGCCTGTATCTCCTTCATTTTGGCAAATTTTGGCATGCTCCAAGAGGCAAAGTTGCATATTTTGGTCCCCTCTTTCATTTGGTAGGCTTTTTCAAGAGCTTTATCACTCTTCAAATTTTAGATCTCAAATTGCATATTTTGGACAACTAGACGTTTCAGTGACGACTTTTAGCAGATGGAGATATTTTTGGGGCATTCATTACTGCACAAAGAGCGAGCAGCTCGCATTGATGGTCAAAAATATCTTCCCACCTTCTTCTTCCAGATATTTTCATCTTTTCTATTGCAGATTGATGAGTAAGCTGCTTGCATTCAGGACTCCAAAAAATCTCCCCATCCACCCAGTTCTAGATTTTGATGCCATAACTGATGCAGCTAGACAGTCATCGATTGAGATATTTTCTATGATAGCTCTTTGGGCAAATTTTGTAACTGACTTGGGAATTTTGGAATGCTATAAGTATGCATTCAAATTTTGTAAATAAGGTTGGAAATTTTTGGCATTGAGGCTTTTCTATTTCCAAACAGGGTTTTCATATGCTGTAACCGTGCCTTTCTGTCAAATATATGCAAGTTAATTTTACCTCTTTACTAATTTTTCTAGTTCTGTGTGAATCTGCATATGGTTTGTCTGTGAATGTTTTATTCCTCACAATCATATTGCTTCTCACCTCTGCTAGAGTCATCTAACCTATGTATGCCTACTTGCCATATTCTGATTGTATTGTGCATCCTTCAGTGTTGTGAAAATTTCTTTAAATCTGTCTGGTGCATCACCCTTGTTTTCAAACTTTTATTTCATTTTCATTACAAGCATTCTCTCTCCCTTTTTCCTCAAAATTCAATAGTTTCAAGTGATAGCTAGACAAGGAAGCCGGCCTTCTCCGGAGGTCTGATCTCACTTGGCAAAGTCCCACACTTAGAGATCAGTCCCATGTTACTCCAGTTTGCAGAGGTTTCACAACTGTATGCAAGGGTACAAAACTGGGTGATAACAATTATGTCGTTAACTTACTAGCCAAATCAGTTACAAGGAGCACCCACTTGGATGTATTGCACAAAGTATTCAGATGGATGGAAGAATATAAGGTCAAATTAAACCCTAAGAAATGCATGTTCAGGGTTACATCAGGCAAATTGTTGGGCTATATTGTTTCTCACCAAGGCATAGAGGTTGATCCTGCTAAAATGAAAGCCATCATGTACATGCCTCCACCAACAAGTCTCAAACAAATATGTAGTCTATAGGGAAAATTAAAATTAATCAGGAGGTTCATTACACAACTCGCTGAGAAATGCCACCTGTTTCAAGACTTACTCCGCAAAGGGGTACCCTTCGTATGGACTGAACATTACTAGGAAGATTTTCAGAAGATCAAAGATTATTTGTTGTCACCACTAGTCCTCATGCCTCTAATACTAGGAAAGCCTCTTTTATTGTGCATATCAACAACGTATTCAGCACTGAGGGCACTTTTATCACAAAATGATGAGGAAGGAAAAGCACAGGCAATCTATTACATCAACAAGACATTGGTAGGGTACGAGCTATATTACAGTTCCATTGAGCACACTTTCCTTGCCGTAGTTTTTGCCACCCAAAAGTTGCGACAATATATGTTGACTCATTAGACAAAACTAATTGCAAAGATTGACCCCCTGAAGTACTTACTCAATAAGGCAGCCTTTACAGGACGGTTGGCTAAATGGGTTATGATATTGAGTGAATTTGATATAGAGTATGTTGACCACAAAGAAATAAAGGGACAAGTGATTGCAAACCAATTGGTAGAGACATGTATAATAGCGGATCATCCTTTGGTTGTAGATTTTTTGGAAGAATCAATCTTTGCCATGGAATTTCCCAGAACATGGACATTATTCTTTGATGGTTCCTACACAAATCATGGCTTAGGCGTAGGCATTCTGTTCATCATCCCTCAAGGAGATGCGATCCCTAAAGCATTTTAGATAGCCTTTCCTTGTATGAATAATATTGTTGAATATGAGGCATTGCTCACTAGATTATGTATGCCCATTGATTGGAAAATCAAGAAACTACAAGTCTTTGACGATTCACACCTCGTCATCAAGCAGGTCAATAATGAATATGACATGAAAGATGAAAACTCATGCCATATAAGAGAATGGTCAATAGCTTTGGACTCTATTTTGACATAGTGGTCTTCGATCAGATTCCTAGGGTTCAAAACAGAGCAGCTGATGTAATGGCTACAATAAGATCTCTCTTAGATATTGCAAAAAATGTGCCACAATTTGAATTCTTGGTGGAACAACTGCTGGTGCCCCACCTTTGATGTCCCTAAATTAGAGCCAGTGTGTGACATCCTTGGTCCATGTTTCCCTAGTATCATGACATCTATACATACCTACATGACCAAATCCTTCCACCTGACCTATCCTCCAATCAACGTAAATCCTTTGTACACTAATCTGCCAAATATGTCATCATCGATGACACCCTTTACCGCCACAGATTTGACAACACCCTCCTATGATGTCTTGACGTTGAGGAAGCACAAATGACCTTACGCAAGGTATAGAAAGGTATATGCGGAGCTCACTCTAGTGGTGCTACTCTAGCCAAAAAGATCATAAGAGCTGGATACTATTGGCCCACCATGGAGAAAGATGCATACCACTTCACCAAGAAATGCAGATAGTCTCAAATCCATGGAGATCTGGTGCATGCACCCGCCCAGGACCTTCATCCACTTACATCCCCATGGCCATTCTCTCAATGGGGACTCTCGACCTCATGGGAAAAATCCATCCCACCTCTGCCAACGGCCACAAGTTCATCATCACTACCATCGAGTATTTCACAAAGTGGATTGAGGCCATTCCCATGACATACATTATTGGTAAACAGATTGCTAAGTTCATCCTCAACTACATCATATGTTGGTATGGTGTTCCTTAGTCTATTGTCATAGACAATGGTCATCCTTTCAAAAATCAAGGCGTCTATGAACTATGTGAAAGATTCCACACCCAACATCATTTCTCCAATCTCTATTATCCCCAAGGCAATGGTCAAGCCGAGGCATCAAATAAAACCATTATAAAAATCCTCAAGAAGACTGTCAATGGCAGTGGCCATGACTAGCATATCTAAATCAATCACACTAGCATTCACACTCCCACCGGAGCCACACCATACTCCCTTGTCTATGGTTCTGAAGCCATCCTTCCCATCAAGGTTGAGTTACCTTCCTTGAGAGTATCACTGAAGCAATTGGTGGATGACGAAGACTACAAGGTATCCAGACTAAATGAACTCGAGATACTAGATGAAAGAAGGCAGAATGCCCTGGTACACTTGCAAGCATATCAGAACCATCTTCAATGCAGTTACAACAAAAGGGTTAGAGTTCGGCAGTTCAATATTGGTGACTTGGTCCTAAAAGAGAACCCCAAGAATCAAATGCAACGAGAGAAGCCGGGAAGTTTGAACCAAACTGGTTGGGTCCCTATATTAGCATAGCTGCATATGGATCGGGAGCATATCAACTTGCTACCCCTGAAGGTGAACTACTATCAAAGCCAATCAACAGCATGCACCTTCGTAGATATTATACCTAAGAAAATAAAAAAAGTCAAAAACGTACAAAAAAATACAAAAAAAGCAAAAAAGCAAAAAATAGTAAAGAGAAATAATTCGTCCAAAAGTGAAAACCACTTTGGTGGCACTTTAGATAAGCACCATGGTGAAAACCTAGCAAATAGGTGCCATGTGTAGTTAGTCTTGGTTCCATTGTCTATTATCACTCTATATTGTCTTTTGCTTTTCGCAATAAATCCCAGATAATCCACACCATAATCCATGACATAAACCATAATAAACCACATTGTCCTTTTCATGGCCTGGAAATAAGTTGACAATCAGTGTCTCCTCAACTTTCCTAAACACTTGTTCATAACATTGTCCTATACTTGACTGGGGGCAATTCCTGATCCTTCAAAAAATTGATATTGGAGGACACCTTTCGTATATTCTCAAAATCGAAAAAATCAAATATTCTCAAAATACAAAAACATCAAATATTCTAAAAAATCCAAAATCAAAAAATATTCTCAAAAATCCAAAAACATCAAATATTCTCAAAAATCCAAAAACATCAAAATATTCTCAAAAATCCAAAAAAATCAATATTCCCAAAAATCCAAAAACATAAAAAAACATCAAAAATCACAAGCAATAAACCATGTCCAAACCACCTTGTTAAACTACGTCACCTCTGATCTTTCACGTAGGTAAGGCCATCTCTGATGAGCCTTCGAGGCATCCCACCCTTAGATCTTAGGTCACAAAGTCCACCTCGTCGAACTACATTGTCTCAGCACTTTCACGTAGGCAAGGCCATCTCTTATGAGCCCCTGAGACATTAGGTCAGTCCCTTAGGGTCCGTTCAGTTAACTATCATAATAAGTCATCCTTTAGTGAGATGAATACTTTGATCAGACCAAAATGATCAATCTTCCACAAGGAAAACAAATCCCCAAATCAACAAGATAGCATATCAAGTCAACCAAGCCATCATCACTAACCATTCACATAGTGATGATTGCACATCACTATTAGCAATCCGATTAACTACAACATGTCTTACAACAGAATGGGGCATAGTCGAAACCAATCTCTACACCTTTGATGACATGTTTCATCTTTTAGACATCATCAATCATCACATATGAGTCATTGTACATGTTGCGACATCTTGGAGAAACTTACACAGGATGTCATAATTCTATCACTTGCCTTAGACAGGTAGGGATGTTGCCAAAACCAGACTTAACATCTTATACGGCATACTTCCCATCCTGAAACTAGGTATTATTCAACCAATCACAACCAATCAGACAAACACATACACACTCAGCAAAGGATTTACATGGCTGGTGACTCTCAATCTCATTTGTCTTATTTCACTGGATTGTTTTTCAGTCTCGTTCTTATGCTTCTCAAGGCAGTCCCTAAGTGATGAAAAGAAGTGAGGATAGAGCGAGAGCTTTTTCTTTGATTTCTTTTTATGGTTTGTCTTGGCAAAATGATTGGGGCAACTAGGTTCCTTGCGTGTGATCAAGATTCCATTGGGTGTGAATCAAAAACATCCTATGCATAGGAAAGAATAAATGCTTCCTTGCATCAGGACTTACATACCTCAATGTTATCTCATCACATATTCTGACAAGGTACCATGGTTACTTAGGTCTGAGTTGGGCATTCTTTGTTTGTCATGTGCATGTTTCACAAGGGATCACATTTTTCTACTTTGACCTATGTTACGCCATTGTGTCTCTCATCCTTTGACATAATAAGCTCTATGATGATAAGCAACAACTACAAGCAAGAAGCTCAAAATCTATCAAAGCAAAATCTAGATCCATTCTTCTATCCAATCTTCATCCTTTGCACATTCCTCATCTCCATTTATTTTGATCATCTTTCATCCTACAGTGACACACCAGAAAATTGTATTAGATCTCATAAGCCTACACACATGTATACATTAGTACATCATATAAATTCCATCATAAGCATAATACCACAACCATCACAAATATCATCATCATGTTAGATCATTAATACTGCATTATAACATATAGAGTCATCATCTGCATATAATCCACATCTATCATAAAACATCTAACACATACATATTTGCATCCATGTAGTACACATATAGCCATCACATAGAAGTAAAAGGCACCATCTCATAAACATATAGTATAATCTCAGCACATGCATCCATGAACCATATAGTACATCACATCATAAACATCATCACATAAAATGCATGATAAATAGGACTACATCATCTCATCATGAATCATAAATCATAAAAGCATAAACATGGAACCATAACATAAAAGAGCATATCACATACATCCATCACATCATAGGCATATAGGAATAAGAGATAACAATCAGAGTAATCTATCTCATATATATATATATATATCATCAAAAAAGTGTCATAGTACAAATCTGAGTCTGTATGTCAAAAATGGAGCTCACAGACTTGATAAAAAACTAGAGCTTGCAGGCTCGATAAAAAATGTACATCATATCGGCCAAAATGGCCTAGAGAGTGCTATCATGGCCTCCAGATTGTGTTGGACCTATAGGAGGACCCCTATGCTCTAACTCAGCCCTCGAACCAAATGGCCTCTCATATGGTGAAGCCATCCTCTATGAGTGAGAAACTCCCACACCGCTATGTGATCGCCGAGAATGGGACCTCCTCATGCTCGTACTCTGGAAGCTTGGTTCCATCTGATCCACTAGAACCACACCCTCATATAAGATCCTATAGTAGTCTATCTCCAACCTGGCCTGATATAGAGCCTATGCTAAATCTATAGTAAGCCCATTGACTATAGACATAAAGTCTATACTATGCTACTTGGCCATCTGAGCGCTAATGACGGCCATGTCCCTCTTTCCTATCCTATGTGCCAGCTAACCCTCTAGCTCCTAAATGCATAGTTACATCCACTGCATCTCAGCTACCTTCTCTCCCTGATCCCCTCCTCCTCATCATCATCCATCTCTACAATTGGCACCTCCTGGAGTGCCTCCTCTCGGACACGCTCCTCCTCCTCATCCTCTCCCATCTCCTCTCCAACAATGTCCTCCCCATCGATGTCCTCCCCACCGACGTCCTCCATATCCAAATCCTCCTCCCTTTCCTCTGTCTCCTCCATCTATATCTCCCCCACTACCACTGCAACCTATCCAATGACCCTTTATCCCTCCTCACAGACCAGAGAATGTTGAGGACCTCTGGCACACCCATCTCAGTCTCTCCCCCTATCTCCTCGGCCCCTATCCCGTCTTCCTCCACTGGCTCCACCGTCATCGCCCCCTCTGTCATCACCCCCTTTGTCACCACCTCCTCGACCTCTACCTCTCCCCCGGCCTCGTCCCCTGAATCTGCCTCTCATCCCCCTCCCCAACCTCTCCACTAGAGCTAGCTCATCAAGATGTAAGTAGGGAACAGGCCCATGAATAGCCCACCAAGTATCATACTCAGGTGTGGTACTTGCATTTTCCACATTGGCTCCTCCCCATTGAATGGGCTGTAGGCATGCAATCTCATCAATAGTTGTTTGCACTACAATCATGGGGCCCCAATCTGTAATCTCCTGTGTAGCTTGGGCAAACTTTGCAATCCTTGCTGGCTCACCCTGTTGCTCACCAAATTGCCTCAGAATGTGCTCTAGCAAGTGACACTCTATATTGTGTTGACTCTGCACTGTCCGCTCAATCAAATAGCGTGTGTCTGCAAAATGGTAAACTCTCCCTATCATCTATCCATCTGGGGTAGGATCTGTAAGGCCTCCAAACAAATACATCTAGATGATCTATGTCGTACCTCCAAAACCTGACATCTCCCAACCCACATTTGAGTAACTGCTCCAGTATAGCAGAAAACATAGGGGAGCTCCTCTAGAATCTCATGCTCTACTAGAGGTATAAACACTGGGATATACTCCTAGGCCTAGATCATCAACAGAATGATGCCGCAACGAATAGACTGCTCACCTTGGTATGCAACCCCATACAGCTGAAAGTAAAGCATCACCAGAAGGCATGGTCCCTAGGCATATACATTTTTATCAACCATCATACCCTCTAGCATCTCACCCTAGCCCACCAAAAAGACATGCCCACGCTTATCGGGAATTGCAATGCCACCAATACAAATACACAGTACTATGATTAGTCAGTCAAATCAATTCGCTAAGGTATCCCAACAGATCTCATAATCCTCAACTCCCAGGTCGGCATCATCATCGGTCTCAAAAAACCACTGGAGTGCAGGCAATCCTCGATTTGATTTGTAAATAACCTACTCCCCATGAATCAGTAGCCGTAAAATCTGCCAAACGTTGTCTAAGGTAATGGTGGCCTCTCCTATGGGAAGGTGGAACGAACTGGTCTCCAAGTGCCACCGCTTGGCCAATGCAGTAAGCAAACCTCGGTTACCCCTAATCGTGGACACAAATATGACACCATATAACCCTACAACATGTAGGGTATCATGCTCCTCCCAAGACAAATGCTCTTGCAATAGATAACCAATAGGATGACTCTCATGGGTGTAGATGGACACGAATCTCACCTGTATCCACAAACATAGCACACTCTGTCAATCTAAAAAACCCTAGGCAAATCATTCACAGAAAAATAGGGGCAAATCAAGTTAGAATTTCATTAGTAAACTTCTAAATAGGCACATGCATCGTACTCTTAGGTCAGTGCATCATGGCTAAAATAGATGCGTCACATAGCCTCACGCATGTGTCGCAATTTCGTGCATGCATCACACGAACCAGCACATGTGGCACAATTTTTTGATTGTGTCGCATTGTCCTGCGGAGGTGTCGCATCCTATGGATGTGTGATGCCTAATGCACATGCGTCACATGAGCCTCCGCATGCATCGCAAAAAAGCAAATGCATCACACAAAAGTGCATGCATTACACTTATTCACACATGCGTCACACGCGAACGCAGATGTGGTGTAGAAAACTGCACCGCATTTGTGACCTATTTTCAGGCCCTAAAATCTAGCAAAAAATGACAAAATTGAAAAGCAAGGATTGGATACATACCGCCATGCCTATCCCGGTAACCCTCGATCAGCGATGCAGGTGAGCTAGAACAGGCGACATTCTAGCAAGTGCTCTACAGAAAAGTCACAACAAGCTAGTCTCACCTCTCTAAAATTTCTAAAAGCCAAATGCACAAATGAGCTCTATGGGCCCCTTTTTACAATGTTTTGACCTAGGTGGGCCCCTTTTTACAAATTTGACCAACCTGAAACCCACTTTTGCGCGTCGGGCACCTTTTCAGACCAAATTTTCACTCATGAATCACTTTTGAATGTCTCATTCAACTTTTTGGAAAAATTTTCAAATTTTTTGGAAATTTTGAAAAATTTCCTAAGAGGGCATAAGGCTATCCTGCCTCATCCATGGCACACCGAGGCATGTCTAGAGCACATTTCTCAATTTTTTCTTTGACACAACGTCGGAATCGACATTGTATCAAAGAGGGGCAAAATGTAGACACCTAAAAATGTCTTGAACCCGCGAACGCCATTTTTACACCTAATTCATCCCAATTTCATATTCTACTGTTAATTAAATAATTTTTAATTATTTAATTAATTCATTTCTCCTCTTATGCTTCTAATTAAAAATATATATTTATTTAATTACTTAGCTATTTTCTTCTAAATTTCCTCTATAATTAAATAATTAATTAATTATTTAATTATTCACTATTTCAATGTCCCCTTTACCCTATTAATTTAAATAAATAAATATTTATTTAAATTATAGGTCTTACCTTAATTAAATAAGTCCCACTTATTTAATTAAATCCTCTCACGTTATCCCCCTTCTCAAATAAATTAAATAAATGGACCCAATTTATTTAATTTAAAAACATCCTACACCTCATCATTTATTCAAATTAAAAATTGTTCTTTGTCCTTTAGTGACTAGGAAGCCCTAATCAATCTACACCCTTCATTTCATCAAAAGTCAACATTCAATCCCAGCCCTTCATTCAAACCCTACTCTATAAAATCACTTGCTCAGCCTCATTTTCTCACTAACCACTTGCATAATTTAAGAACTATCTCTCTGATTTTTCCATTCATACACTCTTGAGCTTCTCATCTTATTTTTTGGTCTGCAAATCTGAGAGCAAAGTACAACAAAATCTTGGATGAACAATTTAGAAGAAACAGACAACTTAAATAAATATTTGATTTATTTAAATTTAGAGAAGATATTATTGGAAGAAGCAATTAAATAATTGGTAATATTTAATTTAGAAGATAAGAAAGCAAATTAAATAAATAAAATTATTTAATTGTTGTGCATGATTTAGAAGAATGAATAAAATATTTGATTGTATTTTATTTTTGGAGATTGAAAGGATTTCAATAAATTTGATTTGATTTATTTAAATTTGGAAGAATGATTTTGATTTAATTAAATAATTAGGAATTATTTAATTATTTGGGAAGAATTAAATTAAATAAAAAAATTTATTTAATTGTTGGAAGAATATGAATCAAATAAATAAATTTGTTTATTTATTTATTGATAGAGGAATTAGAAGGGAATAAATATTAAGAATATTTATCTAGACCAAATCATGTCATTTTTAGGCGTATATATTTTGCCCCTCTTTGATGCAATGCAGTTTACGGTGTTGCCTCAAAGAATAGAATTTTTATGACAATGATACATGCCCCAGTTTGCCCCTGATACAGGTTATGACGATAGGATGCCCCCTCGGGAGATTAGACGAGACGAAGGTAGAAAGATGAGAGATGGACAATCTCACGAAGACGAAGGGAAAACTAGGTTAGGTTTGAAGAAAATAGGACACGTTTTAGAGAAACGGGAAGAAAACTAGAAGAAACGGGTGTGGGAAGTAGTCGTAATCACAACCTAGCCAGATTAGGGTTTGCATGCTATATATAGGAGCTGGGTCCACAAGACAATTCATTTGTACACATGTCTTAGTTTGATTTGCTTTGGAGAGCCTAGAGCAGCATAGAGCATAGAGTAGTTAGCACGAGGATGGAGATTCCATGCGAGGAGCATCGGTTCGAGTGAGTCTGTCGATTCGACCGGCCAGCAAAGGCAGGACCCCCGGTATGTGTCAAAAAAATTTCCCTAGGGTTGAGTTTGGATGTCATAAATGCTCAGAGAAAACTAGGATAGATAGATGCACTGAAATGTAGTGTTACGCATATGCCACGTGAAACTGCGCATGCACGGTTCTGCAGCGCATGCATGATAAGAAATGATGCATCTGTGAATGTTGCACATGCATAGGTTTTTCCAGTGCATGCATAATTATGCAGCGCATTTATGGTATGTAGTGGCGCATGTGTCGAAGCAATGCATATATAACATAGGACGGCGCATACATTAGTTCTTGTAGCACTTTTGCCAGAAGTGGCGCATGTGTCAAGAAATGGTGCATTTGCTAGGAAATGGTGCATATGATATAGATAAGCAGATTACTTAGTGAAATTGACTCGATTGGCATCCTGTTTGATGCATCAATCAATAAGCTATCTCTGAGATTGCAAGAATCTAGTCAAGAGAAGTAGTGTGTTGTTTTGATCAATTTGAAATGCTAAGTTAGTTGATATGGTTCTATATATGGTTCTATAGATATGTTGAGTATGGTACCAGTAGCTTTGGGTTGATGCCTTGCTTTGTGTGCTTGCAGGAGGATATACGAGATACACTTTGGTCTAGGGAGCAGTTCCCTATGCCTATGTTGCAGAGATACATGCTGACTGAGATGGATAGAGAGGCACTCGGTGCTATGGGACTCGACTATGTTTGCTTCATGCCTAAAGTTCAGGTGAACCATGGGTTGCTGACTGCTGTAGTGGAGAGATTCCACAGCGAGGACGGGACTTTCCACTTCCCCACTGGTGAGATGACAGTTACTTTGGAGGACGTGTACAGGATGCTCCATTTGCCTATTCAGGGAGAGCTTGTGGAGTATGATCCATAGAGAGACATAGGACTTGCTAAGTGTAGGAGAGTGTTCGATGACCCCGAGCTGGTCGGGCAGGTCATCCCTTGGCAGGCTTTTTATGATTGTTATGACTACTTCCTAGGGATTGTAGTAGGACTGATCATAGGCATTGTTTTCCCTGACAGAAGATCACATGGGTTCCCCATTGGATGGGGTCGGATCATGGAGAGGATGGTGACAGAGGGCACCCGGTATGCTTGGGGTGTCTATGTGCTAGCACACTTATACCACGATATGCATCAGGTGGTATATCACATGAGTATGAGCCTATCTGCAGGTGTGTCGTTGCTATAGTTTTGGCTATGGGAGCACACAACGATAACAAGGCTGATATGTGTGTTTGACAGACAGAGAAGAGAGCCATATAGCTATGGCTATGTAGGAGTGATTTCCCAGCATAGGCTGGGGAAGCTTTAGTATTGGCAGCATGCATTGGATGGAGTAGATGTGGTCGAGTGGCGGCCATACCTAGACTATGAGCCATGGGAGGATGAGGTAGACGAGCTACCTTATTGCTATCAGTTGTGGTGGTTGATAGGGTGGACACGGTTTATACTAGAGAGACAGATAGTCAGCCAGGTACAGAGATAATTTGGGTGGAGGTAGGGCATGCCATAGGGGTAGGCTCAATTTTCCATGACTCATGCTGAGAGGCTCAGATGGGGACCAATGGCATTCTACGAGGAGGCATTGATAGAGTTTCGGCAGACACCATATGTCGGCTAGAATATGAGAAGGGAGATAGCAGACGTTGGGATGACCTAGGATTACGAGGATTAGTTCACTGCACACCTATTTTTGAGATACTCAAGGCCTGGGGTGCTCGTGCCTCAGATAGATGAAGTGAACTCATATGATGAGGGCCAGGTTGGCCAGAGGAGGAGGAAGAGGGGGAGAGGAGGACGAGGAGGCTACAGAGATTGGGGAGCTGATGGAGATGATGGAGGCCAACCCTGACAGAGGAGAGGCAAGGAGGGACCTTCCCATACCCAGCAGGTAGTGCCACCACAGGTTGCACAACAGGCACCACAGGCACAGATGTCACCACCTCAGCAGATGGCACAGTAGCAGGGACCTCAACCATAGGGGCAAGGACAAGCACAGGCAGCCCAGGGTCTAGTACAGTCAGATGTCTAGGAGAGGACTTAAGCCACTTTGAGGGGAGAGATTAGGTAGCTGCGGGCACAACTCAAGATGGTTGATGCCTGGCGAGAGACAGAGGCATAGGTCATTGCAGGGCTCACTAGAGAGAGAGACATGGCGGATGGGCAGATACGCATTATCTGAGTAGGGTGGGATACTGTAGTGGTAGCCCTGGGGATAGATGCGACCAACAGCTTTTTGGTTGGGCAGGTGCACCAGGCACAGGCATAGTTAGCGCAGGTACAGACATAGCTAGTACAGGTACAGGGTGAGCTTGCCAGAGCACAGGCTCAGGCACAGTATTATCAGGGTTTATACCATGGTGTCGTGCCAACTAGTCAGAGGGCTTCGAGCTACAGGAGCCAGTTTGTGGCTCCTCAGAGAGCAGGCAGATCGAGGTTAGGGGCCTCTGTGATGGGCCCACAACAATCTGGGGCTAGCGGAGGTGGAGGAGGAGACACTATTGGTAGCAGTGGTCCACAACAACAGGGATAGCAGAGACTAGTAGATTTTGGATCTTATGTACCTTTTTGTATTTTGAAACATGTATCACCATTGATGGGATGTATTTATTGTATATGACATTGACTCAGAGATGGACCATTTTGAATTTGTACATTTGGACACATTTTTTGATATTTACATGATGATGTAGCTATTTTGATGCTCTCTATATGTATGAGTTGTGATGCAATCCTATTGTATGATGCGATGTATGTGTTTATCTAATGCAGACTTAGATGTTTACTTGATTCTATCTAATGCAGATTTTCCATATGATGCTATGTAATGCTATATGACCTAAATGCAGACTTAGGTGTTTTATTTGATACGTTTGTAATGTGTGTGAGTGCAAATGGTATCTATATGATTATGCAACTTATGTGATGCACTTATCTATGTTTTTTTGATATTTTTTATTTTTGACACTATGTGATGATTGTATATGGATGACCTGATGCACTTACTATGTATGCAAATGATTTAATCATGCAAATGATTTAATCATGTAAATGACTATCTCATATGATATGATATGCACCTATATGCTATGTTTTTGTGATGTCCAAATGTACCCTATCAACACAAAGATGATAGGATGATAGATAGAAGATTTGATTTGAAGAATGACTTGATAGAAAGATTCACAAGCTTTGACTTTGTATTCTTACTCTGCATTTTTTGGATCTTTTATTGCATGGAATATGGATGTATGGATGTATAGCTGGATGTATGATGGATGCTTTGATTTTGACATCTTGATGGTACAAGTATTTTGAAGTGCTTTATTTCATCATTGGGCGATTTTTTTTTTTTGGGTACTTTTTCAAAATGTTGTAAGTTAATACAAGCATCTAGGTATAACTGAACCGAGATGACCTGAGCATTGCTTACATGGATTTTGATTTAGCAATTTTAGACAACCATTGAGGTATAATTGAACCAAGATGACTTGAGTATTTCTTGTGAATCAATAGTCAAGGATTGCCCCCATTCATGTTAAACCTTTGATGTCCTCTATGATCTTTTGTCGATCATGTCTTTAGACAAGGCTTCACATTACTAAAGTTTAATCCACAAACAGAAAACAAAGAAAATAATCATGCCCCCATCATAGCATCTCTAGCTTTTGGCATTCTCGAGTAGCATAGAAAGGCATGATGGCAAAAATCAAGACTCTGTACTTTTAACCATGTTTCCAATCCACCAAATATTTTTCATTTAGATGTGTTTGTTTCTTGCCATAATTTGGGTAAAATCATTTAGAAGGCCTTAGGATTTTGCTTTACTTCGGGTTGGATAGGTTAATGTCTTGCATTAGGATTTCTGCTTGAAAGTAGGCTTCACTTGCGCTTGCTTGCCTGGTGAGAAGATTCCACAATCTTTATTAGTGAGATGGACCCTAAGGGACTGACCTAGTGCCTCAGGGGCTCATTGCTAAATGGCCTTGCCTACATGACGATGCAGAGGCAATGTAGTTCGAGGTAAACCCTAATGGACCATGGATGGACTAGAAGAAAGATGACAAGAAATGGGATGAATGAGACAGTGGGAGCCTCAGGGGCGCATTTGAGAAATGGCCTTGCCTATGTGACAACACAAAGGCAACGTAGTTCATGGACCTAGACCATGGACACCAATGATAGACACTATTCTAGGCTGACACTATGGATAGGATATGGGACAAAAACCTTGGTTGACAAGGCAACAAAGAGATAAAGTATCAAGCCATGATAGGTTACCAATGGGTTTTTATTATGGAATGGATATGGGTTGAATGGGACATGAGGAAGAATGGACACAAGGTGATTGGTTTCCCAAAGATGGAGGAAGTGGTTTATCACAAGTAATGTCTATTTACTAGGTTTTCACCACTTGCTTTTATTTGCATGAAAAGCTAGAAAGTAAACATTACGCCTGTTTGCCAGGTTTTCATCATGATACCTATCCAAGGCACCTGTTTGCCAGGTTTTCATCAAAGGACGATTTTTTTGTACTTTTCTGATTTTTTTATTTTTTTGTATTTTTTTGATTTTTTTAATTTTTTTGTATTTTATGCCCCCTTACATTGTGGTTCTCCTAGGTATAGAACCAGCAAAGATGCATGTTGTTGATTGGGTCATCTAATAGCTCACCCTCTGATGTTGCTAACTGATACGCCCTCGATCCATAAGAAGCTACGATCACATAAGGCCCAAGCTAGTTGGGTTCGAACTTGCCTTTCTTTTCCCTATCCTATTGATTATGGGGATTTTCCTTAAGTACTAGATCTCCAACCTTAAAGATTCTTGGGTGAACTCTATGGTTATAGATTCTTGACATCATCTGTTGATATTCTTTGAGATGGTCAAAGTCTTTCTATCTCCTTTCTTTTAGAAACTCTAGTTCTTGCAATCTGGAGACTCTGTACTCTTCATCTGATATGAGACCTTTTAATGACACCTTGAGAGATGGTAACTCGACCTCAATGGGGAGGATAGCTTCTAAGCCATAGACAAGCGAATAAGGGGTAGCACCTGTGGGAGTGTGTACACTGGTACTATAGGCCCACAGAGTGGGATTGAGTTGGATGTGCCAATCACGGCCAGCATCGTTGACTGTCTTCTTGAGGAGTTTCAAGATGGTCTTCTTGGATGCTTCAGCTTGACCATTGCCTTGGGGGTAATAGGGTGTGGAGAAACGGTGTTGGATTTTGAATCGGTCACAGAGCTCTTGGTCATCTTGGTTTTTGAAGGGTCTTCTGTTATCTATGATAATGGATGAGGGAATTTTGTATCTACAGACGAGGTAATTCAGGATGAATGAGGAGATTTGTTTACCTGTGATGGTGGTGAGGGGAACGACTTCAATCCACTTGGTAAAGTATTCAGTGGTGGTTATGATGAATTTGTGGTCATTGGAGGAGGGCAGATGGATCTTTCCCACAAGGTCAAGTCCCCATTGGCAAAAGGGCCAAGGTGTCATTAAAGGTCTCAACTCTTGAGCTGGTGCATGTATTAGGTTCCCATGTATTTGGCACTGCTTGTACTTCATAAACTGGTATGAATCTGTTTCCATGTTCGGCCAGTAATAACCCAAATGCATGAGTTTCTTAGCTAAGGAAGGACCGCTAGATTGTGTTTCGTAAATCCCTTCATGTACATCTTGTAAGGCGGTTGGGGATTCTTCTCGTTCTAAACAACGGAGTAAAGAACCATCTAAACCACATCTGTATAGGGTGTTGGAAATAATGGTATAGCGAGAGGTTTGGTGTATAAAGGTTTGTTGTTGGTTTGAAGATAAGTCAGGTGGGAGGGTGTTGTCCTTGAGGTAAGTGTAAACCTTACCATACCAAGGTGAATCAGATCCAACTAAAAGGCATATGGAATGGGTCTCAGGAAGATCATAAGCTAGTTGCAGAATAATTTCCACTAAGAACTCATACCGTGACTCATTCTCTGGTATCTTGAGAAGAGAGGTGATGGTCGCCATGGCATCTGCTACTTTGTTCTCAATGCGAGGTATCTGCTCAAAAGATATAATCACAAAGTATTCTTTAAATTCATCCACCATCTGCTTGTATGGGACAAGCTTTTCATCTTTGGTTTGGTAATCATCATTGACCTAATTTATCACTAGTTGAGAATCACCATAAACATGTAGCTCTTTGATTTTCCAATCTGTTGCCATCTTGAGGCCAATGAATAAGGCTTCATATTCTGCTATGTTATTGGTGCATGAAAATAATAGACGGTAAGACTTCAGTATGGTGTCACCATGAGGAGTTACGAACAAGATTCCTGCCCTCGATCCATGGTTTGTGTAGGACCCATCAAAGTATAATTTCGAGGAATGTGTTGAGATATTGAATAAAGATTCATCCGGAAACTCAAATTGCATTGGTGTGGTGTCCTGTAGTGGTGCATCTGCTAGCTAGTTAGCAATGACTTGTCCCTTGATAGCTTTTCTGTCTACATACTCAATGTCATATTCACTTAGGAGCATTACCCATTTGGCTAGGTGACCTATTAGAGTTGCTTTGCATAGTAGGTACTTCAGTGGATCTATTTTTGCAATAAGTTTGACTGGATGTGCAAGCATATAATGTTAGAGTTTTTGGGAAGTAAAAACTACCGCAAGACATGATCTTTCTATCTGAGAGTATTGCAACTCATAGCCCACTAATGTGCGACTGATATAGTAGATGGCTCTTTCTTTATTCTCATAATCTTGTTGTGCTGGAAGAGCCCCAAGAGCTATAGGTGTAGCAGATATGTAGAGTATCAATGGTTTTCCTTGAATAGGACGCATGAGAATAGGTAGATTCATAAGATACTCTTTCAGATTGTTGAATGCCTCTTCACATTTCTCATCCCATCTGAATGGAATGTTCTTTGTAGGAGATGACTGAATGGTTGACACTTGTCTGCCAGTTGTGATATGAATCTATGGATTGCTTGTAGCTTGCCTTGTAGAGATCTTAGTTGAGTAAGAGTCTTGGGTGGTGGCATGTCCATAATGGCCGTGACTTTGGTGGGGTCCACCTCTATTCTGTTTGCTGAAACAATAAAACCTAGGAGTTTGCTTGAGGTGACTCCAAACACACATTTCTTTGGGTTCAACTTGACTTGGAATCGCTCTAATCTCTGAAAGACTTTCTCTAACACATCCAGGTGTGATTCTCTTGTGAGTGACTTTGCTAGGATATCATCTACATAATCTTTCATGGTGACGTGCATCATATCATGAAATATAGTGGTCATAGCACGTTGATATGTGGCTCTTGTGTTCTTTAGCCCAAATGGCATGACATTCCAGCAGAAAGTGCCCCATGGACAAGTAAAGGCTATCTTATGCTAGTCTTCTAGTGCTATCCTGATCTGATTATATCCTACGAAGCCATCCATGAGAGATAACATGGTATGCCCTGCTGTTAAGTCAACTATGATATCTATATTTGGCAATGGAAAATTATCCTTGCGACAAGCTTTGTTTAGATCTCTAAAGTCATTGCATAGTCTAACTCAGCCATCTGGTTTGGATACTGGTACTATGTTGGAGACCCATTCCAGATAGTCTATAGCTCTGATGAACCCTACATCCAGTAATTTCTTGAGTTCTTCTTTTACAAGCAGTGCTATGTGTGGATGCATCTTTCTAAGCTTTTGTTTCACTAGTTTCACTCTTGGATCTAATGGCAGATGGTGTAGAATCAAATCTGGATCTAACCCCGGCATATCAGCATATAACCAAGCAAAGTTGACTTGTTTTCTCTTGAAGAATAGCACAAACTTGGTCTTCTTTGGTGGGGTTAGAGACTTAGCAAAGTGAATGATCTTAGGATGTTCCTCTGTTCTAATGTTAACAGGCTTTGTGGATTCCACAACAATCTGAGACTTCTCCTAGTGCATGTCATCGGGGAGAGTGTCAAGCCTTCCATCGTCAGGTGCCACAGTTGGGTTTTCACCTTCAAATGTGTCCTTTCGTTTTACTGTTTTGGGATTTGACACTGCCACAGAGCAGTTTTCACCATCAGATCTAGTTTTTATTTTGATATTTTTATGACTAGAAGGCTTGGTACCCTCTCCAAAATAAGCCATGGTATTAAGTTCTATAGCGAAACTAGCTTTATGATCCCCTTTGGGTAGATGGTCCCTAAGTTCCATGTAGTCAATATAAGCATCATCGTTTTGGAACATATCTAGTTGAGGGGTTCCTCGTAGATCCTAGTCAATAAGCTCAGGATGCACAAGGGGGAGGGAGTCAGAGGATAGATCCGCTTCATTGATAGTTTGAATGGATATGCTAGGAGTATTGGGAGGGGGAGTGTTCAGGATGGTACTTTTCTCCAAGTTGTTTATTGCGATAGAACTCGAACCTTCCTTGAAAGTTGTACCATCAGAGATAGGCAAATCAGACTCTAATGGCCTATTTGGTAGCGTTTGTCCCTCACGGTAGGGGCTATAAGTTTGAATGGTATCAACCTCCTTGTCATCATAGGAATGCTCTGTTAGCTCATCCCACTCATATTCATTAGAATTTGTGTCACTATCCACTTGAAGTGTAGGGATCATTTCCACTAGACAAGCATTTTCTTTAGCTTTGCCCTTATCCTTATATCCTAGGCCTTTTGTATTTCTAGCTGATGAGGATGAAGAAGGTTGAATGGGTTCTATGATCCCTTCTCTTCTTAGGCCGATGGGGCCTTGTCCTTCATAACCCATTCTATGAAGGATAGATTCACGTCACCCATAGATTTCTGCTGGGAGCCTAGGTGGTTTCTGTTGTGTGCTCTCTTCTTCTTCAGTATAAAGCCATTATAGGACATCTCTTTCCTCTGTCTCATCTGATAAGGTCCCCCATTTTAGAAAGGGAGTTGTGGGAGGTAGAGAAGGAGCAGATGGCTTTGGAAAATGCTTGGGTCGACCAAAGGATCTAGGAGATAAAGGCATCTTGGCTAGATTGAGGCTGTGCTCTATGGAGTATTCCCCTACTCCATTTTCTTTGATGGTAATTTTTTGCTCTTTGGGCCTTGATGAGGAAGCTTTAGAGGTAGAATCAAGCTATGGGGTAGGGGATGTAGATGCTCTATTGTTGGGTATGATGTAATCAGGTTTTGAAAGGACAAAGTTGCAATGCTGGAAGGGGTTAGGGTCGCCTTGGATGGTGACTTGCTTGCCATTGTGCGGGAATTTTATGCATTGGTGATAAGTAGAGGGAACAACTTTCATGGCATGAATCCATGGTCTACCTAGGAGAATATTATAGGTGAGCACCTTATCTAAGACTTGGCACACAACATCTTTGATTATCGGTCCCACTTGTATGGGCAACACTACTATTCCTTTTGTGATTCGCTCCTCTTCATCATATGCTTTGATAGTTATCTTCTTTCTTGGATCAATTGTGTTTTCAGAGAACCCCAATGTAAGGACTAGCTTCAATGTGCAAATATTTAAATCAGCTCCCCCATCAATGAGAACCCTCTTGATGTGGTGCTTGTGGATGAAGGCGACAATATGTAGAGGGGTGTTATGAGGTTGAGAAACTAAGAGGTCATCTTGCTCGGTAAATGATATGGTACTGGAGGAGGTCAGATTACCTACCATGGCCTGAAACCTCTCTTGGGCCAAGTTAGTGGGCACAGTTGTTTCCACTAAGGCTTTATTGAGAATCTCCTTTTGGGAAGGAGATAGATGCAACAACTCTAAGATAGAAATGTGGGCCGGAGTCTTCCAAAGTTGGTCTATGATGCTATACTGATGTGGATTGGACTAAGAAGGTGACGACCTTGGAGGGACAATATTCAATGTGACTTTACCATTGCAGGTAATGATACTGCAATTATTTCGGTTAGGCTCCGATTGTTGGTTCGACGTGACCACATTGATCTGTTGGACATGCTCTGATATGCACTTGATGGTATAGTTGAATGGCACACTTGTGTAGTTGGCATTACTATTCCCACTATTCTAATTTTGCTTGTTGCGGTTGTTGTTGTTGTTGTTACCGTTATTGTTGTTGTTGCCATTGTTGTTATTGCTATTTTTGTTATTGTTGTTGTATGGCCTGTCATGATTGAGAAGTGGGTCCCTATAAGCCACATGTGTCTCATTGGAGGTATGTTGTTGGTTTCCTCCTTGATTTTGATCAAGCACATCTTGAATAACATGTTTGAGATGGATGCAATTGTTGGTTGTATGTCCCCTTCCTCTATGATACTCACAATAGTTGGTGTCTTTCCAATAGTGAGGTTTGATTTGAGGCTCATAATCACTTGTTGGTAGTAGAGATATTTCATTGTTAGCCAGTAGCTTCCTTAATGCAGATTCTTGGGACTCACCCAGCGGTGTGAACATTCGCCTTGGATTTGAGTTGAGCCATGGTCTTGGCTCCCGAGAGAATGTTTTGTTGGGTGTAACATTACTTGCCTCTCTTTTGAGAGTGAATATAGGTTGTTGCTTGGGGGCTGCCACCTTGGCATCAACTACTCCATCATTGACGACATTTTGTTTTTAGTCCAAAACTTTGATTTGTCAGTCATATAATTGGAGGTAGGTGTGTCCTTGTATAACTTGATTTGCCCCTTGGCAATCATAGCTTTTTCAATGAACAATCCCATTTCTATGACCTTTGAGAATGAAGTAGGGCATTGTATTTTTATTTGATAGCTAAGATCAGTATTGAGGTTATGGACAAACATCTCCATTGATTGTTTCTCTGGTACATCATATGAACATTTACTTGCTAGTTGTCTCCATCTTTGTAGGAAGGTGGTGAATGATTCACCATTCTTTTGCTTGGTGTTGCATAGGTCTAGCATGGAGACTTCATGTTCAATATTGTAAGAGAAGTGCATGATGAATTTGTTGACTAACTCATCAAAAAATTTGATGCTTGGTGGGAGTCGTGAGAACCACTCCATGGCTTGACTACCTAGAGATCTAGGGAATAGCCTCATTAAGTAAGTCTCATTGTGAGCTACTTCCATGCATGCTGCGTTGAATTCCCTAATGTGATCTCTAGGGTCCCCTTTCCCTTTGTATTTGTCAAATTTAGGAACTTCGAATCAAAAGGGAAATGGCGTCATGTTCAAACTTTTATCAAAGGGGTACGGTGCAATATCTTCCAAGGAATAGGTTTCAGTGTTTGTACCCATCTTGAGATCTGACATTTGTTGCTTTAGACCCTCGAGTTGTTTCCTCATTTCTTCCATAGGAGCGCTTGGATCTATGGGTTTCTTTCCTTTTTCATTTTTATCCTCTGCATTTGGATCTATAGCTTTCTTTCCCCTTTCTTCATGATTATTCTCCACATTTTCTTGGATTGTGCTTATATCAAAATCTGCAGGGAGTTTAATTCCAAGATTTGCAAGATAATAAAAATACTTGTGAGGATCATCATGGAGCACTTTCTCTAACAAGCATTGGAATTTCTGATCTTGGAGGCTTCCTTGATAATCTTCGTTAGAGATTTCCTCATCACTATCATGAGGTGTGATGATGTGGTTGGATGATTCGGCCATTTCAAGTTGCTTTTGGTATTGAGATCTAGTAAGAACCATGCAAGCTGACGAGGGATAAGGTGGGATGACACTAGAGATTTTGGTAAGATGCCGATGGAGACTGCTGAGAATAGGATACTTATGACAAGACTTGGACAAGGGACTTTCTTGATCAATGGTTCCAAGTAAGACAACTGATACAAGATGGTAGTCACTAGTAAGGGTACTCGATACCTGTCTTACTGTGTAGGGACTAGTCATGCACCAAGACCACTAGCAAAGTTCTGTGACCTACTAGGGTTACTTGAATCCAAAGTGATGTAAAAAAGGGGCATATGCTGACCTGATATGGGATACTTTGACTTAGGACTAGAAAGACTTGATAGAAGGTGAATGGGCTGACTAACGAAAGAGAGATTTTGACATGAAATGGATAGAAAAATGACTACAAGGTAAGACCTGATCTCTAAACTTGAAACTAGACTGAAAAGGGTACCCAAAACTAGTAAAACTTTTCTCTCAAAGATTGGGCAAGTGCTCACTGTCATGCATGCACTGAAACAGATGCACTGCAAAAACTAATAAATGCACTGTAAGTCAGGATATATGTGTCGCACTAGTAAAAGGTAGATGCACTGTAACAGGTAGTAAAAGCACTGCAGGTCGGTACAAATGCGTAGCAATAGAGGACGGATGCGCCGCTTTGTCTTTTCTCAGTATTTTTTGCAATTTTTTGGAAAATTTCTGATGTTTTTGGTACTTTGGTTGCAAGAAGGTCTTTTTTGATCTGATTTTCTAAAATTATGGTAAGAAGACACATCAAACACAAAATATTTTTATGGTTTTTTATTTTTTTGTGATTTTTTTTAACTCCTTTTGGACTAAAAGAAAAAAGAAGTACAAATCCTAGGCTTCAAATGGATTACTAGGGTTTTTGGCCACTAGAACAAAGGTGTTTACTGAAGGCAACCATTTGAGTGGTTATACATGCAGCATCACTACTCTTTGTTATGGAGTCTCCCAGCCTGCAAGGGTTGCACCTTGGAGGGTTTTGGGGGAGTTTGGCTGTCGGTATAACACAACTTCACTTGTTGTTTGAATCTTTCGCTCCAAACACAATTTATTTATAGTGGCTTGGAAGGACTTGGCATCTAGCCTATTACCACTTAGGGTCGTTCCTACTTGGATGAATGGTATCCAAGAGCAGGTCCCTCTAAAGGAAAAACACATGCGAAAGTGATATGTCTAGCATTTTGGTCACCCAAGATAGGGGAGAGCATAGACTTGGTATCATTCCCAAAACACAGAATATAGTGGTTCTTTTCCCCTAGTTAAAATGAGAAAAACTAGATGAGCTATCTACTTGGGTAAGCACAGAACTTTGAAGTGATTAGCAAGATAGCAATGGTCCAATTTTACCCAAGATAGCAATGATGAGTTCAATTTTATCCACGTAGCATGAATTGTTAACTTTGAAATGATGGTCAATCGAGATAGAAATGGTTCAGTTTTACCTAGATAGCAATGATGAGTTTAGTTTTTATCCAACGTAGCATGAGTTGTTAACTTTGAAGTGATGGTCGATCGAGATAGCAATGGTTCAGTTTTACCCAGATAGCAATGATGAGTTCAATTTTTATCCAGATAGCAATAACTTTGAAAAGATAGCAATATAGCAATGATTTAATGATATGCAAGATAGCAATGATTCAATTACCGCTTTCCTAGTTAAACTATGTGAGATTTGCATGAGCATCCATTTTACTTTCCCATCAGAAATTGAAGTGTGAGCTAACATGTACAACTATATGAATCTAAACCAGTACCTAGCTTGCAAAACAGATCAAGAGAGTTCTTGCAAAGACGTCAGAGTTAGCAAAAATCTTCAAGAAAACCCTAAAATCATTGCCTAAAATAGATGTGCCGCTTCAGAGACTGAATGCGCAGAAACAGTGAATAGAAGCGCCACATTACATATGCGCTAAAACAAAGGACAAAATCACTGCAAAACAGAGTATATGCACTGATATGATGTATGTGTTGTGACAAGTGGTAAATGCACTGGAACAGTGTCTGTATGCGCTACAGAAATGAATGCATCGTGATAGGTAATAGATGCATGTTAGGATGTATCAGATGCGCTATTTCCTCCTATGTATGGCTTTCTAAAACACAAAAACTCAATTTTTGGGTTAAATTGGGGCTAGGCCCCATGGTGGGTGCCAAAAATGTTAAGGGAAAATTGGATCAAATATGAATAAACAATAATATCAATATCAAGTTACCCAAAACTCAATGAAATGGTGAACTAAAGAGATTCAATAAATAATGAACAACAACAAAGCAAACCTCCTTAATTTGAAGCTTCCATTGATTGCCTATTACAATCGATCCTATATGTATGAAATAGGGCCCTTAGAGAGTGCACTTCCTTGCTATACTTCCATAATGTCAATTGAGAATGGCTATGATAATACCGCCATGAAGAGGAGCTTCACAACGATGATAGTAGTGCCTAGTAATGAGTGTGATCACAAGCAATGAAGGAATTGGTGCCAAATGCGTGCTGTAATTCTTGCAGAGTAACGATACTAAAATCTTGGATGATTGAAATGGAGGAACAGGGTTGAATTTATAGACTTGGGAAAGAAGAGATCAACAGTATAGAGAGAATGAGAAGATCAACGGTTGAGAATGGTTGAGGAATGTGCAATGAATAAGAAGAAGACATGTGTCTTGCTCTCTTTTGCATGAGAGGATTTGCTAAGAATAGAAGAATGAGTTAAAGCAATTAAAAGAATATAATAATTAGTTAAGTGATTTAAAACAAGAAGGGATTTGCATGAGAATAAGAAGATATTTTGCTTTATTAAATATTAGGAATATTTAATTGCATGTGCGTATTTGATTGAATTATATTTAGAGATAACTCAATTTAGAAGAAATAGACAACTTAAATAAATATTTGATTTATTTAAATTTAGAAAAGATATTATTGGAAGAAGCAATTAAATAATTGGTATTATTTAATTTAGAAGATAAGAAAGCAAATTAAATAAATAAATTTATTTAATTGTTGTGCATGATTTGGAAGAATGAATAAAATATTTGATTGTATTTTATTTTTGGAGATTGAAAGGATTTAAATAAATTTGATTTGATTTATTTAAATTTGGAAGAATGATTTTGATTTAATTAAATAATTAGGAATTATTTAATTGTTTGGGAAGAATTAAATTAAATAAAGGAATTTATTTAATTGTTGGAAGAATATGAATCAAATAAATAAATTTGTTTATTTATTTATTAATAGAGGAATTAGAAGGGAATAAATATTAAGAATATTTATCTAGACTGAATCGTGTCATTTTTAGGCGTATACAGTTTGCATTAGTTTTTTCTTAGGTTATTAGTACTCCATTGAGGAGTTAGGGCATGCATAATACTATTTACAGGTGTTTGAATGTTTTTCCCTAATGACAAGTTTATTCATATGCATGACCTCTAGATTAAAACTCAAGAATCCTTAATTGTACACATAGTATGGGCATCATCCAAGAAGAATACGATTCCCTGATTTGACAATTTAAATCTAACATATTATAGCCAATAGGTTGCTTGATATAGGATATGTTGGTTTGTTGAGTCATGTGCATGCCTTTCTGCATCAATGTATTGGTTAATGATGGAGTTTGACATTTTTGACGCCGTTGCCAGGGATGGTGTGTTGAACACAATGAGGTGCTGAGGGGGGGGTGAATCAGCATACACTAAAACTTAACTAGTTGTTTTCACATAAAATTGAATAATCTTAGAGAACAGAAAGGAAATCATGCAACACACATAACAATAGTATTTTTACATAAAAAACCTTAAAATTAGGAAAAACCACGGTGAGGTTTAGCTCACAATATATTATGCTCACTGCAAAAGTATTACAACTTTGTTTTAGGGATACAACCCAAAGAAGCTACAACTCCTTATATTTGTACTTACAGTAAATAAAACTTTGATTTAGGTCTACAGCCCAAGGAAGATACTACTCCCTAAGTACTCTGCTCACTACAATAGGATTTTACAAAGATAGTAACTACATGGACTGTTGTAAAGAGGACATCTGATTTATGCTGGTAATGCAGTCTTCTATTTCTGTTCAACACATACCTTCAAACTGATTATGCACACTTCATGTATTTAATTCTACTCTTCTTATCTTCACACTCACATCTATATCTCACAAATGAACTTTATCTTCTATAAATATCCTCTGCAACACTTCAAAACATTATTAGGTCGGCATCATAATCAACATTGGATGAAACATGTAACTCTTCACAAGTCAACATCAATACATATAATATGATAGGAAAAACTTGTTGTAGACCTTAGATTTTCATGAAGTGGATAAAGACACATCTTTCCATACCTTCCATAGTTAAGGAAACTAATCAAGATCCTTTGCACATATCAGATACTTAACTAGTCAGCTCAAACTACTCAAGACTGCTAACTGTCTATCTTCAACATATTGTTCGGGAAAAGACAAAAAATCTATGTAGACCAAGAATTCAATCATACATTATCTCAACATATTTCAAACACCTTACTAAAGAAGTATCATATCAATCTATACATCTTTAAAATAGGAAACTTGACTAACTATAGGAAATAGAGGATTCTAGACCATATGCAATACTCCATAACTCATGATATGGCATTGCAGTGCAATACAAGACCTGAAACCTTTTGGGAATAAACTTAAACATCATTATATGTTCCTTATCAAATCCACACATCTTTATCTAATGATTCCAGAGGAATGAGAAGGTTTGACAAAGGTAACCAGGAGTCCTGAGAACAATTATACTCAAATCTTCACTTACAGACTTAACTACTTGATGTGGTACCAGAAAAAATAATTTATCTGCATGCGGATCAACCTTGAGATACCTTGAACCATGTAAGACCTCTGCACAATCTTGTATGATTGAGTTGTATATATGTCATCCTCTACAAAACTCAAACTTGTGTAATTGGGCTCCAGAATAGACTGTATTGCCTATGTCACTTGAGTGCTAACTTTGCAGACCACCAGACCACTTGATACTTCATCATAGAATATCTTATACATATATTAACCTTTCCTTAGAACTGCATGATCGGATCTTTCTCTGCAAAGAAATGTGGACCAAAACAAGGTGACTCTACCTTAGGATATACATTGTGAATGCCTTAGTCAAATCTTTGCTTCTTATCATTAAGTGTTGTACTCTCATCTGATAAGATATATATGTGTGGATATAGAAAACATGCAAGGACACATGAGTATTTACCTCTGTATCATGCTCAAACACAAGACTGATCATCTTACCATACTTAGACTATTTTCTCTTCTCCCTAACTGATTTTCCCTAATCATGCTAACTCTTCCTTTGTACAAGTCTAGCTATACATTTCCTTATGCTATGTTGACATCAATGACAACACATATTGCCAAAAATCTCCCCCTTTGTCATTGATGGCAATATATACTCCCCCTTAGACATATATTTCTCTCTCCCCCTTTGGCATCAAGGACAAAGGGTTTGATATCCTTTGCTTGCATCAATTCAAAAATTGTATAGACTCCCCCTTACAAAGTGATTGCTACACTGTACTCTCCCTAACTGTGTTATCTAGTTGCAAAATTGTACCTTTGAAAACCAAAATGGTACTGTCCTTCTATTCAATAGCTTCTCATATGCACATTGTTACAAAATTTATCAATACATCATACTACTTGGTAAGATCTCCTTATAAGTTATCTTCAATTTGGTACAAGTTGTGTCCCAATGACCTTTTAATGAAGAAAGATAATTGTTTTGACAGTCAAGTTGAATATACATATTTTCATCTTCTTCCACAGTGCTGGGTACTGTCCATTTCTGTGCTATCTTTTCTACATTAGTTAGAGTTTCTGTCATGGAGGTAAGTCTCAGGCTTATTGTTTCTTTGAGAAGACTATACTGTCTTAGAATTTGATCTTTTTGTTGTTGCAGTAGACAAAATTGAGAGTGCAAATTTTCAATAATTTCTCTGGTTGCCCCATCACTATCCTTTAGAGCATCATACAAACCAGATACTTGTGAAATCTGTGACTCAATGGAGTCCATCTGATCCTTTATGCTCCTTGTAGATACAAGCCATTTCAAACAAAATTGATACAACAAGGTAGCCTCTTCGATACACTTCTAAAAATATTTCATCTTATCTTGCAACATATTGTGTGCATTTGCACACATGTCAGAACTATCTTTCAATCTCTTATAATTTATTTTCATTAAGGCATCTTTTTCTACTTTCTCTTCAAAATGATCTTTAAAAGAATCAAGAAAGAATTTTAACTGTTGTATAGTGGTCAAAGAAGTGTCAATATTTACCTCAAGCATAAAGTCTTGGATAACATTTACCACTTCATCCAACAATTCTGTATTCTATTGGTGTTTATGTAGAATTTCCTTTCTAGAAGATGAATGTAGAATGTCATCAAGATGTAGTTTATGCAAGGGGATAATATTAGCCAAATCTACCTTCCCTTCTTGCATGGGAATCTGTAACAATTGCGGAGATACCACATGTTGGAACTGCATTTCCAAACTTGGTAGGTCTATAAATGAGGTAGTTGATTCTTGACCAATCTTTTCTCCTCCACCTTGATTCTTCTCTAGATTTTCTTTATCAGTAGTAATCGCCTCTTTGTCAGGTCCTTCATGTTGCTCTGTATTTATTGAAACATTTTGTTTACCTTGCACACTCATCTGATCATCCTCTTGAATGGTGTCTTCTGGAACATTTTTCTTGTTTTACATACTTAGTTGATTATCCATTTGTTCAGTGTTCTTCAGAATACTTTGTTCATCTTTCTCTTTATCTTCCTTCCTATTGTCCTGAAGAATAGAATCAACATTCACATCTTCTTGCATATTTTCATCATTCTTCCTTTTCAATATGTTCTTCTTTTTCTAGAGAAGATGCATTAGCATAATGAGGCAATTGTGGTGGTGAATTATATGATTGTTCCACATCCTCTAGTTTTCTTACCTCACCAAATCTTCTAAGTGATTTCCTCAGTTTCTTTTGTAATTTGTTTAATGTCCTCCTTTCTGTTTTGCATAAGAGTGTCTACTATGTGCTTTGTTCTGATCTCTTGAGCTTGTCTTTGAATCAATTTTTCTTTTTCTTCCTCAAACAAGGAAGCACCAACTTTATCCAAAGCATCTTGTCCAAGTTTCTCTTCTAGTGCCACATCTTCATCTTTATCCCTTCTCAAGGCTTTTTGTAAGCTTTCTGGCACTTTAGGCAAGATTTCATCAAGAGACTTGTTATATCTCATCATGTACTTTGCAACTTCCTTTTCAATGATGGCTTGATCCTCAAAAGAAGACTCCAGATGAAGCACCACAGTTTCATTAAACAAATTGAAGCAGATGATAGCATTGTAAACAACATCTAGAGACATAGGGTCTCTAGGAGGATATGTTGATACCTGAGTGACATTTTTCTTTTTCTTCTTTAGTGGGGGAGTTTTCTCCTCATCTTCTTCTTTTTCACTTGTTTCAATACCTTGTTTCTTCTTCCTTTTGGCCTTCACCTTGACTCTTGGTTACTTTTTCTGTTTTCCTTTCTCCTATTTCTTTGACATTACTTCTTCTTCTTTATCACTCTCAATCTCCCCCACAATGGTTTCTTTCTTCTTATCTAATTATTTGCCTTTGGATTTTATCTGTGTTTGACCTTTAGAAACCTGTGTCTATCTAGTAGAGGTTGTCTTTATAGAGAAAGTAGGTTGTGGAATACTAGCAGTAGATTGAGAAGTAGATCTACCTAATCTTCTCAGAGTTGGATGCTCAGTAGTGAGTGGCACAACATATTCTGTAGTGTTCTGTGCAGTGAAACATCCAGATGGGATACCAACCCTTTTGAATAGCTCTTCTTTATTCTTCTCTACCTCTTCTTCAGCCTTTTTCTTGCATATTTTGTCTTGGATTTCTTCATACATTCCAAATCTTTCACCTTTAGGATCTTTAGGTTGAATTAACAAAATCCCAGCATAGGCCTTAACTTCCTCATCAGGTACTTCATATGGAAGTTTGAGAATCCATGAATTCCTTGGTAGAACTACTACCATATAACAACAATCTTTGTCCACAAGAAATGTTATGTCATCTTTGTATTTCCTGACCAAATTAGAAGAGATTCTATCCCTTTGATGCATTTTTAGTTTGGAAATGCTTGAAGAAACCCCAGAAGATAGTATCACATCTTTGTGAGTCAAAGATTCTTATGTATTCTTTGATTTGTGTTGCTACTAGCTTATCTTGTTGCCATATCTTTGCTTTATATCCTGATAACTCATTAATGAAATAGAATTCCAGACAAATGATCAGTGAACCATACTTAAAGTTGTATCATATCTCCTTTGTTCTTCTTAGATTCTCTAACAATTGACCCTTCATAACTTCACACAAATCAAAATCCTTACCCTCTTTAGCCATCTGATAGGCAGTGTATATGGCTGTAGTAGTTGCAAATCCTTGAGTCTATTTGAATAGTACACTTTGTATGCAATTCCCATTGCTGCATATCTTACACTGGGATCAATAATATCATCAATTGTTAAATCCCTCTTGTCAAATTTGGCACCAGTTAAGTTAGTGACATTTTCATTCTTGATTGATTTCAACTGTAGGACAAATCTAGAGGAACATAGCCCTATTACAACCCTAATAGCTTCTTTCATTATTTGATGAGGTTTGTCAAGGTATATGAATTCATCATGAATTCTACTAAGGATATACCTAACCCAGTCGTGCTCATTACAGAAATCTAGAAAATCTTTCCAAACATTCAACCTTTTTGGTTCAATGTTGGCATACTTAGGTTTGTAATGTATATCATCATCATCTAACAGTTTATGCCTTAGGGTTTCAAATTTTCCATGGTCAGTCTCTTCCAATTTTGTGTGAATATATACCCTAACACCTTTTGTGTATACCACAAATGCAGGAACATTAGATAATGCTCTGCTACTGTCAACTTCCATTGCCTTATAAGGATGTTTCTTGAATTTTGGTCGAGGTTCATCAGCAATGTTGATCAATTGAAGAGTAAAAGATGTAGCCATCATAAACAATTGTGATAACAAGAATTAGTATTAAGAATACCTCTGAGACTTGCTGCTAGGGTTTTTCCTTTTCCTTTGTTTCTCAAACACTCCAAGTATACCTTTTCTCTACTCTTCTCTCAAGTGCTCGATCACAAATGCCTTTTGAACATGGGAAATGACTTATAAACCTCTCCACATCTATTCAATTGTTCCGCATTAAATGCACCAGTAGGATTAGGTGAATACTTGGTCAGACCTATAATGGCGACTCTTTGATTACTCTGAAATCTATTGCAAAGTGATGAATTTCTCTGGGACCTTCTTCAAACTCATTTGTATGCTGGATGCTTTCAGTATCATGAAAGGGAGTGAAGGATTTGTAGTAACAACTCCCCCTAAGTCCATGCTTCCTTTTGGTAGATGCTATTATCACTAAAGAAACCTAAAAACCTTCTACAATCTGCTGCATTGAGATATTTTTCTCCAAAGTTTTGACCACACTTCTTTAAATCATTATCTTAGCATGCTCATACCAAAACTAGCCAAAAGGCTAATAAATTTAGCATTTTATTTATTCAAGGGTTTGAATAAATTTGTAGTTGTGACTCCCCCTGAACCAATACTTCATCTTTTATTTACCAGAGGATCCACGTGCGCTAGGCAGAGGTTCGGAAACATCACATTCCTCCTTCAATACTTTGCTCATTTCCTTCTTTTTCTAAGAAATATCAACTCTCTTTTGTGGACTAGGCCCTACATTCCTTCCAGAGTACCTTGTTTGATTGCACTTGTGATAGGCGAACTTTGATTGCTGAGCATTTCCATTTCTCTGTACCTTAGATCTACAATTAGCTACCTTGTGGACAAACTTGTTACAAGTGTAACAATATCCATGAAAGGGCTGAGCATTGTCCATATTATTCCTTGACATTTTGCTTCTGCATTCATAAGCCTTGTGACCTATCTTGCTGCAAGCATAACACTTAACTGAATTCTGATTTGTCTTACTTCCACATTTAGTATCTTTATGCCCAATTTTAATGCAAGAATAACATCTTGGGGCATCTTGATTTATTGTGCTTCTATAATCAACAGCTTTGTGACCAAACTTATTGCAAGTAAAATAGTTCCCATTGAAACCTTGGGAATACCTGATGGGAGCAGGTTTCCTTGTAGGTGGAGGACCTCTAAAATTCTTCTTCATATTCTTCCTTTGTCTCCAGACAGGGGTGAATTCATCTTCTTTTGTAACTCTGGAGGCACTCTTCTTAGGATCTTCAGTGTAAGTTTCATCCTTCTTTATTCCAGACTTTCCTCCTAATTGGAAATTATCATACAAATTTGCAGAGGCACTGATCATAGGACTCTTCCCCTTTTCAAAACCAAGGCCTAATTTTTCTTTTGTTGGCTTTTGAGAGTTAATTATCTCATCAAGGATTTTAGATCCTCCTTTTAGTTTTAGTCCTTTGTCAATCTACTCTTTTGCCTTTTCCAGTTCTTTTCTTAGAGTGACAACTTCTTCCTCAAGTTTTGAACATTCAACTGATTTCTTAAAGTGCTTGATGTTTAAGCAATCTTCAATCCTCTTTTCTTCTTCAACCATGAATTTCAAATTTGAGATCATTTCTTTAGCCTCCTTGAGTTTTATGTCACCTCCTTTATCTCCTTCTATTAGGGTTTTTAGTTTGCTAATTTCTTCTTTTGATTCTTTGGCCTTTATTTTCAATTTGTCAATTGTCACTTTTTCCATCTCAAGCATGTCTTCATATTCTACATTCAATCCTCTTGCTTTATCCAATTCATTAAGGGCTGACTTGAGTTCTCCCTCAAGGTCTACCCATCAAGATCCCAACCTTCAGGTTCCATTGCTTCTAAATCTGGTTCTGGTACAAATCCATCATTGTCCATAACTTCAGATTCCATGTGTTCAAGTGCAGGATCTCAAAGGCACTTGGCTCTGATACCAATTGTTGGACACAATGAGGTGCTAAGAGGGGGGATGAATCATCATACACTAAAACTTAACTAGTTGTTTTCACATAAAATTGAATAATATTAGAGAATAGAAAGGAAATCATGCAACACACATAACACTAGTATTTTTACATGGAAAACCGTAAAATAGGGAAAAACCATGGTGAGGATTAGCTCATAATATATTTATGACCACTGCAAAAGTAGTACAACTTTGTTTTAGGGCTACAACCCAAGGAAGCTACAACTACCTGTATTTGTGCTTACAACAATTACAACATTAATTTAGGGCTATATCCCAAGGAAGATACTACTCCCTAAGTACTCTGCTGACTACAATAGGATTTTACAAAGATAGTAACTACATGGACTGTTGTAAAGAGAACATCTAATTTATGCTGGTAATGCAGTCTTCTATTTCTGTTCAACATATACCTTCAAACTGATTATGCATACTTCATGCCTTGCATTCTACTCTTCTTATCTTCGTACTCATATCTTTATCTCACAAATAAACTTGATCTTCTATAAATATCCTCTGCAACACTTCAAAACATTGATTAGGTCAGTATCATAATCAACATTAGATGAAACTTGTAACTCTTCACAAGTCTGCATCAATACATACAATATGATAGGAAAAACTTGTTATATACCTTAGGAATTCATGAAGGGGATCAAGGAAGATCTTTCCATACCTTCCAGAGTTAAGGAAACTAATTAGGATCCTCCACACATATCAGATACTTAACCATTCGGCTCAAACTGCTTAGGACTGCTAACTATCTATCTTCATATTGCTGGGGAGAAGCCAAAAACTCTATGCAGACCAAGAATTCAATCATACATGATCTCAACATATTTCATACACCTTACTGAAGAAGTATCATATCAATCTATACATCCACAAAATAGGAAACTTGACTAACTGTAGGAAACAGAGCATTCCAGACCATATGTGATACTCCATAACTCAAGATATGGTATTGTGATGCAATACAAGACATGAAACCTTTTGGGAATAAAATTAAACATCATTATATGTTCCTTATTAGATCTGCACATCTTTATCTAATGATTCAGGAGGAATACAAAGGTTTGACAAAGGCAACCAGGAGTCTGGAGAACAATTATACTCAAATCTTCACTTATAGACTTAACTACTTGATGCGGTACCAGAAAAAATAATTTATTTGCATGCGAATCAACCTTGAGATACCTTGAACCATGTAATACCTCCGCACAAGCTTGTATGATTGAGCTATATATATGTCATCCTCTGCAAAACTCAAACTTATCTAATTGGGCTCTAGAATAGACTCTATTGCCTTTGTCGCTTGAGTGTTGACTTTGCAAACCACTTGATACCTCATCATAGCATGTTTTATACATCTATTAGCCTTTCCTCAAAGTTGTATGATTAGATATTTCTCTACAGAGAAATGCAGACCAAAACAAGGTGACTCTGCCTTAGGATATCTTCTGTGAATGCCTTAGTCAAATATTTGCTTCTTATGATTAAGTACGGTACTCTCAACTGATAAGATATATATGTGTGGATACAGAAAACATGCAAGTACATGAGTATTTACCTCTGCATCATGCTCAAACACAAAATTGATCATCTTACCATACTTAGATTGTTTTCTCTTCTGCTTGACTAATTTGCCTTAACCATGCTGACTCTTCCTCTGTACAAGTTTGCCTATACATTTCTTTATACTATGTTGACATCAAGGACAACACATATTACCAACATGGTGCTAAGGTTTAGAGTTTTTGAGTTCTTTTTGATTGATGTTTGTACTTTCTTTCATAGGTTATAATATTTTTTAGCATTTAGAATTGCTTAGACATTCAATCTATCTCAAAACTATCCACTAACACGGTGTCGTAATAGAACTATTAACTTATACATCATTGTATGCAGCGGCCAAGAGACTAGAGAGGGAGGTTTCTTCCAACTAGTTCAATAGAAGAAGAAGAAGAACACTTTGAATTATCCCTTGGACCAGAGGACATTGAAGATTTTGAGGATATTGCAAGTTGGGATCAAGACACAAAGGTAGAAGAAGTAGTAGAAAACCTAGCTGAACTAGTTAACTTTGCCTTTCCTATTACAAACTAGGAAAGAGTTGATACCTTGAAGAACATTCCTCCTTCAGCCCTACCAAACTTTCATGGGCTAATCAATGAAGACCTAGATACCTTTCTCTTTAAGTTTGATGTACTTTGTAGGAGATATGACTACACTACAGATGCATACAGACTCAAGCTCTTTCTAGCCACCTTTAAGGATGCTGCATTGCGATGGATAATGGGATTGGGTGAGAATTCAGTAACAAACTAGGCTACCATGAAGGAGAAGTTCTTGAAAAAGTATTAGGACTATTATCATGGTAGAGATATGAAAGGAGATGACATCTTTACGATGTCACAAAAGGAAGATGAACCTCTGGAAGATTATGGTGAGAGATTTCAGTTTTGCCTCAAGAAGTCAAGATAGAACAGGCTCCCCCTAGAGTCACTCAAGTTGGTCTTCCTAAGAGGTGTGAATGAGGAATGAATGGATGCACTGATTTTGGTTGGGGTTCAGGGGACATCTATTAGCTTGGGTTTGATGATGTTTATCAAATCTGTAGAAACTATTCATGGTTAACCTTGAAGAAAAATAAAGGCTTGAGAACCCTTTCTTCCACTAAATCATCTACTAGAGTCTCCAAGGTAGAGCTTAGCGATCTACTATCAAACATGAAAGAAGATATCATAAGCCATATGGCAACACAACTGGACACTCTGTACATAAAGAAGAAATAAGAGGTAGCAGAGGCAACTTTGGTTGAATACTATCCACACTGTCGATAGAAGAAAGCCAACTATAGATGCAAGGGTATTGCCAATAACTCTAAGGGAAAGAATGAGAAAGTAGATTTCTGAGTTATAGAAGATGAAGAAGCCAAGTGTTTTACATTGCACAATGAAGTCCATGGCAGAAAAGCCAAGGTATGCCTCAGGACCCCTTGACCAATAATATGCCATTTGCATCATCTACTTCAAATATCCCTAATTGGAACAATGCGCCTTGGTATAACTTGCCACAACAACAATGGGCAATTATGCCACCTAGCTAGAACCCGCAGCATGGGATATGGCCACAACATCCATTTCAACCCTCAAATTATAATCCACAATGGAAGGCCAATCAAAACCCATGGCCACAGTAGTGGCGTGGAAATCAACCTTGGAAAAATCCAAATATGAACTACTCACAGCCACAGCAAGCCCTATCTTAGCAACCTACCCTTATGCCAAATAGATCTTCACCTACTCATGTTCTGCCTAGAGCCACTCAATTGCCAACTCAACCTACACCTAGTCCTAACAACATGCCTATTCAACATGCTTACACTAATGAATCCATCCAATACCCAACCTATATGGTTGACGTTAGTGATGTGCACTTGCACTCAGGAAAAATGCCTACTGGACCTTCATCTCCACTTATCACAAAACTTCTTGATGAGGAGAAAACCTCTGTCACTAACAACCATCTGAATAAATAGCAGAGCCTTTTTGAGAAAACCTCTCTATGGGAGGAAACCATCACCAGGAGCCCTTCATTTGCAGAGAGATTAAACATGCAAGCACCACATCCATCTAAACCTAACTTTGATTTTATGGGGTAGTTAAAAAATGTTTGTGTTAAAATTCCCCCCATCCAAGCTATCAAGGATGTACCCATATACACCAAGGCTATAGGGGAATTATGCCTTAAGAAACCAGGAGGAAAAGAAAAGATCCTCAGACAGTACATATTATATGACAACTTGGTGATATCATGTTAGGTAACTTCGTTGTCCCAAAATATGCAGATCCTAGAAGCCCTATGGTTGATGTAAACATAAATAGTACCCTTATCAAAAACACCTTGGTTGACTTGGGTGTAGCCATCAATGTAATGACAAAGGAAACAATGAATAACCTTTAGTTGGATAACCTAAGACCTACTCCAACAATATTACAGTTGGCAGATAGGTCCACTGTCAGACTGGAGGGGGTCATTAAAGATCTTCTAATTACATTAGATTCATGGGAATACCTTGTAGATTTTATGGTCTTATAGCCCAAGGCCAACCTAGGAGGATATACACTCATCCTAGGGAGACCCTAGTTAGCAACAACAAATGCCTTCATAGGATGTAGGTCTAGGAATATGATAATTTCCAATGGGAATATAACAAAGAAATGGGTCATTTATCCACCTGCACAACCTTTTGCTGATATGGAGCAAACTATTTGGCCAGACCTAGAGGATACTAACCAATATTCTATTTAGACATTAATGACAATTGAATGAAGCCCATTATTGGATATCTAGGATGAAGATGAAGTGCTTTCCAATGCCATACAAAACAATTATGGAAGGGACCCACAACAAGACCCATGTCTAGTATGTCTGACCTGCCCACTGCACAATATTCTGCCTACAATCAACACCCCAGCCTATGCTTCTACCAGCAACATGTTTCATCACTTGTTGCCTCATAGTTGTAGCCTCAATTTATTAGGATTGGATATTGCCTCTATCATGGCATTTGCAAGACCAGATGACATTACACCAGGTGGGACAATTAACATCAACAGTGAATTAACATTTATCCAGAAGATTAAACTGATAAAAATGTTGCAACTTAGTCACAAGACAACATTTGCATGTGAATCTCATGATATGAATGGCATTAACACTAACCTTTTCATGCATAGGATATACATCAATGAGCGATGTAGGCCAGTTAGGCAGCCTCAAAGAAGGATGAACCCTGTCATGAGAGACATAGTGAAGAATGAATTGTAAAAACTACTAGATGCAAGATTCAAATATCTAATGTCAGATAGCTAATGGGTATCCCCACTAGTCATAGTACCAAAGAAAGGATGTAAGTAGCGAGCTTGTGTAGACTACAGAGAATTAAATACTACCACTAGGAAAGATCATTTCCCTCTTCCTTTCATTGACCAGGTATTAGACTCCTTGGCTGGGAAAAAATATTTTTCTTTCCTTGATGGATTTAGTGGGTATAACCAGATCAAAATAGCCCCTGAAGACCAAGATAAGACCACATTCACATGCCCATGGGGGACATATGCCTATTCAATCCTTCCATTTCAACTCTGCAACACACCTGCCACATTCCAAAGGGTTGTTTTAAGCATCTTTGCTGACCTTGCCCATGACTCTATGGAGGTATATATGGATGATTTTACCACTTATGGAGATTCTTATGATGAGGCCCTAAAAAACCTTGAAAAAGTACTCTAGAGATGTCAAGATCATAACATGTCCCTTAATCAATGTGAAAAATGTTTCATGAGGATGCAAGGAGTAGTGCTTGGCCACTTTGTGTCCAAGAAGGCATTCAAGTGGATCCACACAAAATTGAAATCATTTCAACATTGTCTATGCCTCAAAAACAAAAAGATGTTAGAAGCTTTCATGGCCATGCAGGGTACTATAGAAGATTCATAAAGGATTTTAGTAAGATAGTTGCCCCTTTGTTTGTCTTAATATCTAAATACGTAGAATTTAATTAGACAACTAATAGTTAGACATCCTTTGATAGTCTCAAAGAGTAATTGACAAAGACACCTGTACTTAGAGGACCTAATTAGGTAGTTCCTTTCCATATCCATACAGATGCCTCTGACTTTGCTGTGGGGGTTGTGTTAGGATAGAAGGAAGGCAATTTGGAATATGTAATTTACTACATTAGCAAGAATCTCCAAGGTGTTGAACATAACTATACTATCACTGAGAAGAAAATGTTAGTTGTTATCTATGCAATCAATAAGTTCAGGCATTATATTACTAGTCCTTTTTTATTCATACTGACCATGCAACAATAAGATACCTAATGAACAAACTAGTGGTAAGTGGTAGATTGGTTAGATGGTTATTGCTACTTCAGGAATTTGATATCACCATTGTGGACAAGCCTAGGAAGGCCAATGTTTTTGTTGATTTCCTCTCCAGGCTACCTAATTGTAATGAGGATCCAATTATTGATGATTCCTTTCCAGATGAGTACTTATTTGCACTAACTATACAAACTCCTTGGTATGCAGATATAGCAAATTATCTAGTTGCAGGGAAAACACTTCCACACCTCTCACCAAGGGAGAGATGCCATGTAGTTGAATGCAACTTTCCCTATTCTTGGTTAGCTGGTTACCTCTTCTACATAGGTCTTGATCATATCATGAGAATATGTCTTAGAGAAGATGAAGTATATGACATTCTCAAGGCATTTCATGATGAACCCTATGGTGGACACTTTGCAGCTAAGAGGACAATAGTCAAGATCTTGAATACTAGATACTATTGGACAACCTTGCACAAAGATACAACTCTTTATACAAGAATATGTGACCACTATCAAAGGATGGGCAGACCTACAAGAAGTGATGAAATTCCCCTGCAACCACAATTGGTGGTCACACCATTTGACAAATGGGGCATTGATTTTATTGGTGCCATTGATCCTCCCTCTAATAAAAAATAATATATACTTGTTTGCACTAATTACCGCACAAAATGGGTGGAGGTGAAAGATCTAAAAGTAGCCAGAGACAATAAGGTTGCTATATTCTTATATGAGGAAATATTTACAAGGTATAGAGTCCCAAGGGAAATAGTAATAGATCAGGGACCACGGTTTACATCAGCCTTAATTGCTAGCCTTATTTAAGAATATGAAATCAGACATAAAAAGTCCACTCCCTATCATCCACAGTCAAATGGTCAGGTTGAGGTCACAAACAGGGAGATTGAGGCAATATTAACAAAGACAGTTGCATTACATAAGAAAGATTGGGCAGTAAGACTCTTTGAAGCAGTTTGGGCATATAGAACTACCTAGAAGACAACAACAGGGTATACACCTTATGAACTAGTTTATGGTAAGAAAGTTGTCCTTCCTATTGAATTTGAATACAAAACATTAAGAACCTACATACAACTTGGAATGGACCTATCTACAACTCAAAAGGAAAGGTTGCACCAGCTTAATGCTTTAGAAGAGTTAAGGATGGAAGTAGTCCATCACACTGAAATAATACAAAAATAGAGAATCAAATGGCATGATCAGTATATCAAAACCAAAGACTTTCAAGTAGGTGATTGTGCCCTACTCTATGACTCCAGGTATAAAGATCACAAGGGCAAATTGTAGACCAGATGATTAGGTCCTTATGAAATCAAGGAAGTTTTTCCCAATGGTGCAATCCAATTAACCATAATTGAGCTAGTTAGATTCTCACTAATGGTTAATGGACATAGATTGAAATTGTATAAGAAGCCTTTGAATAGGGCTACATTCCTCCAGTAATTAAGGGTAGATATGGGTAATGAAGTACCACAATAGCCTGCCTTAGATGAGGCATGCAACCAAGTCTCAGATGATAATAACACTCTAGCAGCAGATCAAGCTACTAGCTTGACTACATTACTACCCTAGGTTTGATTTCTATGAACCTTGTACATAAATAAAACATTAAACATTAAAAAAAAACACCGACACACAAATAATTCAATCAGAGCTCAGGCTCCATCAACTCATCTTCTACTATCCAATTGAACTTTTCTTTGGCTGCCAGCCACTTCACTAAAGGGACCTGTACATTTCCACATGTAACAGCTACACTGGTCATCATTCCCACAAGACTTGTAGCTACTGCACTCATAGCCAAAGCACATAGGACTTGGTCACTTCACGTTCTGATTGCTTGCATGCAACCACTCTTGCCTGCAGCACCTTTTATCATGGCATCAGCATCCCACCATCTTCCACTATAGATTGTACCTTCATGCTATGTGTCACACTGCCACTACACACTCCATCTGTACATTTCTTCAACATCAAATCAATGTGATTCGTTCTGGCTCATTCATTGAGCACATCAATTCCATCCGCCATGTCATCATTTTTCCATGCAACATTTCCAAGTTAGACATCACTTGAAAGGTATTTATATCACTATTGCTTTAATCAACATTTATTACTTCTTATTTTATGGCTTTCAAACTTCACACATCATTATTTTCATATATTATACCCCATTTGAATTACTTTCACCCCGCTCTTCTATACACTTAACATGTCTTCTCATTTGAGGACAAATGACACCATAGTTGGGGGAATTCCATATGTAGGAATTATTTTACATACATTCAAATCTCTTAAATCTCTTCCTTCATAATTATGACTATATGCATCGCATAACATACAAGCTAGCAGATAGCAACTAGTAAGAAGTGACTGGTAAGAAGAATTTGTCAAAGAACAGGGGATTAAGTTGAGGGAATTGAGTTTGTAGAGTGAAATTGGTTCAATAGTAGAGTTTCATGAGATATCACGATGGGTGGAGATCCGATCAGGAGAGAGCCTATTGTCCACATGACATTATTGCCTGACAGGGATTGCATGCCTATCTTTCAGTAAGAAGGGTGGTTGGAATATTTCCTTAAGATAATAGAATATAATGAAGACATGACCCAGTAGTTTGCGGGAACATTCTAGAATGAGGAAGCTACAGTGAAAGGCTTGCAGGTTGACACATCTGTAGCTGCCATATCTGAGGTAATGAGGATACAAGCAGTTGGAGAAGAAGTCCTTGTAAGAGCACCTCATGCCATTTCAGCAAGGGTTGAATTTAGTCAACTAGGAGAAAGAATGGAATCTACATCTCAAGGTACCAAACAAATCTCTTTGCCCTAGTTATGGGACTCTATTGCTACCTCTATTATTAGATATTTTACTTGTGATGGGAGGCAATCTTTGCTTTATACTGTGCATTTTAAACTTTTAAGCCATCTCTGCCATGGGAGGGCAGTGGATGTTCCAAATTTCTTATTCAATTTATTAAAATGGATATATAGAAGGAAAAATAGCCAATCTTCATTGTCTCATCATGGCCTGGTTGTGCTATTAGTAAAAAGGAATTTATCTATTCAATACCCCAATATTTATTGGAAATATTTTCTTGAAATTAATCATGTTGATGATGGACCTTTGAGGGTTGAACCAGAGAGGGAAGAAGAGGCATAGGAAGAAAATTTACAAATAGGGGAAGAAGAGGAAGCACCTACAACCTCTTCTCAACCAGAAGCTTCACCTACTTACTGCCATGCAACTATTGACAACCATCCAGATCCAAATCCAAATAATCCTATAGGCAAACCTACCAAGTCTCCCACACCTACAACTTCACTAGTATCAACCTCCTTGCCAGAGTATTCACCCTCATAGACTTCTAGCCGCACTATAAAGAAAAAGTCAAAATGAAAATTGTAGCCCGAAGCTACCAGCTCACCGCCCATAGCACCTAAAACTTCCCATGAAACTCCTTCTGCCTCAAAACCCACCAAGAAAATGAAAATCATCCTCTTCTTCATCCAAAGCTAAGAAGAAACAAAAGGTCACTACTCAATCACATAGGCACTCAGACCGCCTAAATGAGAAAGAAATTTCAGGGGGAAAAAGCCAGCCTAAAAAGAAGAATGTGGTTGATATACACACTGATACAGACTTCAAAAGGCAACATATATTTGTTGATAGGGAATAGAGAAATGTGGGTCATACACTTATCCTAGAGACTGATACAGAGTCTGAAGAGGATGATTTATATACAGCTAGGAAAAGGCATCAACCTCCCCTTGAAATTGGAAACCCTGACTTATCAGGCTCTCCAGATGAAACTCGGGAAGAGGAATTGTTGTTGGACTCTAAAGATACAACAGAGGGAAAGAAGGATGAATTGCAAATAGCCCTACAGAAAATTACAAAATTGGAGAAGCAGTTGAGGGATTACCAACAAAAAAAGACAGGGTTAAATGAATGGGTTAATAAGTTGGAGGATCAGTTGCTTGTTTTCCAGAAACAAGGGTCACGAATAGATCATTTGGCCCAATTGGCCATTATAAAAATTAATAGAAGGAATCTAGAGCCTATGCAACTAGAAGAATAACTAGAGGAACCTGCCCCATCAACCTTATTTACAGTTACCTTGCAATTATGGAATAAGATAGATGAATTAGTAAAAGAACAAGGTGAATTGAAGGAGAAGCATAGAAAAGAGATAGAGGTGAAGAACACAAAAATAAAGAGACTAAAATTCAAAATGGATAGAATGGAAGATATGACTGTCTAACTGATGAGGTGTTGGCCACCTGCAAGGGTTTATGCCCTCTATCTACAAGAGTAGTATTTGAGCTTTCCGTTTAGCCAACTTTATAGTGATGCCCATATTTTAGTTTTTACACTTGTCTTATTTCTAAAGCCTACCAAAAAGCTACCCCTGAAATGCAAAATCAACTATGTGAATTCTACCTGCATGAATTAGCCATTCCATAGGACACTCACTAGAATCCCCTAGTTGTTATTGGGGATGTGCAATTGAAGGCCCTAGCATCATTCATCTAGAATGAGCATAGGAGAGGAGTGTTACAACAACAGTATAATGAGAGAGAGAAATCACTCCCTCTTAAACTCAGGACAAAATCTTAGATCCTAATAAGATAGTGGAGGAATGGATTGATCTAATTGAACATCTAGAGGTAGAAACCAAACTCCTAGAATGTAGAGCAATGGATTACAAGAAATTTAGGGAATTAACTGAAGGGATTGGTAAGGAAGATTTGGGTTTCTCACAGGGTAGGTGGAAAGAGTTGACACTAACATTGCAAAGGAAAGAGCCTCATTCAGTATTCAACCTCTCAATAGCAATCAATAGGGCACATAAACATGGAATAACTTGGTTACCATTAGTGTTCCATCCTCCCTTGCTTATTTATCCCATTCCACATTGGCTTGAGCAGAGGATGAATTAGGCAGCAGAACGGGCTAGGTGGATTAGGTTGCCAGAGCAGAAGGGCTTCTATCTCAAATAGGATAGAGGAGTAGAAGAACCTACAAATTATAGGGAGATAGCTCTTCAATACAATCAGAGACCATGGTTGTTGGAGGACCATCAACATGTTTAGTTGGGGGGTGTGATGAGGCCATGTTTTGTCTTATTTTTCTTTCTTTAAGTACATACTTCCTAAGACATTCCTAGACTTATATATATTAACTCTGTCTATAATCATCCTTAAGACATTGAAAGCATGAAGATGGGTATATAATATGTTGAAAGGAAGCAAGGTACGTGGAACCCACTTCCTACACCGATCTAATGAGGGAAGTAGTATGTAAATTTGTTTTAAACCTTTCCAGTGACAATGATGTTAAGACAATAACACAGAGATTTCAGAAACATACACACTCACACAGAATGTAGACAAAGAGAGAGAGACAAGATATACCATGGGGAAAACACTTTCGGGAGAAAAACCCCACACTCCAAAGCATAGCTCTAATGTATTACAGTAAACAATAACAAATTACAATACAGTTTCAGATCCAATGCTCTTTTAGGATTCTTTGACACTCATATCTGGAGATATTCTAGCAGCATAATAGTACCTATCAATAAAATTATGCATCTCCCATCCAAGCACCTGTTTATATAGAGTTTACAAGGCAAAATAGGAAGCTTCTAGAGATGGGCATCCAACTTGGCCTCATGGCCCAAAACCCACACCTAGGGACACTTGTCCTACATTACAACATGAGTTTACACTTGTCATAACATGCCTTCCCAATGTGGGGTGCTCCATCCAAGAATAGGCTATGACAGATGCTCTTATGCACCTTATAGCTATCATAGAACCTGTCATACATGACAACACTTACAGCTATAAGAGAATACATCATAAACTGACTAAAAATAGTATATTCCTCTTACAACATGTCATAACCCACCTTGGACACCCAAAGATGCCTTCCTCAAAGATACTCTTTGACAAATGTCTTCACCTATCATAGAACCTTATATTCTTGACTTTTACGCATCATAGAATCTGTCATAGGAATCCGTCATAACACTTACACGTCATAACTCCTTACACACTACACAAGATGCCAACACATGGCACAAAACCTTTACCACAATATGGGACGCCTATAGCCACATGGGATGAGTTGATCATCCTAGTCACATTCCAAGTGGAGTGACAACACACCATGCTAGTTCACACTAAATGACAAAATAGGATGTGCAACAAAAATTACATCATAGGCAAATAAATAAATAAATAATCAAATAACCAATGCTAGGAATTACCATGGTTGAGACACCTTAATTCCCAACATTCTCCCACTTGTCGAACACCTTGTAAGAGCCAATAGAAATAATAGGATTTTAAATGCTATAGGCCGAGAGGTCGATAGACTCTGAACACCATTTGAACTTCTCAGTGCCTACTAGTTTCGTCAATGCATCCGTAACATTCTTCAAAGTATCTATCTTCTCCAATGTCACCTTCCCATCTTCCACCATGTCAGAAAAAATGAAACTGTACATCAATATGCTTTGTTCTAGCATGGAAAGTTGGATTCTTTGCTAAGCAAATTGCACTCTGTGTCACGTCTCAAATTTTGATATTATTTGGGATTACTTTATGTGGAAATAATTCATGGACAATTAAGTGTGGTTAGATGAATATTTTATTATTTTGAAAGATGAATGATTATTTTAAATATGGAAAAGATGAAATGAAATGAATGCTATAAATTCATGTTATTAATTTTGATGCTTCGACTATGCTTCAGCTATTGGTTACTAACCTATTAATGGGAATTTGAGTTTTAACATGAGTTGCAGGTTGTCGAAGCCAAGGGTGTGGTTGAGGTAAAGGAGGTTAGCAGCCTAGTAGGGTTAAGATGGAGGGTTACTCTCACACACATCACTTAGAGTCATGTAGATGCAATATAATTTCATTATTTGATTTTGTTATATAGTTTATTTTACTGTGTTATAGTTAGATTATTTAATTAATTGATTTTTAATATTATGTGTGTGCATAGAAAAATAGATTAAAATGACTTAATTATTTCTTTGATTTTTATTTGGAGAATGAATATATTATTTTTATTATTATTATTATTTTTATAGATAGTTGAGATAAACATGTTTATTATTTAATATTATTTGTGGTAATTAGAGAATTAAAATTAGAAAATAAAACAAGATTTTAAAATAAAATAAAAAGATAGAAAACAATAAAACAATAGAAAAATAGAAAAGAAAACTTTATTTAGGAAATAAAGAACAAAATAAAGCAAAATAGATTGGAGAAAAAAATAATAAAAGAGGAATTAAACTTACTCTCTCAACACCAGGGAAAATCATTCTCAACTTTCTTTCTCATCTCTGAATTTGTAAAACAAAAACAAGTTAATTGAAACTGGTAAAAAGGAAGGCTTGGCAAAACGTTGAAGATCTAGAACAAAGGAAGCTACTAGGAAACAGAAGGTTTAGAACATTTGAGTGATTGGAAAGTGAACTCCAGGTTTTTATGCAAATCTATATTCTCAAATTGTGTGTGATTAAATTGTGTGACAAACTTCTGAATGTCTCTTTGTGAAAAGATATGTCTTTCTGGTTTCTTTCATATTATATTAATACGAACTATATTTTTATGTTGCTGAAAACGTTACTATGTATCTGTCTTGATAATGAATATATATATATATATATATATATATATCAAAATGCATAGATTACAGTATGGAAACTGTGAATTTAAATAATATATACATATTATATATATATATATATACTGTAAGTATTAAAAGTTGCATATATAGTAGTTCTGAATTTATAAAGTCTTTGTAAACAAATCACATTTTATATGAGTAACATGGCAATCGCTGTATAAATTATAAGGGAGAAATGTTATAAATAAATGAATGAAAATGGAATTTATATTTGGGAGGCAGTGACTCCATATGGGAGCCACAGTCCCCAAAAGGGACTATGACCCTTATGTAATGCAGGGGTTCGCTTAACTCACATGGAGGCATATTTCACAACAATGGGCTCATACCAACAGATTCTTCAAATTTCATAGGCTTTCCTCTTAGGCAATCTCCCTCTACAAAGGCACAATCAGGGTCTTCAACTCTTCAAAACCAAACAAGGTTTCTAGAGGTATTCTTACCCCTCAGGGACTCAGACACAACCATTCCAAACCCTCACCCAACTCTGTACTCTTCAACCGAAACACTTTGCTCTCAAGCTGCCACAATCCTAGTAGGTCTCTAAATAGGACTGTCACTCATTCTTTCTCCAACCAAGCCCTATGACCCAAAAACCTTGACACATTTAGATACCTATTTCATAGTTCTAAAACATATTTCAAATTCATTATGGGGTCCTTTGGACTATAATCCCCAAAAACTGATTGTTATGTTTCCTAGAAGGCATAGTTAGCCCTCTTTTCCAAAGCAAGTACTTGAAATCTAAACATCAAACTTCTCCTGTCAACTTCAGAGGTCTCAACACATGTCCTAGGGTTCCTTTACATAGGTTTCATCAATACATTTCATCACAAGGTTGCTATTTTGCCAATTCATTCCTCTATCTAGTCTTCTAAGCTGAAAACAAGAGAAAATCAGACTAGGGCTTGGTCAAATCCAACCCAAACTCCATATTTGCATAAATAACCACCAAAATATTAAATATCACCCTAAAAGGATCCATTTCACCAATTTTAGTCAAATTCCAATGATGGAATGGGTCTCAAATCTTCATTTTTGTTGTCAAACCCTCAATTATGGTTTTACAGACCTGTTTTTACAAAAATAGCTATAACTTTTGTTAGACCCAATACAAAATTAATGAAACCAATTGAAAATGAAAGCTACTTCATTTCTCTTTCCAAAAAACTCAGGTTCTTGCCATTTACAGGCTGTACAAGGTCGTACCATGATCTGAAGTAGTTAAAAAGATAGAAATCAGCAGGAAACAAGATATTCTTTTATTGTTTCAACTTCAGTACAAGACTCTCCATTTTCCTTGAAATTTGTGAGGCTTGTTTATACTTTTACAAACCAAAACCAATGACTCAAACTGAATTTCTAACTACTTGACTCTTCACCTTCCTATCTTGCACTTTTTTGCAATATTACAATATGGCACTTTTACAAGATTTTGCAACTTTTGCACTTTGAGCCCCATCTGACTCAAATTACATTTAAATGGTCTCAATGGACCTTATTCATGACATTTTAGACTAAAAAACACTTAAAACCCAACATTAGGCCTTATTTACAAAAAATGACATGGTGCCCCTACACCATACAACCAGACAGAAAAAGGACTCAAGTCCCTTAAGGACTATACTGCACCATCCCATTGCTTGATTACTTTGTCTACTTGCGCATCACATGTTCCTCCACCTGGTAGTCCTTTCTACTGAGTCAGGTAGTGGAAATTTGCATCATCATTTGCACCCTTGAACTTGCTTCCAACTTGACATTTCTTCTTTACAAACTGACCTACTACATGTCCTCTGACCTTTCTCTCATCAAGAATTGATGTTGAACCTATTTGAACACCTACAAACAAACACTGATCAGCTACTCCTCGAACTCTCTTCTTCATCACATTTGCTGCATGCTTGAATCTATCCCTTTATCCTTGCCAAACACACCAATTCACTTCTCTTTTTGCCTTCATTTTCTCTCTCAGGTTCTCTACTCTTAGAACCCCTATGTAATCAGGTCTACGGACCTCTGTCATTACAGAATAAGACTGCCTACCAACCTCTTTTGGCACCAATGAACAAATCATTGCCCCTACCACAATATCACCACTCTTCTCCAAACCATTTGGAGTCTTCACAAGCCCATCTTGCCTTTCCACAGTCAATTCACTCTTACTCACTTCACCTCTTCCTCTTATCTATGTCATCATAGTGTCTACCTCTACTTCCACTATCTTATCAGCCTTACAACCTACTATTGTGATAGTATTTAACTACCCTTTAACCTCTTTTTCTTTCAATGGACAAAACTTTGTCCCTATCATGAATTCATCATGCTTTTCAAGCTTATCTTGAACCTTCAAGGTCAAGTCATCCTTGACCTTCTCTGTCTCAGACTTTGACACCAGCGTATCATCTTTTCCTTTCAACTTTGAATCATTATTTATGCTTGTTGTCTTTGCATCTTTTTGCTTTGTAGTGGTTGCAAACTCCATCTTCTTTTCTTCCTCTACTTTCACAAACTCTTTCTTACCACACATAATCACTCTTTTTGCCTTACTCTGTCCCTTATCATCTTCCACCAATGGAGTTAAAGTGAAATTGGTTCCATCTTTCTCAATTGGATAAGTGTTAAGTCTCCCATCATATAAGGCATGTCTCTCAAATTTCCATGGCCTTCCTAGTAATAAGTGACACACACTCATAGGAAACACATCACATAATATCCTATCCTAATATCCACCAATATGAAACTCAACCCAAGCTTGTTCATCCACTAAAACAGATTGATCATCATTTAACCAAGAAACACTATAAGGAGTATCATGAGGCATCTTTTCCAAATTCAGTTTATCAACCATTTCTTTTGACACTATATTATCTGTGCTACCAGAGTCTACTACAACCTTACATACCTTTCCATTGCACTTGCAGGTGGTCTTGAAAAGTGCTCTCCTTTGTACTGCTTCCTTCTCCTTCAACTCTCTGTTTTCCTTTGCCATGTTATCTTTTGGATGCATCTTGTCTTTTCAACTTCCAACTGTTCTCTTCTTCAATCTTCAACTCTTTAGCCTCAAAAGATCTACATCCTAGGCTCTAATACCAATTGATACAATGCATGGGGTTCACTTCACTCACATGGAGGCATATTTCACAACAATGGGCTCATACCAACAGATTCTTCAAATTTCATAGGCTTTCCTCTTAGGCAATCTCCCTTTACAAAGGCACAATCAGGGTCTTCAACTCTTCAAAACCAAACAAGGTTTATAGAGGTCTTCTTACCCCTCATGGACTCATACACAACCATTCCAAACCCTCACCCAAGTCTGTACTCTTCAACCAAAACACTTTGCTCCCAAGATGCCACAATCTAGTAGGTCTCTAAATAGGACTGTCACTCATTATTTCTTTAACCAAGCCCTATGACCCAAAACCCTTGACACATTTAGATACCCATTTCAGAGTTCTAAAACATATTTCAAATTTATTATGGGGTCCTTTGGACTATAATCCCCCAAAACTGATTGTTATGTTTCCTAGAAGGCCTAATTAGCCCTCTTTTCCAAAGCAAGTACTTGAAATCTAAACACCAAACTTCTCCTGTCAACTTCAGAGGTCTCAACACATGTCCTAGCATCCCTTTACACATGTTTCATCACTAAATTTCATCACAAGGTTGCTATTTTGCCAATTCATTCCTCTATCTAGTCTTCTAAGACAAAAACAATAGAAAATCATACTAGGGCTTGGTCAAATCCAACCCAAACTCCATACTTTGCATTAAAAACCACCAAAATATTAAAGAGAACCTTAAAATCCTCCATTTCACCAAGTTTTGTCAAATTCCAATGGTGGAATGGGTCTCAAATCTTCATTTTTTTGCCAAACCCTCAACTAGGGTTTCACAGAACTATTTTTACAAAAATGGCTGTAACTTTTGTTAGACCTAATAAAAATTAATGAAACCAACTGAAAATGAAAGCTACTTCATTTCTCTTTCCAAAAAACTTAGGTTCTTTCTATTTACAGGCTTTATAGGGCCATACCACGATCTGGAGCAGTCAAAAAGGCATAAATTAGTAGGAAACAAGATATTCTTTTATTGTTTCAACTTCAGTACAAGACTCTTCATTTGCCTTGAAGTTTGTGAGGCTTCTTTATGCTTTTACAAACCAAAACCAATGACTCAAACTGAATTTCTAACTACTTAACTCTTTGCCTTCCTATCTTACACTTTTTTTTTGCATTTTTGCAATAAATTACAATATGGCACTTTTACAAGATTTTGCAACTTTTGGACTTTGACCCCAACTGACTCAAATTACATTTAAATGGTCTCAATGGACCTTATTCATGACATTTTAGACTAAAAAATACTTAAAACCCAACATCAGGCCTTATTTACCAAAAATGACATGGTGCCCCTACACCAGACCCCCATATGGGTCGTCGCCCATTTTTTTAAACTTTATCTAACTTAAACTTTAAGTTGAATGTTGTATGCATTCTCTACTATAAGATATGGGGCTGCCACCCCCTGATAACACTCAATGAAATATGTTTGCATTAAAATCTATGCGAATACCTTTACGTTGGTCTATGTCTGTTTCAAATATGATATTTATTTTGGTTATCTCGGCATTTAATGCTAACAATTTATTCACTTGTGATAATATGTGTGTGTGTGTGTGTGTGTGTGTGTGTGTGATCCACAAGTAGTTTGATTTATATGAAACCTTTGATATCAATCATAATCGTTGTGGTCATTCTTTTACTATGCATAATATTGAGTTCATTTGAATATGGGCACTACCCTATCTTATCATTATTTTTATATATATATATATATATATATATATATATATATATATATATATATATATATATATATATATATATCATTGTGCCTTCTCTGTAATTTTTTGATATGCTTAAACAACACTTAGACGATTTAGTGTTCTCTGTATATGAGGATAATGTTGTGAGTTTTAGTTTGTTGTAATTATTTTTATATATTTCTTTATATATACACATGTATTCTATATATGTAATTGGATTGGAAGGCATAAAAAAGATTTTTTTTAATTTTATACAGATGTAAAGGGGTATAATAGATTTATTATATAAACTTATTATTTATGAGATACATGAATGAAGATAAATGTTGTATTGAGAACTATTTTTTGTCAAACTAGCATTATATCCTAGATACGACATGATAGTAGACAGATAGACACATTTTTATTACAAAAATGATAAACCCCCTTTGTATTTGGAAAACTATTTAACATGGAAATTGATATAAAACATTGGAAGATGGTAAACTTAGACAACAATCAAACTAGATGAATGAATTGAATGAGGAAACTGTAATTAATTTATGAAATGGATATTCTTGATCATGGAAAAATAATCTTAGAAAACTATTCATTGCATGTGTTTGGGGTAAAGTATGTACTTTCAGGACATGATGTCGAATGTGGGCTCCCAACGACGATAGTTTTACTTTTTCTAAAACTATCAATTTTGTTTTTTTGCTTGGCCAAGCTATTGTACCATTGAAATAGATGGAGTATTTAAAATCCTAGAATTTATGTTATGTGTCTCTGCCACATCCTGATTGCAAGAGTTTATGTCATTCTACGTTAGCATGCATACAGGAAACATGCACGCATTGAGAGATTCCCTCCTGCTTACACCATTCCAGGTTACTAGGCTCCTTGTGCATGTTGATAACTGAGAGGGGGGGTGAATCAGTTATCCTAAACTTGCTTCCAATTCAAACACTCAAATCCACTTTGTTATTCAATAGCATAGCAATTAATCATTCATGAAAGTATAAAGCATAAACACCAGAGCAGATACACATCAACACATGAGACACCAAGATTTTGACGTGGAAAACCCGGTTAATGGAAAAACCACGGGGTGATTAACCCAAGGATTATTCTCTATTAGAAGAATAAGAAAAATAGATGGCACACACCAATTAGGGCTCACTACCCGAGCACACTACTTACAAGACGCACACTACCTACAAGAGACACACTATCTACAAAGTAATCAAGTATCACAAACTTGAACTAGAGATTGACATCTTTACCATGTCTGGATCAATTCCATTTAAGCCCAAAAACTCCTGCTCTGCCTTTTGCACTTCTCTTTGCTATACCACACTCATCACCGCAAGACCCACTTCAAAATGAATTCACAAACCCTTATTTATACAAGGCATCGACTTAGGAACAAACATCTAAGTCAGCAAACACCTACAAGATCATTCACAAGACATGTAATGCATCCGGTCAGCCAGTCTCAAGAAGAACACCAATATCCATGGTTATTCTTCAAATGAAAACTCTAACTTCAATGCGGACTACCAATAAGACTTGTACTCAATCCAAAGATCACCAAAACTTTTCCTGAGTCATCAAGAACATCTACACTTTATCATCTTACTGGAATTCTTCTGTTCTTCATCCAGAACTTCAAGAACACAGTCTGTCATCACTGCCATAATGAAAAAGGTGCTTCTGGACCTCCAAACCATGAACAAATCTAGTTGTCACTTCTCACTGATTTCATCAACACTCCCTCCAATCCGCAGAATGAGATAATGCAATTTCGGAGCTCACCGGACCAATCTATGATACTCTGTCACCACTAAACATCTGCCAGAACTGGTTCTACTAGAGCGACCATAACTTCTTCATATCTTCATGCAGACCTCTAAAATCTTGATTGGATCCTCTCAAGACTCATATCTGAAAACCATTTAAACCGCATCCTTTGATATTCATCTTATCTTGGACTTTTACCTTAATGTCATCACTGTTCTTCACTGTTCCTGATTGAGACTAATTTCCTCAATACACAGCTCATCCAATCCTTCTCATTAATGCAATATGAGTATGTTGACATCAATGACAACACTGGTTATCTTCATACTTGCAACAATCTCCCCCTTTGTCATTGATGGCAACATATGTTGTGAAAAACCATCAAGACAAGAACTTCTCCTTTCTGTCACAGCTCCCCCTATCATCAGCAACTCTTCACATGTCTTCTCTTTCTTTACTGATCCCTTTTTGATTATCAACCACTTGTTTTTCACATGTCTTCTCTCCCCCTTTGACATCAATGGCAAAGGGCTCATACTTGCTACTTTAACACATCAGGATCATACCAGCTACTCCCCCTGAGTAGCAGCTCCCCATTACCAATCCGGGTCACAAGAAATGACTATGATATCCACCAGACTGATGCACATCAGTGCATCCTAGTTCATCACCGGAGGGGAAACAACCCCTAGCTTCTCCCAAAGATACTCAAAAGATTCCTTAGGGAGAGGTTTAGTAAAGATATCTGCAATTTGATCCTTTGAGGGCACAAACTCCAATCTAACTTTATCCTTGTTCACTTGCTCTCTCAAAAAGTGAAACTTGATAGATATATACTTAGTCTTAGAATGCAACACCGGATTCTTAGAAATATTTATTGCACTTGAATTATCACAGAAAATTGTGATAGGCTCCTCATACTCTACTTTAATATCTATTAGCATCTTCTTCATCCATAAAACTTGAGTGCAACTACCTGCTGCTACAATGTATTCTATTTCAGTTGTAGACAGAGATATTGCATCTTGTTTCTTTCTTAGCCAAGAAACCAATCTCTTTCCCAAAAAGAATGCTCCACTACTGGTACTCTTCCGGTCATCCACATCTCCTGCCCAATTTGCATCTATGTATGCATGAAGAGAGAAATCATGATCTCTAGGATACCACAAACCATACTCCACTATCCCTTTTAGATATCTAAAAATTCTGTTGATTGCCATGACATGAGATTCTCTGGGATCAGCCTGGAATCTAGCCACAAGACCAAAAACTTGCATAATATCTGGTCTAGTTTGTGTGAGATACAACAATCCACCAATCATTGATCTGTACTTTGTCTGATCTGCCTTAGGAGAGTCATCATCTTTGCTCAACTTGCATCCAGTTGCCATGGGAGTATTCATTGGCTTTGAATCTTCCATCCCAAATTTCCTCAACAATTCTTTCACATATTTGGTCTGAGAAATGAAGATCCCTTTCTTGGTTTGAGTGATTTGCAGACCCAAGAAGAAATTTATTTCACGAAGCATAGACATCTCAAACTCACTTTTCATTTGATTTGCAAAAGTTTTACACATGCTATCTTTTCCTCCAAAGATGATCTCATCAACAAATACTTCAACAATCAAGATGTTTTCATGATCAATTTTAAAATATAGGTTACTCTCAGCAGTACCTATGTTGAAACCAATCTGCACAAGATGTTTATCCAATCTTTCATACCAAGCTCTTAGGGCTTGCTTCAATCCATACAGATCTTTCTTCAACTTGCAGACCATATCACCATGATTAGACAATTGAAATCCATCTGGTTGCTCAATGTATACTTCTTCTTCCAAATCACCATTTAGGAAGGCAGACTTGACATCCATCTGATATACCTTAAAGTCTTTGAAGGCAGCAAATGCAAGAAATAGTCTAACTACTTCAATTCTTGCCACCGGAGCAAAGGTTTCTTCAAAATTAATTCCTTCTATTTGAGAGAAGCCTTTGCAGACCAATCTGGCTTTGTTTCTGATTACTTCACCAACTTCATTAAGTTTGTTCCGGAAGACCCATTTGGTTCCAATCACATTCTTGTCTCTAGGTCTGGGAACAAGATCCCAAGTGTGAATTTTTTCAATTTGCATCAACTCTTCCTCCATTGCTTTGGTCTAGTTTTCATCATTGTAGGCTTCATTTATTGTCTTAGGTTCAATTTTTGAAATCAGACAATATTCATCTAAATTTTGAGCAGTTGTCCTTCTAGTTTGTACACATTTGCTTTTGTCACCTATAATTTGATCTTCAAAGTGGTTCAGTCTTACATACCTTGGAACTTTGGGAGTTTCTTGCACTTCTGTTTCTTGATCAAGCTCATTCAGACTTATCTCTTCTTCCTAATTTACCGGATCAGTCTGAATCTGACTTTTAGAAGAGGAATGAGCTCCTTGAACCAGAGTACCATTCTGATCATCTTCATCATATTCATAAAACCTTGAGGGCTTCTCAATTCCCTCATCAACCTTCACATTTGTACTTTCTATCATCTTTCTCAGTCTCTTATTGTAACACCGGTATGCTTTGCTTTGAGTGGAGTAACCCAAGAAAATTCTTTCATCACTTCTAGCATCAAACTTTCCTAGATCTTCATCTCTTTTAATGTAACATTTTCTACCAAATACTCTAAAATATCTCACAGTAGGAGTGATGCCAAACCAAAGTTCATAAGGAGTCTTACCGGTATTGCTTCTGATTTGAACTCAGTTGAGAGTGTAGACTGCAGTGCTGACAGCTTCTCTCCAAAACATCTAGGGAACATTTGCTTCCATCATCATTGTCCTGGATGCTTCCTAGATGGTCCGGTTCTTTCTCTCTACTACTCCATTCTGATATGGAGTCCTAGGAGTAGACAACTATCTCTTTATGCCATGCTTCTCACAAAAATCTATGAACTCACCGGATGTGAATTCACCACCTCTATCAGACCTCAGACATTTCAATTTTAATCTGGTTTGATTCTCTACCATAGCCTTGAAGATTTTGAACTTCTCAAAAGCTTTAGATTTCTCTTTCAGAAAGGTAACCCACATCATCCACGAATGATCATCAACCAGTAACATGAAGTATCTATCACCTTGCATAGTCTTGATTCTTGTCGGACCACATAGATCAGTATGAACTAATTCCAATAATCTGGTAGAGGACTGATCCTTGCTTTTGAATGAGACTCTGCTCTATTTACCTAGCTGACATTCTTTGCACAAACTATTTGTAGGTTTTACCAATTTTGGAAGATCTCTTACAGCCTAAGTATTGCTTATCTTGATGATGTTATCAAAATTTACATGACACATCCTTCTATGCCATAGCCAACTCTGATCAACTTAAACAAACAGACAACTTTTATTAGTACCAACTAGATGAAAGATATTACCTTTTGTTTGAGTACCGGATGCAATCTCAGTTCTAAAACTTTCAAAGATCCTGCATCTTCCATTCTTGAACGTGAGATCATAACCTTTATCCACCAACTGTCCAACACTGAGAAGATTGTGCTTCAATCCTTCAACATACAGTACATTACCGGTTTTGTTCTTTCCATCAAAAGAAATAGATCCCCTACCTCTGATTTTGCTAGCAGAATTATCACCAAACTTTACCATTCCTCCTTCATACCTTTCCAAATCTAAGAACTTGTTCTTGTCACCTGTCATACGGTGAGAGCATCCACTATCAATAACCCAATCATCCTTTTCTTCAACTTGGGCAGCCAAAGCTCTTTCTACAACCTTATGATTGACAGATTTAGAGGACATTGGATCTTCTTCCTTGATGGCAATAAACACCCATTCATTTCCGAATTTGTTTCCTATTTCTGATTCATCATCTGTTACTTCTTCATTATCATCTTCTTCATGAACATAATAACAATTCTTTTGGAACCTTTGTCTATTAGAATTTGACCTTGTAGATCTTTCCAGACATCTTGAGGCAAAATGACCAATCTTATTGCAATTGAAGCACTTAAAGGGTAATTTTCCTTCATACTTACCGGATCCTCTTAGCAGTCTTTTTGCAATGAGGGCTTCAAGTTGAGCTGTTTCTGCTTCTTCCTCTTCCATGTCTCTTCTTGCTTGATCATACCATGACAGCTTCCTTGAAGAGTTTTCTCCCTGATCAAATCTTTGTTTGCCTTTCACAGATGCACTAGCTTTGAATGCAGATTCAGTCTTGGGGGGATCATCTCCAAACTCGGTCATTTCAAATGTAGCCAGTTTGCCAGCCAATTGGTCTCTTGTGACAGTTGTATGGACTCTAAATTCATCAATGGTAGCAACCTTGATTTTATAGATAGCAGGAAGGGATCTAAGAATTTTTCCAACAATCTCATTTTCATCCAAGACTCCACCAGCATTCCTGATTCCACACACCAGCTCATTTACTCTTGGCATAAAGGTAGTAATATTTTCATCATCTCTCATTTTTAGTCTTTCAAATTTCTCTTTTAGACTCTACAACCTTACACTCTTAACATAATCATCTCCTTCATGCAGAAGTTCCAGTTTGACCTAGATCTCATAGGTAATTGGTAGGTCAATAACATTTGAGAGTTCTGAGTCAGTTAAAGCACTTAGAAGAGCCTCTTTGGTCTACAGATTATTTTCAGCATCTGTGATTTCATTTAGAGTTGTCGGACCACCCTATGGAGGTACATAGGCTTTTGTGACCATGGACAAGTATGCCTTTCCCATACACTCTAAGTGACATTTCATGCGACCTTTCTAAAGAGAGAAGTTGGTTCCATCAAACTTCAGACTATCCTTTTTGTATGACAACATCCTGGATCTCCTCAAGCGGTTAAGCTCCTTTTAGAGGAACTTGGCTCTGATACCAATTGTTGATAACTGAGAGGGGGGGTGAATTAGTTATCCTAATCTTGCTTCCAATTCAAACACTTAAATCCACTTTGTTATTCAATAGCATAGCAATTAATCATTCATGAAAGTATAAAGCATAAACACCAGAGCAGATACACATCAACACATGAGACACCAAGATTTTGACGCGAAAAACCTGGTTAAGGGAAAAACCACGGGGTGATTAACCCAAGGATTATTCTCTATTAGAAGAATAAGAAAAATAGATGGCACATGCCAATTAGGGCTCACTGCTCGAGCACACTGCATACAAGAGACACACTATCTACAAAGTAATCAAGTATCACAAACTTGAACTGGAGATTGACATCTTTACCATGTCTGGATCAGTTCCATTTAAGCCCAAAAACTCCTGCTTTGCCTTTCATACTTCTTTTCGCTATACCACACTCATCACCGCAAGACCCACTTCAAAATGGATTTACAAACCCTTATTTATACAAGACATCGACTTAGGAACAAACATCTAAGTCGGCAAACACCTACAAGATCATTCGCAAGACGTGTAATGCATCCGGTTAGCCAGTCTCAAGAAGAACACCAATATCCATGGTTATTCTTCAAATGCAAACTCTAACTTCAATGCGGACCGCCAATAAGACTTGTACTTGATCCAAAGATCACCAAAACTTTTCCTGAGTCATCAAGAACATCCGTACTTTATCAGCTTACTGGAATTCTTCTGTTCTTCATTCGAAACTTCAAGAACACAGTCTGTCATCACTGTCATAATGAAAAAGCTGCTTTTAGACCTCCAAACCATGAACAAATCTAGTTATCACTTCTCACTGATTTCATCAACACTCCCACCAATCCGCAGAATGAGATAATGCAATTCTGGAGCTCATCGGACCAATCTGTGATACTCTGTCACCACTGAACATCTACCAGAACCAGTTCTACTAGAGCGACCATAACTTCTTCATATCTTCATGCGGACCTCTGAAATCTTGACTGGAGCCTCTCAAGACTCATATCTGAAAACCCTTTAAACTGCATCCTCTGATATTCATCTTATCTTGGACTTTTACCTTAATGTCATCACTATTCTTCACTATTCCTGATTGAGACTAATTTCCTCAATACACAGCTCATCCAATCCTTCTCATTAATGCAATATGAGTATGTTGACATCAATGACAACACTGGTTATCCTCATACTTGTAACAGTGTAGGGTTGGTGTTTTCTTCGAGTTAGGAAGTGTATACGCCTAAAAATGACACGATTCATCCTAAATAAATATTCTAAATTTATTTGATTGGTTCATTATCCCATAATTAAATAAAATTAATTTATTTAATTAAGTTCCCTAAATTCTTCTAATGTCCTACACAATTAAATAATCCTAAATTATTTAATTAATCCAAATTCCTTTATCCTAAGTTCTAAATTCAAAAATCCACCTCACCTTTACACCTCACCTTTTCCACCTCACCTTTTCCACCTCACCTTGTCCACCTCATCAGGTTGCACATGTAATTAAATATATTTAATATTTAATTACCTTATTTTCCCTCACCCACATGTCCTATTTCTTCTCAAATCAAAAGTTAGTTAACTAATCAATCAAATCTGTTAACTAATTAGTCATTTGAGTTCACTGGTCAATCTATTCTGTTGACTCCTTAATCAACCCAGTTTACTGTTCAATCAATTCAGTCAATCCCATAATCCACTCTTCTAACTGATCAATCAAGTTTGTTAACTGATCAGTCAATGGAGTTAACTCTCTAATCAATTTTGTCAAATCCCCTCTTTCATGATGGAGGTGGGACACTTGTCATATTTCTACTGGTTGCACATTCCTCAACCATCCTCAGCTGTTGATCTTCATATCTCCTCTCAACCGTTGATTCTCATTCTTCCAAGTCTATAAATGGAACCTCATTCTTCCACTCTAATCATCTAGGCTTTTGATATTGTTACTTTGCAGAAATTCACCAGTGCGCCTTTGGCACCCTTTTACCATTCACTAGCTTGAGATCACATACTTGCCTTGGAGCTCATCTTCATTGCATATCACAACAGCCATTTACTATCGACTTCCTACAAACAGCTAAAAGAGTGCACTCTCTGAGGGCCTACTCCATCTACAAAAGGACGGTTGTAATAGGCGAACAACAAAAGTTTCAAAATGGGAAAGGTTTGCACTGTATTGTTCATTGCTTCATTTTATTGAATCTTTCTTGTTTTCACTATTTTGTTGATGTTTGGGTTTTACATTGTTCATTTGATTAATCCACGTTTTACCCTTACATTTTTGGTGCCCACCGTGGGGCCTTTGCCCCTTTATCTCATCAAAATCTGAGCTTTTTTTGAAGATAGGTTCCGTATGGGTCACGCAAGGTCACGCACAGGCTACTTTGACGCATTTGAACATTTCTGCGGTGCATATACCCACTGTTATGGCGCTTCTGTCATTTCTGCACATCTGTGCTTTTTAGCTGCACTTTTGCACACTATCACTGTGCATCTGTCATTTCTGCACTTCTGTGTATTCCTATGGCACTTTTAACACTGTTACGGTGCATATATCCATTTCTGTGGCGCATATGTTATTCCTGCGCATCTGTTCATTTTTAGTGCACTTTTAAACACTGTTCCGGCGCATATACCTTCTTTTACGGCGCATATGTTCTTTCTGCGCATATACGCTATGTTTCGGTGCATTTGTTTCATTCTACAGTGCATTTGTTATCCTACAGCGCATATGTTACATCCTACAGTGCATATGTTCATTCCTGCAGTGCATCTGTCTGGCAGTGAATTTTAGAAACATTGTTTTCTTCGCCAAACGCTCTATTTTTCATGAAATCTATGCAAATTTGTACTCAAAATTTATGGAAATGCCCCCCCGGACGCAATGGTGAGGTTAGATTTGAGCTAAGAGATCATCTACATACAATGTTATCCAAATCTTTACAAACTAGGGTTAGAAAAATGCAAATTTCTGTTGATTGTTTCTGCGCATTCAGTCTCTGAAGTGGTGCTTCTGTAGTAGGTAGTGAATTTAGGATTTTTTAGAAGATTTTTGCTAATGCTAACATCTTTGCAAGAATACTCTAGCTCTATTTTTGTAGGTTAGGCCACTGGTTTAGACTCATCTAGCTGCATTTACTAAACTCACACTTCAATTTATAAAAGGACAGTAAAACAAACATTCATACAAATTCCACATAGCCTTAACTAGGAAGAGAGTAATTGAACCATTGCAATATCTACATAATGCTATCTTCCATAGTTAGATTATTGCTATCTCACAAACGGTAATGAACAAATGCTATCTTTTTAACCACTTCAAAGTTAACAACAGTGTGAGTGCACAAGTAATATTATCTCATTTAGTTTTTCTACTTTTAACTAGGTTGGATTAATTAGTGTCTTCTATGTTTGACGAATGACAATAGGCTTATGCTCTCCCCTTTACTGGGTGATCAGAGTGCCAGACTTGTTATTCCATTTGTTTAACCTTTAGGAGGGACCTGCCCTTGGATGCACGCTTGTCCAAGTGGGAGTGACCTTGAGTGGAAACAAGCTAAAGCCAAGCCCTACCAATCCACTTAAAATAAATGTGCTTGAGGTGAAAACCTCCTGCAACTAGTGCTGCTGTGTTACACCGACGGCCAACCTCCCCCAAAACCCTCTAAGGTGTACCCCTTTGAGGCTAGGAGACTCCATAACGGAGAGTAGTGCTACCACATGTGTAACCACTTGAATGGTTTCCCTCATTAAACACCTCTTGTTCTAGTGGCCAAGAACCCTTGTAATCCATTTATAGCCTAGGATTTTTGTGCTTGCTTTTGTTTCAGTTTAGTCCAAAATAGAGTCGAAAAAACCCAAAAAAAATAATGAACAACTATAAAATATTATTTGTGCTTGCTATGTTTTCTTGCTGTTAATTCATAAAATCAGAACAAGAAGGCCTTTCTCCAACCAAAAATACCCAAAACACCAGAAAAATCCAAAAATTTTATGAAAAAATAGAGCTGCGCTTATACCCATTTGCACTATTTTTGAGGAAAAATTTTCCACCTTTCTGAGTACCCCTTTCAATCTTGTGTCAGTTTTTGTGGAGATGAAAATTGAATTAGAAGAGCTTACTCAAGAACTCAACTACCTGAAATTGTAATTAACCCTAGACACCTCACCCCAAGGTTGTATAGCAATTGTTCAAGAACTCCAAGTCAGACAACAAGAAATGGCAATCTTGCAAGCCGAACGTGCCAATACTAGCTACACCTCGCCCCGAACTCATACATCTGTTTCCCATCTTAATGATGCTCATGGCAAGGCAAGCACCACCTTAAGTTGGAAATCCTATACCACTCCATCTACTAGTCCTCCTTCGCCACCTTCTAAGACACATATTCTGAAACGTACCAGTTCTACACCAACACCACCATCTAGTTCCTCAAACTCTAAATGGATGACCAAAAAAGAATCAGATGAGTGGTGGGAAAAAGTTTTTCCAAATTTATACAACCAGAGAAAAGCTTGGGAGAAAGCTAAATCCCCTCATTCACCTATCCATACACCTACCAATGATGTGATCCAAGGGCTACTAGCAGAGAGTCAACCATGTCCCCAAATTCCAGTCCTTGACCTTACCAAAAATCCTTCATGTCATTTGCAACCCCTTGAGCTTATTGAAGGACCTCCTACTGTGAACCAAAGTCAAGGTCCATCAAAGATCTATGTTGTCAACCAAGAAGCTATCCAAGAGCTATCCACTTCCATTCAAGCAACCCAAGAGGTATGTCAAGAGTCTAATCCTAAGCATGAGGAAACATTAATCCCTCGTCTAAGTCAAGATCAAATCACTTTCTTGCAACCTATCCATAAAATGTATCTTTTCCATGATCAAGATGATATCCATAATAATGAACCTCTCCATGAGCCAATTGATCCTATCCATCTCCCAACACCTATACATGAGAAGGAAATCCAATTCCATCCCATGCATAACCTTTATCTTTTCTATGATCAAGATACTATCTTTGATGAAGAAGCTATATATGAGCAACTGGATCCTATACATGAGATGAAAACCCAACTCCAACCCATCCATAACCTTTATTTGTTCTACGATCAAGATATTCCCTATGAAGAAGATGTCCTTGAACAACTTGATCCCATACCCATTCGTGAGAAAGAAACCTCCATTTCTTCTATCCCTCTTCCATCTAATCCCATCCATGATCCAACAACTTTCGCTTCCTCTGATGAGACACTTGCCTCCCAAGTGCACACGAATGATCAACCCAATAACTTAGATCCTCAAGAGCATAATGATGATCAAGATTCTAATGATCCTTCACCATCCATTATTGACCAAGCTATAAATCTGTCGTCTTATATCCTTGGGCTTACTACCTTCATGCATGAATGTTCTTCCTTAGAACACCAACAACCATTATCTGCTATCTCGCCTTCCTCATCCAATAAGGAACTCACTGCTAGTGCACCTATACATAATCCCATGGTCCACCGCATACTCCAGAATATGAACTATCAAGGTAAAGGCTTAGGCCTTCATGAACAAGGTATTTTGGAACCTATCCATGTCAATGTTCCTCCACCTTCATATGGCTTTGGATACATACCCCCAAGGTGAGCAATCTCAAGATGTTGGTACTTCCTCCACTCCTCCTAAGTCTACTACTTTCTATCGTAAACCCTATCATATCCCCAAAACATATGTCGCCATTCCACCTCCATCATCCTACATTTGTCAAAAGCATGTGACCATACACCTTCCACCATCCAATCTACCTCTGCTACTTCCAACTCCTAATAGCCCTCTATGCATCCTACCACCACTTCTTCCAACACTTTATCCATCCATCTATGAATCCTCTAAATATCCCAATCATGGCCAATAAATGCACATATTGTCTAAACAAGGAGCTTTCACCAACCTCACTTCCACCATCCCATGGGGATTCAATGACAAATATGTGGATGCCTCTACCTATAAAGTCACAAATCCTAAGAGTCCTCATGACCTAGGATATAAAAGCCAAGAATCAAAGAATTATCCATATCAAAAGTTGCATACACCCACACAACTCAATGCCAAATTGAAAAAAGTGTGGGTCCCCAAGCAACAAATAATTATCTCAGAAGTTGCACAAACGCTGCATACACCCAAACCCATACCTTCATAGGTACTATCTAAAAACAAAATGGTTTGGGTACCTAAGCAAAAAGCCCTCAAGTTACATGAGGCATCCACCTCTCAAGAATTCCAACCATTCACTTTCTCCAATTCCATCCACAAGTTTCAAATCCTTCCATCCCACATGACAAACAAAAATCAAAACAATGCAAAGTCTATGTGGGTCCCTAAAGGCCTATATCATTGATCCACCAAGAAAAACTCTCCATTGCTTCCTACACCACCTTCCCATCATCAGCTTCAATGTTTATCACAGTATGTGCAACTGTTGGTCATGGTTCCCTTCCATTCCACAACACTTCCGTATAACTCCATCTCCTCTCCCCTCCACTACTATCCTACATATCTCCCTCATCCTATGGTCCATGCTTTTGCATAAACCTTCCTTCCATCCTTGCATAAGTCCTTTTGTATTCTGCATCATCATCCACTATCGCACCTTCCATGATCTGCTATCTACATACTCATATCTCACTTTCATGCACTCCCTTACCAACATCTATGAGCACACTTGACACAGTCCATGCGACAACATCCATCTAGCGGGACTCTCACCTTTCAAGGAGCTAGATGCTTGAGTCTCTCCCTTCCATATCTGCATTTTCCTACCCAAATGTTTCAAAAAAAAAACAAAAAAAGGAAAAAAAGAAAAAAAGTAAAGAAAAATCCCTTCGTCCAATGGTGAAAACCTGGCAAACAGGTGCCTTAGATAAGTACCATGATGAAAACTTGGCAAATAGGTGTCATGTGTAAGTTGATCTCCTATGTCACCTACACTTGGGGGCACCTTGTCTCATCAGCGCATCATTTTTCTCCTACCATTTTCCTTCCATACCATTTCCTATCCTATCCTATCCTCTATCCATTACATACCTATACTGTCCCATCCATCCATCCAATCTTCCTTTCCTCTATTTTCTTTGGTCTTGATAAAGATTGGAGGCACAATGTTGACAAATGTTTTAGATGTCTCTTGGCATACCTTACCCCTCCAAACCATGCAAATCGTTCGTTATCCTCTCATCCTCCTATCGTCATTAGCATTGTCATGAAAAATCCTACGTGCTCTACCTACAATGGGGTATGTTATACTTATGCGACATAGTCCTTGGAGATCACATCCTTGTTTCCTTCTATCCACTATTGCCCATCCTCATACTTACCCATTCCATTCTTTATCACCCAGGCATCTACCTATCCATGGTGTTTCCTTGTCATCAGTATTATTTGATCCATATCTGTTCCATATCGTGTCTTATCTGTTCCATATCGTGTCTTGTCTGATCCATATCTGTTCCATATCGTGTCTTATCTGATCCATATCTATTCCATATCTAATCCATGTCTATTCCATATCATGTCTCATCTGATCCATATGCATGGTCCATTAGGGTTTACCCTAAAATACGCTGCCTCTGCGTTGTCACGTAGGCAAGGCCATTTAGTAATGAGCCCTCGAGGCACTAGGTCAGTCCATTAGGGTCCATCTCCCCAATAAGGATTGTGCAATCTTCTCACCAAGCAAACAAATGCAAGCAGAACCCGCGCCTCAAGCAGAACTCTTGACTATGAACATCTTAACCTATCCAATGCAAAGAAAATACCCAAGGTCTTCTAAATGATTTTATTCAACTTACAGCAAGCAATAAACACATCTTATGACAAGAATATCTTGTGGATTGGACCTAGGGTTAAGTTACAGAGTCTTGATTTTTGTTATCATGTCTTCCTATGCTACTTGAGGATGCCAAAAGCTAGAGATGCTATGATGGGGGCATGATTACTTTCTTTGTTTGTTATTTGTGGATTGAACTTTAGTAATGTGAAGCCTTGTCTAAGGACATGATCAGCAAAAGATCATTGAGGACATCAAAGGTATAACATGAACGGGGGCAATCCTTATTTTTTGAAACGTAAGAAGTACTCAGGTCATCTAGATTCAATTTTGACTAGATGCTTGTATTAACTTGCTAAATCACAATCCATGTAAGCGGTACTCAGGTCATCTCGGTTCAATTATACCTAGATGCTTATATTCACTTACAACATTGTGGAAAATGTACCAAAAACACAATGCCCAATGATGAATTAAAGCACTCTAAAAGCAAAGCGTCCATCCTATATCCATTTATACATCCATACCATACCCCATGCAATAACGATCCAACAATGCAGAGTATAATTACAAATAAAAGCTTGTGAGTCCTTCTATCGAGTCTTTCTTCTATCAATCAGATTTCCATCTATCATCATATCTTTCATCCTTGTCCAGTCAGTCTGAGCAATGATCCAAATGCAAGGTCCATCCTTAATCCATACCAATCAAGTCAAGTCAATCTTGCACAAATGATCCACTCACAATCAATGGTCTTGATCCTTGTCTGTTCGTAAACCAACTCGATCAGTTAATCAATTGTCTTATACAGGATGTTGCATTGTCGAAATCAGACCAATACACGCGTCTTACACAACATGCTTTATTTCCTGAAACCAGACACTATCCTTCATGTTGCTCTAGGGATCTATCATTCCCCGCCATGACAACACGCCTGCCATGTTGGTCTAGGGATATATCGTTCCTCGCCATGACAACACTGTCGTATATCGTTATCAGCATATCATTGGTTTACCGCTTGACAGGGGCAATACCTTGTTTGTTCTTGTGTCATTTGTGCATACTTGCTTACTTGCTTGTGTGTGTCATCATTCCATCTTGCATCGCGTATCATTCGACTCTTTCTTCAACCGATTTCTTCATTCTAACCTAGCTTCCCTTCGTCTTTGTGAGATTGTCTGTCTCACGCCTTTTGCTTCCTTCCCGTCCAATCTCCCGAGGGGGCATCCTATCGTCATTAAACTTGTACCAGGGGCAAACTGGGACATGTATCACTGTCAGACTATCAATTTCTTTGAAACAACGCTGTAAACAGCATTGCATCAAAGAGGGGCAAAATGTATACGCTTAAAAATGACATGATTCATCCTAAATAAATATTCTAAATATTTATTCCATTATTCTATCAATTAAATGAATATTCTAAATTTATTTGATTGGTTCATTATCCCATAATTAAATAAAATTAATTTATTTAATTAAGTTCCCTAAATTCTTCTAATGTCCTACACAAGTAAATAATCCTAAATTATTTAATTAATCCAAATTCCTCTATCCTAAGTTCTAAATTCAAAAATCCACCTCACCTTTACACCTCACCTTGTCCACCTCATCAAGTTGCACATGTAATTAAATATATTTAATATTTAATTACCTTATTTTCCCTCACCCACATGTCCTATTTCTTCTCAAATCAAAAGTTAGTTAACTAATCAATCAAATCTATTAACTAATTAGTCATTTGAGTTCACTGGTCAATCTATTCTGTTGACTCCTTAATCAACCCAGTTTACTGGTCAATCAATTTAGTCAATCCCATAATCCACTCTTCTAACTGATCAATCAAGTTTGTTAACTGATCAGTCAATGGAGTTAACTCTCTAATCAATTTTGTCAAATCCCCTCTTTCATGATGGAGGTGGGACACTTGTCATATTTCTACTGGTTGCACATTCCTCAACCATCCTCAGCCGTTGATCTTCATATCTCCTCTCAACCATTGATTCTCATTCTTCCAAGTCTATAAATGAAACCTCACTCTTCCATTCTAATCATCCAGGCTTTTGATATTGTTACTCTGCAGAAATACACCAGCGCGCCTTTGGCACCCTTTTACCATTCACTAGCTTGAGATCACATACTTGCCTTGGAGCTCATCTTCATTGCATATCACAATAGCCATTTACTATTGACTTCCTACAAACAGCTAAAAGAGTGCACTCTCTGAGGGCCTACTCCATCTGCAAAAGGACGGTTGTAATAGGCGAACAACAGAAGTTTCAAAATGGGAAAGGTTTGCACTGTATTGTTCATTGCTTCATTTTATTGAATCTTTCTTGTTTTCACTATTCTGTTGATGTTTGGGTTTTACAGTGTTCATTTGATTAATCCAGATTTTACCCTTACAGGAAGAAACCCGAGGAAGTCCAGTACTTCGTTGTTGGGTGGAAAAAGTGCCTTAACCACACTCTTGGTCTTGGCTTGCGGAAGATCGAAGGATCGAGGTGGTCGAGTTCAAAGATTATTATAATATATGGATATTTGCTTCATTGTACTCTTATGTATGACTAGTATAGCTAAGCTGTTCATGTAACTTTTTCTTTCATTGATATATTGATGTATTATATCCACCTGTAACATTGAAATAGATGTTTTGTAACACCGGATTGGTGTATGTATTGGCAATGTAACACTTCATAGTGTATGGATAAAATATACTTCATTATATGGAATCATGCTAATTTACAAAGTTATGGATATATGGAAACTATAAATGTTTTATTTTCCATTTTTGGAATAAACATTGCTTTTTAGAATCTTATGTTTAGTATGTAAATTTCCCACACCTTACATTTGATATCAGAGCGGCAGGTTCAACTCTTGGACCTATGCCTATTGACGCATAATCAAAACCTAGGTCTAATGTTGGAAATTCTTGTGCTAGGATAGTGCGCCTCTTGATGACTGCAAGGAAGTTAGTTAGAAACGAGAGCCACCTCAGAGCCAAGAGGGAGAGGAAAGCTATAGTGCAAACCATCAAGGGAGTTAATGATGATGGAGACATATGGCTTGGAGATGAAGAGACCTTGAGTCATGCAATTGCTCAGGTGAGTCAAGTGAAGAGAGAAATGAAGTCAACTATCAAATCAGCACCCTTAACACTCTCCAGGGACATGCCTTCAGAAAATAATGTGACTCCTCCTGTAATGGCAAATAGAGACCCTCGAATACCTGATATAACAGAAATTGTCTCAAGTGAAGAGGAAGAGGAACCATAAGAGTTCCCTTTGTCTGAAAGTGAAATGTAAATTTATTTGTTTTTCTAGAACCTCTATAAAGAACAAGGATGTAAAAATCCTCCAATAAATGAAATGAGACATTGTTTCTGAATATGTAATTGTTCTGAGATTCAATGGGAATTGAGATAATTCAAATTATGTGATTTAAATATGGATAGTATATGGTGACAACCCATGAATGATGATGTGGCAATGAAAGTGAATTAATAAAAAAAGATATAATCTTGATAAGAGGAAGAAATAAAAATCACTTGTGAAATAAGTAAAGCTAGGAATGATGGATAAACATTGACTGAGTCTTTTAGAAGAGGAAATCTAGATGGATGTTTTAAGACAAGAGTGCCTAAAGCAGTATTAGGTTTTGGATAAGATAGTTTTTGAGCAATACATTGATCTTTTCAGGATGTGAGCATGGATCTAGTAGAATCCATAAGATCTTTTGAGAATGCAAGGTTTAGATGTCTTAAGGATCTTCATTGGTGAACCATGATAAAATTTGCTTATGTTTGAGCCCTTGTAGTGTGTGAGTATACTCGATTGACCTTTGTAGGGTCATGATCGTGCTTATGTGACCACCTTTGATAATAGAGTTATGACAATCTTTGTGTGAAAGGGAATACCATGTTCTTGAGTGTAATTGAACTTGGTATATGAAAGAGGATGTTTACTGGTTACACTTTTAATAATTACCTTTTTGGTAAATGCTTGCTTGAAAAGAATATTGGTTTGTTTCATGGAAAGTATGATATTGAGAATGGACTCATTTTGCGGTTGTAAGATAGATAGTTGGGTAATGGCTTATGTACCTATTTTGTACTTTTCCCTAGTATTCATGTGGAACCTGGGTAGATTTTCGTGATGCATTGCGAAATACAGGGGTGTGAAAAGGGTAATTGCACAGTTCTTGTGATGTTGGGGTGTTGAAATTATGAGTGAAGTAGCAAACCAGTGATAGATGAGAAATGACAACTGATTCTTGTTAGAAGAAGGGTGTGTGGTGATATCTTGGTAGTTTGAATGTTGCTAGTGTATGACTATAATACTTTGCATGATGATTGTAATGCAATCTTTGTTGTTATGCGTCTTGAGTGATGTTTTGTGGATAGTAGAAGCGATTTTATGTTATAGATAAGCTTGGAGTCTTGGGAAGACTTGTTGTTTTGTGCGATTGAGTGTGTTCTCTTCACTCGCCCAATTTTGGATCCAGTTGAAGTGTAGCATCGTACTCCCTCTCTAGTGGCTAGAATTAGTCACTTAGTTTATGTGATGTGAAACTTTTGAATATTGATTTTTATTTATTTGACTTTGTAATGACTAACTTTGAAATTTTTATTCTTTTATTTATGGAAAAGTATAGCCATCAAAATTATTTTTTACTTATCTTATGACCTTGAGAGTCATGTTGTTTTTACTGTTGAAATTGCACGCATTTTTATGCTTTATGGTTGGAATTAATTTTCTTTGCTTTAGATTTTATTTACTTATTTATTATTGGTGGCAATGCTTGAATGTTTTAAATTGTTGGCCATGTGTCGTGTTATGTTTTCTCTCATGTCCATAATGGGCCTCCGATAGGTTATGTAAGGGAGTAGGATGCGGAGAATGTACTGTTTCGTGGCAAGTGTGTTACTAAGAGTTTTGGTAGATTGTTTTCTGTAATTATTGTTAGATACAAGGAACAACGTGTGAAGAGTTGAGGAAGTTTTGAAATGGATTTTTTTTGTGTCATTTTGGATCACTTGAAGTAAGTCAATTTTTTTTTTGAATTTAAAGATTGTGGGATAAAGAGGAATTTTTGTAAGCTGAATTAAAAAAAAAATTATAAGGAATTGTTGAAGGTTAAAAGGAGGTGAATGTTGAAATCAAGCCGTCAGTTTGTCAAGTTTCTTGTGAGATAGATGCTTGGTGTTCTTTAAGAGATTTTACATTGTTTCCATTATGATAGAAAACGATATAGAAAAAAAATAAAATATTTGGAATTTACGTTCTTGCAAAATATGATGGTTTACACAGATTATAGCAAAGAGACATGTTTAGTAGAGAGTTGAAAAATGAATTGATGATGAGTTGTTTGAAACCAGATTGTGGTTGAATAAATGAATTGATAAAGAAGATTACTAGTATGTTAGAATGCTTTAAATACATATGCCTTCTCATTTTGAGAAAAGGAGAAGAATTTGACAACAGAAGTAGAAAATAGTAAAGAGATTGAATAAATTGAATTATTTTAATATTGTGTAGAAGCATGAGGAAGATAAGGAAGGATTTTTCTAGAAATTTGAATTGTAGACTTAGATGAAGTTTGCTTGCAAGTAATAAAAAGGGAAATTGATTCTATTTATAGGAATATGAATAGTATAGTTTCAAAGATGTTGTTCACACAGTGATGGGATATGATCTAGATGGTGCAAATTTTTAGGAGTTTTACCTTGTTATTGGAGGTCACGACCAATGGTTGCTTGGAGGACTGGTCTCTTGATATTATATTGTGTTACCGTAAGATTTCATTAGCCATGTGGTGCTAATTCATGCTTATATATTTATGATTATGTGAATTGATTTATACCTCATTTGGTATTTGATTAAAGATGTGATTATTATTCTTATGTGAGGATGAATGTAGATGTATAGTAGTTGTACCATGTGATGGATTAGACATTAAATGGGCAAAGTTGTGCCATGAAAAATGATTGACTGATTATATACTAGGATTTATTTGATGGATGCAATATTAATTGTGAATTAAGATGTTATTCTATGTATGGTCGAGTAGGACCAGTATTCGGTGGATAGTGCCACCTGGGAAAAATGCAGAAGATATTGTTAAAGATTTTCTACATCTGAGACTTTAGTTCATGCATATGATGATATTTATTATATTACTGATATTGAATGTATAAGACTCTTTATGTAGATGTTTTGTTATAAGACATCGAGACGATGTCACTTCCAAGTGGGGAAGGATGTCACGTCTCAAATTTTGATATTATCTGGGATTACTTTATGTGGAAATAATTCATGGACAATTAAGTGTGGTTAGATGAATATTTTATTATTTTGAAAGATGAATGATTATTTTAAATATGGAGAAGATGAAATGGAATGAATGTTATATTCATGTTATTAATTTTGATGCTTTGGCTATGCTTCAGCTATTGGTTACTAACCTATTAATGGGAATTTGAGTTTTAACATGAGTTGCAGGTTGTCGAAGCTAAGGGTGTCATTGAGGTAAAGGAGGTTAGCAGCCTAGCAGGGTTAAGATGGAGGGTTACTCTCACACACATCACTTAGAGTCTTGTAGATGCATTATAATTGCATTATTTGATTTTGTTATATAGTTTATTTTATTGTGTTATAGTTGGATTGTTTAATTAATTGATTTTTAATATTATGTGTGTGCATAGAAAAATAGATTAAAATGACTTAATTATTTATTTGATTTTTATTTGGAGAATGAATATATTATTTTTATTATTATTATTATTTTTATAGATAGTTGAGATAAACATGTTTATTATTTAATATTATTTGTGGTAATTAGAGAATTAAAATTAGAAAATAAGACAAGATTTTAAAACAAAACAAAAAGATAGAAAACAATAAAACAATAGAAAAATAGAAAATAAAACTTTATTTAGGAAATAAAGCACAAAATAAAGCAAAGAAAATTGGAGAAAAAAATAATAAAAGAGGAATTAAATTTATTCTCTCAACACCGGGGAAAATTATTCTCAACTTTCTTTCTCATTTCTGAATTTGTAAAACAAAAACAAGTTAATTGAAACTGGTAAAAAGGAAGGCTTTGGCAAAAGGTTAAAGATCTAGAACAAAGGAAGTTATTGGGAAACAGAAGGTTTAGAACATTCGAGTGATTGGAAAGCAAACTCCAGGTTTTTATGCAAATCTATATTCTCAAATTGTGTGTGATTAAATTGTGTGACAAACTTCTGAATGTCTCTTTGTGAAAAGATATGACTTTCTGGTTTCTTTCATATTATATTAATGCGAACATTATCCGTATATTTTTATGCTGCTGAAAGCATTACTGTGTATCTGTTTTGATAATGAAATCTTATATATATATACAAAGACTGTATATACATATATAAATTAATATCAAAATGCATAGATTATAGTATGGAAATTGTGAATTTAAATAATATATACATATTATATATAAATATATATATACTGTAAGTATTAAAAGTTGTATATACAACGGTTTCAAGTTTATAAAGTCTTTGTAAACAAATCACATTTTATATGAGTAACATGGTAATCACTGTATAAATTCTAAGGGAGAAATGTTATAAAGAAATGAATGAAAATGGAATTTATATTTGGGAGGCAGCGACTCCATATGGGAGCCACAGTCCCCAAAAGGGACTGCGACCCCCATATGGGTCGTCGTCTATTTTTTTTGAACTTTATCTAAATTAAACTTTAAGTTGAATGTTGTATGCATTCGCTACTATAATATATGGGGCCACCACCCCCTGATAACACTCAATGAAATATGTTTGCATTAAAATCTATGCGAATACCTTTATGCTGGTTTGTGTCTGTTTCAAATTTGATATTTATTTTGGTTATCTCGATGTTTGGTGCTGACAGTTTATTCGCTTGTGATATATATATATATATATATATCTGTGTGTGTGTGTGATTTGCAAGTATTTTGATTTATATGAAACCTCTAATATCAATCATAATCATTGTGGTCTTTCTTTTACTGTGCATAATATTGAGTTCATCTAAATATGGGCACTGTCCTATCTTATCATTATTAATATATATCATTGTGCCTTCTCTATAATTTTTTGATATGCTTAAACAACACTTAGACGATTTGGTGTTCTCTGTATATGAAGATAATGCTGTGAGTTTTAGTTTGTTGTAATTATTTATATATATTTCTTTATATATACATGTATTCTATATCTGTAATTGGATTGAAAGGCAGAAAAAAGATGTTTGTTATTTTATACCGATGTAAAGGGGTATAATAGATTTATTATATAAACTTATTATTTATGAGATACATGAATGAAGATAAATGTTGTATTGAGAACTATTTTTGTCAAATTGGCATTATATCATAGATACGACACGATAGTAGATAGATAGACACATTTTTATTACAAAACTGATAAACCCCTTTGTATTTGGAAAACTATTTAACTTGGAAATTGATATAAAACATTGGAAGATGGTAAACTTAGACAACAATCAAACTAGATGAATGAATTGAATGAGGAAACTCTAATTGATTTATGAAATGGATATTCTTGATCATGGAAAAATAATCTTAGAAAACTATTCATTGCATGTGTTTGGGGTAAAATATGTACTTTTGGGATAGGATGCTGAATGTGGGCTCCCAGAGATGATAGTTTTACTTTTTCTAAAACTATCAAATTTTTTTTTGCTTGGCCAAGCTACTATACCATTGAAACATATGGATTATTTAAAAGCCTAGAATTTATGTTATATATGTCTTTGCCACATCCTGCTTGCAAGAGTTTATGCCATTCTAGGTTAGGATGCATATAGGCAACATGTACACATCGAGAGATTCCCTCCTGGTTACACCGTTCCAGGTTGCTAGGCTCCTTGTGTAGGGTCGGTGTTTTCTTCAAGTTAGGAAGAAACCTGGGGAAGTCTAGTACTTCATGGTTGGGTGGAAAAAGTGCCTTAACCACACTCTTTGTCTCAACTTGTGGAAGATCGGAGGATCGAGGCAGTTGAGTTCAAAGATTATTATGATATATGGATATTTGCTTCATTATACTCTTATGTATGGCTAGTATAGCCAAGTTGTTCATGTACCTTTTTCTTTCATTGATATATTGATTTATTATCTCTACCTATAACATTGAAATAGATGTTTTGTAACACCAAATTGGTGTATGTATTGGCAATGTAACACTTCATAGTGTATGGATAAAATATACTTCATTATATGGAATCATGCTATTTTACAAAGTTATGGATATATGGAAACTATAAATGTTTTATTTTCCATTTTTGGAATAAACATTGCTTTTCAGAATACTATGTTTAGTATGTAAATTTCCTGCACCTTACACTCTGGCTGTCACAACAGATAGTAATCTGTCCTGTATCAACACCAATATGTGAACACAATCTCTTAAGCCAAATGGCTTCCTTACAAGCATGAGTAGCTGCCATTTACTCTACTTTTGTCATGGACAAAATGACCACAGGAAGCCACTTACTCATCTAACTGATTGTACCACCGAACATAGTAAACACATAAGCACTCATGGATCTCCTGCTGTCAATGTCACCCACCCAATCAGAATCCACAAATCCTTGAATACTCACAAAATGTAGAGGTCCTGTAGGATGACCATGATAACATAGGGAATACTCAAAAGTACCATGTAAATCTCTAAACACTCTCTTCACTGCATCCCAATGTACCCATCTAGGATTAGTCATAAACTTACTAAGGACTCCCACTGCTTGGGTAATGTCTGGTCTAGTACAGACCATAGCATACATCAAGCTGCCAATAGCACTAGCATAAGGTACTCTGCTCGTGTCCTCCATCTCAGAAGAAGACTTTGGACAATCATTAATAGATAACTTGGTCCCCAAAGAAATAGGAACACACAATGGTTTGCAATCTACCATGCTGAATCTCTCCAACACGGTCTTCACATACTTACTCTAGCTTAACCAAAGTTTTCTGTTAGTTCTGTCTCTTCTGATTTCCATTCCTAGAATGTACCTAGCTGCCCCTAAGTTCTTCATCTCAAACTGTGTTGACAACTGAGACTTTAAATCAGAAATCATATTCTTACCATTCCCAATCAGCAACATATCATCAACATATAGTGCAATAATGAGAATGCGATCATTGTCAAACTTGTAATACACATAATGATTTGATTTTGATCTCAGAAATCTAATGGACAACATAAAGGCATCAAAATTTAGGCACCACATCCTAGGAGATTGCTTCAAACCATACAATGTGGTGCAGGAGCACCTACCTGACAACTGGTCATGATAAGGCAGTTAGTAGTTTAGGTCTTGTTTGTGTTTCCAAGAAGGTCTGTTTGACCAATTGCATGTAATAAGGTCATGCTGATCAGGATAAGATCATGCTGACCGGGCTTTTGCTATTTTTAGCTAGTTAGTTATAACAGCTGTCATGATGTATGTTCGGTGGGATCTCCCAGCCGCTTGGAGAGTTCCCAGCCGCTTGGAGTCGGGTCAGTAGTACTCGTAGGCAAATCTTTATAAGCATGGGATCGGTTGATTGTAAATCATCGATTAGAATTTGCGAGAGAGAGACAGAGCGAGAGGAACATCATATTGTAGTTGCATCTTTTGAAATCGAATAAAGTATTCCTGTTTGTGTTCATCCTCTGTTGCATTTCATTGTTTGATCGATTGCTGGTTTGAGAGGGTGTCATGGATTTTCTGATCCATTCCACCGGTTGACTCATCTGATCGGTGGAATGGCAATGTACAGTAGGTTAGATTGTAGGTTGTTTTCTGTTTGCATGCAGGTGTGCAGGATCGCGGTCGACAGATGCTGAGAAGCCTAGCATCCTCATGTGCTAGGTCAAGTTGAGAAGTTCAAGTTGAGAGAGATCACCCTAAGACTAGATCGGGTCGTCCCTGGTGGATCGGCGAAGAGAGATTTCGCTAAGTGCAGAAGTTCGTGAAGACGGCATCATCAGGATATTTCTGCAAATATCCTGCAGTCGGGTTAGGCATCATCATCCGGATAAATGAAGATGAACATGATGCAGTTGAGCGCATGAAGTGTGGGTTCGTCGGGGTGATCATCAGCAGGAGGAGCCGAGGAGTGTATCGGCATCAGGATCATCATATTGGGAGTGCCAAACATCCGCATATCGCGAGTAGATGCGGGAGTGGAAGTTGTGTTTTTTTGACTAAGTATTGAGAAGGTCATCAGGATATGACGTCATCATCATCATGATATACGTCATCAGGACATTTCGGAGCAACAGGATATTGTGAAACTGCGGGTGACGTCATCGTCATCAGGATTTACGTCATCAGGATATTGGGTGACGTCAGCATCGAGTGAACGGTGCGAGGAGTTAGGGTTTGTCATCATCAGGATAAATGGGAAGAACTGGATGTTCGTTATCCTGTTGAATATCATGATGCTGAAGCTTGTGTCATCGGCTATCGGAGCATCGAAGGGAAGGTGTTGAAGGTCGTCATCAGGATATTTGGAGCAACCGGATGTTGAATATCCTGCTGACGAAGGTGATGTTAAATATCATGATGAGGCCGCTAGTGCTTGGCGCCCGATGAACAGTGCAACCGGAGGATGTTTGCGCCTGTTGAACATCATGATGATGTTGAAGGTAGTGAAGACGGAAATTGTCGGTGAGGTGAACAGTGGATGTCAGGAGGATGTTCGCGCTGGTCGAACATGATGATGCTGCCGATAATCGAGTAAGGTGATGCTGTTGGTTTTCGGAAACATGATGCTGACAGAGTAAAGCCGAAATATGATGATGTTGGTAGTTTTAGGGAATATGATGATGATGGCGAAGATGATGATGATGAGGTTGGTCTGCAGACATTCATGCTACATGCGAAGGTTATAGTGTGGATGCCTCTGCATCATAGTGGTATCAGAGCTCAGCAAAAGGTCTGGGCTGTTGTGTGTTGATTCTGTCACCGAAAGGGCAGAGGTAGAGATAGAGTTGATTGTGTTGTGTGTTGATTGTGAGGTTGACAATATGCCTCCTAAGGGTAGTGGTACTGCAAGGGAATTGCAGGAAATGAAGGAGAAACATGCTAGAGAGATGAGGAAGATGAAGGAGCTTGCTGAAGCACTACAAGCCAGGCTGACAGCCCTGGAAAAGAACAAAAAGAGGGAGGTAGAAGACAGTGAGTCTGAAGAAGATGCAGATACTGTTGAAGAGTATGAAGAGGTAGCTGAAGATCTGGATGCTGAAGACCAGAGACTGGCAAAACTGCTAAAGGCAGTACAGAGTGAAAAACCTAAGGTAAAGGTTGATGTTTCCAAATATACTGGAAGCTTGAATGAAGATGAGTTGTTAGATTGGATTGCTGCACTTGATAATCACTTTGAATGTGAAGATGTTGCTGAGGATCAGAAAGTCAAGATTGCAAAGACCAAGTTAGGAGGTCATGCTTTGGTATGGTGGGATTATGTACAATCTGAGAGAAGGAAACAAGGGAAGTCTAAGATCACTTCTTGGGATAAGATGGTAGCAAGGATAAAGGGTAAATTCTTGCCAAGGGATTATGAAATCCAGATGTTTAAGAAGCTGCAATTTTTAAAGCAGAAAGACAGGGATGTGAAAGCATATACTGAGGAATTTTATCTGTTGAGTATGAGATCTGGTCATCATGAGAATGAGGTAGAAAAGGTGGCTAGGTACTTGGCTGGTTTAAGGTTTAACATACAGGATGAGTTAGTGTTAGCTAACCCTAAGAATGTGGAGGATTGTTATCAAATGGCAATCAGGATTGAAGAAAAGATGAATAGAGGACATGATAAGTCCATGAGAGGAAGAGGAAACAATAGGGGAAGAGGAACAGCCCCTGCACAAAAGCAAATCAATGAGGTTCAAGAAGACACTGGTAAAGGACAAGGACAGTCTGATTTCAGAGGTGGATGGAAAGGTAATAGAGGAAGATTTGGAGGTGGTAGAGGTTCTACTACATTTTCAGGAAAATGTTACACCTGTGGAGAGTTTGGTCATCCATCTTTCAAATGTCCAGAAAACAAAGGTTCATCATCTAGAAATGATAGAACTAGTGACAAGAGAGTACAATTGGTACAGGAAGAAAAAGGGGAAGAAAGTGCACAGAGTTCAAACAGAGGTCCTGAGAATTTTGGATATCCAGAGAGTGGAGAATCCCTGATGTTAAGGAAAACAAGTTTGCAGGCATCAAAGGATATGATGCAAAGAAGAGCTCTTTTCAAAACCACATGTAAGAGCAAAGGTAAGGTATGTAAGGTTGTCATTGATACTGGTTCAACAGACAACATGGTATCTCAGGAGATGGTTGATAAACTGAAGCTGGAAAGGATTCCACATCCACACCCTTACAAGGCATCTTGGGTGAGTGATAGGCAATCACTTTTTGTCTCTGAACAGGCATATGTGGATTTTCAGATTGGACCATATCAGGATAGGATTTTGTGTGATATATTGCCTATGGAATGTTGTCACCTACTGCTGGGTAGACCATGGCAATTTGACAGACGGGTACTGTATGATGGGTATGCTAATACCTACACCATCTAGAAGGATGGGAAGATCATTAAGTTGATGCCATTGCAGGCAAAAGCTGCAGTACGGAAGGCAGCCCAAATCATTTTGATGGGAAAGAAGGAGTTTGTGCAGATGCCTAGAGGAACAGGCATGAAGGCAGTTCAGGATACTGCAGGGAAAGGAGTTGTTACAGACAACAAGATGAAGACAGTTTCAGTTGTGACTGACAGAGGTCAGCAGCAGGTTCAGAAACAGGGGTGCAAACAGCCACCAGTTCAGAAGAATGACAAGGATGTTGTCATAGTTGGGACTATTGTTTGTCCTATAAGAGTTGAAAGGAAGATAGACTTGAACACTTCAGAAGTTCAAGAGGCAGTTCAGCCAGAAGTTCTGGTCAGACAACCTGACAAACACAGGGTATGTGAGAAAAAGGCCTACATCAACAGGCATGATGACTTGAAGACTTGGAGAAGCCAAGAGACAGTAGTAGACAAAGCTGGAGCAGGTCAGACTATTGGCAAAGCAAAGTGTAAAGGTGGAAGACTTCCACATGCTAAACTCATGGGACATGAGTTATTTTCTGTTGGGGAGTATGGTGCAGGAGCACCTACCTGACAGCTGGTCATGATAAGGCAGTTAGTAGTTTAGGTCTTGTTTGTGTTTCCAAGAAGGTCTGTTTGACCAATTGCATGTAATAAGGTCATGCTGATCAGGATAAGATCATGCTGACCGGGCTTTTGCTATTTTTAGCTAGTTAGTTATAACAGCTGTCATGATGTATGTTCGGTGGGATCTCCCAGCCGCTTGGAGAGTTCCCAGCCGCTTGGAGTCGGGTCAGTAGTACTCGTAGGCAAATCTTTATAAGCATGGGATCGGTTGATTGTAAATCATCGATTAGACTTTGCGAGAGAGAGACAGAGCGAGAGGAACATCATATTGTAGTTGCATCTTTTGAAATCGAATAAAGTATTCCTGTTTGTGTTCATCCTCTGTTGCATTTCATTGTTTGATCGATTGCTGGTTTGAGAGGGTGTCATGGATTTTCTGATCCATTCCACCGGTTGACTCATCTGATCGGTGGAATGGCAATGTACAGTAGGTTAGATTGTAGGTTGTTTTCTGTTTGCATGCAGGTGTGCAGGATCGCGGTCGACAGATGCTGAGAAGCCTAGCATCCTCATGTGCTAGGTCAAGTTGAGAAGTTCAAGTTGAGAGAGATCACCCTAAGACTGGATCGGGTTGTCCCTGGTGGATCGGCGAAGAGAGATTTCGCTAAGTGCAGAAGTTCGTGAAGACGGCATCATCAGGATATTTCTACAAATATCCTGCAGTCGGGTTAGGCATCATCATCCGGATAAATGAAGATGAACATGATGCAGTTGAGCGCATGAAGTGTGGGTTCGTCGGGGTGATCATCAGCAGGAGGAGCCGAGGAGTGTATCGGCATCAGGATCATCATATTGGGAGTGCCAAACATCCGCATATCGCGAGTAGATGCGGGAGTGGAAGTTGTGTTTTTTTTGACTAAGTATTGAGAAGGTCATCAGGATATGACGTCATCATCATCATGATATACGTCATCAGGACATTTCGGAGCAACAGGATATTGTGAAACTGCGGGTGACGTCATCGTCATCAAGATTTACGTCATCAGGATATTGGGTGACGTCAGCATCGAGTGAACGGTGCGAGGAGTTAGGGTTTGTCATCATCAGGATAAATGGGAAGAACCGGATGTTCGTTATCCTGTTGAATATCATGATGCTGAAGCTTGTGTCGTCGGCTATCGGAGCATCGAAGGGAAGGTGTTGAAGGTCGTCATCAGGATATTTGGAGCAACCGGATGTTGAATATCCTGCTGACGAAGGTGATGTTAAATATCATGATGAGGCCGCTAGTGCTTGGCGCCTGATGAACAGTGCAACCGGAGGATGTTTGCGCCTGTTGAACATCATGATGATGTTGAAGGTAGTGAAGACGGAAATTGTCGGTGAGGTGAACAGTGGACGTCAGGAGGATGTTCGCGTTGGTCGAACATGATGATGCTGCCGATAATCGAGTAAGGTGATGCTGTTGGTTTTCGGAAACATGATGCTGACAGAGTAAAGCCGAAATATGATGATGTTGGTAGTTTTAGGGAATATGATGATGATGGCGAAGATGATGATGATGAGGTTGGTCTGCAGACATTCATGCTACATGCGAAGGTTATAGTGTGGATGCCTCTGCATCACAATGACTTATTTAACTTGCAAACTAAATTTTCTTTACCTTTTTCTATGTAATGCTCTAGCTGTGACATGTAAATCTCTTCCTCCAAATCACAATGAAGGAATGTTGCCTTCACATCCATCTGCTCCACCTCTAAGTCATAAGTTGTTGCAAGAGATAAAAGGAAATGAATAGATGTCATCTTTGCAATGGGAGAGAAAATTTCACCATAATCAATTCCCTCCACTTGTAAATACCCCTTCGCAACCAATCTAGCCTTGTACTTCTCAACATTGCCATCTACTCCAAACTTCCTCTTGAATACCCATTTACAACCAATAGGTTTCCATCCTTTAGACAAAGCCATTAACTCCCAAGTTTTATTCTTCTCCAAAGAAGACATCTCATCTTCCATGGCCTCCTTCCAGGAACCTACATATTTCATGACCATAGCCTCTGTCACAATTCTAGGCTCATCAGTGTTAGTAATCAAGGCAAAAGCACAACTATAATCTAGTAATTAATAACCAAACCTATCAGGTTGCTTTATTTTTCATGTAGACCTCCTCAAAGGCTGAGGTTGAGGTTCTGTTTCTTCTTCTGAGCTTTCAGATCTGCTAGAGCTCTCCTCATCATCAGGTCTCATAGGGTCTTACGGTTCAGTCTTCTCAGGGGTAGAAGAAAACTGAACCACATCTTCTTTATTTTCTTTCTCTTCTAGTTGTAAAATAATGGGAGAAGGTGTTATCTCTCTAAAAATAACACTTCTGCTATACAACACTTTCTCAGCCACAAGATCCCAAATCTTGTACCCTTTCACACTAACACCATAACCAATGAAGATACACTTAACAACCTTCCTCTCCAATTTTGATCTCTTCTCCCTAGGCACATGAGCATATGCCTCACAACCAAAAACATGAAGATGTCTTAATGAAGGCTTCTTACCAGACCACACCTCCATTGGTGTCTTATCAACAAGAGCTGATGTAGGAGACCTATTTACCAGGTAGCAAGTAGTGGCTACATCTTCTGTCCAAAACTTTTGTTCAAGGCTAGCATCACTAAGCATACTCCTAGCCCTCTCCATCAATGTCTTGTTCATCCTCTCTGCAACTCCATTTTGTTGAGGGGTGTATGGAGTTGTCTTATGTCTTTCAATCCCATGTTCTTTACAAAACTTATCAAACTCTACGGAACAAAACTCACCACCGTTATCAATTCTCAAACACTTAATCTCTTTACCAGTCTTATTCTCAACAAAAGCTTTAAACTCTTTAAACTGACTAAAGACTTCAGATTTACTTTTGAGAAAATAAACCTATGTCCTTCTACTATAGTCATCAATGAATGAAACAAAATATATAGATTTAGAGATCGAAGGAACATTCATAGGACCAAACACATCAGAATGAATAAGATCCAACACACTAGAAGACTTGTGAGAACTAGAGTAAAACTAAACATGGTTTTGCTTTCCATATATACAATGTTTGCAAAAGTTGAACTCGAGATTACAATCATTTAACCCCTCAATGAGGTTTTTATTTTTCAGGGCTGTAAGACCCTTCTCACTAATGTGACCAAGTCTCTTATGCTATAACATTGTCTTCTCAGTTGGAAGTTTCATTTCCAAGGCGTGAGCACCCTTGGGTACCCAACATGCACTACCATCAGAAGTTGAAGCAATACATCTCTTTATTGATGGTTCCAATGGTGAAGATGAAGTGACTAAAGCTTTTTTCTTTGAAATAGAAGCACTATTGCACTATGTAGTGCATGCATCCAGTTAAAACAGAGTACTTCTCTGAGTACCCTTCTTAAGCACCATAGCACCTCTAGTCATCTTTCATCCTCCGCTAGAGAAGACAACCTGTACACCTGCATCATTCAATTTACTTACAGAAAGTAGGTTCCATACCAAGCCTAGGATATGCATAACCCCAGAGATCCCCTTCACTTATCCATCAGGGAATCGGATTGAGACTCTTCTATGGCCAACAATCTGTAGATGAGAGTCATCACCAAGGTACACTCTTCCACCATCGAACTCTTCATACTTAGTAAACCAGTCTTGATGCAAGGTCATGTGAAAAAAGGCACCAGAATCAATCATCCACACATCATCAGATGCATGGGTGATCAAGGCTATGATGAAAGCATCATCATCATCTTGTGAATTGTTAGAATCTAAATCTGAGACATTCTTCTTTTTCTTTTTCTCTTCTTTGCATTCCTTTCAGAAATGTCTAGATTTACCATAGTTCCAATAGAGAACCTTGGACTTTCCTAGAGATTTAGATCTCCCACGAGATTTGGATCTACCCTTCTCATCTTTCTTGTCCTTCTTTTTCCCTTTCTCCTTGGGTCTTCCATGAACTGAGCCTCTTTGGCTGACTTAGATGATTTTCTCCACATCTCTTCAAATAACAGTGAAGACACCACTTCATCCATCTTAAAGGTGGATGTGGTACTCCCAATGGCCATTACAAGATGGTCCCATGAGTCTAGCAAAGAACAAAGCAAGGTCATACATCGATCCTTCTCTTCCATCTTCACACCAATGGATGTTAACTGTGCAACTAGCATGTTAAAGGCATTTAGATGGTCTAAAACGGATCCTCCATCCTCAGAGAATACAACTTCTTCCTCAGGAATAACTTGTTCACCAGGGATTTGGTCTGATAAACATCTCCTAGTTTCTTCCATAGTTCTTTCGAGGTCTTCTTTTCATGGACATTTAACAAGACAGAGTCAGCCAAACAAAGTCTCACAAGACCCTTATCTTTCCGATCCTTGAGATCTGAATCATCTTGTGACATTGCCACTAGTTTTACGCTATATATGGTTTCCCATAGGTCTTTATCAACAATCATGTCTTCCATTTTAAGCTTCCACAACTCAATATTGTTGCTATTAAACTTCTCCACCTCTACTCTTCCAAATGTGCCTGCCATCTCCTTCTTGCAACAAGATTACATAATACTCTGCACAAACTCCCACTAAATCTAAGATTAGTACAAAAACCCCTACCCAACAACTAGGACCAAAGGTCATCAAACTTTGATACCAATTGAAAGGAAGCAAGGTAGACAGAACACACTTCCTACACCAATCTAATAAGGGAAGTAGTATGTAAATTATTTTTAAACCTTTACAGTTACAGTGATGTTAAGACAATAACATAGAGATTTCAGCAACATACACACTCACACAGAATGTAGATAGAGAGAGAGAGAGGAGAGAGAGAGAGAGAAGATATATTGTGGGGAAAACCCTTTCCAGAGAAAAACCCCACACTCCAAAGCACAACTCAAATGTGTTACAATAAACAATAACATATTACAATATAGTTTCAGAGCCAATGCTCTTTCAGGAGTCTTTGACACTCGTATCTGGAGATATTCCGGTAGCATAACAGTACTTGTCAATAAAACTATGCATCTCCCATCCAAGCACCTGTTTATATAGAGTTTACATGGCAAAATAGGAAGCTTCTAGAGATGGGCATCCAGCTTGGCCTCATGGCCCAAAACCCATGCCTAGGGACACTTGTCCTACATTACAACATGATTTTACACTTGTCATAACATGTCTTCCCAATATGTGGTGCTCCATCCAAGAATAGGCTATGACAGATGGTCTTACGCACCTTACAACTGTCATAGAACCCGTCATACATGACAACACTTATAGCTGTAAGAGAATACGTCATAAACTGACTAAAAATAGCATATTCCTCTTACAACATGTCATAACCCACCTTGGGTACCCAAAGACGCCTTCCTCAAAGATGCTCTTTGACACATGTCCTCACCTGTCATAGAACCTTCTATTCCTGACTCTTACGCATCATAGAATCTGTCATAAGAATCCATCATAACACTTACACATCATAACTCTTTACACACTACACAAGATGCCAACACATGGCAGAAAAACTCTACCACAATATGGGATGCCTATATCCACATGGGAAGAGTTGACCATCCTAGTCACATTCCAAGTGGAGTGACAACACACCACGCCACTTCACACTAAATGACAAAATAGGATGTGTAACATAAATTACATCATAGGAAAATAAATAAATTAATAATCAAATAACCAATGCTAGGAATTACCAAGGTTGAGACACCTTAATTTTGAACATATGTTGTTAATTAATTGTGTGTGAATTGATGATTTCTCATGAAATATGTGTTGGAAACAAGCTAGATAACTGAGAGGGGGGGTGAATCAGTTATCTCAAAACTTTCTTCTTTTACTTCCTTTATTATCTTAACATTCAGTGAAATATCAAAGCATGAAAGAATAAGCAACCATAAGAACTAAAATGAAATCAACACACATAACACAAGGATTTTTACGTGGAAACCCTGTTAAGGGAAAAACCATGGGGTGATTAACCCAAGATTGTATTCTCTATTAAAAGAATAAAGAAGTACAAAATGGCACTTGCTAGTTAGGGCTCACTGCCCGAGCACACTGCTCACAAGAGGCTCACTACCTACTAGAGACTTACAGATGATAACAATGTATTTAAACTAAAGAACAACTTCCACATATGCAAGAATTCAGTTCCGGTTAGGCTCAGTATACCGATCTAGCACATTTCATTCTTTCTCTGCTTAGTATCACTCTTCTGTCACATTCCAAGCTTGGATTACTGCCTTCACACTTCTCTCTACTTTTCTTCGCACTTCATCTATCTCATTATCACACATACGCCTCCACAATATTGAATTCATCGGATATATATATCTGCATCAGGGATTCCAAACAAATTTCTAGTCGGCAACAAGAACACTTTAGATATTTGTAAAATACTATTCTGTCGGCTGAATTCATACTTGAAAGATGATGCGTACCAAAAACTTAGGCATATAAGTCATTACCTAAGTCGGCCAAACTCATATAACACCTTAAGTTACTTGATCAACACCTTCTACATGTCTGGATTGAGGTCTGATACCTTGTTGACCAGTTCTTCCTCTATCTGCACTGTCTAACTGAAGTCCAATACTCAGATGCTCATATGTATCACATGCTTTGTCACCGGAGGCTAAATATCTGGAATACAATAGTTCAGATACTCCTTATTTCTCACCCAAATCTGCAACATGCTAGGTTTCACCATCAAGAGTTCTAGACCCAATCTGTCGGACCTTGCCATATGCTCTGTTCTTGACTACCAGATCAACCTATCTTCAATCTGGCTTTCGGTACGAGTAATTTATGCACTGCGGATGTGTGGGATATACTTTGTTGCCATCAATGACAACACTTATGAATCCTAGTATTTCTCTTGCCAACAATATGATCTGGTACTTTATGTTAATCTTAGTAATTGTGATGTATAGATATCATGTGATGGACTAACCCCCCATGCAGCAAGTACATGGCTACATTTCATGAATACCACTAGGTAGCCCGCAACAAAGAAGGTGTTGATGTCCACAGTGTTAGGGTTCAGGCACATCAGAGCAATAAATATTAACAATTATATGCAAATTAAATAACTCAAATATAACAATGAAGAATAACACAAAAGAGATCAACACATAATTTTAACGTGGTTCACCCAAAATGGGCCACATCCATAGAAACTCAGCCATCCAATGATTTTATTATCTAGTACAAAACATATTACAATCTCATGAAATTCCATCCCGCAACATACATCCCAGCCGCTTATAACAAGATTTTTGGAAGCTTCTAGAATTAGGATTTTACAATGTCATTTTTCATTTGTCGGTTAACAAAAATTAACTACTGACCCTGACAAGGATACGTTACTAGTGTATAGTATTTGCATGATCAGTCGCCACATACCAACACACAGTAGATAGTACAGGCACTTGCAGCCAAAGGAAGAAGACACTGAATTGATTGGAATGAGTTATCCATAACTCTCCACTCTTTGATGGTTATCCTTCGATAGTTAATGCAATTATGAATAAAGAAGGAATCTCAGATCGTGCTCCATGTTCTATTTCTAGTCTCAACTATTTTTCATAAAGAATAGAGAGAGTTATAGTAGGACTGTGTCATCTATATTACCTTCACGACAGTTTAGTTTTCTATTCCTTTGCTTTGTAATAAAGTCTTCTTCCTACATTGTCAGAAAATGAATAGTTATGGTATTTATTGTTCAATAGTTTTGTTCAAATAGGAGAAGTCTGATCTTGCCTATATGGATTGTTAGATTCTGGATATGAGACAAGAAGTTTAGACAGAGATTGTGTTATCAGATTTGTTATTGTACTTTTCTCTTCATCATTCAATAAAGGAACACGTGTTTTGAGTTCAGTCGATGGTTTTCAGAGATCTAGTTAGATTTTGTGGGATCACAGTCACTCAAGCAAGGGCCACTTGAGGTAACTATGTCTCCCTTATATGTTCATGCGTTTAGTTTATGTTATGTGTTTATGTGTATGTGATTAATGCATGTTGTAATGAGTTATGTTATATGAATTAGTTAGATTTTGATAATCTGTGTTGTTGATTCAAGGTGATCACTGATTAACTATTAGTTGTTCTCTTATTTGGAATTACATAAGACCAATTGATTTACAACCAATTGAATAGCATTTGTTATTTCTTATCTAGAATTACTTATTCCTAGTACTTGTCAATCTTTGCAATAGAGTTTGTTTACTTTTTCAATTAGTTTATTTCTATGGACAACCTCTAGATTAAAACTCATGAATCCTTAACTGTACACATAGTACAGGAATCATCCAAGAAGAATATGATTCCCTAGTTTGACAATTTGAATGTAACACATTATAGCCAGTAGGTTACTTGATATAGGATTTGTTGGTCTGTTGACTTGTGTGCATCCCCTTTCTGCATCAATGTATTGGTTAATAATGGAGTTTGATGTCTAGTGAGGATTGATATAAATGTAAGATAAAATAATAATGCACACAAACAAGCAAGAAAGCATGCACAAAATAATGGAAAGAAAAACAAGAGTTGTTGCCTCTAGTCAAGCTGAAAATGGATGATTGATTGATTGATGATGAGGATAGCTTTGTTGATGATAAGATCAATGTAAGGATAGTGTTATTAATGATAAGAACAACACAAGGATTGGGAATGATATATCCCAATGATGATGGTTTGAGTTGATCAGGTTTGCAGTAAGGCTTGGAATAAATCCAATGGATGATATTGGACAATTTACTTAGATTGCTTGGCTAGATTGGCGTGGATTAACGATTTCTTGCATTTGGACTTATTACTTTATTTCTGTAATTTTGGGATGGTTTCATTAGATTACATTTGGGTATCCTTTCTCTTGATACCAATGACAAGGGAAAACCAAGGATTGGGGAAAAGGATGAAAAGAGGGTTGGATGGATGGATGGATTGAGGGATTGTCGATAGTGGATGGGATGGATGGGGGAATCATGACGTATGGATAGATGGGTTTAGGAGGGGATCTCCAAGGAATATGTCACAAAGTAATAACATGTCATACTCTAGAAATTCCCTTAAGGATGATAAGCTATAGGGATATAGTGTATTGCATGCGTCATAACAAGATTTTTGGAAGATTTTTAATAGGAGGATTTTCTACGTCAAGAGTGTGTCAAAGTATGTTTCATGATTGTGTCAAGGTCCTTATCAAGATCAAATTAAAGTAGGGACAATGGATGGGAATGATGGAAATGATATATGGATATGATGGATTAGGATGATATGATGGGGAAGGGATGGGATACATGAGATAGCTTGCCCACAAGTCTAAGGTACATAGACAACCAGTTTACGTGCATGATGCTCATGAATGGGTTTTCATCATGGTACTTATCCAACATGCCATGAAATGGTTTTGACCATTGGATGAATAATTTTATCCTTACTATTTTGATTTTTATTTTTTTGGTGTCTGATAGCGCCTCAAAGAGGTTTTCACTAGGTGACTTTTTTGTATATTTTTTGGTATTTTTTTGTATTTTTTATTTTTTCTGCATTTTAATTTTTTTATATTTTTATGCATTTTATGCATTGCTGATTAGATGGCCTTGATAGTTGGATATTCAAAGGGTCTTCACATGTCCCTTTTGATCTAATATAGTCGATGTGGATGTACTCATCATAACATGCCGGTAATGATCTACCTGGAGTAACTACTTCATCAAGATTAAAGCACTCTTGTATAGTCCATTGATCTTTGTGAGATCTTCATTGATAATGGATTTGGACTTATCCAAATTTTTACATCTTAATAGGGTACCATCATAGCCCTTATGATAAAGTGTTGCTGCTACAATGGGATAGATTTTGGATGCGAAGTTCTTGGATTCAAGACGTAATTTTGGATTTGGATGGATGTGTTCGATGTGGAATTGGGTGAAGGAGATTCAAGATATTTAGGTGGATGGAATGGAGATTTAGATTGGATTGGAGAATTATTGACTCGCCATACTTGGGATGGTGGATTATGGAGTTTAAATCTTGGATTAGGATGGTGATTAGGACCAACATTCTTATACAAGTTGGAAGGCGGTAGACACCTATTATATGCAACATTCTTTTGATGTAGCTCCACATTTTGAGTGATTGTTGGAATTAAAAATTATACTTCACTTGATTTTATTGGTACATTTTTCTTTGGGACCCATATTAATTTCATATATCTTCCTTGATTTTTGGATTGATTCACCTTTGGTGCTTGATTTGGATCTTTTCCTTTGTATGCTTTACAATTTTGTTGGTCCCACTTGATTGGTTTAGGATGTGGAGGATAAAGCTTGATGCTATTGATAGTGGAGGTGGAAGGATTTTTGGTAGTAGGCTTTTTGCAGAGGTTATGAATGGTCCCTATCTTGATGCTTTCATTGGATAAAGTTTCCTCAGTGATCATCAAAGTATTATTAACACCATTAGATTTCTTAGATAATTGATTTCTGATGCCTCAACCATGACTAAAGTTGATTGTGATAGGTTCTAGGATGCCATACTCATGAAGGTTATTATGTCGTAAAACATGTACACTAGAATTTTACGCTTAGTTTAGCACCTGGTTAGATCTATATTGTTACCTTTGTTAATCAGACCTATTTTAACACCTTTTTGAGTATAAAATGATAAAATCTCAATCCTGATGAATGAACCTAATAGAATAGACTTAGGAATAGACTAATCCTACAATATTTGACACTCCTTGGAGTTTGTGGGGCTAAAAGCCTAGGGCACTTGAGCGCCCTGGTCCCAATTGGGATCTTTAGCCCCTCTCTTGTGGTGTCAAATTAGAACACCTCCCTAGTTTGTATATGTCAACTCCATTTGGTTTTATTCATCATTTGTGAGTGAGAATGTATATATAAAGGAGTTTTGTAATTCATTTTATACACTAGACTAGATGAATATTGCAAGTTTGCTCTCATGTGTTGATCTTCTATGCTAAAGCGTTCTTCATGCTTGGAGGTGCTATCTACTTGTGGATGTTATTGAACTTTGTTTGTAGGTCTTGAAGGAAGTTTCAAGCCTTCTCCCTCACTCTCCTTGTTGGTGAATGATCTTGAGTTATCTTCATCAATTAAGGTTTCACATCTTGTGGTAACCATCATCATCTTCATTCATATTTCTATCATATATTATAGACCTTGCCTCTGTCCTCCTAGGGCATGCACTCTTGGATCTAATCATCACTTTAGTAGAGGTGGAAACACCAACATAGGATTTGACTGAGGTAAACCCTTATGCACAACACGACCTTTTTCTTATTTCTTGCTGTAGGTCAAAGAAACAGGTTTTTGAAGATAATTTTTGGGAAGAAGATCAAGTAAGTAGGTACAAGTCTGGTGATTTAGATCGAGATTTTGGAAAACCCTAATTAGGGCATAGGGCACCCAAGTGCCCCATTCTTTGGTGTTTTTGCTCCCAGATCTAGGTTTTGATCTGCACCCTAATCTTTGTTGTGCTTTTCATTATTTTTGATAACTTTAGTTATTAGCCAATTTTTGTCATTTAGGGTTTGGTCATTTTCCCTAGTTTGCTTGCTTGATCTTGGTTGAATTTGGTTGACTCGTCTATATACAACAAAAGTGTATAACCCCTCTAGTTTGGCTCTCCTTATTGGGTAGAATCCAAGCTTGGTTTGTGCCCCAATGTTTATGGAAGAGGGTTTTGACCTAGTTTAACCTCTTAGATGAGATCATCTCTTTTCCACATAACATTTTGGTGAACCTGACATGTCTTTCACTTTTGCATCCTTCTTCTTTCAGATGTGAGTTGTTTACTACCCTAGATCTGATTAGTATTGAGTTTATTAATCATTTTTCATTCATACATAGTTAAATCTTGCATAGTTTCAAAACTAGGGTTTGTAGCAACCTTGCATTTCTAGATAATCTAGCTAGTTTTGAACCTAGGGTTTATAGATTTGTGAGTTGTTTTAGATCTTGTTGCATTGTTAGCTGGTTTAAAATAGTTGCATTTTCTTGAGCTAAAGAGGATATATTCTTCTTATCATATCAAAATTTCAAAGAAAAGAAAATAGCAGAGTTATTACTTAGTAATATTCCTTCTTGTGATGTCCCTGAACCTCCTCGATCTTCTAAGGCTACGATAGTAGTTCCTCCTAAACCACAGGTGGTGAATGAAGCTAAGCTAGAATCAAAGGTTCTTCCCCATCCCCAAACATCTGGTAGATGTGTCAATGTTCCCCCCCTCCATCCCTTCAAGGACAATGAGGCAACCTTCATGCACAAAATAGACCTCCCCTCAATCGCAATGTTATTTTTGTACCACCTGCCTCTACGGAGACTAGTGGAAATCAATTGGTTGCATGGGTGTTATTTCCCAAGGTTTCTCAACTGGTTGAGTATGCTCATGTACTTCCACCTGTTTCATAAATTGAGAAGGAAGAGAAACCCGTGTTGAGGAACCCCTACCCCGTAGACTCCCAACCTTTGGTGATTCCTCCTATTTCTTCTAATGTTCCTGAAGCAAAGGAACAAAAGGAACCCACATTGGAAGGTACTACGGTTCCCATGACAAACATCATGAATAAAGTTAACTGAAATAAGATTGTGAGAGAAAGAACGAAGCATCATCGTGCTATGGCTCACCTTGTTGTAGGAGTGGAGAATCTCCCTCCTCATAAGTGTTTAACATTGACAAATGCAAAAGAGACATCTACTACTATTGTGTCTCCTATAGAAAAAGATGAAGCTTCACAAGCTTCTATGGAACTTATTGTACTACATTTTGATAGCGAATCTGAAGAAAATATAGGTATGGCTCTTGTTCTTTATACCTCACGTGTTATAGTTCCTCTTGCATCTTGTCCACCTTTCCAAACAAATGATGATTACGATTGGGAGGAGGATGATTTTCTGTAGGTTGACTCGCAAGTGAGATCTCTTATTTTTATTATGTTATGAGTACATGTGATTGTTTTCCCCTGTGAGGTGTTGCTTGATACTTTATTTATGTTGTTATTATTGTTGTTAAGCTCTCTTTGGATGACCCTTGATACCCTTGTAGGTGCAAGGATACAAAGGGACCAAAATTTGTTTTGATATTCTCTCTATTTATATCATCATTCTTCTATATGTCATAATTTGTATTGTTGTTGTGTCCTTTGGGGACGACGTAAGGCGTAGGATGCTTCAACATTCTCCCTTGTTGACCCAAAGGATTTTTAGTTTGATTTCATGTGATATTTCTTCCTTTGTTTCCATAGTTCTACTAGCTGACAGATGATGACAATTCCATATATATCTATAGTCTTGAGATTTATCCTATTAAACAACCATTCCTATACTGACACTAGTTAAGTAGATCCCTTCATGTTATTTCTTTTTACTCGTATAGTGTATGTGGCACCTTGTTGCTATGCTTGGCATCATACCATGACTACACAGGCCATTGTGTATCATTCATGTAGCATTGCCTCAGTTTTCCTTTTGTGGGGGCAACCCCTTTGTGTGATGTAGTTTTTGGAAACAAATATCTTATGGGCATGTTCTTCTAGAAAGCTCTCGTGCATGTCTTATGATTTGTTCTACCTTAAAGCAATTTCTCCTTGATAGGAGTTAGCAATCACTTTAAGGTGGGGGAATACATTGTCATATGCTCTCTCTCTCTTGGGTTACATACTTGTTTATTTGCATGGAACTCACCTAGTGATTTTACAGTCCTCACTAGCTTGTGATGCTTCCTCTTTGGTCCATGAGCCACCTAGTGCAATGTAGTTGTCTAGTCCATGTGCTTCATGTGACTTTTTGCGGTCACCTAGTAATTCAACGGTCCTTACTAGTGTGTGATCCATGGTGGAACTTATTTTCACATAACCCCTAATGACAAAGAAAGATAGAATCAGATTCATGTGCCTTGTGTGTTTGTTCCTATATGTGTTCTTATGATTTTTTGTTTGTTTGTTTGTTATATTGTTTGATGCATTGTGTTTGAACTTATGTTTTTCCTTAAACGATTCCATATAATTTCATGTGTCTTCATCATGTTTTTCATATGTTCTCTATGTATTCTTTGTGTCTTATGTGTATTCTTTGTGCTTTATGTGTATGCTTTGTGTTCTATGTGTATGATCCGTGTCAAGCATGTATGCATTGTATATGGCATGTATTACATGTGTGTATTGCATGTATTTCAGGCATGTTTTCCTATGAATTCTTTTAGTACTCCATGTATGTATGAGTTATGTTGCAATGTCTTGTGTGTTCAAAAATCTCTTTGCCTATGTGTTTGCAACCTTAGAATCCTAAGTTTGGGGATACCTATAGTCCACAACTTGGTGGAATTCTTTGGACTTATGTGCTTGTGTGTTTGAAATTTATCTTTTCCATCCTTTAGTGTGAGTTTAAATGTAAGTTTGTACCCATGCTAAAGTGGGGGCTAAATGTTATGTCGTAAAATGTGTACACTAGCATTTTACACTTAGTTTAGCACCTAGTTGGATCTATATTGTTACCTTTGTTAATAAGGACCTATTTTAACACATTTTTTAGCATAAAATGATAAAATCTCAATCCTAATGAATAAACCCAATAGAGTAGACTTAGGATTGGACTAAGCCCAAGACATTTGACACTCCCTAGAGTTTGTGGGGCTAAAGGTCTAGGGCACCTGAGCACCTTAGTCCCAATTGTGATCTTTAGCCCCTCCCTTATAGTATTAGCTTAGACCACCTCCCTAGTTTGTATATGTTAGCTCCATTTGGTTTTATTCATCATTTGTGAGTGGGAATGCATATATAAAGGAGTTTTGTAACTCATTTTATACACTAGACTAGATAAATATTGCAAGTTTGCTCTCATGTTTTGATCTTCTATGCTAAAGTGTTCTTCATGCTTGGAGGTACTATCTACATGTGGATGTTATTGAAGTTTGTTTGTAGTTCTTGAAGTAAGTTTCAAGCCCTCTCCCTCACTCTCCTTGTTGGTGAATGATCTTGATTTATCTTCATCAATTAGCATTTCACATCTTGTGGTAATCATCATCATCTTCATTGATATTTCGATCATATATTACAGATCTGGCCTCTGGCCTCTGCCCTTCTTGGGCACACACTCTTGGATCTCATCATCTCTATAGTGGAGGTGGAAACACCAACACAGGGTTTGACTGAGGCAAGCCCTTATACACAACACAACCTTTTTCTCTTTTCCAGTGTGCAGGTCAAAGAAACAATTTCTTAAGATAATTTCTGGGAAGAAGACATAGCAGGCAGGTATAGGTCTGTGATATTCCAAGATTCTAGAAAACCCTAATTAGGGCCTAGGGAACCCAAGCACCCTAGTATTTGGTGTTTCTTCTTCCAGATCCAGGTTCTGATCTGCACCCTGATCTCTGTTGTGCTTTTGGTTTTCTGAGATCTATTTCTGACAGTTAGTTATTAGTTGATATTTTTCATTTAGGGTTTGGTCATTTTCCCTAGTTTGCTCTCTTGATCTTGGTTGAATTTGGTTGACCCATCTATATACAACAAAATGATAGAACCCCTATAGTTTGGCTCTCCTTCTTGGGTAGAAGCCAAGCTTGGTTTGTACTCCAATGTTTATGGAAGAGGGTTTTGACCTAGTTTAACCTCTTATGCTACAACACTCTTTTCCACATATCAAAGGCCCAATCTTTTCCTTGATAATTCATGCTTTTGCATATCATGTTTGCAATAGGATACTTGTTATTTTTTAACATGATGCTAGCCCATTGGTGTGCTTCTAAGAACAATTAGGATTTACTATTGTCTCCTCTACAAGGAATCTTGACTTGATCAAGGTGGATGATCTTGGTTGATAGGATGTTGATGCTATCTCATTATGCATAGTTGTCATGCCTTGTTTATTGTTTGTGCTTGTTATTCCTTGATCATTTGAATGCTTAGTGTGATCCATTGTGGCTTTCTTGTCCTCATACTTGATGTGATTAAGATATTGATTGCCACTATTCTCATTAGGGTTATGTGTGATATGATCACTATCATTTAGTTTATTGGCTATGTGTTATGGGGACCAAGTGTCTCATCATGGGAAGTGGATGTTAGATGATGGATAGGACTAGTTTGGATTTCTTGATTAGGGATAATATAAAATTGGATGAGGGGATGAACTTGGATCTCTTGATCATTTCTAGGATCTTGATCATAAAGAGGATTAACATGGATAGTTTGATATTGGATAGGATTTCTTGGATGATGGATATGATTAATTTGAATTTCTTTCTTAGGGATAGTATAAAACTGGATGAGAGGATCAACTTGGTTCTCTTGATCATAAATAGGATCTTGATCATAGATGGGAGCAACTTGGATAGTTTAATCTTGAGTACCTTGAATAAGTTGATCTTGATTTGGTTGGGTGCATGTTTGATCCTACGTTAGATTGGATTCTTGACATATCCCTTCAATTTGAATAAAGGTTTCTTAGATGGGCTTGATAGGATTTGAATGGTCAACAACATAGTTGCATGATGGATTCTGACTTGAGCATATGGTAAGAGACTCTTTGATAGAATTCATGGACATTGATTTGCATGATAGTTCTTTGTTTTAGACAAGGATGGTATTAGGAGACTCTTGGATTATCTTGATAGGTGTGGGATTGGATGATGGTGTTTGATTTTGGAGGGTACTAGGAGACCTTTGGATATACTTGATAGATGTGGGCTCAATGACTTCATGCTTTCTAGGTAGATGGTTATCCTTTGCTAAGAGTCCTTGGATAGAATCCTTCATGGGTTTCTTGGATTGGGTTTGATTAGGTTGATAAGTGGATGGTTGATAGGATTATGAATAATATTGGTTTTGATAGAAGGGGTTAGATTGTTAATAGGAGTGTGGATAGTATTGATTTTTATAGGAGGGGTTAGATTGGTGATAAGATTTTGAATAGTATTGGTTTTGATAAGAGGGGTTAGATGGTTGATAGGAGTGTGGATAGTATTGGTTTTGATAGGAGGGGTTGGATAGGTAATAGGATTTGGATAGTATTTGTTTTCATAGGATGGGTTTAATGAGTTGGGTGATGAAGGTTTGGAAGGTGGAGGATTTATGGCTATTAGTTGTTCACATAGGATTTGGATTTCAACCATAAATTGTTTGATAGGATCTTGTTTTAGGATGATGTTTCCCTTGTCAAAGGTGCCATGGGGATGACCAATAGGTATGCTATTTGTATGTGAGGGGTAGCTTGTGCTAGGATCATTGGTATATTCCTCTTGATCTACTAAGTTCTCATCATCATTGGTATAGTCTACAAGACTCCAGGAGCATCATCACCATTATCAATTTGAGGACCTCCTTTGATTGTGATTATGGGTGGTGCATGAGATCTATGCAAGGGGGTACACATAGAGGTTTTAGCTTTCATAATGAATTTTTGGAACTAGGGGTCCATGATGGATAGGATTAAGGATGATGGGATGCTTCGATTACAAATTATTTAGCTCTTTGAATTTTGACGCAAGATTTTCAAGTTGGAAAAAGTCAAAATGTGTTTGGATGAAAACGAGAGTTCATAGGTTTTTGAAAAAAAACACTTCAAGCAAGTGAATAACCATATTTTATTCAAGTGGGACAGTCAATCTCCAAGGGCCCACGAATATGCTATCTACCAAGTTACAGATAGCTAGGGAATGCAAGTTCATGTACCACCAATACGCCCCTTACCATGGAAGCCAAGGCCTTTCCCATAGTGAGCTCTTACTCAACAAACTCAAAAGCATAGTGTGAGTAACTTCTCACGCCTAATTGGTATCTGGTGCACCACAAAAAAGGACAGTCAAAAGGTATTAATCTAGGTTAAATAATGCTATCTAGGGGCATCCTTGTTATATGGAAAGGTATGAGAGGCCCAAAATTTGTGAATCAAAGTCCATCTACAAGCATGTGGAACAAACATAAGAAAATTCCACTTCACCTTGTGTCCTTACAAAAAGGGACCCCAAGGCTATGCTAGACATGATGATGATTCCTTTGAGGTACATCTTTCACTCTCCCCTCTTTATATACCCCACCAGAACACATGGTTTGGGTCAACCCCTAAGGTGATGAAATCCTTAGACAAGCCCCTAAAGGGAAAGGAATCTAAGTACTTTTAATATCCAAGATCACTTTTCAGTATGAGGATAGAGCATACACACTTAGACTCTTGGGATAAAAATAAAAGTAAAATGGAACTTAAAGACTACTTTTGATCTCCAAGATCACCTTTTGGTGCGAGGAGAGAGCATATATACTCTAGAAGCTCCCAGACACAGAAACCAAAAGTTAATTTCCTTTAATAAAAATAAGAGTTCCTAAATTAGTGAATAAAAATTTTCTTTGACATGTGGTGGTGCAGACAATACATTAGTACTTTAATGTGTTTTCGTCTTTGTCAAATGATTTTTCATGCATTCAATGAGGATTAGCCATAAAGATAATCCCTACAAAAATTAGAAAACTACTTGATCAAATAGGAAAATTGACATTATCATTGAACTCCTCATGATTTTCTGATAAATTTAAAAAAAAGTTAGATTTTGATATCATATGAAAAAGTTATGTGTGTTCGCCAATTGAACATAGAGCGGGGGATTCAAAATATTATACCTAATTTTTGTGCAAAATTTGAAAACAATACCTATCTCATAGTGAAGTTCATCGAGTCACCTTTCCAATGCATATAAATTTGCAAAAATCTGATATGTTTGGTAAAAGTTATGCAAAATTGAAAAAAGACCTATATTAGGGCAAATAAAATGAGGGGGGCTATTGGGATGTTCTTGGGTAGCGCCACCAGGCCAAGCGATACTCGGGTGGTACGTCAGCGGGTGGATGGTTAAGAGAAAGTGGTAGAGTGGTTGGGTGTGGGAGGTGCCACTCAAGACTCAGTCACTAGCTTAACAACCCAGAGTTGGCAAAGACTAAGGGCTAAATACCCTACGTGACCTTGAGCTAAGGGCTTATAACAACCCCTAGTTTGTAATATGACCTAGCATGTTGAGCTAAAATATGACCAGAAGTCAAGTAAAAAAATAGCCCACAAAGTATATAAATAACCATGCGGATAAGATCAAAGACCAAGGGTTAGAACCAAAAATATCCTACAAAGAAAATAAATAACCCTAGACAGAAAAAGCTGATGACCCTTGGATAGAAAGGTCGATGACCCCTGGTAAGAAAAATGTTATTCTAGTAGCCAAAATCCCCCATTGACTAGTGAATAAAACCCATGACAATAGAGTCTATAGACTATGCACAGGTGTTGTATAGATCCATACGGTACGAATCTATAGATTGGTCCCCCTTGAAAAAAAATTCAAATTTCTTTTTTACCTTAGAAATATATCAAGTTTTATATGAATCCTAGGGTTTTTGGGCCTTCTAGACTCAACTGTGAGGACCTTTTTTCCTTAGGATGCTTCTATAAGAACTTGATCTCCAAAACTACCTAAAAAAGAGAAGAAACCTACAAGCTCAAAACACCAAAAACTCATAAGCATTCAAAGTAGATGAAGGATTAGTGTATTCACGTCAGGTTCACCAAAATGTAATCAATATAAATTTAAAACATAAAAATAAGATATAAGAAGAAGACTAAAATCCTAGTTTCAAACTCCATCACAAACCTTAGATTGAGCGTATTGAAGCGATGTGCTAAAGACTCCAATGGCGTGTGGATGCTCAACTCAACAACATAACATTAATAGTTTTGAAGAAATAGAACCAACATAGTTATTTTGCATTAAAATTTGTGATGATTCAAAATGAGTGAAAGGAAGAATTTATAGATTTTTTGATGGATGGATAAGGATAAGATTTGAAGGTGGATAAGGATATTATTTATTTATTTATTTCCATTTAACTAGTTGCATATAAGTTAAGAAATAGAAAGCAATCAAAAGAGATAAGATGATGATGAGTAGAAGATAATTGATAGAATTATCTAATTAATTTAATTAATTAATTAATTATAAATTATTTAATTAATTCTAGGAAGTGGGAAAGTGGGATATATTAGATGATGTTAAGGCTCAGTTAGGTGATGGTAGGATATAGTAAAATTTAGGTGTCTACAACAATATTTGTTTTGGTAATTGAACTAATCCTCTTCTACACCTCTTCATCTAGAAACTTTGCATGACTTCATCCAAGTCAAAAGAGACGATGTACAAGTTTAAAGGGGTGACTCTTCCCTCTAAAATTACCTCTACCCTAAGTGAGGTGTCTAACACTAACTTGGGACATATAAACCTGGATGAGTTCTTAGAAAGGATGTATTAAAATGACATAACAGTGCAAGAAATATGGATTGCCAATAGTAGGTTGATACAAGTCATAGGTTTCCCCACCTCAATTCAATCACTCAAGCTTATTATGGCATGTGCTAAGTTTTATGATCTATACAACAATAAGATCTTATGAATCTCAAATGAAGTATTCCTAGATCTCAACCTTGGTGCCATAATTGAAACATTCCAAATCCTTGATTTCAAAGATGTTATAAGGATGGATATTGGTGATGGACTAGAATATTCTAATTTGGATCCAAGTTTGTATTTGAGAGCCTTGACAAAAAATTGGTTAATAAAAGCAAGGGTAGATACCTCCAAATTACCTAAGGCACTCATGAGAAGTGATTTTCATATTAAAATCAATGATTTGATAACTCTTCTAAATAGGGTTAAGGGTCTTCCTAATGAATGAGAATCCCAACCTTGGATGTTTTGGTTTATCAAAATTGTGCTAAAATAAAATAAGGAAATTGATTGGGCCACTATCCTTAGAAAAAATCTTCATAACAAATTCACGAAGGTTGAAGAAACAAGGAAATTTTATATGAGCTCATATATTGTGTATCTAATGGCTAGAAGAGCCATCTTTCCTAGACTTACCAGAGTTGGAATATTTGGTTCTAGAGAAGGCCAAGAGAAAATGCATGAGTTCTATCCTCAGTTGGAAATCGATTTAAGTCAAAAAACTTTAAAAGAGTTAATGATGCATATGTATTTTTCCTTATTTGGACAATGGATGGTGAACTTAATAAACACATTTCCCTAGAAGCCACTACAACCATTGGTAATTGGGGGAATTAGTTTATAGAGTTTCTCACTTTCACATATATTAGACTTCGAGAGTTTATAGGTGCTTCATAGAGGTTTCCCAAATATGCAAGCAATTAAAGTTATTCTCTTGGAGCTAACAAGACAATTGTGTGAGGTACATATACTTTTATCTAAGAAACATACAACTAGTGCAAAGTTTCCTGTCATCATTAATTCATACACTTGTTCTTCTATATTGCATGCCAAAGGATCAGATGGGGAGTTGTCTCATTTGAACCTATGTGAGGCCTAGTTAGCATTATCCTAGATATTTGACTTATTATATTTTGATGTGTGTGTGTGTGTGTAATGGACTTGGTTGATGTTGAGATTATGAACTATGGATATTATTATTATTATTATTTTGACAATGGAAAATAAATGCTTTATATTTTTGTTAAATATTTATTTATTTATTCATTTGTTTAAAACGAAATAATATGTTTATTCAGTAAAATAATGGATTATGAAATATTAATGATTCTATGTTTTCACAAAAATAAATATTATTGTTTTGATATGTTAGATTATGTGATTAATGGATGTTAGAAATGATAAAGTTAAAATGCTTTAGCTATAAGTTTTATTTAAAAAAAATACTGATGTTTCTATGAGATTTTTGCAGGTAGAGTGGCCTAGGTTCCTTAAGAAATTGGAGACAATTTATCCATATGCTCAAACCTTGACTATTGCTTAATTATTTATTTATTATTTATTATTATTTTGTAAGGGGGTTTTGTGTCTAAAGTATGTGTCATTTTAATATGTTTATTTGAAGTAAAAGAAGTATTTGTTTTATTTTATGAGAAGAGAATGTAAAGAGTTGGGAAAAGGGTCTTATTTTAAAAAGATGGAAATGTGAATCATTTCCTCATTCTTGAAAATGAGAAGTGTTGTAGTTTCTTGAAAATAGGGATCTTTCTTGATTTCTTGTTGCTGTTCAATGCTTCTTGTATGGAAAAGAAGAGGATTTGGGGGGTTGAGAGGAACCTCCTACAACAATATAATGAAAAATGCATGAAATAATAGAAATAGTAGAAACACAGAAGGAATTTATTGATCGTAGGCCACTTTGAGGGGGCAACCTCCTTTGAGCAAGCTCAATACAATAAATTCATGGATGCCTTCATTGGCCTCAACACGTACTTATATACTAAGTCTAATCCAAACAACTATTACTCCCCATGAATGTGGGATAATACAATATACTCACGGGATGACTTACAAAGCATATGCGTCCAACATCAATATACTAACAAAGTAAAGAGAGGGTTAAACACGGGTTCCTAACATCCCCTCCCTCTTAGAAAAGATTTATCCTCAAAGCTTAAGATGTGGAAATTGTTGCTGAATCTGAAGGAGTGGTTCCCATGTAGCATCCTCTGGTTCCATTCCGTGCCACTGAATTAATACCTCTATGATGGATCGAGAGTGAAGCTGACAAGTGTGCCTGTCAAGGATTGGCTCCAGCTCCAAAATGATGGATCATTCATTATCTAGTTCTGGTAAAATAGCTTGTGCTCTGATGTTGGTGCCAAAAAATTTCTTTAGAAAAGAGATATGAAATACTGGATGAATGTGGGAAGAAGGAGGAAGCTCCAATTTATAAGCAACTGACCCAATCTTCTGAAGAACCTTATATGGCCCATAGAACTTTGGAGCCAGCTTATGATGCCCTTTGAGTTTCATGGATGATTACTTGTATGGCTATAGATGAAGAAAAACCATATCACCTACTTGAAAAGTGCACTCAGAACGGTGGTGACTGGCTTGTTGTTTCATTCAATTTCTTGCCATGTGAAGATTGTCCTACAAAATGTGAAGAATTTGATCTTAGGTTTAGAGAACTGTGTTGACTGCCTAAACTAGTGAACTGCTGGGGGTGTATGGAAGGAGCACTGGTGGTGCCTGACCATAGACTGCTTCATATGGATTCATTTTAGATGTAGTGTGGTAGGAGGTATTGTACCACCATTCAGTGAGAGGGAGCCACTTTGCACACTGATGCTGGTGTTCTGAGGTGAAGCAATGAAGATAAGTTTCCAAACAGTTTTTGATAATTTCAGTCTGACCATCTATTTGTGGGTGATACCCTAAACTCATCTTCAGTTTGGTGCCAGTGTGTTGAAATGACTGGTGAAAGTTGCATCACAATCTAAGACAATGGAAGAAGGGATGCCATGAAGATGGAAGATCTAGTCCATGAAAATTTGTGCGACTGAGGAGGCGGTATAGGGATGGCTGAGGGCACAAAAATGACTATATTTGGAGAGGTGGTCAACCACAACCAAGATCACTGTCTTCCCTCCAAATTTAGGGAGCCCCTCAATGAAATCCATAGAAATATCTGTCCAAATCCGTGTAGGGATGGGCAAGGGTTCGAGAAATCCAGGAAGGAGTGTCATTTCACCCTTGTTGCATTGGCAGGTATCACATTCAACCACCATCTATTGAATTGCCCTTTTCATTCCCTTCCAAAAGAAGTTACGCCATGCCCGCTCATAAGTTTTGAGGAACCCAAAGTGCCTTGCTGATGGAGAAGCATGGAGCTCATAGAAGACAACTTGTTGAAGATCTATGCTCTAGGGAAGGACCAGATGACCCTTGTATCTCACAGAAGCACCATCCCAAGAGTAATGCGGTATAGAAGAAGGGTTATTAGCCAACTGCTAGATGATTTGAGATAATGAAGAGTCATTGACATAGCCCTGTTGGACAAATTCCAACCAATTTGGAATAGGCATAGAAAGAGCTGAAAGAGAAGCTTGGTCATCAAATGTGCAAGAAAGAGCAACCGCCACAATATTGTCCTTACCCTTCTTGTAATTGATCTCATAGTCATAACCCATGAGTTTGCTAACCCATTTCTATTGTGTTCGGGAGGAGACCCGTTGTTCTAGGAAATAATTTAGACTCTGGTGATCAGTCTTGATGCAGAAATGATTCCCTAGTAGGTATGGCCGCCACTTCTGTACTACATGCAAAATAGCCATCATTTCCTTCTTATATGTAGAGAGTACTAAATTCTTACCAAAAAGGGCTTTGCTGGTGAACATAATGGGATGTTCATCTTGAAGGAGAATAGCACCAAGTCCATTGCCGCAAGCATCACTCTCACTAGTGAAGGTCTTGAAAACATCTAGCATAGCTAGAACAGGTGTAGTACACATAGCTTGTTTCAGGTTTTCAAATGCACACTCAGCAACATGTGTCCATGTAAAAGCATCATTTTTCAACATAGCTGTTAGTGGAGCTGAAATCTTCCTGTAATCCTTGACAAACTTCAGATAGTAGCTAGTCAGTCCCAAAAAACCACGGAGGCTCTTGAGTGTCTGAGGATGTGGCCAATTTTTCATGGCATCTATTTGGGCAGGATCCACTCGAACCCCTTGGGCTCAAACAATATGCTCGAGATACTCCAATTCCTCCTGGCCAAAAACACATTTAGACTATTTTGCATAGAGATGATGATCATAGAGAAGTTGCAGTACAAGATCCAGATGTTGGAGATGCTCAGCCCATGTTTTACTGTAGATGAGGATATCATCAAAGAAGACCAGAATGAATTTCCACAAGTAGGGCTGGAATATTTTATTCATCAATGCCTAGAATTTTGAAGGAGCATTAGTGAGGCCAAAGGGCATGACAAAAAACTCATAGTGGCCATCATGCGTGCATAAAGCAGTTTTAGGGATATCATCCTCATGAACCCGAATTTGGTGATACCCAGAATGAAGATCCAACTTGGAGGAAAAAAGAGCGCCATGAAGCTCATCAAGAAGCTCATCAACAACAGGAATCAGAAACTTATCCTTGATTGTGATGTGATTAAGTGCTTAGAAGTCAATGTAGAGGTGCCATGACCCATCTTTTTTTAGGACAAGAAGAACTGGTGAAGAAAATGAACTAGTACTAGGGTGAATAATACCTTGCTTCAGTAAGTCCCAAATGAGCATCTGAATCTCTATCTTTTGGTGAAATGGGTAGCGGTAGGGCCTGATGTTGGGAGGAATGCTTCCAAGAAGGAGCTGAATATGGTGGTCCTGTGGTCGTGAAGGTGGCAATCCCACTAGTTTAGAAAAGACATGCATATCTATCCAAAATTCATTGTAGATCTGAAGGAGTAGTGGAGACTGCTGATGGTTGCATCTAAATGGAATGGAACTGAGTGATGACACCATGTGAATTCTTCTTAAGGAGCTTTTCCATGCAATGTGAATTGATGATGCTAAGAGACCCTGGTTATAAGCCCTTCAATTTGTGTTTTTGCCCATTGTCTGAAAACTGCATCCAAAGTTCAGCAAAATCCCATAAGATGGGTCCAAGTGTGCGTAACCATTGAGTGCTCAAAACCACATCACATCCGCCTAAGGGCAAGGCAAACATGTCGAAGCGCAGGTTATAATCTCCAATAGAGATATGCACATTGTGACACTTCCCTTTGCAAGGTAATGTGCCCCCATTGGCAATCATGACTTCAAAGATGGACAAAGCAATCAGCTTGTTTGGCGATCCAAGGGTTAATGAAGTTATTAGTGCTACTAGAATCAATGAGTATTGTAAGAGGGAGCTTCTTGAAGTAACCCTTGACCTACATGGTTTGTGGGGTGGTGATTCCTACTAAAGCATGGAGAGAGATCTCTAGGTGGTCTTCCTGAGAACTAGGGTCAATAGATGGCTGCTAAGTTTCGACCTGATCATCTACTGTATCTTGAGTATCTTCATAAACTTCAGTTATAGGTGGAGAATCCACATCCAAGAGATAAAGCTTTTGCTCAACACATGTATGTCCTTGAGTGAATTTCTCATCACAATTATAACAAAGCCCTTTTTCTCGACGTGCCCGCATCTCTGCTTCAGTCAAATGCTTGATAGGAGTTGTTCTAGGAGTTGGCGTGATAATAGGTCTTTAGGAAACCATGTTTCTAAATGGAACAAAATGCACTGTTGAGCTGTGTTCTTGTCCTCTGCTAACTTAGCCAACCCTAGGGCTTCCATCATTGTGCTAGGACGAAACATTTTAACCTCAGATCGGATTGCATCCTTCAGACCATTGACAAAATAACTCCTGAAGAATTCATCAGACAATCCCTCTGTGTGATTGGCTAGTTTCTCAAATTCTATCTAATATTTTGTCACAGTGCCAGTTTCGCGAAGTTTATTGAGTGCTCCTATGAAGTCATCAAAATCACTAGGGCCAAATCGTTGCAAGATGAGTTTGCAAAAATTGGTCCATTTTGTCTCTTCATGAGCCTTGATGTACCAATGGAACCATTGAAGGGCTTCATGTTCCAAATGAAAGGATGCAAGTGGGACTTTGTTGACATCAAAAGTATTATGTAGGCTGAAATATTGTTCTGCCTGGTATATCCATCCAGTCAGATCATCACCATTGAAGCGAGGAAAATCAAGCTTTGGCCCACGAAAATTGTTGGAAGAAGAGAACCCAGTGTCTGTAGAAGAATCTAGCTGCCGTCTATTGTTCATGGCTGAATGCTAAAGATAGAGGCCGAGAATGTTTTCATCTAGATCTTGGAGTTTGGTCTTGAGGGTTGCAAGTTCATCCTCCATGTTTTTTGCTCTTGCGCGGGTGACAACCATAACCAGGAGTTTTTTTTTTGTGGGGGGGAGGGTAAAAAAACAAAAACAAAAACTTTTTTAGTAAAGGAAAATTTGGATTTGAAAAAAACTCTAATGGGTAATTGGGGTTTGACTAGGTTTTGGACACTTTCTAAGGGACAGGGAAGCAGAAAATGGGGATTTCAGAAGTGGGGTGAAAGAATGGAAAAATTTGTCCAAGAGGGACAAAGGAGCAGAAATAAGAAATGAACACTATGGCAAAATTTGAAGGCTATTGGGTGAGAATCGAAGAAGTTATGGCAAACCATAAAAATAAACAAATGTGGGATTTCTGGCTTCGATAAGTGGAATTTGGGATAGGGTCCTCAAGGAAGGAAATATGCAGAATGGAATTTCAGGGGTTCCAGTGAATTTTGAGAGGAAACAAAGCTAAAGCAAGGAATATATGGCAAAAATCAAAAAAAATTTCTCTTTTTTCTGAAAACTATCTGCCAACTGCTCTGGACGGATTCAATATGTGATTTGATGGCTGTCAATAGATATGGGCCCCAGGTATGTTTGGCTTCCTAAAGGTTCAGGGGATTCACTCGGCTAACAATGTTGTCTAACAACTTGCATATTGGGGCAGTACCCCTCACTCCACAGCTCAGGTAAAAATGATAACTGCTTTGCCACAAACGATAGCTCTTGGTTTACCTCATGAATGGGAACTAGTCAATCAGGTAGGGGTCATTGCCCTTTTCACTGGCAGGTCCTCTCAATGGGCCAGCTACTTTGGGGTTCATGTGGTACACCTCACAATGAGTTTTAGAGCTCTACCCAGGCACTTCCCACAGTTAAGCAGACATGGATTATTCCCTGATCCATACTTGCAATTGAAATGAACAATACATATGCAAAAAAGGAACTGTTGCAATAATCACAGCACCTAGAAGCCACTGCGGAAACAAAAATTGTCAGAAATTCCACCCAGCGAGCCCAAGAAAGCACTCTGATACCAAATGAGAGGAACCTCCTACAACAATATAATAAAAAATGTATGAAATAACAGAAATAGCAGAAACACAGAAGGAATTTATTGATCGTAGGCCACTTTGAGTGGGCAACCTCCTTTGAGTAAGCTCAATACAATAAATTCATGGATGCCTTCATTGGCATCAACACGTACTTATATACTAAGTCTAATCTAAACAACTATTACTCCCCATGAATGTGGAATAATACAATATACTCATGGGACGACTTACAAAGCATATGCATCCAACAACAATATACTAACAAAGTAAAGAGAAGGGTTAAACGCGGGTTCCTAACAGGGGTGAGAATTATGGCTTGAGCATGGATTGTTGGCTAGAAACAGGTTGTACTACATCTTAGTGAAGTTAGAGGGGCTGATCCTAACTTGGACAGCTAAGGTATGAATGGTTTATTATAGTAAATCAATGATTTGTTAATTTTGTATGTTGATTCCAAGAGATGTGTAGTGTGTAAGAAAATCTGTGTTGTCATGTTTGTATGTTTGTGGGATGGGTGTGCAAAGGGAATTACCCTCCAAGCCAGTGGAGAGATTCCCTTGTGTGGGGTTAAGGAGCTTAGTGGAGAGCCTTTCTTAGGGTTTTGTGCAGTTGGTGATGGTGTTGTGGGCTGGTTGTGTTGGGAGATTGGGAGAATAAATGGGAGGTGGGAGAATGAATGGTTGGCTATGATAATGGGAGTAAAAGGGTGTTATAATTGTGCTCCTAAGAGGAATCCCCCTTCTTCCCCTTACCGGAAATCTGTGTGCAGGTTTTCTTGTGTGTGAGTCCATTGTCATTGGTTTATTTCCTAATTTCTTGTTTATTTGCTTTATGTTTGAGCATTGGGTTTTGTTTCTAGATTGGGGGTGGATTGGAATCCTCAGTCCTATGGATGGTTGGTGAGCAGGACTGGGCTGCTCTATTTTGTTATTTATAGGTTTATGAAGAGTTTCTAATCAAGGTTGTGGAATGATAGAGATGGTGTATTCTTATTTCATTATTTAATCATGTCGCTGATCTAAATCTGTATGTTGTATAATCAGAACAATAACATAGATTGTTGATTCAAGGGTTGCAGTGAAGGAATTCATTGTATAGGTTATTATCAAGTAAATACTTTTCTAATTCCTTGACAAGATATAGTAGTTGATATGTGATTTTGCAATGTATTACATTTAATAGCATGCAGTTATAGAGAATTCTTATTTTCATTATTGAAATGTTTGTGCTTTTATTTTATATGATATTGTCATGAAGTACAAATCTATTAATAATGATAACATTGATCTATTTGGAAATTGACATATAAAATATAATTGTGTTTAAGTTTGAATCTATAACAATATTTGGTAGTCATGGCTACCACGACTCCCCAAGGAGCAGACGATGCCAACTGTGGGTGACTCTAAGCTGCCATAGTTTGGTACAAACCATTAAAGGATAACAATTATATTACTATATTTGCTATACCATGAAGTATCATGCATTATGAACATTATTTATTTTGTGACATCAATCAATAATAATAACATTACATATATATTTATATATATATGTAATACGTGAAATGTTAAAATGGATATTGGTTCTTTATTTATCATGAAAGCATTAATATGAAATTCATTTTGTAATTGACAGTGATAATGCATTGATATGAATCTTATCATGGATTCAACAAAATATATATATATATATATATATATATATATATATATATATATATTGTTGAATCCATGTATGTATGTATGTATGTATGTATGCACTTACAAATATATATAATGCTTAATCGATTATGGTTATGATAAAATGTTGTAGCTGTAATAGGGATTGACTATTTTGCATTTATATTTGATTCTATGATTAGAAGATATAATCTTAACATCAGTATGTTTAATTAATTTTAGCATTAGTAAAAGAAAATTAAGTTTTCTGTAGCAAATACGATCTTTTGTGCTTAAGTTTGTATTATCTAATTTTTGGTTAATATCTGTTGTTTAGCTATACTTGAGCAAGCCTTTGTTAATTTGGTCGAATTCTTTCTCATAGAGAGTTATACTAATTAAAATTTATCGTAAGTTGTTCACTTTCAATTTTCTTCTCTAATAGATTACTCTTTACTCACTTATTCATTTATCTTAATAGTTTTATTTTATTAAATATTTTATTTAAATAATTGAATTGTTAGTATTCTCTAGAGGTGGGTATTACATAAGTATCAGAGCACCAGGTTTTAACACTTGTGAGCTTTGGGGAAAATGCAATAATGTAAATCTATTTCTTGTTTATAGAATATGCTTCCTCGACAAGGACATAGTCATTCTGCATTGGATCATTCTGGGGAGCCAATCGATCATAGGCCTCAAATTCTTTAGGCCTTGCAAAACTTGGCAGATGTTATTCAGGAGAGATTACCTTTTCCTAATAATCAAGGTCAATATCATTCAGAAGGGCAACATTCTATTCCTTGGGAGCACAGTAGAAGTCCTCTTTGGGGTGGTGCAGAGCATTATTCACCTCCTACTCGTAACATTCGAGTTGAGAAAGAGGCTTTTGTTGGCATAGATAAGTTGATTTGAGATTTCCTTAGACTTCAACCACAACACTTTTCTAGTTCTACTAATGGATTAGAGACAGAATCTTGGTTGATTAGTCTTGAGAAATGTTTTGCACTAAAAACATATGGAAGTAATCTTAAGGCTAGACCAGCAATACATTTTCTCAAGGATAATGTAGATATCTAGTGGCAACAAGAGGAGAGGAAAAGGCATTTGGCTCCAGAGAATATTACTTGGGAAGTTTTCTTAGATATATTCAAGAAGAGATATGTTTTTCATCATTTTCGACAGCAAAAAATAGATGAATTTCATGATATTCAATAGAGAGGACTTACCATAGCTTAGTATGAGAATAAATTCTTTGACTTATCGCAATATGTTGATTACATTCAAGATGAAAAGTTGATGGTAAACCGCTTCATTAGAAGGCTTAATCATAGCATTGCTAGACCGGTATGGTTATCTGAGCCTACAACTATGAGGTAGGCAATAGAGAAAGCACTTATTGCAGAGGAGATTCAGTTGAAACATCATGATCATCATTAGAATCTACCTCAACATCAAAACTGCATCAATTCTACTCGTTTGCACCTCCTAGAGGTGGGGGTAAGGTAAACTCTTTTCCTGCTAGATCGGCACCACATCAGTCACAGTAAAATTAGAAAGCAAAGTCATCTTAAGAAAGTTTGGTCAAGTCTTGGCAAGTTCCATCATAGAGAGGAGATCAGAGAACCCATGTTGGATCAGCTCACCCTCAGCAGAGTTCTTGTGGCAGTCAGGCTAGCTCTGGTAGATCAATTTTTTAGTTTCTGGTACCACCAAAGGGTCCTTGTTATAATTGTGGAGGTAGATAACACATTGCTCAGGAATCTTTTTAGAACAATGCAACTTTAAGATTTCAGCAAGCAGCAGCATCAGAGCCTACAGTGGGAGATGTGGGTAGATCTCATTGAGTCTCAGCTATTGATAATCAGCAAGCAGACCATCAGGCATCAGTCATAGAGGTCCCTAGAAAAATTGGAAATGTTGTTGTCTCTATACTTTTTGATTCTAGAGCTACAGATTCTTTTATTTCCCCATCTATAGTGGAGAAGTGCGGGCTAGTGTCTACTAAGCAAAATGTTACTTGGGATGTTGAGTTAGCTTTTGGTGCTAGGATGTCTATCAATTCTTTAGTTAGGGATTGCCGATTAGAGCTTACTTCTTTTTCTACCAAAGCATATTTTAAGGTGATACCATTGGGGTCATATGATATAATTTTAGGTATGGATTAGATGAATGCTCATGAGGCCAAATTAGATTGCTGACACAAGTCTGTAGGTATTTTGACAATTTGGGAAAAAAGTTGGTAGTCTCGAGAATTAAGAGACCGGTGTCACTTAGGATGATTTCATCCATGCAGCTCAAGCCATGTATGAGAAAAGGATGCCAATTCTTTGCTATTTCCATTAGTGATTGATCAGAGGACAAGCCAGATACTTCCTTAGATGATCATCCCATTCTTTGAGAGTTTGTTGATGTATTTCCTTCTCATCTTTCTAGGATGCCACCGTGAAGGGAGATTGACTTTCATAATGACTTGGTTCTAGGAGCACAACCTATATTCTAAGGCCCCTTATAGAATGACAACACAAGAACTTCAAGAGCTCAAGATACAGTTGGAAGAACTTTTAGAGAAAGTGAATATCCATCCCAGCGTATCTCCTTGGGGTGCACCTGTGATTTTCGTAAAGAAGGATGTGACGCTTCAACTTTGCATACACTATAGACAACTTAATAAGCTCACCATAAAGAATCGTTATCCTCTACTAAGGATATATGATCTATTCGACTAGATTCAAGGAGCGAAGATTTTCTCTAAAATAGACCTCAAGTTTGGATATCATTAGTTAAGAATTACTGAAGTTGACATCCATAAGACAGTGTTTGGCACATGATATGGTCATTATGAGTTTACTGTTGTTCCTTTTTGTTTGACTAATGCCCCAATAGTCTTTATGAGCCTAATGAATGGTGTCTTTCATACTTTTCTGGATCGATTCGTGGTAATCTTTCTAGATGACATTTTGATTTATTCTTGCACCATGGAGGAGCACAAGGAACATTTACGGAAGGTCTTGCAATGTCTAAGAGAGAATCAATTATATGCAAATATCTCAAAATGTGAATTCTTTCAGACAAAAATCTAGTATCTAGGGCATATTATTTCAGGTGATGGAATCTATGTGGATCCCTCTAAGATTTAGGCTATTTTGGAATGGCCCACTCCCACAAATCTAGCTGAGGTAAGGAATTTCATGGGACTAGCTGGTTACTACAAAAGGTTCATGGAAGGCTTCTCCAAGATTGTTCATTCGATTACTTCTCTCCAAAGGCAAGGCAAAAGATTTGTTTGGTATGAATAGTGTGAAAGAGCTTTTCAAATTCTAAAAGAGAAACTCACTAGTCCACCTACTTTAGCTATTCTGAATCCTACCGGTGATTTTGTTGTTTACACTGATGCATCGATCGAGGGTATTGGATCTATTCCTATGTAGGAGGGTCGTGTGATAGCCTTCTGTAAAGGGTAGAATTTGGATAGTTGAGTTTGGTAGTTTTGGTGTATATCCTCCTTTCACCCTTACATTCAAGGACCTAGGGTCGAGTTGCAATGTACTATCATACCCTAGGGCACTATTGAGATGTAGGGAAACTTGGATTTTCATGATTAGATTAATAATTTCATTCTCTTATGCTCAATTGTACCTTAAAACCCTAATTATGCAAATATGACAGTAAACGAATGAATTACAAAAAATGCTTCTACAGAAAGATGTAAAATATCAAATAACTGTGCACCTATTTTCAGGGCCCGAAGGCAAAAAAATTGGGGACTAAAGAGTGGGCGCCCAAGTCCAAGGCCCTAGTTTTTGTGATGCAGGAGCATCCCTGGTTCAAGACCAATCTTGCATCAACCAAAAACATTTGCATGTCAATTTGTTTCATTTTCCAGTCTAGTTCAGGCAGCTTAGTCAGAAGTAGTTTCAGCTTTTGGTCTGGTATTCTATCGCAGTTTCATTTCACACCTTGAAGATTTGGACTTAGCATCTAAATTCATTCATCTACATCATATCCAGAATTCAAAGCATTTGGATCAGTTACCAGAAAGTTATCGCTATCAGAAGATTGACTATTTTCATAACAGAGCATCCTGACAGTCTCAGACAATCAGCTGAAGGAGAAGACTTGCAGAGCATTCCTTGACTTACGGATCTTAATGACACATCATTCAATGATCTTTGGTTCATGGTCAACCTTCCCCAAGGATGCGTACATCATTCCATTCATTTGAGGAAGTGTTCTATGTATTTAGGTCTGACCTATCTGTGTACACACATTACAACTCTTCATTGGAGTTTGTGACATTCCTTGGCCGACGTGGAGGAACCTATTGGTCCGGAGATGATATATATATATTGATGTAATAGATCCTTAGGAAAGTAGTTTAGAAGATACCAATAAGTTCATAGTTTAGATTCTTTGCGAAGGAGCTTCAAAACTTTATCTTGCACATGTATGTAATCAGGCATGTGAGCCCTAATTGTAAGCCAACATGTTGCCAGCCAAATTGTACTTGAATTCTATGGTATATTGAATGACTGAATCTGCATTTGCTTCATTTTGTTTGAGTTGTTTCCATTGTGTTTACCCTTTCTTCATGGTTTAGATAGTTCATTCTGTGAACCCTCATACCGTGATTGCACCAAGTGGTATCAGAGTGAAAGTTTGAATCTTTGGGAGAGAATTGAGCGAATTGAACGAAGTTGGCGAGGGAATTCCATAAGATCTTGCTGTGGATAGATCTCCAAATTGAGGCAAGTTACTTGTGTTGAAACTGATCATCGATTGTGAGGCATTTGTCACCTTGTAGCTCGATCACCGAACCTGAGGCAATTTGCACTTGATCCTAGGAAGAATGCCACTGAGGAGAGTTACTGCTATTGGAACAATGGCTGGTAGAATGGATGAGATGATGTAAATGATGAAAACAATGAGAATTTGTTTGGATGTTGTTGAAGAAGATAGGCAAAGAGGATTCACACTGAGACCTAATGTTGAAAGCGATGAGGAAGAAGAATTTCAATCTTTTGAACAAACTGGCAAAACCCTAGGAGGTGATGAAGAAGAAGAATCAAATCAAGTAAAGATGCTGTGAGATATTTCAAAGATTGGAAAGAGACCTAGAGTTGATGTGCTGAACTATACTATAATTTGAACCCTGAAGAATTGATTGACTAGATAAATGACATGGAAAAATACTTTGAATATGAGGAAATTGAAGATCTGGAGAAGGTGAAATTTGCAAAGACAAAATTGAAAGGACATGCTGCTATATGGTGGAAGGAAGTTTAGTTGGAAAAAAATAGAAGAGGAAAAGAAAAGATTACAGTGGGACCGGATGGTGACAGAATTGAAGAATCAATTCATACCTGTTGACTATGAGTTGGAACTGTTGAAAAGATTGCAAAATCTAAGACAAAAGGAGAAACCTATGAAGGAGTACACTGAAGAATTTCATAAAATGATCATAAGGACAGGACATAGTGAAGCAAACAAGGAGAAAGTAGCTAGATATATCAATGGACTGAGATTGAAAATTCAAAAGGAACTAAGTTTGGTAAGGATGACATCTTTGGAAGAAGCATATCAGTTTGCCCTGAAAGTTGAAGAGAAGATGAATAAGAGACATGATTAGAGACACAGAGGCAGAGGAGGTAAATTTCATAGAGGTAAAACATTTTCTAGAGGAGACAGATGATACCCGGAGTAGAACAAGTTTGACAGCCCATTTAAGAAGGATGATAGAGATAACAATGCTTATTAGAGAGATGACATAAATTTTTACCAGAGAGGAAACCCTAGTGCATACCAGAATGAAGGATACAAAAGAGAAGGAAGAGGATTTGATAAGAGAACATTCAGAGGTACTGGTTTCAAGTGTGGAGGTGAAGGACATAGAGCATTTGAATGTAATTAGGGTAGTACAAGTAAGAGGACAGAAAATAGTGGAAGAGAAGCCTATTTTGAAGAACCTATTAGATCACCTAGTTTAGTTGGAAAACTTGAGAAAGGAGAATCACTTGTGATGAGGATAGCACTATTTCAAGTAGAAACAAATGAGGAACCACCGCAGATGAAGAGTCTATTCAGAACCAGATGTAAAGCAGGAGATAAGTGTTGCAAAGTTGTAATTGATAGTGGTAGTTCAGATAACCTAGTTTTAGAGGAGATGGTGACTAAACTGAAGTTGGAAAGATTGAAACACCCTAAGCCTTATCAGATAGCATGGATTCAGTATGATCATAAGGTACTAGTGAGTGAACAATGTTTGGTGAAATTTCATATTGAATCTTATCATGATGAATTCTTGTGTGATATTATGCCTATGGATGTTTGTCATATCTTGTTGGGTAGACATTAGCAGTATGATATTAAAGCTATACATGATGGGAGAAAGAATACATACACTATAACAACAAATGGAAAGAGAATTACTTTGATTCCTTTGGAGGATGATCCTAAGAGTGTAGTATGTGGGAATGCTAGAATCTATTTGGTAGATGGAAGAAATTTTTTGGATGGTTTGAGACATGAGAATATGTGTTATGCCTTGATTCCTAAGAAGCCTGAAACATTGAAGAAAGAAACTGAAGAGACACAACTGGAGGAGATAAGAGAGTTGCTAACAGAGTATGAGGACATCATATCAAATAATGTACCTAAAGGATTTCCACCTATAAGGAGTATCAGTCATCACATGGATCTTATACCGGGAACAAGTTTGCCTAACAAAGTAGCACATAGAATGACATCGACAAAGAATGAAGAACTAAATAGATAAATACAAGAGTTGTTGAGGAAAGGTTTGATCAAAGAAAGCTTGAGTTCTTGTGCAGTACCTATAGTGTTAGCACCGAAGAAGGATGGAGAATGGGGAATGTGTATTGACTCTAGAGAAATAAACAAGATCACAGTTAAGTATAGATTTTCTTTACCTAGGATGGATGGTATTATGGATTGTTTGAGTGGAGCAAGATATTTCACAAAGATAGACTTGAAGAGTGGATACCATCAGATCAGAATCAGAGGAGATAAATGGAAGAATATTTTAAGACAAATGAAGGATTGTATGAATGGTTAGTGATGCCTTTTAGATTGACAAATGCACCGAGTACTTTCATGAGATTGATTAATGAAGTTCTGAAGAAATTCTTGGGTAAGTTTGTGATTGTATACTTGGATGATATTCTGATTTTCAGTAAGACAAAAGAGGAACATTTGTGGCATATTAGACAAATTTTATAGAGACAGAGAGAAGAGAAATTGCTGATAAACATCAAGAAGTGTAGCTTCATGAAGGAAGAACTAGTGTATTTGGGATTTGTGATTTCTACAGAAGGATTGAAGATGGACCCTGAGAAAGTGAAAGCAATTGTTGAGTGGCCTACACCGAAGAGCATTTGAGAGGTTAGATCATTTCATGGATTGGCTAGTTTCTACCAGAAGTTCATCAAAAATTTTAGGTCAATTTGTAACCCTATGACATAAACAATGAGAGGTGATAGAAAAGATTTCAAGTGGACATTAGGAGAGGCTAAAAGTTTTGAGTTGTTAAAGCAGAAAGTGATAGAGCAACCTGTTTTGGGATTACCGGATTTCAATAAGGTATTTCAAGTTGATTGTGATGCTAGTGGAAATGCAATTGGAGCAGTGTTAAGTCAAGAAGGTAGACCAGTAGCATATTTCAGTGAGAAATTGAATGATACAAGGAGAAGATATTTAGTTTATCATCAAGAGTTCTATGCCATAATCCAAGCCTTGAAGAAGTGGAGACATTACTTGTTGCCTAAGGAGTTTGTATTGTATACAGATCATCAAGCCTTGCAATACTTGAATAGCCAAGGTAAGTTGAATCAGAGACATATGAGATGGGTAGAGTTCATGCAGAGTTATACATTTGTGTTGAAATATAGGAGTGGAAAATCAAACAAATTTGTTGATGCATTGAGTAGGAGAAGAAACTTGTTGGTAGAGATGAGAGTTGAAGTGTTGGGTTTTGATGAATTGAAGAACATGTATGAGGGAGACACTGATTTTGTAGAACCTTGGAGAGCATGTAAGGAACTTGTTGTGATAGGTAGGAGTAAGTGGTTAGACTATTTCATTCAAGAAGATATGTTGTTTAGAGGAAATCAATTATGCATACCCAGAAGTTCAATGAGAGATAATTTGATCAAGGAGAAACATAGTGGTGGATTGGCAGGACATTTTGGCATTGATAAGATAGTGGCTTTGGTGAGTGAAAACTACTTTTGGCATCAGACACATAAGGATGTTCAGAGATTTGTGCAGAGTTGTAGAGTTTGTCAAGTTGCAAAAGGTAGTAGTCAGAATGCTGGATTGTATAAACCTTTGATAGTACCGGAGAGACCTTGGGAAGACATAAGTATGGATTTTCTAATGGGATTGCCTAAGACACAGAGAGGACATGATTCAATATTCATAGTGTTTGACAGATTTTCAAAGATGGCTCATTTCATACCTTGTAAGAAGACAACTGATGCAGTGCATGTAGCTGACCTATTTTTCAAGGAGATTGTGAGATTGCATAGATTACCTAATAGTATAGTTTCAGACAGAGATACAAAGTTTGTTGGATACTTTTGGAAGACACTTTGGAAGAAGATGAAGATAGATTTGAAATTCAGTTCAACTTTTCATCCACAGACTGATGGACAAACAGAGGTAGTGAATAGGAGTTTGGGAAACTTGTTGAGATGTTTGGTTGGAGAGAAAGCCAGAAGTTGGGATTTGATTCTTTCACCAGCAGAGTTTGCATACAATAATTCAGTAAATAGCAGTACCAGAAAAACACCTTTTGAGATTGTGACTAGAGTGAATCCTAGAGGAGTAACAAAATTAAGAGACATCAGCATGGAAGAAAAGAGAAGTGCATAAGCAGAAGAATTTACAGATCATATGAAGATAGTGCATAAACAAGTTAAGAAGCATTTGGGGAATATGAATAGTAAGTACAAAGAGAAGGCAGATGAGAAGAGAAGACATAAGGAATTTGAAGAGGGAGAAGAAGTGATGGTGTACTTGAGAAAAGAAAGATTTCTAGTTGGGATATATAACAAGTTGAAAATGAAGAAGTTTGGACCTTGTAAGATACTCAAAAAATTTGATTCAGGAAATGCATATGAAGTAGAGTTACCAGAGACCTTGGGTATTTCACCTATTTTCAACATTGCAGACTTATACTAGTATCATGAAGTAGAGTTCAATGATAGCATGGAAGAACACTTGAAGAAGTAGTTACCACAACAAGCACCGGAGTAGATTGAGGACATTTTGGACAGCAGAGTTGGACGCAGCACTAGAGGAAGACAATACAAAGAATATCTTGTGAAGTGGAAAGGCAGACCAGAAGAAGATTCATCATGGATTTCTCAGGCTGAGGTGGACCGTCTTGGTTCTCCCCTAGCCCCAGCAAAGTGAGGGACTCACTTTTTCAATAACCCTAGATGTCTAATGCAGGAGCATCCCTAGTTCAAGAACAATCTTGCATCAACCAAAAAATATTTGCATTTCAGTTTGTTTCATTTTCTAGTCCAGTTCAAGCAGTTCAGTCAAAAGTAGTTTCATCTTTTGGTTCGATATTCTACCATAGCTTCATTTCACACCTTGTGGATCTGAACTTAACATCTACATTCATTCATCTACATCATACCAAGAATTCAGAGCATTTGGATTAGTTACTGGAAAGTTATTGCTATCAGGAGATCGACTATTTTCATAACAGAGCATCCTGATAGTCTCTGACTGTTTTATGGAAATGTGAACAATAGAAATAATGAACTAAAATCCAATAACACTAGAAAATGAGACAAATGCAAATAAACAAAAGACAATACCTTTACAACCTGATTTACCTCTCTGCTTCCATTGTTCGCCTATCTGTTCTTGATCTTGATTGTAATGAAGCCCTCAGAAGCATATACTCCCTTGCTTGTTGAAGATGACAAGAATAGAATGGCTATGATATGAATGTGCTATGAAGATGAGCTTCAAAGCAATGGGGTGATCTCAAGAAAATGGATAGTAATGGGGTGCCAAAGGCACGCTAGTAATTCGACAGAGTAATTCTACTTAAAGCTTGGATGATAGAAATGGAAGAATAAGGTTCCATTTATAGACTCAGAAGAGAAGAGATCAACGGTTGAGAAGAAATAAGAAGATCAATGGTTGAGAATGGTTGAGGAATGTGCGTGAATAGAAAGAGGACAAGTGTCCAAGTTCCTTCATGCAACAAGGGAGTTAACTTAATAGATTGAAGAGTTAACAGAATTGATTGAGGAGTTGACTGAATAGATTAAGGAGTTAACTCAATGGACTAATCAGTTAACTGGGTTGATTGGGGAGTTGACTGAATAGATTGAAGAGTTAACAGAATTGATTGATTAGTGAACTCAAATGACTAATTAGTTAATAGATTTGATTGATGAGTTAACTAATTTTGACTGGAGGACAAATAGGACATGTGGGTGAGGGAATATTAGCTAATTAAATATTAAAAATATTTAATTACATGTGCAACATGATGAGGTGGAAAAGTTGAGGTGGAAAGATGAGGTGGATTGATGAGGTGGATTTATGAAATTAGGACTTAGGATAGAGGAATTTAGGATTATTTAATTATGTGAGACATTAGAAGAATTAGGGAATTTAATTAAATAAATTGATTTTTATTTAATTATGGGATAATGAACCAATCAAATAAACTTAGAATATTTATTTAATTGATAGAAGAAAATAAGAATTAAGATAAATATTAAAATATTTACTTAACTTGACATGAGCCAATTTTAGGTGTATACACTGACAATCCGCTGAAGGAGAAGACTTGTGGAGCATTCCTTGACTTGTGGATCTTAATGACACATTATTCAATGATCTTTGGTTTGTGGCTAACCTCCCCCAAGGATTTGCACATCATTCCATTCATTTGAGGAAGTGTTCAATGCATTTAGGTCCGACCTATCTGTGTACACACATTACAACTCTTCTTTGGAGTTTGTGACCTTCCTTGGCCAATGCAAAGGAACCTATTGGTCCGAAGATGATATATATTAATGTAATAGATCCTTAGGAAAGTACTTCAGAAGATATCAATAAGTTCATAGTTTAGATTATTTGCGAAGGAGCTTTAAAGATTTATCTTGTGCATGTATGTAATCAGGCCTGTGAGCCCTAATTGTAAGCCTGCATGTTGCTGGCCAGATTGTACTTGAATTCTATGGTATATTGAATGAATGAATATGCATTTGCTTCATTTCTTTGATTTGTTTCTATTGTGTTTACTCTTGTTGCATGATCCAGACAGTTCATTTTGTGAACACTCCTACTGTGACTGTACCATTTTGTCGAGATCTGGAAATAAGGTATGCAACCTGCATTTGCTGTATCATAGATTTTCCCATTGCGGAACTTTGAGGACTAATGAATGGGTGCCCAAGTCCATGGAGCTATTTTCTTCTCTGATCTACAATTTTGACACTCTTTTGTACCCTCCTGCAACTTCACTTTGTCTACAACTCCAACCTGTAACCTGCAATCATGAAAACTTTGGGAGGGGGTTGTGGTGTTTAGAGGCTTGCCTCAGTCAAGCCCCGAAGAGATATTCAAGTCTTTCAAACATAGTTATTAGATGAGAGTGCATGCCTGGGGAGGCAGAGGCAAAAACTAAATGATAAATGCTTATAAACATCAATGAATGTCACCTTGTAGTGAAGATCTCATGGAGGAAGAAGCTCTTCATGCCACGAGGAGATGATTACTCAAATCTATAAACACAAACACATATACAACACAAATATGCTCTTGTAAAACAATGAAATCCTTTAATCACCTTTAGAACATAATAGCTTGCTAGTAATCATCTAGTTTACAAATGAATGCCTAAACATGTTTATATATGCAACTACAAACATTCCCACCAAGATTTCATAAATTCAAACTTACCGCGTCGGCCTAGGGACCAAATAACAGTCATAAACTAACATTAGAAATTTGGACCTGACCCAAAATAGGGTAGGACTAGGGCACGGGTGTCTAAGTCCTCCCCCCCTATTTTGAGCAGGGTTAGGTTCAAGGGGTCCCCCTAGGCCCCATTTGTCATGATACCCAGGGTTCATTCCATCGAGATGTTGAATTATGGTGCAAGATGTCCTAAATGCACACTAGAGACTCAGGAGCTAAACCTTTTGAGGGAAAATCCCCCAAGGGGACATTTTTGACATTACATTTAGCCCCCACTTTAATGTATGTATAAACGTGAGGCCAATACATGCATTAAAGTACGGTCAACAAGCACAACAAACACCCCAAGCATGAAGAAGACACGCCAAGCACATTAAAGACAATGACAGGCACTCAAAACATGGAGAAGATAGTTACAGTCATGCAAAACACAAAGAATACAGTAAATGCATAGAAGACACATTAATGCATGGAAGATAGAGATGATTTATTTTCTTTTTTTCTCTCATATATATGAAATGCAAATGCAAGTACAGGAAAGTAAACAAACCTCCCATAATACATGATGTACTACATATATGGGGCAACACACATGCAAGACACGTAAAACCTCCCAAAATATAAGAAGCACTCATCACACAGGTCTTTAGACTACTTATGGGGAAACAAACATGCCAAACACACACACTTTAAAGAAACGGAGAAAACACAGAAGACAAGCAATGGAGTGTCCCTATTTCTAGGTTCAACACCATCTCAGGCACATTATAGGCACACACCGACCATTGGGCTTCGCCACAAAAATCACCGAAGACACGCTTAAGGGTTGAGTTAGTCACAGAACTGCTCCCCACCTCCACAGAGGACTTTTGAAAATTTAACCCCACCTGCATCACAGAGACGCCTTACAGTGAAAAGGTAGCATGGCATACAACCCCACCCACATCACGGAGATGCCTTAAGGTGAAAAGGAGGTGTGAGCTCAAAAGTATACAACCCCACCCGCATCATGGAGATGCCTTACAGTGAAAAGGAGGTGCATGAAATAGATTTCAAGATTGTTCAAACACACTTTACTAGCATCTAGAATAGACAACTTACCTTGTATATGCCCCCACCTTAAGGTGCTTGATATCATGCATCGATATCAAGCACGTTAAGGTAGGAAGAAAACACGCAAGGGAACATAGACTTTTGTAAAGCCCATGCCCCCTGGAGGTGACATGTACTTTACAATCACCAAATATTCCTACAAATACATCCCTGCAAGAAACATGTTAGTGTCCACATAAAAACAACAACATCAATGCATATGAAATATGAGGCATGCAAGATTCAAGATAGACAAAGTGCATCGAGTAGTAGTATTGTTATGATTTGTAAATGAGATAGAACACCATCAAAATCACTACGTGGAAAGCATGAGTGCTTCCACTAGCCAAGAGTTGGATAAGATATACAACCCCATCGTCATATTAGGAACTAAGTCCAATTTTTGATTTCTCATGAAACAGAAGCTAGGTCCGCATCAGTATAAATGTTTTTTGTCATCCACCCGCTAGATGAAAACACTAAAGGAAGGGAAACAATAAATAAGAGAGTAGAAACAAGTGTCTTAGGGATAGTGACGTAGGAGGGTGCCCCCAGGTCACCAACTGCAACGCTATGTCCACAAGACACAACACACAATGATGAAATCAGAGAGAGGCAATATAGAAGAATGATGATACAAATAGAAGAAGGTCACAACAGAGGCAGTCTCCTGGTATCCCAGACCTTACGAGAGAATCAAGGGTCATCCCAGGAGGCCTAAACACCACATAGCACATCACGAGGGAAGCACATCATGAGAGAGATAAAGGGTTAGAGATACTTACCTTGTAGGATCTTCGTGCTAAGTCTCATAATCAAGTAAATCATCAAGGAGGTCGTCATCTTCCCAAATTCGAATGCTAGAAAGGGGTATAGGTTGTTCCATTTTTCTATATAATGTATTTTGATCACCTCCCAATCCTTGAGGGGATAACGAAGGGTGGACCTCAACATGAATATCATCTCTTAGTGGACTAGGTGGGTTATGAAATTGTTCCTTCTCCACATCAATCATTCTAAATAGGTCAGGATAATCGAAATAGTCTTGCATTGTCATGATGTCATCCATGAATGCTTCATTTTGGTTAGGGGGATGATTTGAATTACTAGAGCTATCCCTAGTCTTCTCATGTGAGTTATCTAAATGCTCAGATGTAGGAGAAGTAGGGTGGCTCATGAATTCATCATCGTTCTCATAGTCATTGTCAATATCATATCCATATGTTTTAGCTATCAATTCCAAACTATTGAGAGAAGTGTCATGCTCTTCCTTCAAAGTGTGTTTTATCAATTCTTCTACTATCAAAGGGTATGTATTGATGAGAGATATGAAGTTGTTAAGATCAGATACATAGTCAATGATTTTGAAGGAAGAGGACACAAATATATCCTTGTTGTACATAGCTTGTTGTTACATCCCTCTTTTTGGAAACAATTATGCTATTCACCTTCTTGCAAATTTCAGTGATATAATATGTTGTGGACGACATAGAAACTGATGATTTATTTTACAAAGTTAGTTCTATGAAATTATAGGAGTCTATTGATTATGATCAATGTGATATTGTAGACTAAATGTCTTTTTGATAAATGCAATGATGTTTTGGATATATTATGCTTTGATTTGGAACATAGGTGCTTTGACCACAAAAATTGTATGTGAGACTGTCGTTGCAGGAATAGGTGGACCGTGTTCGATAGGAAGAGAAAGTATCTTTGAGAGAGAGTATAGACTTTGGAAATTAACCATGGGTGTTTGTTAATGAGAACGCCAAACAGGTAGATAACCTTGAAGCCATTATTTTAGTCTTGTTTGTCGGTTGGGTTAGTTAACTAGATTTCGACGTCAGAGGATAAAGTGTAACATCCTAGTCGAAAGTCATCATATAGAATCTTGGAGCCGTCGATGTCGTCGTAAGTCCACCATAGCAAGTCGACTTATTTAGACGTTTATTATTTTCATTTATAAGTATTTAATGAACCAACTTGTCATGGAATCGTGAATCTCGTCTCATAGTTAAAGATGCAAGAAGTCGGCTTTGTGCGTCTAACGATGTAGGAAACTTGTTTGCATTACGATCAATCCATCGTGATTGTCGTAAAACGTGTCAAACTTGTGTTGTGAATTATTCTTGTTGGAGATCAACAAATGTCAATTTTGAAGCCATAGCGTGTAATAATTGTTTAGCATGGGTCTTTTTCTTTTAGCTTTATCCGCTACCTTGTCGTGTTTAATTCCCAACTCAGCTTTAAGTTACTCTAGAAGGATTAGATGCCTTTTTGTTCAAGTGAGGATGGAGTTGTTATGTCCTTTAGCAAGCCACGTCGCCATAGGAGCCACCACCTTTTGAATGGTCGTGATAAGTGGGAAGTCAGGTTTAAAATCAGTTATGTCGACCTCCCTGAGTTTAGGCATGTTTCGGTAGTCTTTTAATGCTTTAACCACTCTCACCATAGCGCGAGAGGGAGGAAGATGGGCGGTTGAGTTTCGAGAAACCGCAGATTAATGGTAGATGCCCTATCATTAAGGTGGGTGGGAAGGCATCAGGGGTGGTTGTGTGGAAACATGAGGAAAATCGCAGTGAGTTTCTGACGCTGTTGGGAAGTTAGGAGGTGGTCGTTAGAGAGGGAGATGGAGACTTGAATGAGACAGATATTCGATGGCGAGTGGGAGAAAACTAGGGAAGGCCGTCGTGGGATTATCAAGAAGGAGAAGTAACTGTGGAGGAGAGATATCGACAGAGAGTTTAGAAGCTGTGAAGTAAGAGTAAAAGATAGTAGTCTGAGGTAGTTTGAGAGGGAGAGAGACTCTATCGACGGGGAGGATAGTTAAGGAAGTCAGTCGTTGTTTAGAAAAGAGGAAACAAACGGCAGAGAGAGAGAGAGAGGCGAGTTACTTACTCCGCATCGTGGAAAGGGTGGAGAGTGTTAGAAGTTGCAAAAGAGAGTTTTAGAAGTTGCTAAGGGGTAGTGAGGGAGTAGTCTTGCAGAGTATAGAAGTGAGAGAGGCGAGAATAAAGTGGGAGCTTGTCATTATCTTGAGTAGTGATCGGCAGAGAAGAAAACTGTGTGAGCCTGTCTTTCTTTTGAGTAGTGACTGGCTGAGAGGAGGATAGTTTGGAGTGGACTGTCATTGTGTAAGAGGGAGATAAAGAGAGTTTTGTAACCGAAGGAGGATGACTAGCCAGAGGAGAAGAAGAACTTGACACAACAATCTTTATCTCTGTCAACAGGTTCACTTTCCTTTCTTTTCTTTTTCTCAGTGTAGACTTGTTAAGGTGTCTCATCTGTGCAAGAATAAATATGTTACAATGAAACAAATATGATGACCATGTCCTTTACTGTGATTTCTGTGTGAAGTTGATCATTAAAATGGTATCATTACTGTGTTTTGGGATTCAAAAACTCATAAATAGTAGTATTGTTGTCTTCTAGAATTCATGAACTCAGAAACTGTAGCATTTCTTGTCATGGACGACACTGTATGAAGAAAGAACACAGTTCTTTAATGTACATACATTTAGGAATGAACTCTACATGCTGCAAAATGAAAACTACCTTCTTTGAATGATTGGCAATGACGTATGTTTAAAAAGTTTCTTTTAAGACTATATTATTAACTTAAAACTGCCTTGATGCACTTGGAAAGATAGCTCCACAGCGAGAAAACACATTGCTCCACGTGCATGTTGTGTAGGAGTCAAAACCACAGTTTTTAAGCATGTTTTGACGTAAAATTTAGTGTGTTTCTCAGCTGGAATTGTAGTTGTAAACAGCTGGTGTCTTATCCGTCTTATATCTTTAGTTAGAGCTCGACCCTATGGTTGGTCACCTCCAATGTCATAAGAAAGATTCCAAAACCTTTTATATCTTGTTTATGACTCTTATCTTTTTGAATCATGTGAAACTATTTAACATGGAAAGAGGAGTAGGAAGTTAAAATTTTAGTATTGGTCGAAAACCGTCATGGTTTAGAAATGAACAAGTAGAGTGGGAAAACTTGCATTTGAATCTAGATTACGTTGCATGTGATGATTCTAGTATCATTTTGTAGACCTTATGAGTCTAGAATCCTTGAACTTCGGGATAACGGGAAAAATGTTTAAAATACTGGAATATCTTGTGCAAACATGGGAACCGAGTAAACTAGTATGAAACCACTTAGGAGTGGGTGTTATTTAACAATGTTTTTACATGAATATGGGATTATGAAACTATGAACATGGGATTAGAGTAAATGTTGTGCCATGCGCTATTACATGAGGAAATCCTAAACCCTTGAGGTCATCAAGGTCATCAATTAGTTCAACTATACAATAGGAAACTGTAGGATTTCGATCAGTTCAAGTCAAGTAGGGTGGGTAAACCAAGTTCATGCGTTCTTAGAATGCTAATTAAAAACAAATCCTTTGGCCAAGGTGGTGTATTATCCTCAAGTGCATCGAATGTTCACTATAACTGGATGGCGTTTCTTGTGGAGAGTCATGCATGACTAGAGGGTATCTAGGGATCTGCACGATAACAAGACACGTAGGTTACAACACCAGAGCTTAGATGGCAAACACCGATGGTTATCCTAAGTCTATCCTCTTGAGTAGGGTAGGGCCACTTCTGGTTAGGAAGGAGTGCGGGAGACCGACGGTCTGTGGTTGGAGGTTAAGCTCCTTGAAGATACTTTCTCTTCCAAATACTGAGGAATGCCGAGTCTTGAATGTGATGGGTCAACAATCGAGATGCATGTTAATGGTATGTTTCCAATATTTGTTGTTTCAAGAAAATTTCAAATTGTTAAAGAATAAAATGTTTATTATTTATCATTTCTTTCAGTTTTATGAAGATGAGATCATGTTTATGATAAAATGAAAAATGTTCTAATGGGTTATAGATAAGTTTCTTTTGTATTGGATTACCTAGTAAAAAAAAATTTACCGTTGTGAAAACCTAGTTACTTCTTGTCATTTCAGAATTGGATGTTACATATGGTATCAGAGCTAACCAGCTTCATCACTAGGGCTGATGAGTCCACTAACCTAATTAGGAAATCAACATTATGCGGGTAGCTAATGATTTGATTTATTGTGCCAGGATGGTATACACCAAGAAAACTGCAAGAAAATCCTTCGCGGGTAAGAAGCGTTATCTGCAAGCTAAGCAGAAGTGGCTTGCGATGATCAAGACCATAGAGAAAACTAATGATGAAAATGACATATGGCTTGATGATGTGGAAACCTTAGCCAATGCAATGTCACGACTTAAGCGAGTGAGGAGAGAACTCCTAGAGGGAGCAGCGACGACAGCTCAAATCATGATTAACTGCTGCTCCTGGATTGTAACTGATAGTGTACCTGTTAGTGTACCTGAGAGTGTACCTATTAATATACCCATGATCACTAGAGATCCTCGTGTAGTACCTAGAGCTGAGATTATTGAGTTATCTTCTGATAGTGAGTTTGAGGGGTATACACCTCGTGATTATGTGTCGGACAATGAATCCGAAGGATACACTCCACTAGTTAATACTGAGTAAAAACATGAGATATGTCTATCTCTAATGATGTTGAAACAATTTTGCAAAATGAATAAAGACAAAATTTTGGTTTGAGAACAATTATGATTATGATCAATTGTTGTGTTCTTTTGATGATGTTTAATGTGATAAGTGTAAAACTGATTAGTATATGTTTAAACAGGTGTCAAATTAAACTAGCATGGACCAATCAGGGTTTAACGAGGGGGAGGATCGGGAAGGTCATAACTCTCGGGAAAACTCCACTGACAAGTTGGATAGGATTCTAAATATGCTCACTGAAACCAGGGAAAGGTTGAACAAACTAGAAAAGAAAATAGATGAAACTGGCAACACAGAGGGTGGAAATGAGAACTCACATTATACAAACAAGAGTAAACATTGGGAAAATGGCACGTCAAGTGAAAATCCTGACGACAGTGAAATTCAAAGAAAAACCAAGCATAAACTTGCTTTAGAGTTATCTAAGGATATGAAGAAGGTTAACCCTCCAAAGTTCGATGGAATGAAAACTGGAGATGCAGCAGAAGCATGGTTAACGGAGATGGAGAAATATTTTGAGATTAGAAACTACTCTGAGGTTACTAAAGCCATGTGGGGAGCTTATCAGCTATCTAGGGAAGCGTCCACTTGGTGGATGAATAAGAAAATGGAGCTAGAATTAAGTCCCTTGAAGGTGACATGGGATGAATTCGTAGAACCATTTCGAAAACGGTGGTTACCTCAGTTATACTTTGATTAGAAGTTAACAGATTTCCAAAACCTCAGGCAAGGTGAACTATCTGTGGTAAGGTGAACTAGACTACTAAAGTATGTTCCTCAATACCAAAAGGATGAAAGGTTTCGAATCAGAAAGTTTATCATGGGACTCAATCCTCAGATCGGCGGTGAGGTGGAGGTGCATGGTCCAAGTACAATGGATCAAGTTTATGAAAAGGCAATAAAATAGGAGCAGAAGATCAAATCTATCTCTTCTTACCGTGATAAGAAACGCAAGAAGTTTGATAAGAACTACAATGATCAGTCGTATAAAAGGAAAAATGAGAAGGGATATGGAAACATGAGGTTTGATAAGGGAAATCAAAATAATCAAGGAGGATTTGGTAATGAGCGAAGAGGCGAAGATTTTAAGAGAAATGTAAATTTCAAGAAGAATGGTGATTCTGCAAGTAGGCCATCTGAGAAGCGAGGACCCATAGGAGGATGCTTTTCTTGTGGAGGAGATCATTATGCCAACCGTTGCCCCAACAAGAAGCCGAATGGGAGGCCTAGGAACACGGAGCTTCCTTCACAACAGGAAGCCTTTTAGCAAAGGATTCATGCCACTCTTGACAATCGGCAAGCGGAGTATTAGATCACTCCTATTGAGATGACAGGTACCTTATTTGGAGTTCCTATTTCTATTCTATTTGATATTGGTGCAACAGAAAATTTTGTGTCACCTAGTCTTATGTAAATTTTCTAGAAAAGCAGGCTTTATGTCAAAACCTTGGACAGTAGAGTATGCAAATAACTCAAAGGCTCAGGTAGAGCAATGTTTGTTCGAAGCTAAGATTGATGTTTCTAACTTCACCACTGAGGCAAATTTGTACGTAGCGCCTTTAGGGTCCTACGATGTCATCCTAGGAATCAATTGGTTGTGGAAACATCGAGCCAAAGTAGATTGCTTTCATAAAACCATTGAGTGTCTGGATGAGACGGGCCAAATAGTAAATCTCCAAGGAATACAAAGGGAAATAAGGGTTAGATCCATTTCTTCAAAACAACTAAAATGGGCTAGGCAGAAGGGATGTCAACTTTTTGCCGTTAAAATGGACCTAGTAGAGGAAACCTTGGAGAATCAATCATTTGAGGAAAGATATCCATATCTATGCAACTTCAGGGATGTATTTCCTGAGGACTTACCAGGCTTGCCTCCAAAGAGAACATTTGACTTTGGCATAGATATTAAGCCAGGATCGGAGCCAATCTCTAAAGCTCCATATCGTATGACTACCACTGAACTTATGGAATTAAAAGCTCAATTGCAGGAGCTATTGTCTAAGAATTTAATTAGGCCAAGTGTATCACCATGGGGAGCCCCGGTTATCTTTGTCAAAAAGAAAGATGGAACTCTAAGGCTGTGCATAGATTATAGGATGCTTAACAAGGCAACTATAAAGAACAAGTATCCCTTGCCACAAATTGATGATCTATTTGACCAAATGCATGGCGCATCGGTCTTTTCCAAGATAGATCTGAGATCTGGATACCATCAGTTAAGGTTGAAAGATGAAGATATTCCCAAGACAACATTTAGAACGAGGTATGGTCATTATGATTTCACGGTGTTGCCATTTGGATTGACCAATGCACCTGATGCTTTCATGAATCTCATGAATAGTGTATTCAGAGATTGTCTTGATAAGTTTGTACTAGTTTTCATTGATGATACTCTGATCTATTCCAAAGATGAAGAGGAGCATGCACGACATCTTCAAATAGTCTTGCAATGATTAAGAGAACACAAATTATATGCGAAACTCTCAAAGTGCACCTTCTTTTAGAAAGAAGTACAGTATTTGGGGCACATAATATCAGCCGATGGGATATCAGTTGATCCGGCCAAAATTAAAGCTATTATGGAATGGCCTGAACCTACCAATGTGTCAGAGGTATGAAGTTTCATGGGATTGGCAGGGTATTACAAGAAATTTGTGTTGAATTTCTCAAGCATTGCTAGCCCAATTATCTCCTTGCAGAGAAAAGGAAAAAGGTTTGTTTGGACAGATGAATGTCAAAAGGCTTTTGACTTGTTAAAAGAAAAATTAACAACCGCTCCAATTCTGAAAGTTTCAGATCCTGAGGGAGAGTTTGAGGTTATTACTGATGCCTCGGGGGAAGGATTGGGAGGTGTGCTTATGTAAGATGGCAGGGTAGTAGCCTATGAGTCAAGGAAGCTGAAAAACTATGAGCAGAACTACGCTCCTCATGACCTAGAGATGGCAGCAGTGGTTCACGCCCTTCAGATGTGGCGACATTATTTGTTGGGAAGGACTTTTATTCTAAAATCTGATCACCAAAGCCTTCGCTACATATTCACACAACCTAATCTCAATGCAAGGAAAAGGAGATGGTTGGAATTAATATCAGATTATAACTTTGAAATTTCTTATATCAAAGGCAAGGAAAACTGAGTAGCTGATGCTTTAAGTAGAAGAAGGCACATAGCCTCTATAATCTCCATACATGCTAACTTAAAGACTTAGTATTGCAAAACTTATCTGGAGATGAGTATTATGAACAAGTGAAACAGGCTCTGCACTCAAACCCTAAGGACCCAAGATATGACGGATTCAGTTTTGAATCCAATGGATTGATGAGATTCAAGGGAAGAATCTATGTTCCTGATTCAGTAGAACTTAGAAACCTTGTGTGGAAGGAAGTTCACTATGCTCCTTACTCTGGACACCCTGGTGTAACAAAACTGTTAGTGGATGTCAAGCCACTATATTTCTAGAAGGGAATGAAAAGTGATGCTGCAAAGTTTGTAGCTAGCTATTTAGAGTGTCAAAGAGTTAAAGCAGAACACCAACACCCTGTTGGATTGTTATACTCGCATGATATTCCGGAATGGAAATGGCAAGTTGTTAGTATGGATTTTGTCCAGGGGTTACCAATGTCTAAGAATAGGCATGATGCAATATTGGTTGTTGTGGATAAACTAACCAAGGTCGCACATTTCATACTGAGAAATTTGACAGATGGAGCACATCTCTTGGTTCAAAAATTTGTGCAAGAAATTTTCAGATTGCATGGGGTACCTGAAAAGATTATCTCTGATAGAGATGCTCGGATAACTTCACGGTTTTGGCAAACCTTATTTTCTGCATTAGGGACTAAACTGAATGTAAGTACTGCTTATCATCCTGAAACTGATGGATAGACAAAAAGAGTGAATCAGGTATTAGAAGACCTTTTGAGAATGTATTGCATGGATCAACAATACAGATGGGAGGAATATCTACCTCTTGTCGAATTTGCCTATAACAACTCCTATCATTCTGCCATTAAGATGGCGCCATTTGAAGCATTATATGGAAGGAAATGCAGAACTCCTATAAGCTGGGATAAGCTGGAAGATAGGATAAGCATTGGACCTGAAATGCTTGTTGATATGGAAGAAAAAGTAAAAATGATTAGGAAGAGGTTGGCAGAAGCCAATGACAGGCAAAAGAGTTATGCAGATCGTAAATGAGTGTCTAGACACTTCTTTGTTGGCGAGAAAGTGCTATTGCGAGTGAAACCCCAAAAGAGTTCTATAAAATTTGGTAAATCTTTGAAATTGGCTCCTCGTTATGTCAGACCTTTCGAAGTTCTAGAGATTATCAATCCAGTTGCCTACAAATTTGCTCTACCTCTAGCCTTGTCTAAGATGCATAATGTTTTTCATGTTTCGTATTTAAAGAAGTATTTTGTAGGTAATAACCACATCCTTAACTGGAATTCCTTACAGATGCAAGAACCTGGGGTGGTTGTGATCGAGCCACTCAAGGTGCTCGAAATGCGTAAACTTCGTTTACATAATCGAGAAGTTATGCAATGCAAAATACAGTGGGACCAATATGGCGAGGATAGCACCACTTGGGAAGACTACAAAGACATTTACCAAAGATTTCCTAAACTTTTCAAAGACATTAATGTTGCATTATAAAAAGTTTGTTTTAAGTTTAAATTTTGCTTGATAAACTTAATCATCGGGGACGATGATATTTAAAGGGGAAGGATATGTTACATCCCTCTTTTTGGAAACAATTATGCTATTCACCTTCTTGCAAATTTTAGTGATATAATATGTTGTGGACGACATGGAAACTGATGATTTATTTTACAAAGTTAGTTCTATGAAATTATAGGAGTCTATTGATTATGATCAATGTGATATTGTAGACTAAATGTCTTTTTGATAAATGCAATGATGTCTTGGATATATTATGCTTTAATTTGGAACATAGGTGCTTTGACCACAAAAATTGTATGTGAGACTGTCGTTGCAGGAACAGGTGGACTGTGTTCGACGGGAAGAGAAAGTATCTTTGAGAGAGAGTATAGACTTTAGAAATTAACCATGGGTGTTTGTTAATGAGAACGCCAAACAGGTAGATAACCTTGAAGCCATTATTTTAGTCTTGTTTGTCGGTTGGGTTAGTTAACTAGATGTCGACGTCAGATGATAAAGTGTAACATCCTAGTCGAAAGTTGTCATATAGAATCTTGGAGTCGTCGATGTCATCGTAAGTCCACCATAGCAAGTTGACTTATTTAGATGTTTATTATTTTCGTTTATAAGTATTTAATGAACCAACTTGTGGCGGAATCGTGAATATCATCTCGTAGTTAAAGATGCGAGAAGTCGGCTTTGTGCGTCTAACGATGTAGGAAACTTGTTTGCGTTACGATCAATCCATCGTGATTGTCATAAAATGCTTCGAACTTGTGTTGTGAATTATTCTTGTTGGAGATCGACAAATGTTGATTTTGAAGCCATAGCATGTAATAATTGTTTGGCATGGGTCTTTTTCTTTTAGCTTTATCCGCTACCTTGTCATGTTTAATTCCCAACTCAGCTTTAAGTTACTCTAGAAGGATTAGATGCCTTTTTGTTCAAGTGAGGACGGAGTTGTTATGTCCTTTAGCAAGCCACGTTGCCATAGGAGCCACCACCTTTTGAATGGTCGTGATAAGTGGGAAGTCGGGTTTAAAATCAGTTATGTCGACCTCCCTAAGTTTAGGCATGTTTCGGTAGTCTTTTAATGCTTTAACCACTCTCACCATAGTGCGAGAGGGAGGAAGATGGGCGGTTGAGTTTCGAGAAACTGCAGATTAATGGCAGATGCCCCATCATTAAGGTGGGTGCGAAGGCATCAGGGGTGGTTGTGTGGAAACATTAGGAAAACTGCAGTGAGTTTCTGACGCTGTTGGGAAGTTAGGAAGTGGTCATTAGAGAGGGAGATGGAGACTTGAATGAGACAGATATTCGATGGCAAGTGGGAGAAAACTAGGGAAGGCCGTCGTGGGATTATCAAGAAGGAGAAGTAACTGCGGAGGAGAGATATCGACGGAGAGTTTAGAAGCTGCGAAGTAAGAGTAAAAGGCAGCAGTCTAAGGTAGTTTGAGAGGGAGAGAGACTCTATCGACGAGGAGGATAGTTAAGGAAGTCAGTCGCTGTTTAGAAAAGAGGAAACAAACGGCAGAGAGAGAGAGGTGAGTTACTTACTCCACATCATGGAAAGGATGGAGAGTGTTAGAAGTTGCGAAAGAGAGTTTTAGAAGTTGCTAAGGGGTAGTGAGGGAGTAGTCTTGCAGAGTATAGAAGTGAGAGAGACGAGAATAAAGTGGGAGCCTGTCGTTATCTTGAGTAGTGATCGGCAGAGAAGAAAACTGTGGGAGCCTGTCTTTGTTTTGAGTAGTGACCGGCTAAGAGGAGGATAGTTTGGAGTGGACCGTCGTTGTGTAAGAGGGAGATAAAGAGAGTTTTGTAACTAGAGGAGGACGACTAGCCAAAGGAGAAGAAGAACTTGACACAGCAATCTTTATCTCTGTCAACAGGTTCACTTTCCTTTCTTTTCTTTTTCTCAGTGTAGACCTATTAAGGTGTCTCATCTGTGCAAGAATAAATACGTTACAATGAAATGAATATGATGACAATGTCCTTTACTGTGATTTCTGTGTGAAGTTGATCATTAAAATGGTATCATTACTGTGTTTTGGGATTCAAAAACTTAGAAATAGTAGTATTGCTGTCTTCTAGAATTCATGAACTCAGAAACTGTAGCATTTCTTGTCATGGATGACATTGTATGAAGAAAGAACATAGTTCTTTAACATACATACATTTAGGAACGAACTCTACATGCTGCAAAATGAAAACTACCTTCTTTGAATGATTGGCAATGACGTATGTTTAAAAAGTTTCTTTTAAGACTATATTATTAACTTAAAACTACCTTGATGCATTTGGAAAGACAGCTCCACAGTGAGAAAACACATTGCTCCACGTGCATGTTGTGTAGGAGTCAAAACCACAGTTTTAAAGCATTTTTGACGTAAAATTTAGTGTGTTTCTCAGCCAGAAATTGTAGTTGTAAACAGCTGGTGTCTTATCTGTCTTATATCTTTAGTTAGAGGTCGACCCTATGGTTGGTCACCTCCAATGTCATAAGAAAGATTCCAAAACCTTTTATATCTTATTTACGACTCTTATCTTTTTGAATCATGTGAAACTATTTGACATGGAAAGAGGAGTAGGAAGTTCAAATTTTAGTATTGGTCGAAAACCGTCATGGTTTAGAAATGAACAAGTAGAGTGGGAAAACCCACATTTGAATCTAGATTACGTTGCATGCGATGATTCTAGTATCGTTTTGTAGACCTTATGAGTCTAGAATCCTTGAACTCCGGGATAACAGAAAAAATGTTTAAAATACTGGAATATCTTGTGCAAACATGGGAACCGAGTAAACTAGTATGAAACCACTTAGGAGTGGGTGTTATTTAACAATGTTTTTACATGAATATGGGATTATGAAACTATGAACACGGGATTAGAGTAAATGTTGTGCCATGCACTATTACAGGAGGAAATCCTAAACCCTTGAGGTCATCAAGGTCGTCAATTAGTTCAACTATGCAAATAGGAAACTATAGGATTTCGATCAATTCAAGTCAAGTAGGGTGGGTGAACCAAGTTCATGCATTCTTAGAAAGCTAATTAAAAACAAATCCTTTGGCCAAGGTGGTGTACTATCCTCAAGTGCATCTAATGTTCACTATAACTGGATGGTGTTTCTTGTGGAGAGTCATGCATGACTAGAGGGTATCTAGGGATCTGCACGATAACAGGACACGTAGTTTACAACACCAGAGCTTAGATGGCAAACACCAATGGTTATCCTAAGTCTATCCTCTTGAGTAGGGTAGGGCCACTTCCGGTTAGGAAGGAGTGCGGGAGACCGACAGTCTGTGGTTGGAGGTTAAGCTCCTTGAAGATACTTTCTCTTCCAAATACTGAGGAATGCCAAGTCTTGAATGTGATGGGTCGACAATCGAGATGCATGTTAATGGTATGTTTCCAATATTTGTTGTTTCAAGAAAATTTCAAATTGTTAAAGAACAAAATGTTTATTATTTATCATTTCTTTCAGTTTTATGAAGATGAGATCATGTTTATGATAAAATGAAAAATGTTGTAATGGGTTATAGATAAGTTTCTTTTGTATTGGATTACCTAGTAAAAAAAAAAATTACCGTTGTGAAAACCTAGTTACTTCTTGTCATTTCGGAATTGGATGTTACACTTGTACATAGGTAATGACATGAGGATGCATGCTAAGAAAATTGTAGAGATTTTCAAATTTTGTGACATATGCATGTAGAGATCCCAAAGAGCATTGAGAAGATGAATCCATGAGTTCCAAATCAGATTTTAAAAGTTTTTCTAGAAGTATGCAAAGGACAAGTGTAAAACTTTGTGCAAAAGTGACCTTAAATGCTTGATTTGTTGTACTTTTTCAATGTAAATGAATGAAAGAAAAGGTGTTGTAAGGATTTTGATTAGGGGAAGAAAATTATATGTCTAATATTAGTCCAATACAGAAATAAGATCCTTCACAACACACACTTGATGCAAATCTAAGATGATGCCAAGTCAAAATATAGTGAAAAATACACTAAAACATGCGATTTTTCACCAAATCCCAATGCAAAGAGCATGAAAAAGGATGTTGTGAGGATAATGATGATGGACAGAAAATTATATCAGTAATAATAGCCTCTTAATTCAAAAATATCCATCACAACATGCTTTTAGTGCCACTCAAGGTCAACCCCTAGTGAAAATATAGCAAAAATAGGTAATTTTTCACAGTTTTTCAATTCCAAGACCTAGAAAAAGGGGTGTTGTAAAGAGATTTAGGAGGTGTAGAAAATAATACTGATGATATCAGTCACCTCAATCCATAAAATTTGTTACAACACACTTGGAGTGCAAACTAGGCCTAACCCTAGGGCAAAAATAGCAAAAATGTGCAGTTTCACCAAATTTTCAATACAAGAGCCCGATAAAAAGATGTTGTAAAGATTTTTAGGAGGGGAAGCAAATGATTACCCTGATAAAAACAAATTAGTGCAAAAATATCCTTCACAACACACCTATGGTGCAAATTTAGAGAGTTAATAAGGCAAAATCTAGTGAAAATCAATGTTTTTCAAGCCCTAGGTTTGAGATCTTGATGTAAAATGCTATATGAATGTTTTGAAAGATAATTTGTGATGAAAATTAAATTCTCTTATATCTGAAAATGATTTCCAAGCTCTAATATGCAAAATGCAAGTGCAAATCTAATGAAAAATAAATGAAAATGCTATTTTTTGTTGATTTTTTCTATGCAAAAATGCAATTTTTAAAAATCTAAATGCAAATTTGTACTAAAATGCAAGACTACAGTAAAATGAAAATTTGAATGAGTTTCTAAAATCAGTAGAAAAATATGAAACAAGATTTTGTTGGAAAGAGACACTATATGGATTCATGGTTGTTGTCATTGATGGCAACAAAGGTCATCCCACATATCCGCAAGTCATGGTGTGCCTCTACCGGAAGTCAGAATGAAGAACTGTTGTGGTCCGGTGAACAAGAACAGAGCATGTGGCAAGGTCCGACAGATTGGTCCGGACCTCTCAGAGGAAGTGTCTTGGTGCAGTGCGGATTTGGGGAAGTCAAGAGGACTACCTTGAGTAGTATATTCCAAGGATTTAGCCTCCGGTGATGGACAAAGAAAAAGATATGAAAAGCTGAGTACCAGATTCCTGAAAGATAGTGAGAGCAGAGGAAGAACTGACTGACAGAGCATCAGACTATTTTCCGAATGTGTTACTATTGATGGTAAAGGTTGTGAAGGCATGAATCATGTTTGGCCGACATGATTAATGATATCTACAAGTATATACTTGATCCGCATTACTTGGTGAGCAAGGATTCAGCTGATAGAACAGAGTTTGTAAGAAACTAAACTGTTCCGGATGCCGACTAGAAAGGTAATGAAATTACTTATGCAGATATATATAGAGGATGGATTTTGTTGTGAGATGTGGAATGGTGTGATGGTGTATGCGAATAAGTGCAGAGCAGAGCAGGAGTAGTAAGAAAGATCCGGTATGTGAAAGGATAGCAGAATAAAGAACAGAGGGAAGATGAAGTGCAGCAGATCAGTGTACTAAGCCTAACCGGAACTGAACTCCAGCATATGTAGATGCTTCCAATTAGTTCAAGTATTATATAACATTCTTTTGTAGACAGTGTGTCTCTTTGTAGGCAGTGTGCCTCATGTGAGCAGTGTGCTTGGGTAGTGAGCCCTAATTGGCAAGTGCCATTTTTGTAACTCCTTATTCTTCTAACAGAGAATTATCTTTGGGTTAATCACCCCGTGGTTTTCTCCCTTAACCGGGTTTCCACGTCAAAAATACTGTGTCATGTGTTTCTCATTTGATGGTAATGTTTGTTTGTTTAATTCAATATTGCTTTGAATAATAAGAAAGTTCAAAAGAAGAAATAATTAGGATAACTGATTCACCCCCCCTCTCAGTTATCAACAGATTTTACCTACAAACCCTAGATTTTGGAATTACTAGGTTATATACAAAATTCACAATTTTCAACAAAACCCTAGCACTTTTATGATGAAAATGCCATGCAAATTAATGATTTTTTGTAATTTTATATAATTTAAATCAGATCTAATGCAAAAATTAGAAATTTGATGAAATTCAAATTAATTCATGCAAAATACAAACCCTAGAATGCAAATTTTTTCCAATTTTTCCAATTTTTCATTTTTTTTGTAAATTTTCCAATGCAATAAGATGAATGACTATATGAATGAATGAAATTACTGTAAATTTGAAGAAAAACAATTAGAAAGGTGCAAACAAGTCTAATAACACAGGTTCACCAAAATGTAAAGGGTAGAATTTAGATAGTTGAGTTTGGTAGTTTTGGTGTATATCCTCCTTTCACCCTTACATTCAAGGACCTAGGGTCGAGTTGCAATGTACTATCATACCCTAGGTCACTATTGAGATGTAGGGAAACTTAGATTTTTATGATTAGATTGAAAATTTCCTTCTCTTATGCTCAATTGTACCTTAAAACCCTAATTATGCAAATACGACAGTAAATGGATGAATTACAGAAAATGTTTCTACAAAAAGATGTCAAATATCAAATAACTGTGCACCTATTTTTGGGGCTCGAAGGAGGAAAAATTAGGGACTAAAGAGTGGGCACCCAAGTCCAAGGCCTTGCTTTTTGTCAAGATCTGGAAACAAGGTTTGCAAAATGTATCTGTTGTATCAAAGATTTTCCCATTGTAGAACTTTGAGGACTAATGAGTAGGTGCCCAAGTTGAGGGAGCTATTTTCTTCTCTAATCTGCAATTCTAACACTCTGTTGTACCATCCTACAACTCCAACCTGTAACCTACAATCATGAAAACTTTGGGAGGGGGTTGTGGTGTTTAGAGGCTTGCCTCAGTCAAGTCCCAGAGAGACATTCAAGTCTTTGGAACACCATTGTTAGATAGAGAGTGCATGCCCAGGGAGGCAGAGGCAAAAACCAAATGATAAATACTTATAAACACTAATGAATGTCACCTTGTAGTGAAGATCTCATGGAGGAAGAAGCTCTTCATGCCATGAGGAGATGATTGCTCAAATCTGCAAGCATAAACACATATACAACACAAATCTACTCTTGCAACACAATGAAAGCCTTGAATCACCTTTAGAACACAATAGATTGCTAGTAATCATCTAGTTTATAAATGAATGCCTAAACATGTTTATATTTGCAACTACAAACATTCCCGCCAAGATTTCATAAATTCAAACTTACTGTGTTAGCCTAGGGACCAAATAACGGTCATAAACCGACACTAGAAATTTGGGCCTGACCCAAAAAAGGGCAGAACTAGGGCGTGGGCACCCAAGTCCTCCCCCCTATTTTGGGTAGGGTTAGTTTCAAGGGGTCCCCCTAGGCCCCATTTGTCATGATACCCAGGGTTCATTCCATTGGGATGTTGAATTATGATGCAAGATGTCCTAAATGCACACTAGAGACCTGAGAGCTAAACCTTTTGAGGGAAAAGCCCCCAAGGGGACATTTTCTGACATTACACCTTTGAGTCTTGCAAGTTGAGGAGTCATGAGCTCAACTACCTAACACATGATTTGGAGCTGGCTATAGTGGTTCATGCTTTGACCAAATGGTGACATTTTCTTCTCGAGCATATATTTGAGTTGCATTCTGATCATCCAAGTTTGTAGTATATCTTCTCCCAGCCTAATTTGAATTCCTGACAGCACAGATGGATGGAATTTTTGTGTGAGTATGATTTTGAGATTCATTATATTAAGGGGAAGGAGAATATTGTAGTCGATGCCCTTAGTAGGCGACAACATGAGTTGCTATCTTTGACAGTTACTTTGATAGTTAAGATAGATTTGAAAGGATGTTTTATAGCTTTGTTGCCTCAGGATGCATTATACCGCAAGATTATTCAATTCCAGAGTCCTTTGAAGGACAAGTTTGAGGGATACTTAGTTGACGTTGATGGGTTGCTTTGACATTATGGGCGTATCTATGTTCCTTCTTTTGGTGACCTTAGAGGATTGATTCTAGTTGAGGCTCATAGAGCACCTTATGCGGCTCATCCTGGTGTTAAGAAAATGCATGCAGATCTTTGGAAGCTATACTTTTGGGCAGGGATGCGAAAGGATATTGAAGAGTTTGTCTCTCGTTGTCTTGAGTACCAAAGAGTTAAAGCAGAACATAAACATCTGGTAGGCCTATTGTACCCTCATACTATTCCAGAGTGGAAATGGGATGTGATATCTATGGATTTCATTGTGGGTTTACCTTTGAATGCATGTTGGCATGATGCGATTATGGTGATTGTGGACAAGTTAACTAGGGTGGTGCACTTTTCTCCGATATGCTCTTCCTATAATGTCATTTCAATAGACAGAGTTTTTCTGTAGGATATAGTTTGACTTCACAGAGTTCCGAGGAGGATTATCTTTGATAGAGATCCAGTCTTCACTTCATCCTTTTGGACCGCTCTTCAGTAAGCCTTAGGTACTCAACTCAATTTCAACATTGCTTATCATCCAGAGATAGACAGTTAGACTAAGAGAGTGAACCAAGTTTTGGAGGATATGCTCAAGATGTATGTTATGGATCAACAGTCTCGTTGGGAGGATTACTTGTATCTAGTAGAGTTTGCTTACAACAATGGACATAACAGTTCACTTGGGATGACACCTTTTGAGGCTCTCTATGGTAGACCTTGTAGGACTCCATTGAGTTGGGACCAACTAGAGGATCGAGTCACTATTGGACCTGATCTTGTTTGAGATATGGAGCAGCAGGTGACTCAGATTTGTGATCAATTACAGATAGCTCAGGATTGACAGAAGAAGTATGTCGACATCAGGAGAGTGATCAAGAGTTCCAGGTTGGGGAGAGATATTTCTTACATGTGCAACCTCATAAGAGTTCTATCCATTATGGAAAAGGCTCTAAGTTGTCACCTAGATTGTTAGCCCTTTTGAGATCCTAGAGAGGATAGGCCCAGTTGCATATAGTTTAGCCTTGCCACCCAGCCTGTCTTGTATCCACAATGGTTTTCATGTATCTTTTCTTAAGAAGTATGTACCAAACTCTTCTCATATATTGGAGTGGGGTGCTTTACAGGTGGCATAGGATAGACAACTAACATTGGAACCAATTCACATCTTGGATCAACAAATGCTGACCCTACAAGGATGATAGCTAGATTAAGTCAAGGTCTAGTGGGACAACTATGATGAGTCTTCTGCTACATGGGAGGATATAGTCAAGATGAAATCCTTGTTTCCTTATCTTTTTGATAGCTTCTAGGAGAAAGCTTGATTCTAGAGGGGGAGAATGTGAGGCCTAGTTAGCATTATCCTAGATATTTGACTTGTTATTATATTTTGATGTGTGTGTAATGGACTTGGTTGATGTTGAGATTATGAACTATGGATATTATTATTATTATGACTATGGAAAATAAATGCTTTATATTTCTATTAGATATTTATTTATTTATTTATTTGATTAAAATGAAATAATATGTTTATTCAGTAAAATAATGGATTATGAAATATTAATGATTCTATGTTTTCTCAAAAATAAATATTATTATTTTGATATGTTAGATTATGTGATTAATGGATGTTAGAAATGATAAAGTTAAATTGCTCCAGGTATAAGTTTTATTTAAAAAAAATACTGATGTTTCTATGAGATTTTTGCAGGTAGAGTGGCCCAGGTTCCTTAAGAAATTGGAGACAAAATCCATATGCTCAAACCTTGACTATTGTTTAATTATTTATTTATTATTTCTTATTATTTTGTAAGGGCGTTTTGTGTCAAAATTATGTGTCATTTTAATATGTTTATTTGAATTAAAAGAAGTATTTGTTTTATTTTATGAGAAGGGAATGAAAAGAGTCTGGAAAAGAGTCTTATTTTAAAAAGAGGGAAATGTGAATCATTTCCTCATTCTTGAAAATGAGAAGTGTTGTAGTTTCTTGAAAATAGGGATCTTTCTTGATTTCATGTTGTTGTTCAATGCTTCTTGTATGGAAAAGAAGAGGATTTGGGGGGTGAAAATTATGGCTTGAGCATGGATTGTTGGCTAGAAATAGGTTGTGTTGCATCTTGGTGAAATTAGAGGGGCTGATCCTAACTTCGACAACCAAGGTATGAATGGTTTATTGTATTAAATCAATTATTTGATAATTTTGTATGTTGATTCCAAGAGATGTGTAGTGTGTAAAAAAAATTGTATTGTTATGTTTGTATGTTTATGGGTTGGGTGTACAAAGGTAATTGCCCTCCAAGCTAGTGGAGAGCTTCCCTCATGTGGGGTTAAGGAGGGTGGAGAACCTCTCTTGGGGTTTTGTGGAGTTGGTGATGGTGTTGTGGGCTAGTTGTGTTGGGAGATTAGGAGAATGGGAGATTGGGAGAATGGGAGATTGGGAGAATGAATGGGAGATTGGGAGAATGGATGGGAGTTGGGAGAATGAATGGCTGGCTGTGATAATGGGAGTAAAAGGGAGTTATAATTGTGCCTCTAAGAGGAATCCCCCTTCTTCCCCTTACCAAAACTCTGTGGCGGGTTTCCTTGTGTGTGAGTCCATTGTCATTGGTTTATTTCTTGATTTCTTGTTTATTTGCTTTATGTTTGAGAATTGGGTTTTGTTTCCATCTTGGGGGTGGACTGGAATCCTCAGTCCTATGGATGGGTGGTGAGGAGGACTAGACTGCTCTATTTTTTTATTTACAGGTTTATGAAGAATTTCTGATCAAGGTTACGGAATGATAGAGATGGTGTATTCTTATTTCATTATTTAATCATGTCACTGATCTAAATCTACATGTTGTATAATCAGAACAATAAAATAGATTGTTGATTCAAGGGTTGTACTGAAGGAATTCATTATACAGGTTATTATCAAGTAAATACTTTTCTTATTCCTTGACAATATACAATAGTCGATATGTGATTATGTAGTGTATTACATTTAATAGGATGCAGTTATAGAGAATTCTTATTTTCATTATTGAAATGTGTATGCTTTTATTTTATATGATATTGTCATGAAGTACAAATCTGTTAATAATGATAACATTGATCTATTTGGAAATTGACATATATAATATCACTATGTTTAAGTTTGAATCTATAACAATATTTGGTAGCCGTGGCTACCACGGCTCCCCAAGGAGCAGATTATGCTACCTGTGGGCAGTTCTAAGCCACCACAGTCTGAAATGAACCATTAAATGATAACAGTTATATTACTATCTTTGCTATACCATGAAGTATCATGCGTTATGAACATTATTTCTTTTGTGACATCAATCCATAATAATAACATTACGTATATATATTTATATATATGTAATATGTGAATTATTAAAATGGATATTTGATGCAGGAGCATCCCTTGTTCAAGACCAATCTTGCATCAACCAAAAATATTTGCATTTCAGTTTGTTTCTTTTCATTTCCCAGTTTAGTTCAAGTAGTTCAGTCAGTAGCAATTTCTATATTTTGGTCTGCATTCTACCGTAGTTGCATTTCAAACCTTACGGAGCTGGACTTAGCATCTAGACACATTCATGCACATCATATCCAAAATTCAAATCATTTGGATCAAGTACCGGTAAGATATCACTAATAGAAGATTGACTATTTTCTCAGAGCAGAGCACCCTGACAGTCTCAGATAATCATCTAAAAGAGAAGACTTACGAAGCATTTAACAACTCATGGAGCTAAACTATACATCATCCAATATTGTCTGGTTCATGTCCAACCTTCCCTGAGATCTGCATGCAATTCTATTCATTTGTGAAGGAGTTCTATTAAATTAGGTCTGACCTATCCATGTACACATGTTATAGCTCTTCATTGGAGTTTGTGATCTTCCTTGGCCAACGCGGAGGAATTGTATGTTTTAGAGATGATAGATATTGATGTAATAGATACCTAGGAAAGTAGAATTCAATAATTGATCATTGTCTTATAGTTGATAGTTTGAATTTTGTGCGAAGGAGCTTCAAAGCCATATTTTGAGCATATTTTGTAATCAGGCATGTGAGCCCTAATTGTAAGCTCGCATGTTCCAGGTCAATTTATATTTGAATTCTATGATATACTGAATGAATGAATATGCATTTTCTTTATATCTTTGAGTTGTTTATGTTGTGTTTACTCTTGCTGCACAGTCTGGACTGTTCTCTTTGAGGACCCTCCTAACCATAACAACACCAAGTGGTATCAGAGTGAAAGTTTGAATCTTTGGGAGTGAATTGAGCAAAGTTGGCAAAGGAAGTCCGTAAGATATTTCTATGAAAAGATCATCAAATCCAAGGCAGGTTACTTGTGTTGCCAACTGATCACCAATTGTGAGGCAATTGTCACCTTGTAGCCTGATCGTCGAACTTGAGGTAGTTTACACTTGATCCTAGGAAGAGATGCCACCGAGGAGAATCCCTGCTATTGGAACAAAGGATGGTAGAATGGATGAGATGATGGAGATGATGAAAGCCATGTGAGTTTGCTTGGACACCGTTGAAGAAGATTAGAGAAGAGGACTTACACCTAGACCTAATGTTGAAAGTGATGATGATGAAGAATTTCAATTCGCTGATCAAAATGGTGAAACCCTAGGAGATGATGAAGAAGAAGAAGATCAAGTCAAGATGTTGTGAGCTATTTCAAAGATTGGGAAAAGACCTAGAGTTGATGTATTGAACTATATTGGCAATTTGAATCCTGAAGAGTTGATTGACTAGATAAATGACATGGAAGAATAATTTGAGTATGAAGAAGTTGAGGATCCGGAGAAGTTGAAATTTGCAAAGACAAAGTTGAAGGGACATCCTATTATATGGTGGAAATAAGTTCAGTTGGATAGAAATAGAAGAGGAAAAGAAAAGATTACAAAGTGGGATAGGATGGTGACAAAATTGAAGAATTAGTTTATACGTACTGACTATGAGTTGGAACTGTTGAAGAGATTGTAAAACCTAAGACAAAAGGAGAAATCTGTGAAGGAGTATACTGAATAATTTCATAAAATGATCATAAGGAGAGGACATAGTGAAGCAAGAAAGGAGAAAGTAGCTAGATGCATCAATGGACTGAGATTGAACATTCAAGAAGAACTGAGTTTGGTGAGGATGACAACACTGGAAGAAGCATATCAGTTTGCCCTGAAGGTTGAAGAAAGTTGAACAAGAAGCATCATCAAAGATAGAGAGGCAAAGGAGGTAAATTTCATAGAGGTAGAACATTTTCTGAAGGAGGGAGATCATATGCAGAGCAGAATAGACAAGAGAACACATTCAAGAAGGAAGATAGAGATAGCAATGCATACCAAAGAGATGACAAAACCTTCTACTGCAGAGGAAACCCTAGTCCATACTAGAGTGAAGGATACATAAGAGAAGGAAGAGGACTTGATAGGAGAACATACAGAGGAACCTATTTTAAGTGTGGAGGTGAAGGACATAGAGCATTTGAATGTAATCAAGGGAGTAAAAGCAAGAGAACATAGAACAATGGAACAACAACCCATGTGGAAGAAGAACCTATTGGATAACCCAGTTCAGTTGGTAAACCTAAGAAAGGAGAATCACTTGTTATGAGGAGAGCAATATTTCAAGAAGAGATAAATGAGGAACCACTGCAGAGGAAAAGTTTGTTCAGAACCAGATGCAAATCAGGAGGTAAATGTTGTAAAGTTGTAATTGTTAGTGGTAGTTCTGATAACCTAGTTTCAGAGGAGATGGTGACTAAGTTGAAGTTGGAAAGACTGAAACACTCTAAGCCCCATCAGATAGCATGGATTCAGGATGATCATAAGGTATTGGTGAGTGAACAATGTTTGGTGAAATTTCATATTGGATCTTATCATGATGAAGTATTGTGTGATATTATGCCTATGGATGTATGTCATATTTGTTGGGTAGACCATGGCAGTATGATAGGAAAGCTATACATGATGGGAGAAAGAATGCATACACTATAACATCAAATGGAAAGAGAATTACTTTGATTCCTTTGGAAGATTATCCTAAGAGTGAAGTATGTGGGAATGCTAGAATGTGTTTGGTAGATGGAAGAAAATTTTTGGATGGTTTGAGACATGAGAATGTGTGTTATGCTTTGATCCCTAAGAAACCTGAAACATTGAAGAAGGGGACTGAAGAATCACAACCGAAGGAGATAATTGAGTTGCTGATAGAGTATGAAGACATCATATTAGACAATGTACATGAAGAATTGCCACCAATCAAGAGTATTAGTCATCACATGGATCTTATACCAGGAGCTAGTTTGCCTAACAAAGCAACACATAGAATGACATTGGTAGAGAATGAAGAATTGAATAGACAAATACATGAATTATTGAGGAAAGGTTTGATCAGAGAAAGCTTGAGTCCTTGTGCAGTACCTGTAGTGTTAGCACCAAGAAGGATGGAGAATGGAGAATGTGTACAGACTCTAGAGCAATAAACACGATCATAGTTAAGTATAGATTTCCTTTACCTAGGATGAATGATATCATGGATTGTTTGAGTGCAGAAAAATATTTCACAAAGATAGATTTGAAGAGTGGATACCATCAAATCATAATCAGAGAAGGAGATGAATGGAAGACTTCTTTTAAGAAAAATGAAGGATTGTATGAGTGGTTAGTGATGCCTTTTGGATTGACAAATGCACCAAGTACTTTCATGAGATTGATGAATGAAGTTTTGAAAAAATTCTTGGGTAAGTTTGTTATTGTATATTTGGATGATGTTATGATTTTCAATAAGACAAAAGAAGAACATTTGTGGCACTTGAGACAAGTATTGCAGAGACTGAGAGAAGAGAAGTTGCTAATAATGAAGGAAGAATTAGTATACTTGGGATTTTTGATTTCTGCTAAAGGATTGAAGATGGACCCTAAGAAAGTGAGATCAATTGTTGAATGGCCTACATCGAAGAGCATTGGAGAAGTCAGATCATTTCATGGATTGGCTAGTTTCTACTGAAAGTTCATCATAAATTTTAGTTCAGTATATAACCCTATGACAGAGACACTGAGAGGTAACAGAAAAGACTTTAAGTGGACATTCTGGGAGCAGACAAAAAGTTTTGAATTATTGAAGCAGAAAGTGATAGAACAACCCATTTTGGCAATTACCAGATTTCAATAAGGTATTTCAAGTAGATTGTGATGCAAGTGGAAATGCAATAGGAGCAGTATTAAGTCAAGAAGGTAAACCTATAGCATATTTTAGTGAGAAGTTGAATGATGCAAGGAGAAGATATTTAGTTTATGATCAAGATTTTTATGCCATAATTCAAGCCTTGAAGAAGTGGAGACATTACTTGTTGCCTAAGGAGTTTGTGTTGTATACAGATCATCAAGCTTTGCAATATTTGAACAGTCAAGGAAAGTTGAATCAAAGACATAGGAGATGGCTAGAGTTCATGTAGAGTTATACTTTTGTGTTGAAGCATAGAAATAGAAAATCAAACAAAGTTGCAGATGCATTAAGTAGAAGAAGGAACTTGTTGACAGAGATGAGAGTTGAAGTATTGGGATTTGAAGAATTGAAGAATATGTATGAGGAAGATTTTGATTTTGCAGAACCTTGGAAAGCATCTAAGGAACCTTTTGTGATAGATAGGAGTAACTGGTTAGACTATTTCATTCAAGAAGATATGTTGTTCAAAGGAAACTAGTTATGCATACCTAGGAGTTCAATGAGAGACGATTTGATCAAGGAAAAACACAGTGGTGGATTAGTAGGACATTTTGGCATTGATAAAACAATGGCTTTGGTGAGTGAAAATTAGTTTTGGCCTTAGATACATAAGGATGTTAGGAAATTTGTGCAGAGTTGTAGAGTTTTTCAAGTTGCAAAAGGGAGTAGTCAGAATACTAGATTGTATAAACCTTTGACAATACTGGAGAGACCTTGGGAAGACATAAGTATGGATTTTGTAATGGGATTGCCAAAGACACCGAGAGGACATGATTCAATATTTGTAGTGGTGGATAGATTTTCAAAGATGGCTCATTTTCATACCTTATAAGAAGACAACTGATGCAGTGCATGTAGTTGACCTATTTTTCAAGGAGATTGTGAGATTGCATGGATTACCTAAGAGCATAATTTCAGACAGAGACACAAGATTTCTTGGATACTTTTGGAAGACACTTTGGAAGAAGATGAAGATAGATTTGAAGTTTAATTCAACCTTTCATCCACAGAATGATGGATAGACAAAGGTAGTGAATAGGAGTTTGGTAAACTTGTTGAGATGTTTGGTTGGAGAGAAGGCGAGAAATTGGGATTTGATTCTTTCACAAGTAGAGTTTGTATACAATAATTCAGTGAATAGGAGTACCAGAAGAACACCTTTTGAGATTGTTACCAGAGTAAACCTTAGAGGAGTAATAGAGTTGAGAGATATTAGTATGGCAGATAAGAGAAGTGCTGAAGTAGAATTTGTAGAACACATGGAGACAATGCATAATCAGGTGAAGAAGCATTTGGAGGATATGAACCGTAAGTACAAAGAACAAACAGATGAGAAGATGAGACATAAGGAATTTGATGTTGGAGATGAGGTAATGGTATACTTGAGAAAAGAAAGATTTCCAGTTCGGACATCTAACAAGTTGAAGATGAATAAGTTTGGACCGTGTAGGATACTCAGAAAGTTTGATTTAGGAAATGCATATGAACTGGAGTTACTAGAGACATTGGGTATTTCACCTATTTTCAACATTGCAGACCTCTATCAGTATCATGAAGCAGAGTTCAGTGACAACATTGAAGAAGACTTGAAGAAGCAGCTACCACAACAAGCACCGAAGCAGATTGAAGACATTTTAGATAGTAGAGTTGGACACAACAGTAGAGGAAGACAATACAAAGAATACCTTGTGAAGTGGAAAGGCAGACCGGTAGAAGATTCATCATGGATTTCTCAAGCTGAGGTGGACCGTCTTGGTTTTCCTCTAGCCCCAGCAAAGTGAGGGACTCACTTTTTCAATAACCTCAGATATCTGATGCAGGAGCATCCCTGGTTCAAGAGTAATCTTGCATCAACCAAAAACATTTGCATTTCATTTTGTTTCTTTTCATTTCCCAGTTCAGTTCAGGCAGTTCAGTCAGTAGCAATTTTTGTATTTTGGTCTGCATTCTACCGTAGTTACATTTCAAACCTTGCAAAACTGGACTTAGCATCTAGACACATTCATGCACATCATATCCAAAATTTAGATCATTTGGATCAAGTACTAGTAAGATATTGCTAACAAAAGATTGATTGTTTTCTCATAGTAGAGCACCCTAACAGTCTCAGATAATCAACTAAAGGAGAAGACTTGCGAAGCATTTCACAACTCATGGAGCTAAACTATACATCATCCAATGTTGTTTGGTTCATGGCCGACCTTCCCTGAGATCTGTACATAATTCTATTCATTTTTGAAGGAGTTCTATTCAATCATGTCTGACCTATCAGTGTACACATGTTGCAGCTCTTCATTGGAGTTTGTGATCTTCCTTGGCCGACGTGGAGGAATCAAATGTTTCAAAAATGATATATATTGATGTAATAGATGCCTAGGAAAGTAGAATTTAATAATTGATCATTAGCTTATAGTTGATAGTTTGAATTTTGTGCGAAGGAGCTTCAAAGCCATATCTTGAGCATATTCTGTAATCAGGCCTGTGAGCCCTAATTGTAAGCCCGCATGTTGCTAGCCAATTTGTATTTGAATTCTATGATATACTAAATGATTGAATCTGCATTTGCTTTATATCTTTTAGTTGTTTCCGTTGTGTTTACTCTTGTTGTACGGTCTGGACTATTCTCTTTGAGGACCCTCATATCCGTGACTGCACCAATATTGGTTCTCTGTTTATCATGAAAGTATTAATATGAAATTCATTCTGTATTTGATAGTGATAATGCATTGATATGAAGCTTATCATGGATTCAACGGTGATCATTTATATGCATATTAGTATATATATATAATGCTTAATCGATTATGGTTATGATAAAATGATGTAGTTGTAATAGGGATCGACTATTTTGCATTTATATTTAATTCTATGATTAGAAGATATAATATTAACATCAGTATGTTTAATTAATTTTAGTGTTAGTAAAAGAAAATTAAGTTTTCTGTAGCAAATTTGATCTTTTGTGCTTAAGTTTGTATTATCTAATTTTTGGTTAATATCTATTGTTCAGCTATACTTGAGCAAGCCTTTGTTAATTTAGTCAAATTCTTTCTCATAGAGAGTTATACTGGTTAAAATTTATCGTAAGTTGTTCACTTTCAATTTTCTTCTCTAGTAGATTATTCTTTACTCACTTATTAATTTATCTTAATAGTTATATTTTATTTAAATAATTGACTTGTTAGTATTCTCTAGAGGTGGGCATTACAACCTATATGTGCATGATAAAAGATTTTCCATTGATCCCAAAGGAAATATTGATAATTTTGTTTGTGTTATTTATAAATACAAGTTTAGTCTAAAAGACTTCTAGGTGGACTATGAAGATATATTCCATGTTATTTTTTTTTAAATTAGAGTATGTGGAATTTCTAGTGTTCCCAAGGAAATATAAAAAAATGGAAATATTTTGAGTGACACCTACAAGAACAGAAGCATTTTCAAAATACCTATACCAGTTGTTAGTTTTTCCTAAGGAAAAGAAAGCTCCTTAGAGGTTATAAGAAAAAAGGTAATTGATAATATTTGACATGGATAGAATAAAAGAATAAATAATTGAATGTTTCTAATAAAAGAACTTGACAAGAGGTGATAAGGCCTTGAAAGAGCCCTCTGAAAAGAAAACCTACATTGAAGGAAAGAAGAAAAATACAATGAAGCCATACATGCCTAATTTGAGTGTTATGGATGTAGATATGGATGCTGGAGTTGAAGAAGGAACACTCAAAATGAATAAAACTACAAGATACAAGTTCAAGGTTGAAGGCTCCTTTATGGTAGGAATTGAAAAACTAGTGGCCACTAAAACTCTTGCTTCTTCACAAAGAAGCAATCTATAACTCATTCTTTTCTCCAACCTCATTCACCGGTTTTTACACAAGTTCCTCAAATTCCTCTGTAGTCTCCTATCTAAATTTCTCTTCCTTCTCCTTTACACCCCCCTCATGGCTTATCATCAAAGGGTCTAGTTATGTGTCCTAAAGCATAGTAAGTTTTACAAGAAATGTAGTTGATTTACCAACTCCACCTACTAAAGATTAAATCTCATAGAACCCATTCCCAATGAGTTATCACCTACTCCATCCTCATAGAAGACTCCCTCTCAATCTGTGTCCATTCCTCCCATAGCACAAAACAAAAAACAAATTAAGAAAGATAAAGAGAGGATAGAGCTTAACAATGATGAATGACTAAGTTAGGATAATGAACATGCATTAAAAATTATAGAGGTGAAAATTCCTAGCATAATGGTTCTACACTAGCCACAATTTCCACTTGGATAGATATTATGATCAAGAAAAGGAAGAAGGTTGTGCAGTTGTTAATGGATGCATTATCTTCTACTTAGTCAATGATTGATAAACCTCCTCATAGAAAGAAAGATAGGGTCATTTCCTCTATTTTTACAAATGCTCAAGGCTCAAGAATTGCCAAGATTGCCACACCTACAATTGATAAAGATGAAAGAGAACTATCACCATTAGAATATCATTTTTCAAGAATCAACCTAGGAAACTATTTACTAGATATCTAAAAATATGAGAAATGTATATAGTTGTCACTACTATGGTTTAAAGAATGGACAAATATCATAAAAGTAAACAAGAGGTAAATGAATAGGACATTTAATAACCTACATCAAATACCTAGTTGGACCTCTACAATCTTTCAGTGATCATGTTGTTGTACTCCAGCCATGATTTCCCAAGAAGATGCTTCAGCAATAGAAGTTCAATGAAATTTATTATGAATACCACTAAACAATGGTTGAATGATATACTTGTATGTGGATCAAAAATAATTGACAAAGCCATGAGTTTTCATAATAGTGTTAAAGAAGATTGTAACCTCAACAAAGATTTATTAAACAAATATAGAGAGGAATTGCAAGTTTATTCAAACATTCTCCCACAAGTTAAGGCCATGATGAGAATCAAGTTTGATATATTAGTCAATGAAGGTGTTTTGGACATGTCTTGTACTTCTTTACTCGAAGAATGGATAGAAATCATAAAGTCAAGGGTTGACTTATTAGAAGAGGGTATTAATAAAATAAAGGTTTATCATGAAGAAGATATTGATATCATAATGGACACACATGATTTAATTGAAAATACAACAAGGCACTATTATTAATAAGATCAGACTATTAATGACATTGATAGTATATACACTGTAGAAAAATGGGTGAAGTGACTAATCGGGGACTCAACCAACCTTTAAATTCTAGTTCATTCTCATGTGACAAGTTAGTCGGAATGAAGTTCCTATTTAGAGAATTTGGGAAACAAGTAACTAAAAGATAGGTGAAGGCTCATCAAATCTCAAGTGTCTACATTTCTTATTTCTTTCATTCCATATATGTTGAAGGCCTACAAAATGATGTAATCAATGAAATGCTAACAATCTTTGAATATTATCAACAAAGGGAAAAAGCCATTCATGACACTATTATCATTAAAGATGTCAATATCACTAGGGAAGACATCATTAAGGACTCAATATGGTGAACACCTTCTACAGTTGTCAAGTTGTCAAGTTTAAGCTCAAACATAACAATTAAATATTTTTGTCTTTATGATTTTTATACTTCATTATTCCAAAAGACTTCAATTTTATAGATACTTTTAAGTTATATCTCATAATTGCCATCAATTATAAGGCAGGGCTACAAATATGCAATTTATGTAATTATTAGGGTTGGAACTTAGAACAAACATATATTTCACAACTTATATTTGAAGTTGAACTTTGAATCCTTAGTTTTTTTTGGGAAAGAACAATATCATATTTGAATTTTGAATCTTTAATGATGTTGTTATTGCATCTTTCCCGATGTCAAATGTGATTATAGATGTATTATTTCTTAAGTTTAATAGACACGCATTTCTTGTTTTTTCCCTTGCATTTCTAAGAATTTTTTGTGGGGTCATCCATTAAAATTTTGATACCTCTGTATTTGTATATCTTATCAAAGTCTACTATCCTACTTGGTAAATTCATACATTTTTATTACAACCTTGTTTGCACATATCTTCTTTAAAAGTATGGTCCTACTTAAATGATTGATTTGTGCATTTAATTTAAAAAGTCCCTAAATTTTGTTCCAAGATGTACAACAATTCTCTTGATGTATGCAGTTTCTAATCCACAATAAAAGGTAGCATGACATCTTGAGGAGGGGTTTTTACTCTAAAAATTATTATGATTTGATAGAGCAAATCCATTTAAACCAACAAGTCACAAAAAATGAAGGTACAAGAAGTACAAAGGCATAATAGTAGAAGTTAATAAGGAGTCTAGGGGCACAAATATCTAAGGAAAGTAGATGTCAAATTGCTTCCCCTAGAGCGTAACAAATTGTACATATGTGGCATTGCATGATCATTGGACTTCAAAAGTTGACCCATGCAACAACATGTAAAAATGGGTACTTATAGGCTTAGAAGAATCTTCAATAATCTACAACAACACAATATGAATGATGAAGAACTTTGCACATGCTTCATGCTAGAACAAAGCACATAGAGATCTATCACCATTTTATCAAGATTTAGTGCAAGATGGATACGTAGAATTATAATTTTGCCTAATATCTAAGCAAATTAAAAACATTTATTAAATCTCTTGCAAGGGATTGCGTTGTACATGTGAGAAGATAGTTAGGAGTTATAGTGTTGATCATTGAGGGGGGATAATGTAAATATTGTAGTTACCTTCTAGGTGAGTGATGATGATCAACTCAACATGTGATTTCCCTATAATAGATTTGCATGATGATAATCTACATCATTTGCATATTATAAAGAATTTTGAAAGATAAATAGAATATATATTAGTTACGTGGATTTTAGAAGGGGGAAAAACCTTTGTATATTTGTTGAGAGTAAATTTCAATTATATTATAGTTTTCATTTCAAAATTAATAAATATTGTTATTTTGGGATTAATTTTTAGGGATCTATTATGGGGCCCCTACCCAAACCAGAATAACTATACTAAAAAGATAACTAAAAGCTTGTATAAACAAGTTGCCTAAGGTTGAACATGCAAGAACACAATTAGACCAATAAAAGCTTGCTAGAACAACCTCCATTAGATCAAAAAACACTGAACAAAAAAGATGGACAACCCAAAAAAACGGGGCTAAATAACACCTCTTTTCTTGTGGAAATAGAGATTCATCTTACTAGAATTACACTTCCTAGAAGCAATTTTCTTGTTAAGAACAGGAGTCCAATCTTCATATTAATCTTCATCTGCATCTAAAAGGATCAATGAGGGGGGGAGATTGCCTCAATATTAAGTTCTTGAAACATATAATCCTCAAACCTATCACAAATATCCTTCATTGATGTAGGACACACAACATCCATGGAAGAAGGGAATTGATAGTGGGATAGAGAAGGAGAAGTTGAGGAAGTAGGGAGCTTCTTCTCAACAAGAGTAGTAGGTCTAACCCCTTCTAAAAACAATAATGGTTGATGCTACATGAGAGGACCAAACCACATTAGCAAAGAGTGGAGGAGAGCTAGAGTGTGATACAAAAAATTATAGAGACAAAACATCCTTACCAAGAACTAGCAATGGAGGATCCTTGAAGCAAGGTAGCACACATGACCATTTTGAGTGATGAACCATGTAAAATCCTTCAATAAAAATGATGCCTTAGCAATGACCACTAACAGAGCAAACGAGATCTTCTTTGTAATTGAAATCCTTATAGCCATATCTTGCAACCCTACATCCATACTAGATCCATCCTAAGACCCAACAACCATACTAGGCTTGTTGGGCATAACTAAAGCAGATAGATGAAAGCTGCCCACAATCATACAATATTAAAATTTCCAACAAAATCCATAGCAAGCAAGCAGCATTTAATAAAATCATTGAAATAAATCATTGTTATTTTTTTATGCCCAGTTTTTATTTGTTTTTGGGTAGCGTAAGTGACCAGAATTCTTTTTTAATTTTTTCCTAGAGTGTAGAGGTTTATGAACTATAACTGAACAAACTAACTTGTTAACCTTCTAGAATGAAACAATGTAGAAAAGGATCTCAAGACGTAAGACTGCGGTATAAGATCTGTAATCTAAAGCAAGGCCATGAAATTCGTCCTCCCCATAAACTTTTGTGTTATTTGGCGAAGCATACTGCAACTAAAAAGTGAATTAACAATTATATAGAGATTATTAGAGATTTCAATATATCTTGAAATTGAATTTGGTGAGTTTGTTGGACCATTGTTCGATAAAGCCTAAACAGCCGGCATTGTTTTTTATTGGGGTGAATCCACAACCCCAAATAGCAATGCCCATTGCCAGCTGTTTCCTTTTTGGCCATTGTTCCTATAAAATATTCAGTTGGATTTCAACAAAAACTCTCTTTTGGAGGCATAAATGGTGGGCATATTCTACTGGATATGCCTCTTAACAACGACAAAGAGAAGCATCGTGTTACTCTCATACTTCAATTTTTAAGCGAGGTTATTGTTTTCAAGATTCACAATTGACAGGTATTGAGGGCTCAACCTCTAAACAACACTGTTTTTACAGACAAACAAGGAAACCAAAAAAAAGAAAACAGAGCCGGCTTTACAAATCTGCTGTCACATCTCGTGAGTCTATTTAGCTCCCTTCAAAGAACATCGCAATAGCTCAGCGTAATGTGGATAAATATCACTTGGTTTCTCAGTTCGATCTACAGAAAGCAAAAAAATTAGTTGTAACAAAAGCAGCCAAAACAAATGGCTATGGGTTTGTGTAAATTGTTTTATTTGCTATTTATAATAGCAGCATATGAATCTGGGTCGTTTGGCTTCCGTTCTCTCAAAGCAGACACAGACCAAGATCCACATCAGGTACGAAAATTTCTTTTCATTAAAATTTTGTTTTTATATTTAGCACTTACGTTTTAAGCATTTTGATGGATTGTATGATGGGCAGGTGCATATTTCTCTGGTGGGAAGTAATTATATGGGAGTTTCATGGATTACAAAGGCTTCTGATGTGCCCTCACTGGTGGATTATGGAACATCCCCTGGAATATACACTTCCTCTGCAACGGGAAATAAAACTTCCTATTCCTATGTATTGTACAAATCCAGTAGTATTCATTATGTGGCGATTGGACCACTCAAAGCAAGTACTGTTTATTATTATCGTTGTGGGGGATTTGGAGCGGAATTCAATTTCAAAACTCCACCCTCACAATTCCCCATTACTTTTGCAATTGTAGGTATGTATGCTGCTGTTAATCAGGCCCAGATTTCAGGTTTTTACCTTCACCCAAATTCTTTGATTCGGGGCTTTAATTTTAATTTTAGGCAATTCTAAGCATTGGTTTGTTGCTTTAAGTTATCTGAATATGATGCTGTTGGACTAACAGTCACACCTTTAGGAATTGATTTCAGAGAACCGTCAGCTAGGTCTAGATGAAGGTGCTGGTTGGAAAGTTCACTAACACTTGCAAGTTTTTGTGTAACAACAAATCTACAAAGGCTTTCAAAAACAAGATCTAATGTAAAATTTCAGAGATACGATTGACTCCAAAAACATATTGCACACTGTGAAGAAGATAACTTGAAAGCAAAAAAAATTAAGACAACTGGGTATTGACTGATTGTATTTGCAGGTGACCCGGGACAAACAGATTGGACAAAATCCACATTAGCACACATTCAAGATATGGAGTATGATGTTTTCCTTTTGCCGGGAGACCTTTCTTATGCAGATACAGTCCAGCCTCTGTGGGACTCATTCGACGAGCTGATACAGCCTCTGGCAAGTAGCAGGCCGTGGATGGTTAGCCAAGGAAATCATGAGATAGAGACCATTCCACTAATAGTAAAAGATGCATTCAGAGCATACAATGCCAGATGGAGAATGCCATTCGAACAAAGCCGCTCGAGTTCGAATCTGTTCTACTCATTTGAAGTTGCAGGAGTGTATGTAATAATGCTGGGCTCCTATGCAGACTTTGGGCCAGGCTCGGATCAATACAAATGACTGCAGGTCTGCTAAGCCCAAATTCTCATTCTCATGCTTCTTTAGTACATTCTTAAAAAGGGCTATAATAATAGATTGCACTACAATCCATTGAAATAACAAGATCTATTGTGAGAATGATATAAGGCGGACCTTGGAAGGGTGGATAGAAAAAGAACACCGTGGCTTATAGCTCTGGTGCATGCACCCTGGTACAACACAAACACTGCTCATCAGGGAGATGGAGAAGACATGAGAATAGCCATGGAGGAAATGCTCTATTCTGCAAAAGTAGACATGGTGTTTGCAGGGCATGTTCATGCATACGAACGCTTTGTAAGTATTTCAATCAAAGAAAAACCTTAATTTGTTACAACTTCTTGTTGGCTACTCTTCTTATTCTAGTCTACTCTAATTTATGTTAAGAGTCTAGTGTATAACAATAAAGCCGATTCATGTGGAGCTCTTCACATTACAATAGGAGATGGAGGCAACCACGAAGGGCTTGCTTCAAAGTAAGTCCATGATCTGACTATTTTAATGATGTTTAAGTAAAATGTAATTTAATAGGCTTCTCGTTACATTTTACAATTTGTATGATTGAGGGTTAAGTTGTTTTTTTTTTTTTTTTTTTTGGGTTGATACAGGTTTGAGCAAAACCCGTCTGGACTATCTTTGTTTAGAGAAACAAATTTTGGACACAGTGAACTTATAATAATGAATGCAACACATGCGTATTGGACGTGTGATGCAGGAGCATCCAGAAGAATTCAAAACAGTTGAGACAGTTGACAGTGAGTTGCAGAATATTAAGATGGTGACATGAGGAGATATTGCATTTTGTCGCATTTGAGTATAAGAGGCTGCGGAGCTGGACTTAACATCTAGATATAGTCAGTTATAACATATCGAGAATTCAGATCATTTGGCTTTGATTTCGGAAAGATATCGCTATCAGAAGATTGACTGTTGTTGCACGTTTGACAGAGTAGAGCCGATTGTGTTAAGTGGAGTCTAAATCGGCTTGTGAAGCAAATCCGTGACTTGTGGAGCAAAAATGAGCATTGTTCGATGAAGTTTAGGACCTGGCCGACCTCCAGTGAGATCTGCATGAAGTTCTATGCATTTGCGGAGCAGTGCCTTATGTTTAGGCCCGACCTATTTTGTGTACACATTTCATAACTAGCCGTTGCAATCAGGCCGAATTGATAATGATTTGAAGGCTTGCGGAGGATATAAATAAGAGGTAAAGGGTTGTTTCTAAGCAAGAGATTGATAGCACAAAGATATGAAGCAAGATCCTAAGTTTTTTGATCCAAATGAGTAGCAGAACAGAGTAGAAGGCAGAGTAGGAAGCAGAAGGAGTTGCAGAGCAGAGAATTGAGGTGTAGAAGAAAGAAATCATGAAAGAATATTGTTGTATGAATTATTTGTAATTCCTGGGCTGCGGCTTAGCATCTGTAAAACCCTTGAGGCATGTGTAATTCGATTTGAAGTTATAATGTATGAAGGATGAGCTTTGAAGGCTGGGTTTTTCCCTATTAGGGTTTTCCCAGGATATATCTTGTGTTATGTGTTCATGAATATCTTTTATCTTCTGTTGATTAGCTATTAGCTTCTGTTGCATATCCATTATGATCATCCAGTGTTAGTTGATTAGGCTACAATGCTGGACAGTCCCTCACCGGACCCTCCTACCTTGACTGCATCAAGTGGTATCAGAGTTGGTTTCAAATCTGCTGAGTTGGTTACAAATCTGTTAGAAGGTGGTGAATCTGATGAAGTGTTGTACGAAACCCTAGAAGCAATAAGTGTCATTGCTGAAGAAGATCAAGGCAAGAAGAATTCAGGTAAGCTTTTCAAAATTAAGTTGTTTATCTGATTCATTTCAATGGGGAAAATTAGAAAGAGGATGAAGAAAGAAAATGAAACCCTAATATGTGAAAAAGATATTTTGGAAGATGAACTGTGTGAAATCAGGAAGTATAATGTAGAATTGTTGGAGAAGATGAAAGATCTAGGAGTGGACAAGTTTGATGCCATTGAAGAAGAACTGGAAGATGTAAAGAGTAGAAATGAAGACCTAGAAGTAGAGCTAAAATTGTTTGAGGATGTTGAAAAGAATTTTGTAGAACTAGAAGAAGGATTTAAGTTGTTTTATAAGGTTGAACAGAGGAACAGAGATCTAGAAGACAGTTTGGAAGAATTGAAGAAGGAGAATAGTTTGTAGAGAAGTGAAATATCAGAATTAAAAGAGAGCAGAAAGATCAGTTAGAATAGTCACTTGTAGCATGCAGAAAAGAGAATGAAAATCTAAAATCTAACCCTGAATTTTGTGATGTTTCTTGTGATACTAATGATTTGTGTGATGTTGCAGAAGTTGATTTATAAGGTGTAGATAAAAGTAGCAGTATGACTAAACCTGGAGTTGTTGGTGATGGTATTGGTTTCAAAATCATGCAGATAATGGGATATGAAGGACAAGGATTGGGAAAACATCAGCAAGGAATTACAGAACCTATTGAAACAGTAATAAGATAAAAAAGTGAAGGTCTTAGATATGATAGAGGTAAGGATGTTGTTGTAAATTCAAACAAAATAAACCAGGGAAGAAGAGGTATGTATTGTTCACATTGTAATAGACATGGTCATGAAAAGGAAATGTGTTGGGATCTATACCCTTGTAAGTCTTGTGGATTAAGGAATCATTTTGAAAGGATGTGTTGGGATAAAATGAGGAGGAGAAGATCTATGGCAGGTTGTCTATAGAAGAATTATGGATGGATTGATGGACATGAATGGAAACATGTTACTTGTATGTTTAGAGGGAGGTATAGACAGAAGTATTCATGTGTTGGATTAGGATGCAGAGAAAGAAGACCTTATGTGCAGAGCAGAACAAGGACAGTAATTCATTCTATAGAGGGAGAAATGATAGGAGTCACAAGTCTTATCACAATGGAGGATACAAAAGATATGAAAGTGGATTTTACAAAAGACCATTCAAAAGAACCTATTTTCAAGTTTGGAGGAGAAAAGAATCAAGCAGTGAAAGTCAACAAGAACCTGTTACCTATTGTGATGCTCACAACACGCCCCATTTTATTCCTTAGCAAAATGAGGACCCCTGTTGTAGCTGGCTTTTGGTTGCTTTTGTGTGTGGGTTTTGCTTGGTGGTAAAGGGAAAAGGCACGTTTAATATAAACCTTGGTGAAAATAGAGAAAAAATAACATTGAGTACCAGGTCAAAGTGCAGGTGAATTCCTTGTTGAAAATAAACAGGGGTTGCTTTTTGAATTATTTTAAAATTCGCTGTATTTTGCAAGTTATTGATGTTTTTGGCAAATGTACAATTAGAGGGTTTGTGCCTTGTATATACAAAGTTCTTTGTATATGCAGGGTCGTCTCATATACAAATATGTTTGTATATCGGGTCTTGGTGTTAGTCGCGAAAGGAAGGGTAATCGGGTTTTATATAATCTTATACTTGTATATATTCTGTGATAATGTTTTATCTTCAATATACAAGTTGGACCCGAAAAAGTTAAGGTTGAGATGAATAAATGATTGAAATCCGCTATGTATTTTCCGGTTTGCATATTGGGCAAATGGAAGACATACAAATAAATATACAAGGGATTATACATAGCATGGAGTTGAAGAGGTATTAAATTTAGTACAATCGGTGTATGTTTGGAAATTGTATATTTGGCGGATGTGAAATATACAATCGAAGATACAAAGAATCATATACAGTGCGCAACTGAAAAGTTATCAAAAATAGTAAAGTCCTTGTATATTTGGTGTTGTATGTTCATAATGTACAACTCCAATATACTTTGCGCTTTATACAAACCAGAACCAAAGATATTATGGAATAGCATTAAGCTGTTGTATGTTTGGCACTTGTATATTTGGCAGATGCGAAATATACAATCGGGAGGTACATTGAGTTTTATACAGCGCGGAATCGAAAGGAAATTAAAATACAGTATAAATGGTGCATTTGGATTTGATGTATATTGTGATGCACATTTCACTTTATACAATGGCTGGAATTGAAATCATTATGAAATGTGGCTAACTTGTTGTATGTTTTGTCTTTGTATGTTTTAGAGTATACAAAGAAAAATATATAAGGTTTTATACATCACGGAGCCAAGGGTATATACAATGCAATTTACAGTGGTTTAAGGTCCGAAAGCTCAATAAAGAGTAAAGGCATCGGAAGTGAAAAAGCAAAAAGGTAAAGTGGACCCCACTATATGAATATTTCAGCTTGTATAATAAACATGTATATTTTATGATGTACATTCGGGGATACAAAGCGGAAATACAAGCCGGATGCCAAAAAAGAGTTAAAAACGGAGAAGTCCTTGTATATTTGGTGTTTGTATGTTTATAATATACAATCCCGATATACAAAAGATCAAAGGGCATTGCAAAGGAACAAAAGGTAAGGAATGTTTGTATAGTGTGTTTGTATATGCGGTTATACAATGGAATATACAACTGAAATATACAAGCAGGAAGTACAAGGAGTGTACGGAAAAGGTAAAGGGGAAAAGGGGGGCTTTAGTTCAATTGTATGCATAAGGCATTGTATGTCTGAAGATACAATGAAAAGATACAAGGAAAACATACAATGAAATATACAAAAGAAAGTGCATGTTAAATTAAGCTAACGGTCAAAAGGGTTCAAAACTCTCAAACACGGAAAAGGAAAGCCAAAGGTCGCAGCACATTAATGGCTATAATTAATGCAAATTTAACACTAAATCAAATAGAATTTAATGTGCGTTAGGGGGGAATTATTGTTATTTTGCTTTCAAGGTATATTGTTAAACATTGAATTTTTGCAGAAAAGGCGTTGTCACAGTAAAATAGAATGAAATTTACTGAATTAGCAAAGTTACAGTTGCTGGGTGAAAGCGAAAGGTAAAGTAAGTCAACATCAAAGGTTAAACGGTCACAGAAACAAGTATTTATCTTGGAACCCCGTTTAAATTTCGAACGGTAAAGCACAACTGTTAATTCTAGTGATTTCACTTTCAAAATGCATGAATTTGTTGAAGTTACTATTTTAACTGTTAATTAGCTAAATAGAGCTTAACAAATACAAGCAGGTTATAAGTTAGGGTAAATAGTAGAAAATAGGCATTCACAATAAAACCCTAGATATGAAGTGAAAACAAAAATTGAGACGTGTACTTGTACAGGATGGCCCCTAAACCAAAGAAAGATACAGGGGAAGATACAAAAAGGAAAGAAAACCACAGAAAGAGGTGGAGAAAGAAGAATTACCTATACACAGAGGGTGTCCGACCCTGGTCAGCACAAATGGAGTGGGGATAGATACTAACATAGGAAACTATGATGTGGAAGATCTGCTAAAAAGGATTACTGCTACAGATGCTACTCCTGATATGAAATGAATTTGGGATAGTGGGTTGTACCAAGCTGCAGGTTTCCCATTGGCAATGGAAACTAGGGATTTATGCTTAGACTGTAATAATGTATAACCCAAGTACCAGGATGGTTATGCTCTATGATAAAGTAATTGCTGATTTGACTCTTGAGGGGATTGCTAACACTTTTGGGTTGGAGATCACTGACAAGATGACAGACATTGATATAGATCAGTATAATGAGAGTTTCTACACAAGTGAGGGAGATTGTAAGGGTAAAATATTTCGCCACTAGTACAGTCCAGAGAACAAACCAAAGGCAGTGGCTAGAATCCCTAAGAATCTGATGAGAATACATTTCAGGGAGGAGATATATTTGACGATCACCATGCTGAGCAGACTAGTTGGGCTGAGGGATGCCACCAAATGTGAACCCTGGATGTTCACTGTCATAGAATACATGAGAGTAGGTGAAAAGGAACAAGGGCAAATTCATTGGGCTAAGGCCATTAGTACGGCTATTTGGAGACAGGCCATGCTGAGGCAGCAAAAGGGCTTGCCATTTTATTTGTCTTCTTATGTGTTGTATTGTTGTGCTGTAGCAATTAGGCCTTTTATTCATGGGATAGAAAAGATTGGTGTTTTGGGAAATGGCCCTAATCAGAGGCTGGTGTATGAACATTACCCTGTCTTGCAGGAGGAGAATGCCTTAAAGAATTTTGCTTTGGTCAATGGTGTTTTTTATACTTACTTGGTAAGAATATTAAGGGAGGAGCCTGATAAAAGATTGTCCAAGGATGCTGAGAGCGCAATTGGATTGCATAGTTCATGGTTTATACTGTTTGAACACTTTACTTATATAAGAACTGAGGGTTTTGAGGGAAAACCATTTATGTTGCCAAGGTACCCTTCTGACAAGTTGATTGTATTAGAGTTTTCAAGACAGAATTTGAATGTTTTCAGGATGTACAAGAGAAAATTTAACAGAGGAAATGTGAAACTGCCATGGGCAATTGGCAGATATTCTTGTTTTGGTGGGGAGGTGGCAAGTTATTCATAGCAAGAATTGAGGTATTATGGCTTCAAAGAGTTTGATTTAGCAAGGAGATTCGACCCCTTCCATAGAATTTAGAATTTTGGAGACAAGAAGTACAAACAACGAGTACATATTAAAGATTTCTGGGCTGATTGCCAGAATGACAGGGAGGTAAGGAAAAGGGCTCACAAAAGATTGACTGTGGAGCAAATGACGTCTATTGGTGATATATATGTCCCTCCAGAGGTTAGGGAGGATGATCAATTGTTACACCAAAGTTATGGACAAGCTAGGTTGGCTCCCATTACAGAGCCTGATTGGTCGCATCCTTGGAACACATCATTGGATGTTTTGACAAAGCCAGTGATATTATTTTGAATGACATGGCTTAGGGATAGGATAGAAGAACTTAAAGCTGAAGGAAAGGAAGTTACATTCCCAAAGAGGGGAAGGAAGAGAAAGGCAAAGCCCAGTGAGGACCTGCAATGTTTCTATGAGAAGAAGAGAAAATTTGTAGAAGCAAGAATTATGGAAAATAATAAGGATGCTACACTGATGGATCCATATGCTTTAGGCATAACAGTAGCAGTGGCATTTCAAACTTTTGTTGATGCAAAATCCATGAGCCATGAGATTAGTGAAGAAAAGGCACAGGTTGCAAAAGGGGCAGCAGGACCCTCAGTCATGAGGGAAATCCCAATAGGTTTGTCTAAGGGCGAGTCCTCGAAACCAAAAGATACAATTGGAGCCCAAGAAGTGGGAGAGAAAATGAGAAGTATATCCAGTACTTCTTCTCCAATGGAACCAAGACAAATGTTCATAAAGGTGAAGGCAGAGCTAGCTGGAGAGAGGCTGCAGGAGTCAAAAGTTAGTAAGGCCAAACCTACTGATGTAGAGACTGTACAAATTGAAAGCAGTGATAGTGAAGGAAAGATAATGTACAGGGGAAAAGTGATTGACATAGAGGAAGAATCAAGTGATTTCCTCAGTGAAGAAGAGGAATCAAACCTGCGAGTTGAAATAGAAATAGGATCTGTTGATCCATTTGGTACTTTAGTACCACCAGAAATCATTAGAGATGTGCAAGAGGAAGCACATAAGATTGAAGAGGATGAAAAGGAGAAATCATCTGAAAGGGTAAACACAGAAGGACAGGCGACACAAGGGGGCATCTCAGAGGTGGATGCATTGGATATGCTAAATATATATGGGGAGTAGGGTGAAGAAGAGGAAAATACAGAAAACTTGCAAGCCCAAGGAGAGGAAGCAAAAGAAGATGAGGTGAAGTCCAATTTACCAATACATCAAGAGCTACCATAGACAGGAAATACAGAGGTAGAAGAAAAAATAGATGAGAATAAACCTGAGGAGTCAGCAGCAGAAAAGGCTCCTGATAAAGATGATCCAAAAGAAGAGTCAACAGCAGAAGAGGCTCCTAATAAAGAGCACCAAGAGGGGGGAGATACTAAGGTAGAGGAGGAGGAAAATGAAGTCGAGTCAAAAGAACAAGAGCCTCCACAACAACAAGATCAACAACAACAACAAGATCAATAACAACAACCAGAGCAACAACAACAGCAGGAGCAGCAACAGGAGGAAATTGGAATAGATAAACCTCATGAAGAGGTGATTGCGCCTATCTGGCTTGAAGGAGAGATAAGGAAGGAGAAGAAAGAAATACAGCTAGCTCCTATTGACATCAAGAGCTTATTAGGTGAGAAAACTACTCCAAGGAAAGAAAAGAGAAAAGCTAGGACGGTGTCTGCAATACAGAGAGGTCCAGATGGATCAAGAACTTTGAACCTAGCTATACCACAAAAGGAGAAAGAAAAGGGTGAGATTACCTTGGAGGAATACAAGATACTAAATCTTGACCTCGGGCATTCCACAAGGGAACAACACATTGCTGAGTGGAAAGATATGAACCAAGTGACAACAGAAATGCTGAGGAAAGACAAAGATAAGTAGGAGGTATTGAAATGACACATTGTCCAACTCCAGCAATTTATTAAGGGGATATTTGACCCCAGTGCCACAATGCCTAACTTACCTGCTAACCTAGCAATAGTATCTAAAGAGGAAGTGCAGGACATGGAAAATAAAAGGTTCAAGGCCAATATTTTTGATGAATGGTTTCATGATTTTTTGCAAGAAGGCAAACAAACCATAAGGCAAGCTGTGAAGAGATGGAAAGTGGCCACATAAGAAAGGGACAAATGTATGGGATTAATAAATAATTGTCAAACAAGAGTAGAGGAATGCAGATATGAAATTGAACAATTAACTGAAATTGACAGAAGGGCAGAGGAATTGATAAACGAAGGGGCACTTAGTGTCACATTAGCAAATCAAGTGCCAAAGATAATTTTTGAGCTCAAATTTGAAGAGGATAACCTCAAAAGAAATGCAGTAGTCATGCAGGAATTGGTAAAAAGAGCAGGAGATATGATAAAAATGCACAAGAGAATCATAGAAAAGCTCCCGCAGCATGTATGTGTAGAAACGCCAACATATAACTTAGACAGAGCATTGACAAAATTCAGGGCCACATTCACACCCCATATAGAAAATCCTGATGCAATCCTCAGCAAGCAGGTGATGGACACATTAATGGAAGAGAAGGCCAAAATAAAGAAATACAAGAAAAGAAGGGAAAACTTAGAGAATGAAGAAAAGGAATTGAAAGAAAAGGTGATGATGCAAGAATACATTTTAGTAAAAAGTCCAGGAGGGGACCGCACCTTTGTGGAGGGTGTGCTTGATAATTTCAAGAAATACCTGAAAAAGTGAGAAGACAAGGAGTAAAGGATTTTGAGAGGAAATTAAATGAAGAGCTCTAGTGGGAAAAGGTCACATAAAATGGGAATCTTATGTAAAGATTCCAAGCGCATCCCTTGAGAGAAAAGATGCCAAGTAGTGGACTGGCACACGGTTATGAAATGAAGGCACAACATTGGTCAGTAATAAAAGGACCTTAACCATGGAGTGATGGTTGTAACCATGGAATGGAAGTTATAACCATAGCATGGGAGGGAATTCAAATTCTATATAAGGAGCGTGCTAATTGTATATTAGTTTACACAGGGATTTTTAGCATTTAGCCAGTAACTATAAATTCTTTCTGAGAATTTTGGAATAGTATATAGTAGTTTAGAGGAGGTCGCATGTTGTCTGCATTAAGGAACGCGTGGAATGTCCAGCTTTCTTAATGTATCTGTAAAGCACTGTGAGTTTTTGGTATATTTGATTAATAAAGCTAAGAGTCATTCCTACATTATAAATCTTGTATGACTGTGTTTTGAATATAGGTGAATCTAGAAGTCTGTGTCTATTTTCTGAGTGTCTTCTAGCTCTCCCTTGCATTTAAAATAATTTCTCTTAAAGCTCGCAATCTTGAATGCAATATTCGTGAAAATACTTAGGATATTTGTGTTTAACGATTTAGTCTGTTGGTTTAATTGAATCTGCTGTATTTCTTATTGTGTGCATAACAGAACGTTTAGATCCTGTAGTGAGTGATGGTGAATTTAAGTTTCTCTAACTTTTCCCAACAACTTTGAAATACTTAGCTTAAACATTGAAATCTAAAGGAGATTATCTGACATTTGAAGAGTTTAAGAGCAATAAGTTGATATTTGATAATCTTCATAATTAGTTAAAAGCAAAGCACGTTTGAATATAAATCTTGTAAAGCTTTGAAGTACAGTAACAATTTTATGCAAAATGAATGATTAGAAAGTTGATATTTGTATTAGTTTGCATAATAGGAGTCCAGTAAGTCACAAACTCACTTTAAATCACGTAAGGCCCCTTGCACATTACAGCTTCATAATAACCTACTGAACGATCCAACAGGTCAAGACCTGACTAATAAGGAAACTTGGGATTGAATAATCTTAATGGATTTCTCCATATCCTTCAAGATAGTTAGGTTCATTTATGAATTTTAAGTTTTATTATGAGTGTGTAAAAACAATCATCAATAGTTTTTGGTGCTAGAAGGAGGGCCGGATAGGAATTAAGGTTGAGTTTGAATAAAACTGGCTCATAACAGTATAGGGTGACTAGGTCTAGGGTTAATCATGACAACATATTTGTGCAGCTACCTGATAGAAGGTAGTGTAGGAACCCTTTTATTTGGAGTCCTAAAACATCAAATACAGGAAGTTCATCTAGAACGCCTCCTGGATCACCATTTTACACCCATAGTATTGACAGTCCTAATAGTTCTTCATCTAGATCCTTAACTCTAGGTTCAGGTTCTCCCAGAGGTCCTAGTCCTCCCAGAAGCCCAAGTACACCTAGAAATTTAGGTACTCCCATAGGTCCAGGTCAGGCACAAATACTAGCAATGGCATATTTTAATGTCAACTTGCCCATATATTTTGTGAATTATCATGAGATGTCGAAGAACCCTGAGAAAATGCCCTATATACAAGTTACACCAGGATCCAGAAGATCATATAAGGATATTTAAGGAAGCCTACTTTAGAGCCCAGTTAGAACATGAAGATGTAGTCTGTAGGTTATTTCCTTATACTTTCAATGAGCAAGCATCTAACTGGTATGTAAATCTGCCTAATGGCTACGTTTCTTCCTGGACACTTATGGAAGAAGCATGTCTGTCTAGATTTAGGGGACCGGTTGATCCTTCTATCTTGTATCATAAATTGGCCACAATCAAAAGGGGTGAGGGAGAACTAAGTGATAACTTTAATGATAGGTTTCAAAAGGCATCTTCTAGGTTGGTAGCACCCTACACAGTAGTTCCAAACACACTGTTGGCTATGTATTATGTTGCTTTAGATCCATTAACTGCCATGTTTGTCAAGAGAAAGCCTAATATAGATATGGTATCTAAAGCCTATAAAGAGGCAGCCTCTGTAAATCAAGAAATGAGGCAGACAACCTATAATCCATTCCTCAATGGAGGAAATCCTAGAATGCAAAATCAAGTGCAACCTTGGAATGGAGCTCCTACACAAAATGCTCCAATGCTCAATCCAGTCCCTACATACACACCTGTGTATAACCCTATTGCAATTCAGGCTATAGTACCTTACGCTGGTAATACTGCCAATCTTAATCAGAAAAATGGCTAATCATTTTTCCAACCACCTCAAGATGCATTTATAGCAAAAGCACAAGAGGAAAGGGAAGATATCAAATAAATCACTGCACACCTGAGAAGATTGACCACTAAGATGACATAGTTGAGAAATGAGAATTTCTACGGTAGAAATAACTCGGGGTATAACCAGAACTATAATCAGAATCAAAACCAAAACTATAGCCCCAATTATAACCAAAATCAGAATCAGAGTCATAATCGGAGTCAGGGTTATAACCAAGGTCAGAGTTCTAATCAGGGTCAAAATCACAGTCAACATCAGAATCATAATCAGGGACAACAAACACAAAATAAAGGACTAGCTATAGATAACAGAGCCTGGAATAACAATAACAAGAATCAAAATCAGCCTAGGCCACCCAAAACTTGGAGCACAGGGCCAAATAATGGCACCCTATCTTCTCCATTCGAGAACTTAGACAACCGGGACACAAAACAAATAGTAGGAATTCAAATGGCCAATGTAGTACTAAAGAACTGGTGTAGAATCCATAATACTAGTGCCCATGCTAAAATAGACTGTCCTCAGTTTCATCTGGCAGCAAGTATTTTTAATGTGGATGTACAGGCTCCTACTTCTGAGTTCTTAGTTCCCAAAGGTAATGAAATAGTACCCTTAGGGTATGATACTACTCTAGTTTTGGAGACTTTTACTTTTAGAGAAGAGGAAGATAACCAATTGTTCGAGGATGAACCCTATTATTGTGAAAACCTATATCCTGAGACAACCTTAGTATTAAACACTTTTCAGTTTCCATTTGAAACTGAAAATGAGGTGTTGCATGAGATAGAGGAGGTGCAAGCCTTCCAACAGACAAATAAAAATCATACTTATAATCTCAGAAACAACACTGGCCAGGAGGTCCTTTCACCACTTCCACTCCTCCCAACAATTACAATACTCCACCAGACTAGAATGCTAGCAACAACCCTGCTACACTAAAAGCCAATCATAATGCAAATAATGGAACAGTAACTCAGAGGGTCCAGAAAAATAAAACTGAGACAACAGAAACATTGGGACTGGTGAGTTATCTATCAGAAGAAATTAAGAAAATCAAGGTTAGTGTACCTTTGTGTGAATTGTTAAAGAGCCCAGAGGTTAGAAAGGCCTTTATTAAATCTTTGGATACATCTGTAACAGGGGAGACTTCTGCTGAGGTACTCGTGCCTAATAGAGAGACACAGCCAAAAGAAAAGGGTAAGAAAATTGAGCAGCCTTCTAACACAAATGTAGTAATGTATGCTGATAAGAGGGATACTCCTTTCTTGTTAACTGTTAGATTGTGTGGAAAGAACATACACAATTGTATGGTGGATTCGGGTGCCTCAGCTAATGTGATGCCTCTGGGTATATGTAAAACCTTAGGTCTGACTCCCACCAAGTCTGCCAAAGTTGTCACACAGTTAGATAAGACCGAAGTTAACGTGGTAGGAGAGCTAATGCATATTCAGATGCAACTAGCTTCTGACCCCAGGGTAAGTCAGTTCATTGACATCCAAGTAGTTGATATACCTACAAATTATGGGATGTTATTAAGCAGAGATTGGTCAAAAATGCTGAACAGGTACATGGCCACTGAGTTTTCGCATATGTGGTTACCTTGGAGAGGTGTGCCTAATCAAATCAAAATAGAGGCTAAACCTAGGTTGAAGCATATGATCACATAATACAATAGGATGAATGAAATATTGTATGCTTCTGTTGAACCCGGTGTTTACAGGGTCACTAACAAAGGGGTACAGATCGAGGAAATATTAATGCTAAATTTTGGAGAAAAGCCTGTTGATAAAGAAACAAAATGATTTATTGAATCTAATGGAAATTCTTCTGATGAAGAAAATAATGCACTGAATACTTTTAGTCAGGTCATCAGATAGGAAATGATAAAGTGCATTGAACAAAAAGTTCATGTTCACTGTAAGTTATACAAAAGCAAGTGCAGAGTTCACAGCACATCACACTCTGAAGAGAGTTGTGGAATGTGCAGGGACATTATTGAATATGAATATATAAGATGCACAAAAGCGATGGAATTGCAAGAAGGAAGTGTTATTCTTACTCAACCAAAGAAATATTTTCACGATAACATGGAAGGGTTAATTCCAGAAGTTGAAAAAGAGGTAAATGTCAAAAATGTTTGTCATTCAGATTTGTACACTGAGAAGGTAAATGAACAAGCAAGTCAGAATGAACTGCATATGGATAAACAAGACAACACTGCACATGTAGTAGACAAGGGAAAACATGTCAAAGGAAAAGGTCAAAAGAATAAAGATGGCATGTGGACATTAAAATGTGATGGGTCTAAGTCTAAACAGGGTGCAGGTGCAGGTGTAGAGCTCTTAGATCCTCAGGGTAAATCATATCTAGCAGCATATAGGTTACAATTTGCTTGCACTAACAATGTTGCTGAATATGAAGCTTTAGTTTATGGACTAGTCTTTGCTATAAAGAAAGGGGTAAGAGTGATCAGAGTATTTTCAGACTCTGAGTTAGTAGTCAGACAAGTTAGGAAGCTGTATGCCTGTAATTATAAGAAAATGATTTGCTATAGACATAGAGTCTGGGATTTAATAGAGTCATTTGATGCTTTCAACTTAGAGCATATCGCCAGAGAACAGAACCATAGGCTTGATGCACTAGCTGTTGCTGCTAGCACTTTAGAGCCTTTAGCACTGTCAGGTTTAAAAAGATTTGTTGTAGAACTAGTAAATGTGCCCAGTGTGCCAAACAATGTAACTCATTTTTAGGTATTTGAGGGGGACCAGCAAATTGTAGATTTCCTAACTTGCAACTAAGTATTTGAAGCCCAAATTATTGATGAACAAGAGAGGCCTGATGTGTCTTGGGATGAGGAAGACATTATCAACTTAAAGAGTAATTTCTTGCCTAAGGGGGTAATAGAGTTAGAACAAATCTTTGACTTTGACAGAGTAGTGAGATAGAAAGACATAACCAAGACTGAGGGAGGTAAGTGTGAGCCATATAACTTAGGAACAAAACAGAACCCTCAGAATGTGCAGATTGGAAAGGTTTGTCCTGAGAAGATTAGAAAAGAAGTCATAGATGTACTGAAGGAATACAAACACATTATAGCATGGACATATGAAGATTTAAAGACATATGACACGTCCATTATAACACATGTGATACCATTAAAACTAGATGTCAAACCATTTAGGCAAAAGCAAAGGCCTGTAAATGCAATTTTAGAGCCATTGATATTTGAGGAAGTAAAAAGGCTACTGTCTGCCAGGATAATTTTCCCTGTTAGACACTCGACTTGGGTAGCTAACTTAGTGCCTGTTAGGAAGAAAAATGGGGACATTCAGTTATGTGTAGATTTTAGGAATCTAAATAAGGCGTCTGAGAAAGACAATTATCCTCTGCCTCCCATGGATGAAGTATTACAACAGTAAATGGAGCCAAGATGATGTCCTTTTTAGATAGTTTTTCAGGTTATAACTAGGTCCTAATTGATGAGGAAGATAGGCCAAAGACCACTTTTACTAGCAAATGGGGTAATTTTGCATACAGAAGAATGCCATTTGGTCTAATCAATGCAAGTGCCGCATTTCAGCCAGCCATGGACATTGTGTTCTGTGGACTGACAGGTAAGTGTATTGTGATTTACATGGATGATCTGTGTATTCTAAGGATGCGTCTACTCATGCTGAGGATTTAAGAAGAATACTCAAGAGATGTGAGAGGTATGGGATTTCTCTCAACCCTTAAAAATGTGTATTCGGTGTAACAGAGGGTAAATTGCTAGGGCATGTCATTTCTGAGAATGGTATATCCATTGATCCTGATAGAATAGAAGGGATAAAGAAATTATAGTTACCAAACACTAGAAAAAAATTAAAATCTTTTTTTGGTAAAATTAACTTTGTCAGGAAGTTCATTATAGGATTTGCAGAGATCGTGCAACCGCTGAATGCCATTTTGAAAAAAGATGCAGTGATGGAGTGGACACCAGTAGCCAAGGCTGCATTTGAAGATATCAAGGAGGCCATTTCTGATGCTCCTATCTTGACAAGTCCAGACTATACCAAGCCATTCTACATTTATTCATTTGCGTCCTCACATTCGGTTGCAGCTGCACTGACCCAAAAAGGAAAAGATAATGAAGAAAGGCCTATCGCTTTTATGAGTGCACCTCTGAAGGATGCACAGTTGAAATACCTGGATACAGAAAGATAGGCATTTACACTAGTGAGGGCAGTAAAAAAGTTTAGGCACTACATTCTACGCAGTTAGGTTAAAGTTGTGGTACTTGATGCAGCAGTGAAGATGCTGCTGATGCAAAATGAGCCTAGAGAGAAAAGAGCTAAGTGGATCACCACTTTGCAAGAGTTTGATATGGAGATCATATCGATGAAGTTAGTTAGAGGACAAGATTTAGTACAAACCATTGCCAATACGGACCCAAATCTGGTAAAACAATAGTATGTGCTAAATACAAGTGATGCATCAGGGTGGTACGATGATCTCAACACTTTTCTAGTATCAGGGAAATACCCAAACAAGATGAAATCCTCATAGAGGAGAGCTTTGAAGATTAAAGCACAAAAGTATATGGTGCAAGGAGGTCTTCTATTCAGGAAGAACCATGAGGGAATTTATTTAAGATGTTTAAATAGAGGTGAAGCAGACAAGGTGTTGCTGGAATTGTATGATAAATATGGAACTGCTCATGGTTCCCATCTAGCTACAACACATAAAATATTGAGAGCAATTTATTATTGGCTTACCATGTTTAAAGATACAGAGAATCACGTCAGAAACTGCCATGTTTGCCAAGTTACAGTAGATAAAGGGAGAAATCAAGCCAATACATTACAGCCAGTCATTGAGACTAGGCTGTTTGCACAGTGGGGCTTGGATTTCATTGGAGTCATAAATCCTCCATCAGCTGCAGGACACAAATTCATATTGATGGTGATTGATTATTGTACAAGGTGGACTAAAGCCACATGTTGTAAATTCTCCACTACAGAGGTCGTCATCAAGTTTCTTGAAGAGAACATCATCACCAAGTTTGGATTTCCCTATTCGTTGGTATGTGACAATGGCCCTGCATTTTCTTCTTTAAATTTTTCTAAATGGGCATTTGAACATGGAATTGTTTTAAAGTTCTCTTCAAATTATTATCCTTAGGGGAATGGGTTAGCTAAATCTATGAATAAAATCTTTCTAGACATAATTAAAAAGCTAATTGAAAAGAACCAAGAGAGTGGAACACATTTCTAAAGTATGCACTATGGGTAGATAGGACCAAAGTTAAGGCAGCTTTGGGTAATACACCTTACCATTTAGTTTATGGGACTGATCCCATACTTCCTGTAAATATAAGAATACCAATCTAGAAGTTCACGAATGAATACTTAGGCTTCAATGATCATAGGGAAGCCAGAATTGTTCAAATGATGCAATTAGATGAGAAAAGAGACCAAGCTATTGAAAGATTTACCAAACATCAAGCAGTGGTAAAGAGATGGTTTGATAAACGAGCAAGAGTCAAAACATTCAGGATTTCAGACTTAGTGCTGTGTTGGGATAAGGAACATGAGAAGAAGGGTAGCCATGGAAAGTTTGACAAGTTATGGTTAGGTCCATTACAAGTGTCAGAGATAATAGGAGACAACACTTTTAGGCTCAAAACCCTGACTGGAGAGGATGTACCATTACCAGTTAATGGCCTGCATTTGAAATACTACTTCCAGGCTTGAGGTGAAGGTTGTTGGTCTGTTGTATCATAATGTAGATAGTTGTACAATTTTGCTTCTTTGTTTTGTTTTGTCTTGTTTTGTTGTTCTCTGTTGGTTTTCTGTCGTGTGTTTGTTTGTTTGTGTTCTGTTGCTTCAACAGGGGTGTTTGTTTTGTTCTAGAGTATACAAGAGTAGATTAGCAACCATTGAAAACAATATAAAATTCAGAACATTCAAGTTAATCATTTAAAATTTATACATAACTTGTTGTGATTGTCATTAATGTAGGAAGTCAGTTAGCTTGTGAAATTTTGTATTTAATAAGAATGGGTCGAGTATTCAAGGAAAGTTTCTCACAATGACACACCTAAAATCCTTGGGTTTGTTGAACCTACCAATGTAGATGTTAGGTGAAAAATCAGAGGTCACCCTTGCTACCATTACAATTCTCAGCTTAATTTCAACAAGTGATCATTCCTTGCATCATAAAGTTACAACTATTATATCGTATGAAACTTCAATCTTTATTAAAATATAAAATCAAATAAATAAATAAAATGGATTTTACTAAAATCCAGGTTAAGCCATCTAAGTAACTCTACCGGGGCTATAGATGCTCGCTGGCAGTGGGGCTCTACTTAGGAGAATTGTAACGATAACCATGCTGGGGCAATGGACGCCTACTGGCAGCAAGGCTCTATCCAGTTAGCTATGAGGGAATGACATCAACTAGGTAGTCTAATCTTAGTCATTGGTTTGTTCAACTAATTTTCAAGATGAGGATAATTAATCATGCGCACCCACTTAAACTAAAAAGGAAAATTCATGCACCTTATTGAATACATTAAGTCTTAAGTTAAATGATGATTTGCATAAAAGATAGTCAGAAATTATGAATTTATTTCATTTTGTTTCCTTTAATGGTTTTAATTTAATTGTTTTATTTGGTTGCTAGTTGTTGTGATGCTCACAACACGCCCCATTTTACTCCTTAGCAAAATGAGGACCCCTGTAGTAGCTGGCTTTTGGTTGCTTTTGTGTGTGGGTTTTGCTTGGTGGTAAAGGGAAAAGGCACGTTTAATACAAACCTTGGTGAAAATAGAGAAAAAATAACATTGAGTACTAGGTCAAAGTGTAGGTGAATTCCTTGTTGAAAATAAATAGGGGTTGGTTTTTAAATTATTTTAAAATTCGCTATATTTTGCAAGCTATTGATGTTTTTGGTAAATGTACAATTAGAGGGTTTGTGCCTTGTATATACAAAGTTCTTTGTCTATGCAGGGTCATCTCATATACAAATATGTTTGCATATCAGGTCTTGTTGTTAGTTGCGAAAGGAAGGGTAATCGGGTTTTATATAATCTTATACTTGTATACATTCTGTGATAATGTTTTATCTTCAATAGACAAGTCAGACCCGAAAAAGTTAAGGTTGAGATGAATAAATGATTGAAATCCACTATGTATTTTCCAGTTTGTATATTGGGCAAATGGAAGACAAACAAATAAATATACAAGGGATTATACATAGCGCGGAGTTGAAGAGGTATTAAATTTAGTACAATCGGTGTATGTTTGGAAATTGTATATTTGGCGGATGCGAAATATACAATCAAAGATACAAGGAATCATATACAGCACGAAACTAAAAAGTTATCAAAAATAGTAAAGTCCTTGTATATTTGGTGTTGTATGCTCATAATGTACAACTCCGATATACATTGCGCTTTATACAAACCAGAACCGAAGATATTATAATAGCATTAAACTGTTGTATGTTTGGCACTTGTATATTTGACAGATGCGAAATATACAATCGGGAGGTACATTGAGTTTTATATAATGTAGAATAGAAAGGAAATTAAAATATAGTATAAATGGTGCATTTGGATTTGATGTCTATTGCGATGCACATTTCACTTTATACAATGGCTGGAATTGAAATCATTATGAAATGTGGCTAACTTGTTGTATGTTTTGTCTTTGTATGTTTTAGAGTATACAAAGCAAAATATATAAGGTTTTATACATCACGGAGCCAAGGGTATATACAATGTAGTTTACAGTGGTTTAAGGTCCGAAAGCTCAATAAAGAGTAAAGGCATTGCGGAAGTGACAAAGAAAAAGGGTAAAGTGGACCCCACTATATGAATATTTCGGCTTGTATAATAAACATGTATATTTTATGATGTACATTCAGAGATACAAAACGGAAATACAAGTCGGACGCCAGAAAAGAGTTAAAAATGGAGAAGTCATTGTATATTTAGTGTTTTTATGTTTATAATATACAATCTTGATATACAAAAGATCAAAAAGCATTGCAAAGGAACAAAAGGTAAGGAATGTTTGTATAGTGTGTTTGTATATGCGGTTATACAATGGAATATACAAGTGAAATATAAAAGCAGGAAGTACAAGGAGTGTACGGAAAAGGTAAAGGGGAAAAGGGGGGCTTTAGTTCAATTGTATGCATAAGGCATTGTATGTCCGAAGATACAATGAAAAGATACAAGGAAAACATACAACGAAATATACAAAAGAAAGTGCATGTTCAATTAAGCTAATGGTCAAAAGGGTTCAAAACTCTCAAACACGGTAAAGGAAAGCTGAAGGTCACATCGCATTAATGGTTGTAATTAATGTGAATTTAACACTGAATCAAATGGAATTTAAAGTGGGTTAGGGCAGAATAATTGTTATTTTGCTTTCAAGGTATATTGTTAAACATTGATTTTTTGCAGAAAAGGCACTGTCACAGTAAAATCGAATGGAATTTACTGAATTAGCAAAGTTACAGTTGCTGGGTGAAAGAGAAAGGTAAAGTAAGTCAACATCAAAGGTTAAATAGTCACAGAAACAGGTATTTATCTTGGAACCCCGTTTAAATTTTGAATGGTAAAGCACAACTGTTAATCCTTGTAATTTCACTTTCAAAATGCATGCATTTGTTAAAGTTACCATTTTAACTGTTAATTAGCTAAATAGAGCTTAACAAATTCAAGGATGTTATAAGTTAGGGTAAATAGTAGAAAATAGGCATTCACAATAAAACCCTAGATATGAAGTGAAAATAAAAATTGAGACGTGTACTTGTACAAGATGGCCCCTAAACCAAAGAAAGATACAGGGGAAGATACAAAAAAGGAAAGAAAACCACGGAAAGAGGTGGAGAAAGAAGAATTACCTATACACAGAGGGTTTCTGACCCTAGTCATCACAAATGGAGAGGGGACATATACTAACATAGGAAACTATGATGCAAAAGATGTGCTAAAAAGGATTACTGCTATAGATGCTACTCCCGATATGAAATGCATTTGGGATAGTGGGTCGTACCAAGCTGCAGGTTTCCCATAGGCGATGGAAGCTAGGGATTTGTGCTTAGACTATGTAATAATGTATAACCCAAGCACCAGGATGGTTATGCTCTATGATAAAATAATTGCTGATTTGACTCCTGAGGGGATTGCTAACACTTTTGGGTTGGAGATCACTAACAAGATAACAAACATTGATATAGATCAGTATAATGAGAGTTTATACACAAATGAGGGAGACTGTAAGGGTAAAATATTTCGCCACTAGTACAGTCCAGAGAACAAACCAAAGGCAGTGGTTAGAATCCCTAAGAATTTGATGAGAATACATTTTAGGGAGGAGATATATTTGATGATCACCATGCTGAGCAGACTGGTTGGGCTGAGGGATGCCACCAAATGTGAACCCTGGATGTTCACTATCATAGAATACTTGAGAGCAGGTGAAAAGGAACAAGGGCAAATTCATTGGGCTAAGGCCATTAGTACGACTATTTGGAGACAGGCCATGCTAAGGCAGCAAAAGGGCTTGCCATTTTATTTGTCTTATTATGTGTTGTATTCGTATCCTGCATTAATTAGGCCTTTTATTCATGGGATAGAAAAGATTGGTGTTTTGGGAAATGGCCCTAATCAGAGGCTGGTGTATGAACATTACCCTGTCTTGCAGGAGGAGAATGCCTTAAAGAATTTTTCTTTGGTCAATGGTGTTTTTTATACTTACTTGGTAAGAATATTAAGGGAGGAGCCTGATAAGAGATTGTCCAAGGATGCTGAGAGCGCAATTGGATTGCACAGTTCATGGTTTATACAGTTTGAACACTTTACTTATATAAGAACTGAGGGTTTTGAGGGAAAACCATTTATGTTGCCAAGGTACCCTTCTGACAAGTTGATTGTATTAGAGTTTTCAAGATAGAATTTGAATGTTTTTAGGATGTACAAGAGAAAATTTAACAGAGGAAATGTGAAACTGCCATGGGCAATTGGCAAAAATTCTTGTTTTAGTGTGGAGGTGGCAAGTTATTCAAAGAAAGAACTGAGGTATTATGGCTTCAAAGAGTTTGATTTAGCAAGGAGATTCAACCCCTTCCACAGAATTTAGAATTTTGTAGACAAGAAGTACAAACAGCAAGTACATATTGAAGATTTCTGGGCTGACTGCCAGAATGACAAGGAGGTAAGGCAAAGGGCTCACAAAAGATTGACTGTGGAGAAAATGAGGTCTATTGGTGATATATATGTCCCTCCAGAGGTTAGGGAGAATGATCAATTGTTACACCAAAGTTATGCACAAGCTAGGCTAGCTCCCATTACAGAGCCCGATTGGTCGCAGCCTTGGAACACATCATTGGATGTTTTGACAAAGCTGGTGATATTATTTTGAATGACATGGCTTAGGGACAGGATAGAAGAACTTAAAGCTGAAGGAAAGGAAGTTACATTCCCAAAGAGGGGAAGGAAGAGAAAGGCAGAGCCCAGTGAGGACCTGTAATGTTTCTATGAGAAGAAGAGAAAATTTGTAGAAGCAAGAATTATGGAAAATAATAAAGATGCTACACTGATGGATCCATATGCTTTAGGCATAATAGTAGTAGTGGAATTTCAAACTTTTGTTGATGCAAAATCCATGAGCCATGAGATTAGTGAAGAAGAGGCACAGGCTACAAAAGGGGCAACAGGATCCTCAGTCATGAGGGCAATCCCAATAGGTTTGTCTAAGGGCAAGTCCTCAAAACCAAAAGATACAATTGGAGCCCAAGAAGTGGGAGAGAAAATGAGAAGTATATCCAGTACTTTTGCTCCAATGGAACCAGGACAAACGTTCATAAAGGTGAAGGCAGAGCTGGCTAGAGAGAGGCTGTAGGAGTCAGAAGTTAGTAAGGCCAAACCTATTGATGTAGAGACTGTGCAAATTGAGAGCAGTGATAGTGAAGGAAAGATAATGTATAGGGGAAAAGTGATTGACATAGAGGAAGAATCAAGTGATTTCCTCAGTGAAGAAGAGGAATCAAACCTGCGAGCTGAAATAGAAACATGATTTGTTGATCCATTTGGTACTTTAGTACCACCAGAAATCATTAGAGATGTGCAAGAGGAAGCACATAAGATTGAAGAGGCTGAAAAGGAGAAATCATCTGAAAGGGTAAACACAGAAGGATAGGCAGCACAAGGGGGCATCTCAGAGGTGGATGCATTGGATATGCTAAATATATATGGGGAGCAGGGTGAAGAAGAGGAAAATACAGAAAACTTGCAAGCCCAAGGAGAGGAAGAAAAAGAAGATGAGGTGAAGGCCAGTTTACCAATACATCCAGAGCTGCCATAGACAGGAAATACAGAGGTAGAAGAAAAATAGATGAGAATAAACCTGAGGAGTCAACAGCAGAAAAGGCTCCTGATAAAGATGATCCAAAAGAAGAGTCAGCAGCAGAAGAGGCTCCTGATAAAGAGTACCAAGAAGGGGGAGATACTGAGGTAGATGAGGAGGAAAATAAAGTTGAGTCAAAAGAACAAGAGCCTCCACAACAACAAGATCAACAACAACAACAAGATCAATAACAACAACCAAAGCAACAACAACAGTAGGAGCAGCAACAGGAGGAAATTGGAATAGATAAACCTCATGAAGAGGTGATTGATACAGAAAAAGCTATAGAGAGCACAAAGGAGGTGCCTACCTAGCTAGAAGGAGAGATAAGGAAGGAGAAGAAATAAATACTACTGGCTCTTATTGACATCAAGAGCCTATTAGGTGAGAAAACTACTCCAAGGAAAGAAAAGAGAAAAGCTAGGACAGTGTCTGCAATACAGAGAGGTCCAAATGGATCCAGAACTTTGAACCTAGCTATACCACAAAAGGAGAAAGAAAAGGGTGAGATTACCTTGGAGGAATACAAGATCATACTAAATCTTGACCTCGGGCATTCCACAAGGGAACAACACATTGCTGAGTGGAAAGATATGAACCAAATTGACAGCAGAAATGCTGAGGAAAGACAAAGATAAGCAGGAGGTATTGAAATGACACATTATCCAACTCCAGCAATTTATTAAGGGGATATTTGACCCTAGTGCCACAATGCCTGACTTACCTGCTAACCTAGCAATAGTATCTAAAGAGGAAGTGTAGGACATGGAAAATAAAAGGTTCAAGTGCCAAAGATAATTTTTGAGCTCAGATTTGAAGAGGATAACCTCAAAAGAAATGCAGTAGTCATGGAGGAATTGGTAAAAAGAGCAGTAGAAATGATAAAAATGCACAAGAGAATCATAGAAAAGCTCCTACAGTATGAATGTGCAGAAACGCAAACATATAACTTAGACAGAGCATTGACAGAATTCAGGGCCATATTCACACTCCGTACAGAAAATCCTGATGCAATCCTCAGCAAGCAGGTGATGGACACATTAATGGAAGAGAAGGCCAAAATAAAGAAATATGAGAAAAGAAGAGAAAACTTAGAGAATGAAGAAAAGGAATTGAAAGAAAAGGTGATGATGCAAGAATACATTTTAGCAAAAATTCCAGGAGGGGACCACACGTTTGTGGACGGTGTGCTTGATAATTTCAAGAAATACCTGAAAAAGTGAGAAGACAAGGAGTAAAGGATTTTGAGAGGAAATTAAATGAAGAGCTCTAGTAGGTGTTGGTGCCTGAATTGACTGTCAGTTCTTGAGCAATTTTTATGCAGGCACCATCCCAAAAAATCCAAAAAATTTTCCAGTTTTGGCACCCCTTCAGTGTTTTGTAACATCCACATCATCTTTCTTGAAGGGGGGGTCTTCATGTTTTGTCCATCGGCATGAGTTTGGAATGTGTCTTGGCGATCATGATTAGTACCAATGGCGTGTTGTCTTCTATCGCTAAGACTTTACCTATCGGCGTAGGTGTTTTGTGGCTTACCGACAGACTTGGTCTCGCCGACGAGGGTTTTGGAGTGCTATCGCCAAGACTTTGGCTATCGGAGTGAGCGGGCAAGTGTTGGACCGACGTTGGTTGTCTAGCCGATGAGTGATGTTCAAGGTGGTCGTCGGCAGGAGTAGTGCTATCGGTGAGAGAGTTTTCAGGTTCGCCGACGCCTGAGGTCTTGCCGACAGAGTATAGTTTGTTGGCGCCATCGGTGTAATGGAAGATTATCGGGTGAATGGGCAGATTGTTGGCCGATGGCGCAGGTCTGGCCGATGGAGTTGCCATCAGCGAGTATGGGGTAGTGTCTAGCCGATGGTGGTAATAGAGTTCAGTTTCGGTGTGACAGGGGCTATCGGGCTAGCCATTGGAAGGTCCACCGATGGAGAGTGTTTGGCCGATGTGATGTTATCGGCGTAAGTCACACCGACAGGGGGGCAATGTAGTGTGTGATCGGAGAGACTTGTGAGGTCAGGGTAAGTTTTGTGGAGCTGGCCAATGGTTCTCCTCTGGCCGATGGGGATGTTGGTGACTTGTGGAGGTGTTGGCATCGGCGAGACCGCTGTGATCGGCAGGAGATTTGTGGGGTAGGCCGATAATGTATGTCATGGCGATGGGCTGTGGGCGAAGGGTCGTGTGTCGAGCTCGGCAAAACGCTCGACACTTGGTATGTATGCGACTATGTTTTTAAAGCGCTGAAGTTGTCTCCACACTATGCATGTGGGATTAATTTCCCTACACATTTGAAACCTCAGGAAGCACCTTTTGGCGGGAAGCTCCATTTTGATCGCTGCGACAGTCTTCTGGGTGGTTGCGGGTTGTTGAGCCATCAATGGCGACTGTAGCAGGAGTATGGGTGATGGTACAAGTAATTAAGCTGCCTGATCGTGGATGAAGACTTTCAAGTGGTGGCACAAAGCTCAAGATCCCCCCTGTCTGTCGCATTTAATCTGTGAAGGCCATTTTCAAATGGAAGGAATGTATCTGGCGAATTTTTGACTTCTGGCCATGTAATTAATTGCTGAATGTACACGGTTCTGTATAAATGGTTTTGGCTGTGTTACTTTTTAGAGGTTGGACATTTTTGGGCTTTCTGCTCTGGCTCTGAACATAAGGTGTTCACATTTTGAAAGGCATTTTTTGCTACAGACTCGGTCCTTAGTCTGGTGTACTAATCTATCTTGGCTTGTAAATGATGATTTTCTCTGTGATGGCCTTCTATGCAGATTGATTTTAAATGAAAAACACCTGTGTGCGTATTGTTTCTGATTGTCTCCTGTATGTCATTTATTTTCCTTTCAAACAAGGTTGTCAAGGGCTTCCAAGTTTTTCAGTATGTGCATACTGTGTGTCTGATTTATTGCGTCTGCTCAAGGAGTGGTTAAATAGGCTTTTGATCAGATACAAAGGGAAATAGATTGCATCATAGGATCTGTTAAGTATGATCATTAATGATACTCTTTCTTGGACATGTTGCTGTTAGGCAGTAGCATTATTCTTAGGTCCTCTGGATATGAATTTATGTTGTCATGGGGAGACATTTACAGTCTTAGATATGACTCTGCTGCCCAGATAAGGCACTGGTTTGGGAATCTGTCTGTTCAATGGGTCTAGGAAAGTCCCATAACTCCAAACACCATTTCAAACCATCTCATCCTTCCATCTGTTAGTTGTAGGATTAGGATTAGGATCCTTACATGCTCTCATACCCAACTAGACATTATGTCCAAGAATGTTGCCAACCTTGTGATTTGTTACACAAATCTTGGTCCATACATGAGAGTATTCTGCCTGTTGATGTCAAGTTAAATCCTTCTATCATTGAGCTAAGTCAAGGTTATACTTTTATCAAGTAGGGAAACCCCCCTTGGTGCGGCAGAACCAGAAGTGAAGGGGAGGAGCTCACGCAACCTCCTGTATTCAGTTGGCTGAATCTGCCTATGCATTAGAACTAGCAAACCCTAATGCTGATTCAGAAGAAAAACCAACAAAATGGCGACTCTGCTGGGGATCTAAATGCACATCAAAGATGGATGTATGTGACGTGACAAAAATGTGTTGTTCATATTTCTGCATCTGTATGAGAAAAGGTACCTTGTTCCTTCCCCTTTATATATTTACTGTTTTGCTGCATAGGTTAGATGCCAGGGGAGGTTACAGGTCTTAGGCAGACAAAGGATGTCTAAGAGTAAGTTTTTTATGAATCCAAGTATGAATTATCCCGTACTCAGTGGTGAAATGTTGGAGAAAAGAATAGAAGAGATAAAAAATAGGTTGATATTCTTAGAGGCTGAGTAGGCCTAGTTAAAAAGCAATAACCTTGTTGTGTCTGCCAGTTAGAAAGCTAAACCTCCTGTCAGCCCTTTTGATCCTTTGTATGACCAACTGGATTTGTCATGGGTTGATTATAAAGTAGAAACTATGCCTGCTAGGATATATCGTCAGATGCCTAGATTTAGTGGTCACAGTGTGTGTGATGGGAATGCACATATCCAAAATTTTCACAGTTTCATGGGAAAACATTCATTCAGAGATGAGGATATGTGGATGAGGTTTTTTGTTAGGTCCTTTGATGCAAAAGCAAAAGACTGGTATTTGAGCCTTCCAAAGAGATTTTTTGCCTGTTGGGATGAGGTTGCTGACTGTTTCAAAGAAGAATTTGCAAGAGACCCTGCTGATCTTGTTGCAGAATTGATGAACATCAGAAAACAAGATGAAGAGCCATGTGTTGATTTCAGTCATAGGTTTGCAGTAGCCCTTTCACAGATCCCAGAAGTCTTCAGACCTGATATTTCAGCCTGTGTTGGCATATTCTTTGAGGCTTTTGAGGAGGGCTCTACTGCAATACTGAGGGATTGCAAGGTGACAGGTATGCAAATGGCATACAAGTTCGCCGAAAATATAGAAAAATTCAGAAATGGGTGCCTGTTGATATCCCTGTCCCCAGGCCTTGGTGTGAGAAATGGTTGTGAAGCTGCAAATGACCAAATGATTATGGCATCATGTGCAGATAAAAATGAAAGTGAAAGCATAGAGGTTGAGACTGCTGTATTTGAACATAATGCTAACAATACTGCTCAACTGGATTGTTCACCAGTTAAGGATGCCAGTGAAAGGACTAGTGAGGATTCCCATTGCAATGATGAAGCATATGACCATGAAAACAATAACGAGGTTGTGGACAGCAATGAGCAATTTTTGGAATGGACCTGTGGAGACAATTGTGAGTATTGTACTCAAGACAGAGAAGATATAAGCAAACAGAGAAGCAGTCCTATGTGTGACCCATTGCCTTCCTTTCAAACACATGGAGATCATGAAGAGCAGTCAGGGATTGAAACAAGTGCTAGTGCAGAGCATGATTATTTTTCATTTGATGGCTATTTTGCTTATGACACACAGGCTGATACTCCTCCACAGAGTGAATCCATTGGTGATGAAGATGTGTGCTCTGCTGCCCATGAACAAATGGCATATTATGATCAAGCTTATGTACCTGGATCACCCATCTTTGACACATATGGTGAGGATCTTGACACTATTTTTGACTTGGATTCTATTTCTCATCTTGATGAAAGAGAGACCAACATACGTCAGGTAAGTGATTGTAAAAATGTGCCTGATTTGAAAGAGGTGCCAGAGCCTGATCTTTTCCAGCTTGGTGCTACTATTGGTTGTGTACATGATGTGCACAATTGTGAATTTGAAAGGTTTTCTTTTGAGAGGCCAGCATATGAGATGAGCTCTGATCTTCCTAGCTGCATGGTGGACTTTGAGTGTTTTCAGTTTTCAATCTAGCTAGGAGATCATTTTGCAATGCATAATGCTGATACAAATGATAACATGGGTTATATTCCATTTGAGTATGCATTTCCTGATACATTCTGCATCCACTTGTTGCCAGATGCTAAAGGTTATCTGCATAGAGATGACAGTGACAAGCTAAATCCGAAGGTTGAATGTGCAGATGACCAGGTTTGTTTATGGTCAGATCATGGTAGCATTCTCAGGCTTGACCCAGTGCATGCAGATGAAAACAAGATATTTGACAAAGGGAGATACAGGTTTTTCTTTTCTTGGTGGCCTTAGGCCATCAAGAGTGTTTGGTGATGCAGATCATTATAACTTCATGACTCTGTGCCCAATGGATAGGGGACTGATCTGCATCCCAGAGTTCTGTGGTTCTTGCCATGCCTACAAGAGGCATGCATCCTCAGACAGAGCCACTGTTGGTGCCTGAATTGACTGTCAGTTCTTGAGCAATTTTTATGCAGGCACCATCCCAAAAAATCCAAAAAATTTTCCAGTTTTGGCACCCCTTCAGTGTTTTGTAACATCCACATCATCTTTCTTGAAGGGGGGGTCTTCATGTTTTGTCCATCGGCATGAGTTTTGAATGTGTCTTGGCGATCATGATTGGTACCAATGGCGTGTTGTCTTCTATCGCTAAGACTTTACCTATCGGCGTAGGTGTTTTGTGGCTTACCGACAGACTTGGTCTCGCCGACGAGGGTTTTGGAGTGCTATCGCCAAGACTTTGGCTATCAGAGTGAGCGGGCAAGTGTTGGACCGACGGTGGTTGTCTGGCCAATGAGGGATGTTCAAGGTGGTCGTCGGTAGGAGTAGTGCTATCGGTGAGAGAGTTTTCGGGTTTGCCGACGCCTGAGGTCTCGCCGACAGAGTATAGTTTGTTGGTGCCATCGGTGTAATGGAGGATTATCGGGTGAATGGGCAGATTGTTGGCCAATGGCGCAGGTCTGGCCGATGGAGTTGCCATCGGCGAGTATGGGGTAGTGTCTAGCCGATGGTGGTAATAGAGTTCAATTTCGGCGTGACAGGGGCTATCGGGCTAGCTGTTGGAAGGTCCGCCGATGGAGAGTGTTTGGCCGATGTGATGTTATCGGCGTAAGTCACATTGACAGGGGGGCAGTGTAGTGTGTGATCGGAGAGACTTGTGAGGTCGGGCTAAGTTTTGTGGAGCCGGCCGATGGTTCTCCTCTGGCCGATGGGGATGTTGGTGACTTGTGGAGATGTTGGCATCGGCGAGACCGCTGTGATCGGCAGGAGATTTGTGGGGTAGGCCGATAATGTATGTCATGGCGATGGGCTATGGGTGAAGGGTCGTGTGTCGAGCGTGGCAAAACGCTCGACACTTGGTATGTATGCGACTATGTTTTTAAAGCGCCGAAGTTGTCTCCACACTATGCATGTGGGATTAATTTCCCTACACATTTGAAACCTCAGGAAGCACCTTTTGGTGGGAAGCTCCATTTTGATCGCTGCGACAGTCTTCTGGGTGGTTACGGGTTGTTGAGCCATCAATGGCGACTGTAGCAGGAGTATGGGTGACGGTACAAGCAATTAAGCTGCCTGATCGTGGATGAAGACTTTCAAGTGGTGGCACAAAGCTCAAGATCCCCCCTGTCTGTCGCATTTAATCTGTGAAGGCCATTTTCAAATGGAAGGAATGTATCTGGTGAATTTTTGACTTCTGGCCATGTAATTAATTGTTGAATGTACACGGTTCTGTATAAATGGTTTTGGCTGTGTTACTTTTTAGAGGTTGGACGTTTTTGGGCTTTCTGCTCTGGCTCTGAACATAAGGTGTTCACATTTTGAAAGGCATTTTTTGCTACAGACTCGGTCCTTAGTCTGGTGTACTAATCTATCTTGGCTTGTAAATGATGATTTTCTCTGTGATGGCCTTCTATGCAGATTGATTTTAAATGAAAAATACCTGTGTGCGTATTGTATCTGATTGTCTCCTGTATGTCATTTGTTTTCCTTTCAAACAAGGTTGTCAAGGGCTTCCAAGTTTTTCAGTATGTGCATACTGTGTGTCTGATTTATTGCGTCTGCTCAAGGAGTGGTTAAATAGGCTTTTGATCAGATACAAAGGGAAATAGATTGCATCATAGGATCTGTTAAGTATGATCATTAATGATACTCTTTCTTGGACATGTTGCTGTTAGGCAGTAGCATTATTCTTAGGTCCTCTGGATATGAATTTATGTTGTCATGGGGAGACATTTACAGTCTTAGATATGATTCTGCTGCCCAGATAAGGCACTGGTTTGGGAATCTATCTGTTCAATGGGTCTAGGAAAGTCCCATAACTCCAAACACCATTTCAAACCATCTCATCCTTCCATCTGTTAGTTGTAGGATTAGGATTAGGATCCTTGCATGCTCTCATACCCAACCAGACATCATGTCCAAGAATGTTGCCAACCTTGTGATTTGTTACACAAATCTTGGTCCATACATGAGAGTATTCTGCCTATTGATGTCAAGTTAAATCCTTCTGTCATTGAGCTAAGTCAAGGTTATACTTTTATCAAGTAGGGAAACCCCCCTTGGTGCGGCAGAACCAGAAGTGAAGGGGAGGAGCTCACACAACCTCCTGTATTCAGTTGGCTGAATCTGCCTGTGCATTAGAACTGGCAAACCCTAATGCTAATTCAGAAGAAAAACCAACAGTAGGAAAAGGTCACATAAAATGGGAATCTTATGTAAAGATTCCAAGCACATCCCTTGAGAGAAAAGATGCCAAGTAGCGGACTGGCACACGGTTATGAAATGAAGGCACAACATTGGTCAGTAATAAAAGGACCTTAACCGTGGAATGATGGTTGTAACCGTGGAATGGAAATTGTAACCGTAGCATGGGAGGGAATTCAAATTCTATATAAGGAGCGTGCTACTTGTATATTAGTTTACACAAGGATTTTTAGCATTTAGCCAGTAACTGTAAATTCTTTCTGAGAACTTTGGAATAGTATATAGTAGTTTAGAGGAGGTCGCCTGTTGTCTGCATTAAGAAACGCATGGAATGTCAAGCTTTCTTAATGTATCTGTCGTATTTCTTATTGTGTGCATAACAGAACATTTAGATCCTGTAGTGAGTGATGGTGAATTTAAGTTTCTCTAACTTTTCCCAACAACTTTGAAATACTTAGCTTAAACATTGAAATCTAAAGGAGATTATCTGACATTTGAAGAGTTTAAGAGCAATAAGTTGATATTTGATAATCTTTATAATTAGTTAAAAGCAGAGCACATTTGAATATAAATCTTGTAAAGCTTTGAAGTACAGTAACAATTTTATGCAAAATGAATGATTAGAAAGTTGATATTTGTATTAGTTTGCATAATAGGAGTCCAGTAAGTCACAAACTCACTTTAAATCATGTAAGGCCCCTTGCACATTACAGCTTCATAATAACCTACTGAACGGTCCAACAAGTGAAGACTTGACCAATAAGGAAACTAGGGATTGAGTAATCTTAATTGATTTCTCCATATCCTTCAAGATAGTTAGGTTCATTTATGAATTTTAACTTTTTTTATGAGTGTGTAAAAACAATCATCAACATTATCGGAGAGGTAGTAAATAATACAGAGACAATTTATGCAGAAGGAGAAGAGCCTGTTGATATAGAGATAGTTTATGCAGAGGAAGTGGAACCTTTTGAGACATCATATTTGATAGAGAAACTAGAAGAAGGTGGAGCATTGATCTTAAGAAGAATTTTATTATAGACTAATCACCTGAGAAACTAGTGCAAGGGAAAGTTTGTAATCATTTGAGAAAGTAATATAGAGAAAGTTTGTGTGTGGAGAAGTGTGAAGCATAGCATGACAAGATGTTCTACCAGAGGAGAAAGTTTGTGTACTAGAGTGAAGTAAATGTGGATAAGGAAATAGTATAGGAGTAGTGTATGTAGAGAGGAAACTGTGAGATCTTGATGAGTGCAGAGAAAATTGTATCTAAGAACCATAGATCAAGAAGTGTTGCAACTGATTGTTCCGGAGGATGCAAGTATGTATTTATTAACTCTTAATTGATTAAAGCAAACATTGATCTTGAGGCGACTTGCGGAGAAGACTTGCTCAGACTGCTGATCATTGGGGCAATGCATGGCTTGCAGGTAGACCATCGAACCTAGACCATGACAAGATGAAGAATTTGTGATAGCTTGCAGAGAAGACTTGCTCAAACTGCCAATCATTGAGGCGGTGCAAGGCTTGCAAGTAGACCGCCGAACCCAGAAGAACTTAAGGAAATTTTGTAGGGTGGACTTGAACATATCGCCGACTTAGAGGTAGTTGCAAGTACCTCAAGGTAGATTGCTGAACCTATTTGATTTTTGCATAATATAGACCAAAGTGAAAAGGCTCACTTTTCAAATAACCCCAAGAGTCTAATGCAGGAGCATACGGAAGAATTCAAAACAGTTGAGACAGTTACTAGTGAGTTGCAAAATATTGAGATGGTGACCTGAGGAGATACTGCATTTGGGTATAAGAGTTTGTGGAACTGGACTTAACATCTAGACATAGTCGGTTATAACATATGAAGAATTCAGATCATTTGGCTTTGATTCTGGAAAGATATCGCCATTATAAGATCGACTGTTGTTGCACGTTTGACAAAGCAGAGTCGATTGTGTTCAGTGGAGTCTAAATTAGTTTGCGGAGCAAAAAGGAACATTGTTCGATGAAGTTTAGGACCTAGCCGACCTTCAATGAGATCTGTACGAAGTTCTATGCATTTGCAGAGCAGTGCCTTATGTTTAGGCTTGACCTATTTTATGTACATGTTTCATAACTAGCCGTTGCAATCAGGCTGACTTGATAATGATTTGAAGGCTTGCGGAGGATATAAATAAGAGGTAAAGGGTTTTTTCTAAGCAAGAGGTCGATAGCACAAAGATATGAAGCAAGATCCTAAGTATTTTGATCTAAATGAGTAGTAGAATAGAGTAGAAGGCAGAGTAGGAAGTAGAAGGAGTTGCAAAGCAAAGAATGGAGGTGTAGAAGAAAGAAATCATGAAAGAATATTGTTGTATAAATTATTTGTAATTTCAGGGCTGCGGCCTAGCATCTGTAAAGGCCCTTGAGGCATGTGTAATTTGATTTGAAGTTATAATATATGAAGGATGAGCTTTGAAGGCTAGGTTTTTCCCTGTTAGGGTTTTCCCAAGATATATCTTGTGTTATGTGTTCATGAATATCATTTATCTTCTATTGATTAGCTATTAGCTTCCATTGCATATCCATTATAATCATGGTGTTAGTTGATTAGGCTGCAAGGCTGGACAGTCCCTCATCGGACCCTCCTACCTTGACTGCATCAACGTGGCATAAGAATGCAGATGGTGAATCGGTTGCAGTGGACCAAGTTTCAATTCAGAGCTTCGCCACTTCAACAAGTTGTGCACCCCAATCTTAGATCTCTGCAGTAAAGACCCAACCCTAACTCTCACTTTGTAAATAATAGGATAACTTAAATTTTTCATGCCCATAAGTAGCCATTCTTAATCTTGTTTCTATTGTTAAACAAACATCTTCAATTCCCGGTGATATTGTTAAAGTTTGATGGCAACGAATTAGTTAAGACTATTTTTGCACTTTGCTTTAATTTAATCCAAATATGTCTCGGTCCATGGTTGTTATAATAATAATTAGAATAACTGTGTTGCCTTGGAAAACACAACTAAGTCTGGAATCCATGGGCATTGAGGAAGCGTGTTTGGGCAAATCGATGTTTCCCAAAGAGGATCATGGTGAAACATGACTTGCCATACAAAACATTGTTTTACAGGGGTCCCCGACAGAGAATGAATAAATTGTCCTATCCTTTAGAGTAATTTTAAATTTCATTTTTTTAAATAAAAACAATAATGTAGACTTAGTGAGAATTAAAATATTAATAGCTTTTAGAGACTTATACGAAAACACAACATAATTCTTTAATGTTTTGGTCTCAAAATATGAATTGGGTGCCCACGAAACAAACAACACCCTAAAATAGATTATTTTATGTGCAAAGATGATCTTATTGGTTAATTTATTTGTTGAGTAAAGTTAAAGACTATAAAATTAAAATAGTTTTTTTTTCTTTGGTTGAGTAAGACATTGGATTTGTTTGAATATAGAGTAGAAAAAATAATTAGTTCTAAATTAAAGTTATGGTATGAAAATTTACTTAGTTCTAAATTAAAGTTATGGTAGTATATTTTTTGGATTCACATTGTATTTGACTCCATTGGATTTAAATCGTTTGTGAATCATTAGTCTTACACAATTTGAATTATTGCTAGTCATTTTGCACAAAAGTGATGAAATTAGTCTTACACAACTTGAATTATTTCTAGTCATTTTGCACAAATGTGATGAAATGGGATTAGATAATAGCACACTATTATAATAAATGCATTTCATTAATTGTAGACAACTTGAATTATTGCTAATCATTTTTCTACAAAAGTAATGAGGCACAATTAGATAGTGAATATAACATAACCAAGTATATGAATCAATTTTTATCAACATATAGTTATTTGTGTGTTGGTAAACAGATTTGTCACCGCGAAATAACCTTTGAAAATGACTCGTTGCCCTTAGAGCGGTGACTAAATAGTCCCAATAGTTGGAGAAGTTGTTACTGGACTAACAACTTTCCTCTGCGTTTGAGAGGGGCAGCTCCCTCGTATGATAGGGGTATTTGTAGTTTTTGTGTACTTTTAACTTGAAAGTACATAAAGGAAGAAAAGTAAAATAACAGGAGAAATGGGCATGTAGAAACCCTCATGGTAGACGTACAAAAACCAACAGGAGTTTAACAATCTTATTGAAAAGTACGAGGGGATTTCACCACAAAGATAGAAACCACTTTCCTAAACTCCATGATGAATTTCATGACATATGTGCAACAACGATGAAGAAGGATGGCAAATCTCAACATACGAAGAGATAATTTATCTAAACACTTTCAAATCAGGATACCAAGACATGATTGTGCTTCATCACCCCAATTGCATGCTTTAATGGATAACTTTGATTTATACAAATGCATAGAAAGATCACCAATTTGACATACAAGAAACTAGTAATCATAACTCAGAAATACATCAAAAACATACGAACTGAAATGTGATTCTTCATTATCTTTTCAAAATTATACAATTTCAAAGGTAAACTATACAATGTGTAAGATAAAAAATGTTCCAAGAAGTTTCATAAGTTCCCCCTGCAAAAGTTCTCTCTAAAGAGACCCCTCCCTTTACATACGAAATAGCCTTGTATTTATAGGCCTTCTCCAAATAACTACCTAGTAACCACCTGGTAACTACTTCATAACTACCTTTTTGAAAAATAATAATTTAAAAATAAGCTTTAATTTGGTTAGATTTCCTTTATCTTTTCCGGAAATAAAGCTTATTTTATAACTTTCAATTACAACATGTGGCATAAGTCACTTTTACAAAAAGATAATATGAAACTAGCAACTCTCAAGTTGTACATTTTGATAAGTCCTTTCTATCTCCATCTGCTTCATTTTGGTGGTCAAACCTCACCAAATGTTTGATGAATCCTTTGTATACCTGAATCTTAGACACATGTGTCCTTCAATCTCACAAAGTTATGTAGAGAAGGTCAATTGAAGGAAAGCCTACAATTTCTTCATACTATACACAAGCCACCTTGAGGATTCATTCTATCATTGTAGACTTGTATTCTCAAGAACAAGTGCTTTTTAAGGTTGTAACATTAGTTTTCATCATGTGACCATGTTGCACTCCCATTCATTTGGAACATTACCTCTCACAACTGCTTCATGTGTTGGTAGCAGATTTTGTGGGAGTTTCTTAGATGAACAAATCAAGGAATAACGACTAGGAACCCATTACAAGACTTTAGAATATCAAGAACATTCTCCATCAAAACATATCTAAATTGCATGAAGTTATAATGCCCATGAATAAAACCATCTGATGATTTTTAGAATCATCAAGAGAAGCTTGAACATTTTCTGAATCTATCAAGGCCACTAGCTCTCTGGTTCGGAAATCCAAACCCGGTGAGAAGGTTTCCAAGTGCCTTGTCTCCAAATGCTGCATAGCCCAGAGTGCCCACAGACATGTAGAATATTGTTGTGACTGCTACACTAATGTTTGTTGCCTTTTTCATGGTTTTGTTCTCTGTAGGTGGAGATTTGATGGTGTCATGTATTTCTATCAGAACCATGGAGAAGGAATACGCAAATGCAATATTGCCCACAGCCTGAAACACACTCCAAGTTTTATTCGCATCGTGGAATGCATCTCTGACTCCAACTCCTTTCAGGGAACCATAATCAGTATGTTTTGCTACAGCTCTGGCAACTGCTAGACCAAGTCCAATAGATGAATAAGAGAATGACATGATAGCTACCACCATTGACAACCACCAAACTTGATGTAAATCGGGTATCTGAGAAAATATTATTTGAACCACCCCAAAAATGATCATGTAGAGGTTATTAGAATATGGCAAGGAGCCTATGTTTATGAAAGCAATTAGATCTTCCAATATCCACCATGCTTATTGAAGTAGTGATGGTATATCGAATTGATATGCCTAATAGATTTGCGTACTGGATTAGCCAACATAAGAATACCTTCACGCCGCCCAAGTTGGCCTTGACAACATCCATGTATGTATAGTTTCGTCTCCCAGTGACTGGATCTGGGCTCCAATAGCGGTCAGCTAGCAAAAGGGATGTATAATAGGTCACAATGGAGAAACAAGCAAGAGCAACTGGCCCTACCGACCATCCCAACTAAGCCATACTCCAAGCCAAAAATAGCACTCTAGACCCAATAACATTAGTTATCACATGAGAAGAAGTGGTCCATACATTGCCTGCTCTCCTAGGGTGGCCATCATCATCCCTACTGATGGACCTCACAAGAATAGGGGTTGGCACATCCTTGTTACTAGACTCCATCTCAGAAGCCCTAAAATTCATCATCTCCATGGCCATGTCACCGAAAACTGCTATGTAGTTACTTAATAGATAATTAATATGGATAGACTATACAAACCTAACAACCAACCCCACTTCCTAAAACACCTCTATACTGAGTACAATCTCTCTTCTTTCCTTTTTCATCTGCTAGTTCTTGACTGGATATTTCTTAGAGGCATTCTATTAAACGGTCTGTGTATTTTGTCTCATGTTTCCATATTCTACAGACGTTATCATTTAGCAAGCTGTGGGTATGATCTTGCACCAATGGATTGCATTTGCTTTAAAGTCTCTATAGTCTTTTCAATGAATCCACCTTGTGCATATCGTGCAGTCATTACATACCATGAGATGTCATATCTTGGAGGCCGTCTATCATACAATTCATTCGCTTTGTGTATGTGCACACGTTTTGAATTCCCTACATTTGCATTTGCTATAAAAGTTTATGAACTCTTTTCAATGAATTCACCTTGTGCTTACCCGACTACTAAAAATCAAATCCACCTTACACATATTCTGCTATCATTGCCTTTCATGAAACCACATTTCTTTGAGGGATTCTATCAAACGGTTCGTATGTTTCCATAGATCAGCCAACACATTTGCAACTGTAACATCTAACAGAAAATCAATTTCAATTATACTTTGAAGGATGTTTATATCTTGCTGCGAATATCCCATCATGGCACGGGCTAAGGGTATGCTGGTAAAGGCTGAAGAACTGGTTTTATGCTAGCAAACGACATTCGATTGGAAGTTTCTAAACCCCTTTTTACCAAATGAATCTAGTAAATATCTTGCAAAATTACAATCTGTGAGATTTCATTTCATTATGGCAATATATTTTCAATGCCTTGGCTATGCTTCCAGTGATGTGGGCAACAGTTGAGCATTTTGGCTTTACACTTGCCAGTTGCATATATTCTAGGGCATTTACAAATATAATATCTGACAAAGTTCGGCTCTCGATTATCCTTTGATGGCTGTGTAGGCCTGCTTCCAAAGCTCCCATTTGTGGATGGACTGCCAGTATACTGGTAAAGGTTGTGGAGTTTAGTTTTACACCTGATGATTGCATTTGCTAGAAAGTTTCAAAATGCCTCTTGAACGAAACCATTTTGTGCATATCCTGTAATCTTTGCGGTCTATAATACCTTGTTTCTTTAGAGCATGCCATCAAACAGTTCATCTGCATTGTCTATGTGTCCACATCTTGCAGACATATCTGCCAGAGCATTGCAAACTATAATATCTGATAAAAATCATCCTCCATTACAATGTGCTCAGGTGGACATCCATAACCTATTCCAAATCCTTAACTAGGGTGTAGGTCGAGAGGAAGAATGCTGGCAAAGGTTGCGGATTTTGGCTTGGTGTCTGCCTTACGCATTTTGTGCATATGTTGTAATCATTATCATCCTTGAGAACACATTTCTTAGAGACATTTTGTCAAGCGTTTTATGTGCCTTGCATATGCTTCTACATTTTGCACTGATGTCCATCAGAACATTTCCAAACACAATATACAAGAAAGCTGCAAATCCTTATGCCTCCACAATCCAGATGGGGAAGAATGCCGGTGGAGAAGAATGCTGATGGAGGTGGCAGAACTTAGCACTACATCTACAAATTGCTTTTGCTTGAAACTTTCAAAAATCATTACAATAACTCCAGATTGAAGAAGGCTATGAGTTACAAATTGCATGCGCAGAAGACTTAAGGAGAATACCAATTGGAACAACCAGAAAATCTTCACAAATTGCATCCGTTTGAAATCTTCACCATCATTTCTACAGGTTCTAGTGTTTGCTTGGAAATCTTTACGTGGACAATTGGTCAATCATATCCTTTTGAGTCATTCCAGGAGCAGTTATCATGCAATGTTGAGGCGTGAAGAATGGCAATCGATAGCTAGATTCTTTCTCTAAACAACATGCTCCAATATAGCCTTTGCTTTAAGGCTTTTTGCCAAGTGTTCAATAGTTTCAAACTCCTATATACCCACGTATGATTCCATTTTTCTATACAGATGTCAACTTTTGGAAATGATGTTGCAGTTATAGTTTCATAAAGCCACCTTTCCCGGCATGAGACTTTCCTATGATATGCACAAGGTGAATATTTGTGATTATGAATAGTCGACAACCTTGGCATGAGTTTAGTGAAACGTGGCCACCTTTCCTGACATGAGTTTAACATATAGTATGTTTATCAAAACTAAGCCTCAATACCTCCTATATTTATCAACGCCAATGATAATTGCTTGCACGGATTTAGAAGAGTGCAGCCACCAAATGTCTATGCTCCATCTAAACTCAAAAGATAATTCCTTCATTTTAGGAGATGATCGTGGGTATGAAAATTGCAACAAATTTTTCACCCAAGTAAATCTTGAAACATGGATACTGTTTGGAGTTGATTCGAAGGAGAATAACATGCCATTTATGATTTGAACAATAAAAACCATTTAATTCCCGACCGCCACAAGTGGATGTAAACTTCATTATGTTGTCGATAAAAAGTGAAAGTGTCCAACTTAGCCAAACTCACAAGTCACGCGCACTTAGTGAAAGGTGGAAATTGACGCGAGTTTTGCGAAGATCAAAAGCAAATGCAAAATGGACTTTGCAAAAAATAGAAGTTAATGCAGACTTAGCATAAAAATGAAAAATAGATGCAAAATAAAATATTACTAAGCCGCGAATTTTCTGCCTTGGTATAATATTGCTATTAAAGCTTTAATGGAGAGAAAATAAGACAAGGAATAACGTTATGATAATGAATTATCAACATGATTTGACACATGAAATACGACGCCAACGAATTGCAACCAAAAAGATGATCTAGTACAGAAGATTAATTTGCCAAAGGTTTAAATAAAAAAGTTTAAATTTTGGCGATTTGAAAACGAGGGCAACAGCTGGCTCTAACTGGGGAAAAGGACTGTGAAGGACATAGGAAGAACCTAGAATCTCTGGGAATGAAAAGTGCCTTATCCATTGGGCGATGGAGTCAGGAAATAACATGATGTATAAAGGGGAAACAGGGAGACAAGGACACACAAAGACGAGGCAAACAATAAAAACAAAAGAAACTAAAACAAGACAGACACAACCAAAACACCTAGTTAACCTATGTACATGGTAGGTGACTCCTACCTCAAACTGCTTCCAGATGATCAAGTGAATCCATTAACAGGTTAAGAAAAATAGGCACCTGTGCAGAAAAGTGGATGGTGAGTGAGGAGCACCTATAAACCTGACCGCCAACTTGCAATTACTGTGATGAGAGATCTAATATTAATAGCATTCAAAAACTCTCTAAGTAATACATTACACCCAAATAGCCATTCCTCATTATAAACTTCTGAAGCCTGTTGGATCACATCACCCTGCATGTTTTCAGCTATATTTTCTTGTATTGTATCAATATCCCATCTTTGAATGCACTCATGAGCATTTGAATCAAAGAAAGACCAGCCTTGGGCCATATGTGTCTACTGCAAGACTTGATCAAAATCAACATCCTTTGAAATAAACCGATGAGACAGATCATAAACAACAACCTCAGTGAACATTGAATCATCCTCAAATAAAATAACTTCATCTTTCTTTGTAATGATTCAGTCAGGTATTCCACAACCCAGTGATGACGACTTTGTGTCTTTTGGAGTATCTACTTCTATAAATCGGAAAAGAGGAGTGACGATTCCTTCTCCACACAAGAAGTCATCATCAGACATTTCTAAGCACCAACTTGGGATGAAAACATTATGGAACTGAGTATCATCATTAATTTGATTATTCCTAATCCCTTCATGACTGCCCATATTACTTCTTGTACAAATCCCAAGATTGTCCTCTATCCTTTCCACTTGCTGAGAATTAGAACAATTACCAAATGTATATTCTTCTTCTTGAACATTAGTATTGGAAGGAAAAGAAAATGAACTTGTTATATCTGATACAGAGATGTCTAAATGACCATAAGATTCAAATAGAGGATTATTCTGAACCTTGAATGCTCCATAAGACTCAGATTGCACATGTGTTGGAATGAGGATGCTTATTGGTTCATCTTCGTACTTTCTATCCTAGATTTTGATAAGCTTTCGTTGCAGTGATTCTTCTCTGTTAGGTTCTTCAAGAAATTTGAAACTTTCAAAATCAGGGTGCATGCAAGTTTGAGAAATATTGCTTGGTGATGCATTTGTGTTTTCTCCATCTATAAGTCGGTCTTCAATCTCTGCATCCACCGTTCTATTTATTGAATCTTTTTCGATGCCTTCAAAGGTAAAAGTTTCAGTCCCTGGAGAAGAAAAAGATACTAATAGGTGATCATTTTTGCTTGCTTCTTTATCACTTGAGTTGGTGAGTAATGGTTCAATAGTTGTTGTTATCGAAGTTGAACTAGTTACTACATTTTCTAAGTGTAGTGATTACTAACATTACCCCACGAGACAGAAAAAGTATTAACTGTTTGATCTTCAACAGAAATTTTTGAATCATCATCACTATCTTCAATAGATAAATAGTACACTCCAGCATTTTGTGTAGCATAAGGTCTTGTTTCTAAGGGAATCAACTCATCTTCAAGCAAGTCTTTTTCACCTAACACCATAAGATCAATACAACCACCTAAAGGAGGCATTAACTTTACTCTTTTTGTATTGAGATTAAACTATGTATAGGCATCCTCTTCAGGTTGATAATTATGGTTCTTCATGCAAGACCTCTTTGTGGACTCGTTTCTTGAAACCTCTGGAATACATCTCTTAATATCTTTTTCTTTCAATAATCCAAACAGAATCAAGTCATCTTCAATCTCACTAGCTTCTTTTTGTGCAATTTCTAGATTTCGTACCTTATCTCGCTTCAAGATGAATTTGATGTCGGGGTGCAATGAACCGATAAAGATACACAACTGATTGTCTTCACTTGGTTGATTTACTTGAGGGATTTTCTTTAAAGATTTGTTGAATCGTTCGACAAAATCTCTTATAGGTTCATCCTCTCTCTTCTGGATTTGGAAAAACTGAGATTAAAGCTCACTTACATCAACTGTAATTTTGAATCTTGCAAGAAACTTTTCCTTCATGTTGTCCTAATTTTTAATGCATCCATCTTTCAAATGTTGAAACCATTGTGCGGCAGGTCCAATGAGGCTTTCAACAAACAACTGCACAAAGACATCTTCTTCATTAACTCCCAGCATTCCGCAAGCAACTATGAATGATAGAATGTGATTTTTAGGATTCTATGAATTCTCCCCTGTGAACTTTGGAAAGTGCTTCTTTGATCCTACAGGCAAAGGTGTGTACTAAGCCAAGGCTAATGGGCCAATATGGGTTCCCCAGGGCTGAGATGGATTTGATGCCATGGTACAAGCTTGAAAATGATTGCAGTGGATATCTCACCTTCGCAGAGTTGCCAACCTCCATTTCAAGGGAGGCATCTTTCTATTTCAGAGGAACGGAGTGTACTGATACTTCAGCTCATATCCCCAGCAGAGTCGCCAAAAATCTGTTGGTAAACAAATTTTTCGCTGCGAAATAACCTTTGAAAATGACTCGTTGCCCTTAGAGCGGTGACTAAATATTCCCAACAGTTGGAGAAGTTGTTATTGGACTAATAGCTTTCCTCTGCATTTGAGAGGGGCAACTCCCTCATATGATAGGGGTATTTGTAGTTTTTGTGTACTTTTAACCTGAAAGTACATAAAGGAAGAAAAGCAAAATAACAGGAGAAATGGGCATGTAGAAACCCTCGTGGTAGACGTACAAACACCAACAGGAGTTTCACAATCTTATTGAAAAGTACGAGGGGATTTCACCACAAAGATAGAAACCACTTTCCTAAACTCCATGATGAATTTCATGACATATTTGCAACAACGATGAAGAAGGATGGCAAATCTCAACATACGAAGAGATAATTTATCTAAACACTTTCAAATCAAGATACCAAGACATGATTGTGCTTCATCACCCCAATTGCATGCTTTAATGGATAACTTTGATTTATACAAATGCATAGAAAGATCACCAATTTGACATACGAGAAACTAGTAATCATAACTCAGAAATAAATCAAGAACATACGAACTGAAATGTGATTCTTCATTATCTTTTCGAAATTATACAATTTCAAAGGTAAACTATACAATGTGTAAAATCAAAAATGTTCCAAGAAGTTTCATAAGTTCCCCCTGCAAAAGTTCTCTCTAAAGAGATCCCTCCCTTTACATACAAAATAGCCTTGTATTTATAGGCTTGCTCCTAATAACTACCTAGTAACCACCTGGTAACTACTTCATAACTCCCTTTTTAAAAAATAATAATTTAAAAATAAGCTTTAATTTGGTTAGATTTCCTTTATCTTTTCCAGAAATAAAGATTATTTTATAACTTTCAATTACAACATGTGACATAAGTCACTTTTACAAAAAGATAATATGAAACTTGCAACTCTCGAGTTGTACATTTTGATAAGTTCTTTCTATCTCCGTCTACTTCATTTTGGTGATCAAACCTCACCGAATGTTTGATGAATCCTTTGTATACCTGAATCTTAGACACATGTGTCCTTCAATCTCACAGAGTTATGTAGAGAAGGTCAATTGAAGGAAACCCTACAAATTCTTCATACTATACACAAGCCACCTTGAGGATTCATTCTATCATTGTAGACTTGTAATCTCAAGAACAAGTGCTTTTTAAGGTTGTAACATTAGTTTTCATCATGTGACCATGTTGTACTCCCATTCATTTGGAACATTACCTCTCACAACTGCTTCATGTGTTGGTAGCAGATTTTGTGGGAGTTTCTCAGATGAGCAAATCAAGGAATAACGACTAGTAACCCATTACAAGACTTTAGAATATCAAGAACATTCTCCATCAAAACATATGTAGACTGCATGAAGTTATAATGCCCATGAATAAAATCATCTGATGATTTTTAGAATCATCAAGAGAAGCTTGAACATTTTCTGAATCTATCAAGGCCACTAGCTCTCTGGTTGGGAAATCCAAACCCAGTGAGAAGGTTTCCAAGTGCCTTATCTCCAAATGTTGCGTAGCCCGAAGCGCCCACAAACATGTAGAATATTGTTGTGATTGCTACACTAATGGTTGTTGCCTTTTTCATGGTTTTGTTCCCTGTAGGTGGAGATTTGATGGTGTCATGTATTTTTATCAGAACCATGGAGAAGGAATACGCAAATGCAATATTGCCCAGAGCCTGAAACACACTTCAAGTTTTATTCACATCGTGGAATGCATCTCTGACTCCAACTCCTTTCAGGGAACCATAATCGATATGTTTTGCTACAGCTCTGGCAACTACTAGACCAAGTCCAATAGATGAATAAGAGAATGACATGACAACTGCCACCATTGACAACCACCAAACTTGATGTAAATCAGGTATCTGAGAAAATATTATTTAAACCACCCCAAAAATGATCATGTAGATGTTATTAGAAATATGGCAAGGAGCCTGTGTTTATGAAAGCAATTAGATCTTCCAATAGCCACCATGCTTATTGAAGCAGTGATGGTATATCCAATTGATATGCCCAATAGATTTGCGTACTGGATCAGCGTACATAAGAATACCTTCACACTGCCCAAGTTGGCCTTGACAGCATCCATGTATGTATAGTTTCGTCTCCCAGTGACTAGATCTAGGCTGCAATAGTGTTCAGCTAGCAAAAGGGATGTATAATAGGTGACAATGGAGAAACAAGCAAGAGCAACTGGTCCTGCCGACCATCCCAACTAAGCCATACTCCAAGCCAAAAACAACACTCTAGACCCAATAACAGTAGTTATCACATGAGAAGAAGCGATCCATACATTACCTACTCTCCTAGGGTGGCCATCATCATCCCTACTGATGGACCTCACAAGAATAGGGCTTGGCACATCCTTGTTACTAGACTCCATCTCAGAAGCCCTAAAATTCATCATCTACATGGCCATGTCACTGAAAACTGCTATGTAGTTACCTAATAGATTATTAATATGGATAGACTATACAAACCTAACAACTAACCCCACTTCCTGTAACACCTCTATACTGAGTACAATCTCTCTTCTTTCCTTTTTCCTCTGCTAGTTCTTGACCGGATATTTCTTAGAGGCATTCTATTAAACGGTCTGTGTATTTTGTCTCATATTTCCATATTCTACAGACATTATCATTTAGCAAGCTATGGGTATGATCTTGCACCAATGGATTGCATTTGCTTGAAAGTCTCTATACTCTTTTCAACGAATCCACCTTGTGCATATCGTGCAGTCATTGCATACTATGAGATGTCATATCTTGGAGGTCGTCTATCATACAATTCATTCGCTTTGTCTATGTGCACATGTTTTGAATTCCCTAAATTTGCATTTGCTATAAAAGTTCCTGAACTCTTTTCAATGAATTCACCTTGTACTTACTCGACTACTAAAAATCAAATCCACCTTACACATATTCTGCGATCATTGTCTTTCATGAAACCGCATTTCTTCGAGGGATTCTGTCAAATGGTTCGTATGTTTCCATAGATCAGCCAACACATTTGCAACTGTAACATCTGATAGAAAATCAATTTCAATTATACTTTGAAGGATGTTTATATCTTGCTGCGAATATCCCATCATGGCATGGGCTAAGGGTATGCTGGTAAAGGCTGAAGAACTAGTTTTATGCTTGCAAACGACATTCGATTGGAAGTTTCTAAACCCCTTTTTACCAAATGAATCTAGTAAATATCTTGCAAAATTACAGTCTGTGAGATTTCATTTCGTTATGGCAATCTATTTTCAATGCCTTGGCTATGCTTCTAGTGACGTGGGCAAGAGTTGAGCATTTCATCTTTACACTTGCCAGTTGCATATATTCCAGGGCATTTACAAATATAATATCTGACAAAGTTCCACTCTCAATTATCCTTTGATGGATGTGTAGGCCTGCTTCCAAAGCTCCCATTTGTGGATGGACTACGAGTATACTGGTAAAGGTTGTGGAGTTTAGTTTTACACCTAATGACTGCATTTGCTAGAAAGTTTCAAAATGCTTCTTAAACAAAACCATTTTGTGCATATCCTGCAATCTTTGCGGTCTATAATACCTTGTTTCTTTAGAGTACGCCATCAAATAGTTCATCTGCATTGTCTATGTGTCCACATCTTGCAGACATATCTGCCAGAGCATTGCAAACTATAATATCTGATAAAAATCATCCTCCATTACAATGTGCTCGGGTGGACGTCCATAACCTGTTCAAAATCCTTAACTAGGGTGCAGGTCGAGAGGAAGAATGCTGGCAAAGGTTGCGGATTTTGGCTTGGTGTCTGCCTTACACATTTTGTGCATATGTTGTAATCATTATCATCCTTGAGAACACATTTCTTAGAGACATTTTGTCAAGTGTTTTATGTGCCTTTCATATGTTTCTACATTTTGCACCGATGTCCATCAGAACATTTCCAAACACAATATACAAGAAAGCTACAAATCCTTATTCCTCCACAATGCAGATGGGGAAGAATGCCGGTGGAGAAGTATGCTAATGGAGGTGGCAGAACTTAGCACTACGTCTACAAATTGCTTTTGCTTGAAACTTTCAAAAATCATTACAATAACTCCAGATTGAAGAAGGCTATGAGTTACAAATTGTACGTGCAGAAGACTTAAGGAGAATACCAATTGGAACAACCAGAAAATCTTCATAAATTGCATCCGTTTGAAATCTTCACCATCATTTCTGCAGGTTTTAGTGTTTGCTTGGAAATCTTTACATGGACAGTTGCTCAATCATATCCTTTTGAGTCATTGCAGGAGTAGTTATCATGCAAAGTTGAGGCATGAAGAATGGCAAGCGATAGCTAGATTCTTTCTCTAAACAACGTGCTCCAATATAGCCTTTGCTTTAAGGCTTTTTGCCAAGTGTTCAATAGTTTCAAACTCCTATATACCCACGTATGATTCCATTTTGCTATACAGATGTCGACTTTTGGAAATGATGTTGCAGTTATAGTTTCATAAAGCCACCTTTCCCAGCATGAGACTTTCCTATGATGTGCACAAGGTGAATATTTGTGATTATGAATAGTCGACAACCTTGGCATGAGTTTAGTGAAACGTGGCCACCTTTCCCAACATGAATTTAACATATAGTATGTTTATCAAAACTAAGCCTCAATACCTCCTATATTTATCAACACCAATGATAATTGCTGGCATGGATTTAGAACAGTGCAGCCACCAAATGTCTGCACTCCATCTAAACTCAAAAGATAATTCCTTCATTTTAGGAGATGATCGTGGGTATGAAAACTGCAACAAATTGTTCACCCAAGTAAATCTTGAAACATGGATACCATTTGGAGTTGATTCGAAGGAGAATAACATGCCATTTATGATTTGAACAATAAAAACCAACATTTAATTCCCAGCCGCCACAAGTGGATGTAAACTTCATTATGCTGTCGGTAAAAAGTGAAAGTGTCCAACTTAGCCAAACTCACAAGTCACGCGCACTTAGTGAAAGGTGGAAATTGACACAAGTTTTGCGAAGATCGAAAGCAAATGCAAAATGGACTTTGCGAAAAACAAAAGTTAATGCAGACTTAGCATAAAAATGAAAAATAGATGCAAAATAAAATATTACTAAGCCGCGAATTTTCTGCCTTGGTATAATATTTCTATTAAAGCTTTAATGGAGAGAAAATAAGACAAGGAATAATGTTATGATAACGAATTATCAACATGATTTGACACATGAAATACGATGCCGATGAATTGCAACCAAAAAGATGATCTAGTACAGAAGATTAATTTGCCAAAGGTTTCAATGCAAAAGTTTAAATTTTGGCAATTTGAAAATGAGGCCAACATTGTGTAATAGCTCGTTCAATCAATTAAGTCCCTTCATGAGTAGGAAATTATGTAGTCATGCTCTATATTTGTAATGTGACAACTTCATTCACATCACTTTTTTAAACTTAATTGAATGCACAATTTGACAATTTTATTTAGGTCAAGCATATATGCAAAAGGCAAGCTTATTAACATGACAAGCTAGGTATTGAAGAAAAAATTATTTGATTTGGATCATCCAAACTTCTTTCTAGACTTATCTCGATAATTTGAAATGGACTTTAGTTTCCATTCTTATTTTATTTCCTTATCAAATACTTGATCCATAGTTTTTGGACCATGTACATCCACTTCTCCACTAATTTATGCATTCAACCCCATTACAAATTTCCTTACACAAAAACGTTCATCTTTCTGGTATTGAGGCACATACTTCAATAATCTTGTAAACTTCTCCTAATACTCAATTACTGTCATATCACCCTGACACAAGTTCTGAAAAGTAGCTAATTTATGATCAAAATATAACTAAGGAAACCATCTTTGCCTAAAAATTGCCACAAATTGATCCCATGTCACTCTTATGGAACCCAATCCTAACTCCATTTTCTTGTTCATCCATTAAGTAGATGCTCCACCAGCCAATTGGTACACTCCCAATACCGCCTTGGTTAATTATAGAATAATTTCTCATCTCGAAATACTTTTCCATATCGGTGAGCTATGATTCTACTCCATCACCCAATACAATGCCATCAAATTTTGGTAGGGTTATTTTCTTCATATCCTTGGCCAATTCATTAGTCAATTGAATTCTTGCATCTACTTGACTTAAAGGTTCCTCTTGATTTTCAAGGTTTTCTTTACATTCATCTTGTTCATGTTCTTCACTTTCTGCTTGGTTATCAGCCCCTCTAACCTCTTTTTCTAAAGCTCCTAACCTTTTCTTAGTTTCATTTAAAATGGAAAGAATTTGGTCCAAATTAGCTGCAAGATCCTCCTGAGCTTGACCATAACCATTTTGACTACCTCCAAGATTCATTATTGTTCGAACCATAGTGCACCTGGTAATTCATCATGGTTATTAGTTCTAGGTTTTTGATGTACTAGAATGTGAAAATCTAAATTGTAAAATAATAAAACTTCAAAGCATACATCAAAGAAAGAAATTCAAGAATTCCACATAAAAGATCAACACACTCAATCATCAAGAATAAAATAATTTTATTCATATCAGTGGATTTTATACATCCTTATTTAAATAAGGATTTCTAAGTGATTATAAATCACTATCAGACAATGGAACCTCCTTAGGTTCTTCCTCTCCATCAGAGTCTAGAAAAAAAAAACTTATAGGTGGGATGTACACGTAGGTACTCCCCTATCACCTCTTTTCTTAGAAATGGCACATTTTTCCCACACCCAAAAGGCATGTCACAATTCACTGAAGCTTTATTTGGCTTAATATCAAAGGTAATTATCTCAATAGTTGGAGGTTTTAAACATTTTTCCTTCTCCAGCTTAATTCGTTCAAGGATAGTAGCAAGTATTTCCAAGTTGGAGAGTCAGGATTCTCCTTCATAACTCAAATTTGTTTCATTTTTAACCTTGGTTTGGGGTTGTTTAGATTTCTTGGTGTTTCTACTCTTTTTCTTCATTTTTTACCTTCTCATTTATGTGTTCAAAGAACAAAATCACAATGTTAGATTTGCTAAACACAATGTTATCTATACTTAACAACTTGTTATGAAGCAAGATCATAGGCACAAGTGTTCAAACTATGCTCTGATACCACGTGTAATGAACGCTTGTCCATTATATTAAAACATACTAAAATTTTCCAAGACAAAACCTCATACATTTTTTTTTTGAAAATAAAGCTCATGTAAATGATTTTTACAACAATGTGAATCAAATAGAATTTTTCCCACTTTCATAAATCATATATAAGAATGAGTAAACTAGCATTCTCTTAAATACATAATACATGCTTGCATCATCATCTTGATGCTATGATTACAATTTTTCCAATAATAATAATAATGATGTACATATAATTTCACTAGAATATGAATGATATCTCTGAACCAAGTCTTCAACATCTTCAACTACAAAAGGGAGAGCATCAACTAAGTGCTTTACCTCCCACCATAGACCAGCAGTCCCCTACACATATTCCATCTAGAAGTGGCCCTACCCTTCATGAGGGAAGTGGATTAAGGAAATCAATATGATCCATCGTGCCTTCTGAGAACTAGTGTTGTGTCAATTTACAAACAATTAGTTATAAAACTTATAGAATCCCTTTAGGTAAGTATAACTAGTTTGATTGTTTTACAAAGAAAAGAAAGAAACTGTGCGCTGACAATGCAAGCAGTGATTTTGCATTACTTTGGCCAAAGATTTAATAATTCATACAGATTCCTAAGTAGATATGTGTGTCATATGTTCACACACTTGTATCTCAAACTGGTTATCCTCTATCATTATATCATATTAAAAACACACTTTAATAGTATAAACTTTCATTAATAGCATATCAGCTTAATCAATTTAACTTCTATCCTAGGCTTGGCTAGATGAATTGGTAAGTTATCCCAGCTACAATTTCAACTAGTCAAGTAAAAGGTAGAACATTTAATCAATCAAATAAATAGATCTTATCAATAATTCTGTTGTGTAAAACTTGCAATCTCAGCTTGATGCCCAACTAACAATCTTTCATAATATCAGAAACGTATGTTATCAATAATCAAATACAAGAATATTATCTCAAGCTCTTAATGATTAACATTTTTGTATCAAATAATCATATCAGTCTACAACTGACTAGCAATATTATGCCAACTAAAAACTAAGTAAGAAAGATCTCTGTTGTAATTGCTCTTACTAATATAAATGAATCTCCTTTAAATTGCAAGTATAAACAATTCTAAAAAAAAATAAACATACTCTGCTCCTTCTTGAGCCTATTTGTGTTTCTATAAACAAATATGTCTTTCTCTCTCAAGAGTTACAAAGGTCTATTTATATTTGTATACATACATACATATACATGTGTGTGTGTGTGTGTGTGTGTGTGTGTGTTCCACACACACACACACACACACACACACACACACACATATATATACATATAAACTCTATATATATATCTTGTAATAATATTTTCCAAGGAAAAATCTGCAACCTTTGACATTTTAAGCATCATTAAATGCTAACATTTTTAAGGAAATGATATTTGTAAATAATTTTTACCATGACTCATAATGAATCAAACCAAAATGATTAACTATATTGAACTTTGTGATAATCTCAGTGACAACTAATATATGTGTGTGTGTGTGTGTGTGTTAAATCATTATTAACAAAACATAGACTCATAATGAGTCAAGTCTATTACATAAATCTATGTTATCCCCTAATAAATTCACAGTGCCTCACATTAAATTTAACTGTATATATATGGGTTTTACCATTGTTTTCGATTAACAAAGACTCTTAATGAGTCATGTATACACCTAAAAATGGCTAAGTCAAATTAAATAAATTTTAATATTTATTTTAATTCTTATTCTTCTATCAATTAAATAAATATTCTAAATTATTTGATTGGTTCATTATCCCAAAATTAAATAAAAATCAATTTATTTAATTAAATTCCCTAATTCTTCTAATAGTCTCATCTAATTAAATAATTCTAAATTATTTAATTAATCCTAAATTCCTCTATTCCAAAGTCCTAATTTCATAAATCCACCTCACCTTTCCACCTCACCATGTTGCACATGTAATTAAATATTTTAATATTTAATTAGCTAATATTCCCTCACCCACATGTCTTATTTATCCTCTAGTCAAATTAGTTAACTAATCAATCAAATCAGTTAACTAATTAGTCATTTGAGTTCACTGCTCAATCTATTCACTTAGCTGATCAGTCAATTGAGTTCACTACTCAATCTATTCACTTAACTGATTAGTCCATTCAGTTAACTCCTCAATCTATTCAATCAACTCTCTAATCAACCCAGTTAACTGATTAATCATCTCAGTTAACTCTTCTGTTATCTCCCATAACTCATGAAGAAGGCTTGGACACTTGTCCTCTCTTGATTCGTGCACATTCTCTCAAGTCTTCTCAACCATACACCTCACAGGTAATTCCTCCAGTGATGGATCTATTGACACTTGGATTTGGTCTTCCCTTAGCCTATATAAGCAAGGTCCTCATACTCATTTCAATCCATCTAAGCTTAAGCAATCTTACTCTGCAAGAATCATTACAGTGTGCCTTTGGCAAAGTTATCATCCATTTGCATTACAAATCCATTATCATCACCATGTCTCCATCAATCACCCATATCTATTATAGTTGCATTATAGTTTAGTCTCCATTGCACATTCCATATCATAGCCATTCTACTCCTGTCATGTTCACAACAGCAAGGAAGTGCACACTTCTGAGAGCTCCATTACCATCAAGATCAAGAGGAGATAGGCAAACAATGGAAGCATAGAGGTAAAACAATTTTTGAAGGTATATTATTTGTTTACTTGTGTTTACATCAATTTCCATTGAGTTATTGAATGATTAGTTGCTTTATACTATTGTTCACATTTTTCACTAACATTTATGGTGCCCACCGTGGGGCCTTTCCCCGTTTTTAACTTCAATTTGAGTGTTTTGTAGAGGTTCTGTCACGAAAGGTCATTCCTACACATACAACTTCCAGTTCTGTACAATCAACACTTTTTGCACCACATTTAACCTTTCTGCGCATCTAACTTATTTTGCTGCGCATCTGACACATTTCTCTGTGCTTTTGATCTTCTAGTGCATACACAACACAGTCCTGCACATTTGATATATGTTGTTGCGGTTCTGATCTTTCGGTGTATACAAACTGCAGTCCTGCGCATATAATCATTATTGCTGCAGTTATTGTAAATCTGCACATATAAATCATAGTACTGCGCATATGACCTGCAGATCTGCGCATTTGATTTGTCAGAGAAAGTTGTAATGTTTGTATCAGATCTTCTGTACTAACTCTCATTTACAAGTGTTAGAAGTTGGACTTAGTCATTTTACCTACATTATTAATCCACCTAGAACTAATTAGGAGAGAGAATAACTTAATATGTTCATGCAAATCATTACATAGACATAACTAGGAGGAAAGTAAATCATTTTGTTGCATCACAACTTACACCTAGTCCCAACCTAGGGGTTAAAACTAAACATTTTCTTTATGTTTTTACTATCTCACACTACAATCTTTCACATAGCTTAGTAGTGTTAGAAATGAAAGCAACACTACTTCAATGGAAATCTGATTCAAGATAAATTTCAGCAATCTTTAACTGTGTGTTATTAATGGAGACTGTAACACTGAAACAAAACTATGCTTCACAGAAATGCAAAATCATAAATATGAACACATAACACAATGTTTAACATAGAGAAAACCCTTTTGTGTAAAAAATTCCACACAGGAAAGAGGCCCAATGTTTGTATTAATCTGAAAATGATTTATGATACAACAACACTTCAACTCTCTCCACCAGTCTTCAATCTGACAGCATTCCGGCAGCACCTGAGTACCTAAAATCTGTATTGCAGCAACTAATACATGAAAAATACTTATAGAAACATTTTCTAACTCATCTTAGGCATTCATCTTCTCTCTGCTAAGACTCTCCAACCTGTAAACATTAATACAAGCATCTTACACTTGTCCAAAAATAGCCATGCAAAGGTTGGGGGCCCAAGACCAAATCTGGCCTCTTAAAGCATCTTATGACGCGTCATAACCATCATAGTTTCCACAAAAGAGTATATTTCCAAGATAGGAACCTTGGGCTAAATATAACAAATATACAACTAACATATCTGTCATATGCATCATAGAATCACAGAAACTTATGACAACTTGCAGTTTTCATAGATTCACTCACCAAACATTATGACAGTTGTCATACATGCCAAAAATAGTATTTTCCTCAAGGGAGCATGCCTATGCTCATTTACTATGATTTTTTACATTTGCCAACTGTAAATGTCACTCCGTAACTACCACCGGTAACTCTGAAATTACAACTGTCAATGAGACTACCTCATTCCCTTATGGGTAATTACAAATAACAAATAATAAATGGAATAAAATACAATATTAGAATTTGCAAGGTTAATGGTACCTTATTCCAACATTCTCCCACTTGACATTATAAATTGTAAATCAACCCATAGGAAATCAAATGAACTAATCAAGCACTAGAAACAAGGCCCATGGCCTCTCTGCACCACACAAACTTTTATGTGCTCATAGGTTTGGTCAATGAATCTGCAACATTCTCCTGAGTGTCTATCATTTTCAACTCAATCTATCCATTTGCAACCAACTCTCGAACAAAGTGATACTGAACACCAACATGCTTAGTTCGAGTATGATACATAGGATTTTTGGCCAAATATATAGCACTCTGGCTATCACAACCAATCTGAATGATCCTACAATCAAAACCAATACCTATACACAGTCTCCTCAACCAAACTACCTGCTTAGAGACATGAGTAGCAGCCATATACTCTACTTCTGTGGTGGACAAAGCAACTGTGGGCTGCCTCTTACTCATCCAACTCACTGCACCTCCAAACAAAGTAAACACATAGCCATTAGTGGACCTTCGACTATCCAAGTCACTTGCCCAATCTGCATCAACAAAACCCTGTATTCCAAAGATTTATCAAAACTATCAGTACCAAAATAAACCAAACAGTTATCAGGAGTACCTGCAAGATATTTAAATACCCTCTTTGCATAGTTCTAATATTGTCTACCAGGGTTAGACATAAATATGCTCAAAACTCCCACTACTTGGGCAATATCTGGTCTAATGCAAACCATTGCATACATCAAACTCCCTACAACACTAGCATATGGCACATTAGACATATCCTCGAGATCATCTTTAGTCTTTAGACACATATCTAATGAAAGCTTAGTACCAATGGGTAAAGGAACTCTAACTGGGTTACAGTCCTGCAAACGAAACCTCTGCACAATAGTATTCACATACTTACTTTGTGACAACCAAAGCTTTCTGTTATCTCTGTCCCTCCTGATCTCCATTCCCAAAATATACCTTGCAGCACTAAGATCCTTCATTTCAAATGCACCTAAAAGTTGGGCTTTAAGCTCACTGACCATACCCTTAGTATTGCTAAAAAACAACATGTCATCAACATACAAAGCAATAACCAGTATAGAATCATCAACACAATGAATGTAAACACAATGATCCTCCTTGCTTCTAACAAAACCCAATTTCAAAACAAATGAGTCAAACTTTTGATACCACATTCTGGGGGACTATTTCAAACCATAAAGAGACCTCTTTAACCTCCAAACCCAATGTTCTTTTCCTTTTACCTCAAAACTTGTAGGATGTTGCATATAAATTTCTTCTTCAAGATCTCCATGCAAGAACGCAGTCTTAACATCCATTTGCTCAATCTCCCAATCATAAACTGTAATAATGGATAAGAGAAATCTAATAGAAGTCAATTTAGCAACAGGAGAGAATATCTCACCAAAATCAACTCCCTCTCTCTAGGAGTAGCCCTTGGCTACCAATCTAGCCTTATACTTCTCCAATGACCCGTCTGCTCTAAACTTCTTGAAGACCCACTTACAACCTATGGCCTTTCTTCCTTTGGGCAAACGAATAAGATCCCAGGTATTACAAGAGTCTAAATCCATCATCTCCTTCTGCATGGCTAGCTACCAAGACTCACTATCATCTGTAGAAATAGCTTCCCTGTAGGATCTAGGTTCATCATTAGTACTCAATAAAGTATATACACAATGGAAATCTGGTGGGCTATACCTGTCAATTGGATTTCGTTGACTTGTGGATCTCCTCAAGGGTGGAGTAAGAGACTCTACTTATTCTTCTGCATGATCATCTGCACCAACTTCTTCTATCACAACAGACTCATCTTCATCAAAACTACTTGAATCTTCTTCTTCTTCTTCACCCCCCAATCCATCATTTTGTTCTTCCTGAGGTGCATCTTGCTGCTCTAAATCAAAGTGCACCTTCTTTACCTTTTCATCCTTTTATTTTGGTTGCTCAGGTTCAGAAATAGCTCTAAGGTCCCTGAAAATAACATCTCTAGAAAAGATAATCTTGCGGGTTAGTGGATTCCAAAGCTTATAACCTTTGACATTATCACCATATCCAATGAATGTACACTTTTTAGCCTTTGGATCCAACTTAGATCATTTTTCCTTAGGCACATGAACAAAAGCCTCATAGCCAAAAATGCTTAAATGTGAAACAGAAGGTTTCTTACCTATCCACACTTCATAAGGTTTTGAATCAAGATCCTTACAAGGAGATCTATTTATCAAGTAGGAAGCAGTACACATAGCCTCTGCTCAAAAGCATTTATCCAACTATGCATCACTACGCATACTTCTGGCCCTTTCCATAATTGTTTTGTTCATCCTTTCTGCAACACCATTATGTTGTGGTGTATATGAAGTTGTCTTTTGTCTGATTATACCTCCATGCTTGCAAAGCTCATCAAATTCCTTAGAGCAATATTCTCCTCCATTGTCAGATCTTAATATTTTTATCTTTAAACCTGACTGGTTCTCTACTAAGACTTTGAATTCCTTAAACTTAGTGAAAACTTTAGATTTATGTTTCATAAAATAAATCCATGTAAATCTGGATACATCATCAATGAAGGTTACAAAAAAATGAGATTTTTCGATAGATTCATTATCCACAGGTCCAAACACATCCATATGAATAATTTCTAACTTCTCTTTTGTTCTATTGCTTCCTGAAGGAAATAATTTTCTGTTTTGTTTACCAAACACACAATGCTCACAAAAATCAAAGTGCTCATCAGAATAGGAGAAACCATCCAACAAATTTTTATTCTTAATAGTTTTCAGTACATTATTACTTTTGTGGCCCAATTTGCGGTGCCACAACATACATGTATTTTCAATAGTGGCCTCAGATACATAGGAGGCATTACAAACTGTAGTGGCTTCAAGCTTAAACAAGTTCCTGAATCTCTTCCCTTTCGCTACCACCAAGTTCCCTCTCACATATCTACAGTCATGCTTGTCAAATGTCACATGCATTCCCAAATCATTCAACTTTGACACTGAAATCAGATTTCTAGCTAATCCAGGAACATGCAAAACACCAGGGAGGGTTTTAATCCTCCCATCACTGAAACACAACAATACCTTTCCTTTCCTGACAATCGGATATGTAGAGTTGTCACCAAGGTAGATATTACCTCCATCATATTCTTCATATGTGGAGAACCATTCTTTATGCAGGTTCATATGAAATGAGCATCCTGAGTCAACCAACCAGTGATCATTAGAAACAAGATTACATGCAGAAAGTAAAAATTCTTCACTTGCATTCGAGGACTTATCCGAAGCACTCTCCCACTGTTTCTTTAGGTTTCTGCACTCCTTCACATGTCCCCTTTTACCGCAGTTCCAACACTTAACTATGTTCTTTTTACTAGGAGTCTTAGACCGGCCCTTGGACTTGTCCTTAGCCCCTTTCTAATCTCCTTTTGGTCCCCTTTCCTTAGACCTTCTCCTGACACTGAGAGCATCCCCTAAACTATCTGAACTCTTCTTCCTCAATTCTTGTGATAGTAGCACTGAAACAAGAGCATCCAACTTTGGATCCACGAGGTTAGCAGTGATAGCAAGGATAACATTCTCCCAAGACTCAGGTAAAGAACAAAGAAGTAAGATACATTTATCTTCCTCACTAACCTCAACATCTACTGAATCAATTTGACTCACTAACAAATTAAAAAAATTTAAATGCTCTGCAACTGATTCACCTTCTCGCATTTTCATGGAAAACAATTTTATTTTTAAATAAAGTTTATTTACCATACTCTTGGCTTAATAGATCTCAGGGTGAGTGCAGGATCATGATGGGCCAAACACTAGCCCTAAGTGGCAATGTAAATGTGAAAAACAAACTAAGTAACTTCATGTCAAAATTTGAATGACTTATCTACACAATCTAGAAATAAGGCAGTAATAAAATTTGTAATAAATTGAATTTAGTTTATGAGCTACTACTTTCTTTTTGAAAATTTTAAAAATAGTTTGGTGAAAATTGGATATTTCAATGAAGCACTACTAAAATTTTCAGAAACAAATGTAAAAAGTAGGTGTCATTCCAGCCAACCTAAGTATGAGAAAAAAATAATATTTGTCCTCCATGATTTGGATTCAAGTAAAGGACATATGAGCGGATGTGACACATATTTTTTTGAATTTTTTAAGTAAATAAATGATTATTTATGAATTTTTTACTGTAACTTTTTAAAAATATTATAAATTAATTTTCCAGCCAACCTAACTTGGTCAAAAATATATGAAACTCAAAATTTTTAAATTTTAATGTATACCCAATAAATCCTAGAATGTGATGCATCTTTTGGATTTGAAAAATGATTAATATGTTGAAAGTTGTGGATGTTTTTCAATATGTATATCTATTAGGAAATCAAACATAACGTATGTAGAAAAATAATAATAATTACCTATTAAAGTTATTATGAGGTGTATATTGTATTTTTAGATTCTTAATAGATTCCTCTATAAACCCTTTTCATTTGATTAAATTTAGTTACAAAAAAGTATGTCAGGTCCAAGGATGAAATTGTGGAAAATTTCAGGATAACACTAAATGGGTGCTTTTGGAAGTTTCTTTGGCAAGTTTTGGGACTTCCACTTGCCCAAATATGAGGTAATCCTAAGGAATTTTTGGAGGGAATCCATATTTGAGCTAGAAATATTAACATCCTTTCCATCCAAATATAAATATTAGTCTAAATGTTAACACTTTTTCATCTAGCAAGTTTTTTCTCCATTGCCACTGTTTGGCCCATCATGATCTCGCACTCACCCCTCACCCAACCATTTCCACAACTTGTATGCAATCTCTTCTTTTGCGACATTCAACATGACAGAGTCTGAAAGACACAACCGAATGGTTCCCCATGCCTTCTTATCTAGTCTATCCCACTCATCTTAAGAGACATCGTCAGGTTTCTTCTCTTTTTAGACAGCCAACCATTGGTTTCTTTCTTCCAACAAATCTTCCATTTCCAGCTTCCACAACTCATACCCCATTCCATTGAACTTCTCAATGTCCAATCGAGAGGTTGATGCAACGGTGGATGCAGCCATAATAACAACACATGATCTGCAAAACAAATACAACCAAATCTCCCACTGCAGCTACAACTTCCATACTACCACCCAAGAGTCAAAGCTGGCCAGGATCTGATACCAAATGTTAGAAATGAAAGCAACACTACTTCAATGGAAATCTGATTCAAGATAAATTTCAGCTATCTTTAACTGTGTGTTATTAATGGAGATTGTAACACAGAAACAAAACTATACTTCACAGAAATGCAAAATTAAAAATATGAACACATAACATAATGTTTAACATGGAGAAAAACCTTTCGGGTAAAAAACTCCACACAGGAAAGAGGCCCAATGTTTGTATTAATCTTAAAATGATTTACAATACAACAACACTTCAACTCTCTCCACGAGTCTTTAATCTGACAGCATTTCAGCAGTACCTGAGTACCTAAAATCTATATTGCAGCAACTAATACATGGAAAATACTTATAGAAACATTTTCTAACTCATCTTAAGCATTCACATTCTCTCTCCTAAGATTCTCCAACCTGTAAACATTAATTACCATCTTACACGCATTTTACACTTGTCCAAAAATAGCCATGCAAAGGTTGGGGCCCAAGACTAAATCTGACCTCTTACAACATCTTATGATGCATCATAACCATCATAGATTCCACAAAAGAGTATATTTCCAAGATAGGAACCTTGGGCTAAATATAGTAAATATACAACTAACATATCCGTCATATGCGTCATAGAATCACAAAATCTTATGACAACTTGCAGCTGTCATAGATTCACTCACCAAACATTATGACAGTTGTCATACATGCCAAAAATAGTATATTCCTCAAGGGAGCATGCCTATCCTCATTTACTATGAGTTTTTACATTTGCCAACAGTAAATGTCACTCTGTAACTGTCATCGGTAACTCTGAAATTACAACTGTCAATGAGACTACCTCATTCCCTTGTGGGTAATTACAAATAACAAATAATAAATGGAATAAAATACAATATTAGAATTTACAAGGTTAATTGCACCTTATTGCAACAAATACGGGAAAGTAACACTTGTTTATTTCTTCAAGCAACAATCTACACCTAGATTTGTTAGAAGGTTAAAACAAATAATCTTTTCCAAGTTATTGCTATCTTGTTACAAATCTCTGTGCTTGGTAGAGTTAACACATTTAGTTATTCTTATTTTAACTAGGGGGTAAAGAACCAGTGTTCTCCGTGTTTTCAGAATGATAATAGGACTATGCTCTCCCCTCTTTTGGGTGACCAAAATGCCCAACTTATCATTTTGCATGTTTAACCTTTAGAGAGGCCTATCCTTGGAATTCCTTCCTTCCAAGTGGGATGACCTTAAGTGATAACGAGCTAAAGCCAAGCCACCTCCAAGTCACTATAAATAAATTGTGTTTGTAGCGAAAGCTGCAAGCAACGGGTGCTGTTGTGTTACACTAACCAATGTTTCCCCCAAAACCCTATGGATTGTAACCTCTGCAGGCTGGGAAGCCTCCTTATCGGAGTCAATGGTCGCACGTGTAACCACTCAAAAGGATGCCTTGACTAAAATACTTTTGTTCTAGTAAGCCAAAATCCCCTATTTGGTGACACAGGAGGAGGAACCTCTAGAGCTGTCCAACGCCATACACTCATTTAGTGTAGAGATAGAAATGTTCAACTCTTCGGAGGAACTATACCTTGGTATGCATGAGAAGTGAGTGCCATGGAGGGGAGCCGGTGCTACCAAGTTATTAGATGTCTACCTTTATGCAAGTGGCTAGTGTAAAAACTAAGTTGGAACTCATCAAATACTATCCTAGCCAACCTTAGGATTGTGCTTACTATTTGGTCAAAAATTTGTAATAACAAACATGAAATCTTCTTGTGTGATGTGTTTTCTTCCAACTAATTGATACAAATCATCAGCAAAATTACCTGACTTTCTTCAAGAAACTTTGTGAAAACAACCCAAGATTGAGAAAATTGAAACAAAAAAAATCAACACTACCTACAGTTCTACGCATTTAAAACATTCTGCTACGCATATGACAATTTCTAATGCGCATTTAATCATGTTGTGCAATTGACCCATTCTGCTGCATATTTGAGACATTTTGGTACGCATATAACATTTCCGCGCATTTGACACACAGAGTAGCGCATACAAACCATAGTGTTGTGCATTCAAAAATCATAGCTTTTCAATCAGACCTATGCATTTGACCTACATAGTTGCGCATTTGACCCTTCTTCCTGTGCATATGAAGCTGTGCATGCAAAATGGACAGCTATTCTGTACACTTTGGAGAAAATTTTGAACTACTTCTTGATACCCATTATTGTGTATACCTTGTTTATGATCTCAGGAAAACTATACAAATCCATTTCACATAACTTTTTCCAAAACATTTCCATTTTCCATATCATCCCTAGTGAAAACATCAAACAAAGCAAACCAAGTTTCCTACTAAGGTGTCATTAAATCTTGCAAAAACTCGAAACAAAAATCTAGTTAGTTTCACAACAGGATATATCATCCTTCATCTCGGAACTATACTAGTGTAATCTTGATAAAAAATAGTCCATATCAATAGTGGTGATCAACTCTCCCTACTTTGACTATCTTTTGCCTCAAGAGCACATTTGTTTGAGCAAACAGTAGATCAAAATTCAAACCTTAGGAAAAATCTTGTCATCTCAAACACACCAAAAACATCCATTCACAAGCATTTTCATCCAACATTCACCCCCACCAAATGGTTTTTATGGTTGCAACTAGATCAAAATCCAAAGAAAAGCAAGATATGGATCCTTTGAACAAAGACATACCATCTTCGTCTCACAGTGATGGAGAGGAAGAAATCTCGTATGAGGAAGTAATTGGTGCTTCACAAGACTCCAAATCTCAAAAGATGATGGACAAGGTCCTAAACATGGACCCTCAAAAGTATTTCCTTATGCTAGCGCAACAAGGGGCCAAACTTCCAACAGATTTTGACACCACCTCTATGAACGACATGGAAACTCCCAAGATCACACTAGAGGTTCCCAAAATAGATAAGGCTAAGGGTACAATCAATCCCTTGAATATATTGACAACACAAATCCAAGCCTTACAACAATAGCTCGTAGACATTCAAACCAGAGCATCAACAAAACACTATTCTGTGCAAGCTATGGAATGGTTCTCTCACCTACCTCCCAACATTAGAACCTTCAACGAGCTAGTGGATAAGTTTGTCACTCACTTCTCCTATAACATTAAGCATGAAATCTCAATGTTAGATCTTTGTAACACAAATCAAAAGGGTGGAGAATCCTTCACCGCTTTCTTGCAAAGATGGAGACAACTAGCCAACAAATGTCCATATCCTATACCAGAAAAACAAATGCTTGAGATGTTTGTACGCAACCTAAATGCTGATCTTAGCTACCAAATACAAATCCAATGTCCTACTTCATTTAGTAAGGTCATTGAGATGGGGTTACTCATTGAAAAAGCTTTGATAGCCAAAGGTCAAGTTAAAATCTACAAGGAAACCCCTAGCTCCAATAATAACATAGACAAGCTGAGGTTTTGGCCAAAGAATAAAAACATTGTCAATGATGGTGTCATGGATGCAAAATAAGTGATCCCAAAGCAACCGATCTTCAACTTGTCCAATCCGCAAAACAACACACTGCAAAACAAGCCCCAAAACAATGTGTCATGACCCACTAACTTTCCTCCCCGATGAAAGTTCACACCTTTGGGAGAATCACTAGAATCAGCCTTATGAAAGCTCATATTAAACAATGTCATAACACTTCCAATGGCACATGATTACGAACCTAAATTCAAACCTCCTTGGTGGAAAGACTCTAACTTCTGCGAGTATCATCGAAGCAAAGGACATAAGACCAATGATTTCCAAAGCCTCAAAAACTTACTTCAAGACTTGGTAAATCAAAAGATGGTCAATGTTAAGGGACAAGGATCCAATGAGGACCATTTGGCATATCAAAATCCACTCCCCAACTATGAAGAGGGAGGTTCTTCAAACCGAAACAATAACAACGGTAACAATGCAAACTATACAAATGTGTCTTATGACTACGTTGTTAACCACATTTCTTAAAGTGATGCGCATATCAATGTCATCACTATAAACAAGAACCCCGATTGTAACATAACAACCCGCAACGAAAAAGTTACTCTTCAAGGAGCACCACCCAAAACTCCATCCACGTCTAACCAGTACAATGTCTTAAAGCATCTCCACAAAACACCATCACACATTTCTATTTTGGAGCTCTTGCGTATATCCCCATCCCACAAGGCCATCCTCGACCAAGGTCTATCAGAAACTACAGCCCCAACTAATCTAGCAGAAGAACAATTCCAAGCCATGGTGGGCCACCTAACCACACCTCATTTCTTGACCTTCACTAAAAAAGATGACATGTCAATCCCCCAACCACACAATGCTTCTCTCCACATCGAAACCTTTATCCACAAGCATAAAATAAAAAGGGTTCTAATCGATGGAGGAGCGGGTTTAAATATTTGCACCTTAAAGCTACTCCTTGCATTGGGGTTTTTGGAGAAGGCTATTGATCCTAAATAGAAAATCACCATCAAAGCTTACGATGAAGAGGAAATAACTTTGTTTTGCTTATCACAGTGGGACCTGTAGTAAAAGATGTAGTGTGTCAAGTGCTTGACATGGAACTTGAATATAATATTCTCCTTGGAAGACCTTGGATACATGCAATAAAGGCGGTGCCATCAACCTATCACCAGTGTATCAAATTCCCCCATGATGGCCAAGAGATCACCATCCAAGGTGAACCCAATCCATTTCAATATTGCAACTCCATACAATCTAAACCTAATGTTGTAATTCCCAATCACCATGCCTCTGTTTCATCCTCATCCTGTATTGACCCAATTTCACTCCCTTCCACATCCAAGGCACCTCAAATCAACCTCAAGCTCAAAGACAAAGGTGTCGGTGAATGTGCAATCGCACAATCCTTTTGCTTAGCACAGCTACCTATATCCCCCAAGTCCTATGGAAAGCCATCAATGAGCAAACCCAAGGCATTAGAAACTCCAAAAGGTCCGTTTGGAAAATGGGGGAGCCTTGAAGATGAGAGCGATGAGAAAGACATCCTACAATGGTTATAAAATGATGAAGACAACATATCCAAGAAAAAAGACCATCACTCCACATTGCAAACCGAATAGTATGGTCAAGGATTCTCAATACTACAAAGAATTGGATATGAAGGTCATGGCCCCATAGGATTGAGGAAGGAAGGTATCACTGAACCTATCCAACCTCCTTCATTAATAGCCTGAGATGCTACAAGGCTAGGTTACACCGGCAAAGCAAAGACCAAAGGAACATACAAGAATAAAGGCAAGCAACCACAAGCATCTGCTACTCACCTAGTAGAGCAAATTCACCAACTACAAGGATGGAGCGAGATAGACTCCAATGAGTATGAATGGGATAGTCTCTCAGAATTATCTTGTGATGAAAAGATGTTGATGTGGTCCATGAGTATGACCCTACCCCTACAACTCATGAGAGACAAAGTTCACAGTCCAGACCTCTAGAGTTCAATCTGCATAACAATGATAGTTAGATTCATGAGGGAAGACTGATACCAAACTTGACATATCAACTTGTGGAGAGTACCATCGCAGGCATTGTCAATGCTTACAATAACCACATCAACTCCTCCATCTTGAGCATCAATACCCTTAAACCAGACCAATCCGATGACCCATTACCACTATTGCATCTAGAACTCATAGATTGGGATTTGCAAGACTCTACCCCTGAGCTAGATACCTTTCAGAATGATGAAGCCATCATCAATTTTCTAGAACTTAGAGACCATATACCCATAGTGGATCACAGGGCTCGCTATGCCATAGAACTCAATGACAAGGCTTATTTTGGGGAGAGTGTCAAGCCTTTCAGTCTCAAAAATGTAAAAATGAAAGATAGATCCAATGGTGAAAACCACTCTGTGACAGTGTTAGATCGTGAATATAGTAAAAATATGAAGGACGTATCCAACAATGAAAACCTCTCTGAGGCGCCAAAGGATGAAAGGCTTGACCCTCTTCCCAATCTAACACATCAAGAGAGATCCTCAATCTTGATAGAACCAGTAGAATAGATCAACGTCGGCACAGGTGAAAATCCAAGGATGATTCATATGGCACAATCTTTAACTGCACAAGAGAAGCCAGAGTTCTCAGAATTCTTCAAAAAGAAACAAATTAACTTTGCTTGGTCATACGTGGATATGTTGGTTCTTGATCCAAACCTCATAATGCATCATTTATTGCTAGCTCTAGGAGCTAAGCCAGTTAAACAAAAACTCAGGAAGATGCACCCGCATATCACACTCATGGTAAAAGAACTCAAGAAGCTGCTAGATGTTGGGTTTATCAGACTAATTAACTATCCAGAGTGGATTTCAAACATAGTGCCTGTCGCCAAACCAGATGGAAGAGTTCAACTATGTAATGACTTCAGGGATCTAAACAAGGCTTGCCCAAAGATGACTTCCCCCTACCTAACATCGACATCATTGTAGACCTCACAACATGACACACCATGTTGTATTTAATGGATGGATTCTCTGGATATAACCAAATCAAGATAGTGCCAGAGGATCAGCATAAAATTGCATTCACATGTCCATGGGGTACCTATTGTTGGTGTGTCATGCCATTTAGGCTAAAGAATACAGGGGCAACATATCAGCGGGAAATGACAACAATATTTCATGATATGATGCATACTATCATGGAAGATTACATCGATGAAATTCTAGCCAAATCAAAAACCAAAGAAGGGCATCTACAAGTCCTAGACAAAATCTTCACAAGGTTGGAGCAGTTTAATGTGTGCCTCAACCCGAAGAAGTGCATATTCGGAGTCACATCCAGTAAGCTTCTCAGATACATCGTGTCTGCCAATGGAATTGAAGTAGACCCAGCTAAGGTAAAAGCCATCATGGAAATGTTGCCTCCCAAAAATATTAGTCAATTGTGGTCTCTACAGGGAAAACTACAATCTATCAGAAGGTTCATCTCTCAACTGGCAGATAAGTGTCATCCATTCAAGCATCTCCTCCATAAGAACATTCCCTTCAAGTGGGATGACTCATGCAAACAAGATTTTCAACATTTAAAGGAGTATTTGATGAATCCACCTGTCTTAATGCCACCAATTTCGGGCAAGCCATTCCTACTATACATTTCAGCCACACCAACAGCTCTTGGAGCTCTGCTAGCACAACATAACCATGAAGGAAAAGAACAAGCAATCTACTACATTAGCCACACACTGGTCAGCTACGAGCTTCAATATACACCAATTGAGAGAGCATGTCTCACAGTGGTCTTTGCTTCACAAAAATGGAGACATTACATGCTATCACATTCCATCAAGCTAGTAGCAAGATCAACCCATTAAAATACTTGCTCAATAAAGCTACTCTAACAGGTAGAATATCAAAATGGGTCATGATACTCATTGAGTTCGACATCGAGTATGTAGACAGATGAGCAATAAAGGGGCAAGTGATTGTAGATTAGCTAGTAGATGCACCTTTAACAGATGACAACCCGTTGAGCTTTGAATTTCTAGATGAATCTATCTTTCACATTACAACAACCTGGAAACTCTACTTCAACAGCTCATATACTCAGCATGGGTCTGGGGCAGGGATCTTGTTAATCACACCTAATGGAGACACCATTCCCAAGTCATACAGACTACTCTTCCCATGCACTAACAATGTGGTGGAGTACGAGGCCCTAGTCATTGGTATCAAGCTGGCAGTAGAATGGAAAATCATAGAACTTCATGTGTATGGCAACTCGCAACTTGTCATCAATCAAGTGAACGACGACTATCAAACAAAGGATGAGAAGTTAATACCATACAAATGTATGGTAGATGAATTCAAAGAATACTTTGTTGAGATTTCTTTTGAGAAGATACCAAGGTTGGAGAACAAAGCAGCAAACGCCATGGTAACGATTGCATCTCTCCACACCATGGTAACGATTGCATCTCTCCTCGATATCCCTGAAAACCAATCACGTTATGAGTTCTTGGTAGAGCCAGTGTCCCATCTAGCGTATGACACCCTCAAATCCCACATCATTTTCCATATCATAGGATCTGATTCTCCCCTATACATAAAATATTTGCCTATCTGAATAAGAATACCCTACCTCCTAATCTATCAAGTAACCAAAAGAGAAACTTCATTCGTCAAGCCTCCTATTTTACCATAATTGCCAATACCCTATATTGACAAGGACTCGATGGTACTCTCTTGAGGTGTCTTGATAGTGAGGAATATCAAATGGCCCTAAGCGAAGTTCACGACATCATATGCGGGACCGACTCTAGTGGTCCTACCCTAGCTAAGAAACTCATACATATGGGATACTACTGACTAACTGTGGAAAAAGACTCCTATCATTTTGTAAAGAGGTGCAAGAAATGCCAAATCCACGGGAACCTGATACATGCACCAACATAGGAGCTGCAGTCGTTAACGACTCCTTGGTCATTCTATCAATGGGGACTCGACTTAGTGGGCAAGATCCATCCACCATCATCCAATGGCCATAAATTCATCATAACCACCACTGAGTACTTTACAAAGTGGATTGAATCCATACCCCTCACCAATGTCACGGGAAAACAAATCACCTCTTTCATCCTAAACTACATCATTTACCGCTATGGTATCCCTTTATCCATTATCACAGCTAATGGGTGACCATTCAAAAATAAGGATGTCAAAGAACTATGTGACAAATTCCACATCCAACACCACTTTTCCACCCCATATTACCCCCAAGGAAAGGGCAAGGCAGAGGCATCAAATAAAACCATCTTAAAAATCCTGAAAACAACTATCAATGATGTTGGCCGCGATTGGCACATCCAATTTAATCCCGCATTGTGGGCCTGCCACACAACTATCTGCACACCCATAGGTGCAACGCCATATTCCCTCGTCTATGGATCTGAAGCCATCTTGCCCATTGAAGTCGAGATCCAATCCTTGCAAGTATCGTTAAAAGGCCTCATATATGATGAAGAGTATAGAGTATCCAAACTGCAAGAGTTAGAGCTACTGGAAGAAAGATGACAACATGCTTTTAACCATCTCAAGGCTTATCAACAAAAGGATGTCCAGGAGTTACAATCATATATTCAAACCCCAGGTATTTCAGGTTGGTGACCTAGTCCTCAGAGAGAATCCCAAGAATTAGCAAGATAGAGAAAAGAAAGGTAAGTTCAAACCCAACTGGCTGGGTCCATTTGTCATCATTGCTGCCTACAGATCAGGTGCTTATCAATTGGCTACATCAAAAGGTGAATTGTTCCATGATCCCATCAACAACATGCATCTTCACAAGTTCTACACCTAAACCCCAATGCAAGGGACCAAAATAGAAAAGAAAATGGAAAAATAGCAAAAAAAATGGAAAATAACAAAAAAATAATCCTTTGGTGAAAACCTAGTAAACAGGTGCCTTGGATAGATACCATGATGAAAATGTGGGAAATAGGCGTCATGTGTATATTAGCTTTCGTGCAAATAAAAGCAAATGGTGAAAACCTAGTAAACAGGTGCCACTTGTGATAAACTGCCTCCTCCATCTTTTTAGACCTTGTTCCTCATCCATCCCTCTCAACCGCATCCACCCAATCACATCGAGATACCTACCATGGCTTGTTGTTCTCTCATCCTTATCGCCTTCTTCCACTAGATGGTCAATCCAAATTTGCTTCCATCTTGTCATCCATCCTCAACCAACCCATTGAACCATTGTCGAACTACATCGCCTTTGAGCTATCATGTAGGTAAGGTCATCATTGATGTGCCCCCGAGGCTCCTTTCCCATCCATTCCATCACATGTCACCCATCCTTTTTCCCATCCAAATCCGCACCATCCCCTATCACTTAGGTCCTAGGTCCACAAAGTCCACACCCCAAACTACATTGCCTGTGCGTCGCCCCGTACCATTTACCAATGAGCCCCCAAGGCACTAGGTCAGTCCCTTAGGGCCCGTTTCTTCATGTCAATTGTCAGTTCACCCCCAATAAATCAATCCTTTACTTGACTGGGGGCAAATTCTTGAATGTCCTGCATCTCAGAGGATAACAATAAGGATCGTGATACCATCGCCAGACAGCAGGCAACATTACAAACACACTTTTTCAAAAAAATGCTTGATGCATGAAGTACACCTATAAACAAGACACAATGAGCCTCGAATACCATGATGATTATATCTGTTTTCATTCCAAGAAAACATAACTATGGAAATAAAATTTGTGTTTATTAAAAAGGTTTAAGTCTCAGAGTCTTGATTTTTATTATTATGTCTTTCTATGCTACTCAAGGATGTCAAAAACTAGAGGAGCTATGATGGGGGCATAATTATCTTATTTGTTTTATGTTTGTGGATCAACCATTAGTAATGTGATGACTTTGTCTCATGACATGATCAACAAAAGATCATCGAGGACATTCTAGGTCTAAACATGGAACAGGGCAATCCTTGTCTGTTAACACGCAAGCAATACTCAGGTCATCTTGGTTCAATTATACTTAGATGCTTGTATTAACTTGCTATATCAAAATCCATTTACGGGATACTCAGGTCATCATGGTTTAATTATACCTAGATGCTTGTATTTTCTTACAACATTTTAAAAGCTCGATGATGAAACAAAGTACTTCAAATGCTTACATATACGAAGATGACAATCCACACATCCATACATATCAAATTATATTTCATTCCATAATAAAACCTTTTCCAAGTGTCTTAAGATCCAAGTCCTTTCTGACAGTTTATCCAATTGTATCTTCTAGTTATCCATGTGATCCATTCATCCTTGTCCAATCAATCCAAGCAATGATCCAAATGCAAGTCCATCCTTAATCCATACCAATCAAGTAAAGTCAATCTTGTCAAATTATCCAATCGCAATCAGTGGTCTTGATCCTAATCTTGTCGTAAACCAAGTCAATCAATCATAATTATCAGTGGGATATATCTTTCCCACGTCTTTGTGTTGATCTAGGGATATATCGTTTCCTACAATGAAAAACACTGTCGTCGATCGTTATCGATTAATCATTGGTTTACAGCTTGACAAGGCTAATACCTTGTTTGTTCTTGTATCATTTGTGCATACTTGCTTGCTTGCTTGTGTGTGTTATTAATTTATCTTACATAGCATGTCATTTAACTCTTTCATCCATCCCTTATCTTGCATCCTCCATTTTCTTCACCCTAACCTGTCATTCAAACCTATCTCATCATGAGATTGTCCTTCATCTTGTTAGTTTCTTCCTGTCCAATCTCCCGAGGGGGCATCCTAGCATCATAAACCTATACCAGGGGCAAACTGGGGCATGTGCCAATTGCAGAAATTTTTATTTCTTTGAAATAACATGATAAAACACATTGCATCAAAGAGAGGCAAAATGTATACACCTAAAAATGGCTAAGTCGAATTAAATAAATATTTTAATTCTTATTCTTCTATCAATTAAATAAATATTCTAATTTATTTGATTGGTTCATTATCCCAAAATTAAATAAAAAATAATTTATTTAATTAAATTTCCTAATTCTTCAAATTATTTAATTAATCCTAAATTCCTCTATTCCAAAGTCCTAATTTCATAAATCCACCTCACCTTTCAACCTCACCATGTTGCACATGTAATTAAATATTTTAATATTTAATTAGCTAATATTCCTGTTGTGTGGTTACACAACACGCCCCATTTTGACTTAGCAAAACAGGGACCCAACTTTTGTTCTGGTTTGTGTTGTCTGCTTTCTGGCGGTTTGGTAAAAATAGGTCAGGTGCATCATCATCATGAAGGTCAGGATGAGGTTAGATTGTCAAAGTTCATATTTTTGTTTCTATGACCTCATGGTTAGAAAGAGCTTGAAATTCCATGCAGGTTTGCCTTTTACATCACTTGAAAATTCGTCCATATGAGAGAGTTATGCACAGTCAAAGTTTTGGTCAAACCTGATAATTGCTGTATGAAGAACATCATCATCATATTTGAAAAGCCCCCCGATAATATCCTGAGGTCGAAACATCCGGACGTCAACTTTAAGTCATAGTAAGCTTTTCCCGTCAAGCGACCTTGGAAACATCGCGAGCATCATGATATTCTAACATCACCCGATATTATAATATCATGCTGATATTATAATATCACCCTACTTAAGAAACCCACCATCTGCAAAATTTGCATGCGCACGACAAAGTCCTGGTGATCATCATCATCATGATCTTTCAAGGCAGGATCACATTTCGTAGTATCCTCCTTATCTCCTTTTGCACAGTCATGATGATCACCTTATCTTTCAAAGGGGAGGGTGATATTCCATTCCTAAGTCATGTTGACAAGATCATCATGATCTTGTTTCTCTGCCCGACATTTCGTAATATCCTCCTGCCGAGAAATATAACCTTTTGCAAATATCCTGATGACGTCATCCCGACCTGATAAACGAAGAAACAAATATCAGGATGACGTCACCATCACATTTCTCCTTCGGCAGGATATTTTCCAAGGCATGATCCTGTTCGCCAATATAATGATGACGATGACGTCATGTTCGAAGATTAACAAAAGCCCCGGATATCCTGATGATGTCATCTGGACATTCAGCAGGATCATATTTTAAATCACCTAGTGCGGATATGATGATGATGATGATCATCATCATCCTAATCTTTCGAGCGGGTTACCTTGGCCGAAAAGGGGTCATATTACATTCATGACCTGATCATCTTCCTTAGAGGTGACCCAATATTACATTTATCCCCTGATCTTAACGAAACATGACGGTGACGTCATCTTTTGCATTTTAATGAAGCCCGAATATGACGATGACGTCACCATCATATTCCTTTCCTCAGCAGCAAGATCATATTCCAAATCCTCCTATTTGTCTTCATCATGATGATGACGATGATGTCTTTCTTTCCCCAATATGCAGAAGCGAAACATCCTGATGTGCTTTTCATCAGAGCATTCGGAAAGGAGGAGCATCATATTTCGTGATATCCTACAGCTAGATAGAAGACATAGGGTTGGTCATCATCATGATTTTTTGACATAGGTATAACTGTTGCCATCGGCCAAGTCTAATTTTGTCATCCTGATCATATGTGGTCACACCGATGCGAATATGATGATGACTCGAAACATTCAAACAGAGCATGCAAAGCCAGATGTGAAGTAATTTGTTAAGAGCGGTTATTTCCTTGTATATTTTGAGATATCATGATCATATTTGAACCCGATATACAAGAAAATGGGCTGGAACATGAAGCGATAGAAATTTAAAAGCCCGACTGCCTGATTTTGGTCAACGATGGTTGACCTGGTTGTTTTATGCTGTTTATGCATTTAGTGCATATTTTCCACAGGTAAAGCCTGATTGCCTGTAGATGCACATTGGGAGGTATGTTTAATAAAGTGTTTACTTCCTGTTGTTTATCCACATGATGATGAACTTAATGTTTGTTTATTTGCAGGAAGTCATGATGCTGCCGCTGAAGCTGAGCATTGAAGTCATGATGCTGTTAGAGCTGCTGCTGAAGCTGAGCATTACAAAGTTGCGCATGGAGGCAACATGAGCCAGAAATGAGGAGGATGTTGTCAAATATGTTGTTCGCCAGCTGGAGACCGAATCAAGTTGAAGATGCTGGAATATTCTGTGCCAGCTGTACATTTGCCAACTGACGAAGCATGTGCTTTTCATCTGGACCGTTGTTTGTTATGAGAGGATCCTGATCCTTGGATCATTGTAACCGTTTTCTGGTAGTTGTTCTATATAAGAGCCAGAGCTTGTCAAAAATAAAGGGAGCGAGAGATACATTAGAATACACAGATGCATCTGGCGCATAAAAGCTAATTACTGTAGAATCAATTAGGAGATCGGATTACTGAGACTAATGAGGATAGAATTGTTGAAATGTCAAGATTCTTTCTTCAGATCACTGTAAATGTACCTGTTCTTGAGCATACTGAATGGATATGAAGCTTCAGATTACATCCTAATTGTAAATTTTACGTAATCTTCTTGTTGATTTCTGGATATGTACTGGTGAATGCTGTGTTCAACTGGAAGCGCTTTCATTTCATTACATGTTGTTGTCAACTTTTCCTTTGAAGATTTGCACTAGATCATGCGGATTTGTGGAATGTCCTGGTGAAGTATGATTTCTAGTTTTCCTTCTTTTCATTGCATGTATGGGAGCTTGTATGTGGATCAGTGATCTAAGTCTAGTAGTTTTGGGAATCTTATTCTTTAACCCTTTTCCTTTTTTCAATTTCATAAATTCATCACCATAACTGCAAATCATGATAAATAACAAGCAGAATAGAGAAATATGCTGAAATCCCGTAGGTAACTGAAAATCATTAGCATATTTGAGTTAAGTGCATGTATTATTGAAAATATCATGCAAAGAATCATAAATAATGATAGAAATCATGCAAATATCAGCCTGTAGGCACATTATTTGACTAAATTCACAGTGCAGAGGTAGAATTGTTGGAGATTTATGCCGAGCAAACATCCAGAGCAGGATATTTGAAGATAATGATGATGAACTTTGCAGAAACACGTAAGGCCCCTGAATGGAAAACAGCAACACACATCAACCACTGAGTAACGTCAGTAGATTAAGACCTAATCAACGGAGACTTGGGATCATGAATTCTCTGAATTCATCGTATCTTTCAAGATGAGTAAAGGTTGTTGTGTAACTTTTATTCTATGTTTGTGAATGACTAACATCATGACCAACATAAATTGGCGCTAGAAGGAGGGCCCCGACCGGAAGATCATGATCATCATCAGTATTTTCAGGTTTGATGACGTATAAGAGTAAGGTAACCTCAGATCACTCGTGAATTTCAGTAAATTTCATAAATATTTGCTGTGACAAGATTGTATATGCACATTCTATGTAAAGATTTCCAGATCTCACATAAATATTGCAAGCTTTACAGTAGATCTCTCTGAATTCACTAGTATCGGCCACAGATGCGTAAATTTGTTCAAGCTTTGAGAATTTGAGCCTTAAACACTTGAGATTTTGTGCTGCGGGTCAGAATATCCCAATATCCTGTCATATTTGCACTATCTTCGCAAATATTTCATAAATATCCAGTCTGATTTACCGTTTAACCGCAAATATCACCTCATCTGGTGGAATCCAGCCAATATTTGCAAAGTTTCAGCCAATTTGCCTCCAAATCGAGAAATCCTGGCTTACAGGATAAATACCAGGTCTAGACCTAGTGAAGTTTTTGAAGAATTGCCTGTTAGAGGTTTCAGACCTAGGACTGTGGACATTCACCATACTCCAGGGTCTAGTACGTCCAGAACTTCACCGGGACCTCCTCCTGTAACCCCTGTCGGTTTGCAAATACCTTCCGGTATATCCGTGACACCTCCTGTCCAAACCCAGGGTATACCTTTAGTTCAACCTCAGCCAACTGCACCACCAGTTCAGCCCCCTCAGGCTGCAATGTCGTTCTTTGCAGCGGAGTCACCCTTGACTTTTACTGCATATCATGAGTTACCAAAGAATCTGGACAAACTTTGTCCAAGGTATCATCCTTATCAAGATGCTGATGATCATATCAGGACATTTAAAGAAGCGTGCTGCAGAGCCAGAATAGAACATCAGGACGTGGTGTGCAGATTATTTCCTTTTTCCCTAGGGGAAGAGGCTTATAATTGGTTCATCAGTCTTGGCCAAGCTTCTGTCGGTTCGTGGGCTGTCTTAGAGAAAGCTTTTGTTGACAGGTTCAAAGTCCCTATTGATCCATCCATGAATTACCATATGTTTGCCACAATCAAAAGATTTGAGAATGAGCCTATTGCCAATTTCAATGCTAGGTTCTAGAAAATGTTGTCCAAGCTAGTTGCCCCATATGTGGTGGCTGATGCTGCTGCTAGGAGTATATATTATTCAGCCCTGGATCCATTAACTTCCATGTTCATCAGGAGAACACATCCTGAGATCACTACTTTGACAGGAGCTTTTCAAGAAGCTATCAAGGTAAATCAGCAGTTGATACCTGCTCCTACTCCAAATATAGCATTCCCTACTTTGCCTGGCATGCAATCACAATATCCAGCACAATATCCTGCAGCTTATCCTTCACAATATCCTGCACAATATCCAAATGGATCATTGATGCCCCTAGCAGTCATGCCTGCACCTTTGCAAGTACCTCCATTGAGTATTATGCCTCCTCCCAATGGAAATAGCCAATTGCCACAATATCCTGCACATGCTCAGACACCTCAGGGTACAGATCTATCCAACAATAACCCTGGATCTTCCTTTTTCAAGCCTCAGACTGAAAATGTAGTGGCCAAAGCTCAAGAGGAGAAGGAGGAAATCAAAGAAATTTCTGCTCAACTCAGAAAACTCACCACAGAAGTAACACATTTGAGAAATCAAGGGTTTTATTCACAGTCAAGTCAGAATAGGAGTTATTCCAATGACAGACCAAACTACCCTGACAGAGGATATAACAACAATAACTTCAACAATAATGGTGGAAACAATAATAATCCTCCTAGACAGCCCAGAGTGTGGAACTCCAAGCCAAATAATGGTTCATTACCATCACCCCTAGACAATCAGCCTCCTGGTGAAGCCAAACAGACTACTAGAGTCAATCTTGCTGAAGCAGCCCTTACCAATTGGTGCAGGATTCACAATACCAATGCACATGCAGAATTAGATTGTCCACAATTTAGGATCGCTGCCAGCATCTTTCAGACTGAAGTGTCTAATACTTCTGGAAATCCACCTCAGGCAGAAGGAAATGAAATAGTTCCTTGTGGATATGACTCAGCTTTTGTGTTAGAAACATACACAAATCAACCTCATCAGGATTATAATCAGACATGTGAAGAATCTGCCTTAACCTTTGAAACAAACTATGTCTTCCCCTTTGAGGATGAAAATGAACCTGCAAGAGAGCATGAGGAAGTACATGCATACCAGCAGCAATATCCTGGTAAGCACGATTATAACCTGAGGAGCAATGCCAACAGACCTGCTGGTCCATTGACATCATCTCTACCTCCAAACAACTTCAACACACCTCCTGATCCTAAGGCTAGCAATAACCCTGGATTCCCTAAGGTGAATGCTCAATACTTGTCTCCTCAAAACACAGTAACAAAAGTCATAAATGCACCTCAGGAATCTGACAAATTAGTCAGCTATTTGGCTGATGAAATGAAGAAAATCAAGATCAGCCTGTCCCTATCTGAGTTACTGAAAACTCCTGCCATCAAAAGGGCATTCATGAAGTCACTAGATGATGCTGCTCCTAAAGGGGATAATCATCTTTCAAGTCAATCCAATAGCAAGGATCATGCTGCTAAAGATAACTTTATCAAGCCCAAAGTGTCAACTACAGTCCAAGCTGCTGAAACCTCCCACATGACCTTGTATAGAGATAAAACTGAATCACCTCCATTTCTCCTCACCATAAGAATGTTCGGCAAGAACTTGCACAACTGTTTAGTTGATTCAGGAGCCTCAACGAATGTTATGCCTTTGTCAATATGCAACGCATTAGGACTGCATCCTGCTAAATCCTTAAAGAAAGTCACTCAACTGGACAAAACAGAAGTAAGTGTCGTAGGAGAATTGACTCACATTCACATGCAGCTAGCATCTGATCCTCGGATCCAGTATTACATTGACATTCAAGTAGTGGACATACCTGATACATATGGGATGTTGCTTAGCCGAGACTGGTCTAAAACGCTTAACGGATATATGTCCACAGACTTCAGTCACATGTGGTTACCATGGAAAGGTGTACCTAATCAGATCAGGATTGATGCTGAGCCTAGGATGAGACATATGATCATGGAATATAACAAAACAAATGAGATCATGTATGTAAATGTAGAACCTGGAGTTTATCACATTAGGCCACAAACTGTTGAAATAGAGGAGATCCTGATGCTGGATGTTCATCATCATCATGATGATGATTATCATGAGGACATGCCGAGTCTGGAGTTTGATAATAATCCAGATAATGTGAATGAAATAGATCACTTCAGAGATTTTGAGATGCATTTATCTACTCAGGTAAAACGTTGCCAATTATTGAATATATCTGCTAATGATATTTTGATTGATGGATGGTGCAGATTACACGGCGAAGCACACTCAGAAAGGACTTGTGAACCATGCTTAGACATGATGATACTGGAGCAAACGTATAGTGAAGCATCATCATCATATTCCGAGGTGAGTGCTACATCTGATGATGATGATGATATTTATTCTTATTTGTCTCCTGCAGGAACAGAAGAGTCGACATATCCTGATGAAGATCATATCCGGAAAACAGAAGAGGTCCTGGTGTCGGATTTGATAAATGATGCGAGAAAAGAAAAGATCACTCTTGGTAGTGATTGCTTCATGGAATCAGATTATGAGTTGTCTGATGAAGACAAAGGCAGTGACCTGACAAAGTTCGAAGAATTTCTGGTAAAAGAAATAGAAAAGATGACACAACAGCGTAAATCTCCCCAGGAGGTTTTAATTAGAGGTTGGTGTAGGCTGCATGAGGCACCTCACTCAGAAACAACTTGCTCACTATGCTTACATATTTTGAAGAAGCATGCAGCTATATGTGCTGAACATCATCCTCCTGCTGAGATGGAAGAGAAAACAGAAAAGCCATCAGGCTCATCAAATAAAGGAAAGAAGAAACCTGAGGATGACATCCCCAAGTTAAAGTGGATATCAGGAGGTGCAGCATCCAGAGCTGCAAAGAAGAAAGGAAGTTCAAGTAAATATCCTGCTGAAGACAAATGTCCTGCTGAAGATAAGCCTTGGATCCTGAGGTTTGATGGATCCAAATCCAAGCAAGGTGCTGGGGTAGGAATTGACCTTATTGATCCATCAGGGAAGTCCTACTTAGCAACTTACAGACTACAGTTCCCCTGCACCAATAATGTCGCAAAGTATGAAGCTCTGATTCATGGAATGTTGTTTGCCCATAAGAAGAAAGTGAAGATCTTGCATGTCTTTGGAGATTCAGAACTGATTGTGAGACAAGTAAGAGGAATTTACTCTTGTAATTACAGAAAGCTATCAAATTACAGGCATCGTGTGTGGGACCTGATTGAAGACTTTGATGCCTTTAATATCGTTCACGTACCAAGAGAACAGAACCAGAGGGCAGATGCACTTGCCCAGGCTGCCAGTACATTGGAACCGCTGTCTATATCTGGTCTGAAGAGATTTTCAGTAGAATTGGTGTCAGTACCTTCAGTACCTGACAATGTGACTAATCTCCAAGTGTTTGATGATGATCAGCACATCCTGGACTTCATATCAAACAGAGACATATTTGAAGCTCAAATTATAGATGAGAATGATGTGGAAGATCATGTCTGGGAAGAAGATGAGATATTAGAGTTGCCTAGCAACAGAATTCCCAAAGGTATGATTGAATTAGAAAGAGCCTTTGATCTAGATAATATGCTTAAACATAAAGATCTGCCTAAGGCAGATGGGGGTCAATATTCATAGGTGAATATTGGACAAGCTGATGACAAGAGAAATGTCTTATTGGGTAAGGTTTGTACACCAGAAGAGTTAGAAGGAATAACTCAGGCCCTTAAGGATTACATACATGTAATTGCATGGACTTATGATGAGCTAAAGACATATGACACTTCTGTCATAACTCATACTATACCTCTCAAGCCAGATGCAAAACCTTTCAGACAGAAGCAGATGCCAGTCAATGCTCTGCTTGAACCAATCATCCTTGAAGAAGTCAAGAAATTGTTAAATGCCCGGATAATATTTCCTGTAAGGCACTCCACTTGGGTGGCGAATCTTGTGCCAGTCAGAAAGAAGAATGGAGACATTAGATTATGTGTAGATTTCAGGAACCTGAACAGAGCATCAGAAAAGGATAATTATCCTTTGCCTTCTTTGGATGAAGTTCTACAAATTGTGAATGGAGCCAAGATGATGTCCTTCTTGGATGGTTTTTCAGGATACAACCAAGTGATGGTTGATAAAATTGATAGGTTAAAAACTGCCTTCACCACAAAGTGGGGGATATTTGCATATAGACATATGCCATTTGGACTCATAAATGCTGGAGCTACATTCCAGAGAGCAATGGACATAGCCTTCAGAGGCTTAATAGGAAAATGTATAGTCATCTACATGGATGACCTGACAGTATTCTCCACGGAAAGAGGAGATCATGTTGCTGACCTCAGAAGTGTACTGAAGAAATGTGAAGAATATGGAATATCTTTGAATCCTAAGAAGTGCATTTTTGGAGTCACAACAGGAAAATTACTAGGCCACCTGATCACAGAAGATGGAATTATCATTGATCCTGACAGGGTGGAATCTATTATGAAGTTACAACTTCCAGGAAGCAAAAAGGAACTCAAATCTTACTTTGGTAAGATAAATTTTGTGAGGAAGTTCATCACAGGCTTTGCTGAAATTGTCAGACCACTAAATGCCATGTTGAAAAAAGATGCACAGATTGAGTGGACACCAGAAGCCAAGGCTGCCTTTGAAGATATAAAGAAGGCCATTTCAGATGCTCCTGTCCTCATTAGTCCAGATTATACAAGAGATTTCTACATCTACTCATTTGCCTCAGAACATACTTCTGCAGCAGTGTTAACTCAAAGAAATAAAGAGAAAGAAGAGAAACCAATTGCTTTCATGAGCTGTCCTTTCAGGGATGCTGAGTTGAGATATGTAGATGTTGAAAGACAGACACTTGCATTAGTCAGAGCAGTAAAAAAGTTTAGACATTATATACTGAGAAGCAAAGTGATTGCTGTGGTACCAGATGCAGCAGTAAAGATGCTGCTGATGCAGAGTGAACCTGGTGAAAAAAGGGCCAAATGGATTACTGTATTACAAGAATATGACATGGAGATCACACCAATGAAGCTAGTAAGAGGACAAGCTCTAAGCCAGATGATATCTGAAACTGATCCAAACATCATCAGTCAGAAGTATGTGATCAATGAGAAAGACAATGGGGAATGGTATTCAGACATCAGGCACATCCTGATCATGGGAAGATGTCCTTCAAGAATGCAAGCCTCACAGAGAAGAGCCTTAAAGATAAGATCCCAGAAGTATATGATGAAGGGAGGAACCTTGTTCAAGAAGAATTATGAAGGAATATACCTGAGATGCTTAGAGAAACCAGAAGCAAATAAAGTTTTAACAGAGTTACATGACAAGTTTGGTACTGCACACGGATCAGCATTGGCCACAACACATGCAATCCTCAGAGCAGGATATTACTGGCCTACAATTTTTAAGGACACAGCTGATCATGTTAAATGTTGTCATGTTTGCCAGGTTGCTGCCAACAGAGAAAAATATGCTGCACAACCATTACAGCCAGTGATGGAAGAGCGCCCATTTGCACAGTGGGGCATGGATTTCATAGGACCGATCAATCCTCCGTCTTCTTCAGGCCAGAGGTATGTCCTAACGATTACTGATTATTGTACCAGATGGACTGAGGCTATCAGCAGCAAAACTTGTACTACTGATGATGTCATTAAATTTTTGGAAAGCAACATTGTCACCAGGTATGGAATTCCTTATGCATTGGTAAGTGATAATGGTTCTGCCTTCATTTCCACTAAATTGTCAAGTTGGGCTTTTGATCATGGGATCATACTTAAGTTCTCATCCAATTACTATCCCCAGGGAAATGGATTAGCAGAATCCACCAATAAGAATTTACTGAGTATCATAAGAAAATTGATAGAGAAAAATCCCAGGGAAATGGATTAGCAGAATCCACCAATAAGAATTTACTGAGTATCATAAGAAAATTGATAGAGAAAAATCTCAGGGAATGGAACTCATTTCTGAAATATATCTTATGGGTAGACAGAACTAGAATGAAAATTGCATTGGGAAACTCACCCTTCCAGCTAGTATATGGGGTAGATCCTATCCTCCCTGTAAACTTGAAAATTCCTACTCTGCAGTTTGTCCAAGACTATCTAGGCATAGATAATAAACAGGAAGTCAGGTTGCTTCAGTTGATGCATCTGGAAGAAAAACGAAGTCAAGCGATTGACCAATTTGCAAAACATCAGGCTGTTGTCAAACACTGGTTTGACAAGAGAGCCAGAATTAAAGCTTTCAGGATATCAGATTTAGTCCTGATGTGGGATAAAGCCCATGAAAGGAAAGGTGATCATGGTAAGTTTGATAGATTATGGATAGGTCCCTTTCAGATTTCTGAAATTTTAGGAGACAGCACTTATAGGCTTAAGAACCTGACATGTGAGGATGTCCCATTGCCAGTCAATGGACAATTCCTCAAACATTATTTCCAGGCCTGAGTGACTTCATGGCAGTATCATGTATCATATTGTATATTTGTATAGTTGTTTGTATAGTTTGTTTGTTGTTGTTGTTGTTTTGTTGGTTGGGACCTTGTTCTGGTAAGTCAGGATGATGCACTTCCACCCTAAGAAAATAACTAAATTGTTAGGATTCAAGTGATGAGATCACATTTAAATATAGGTTATGATTCATTCTAGGAAGTGTTCATGATCAGGTTTATGATGTCTTTTCATCAGGGTGTTTTTTCTTGTCTAAAGTGAATCAAACACAATGAAACACCTAACAGCCTTGGGTTTGTTGAAGATATGAGTATAGGTGTTAAGTGAAAAATCTAAAGGGACTCCCTTGCTACCAATACAATCTCCAACCTAAAGCTGCAAGTGACTACACCTTGTACAATTGAGCTGACATGATGATATCAAATATAAATTTTTAAAGGAAAATCAGAAACGAAATAAAATTAGGCCATCTAAGTAACTCTACCGGGGCTATGGACGCCTGCTAGCAGTGGAGCCCTACTTAGGGAGATTGTATAGATAACCTTGCCGGGGCTATGGACGCCTGCTGGCAGCAAGGCTCTATCCAGGTTGGCTATGAGGGATGATCTCCAACTATGTAGTTTAACACCAGTTACTTATGTTTTCAACTTACTTTCAAGATGAGGATAATTAATTATATGCACACACCTGATCCTTTGTTAGCTTTATCACCATAATGAAATTTTATCATTCAAAGGATTATGATGCTGACACATAGACAGAATTAGAACACTATAGACAAATGTGATCACATCACTTGAATCATTGGAATTTGTTTATTTTCTTTGGTGGCAAGTTGTTGTGTGGTTACACAACACGCCCCATTTTGACTTAGCAAAACAGGGACCCAACTTTTGTTCTGGTTTGTGTTGTCTGCTTTCGGGCGGTTTGGTAAAAATAGGTCAGGTGCATCATCATCATGAAGGTCAGGATGAGGTAGGTCATCATCATGAGGTTAGTTTGTCAAAGTTCATATTTTTGTTTCTATGACCTCATGGTTAGAAAGAGCTTGAAATTCCATGCAGGTTTGCCTTTTACATCACTTGAAAATTCGTCCATATGAGAGAGTTATGCACAGTCAAAGTTTTGGTCAAACCTGATAATTGCTGTATGAAGAACATCATCATCATATTTGAAAAGCCCCTCGATAATATCCTGAGGTCGAAACATCCGGACGTCAACTTTAAGTCATAGTAAGCTTTTCCCGTCAAGCGACCTTGGAAACATCGCGAGCATCATGATATTCTAACATCACCCGATATTATAATATCATGTTGATATTATAATATCACCCTACTTAAGAAACCCACCATCTGCAAAATTTGCATGCGCACGACAAAGTCCTGGTGATCATCATCATCATGATCTTTCAAGGCAGGATCACATTTCGTAGTATCCTCCTGATCTCCTTTTGCACAGTCATGATGATCACCTTATCTTTCAAAGGGGAGGGTGATATTCCATTCCTAAGTCATGTTGACAAGATCATCATGATCTTGTTTCTCTGCCCGACATTTCGTAATATCCTCCTGCCGAGAAATATAACCTTTTGCAAATATCCTGATGACGTCATCCCGACCTGATAAACGAAGAAACAAATATCAGGATGACGTCACCATCACATTTCTCCTTCGGCAGGATATTTTCCAAGGCATGATCCTGTTCGCCAATATGATGATGACGATGACGTCATGTTCGAAGATTAACAAAAGCCCCGGATATCCTGATGACGTCATCTGGACATTCCGCAGGATCATATTTTAAATCACCTAGTGCGGATATGATGATGATCATCATCATCATCCTAATCTTTCGAGCGGGTTACCTTGGCCGAAAAGGGGTCATATTACATTCATGACCTGATCATCTTCCTTAGAGGTGACCCGATATTACATTTATCCCCTGATCTTAACGAAACATGACGGTGACGTCATCTTTTGCATTTTAATGAAGCCCGAATATGACGATGACGTCACCATCATATTCCTTTCCTCAGCAGCAGGATCATATTCCAAAGCCTCCTATTTGTCTTCATCATGATGATGACGATGATGTCTTTCTTTCCCCAATATGCAGAAGCGAAACATCCTGATGTGCTTTTCATCAGAGCATTCGGAAAGGAGGAGCATCATATTTCGTGATATCCTACAGCTAGATAGAAGACATAGGGTTGGTCATCATCATGATTTTTTGACATAGGTATAACTGTTGCCATCGGCCAAGTCTAATTTTGTCATCCTGATCATATGTGGTCACACCGATGCGAATATGATGATGACCCGAAACATTCAAACAGAGCATGCAAAGCCAGATGTGAAGTAATTTGTTAAGAGAGGTTATTTCCTTGTATATTTTGAGATATCATGATCATATTTGAACCCGATATACAAGAAAATGGGCTGGAACATGAAGCAATAGAAATTTAAAAGCCCGACTGCCTGATTTTGGTCAACGATGGTTGACCTGGTTGTTTTATGCTGTTTATGCATTTAGTGCATATTTTCCACAGGTAAAGCCTGATTGCCTGTAGATGCACATTGGGAGGTATGTTTAATAAAGTGTTTACTTCCTGTTGTTTATCCACATGATGATGAACTTAATGTTTGTTTATTTGCAGGAAGTCATGATGCTGCCGCTGAAGCTGAGCATTGAAGTCATGATGCTGTTAGAGCTGCTGCTGAAGCTGAGCATTACAAAGTTGCGCATGGAGGCAACATGAGCCAGAAATGAGGAGGATGTTGTCAAATATGCTGTTCGCCAGCTGGAGACTGAATCAAGTTGAAGATGCTGGAATATTCTGTGCCAGCTGTACATTTGCCAACTGACGAAGCATGTGCTTTTCATCTGGACCGTTGTTTGTTATGAGAGGATCCTGATCCTTGGATCATTGTAACCGTTTTCTGGCAGTTGTTCTATATAAGAGCCAGAGCTTGTCAAAAATAAAGGGAGCGAGAGATACATTAGAATACACAAACGCATCTGGCGCATAAAAGCTAATTACTGTAGAATCAATTAGGAGATCGGATTACTGAGACTAATGAGGATAGAATTGTTGAAATGTCAAGATTCTTTCTTCAGATCACTGTAAATGTACCTATTCTTGAGCATACTGAATGGATATGAAGCTTCAGATTACATCCTGATTGTAAATTTTACGTAATCTTCTTGTTGATTTCTGGATATGTACTGGTGAATGCTGTGTTCAACTGGAAGCGCTTTCATTTCATTACATGTTGTTGTCAACTTTTCCTTTGAAGATTTGCACTAGATCATGCAGATTTGTGGAATGTCCTGGTGAAGTATGATTTCTAGTTTTCCTTCTTTTCATTGCATGTATGGGAGCTTGTATGTGGATCAGTGATCTAAGTCCAGTAGTTTTGGGAATCTTATTCTTTAACCCTTTTCCTTTTTTCAATTTCATAAATTCATCACCATAACTGCAAATCATGATAAATAACAAGCAGAACAGAGAAATATGTTGAAATCCCGTAGGTAACTGAAAATCATTAGCATATTTGAGTTAAGTGCATGTATTATTGAAAATATCATGCAAAGAATCATAAATAATGATAGAAATCATGCAAATATCAGCCTGTAGGCACATTATTTGACTAAATTCACAGTGCAGAGGTAGAATTGTTGGAGATTTATGCCGAGCAAACATCCAGAGCAGGATATTTGAAGATAATGATGATGAACTTTGTAGAAACACGTAAGGCCCCTGAATGAAAAACAGCAACACACATCAACCACTGAGTAACGTCAGTAGATTAAGACCTAATCAACAGAGACTTGGGATCATGAATTCTCTGAATTCATCATATCTTTCAAGATGAGTAAAGGTTGTTGTGTAACTTTTATTCTATGTTTGTGAATGACTAACATCATGACCAACAATTCCCTCACCCACATGTCCTATTTATCCTCCAGTCAAATTAGTTAACTCATCAATCAAATCAGTTAACTAATTAGTCATTTGAGTTCACTGCTCAATCTATTCACTTAACTGATTAATCAATTGAGTTCATTGCTCAATCTATTCAGTTAACTCCTCAATCTATTTAGTCAACTCTCCAATCAACCCAGTTAATGTTAGATCTAGGGCACACAACTGAGAGGGCGGGGGTGAATCAGTTGTACAAAAACTTGCTTTCACTTTGAACACTTGATTCTTCTTTGTTAGTTAATAGCATATCAGTTAATCATTCATGAAAGCATAATGCATAAACATAAGAGCAGATAAACATCAACACATTGGACACCAAGATTTTGACGTGGAAAACCTGGTTAAGGGAAAAACCACGGGGTGATTAACCCAAGGATTATTCTCTGTTAGAAGAATAAGAAAAATGAATGGCACATGCCAATTAGGGCTCACTACCCCAGCACACTGCTCACAAAGAGGTACACTGCCTACAAGAGACACATTGTTTACAAAGTGATAAGAATCACAAACTTGAACTAGAGATTGACATTTTACCATGTCTGGATCAGTTCCATTTAAGCCTGAGATACTTCTGCTCTGCCCTTCGCTCTTTCGCTATACCACACTCATTCACAACACAAAACCCTTCAAATGAACTCACAAACCTTTATTTATACAAGGCATTAACTTAGGAACAATCATCTAAGTCGGCAATCATCCACAAGAACATTCGCAAGTCGGCAAACATCCATAAGAACATTCACAAGATAAATAACTCATCCGGTCGGCCAATCTGAACAAGAACATCTTCATCCGGAAGAATATCTTCAACTCCCGGCTCTAATACTAATGCAGACTGACAACACAACCTCAACATGATCCAAGAACCTTCACAAGCTTTCCTAAGTGACCAGGTACATCCGCACTTCCTCTACTTACTGGAATCTCTTCTCCTCTTCATCCAAAACTTCAAGAACACATTCTGTCGCGACTGTCAAACTGAAACAGGTTCTTCCAGACCTCCAAACTATGTACAAACAAAGATGACACATCACAAGGATATCCAAAACACTCCTTCCAATCCGCAGAGTCTGACAATGCACCTTCGGATCTCACCGGACCTTTTTGTAACACTCTGTCACTCCAGAACAGCTCCCGGAACCGGTTCTACTTGACCGATCACAACTTTTTCATATCTTCATGTGGACCTCTAAAATCTTAACTGGATCATCTCAAGATTCATATCTACAAACCCTTTAATCTGCATCCTCCGATCCTCATCCTATTGAGTACATTTGCCTTCTTCTTATCACTGTTCTTCATTGTTCCTGATTGAGACTAATTTTCTCAATATCCTCAGGACACAGCTCATCCAATCCTTCTTACCAATGCAATATGAGTATGTTGACATCAATGACAACACTGTTTAACCTCATACTTGCAACAATCTCCCCCTTTGTCATTGATGGCAACATATGATGTGAAAAACCATCAAGACAAGAACTTCTCTTTTCTGTCACTGCTCCCCTTATCAGCAACAACTCTTCACATGTCTTCTCTTCCTTTACTGCTCCCCCTTTGATCATCAACCACCTATTTTTCACATGTCTTCTTTCCCTCTTTGACATCAATGGCAAAGGGCCATACTTGCACTTGTAACACATCAGAATCATACCATCTGCTCCCCCTTAGTAGCAGCTCCCCATCATCAATCCGGATCACAAGATATGACTGTGATATCCACTGGACTAATGCACATCAGTGCATCCTAGTTCATCACCGGAGGGGCCATGACCCCTAACTTCTCCATGAGATACTCAAAAGAGTCTTTGGGAAGAGGTTTAGTAAAAATATCTACAAGCTGATCCTTGGAGGGCACATACTCCAATCTGACTTCACCCTTGTTCACTTGTTCTCTCAGAAAGTGAAACTTGATAGATATGTGCTTGGTCTTAGAATGCAACACCAGATTCTTAGAAATATTTATTGCACTTGAATTATCACGAAAAAATTATGATAGCCTCCTCATATTCTACTTTGATGTCTCTTAGCATTTGTTTCATCCACAAAATTTGAGTGCAACTACCTGCTGCTGCAATATATTCTGTTTTAGTTGTAGACAGAGAAATTGCCTCTTGTTTCTTGCTTAGCCAAGAAACCAATCTTTTTCCCAAAAAGAAAGCTCCTCCACTTGTACTCTTCCTATCATCCATATCTTCTACCCAATCTGCATCTGTATATGCATGAAGAGAAAAATCTTGATCTCTAGGATACCATAGACCATACTCAATTGTTCCTTTCAAGTACCTAAAAATTCTTTTGATTGCCATAACATGAGATTCTCTAGGATTAGCCTAGAATCTTGCCACAAGACCAACAACCTGCATTATGTCTGGTCTAGTCTGAGTAAGATACAATAAACTTCCAATCATTGATCTGTACTTTGTCTGTTCTATTTTAGGAGAATCATTATCTTTGCTCAACTTACATCCGGTTGCCATGGGAGTATTCATTGGCTTTGAATCTTCCATTCCAAATTTCCTCAACAATTCTTTCACATATTTGGTCTGAGAGATAAAGATACCATTCTTTGTCTGAGTAATTTGCAGACCCAAGAAGAAATTCATTTCACCAAGCATTGATATTTCAAACTCACTTTTCATTTGATTTGCAAAGGTTTTACACATACTGTCTCTTCCTCCAAAAATGATATCATCAACAAATACTTCAACAATCAAGATGTTTTCATTCTCTATTTGGAAATATAGATTACTGTCAGCAATACCTTTGTTAAAACCAATCTGCACAAGATGCTTATCCAACCTTTCATACCATGCTCTTGGAGCTTGCTTCAATCCATATAGTGCTTTCTTCAACTTGTAGACCATATCATCATGATCAGACAATTGAAATCCATCCGGTTGTTCAATGTATACTTCTTCTTCCAAATCACCATTTAGGAAGGCAGACTTAACATCCATCTAATATACCTTGAAGTCTTTGAAGGTAGTATATACAAGAAATAATCTGATTGCTTCAATTCTTGCCACCGGAGCAAAGGTTTCTTCAAAATCAATTCCTTCTATTTGAGAGTAGCCTTTGCAGACCAATCTGGCTTTGTTTCTAATTACTTCACCAACTTGATTTAGTTTATTCTGGAAGACCCATTTGGTTCCAATTACATTCTTGTTTCTAGGTCTGGGAACAAGATCCCGAGTGTGATTTTTTTCAATTTGTATCAACTCTTCCTCCATTGCTTTGGTCCAGTTTTCATCATTGCACATTTCATTTATTGACTTGGGTTCAATCTTTGAAATCAGACAGTATTCATTTGAATTTTGAGCAATTCTCCTCCTTGTTTGTACCCCTTTGCTTTTGTCACCTATGATCTGATCTTCATAATGATTTAGAGTTACATACCTTGGAACTTTGGGAGTCTCTTGCACTATTGTTTCTTGATCAGGTTCATTCAGACAAACCTCTTCTTCCTGATTTACCAGATCAGTCTGAATCTGACTTTCAAGAAGGGATTGAGTTCGTTGAACCAGAACACCATCCTGATCATCTTCATCATATTCATAAAACCTTGAGGGCTTCTCAATTCCTTCATCAACCTTCACATTTGTACTTTCTATCATCATTCTCAATCTCTTTTTGTAACACCGGTATGCTTTGCTTTGAGTGGAGTAACCCAAGAAAATTCCTTCATCACTTCTAGCATCAAACTTTCCTAAATCTTCATCTCTTTTGATGTAACACTTGCTACCAAATACTCTGAAATATCTCACAGTAGGAGTTATACCAAACCAAAGTTCATAAGGAGTCTTACCGGTATTGTTTCTGATTTGAACTCGGTTAAGAGTGTAGACTGCAGTGCTGACAGCTTCCCTCCAAAACATCTGAGGAACATTTGCTTCCATCATCATTATCCTGGAAGCTTCCTGGATGGTCTGGTTCTTTCTCTCAACTACTCCATTCTTCTGTGGAGTCCTAGGAGTAGACAACTGTCTCTTTATACCATGCTTCTCACAAAAGTCTATGAATTCACCGGATGTGAATTCACCACCTCTATCAGACCTTAGACACTTTAGTTTCAATCCAGTTTGATTTTCTACCATACCTTTGAAGATTTTAAACTTCTCAAAGGCTTCTGATTTCTCTTTTAGAAAGGTAACCCACATCATCCGGGAATTGTCATCAATTAGCAACATGAGATATCTATCACCTTGCATACTTTTGATTCTTGTCGGACCACATAGATCAGTATGAACTAATTCCAATAACACGGTAGAGGACTGATCCTTGCTTTTGAAAGAGACTCTGCTCTGTTTACCTAACTGACATTCTTTGCACAAACTATTTGTATGTTTCACCAATTTTGGAAGATCTCTTACAGCCTGAGTATTGCTTATTTTGATGATGTTATCAAAATTTACATGACACATCCTTCTATGCCATAACTAGCTTTGATCCACTTGAGCAAACAAACAACTTTTATTAGAACCAACCAGATGGAAGATATTACCTTTTGTTTGAGTACCAGATGCAATCTCAATTCTGGAGCTTTCAAAGATCCTGCATCTTCCATTTTTGAACCGGAGATCATAACCTTTGTCTACTAACTGTCCAACACTGAGAAGATTGTGCTTCAATCCTTCAACATACAATACATTACCAATTTTGCTCTTTCCATCAAAAGAAATAGTTCCCCTACCTCTGATTCTACCTGCAGAATTGTCACCAAACTTTACCATTCCTTCTTCATACCTTTCCAAATCTAAGAACTTGTTCTTGTCACCTATCATATGGTGAGAGCATCCACTGTCAATAACCCAATCATCTTTTTCTTCAACTTGGGCAGCCAAAGCTCTTTCTATAACATTATGATTGATAGATTCAGGGGATATTGGATCTTCTTTCTTGATGGCAATGAACACCCATTCATTTCTAGATTTGTCTCCTATCTCTGATTCATCATCTATTACTCCTTCATTATCATCTTCTTCATGAACATAATAACAATTCTTTTGGAACCTTTGTCTGTTAGAATTTGATTTTGTGGATCTTTTCAGACATCTTGAGGCAAAGTGACCAATCTTATTGCAGTTGAAGCATTTAAAAGGTAATTTTCCTTCATACTTACCGGATCCTCTTGACAGTCTTTTTGCAATGAGGGCTTCAAGTTGAGTTGTTTCTGCTTCTTCCTCTTCCATGTCTTTTCTTGCTTGATCATACCATGACAGCTTCCTTGAAGAGTTTTCTCCCGAATCAAATCATTGTTTGCCTTTCACATAGGTACTGGCTTTGAATGTAGATTCAGTCTTGGGGGGATCATCTCCAAACTCGGTCATTTCAAATGCAGCCAGTTTGCCAGCTTATTGCTCTCTTATGACAGTTGTATGGGCTCTGAATTCATCAATGGCAGCAACCTTGATCTTGTAGGCAGCAGGAAGGGATCTGAGAATTTTGCAAACAATCTCATTTTCATCCAGAACACCACTAGCATTCCTGATTCCACACTCCAGCTCATTTACTCTTGGCATAAAAGTAGTGATATTTTCATCATCTCTCATCTTCAATCTTTCAAATTTTCCTTTGAGACTTTGCAATCTTGCACTCTTAACAAACTCATCTCCTTCATGCAAAAGTTCCAGTTTAACCCAGATCTCATAGGTAGTTGGTAGATCAATAACATTTGAGAGTTCTGAGTCAGTCAATGAACTTAGAAGAGCCTCTTTAGTCCGCAAATTGTTTTCAACATTTGTGATTTCATTCAGAGTTGTCAGACCACCCTGTGGAGGTTTATATGCTTTTTCGACCATGGACAAGTACGCCTTTCCCATACACTCCAAGTGACATTTCATGTGGCCTTTCCAAAGAGTGAAGTTGGTTCCATCAAATTTCAGACTGTCCTTCTTGTATGATGACATCCTAGATCTCCTCAAGCGGTTAAGCTCTTTTTAGAGGAACTCAGCTCTGATACCAATTGTTAGATCTAGGGCACACAACTGAGAGGGGGGGTGAATCAGTTGTACAAAAACTTGCTTTCACTTTGAACACTTGATTCTTCTTTGTTAGTTAATAGCATATCAGTTAATCATTCATGAAAGCATAATGCATAAACACAAGAGTAGATAAACATCAACACATTGGACACCAAGATTTTGACGTGGAAAACCTGGTTAAGGGAAAAACCACGGGGTGATTAACCCAAGGATTATTCTCTGTTAGAAGAATAAGAAAAATGAATGGCACATGCCAATTAGGGCTCACTGCCCGAGCACACTGCTCACAAAGAGGCACACTACCTACAAGAGACACACTGTCTACAAAGTGATAAGAATCACAAAATTAAACTAGAGATTGACATCTTTACCATGTCCGGATCAGTTCCATTTAAGCCTGAGATATTTCTGCTCTACCCTTTGCTCTTTCGCTATACCATACTCATCCACAACACAACACCCTTGAAATAAACTCACAAACCTTTATTTATACAAGGCATCAACTTAGGAATAATCATCTAAGTCGGCAATCATCCACAAGAACATTTGCAAGTCACAAACATCCATAAGAACATTCACAAGATGAATAACTCATCCGGTCGGCCAATCTGAACAAGAACATCTTCATCCGGAAGAATATCTTCAACTCTGGGCTCTCATACTAATGCGGACCGACAACACAACCTCAACATGATCCAAGAACCTTCACAAGCTTTCCTGAGTGACCAGGTACATCCGCACTTCCTCTACTTATCAGAATCTCTTCTCCTCTTCATCTGAAACTTCAAGAACACAGTCTGTCGCGACTGTCAAACTGAAACAAGTTCTTCCAGACCTCTAAACTATGTACAAACCAAGATGACACATCACAAGGATATCCAAAACACTCCTTCCAATCCGTAGAGTCTGACAATGCACCTCCGGATCTCACCGGACCTTTTTGTAACACTCTCACTCCGGAACAGCTCCCGGAACTGGTTCTACTTGATCGATCACAACTTTTTCATATCTTCATGCGGACCTCTGAAATCTTAACTGGATCATCTCAAGACTCATATCTACAAACCCTTTAATCCGCATCCTCTGATCCTCATCCTATTGAGTACATTTGCCTTCTTCTTATCACTGTTCTTCACTGTTCCTGATTGAGACTAATTTTCTCAATATCCTTAGCACACAGCTCATCCAATCCTTCTTACCAATGCAATATGAGTATGTTGACATCAATGACAACATTGGTTAACCTCATACTTGCAACAGTTAACTGATTAATCATCTCAGTTAACTCTTCTGTTATCTCCCATAACTCATGAAGAAGGCTTGGACACTTGTCCTCTCCTGATTCGTGCACATTCTCTCAAGTCTTCTCAACCATACATCTCACAGGTAATTCCTCCAGTCATGGATCTATTGACACTTGGATTTGGTCTTCTCTCAGCCTATATAAGCAAGGTCCTCATACCCATTTCAATCCATCTAAGCTTAAGCAATCTTACTCTGCAGGAATCATTACAGCATGCCTTTGGCAAAGTTATCATCCATTTGCATCACAAATCCATTATTATCACCATGTCTCCATTAATCACCCATATTCATTATATTTGCATTGTAGTTTAGTCTCCATTGCACATTCCATATCATAGTCGTTCTACTCCTGTCATCTTCACAACAAGAAGGAAGTGCACACTTATGAGAGCTCCATTACCATCAAGATCAAGAGGAGATAGGCGAACAATGGAAGCATAGAGGTAAAATTCTCTTCGAAGGTATATTGTTTGTTTACTTGTGTTTACATCAATTTCCATTGAGTTATTGGATGATTAGTTGCTTTATACTATTGTTCACATTTTCCACTAACAAGTCACAATACATAAGACTGGATATCCTTGTTTGTAGTTGAAAAGATTCACAAAGACATTTATAAAAATCCTCAACAAAGTTGAGAGTGAAGTGTCATTTACACATGACACAAACTAACCTGCATTGGTCAATATACTCAAGAATAGCTCTCATTAAATTCATAGACCTGTTAACATTCATTAGAGCATAAACCCAAGTTTCAAACAAATGCATTATTTTTAAACAACTATCCCAACACCCTCGAGCCATAATTTCATACATTAAAACTATATCAAGTCTTCATAAAAAATGAGGCCACAATTTTCACTCAACTAAGATAGAGTTAAGTTAGGCTCAATTTAAAACCCTTTATACAAATGACAAAGATAGTATAATTGAGGCTCAAAACAAACACATATACTATGATAGGTTTAACCATAGTAAAGCTCTATTGAACACATATACTGTTATAAGTTTAACATAATCGAGAGGCTTCATCTAAACACATAAAGTGATATAATTAACACAGTCAAGTTGTATTATACAAACAAACTGTGATAAATTTTATACGGAGCTGAACCTTATTTTATATATTCAAACTGGGATAAAGACTTAACATGGTCAAGCAACATTTAATACATATAATTGTTGTAGACTTAAAACAACTGAACCACATTTAATACATACAAAATTTGGTAAGACTTAACATAGTCGAACCACATTTAATCATACAAATAGTGGCAAAGACTTAACACAGTCAAAGCACATTTAATACATACAAACTATGATAAATTCTATACACAGTCGAGCCATATTATAAATATACCTCAATTAAAAAAATATCAGCAGAAGGATTTAAACATAGTATACTCTAGTTCATATAAAAACCCTTATAAACCATGAAAAATAGGGTATTCTATGCAACATTCAAATCTCTTCAAATAAATGAAATATTCACAGCCATATAAGCTCTATAGCTAATATATTGTTAAACTAAATCAAATAGTTCATTACATGAAAATAAATCTATGAAAACATACCAATTGACAAATTTTATTTCACTATCGACTTGCAAAGCTTCTACTTCAACACCATTCTCCCCCTCTCCTATTTCCCTTCTCTTTTCCCATATCTCCTTGTTCCCCAAGGAATTCCAAAAATTACTCCACAAACAAACTAGATTCCCTCCTGAAATTCCTATCACTCTGCCCATTATCCTCTTCCATAAACTAAAATAGTTTTTTTCTAGAAAGAGGTGCGATGGAGTGCTAAACCCCACTTCCATACATGGTACCTCCTCAATTAATGCATTGAATGCATTTTCAATAGCTCCTTAGCTCCACGTCATGGAGATAGTCGAGCTTCAAGGATTTTGAAAATTCAATCCTTTAATAAACAAAAACAATATTAATAATATATATATGAATACATATCTGTATTTATATTTATATATATAAATATATTTCCTTACATAACTGTTATATATATATATATATATATATATATATATATATATATATATATATATATATATATATATATATATATGCCTCTTTTAGAATAAAATATAAATCACTCGAATGGTGATTGGAGTAAAATACTCTATTACGTCGCAAGAGATAATACAATAACAAAGAGGTAAATATAATGATGAAACGATAATGACGCTCTACGTGTTAGAGATGAACGAAACAATATCTCGACCATGACACTCATCAATAAGACTTAACTAGTAAAACGACTACATTATCAAACCAAAGACAATGAAATTATGCAGTGTTCCTACATTCTTACGACATCACAAAGCCTAATTACTCTATTGTTGATTAAAATATTTACTTCATGTTATAACTAATGTGGTCAATGGACTAACTACTATGATTGTTAATGAGGCGAATGTATGAAAATAGTTTCCCCCCTACCAAACTAGGAGGGAGAGTATCATTGGAGAGAGGGAAATGGATCAAGGTGAATGGACGAAGGATTAGTATCAGGGTGAATGAAACAATAAAAATATTAAGATTTCCAACAAAAATCCATAGCAAGCAGCATTTTTCAAAATAAAAAATATATCTATATAATAAAATTATTGAAATAAATAGTTGTTATTTTCAATGCCCAGTTTTTATTTATTTTTGGGTAGCGTAAGTGACGAGAATTCTTTTTAGTTTTTTCCTAGAGTGTAGAGGTTTATGAACAATAACTGAACAAACTAACTTGTTAACCTTCTAGAATGAATCAATGTAGAAAATGATCTCAAGACATAAGACTGCGGTATAAGACCTGTAATCTAAAGGCAGGCCATGAAATTCGTCCTCCCCATAAACTTTTGTGTCATTGGTGAAGCATACTGCAACTGAAAAGCGAATTAACAAGATAATTAGAGATTTCAATATATCTTGAAAGTGATTTTGGTTAGTTTGCTCGGATAAAGCCTAAACAGCCGGCATTGTTTTTTATTTGGGGTGAATCCACAACCCCAAATACCAATGCCCATTGCCAGCTGTTTCCTTTTTGGCCATTGTTCCCATAAAATATTCAGTTGGATTTCATAAAAACTCATTTTCGGAGGCATAAATGTTGGGCATATTCTACTGGATATGCCTCTTGAGAAAGACAAACAGAAGCATCGTGTTACTCTCATACATCAATTTTTTGTTTCCAAAATTCACAATTGACAGGTATTGAGGGCTCAACCTCTAAACAACAGTGTTGTTACACACAAACAGGGAAACCAATAAAAAGAAAAAAAAAAGAGCCGGCTATACCAATCCGCTTTCACATCTCGTGAGTCTATTTAGCTCCCTTCAAAGAATATCGGAATAGCTCAGCATAATGTGGATAAATACCACTTAGTTTCTCAGTTGGATCTACATAAAGCAAAAAATTAAATGTAACAACAGCAGCAAACACAGCTATGGGTTTGTGTAAATTGTTTTATTTGCTATTTATAATTACAGCATATGAATCTGGGTCGTTTGGCTTCCGTTCTCTCAAAGCAGACACAGACCAAGATCCACATCAGGTACTTAAATTTCTTTTCATTACAAGTTCGTTTTCATATTTAAGCACTTAGGTTTTAAGGATTTTGATGGATTGTATGATGGGCAGGTGCATATTTCTCTGGTGGGAAGTGATCATATGGGAGTTTCATGGATTACACAGGCTTCTGATGTGCCCTCGCTGGTGGAATATGGAACATCCCCTGGAATATACACTTCCTCTGCAACGGGAAATAAAACTTCCTATTCCTATGTATTGTACAATTCTGGTACTATTCATTATGTGGCGATTGGACCACTCAAAGCAAATACAGTTTATTATTATCGTTGTGGGGGATTTGGAGAGGAATTCAATTTCAAAACTCCACCTTCACAATTCCCCATCACTTTTGCAATTGTAGGTATGTATTGCTGTTAATCAGGCTCAGATTTCAGGTTTTTACTTTCACCCAAATTCCTTGATTCAGGTCTTAATTTTAATTTTAGGCAATTCCAAGCATTGGCTTGTTGCTTTAAATTATCTGAATATGACGCTGTTGAACTAACAGCACACCTTTAGGAATTGATCTCATAGACTAACCATTACACTGGGTTTAGGTGAAGGTGCTGGTTTGGAAAGTTTACTAACACTTGCAGAGGCATTCAAAAACAGGATTAATGTGAAAATTTAGAGAAAATTTAGAGATATGGTTGACTCCAAAACATCACAATATTGTACACTGTGGACAAGATAACTTGAAAGCAAAAAAATTAAAACAACTGGGTATTGATTGGTTGGATTTGCAGGTGATCCGGGACAAACAGATTGGACAAAATCCACATTAGCACACATTCAAGAGATGGAGTATGATGTTTTCCTTTTGCCGGGAGACCTTTCTTATGCAGATACATTCCAGCCTCTGTGGGACTCATTCGGCGAACTGGTACAGCCTCTGGCAAGTAGCAGGCCGTGGATGGTTACCCAAGGAAATCATGAGATAGAGACCATTCCACTAGTAGTAAAAGATGCATTCAGAGCATACAATGCCAGATGGAGAATGCCATTCCAACAAAGCGGCTCGAGTTCGAATCTCTTCTACTCATTCGAAGTTGCAGGAGTGCATGTAATAATGCTGGGCTCCTATGCAGACTTCGGGCCAGGTTCGAATCAGTACAAATGGCTGCAGGTCTGCTAAGCCCAAATTCTTATACCCATGTTGTTAATGCCTACTCAAAAGGGCTATAATAATAGATTGCAATACAATCCATTGAAATAACAAGACTTATGGTTTTCATTTTATGATATAAGGCGGACCTTGGAAAGGTGGATAGAAAAAGAACGCCATGGCTTATAGCTCTGGTGCATGCACCCTGGTACAACACAAACACTGCTCATCAGGGAGATGGAGAAGACATGAGAGTAGCCATGGAGGAAATGCTCTATTCTGCAAAAGTAGACATGGTGTTTGCAGGGCATGTTCACGCTTACGAACGCTTTGTAAGTATTTCGATCAAAGAAAAACCCTAATTTGTTACAACTTGTGACTCGCTATTCTTCTTATTCTAGTCTACTCTAATTTATGTTCAGAGTCGAGTGTATAACAATAAACCCGATTCGTGTGGAGCTCTTCACATTACAATAGGAGATGGAGGCAACCGTGAAGGGCTTGCTTCAAAGTAGGTCCACAATCTGATCATTAAACTAGATGATATTTAAGTAAAATGTAATCTAATAGGGTTTTTTTTTTTTTTTTTTGTGGGTATGATTGAGAGTTAGTTTTTTTTGGGTGGACACAGGTTTGAGCAAAACCCGTCTGGCCTATCTTTGTTTAGAGAAGCGAACTTTGGACACGGTGAATTTATAATAATGAATGCAACGCATGCGTATTGGACGTGGCATAGGAATGCAGATGGCGAATCGGTTGCAGCGGACCAAGTTTCGGTTCGGAGCTTCGCCACTTCAACAAGCTGTGCATCCTAATTTTAGATCTCTGCAGTAAAAAACCAGCCCTAACTCTCGCTTTGTGAATGATGGGATAACTTAAATTTCTCATGCCCATGGACAACCATTCTTAAACTTGTCTCTACTGTTAAACAAACATCTTCAATTCCAGGCGATATTGTTAAAGTTCGATGGCTACTAATTAGTTAAGACTATATCTGCGCTTTAATTCGATCCAAATATGTCTGTGTCCATAGTTGCTATAATAATTGCGTTGCCTTGGAAAACACAAGAACAAAGTCTGGAATCCATGGGCATTGAGGAAGCGTGTTTGGGCAAGTCGACGTTTCCCATACAAAACATTGTTTTACCGGGGTCCCCGGACAGAGAATGAATAACTTGTCCTATCCTTCAAAATAATTTTAAACTTCTATTGTTTAAAATAAAAACAATAAAGTAGACTTATGAAGAATTAAAAATCAATAGCTTTTAGAGACTTACATGGAAACAAAATATAATTCTTTAATGTTTCGGTCTCAATATACGGATTGGGTGCCACGAAACAAACACCACCCTAGAATAGATTCTTTTATGTGCAAAGATGATTTACAATTATAAGAAATAAGAGAGACATTGCGTCTAGTTTTTGTTATTGGTTAATTTATTTGTTGAGTAAAGTTAAAAGATTATAAAATTGAAATAGTTTTTCTCTTTTTTGGGTTGAGTAAGACATTGGATTTGTTTTGATGCAGTTGAAGATTAAATTAGTTTTAAATTAAAGTCATGGTAGCATATTTTTTGGATCCACATTGTATTTGATTGTATTGGGTCTAATTTGTGCTAGCAATTTGATAGTTGAAATTGCATTTGAAGAGGAGGTTAGAGGTTATTCAATTGCATAAGTAGTGAACTATTACAGTAATTGTGCATCATTAATCTTACGCAATTTGAATTAGTGGTGAAATGGGATTAGATAATAGCACACTATTATAATAAATGTATTTCATTAATTGTAGACAACTTGAATTATTGCTAATCATTTTTGTACAAAAGTAATGAAGCACAATTAGATAGTGAATATAACATCACCAAGCGTGTGTATCATTTTTTGTCACCATATAGTTATTTTGTGTAATTATAGCTTGTTCAATCAATCAAGTCCTTTCATGAGGAGTAAATTATGTAGTCATACTCTCTATTTGCAATGTGTCAAAGTCATTAACATCACTTATTTAAACTTAATTTGTAAGGAAGCTAAGGTAGTGGAACAACTTCCTACACTAATCTTGAGAGGAGAATAATGTAAAACATTACAGATCTTTAACAGTTACAAAAAACTTACACAGAAATAAACATAAATATCATGCATACCACAACACAATGATTTACGTGGGGAAAACACTTTCGGGAGAAAAAACCCCACACTCCAAAAGCTGCCCAATAGATTATTCGAAAACCACAAAGATTACAATATACTTGCAGAGAAAGCTTCTCATAGGAGTATCACCACCAGAGATCTAGAGACAACACGACCGCTATCAGACTCTCAAAATACATCATGATACTGTAGTCATAATACAACACCCTCATAAAATAGGGTTACCTTCTAGGGCAAGACAAGCCAACAAAATATCTACCATCAAATCTAAAACCTATTAATGAACGGTCCAAATTTACAATATATCATTAATTTAATGTATGTCGGCCATTTAATAGTTTCTGTTAACAAAAAATGTTAACATGCATCCCACTCCACCCCTTGCTCCCATTGTATATTACACCTATCGATGTAACTAGGAAATATATATAAATATATATGATATCAATAATAAGCCTTATAAAATTGCAAGGTTGAGACACATCTTCCCAACAAATCTCCCACTTGTCGAACACCTTGCAAGAGCAACGGGAGGGAGTAAACATTGTCTCGTAATTTCTAGTGGCCAAAAGACCCATAGTCTCTGAACACCACCTGAACTTTTTTGTGCTCACACGATTAGTTAAAGAATCAACAACATTCATCAAAGTCTCTACCTTAACTAGCTTCACCATGCCATCTTCGACCATATCTCTAAAAAAATGATATTGTACATCAATGTGCTTGGTCATGGCATGAAATGTTAGGTTCTTAGCTAGACAAATTATACTCTGATTGTCACAATAAATTGTCACTGCACCTTGTTTTATTCCAATATCTAAACACAGTCTCTTAATCCAAATGGCTTCTTTGCAAGCATGAGTAGCTACCATATACTCAACTTCAATGGTGGACAAAACAACCACAGCTTGTCGCTTACTCATCCAACTAATTGTACCACCAAATAAAGTAAACACATAAGCACTGGTGGATCGTCTACTATTAATATCACCTGCCCGTTCTTAATCCACACAACCATGAATATCAAGGGAAATATTGTCTTCAATCAAAATACTATGATAAAATAAGGAATACTCTGAAGTACCATGCAAATATCTGAAGACTCTTTTAACTGCATCCCAATGAACTCTACCAAAATTAGACATATATCTAGAAAGAACTCCCACTGCTTGGGCAATGTCTGGTCTAGTACAAACCATAGCATACATCAAACTTCCAACTGCACTTTGGTAAGGCACTTTGCTCATCTCTTCCATCTCTGATGGAGATGTTGGAAATCTAAAATAGATAACTTTGTTCCAACTAAAAAGGAATCACACAATGGTCTACAGTCCTGCATGTTAAACCTCTATAAAATTGAATTGGCATACTTACTTTGGCCAAGCCATAGCTTTCTGTTCACTCTATCTCTTCTAATTTCCATCTCAAGAATGTGTCTAGCTACACCAAGGTCTTTCATTTCAAATTTAGCAGCAAGTTGAGATTTCAGTTCTTAAATCATACCTTTCCCTTTACCAATAAATAACATATCATCAACATATAATGCAATAAATAGGAAACAATCACCATTAGTTTTATAATAAACACAATGATCTGATTTACAACATTCAAATCCCAAACTCAACACATATGTATCAAATTTTTGGTACTACATCCTAAGACTCTATTTTAGGCCATACAAAGATTTCTTCAATTTGAAAACCAAATTACTTTTATCTTTCACCACGTAGTGCTTTGGTTGAGCCATATAAATATCCTCCTGTAAGTCACCATGAAGGAAAGTAGTTTTTACATCCATTTGCTCAACCTCTAAATCATAAGCAATAGCAATAGAAAGCAAAAATCTAATGGATGTCATTTTTGCAACAAGAGAAAATATCTCACCATAATCAACACCCTCAACTTGAGAGTAACTTTTCACAACCAACCTTTCTTTGTACTTCTCAATACCTCTATCTGAACCAATCATTTTCTTGAACACCCATTTGCAACCAATAGGTTTTCATCCTTCAGGCAATGGTACAAGATCCCATGTATCATTCTTTTCAAAGATGTCATTTCTTCATCCATAGAAATCTTTGAGGATTTTACATCATTCATACCTAATGCCTCTTCTACAGATCTAGGTTCATCCACGTTAGTATTCAAAGAAAAAATACATTTTCAATCATCAGGTGAATACCTTTCAGGTGGTTGTCTATGCCTTATAGACCTACGAATCTTGAGCTGAGTTGGAGCTTCTTCTTTCTCTTCTGAAGATTCAGAGCTAGATGAGCTCTCCTCAACTTCTTGTCTATCAATGGGCCTTGATTCAACTTTCTCAGGCGCAGAAGAAAATTGAATCACATCTTCTTGTTTACTTTGTTCTAGCTGCAATGTAACAGAAAAAGGCTTAGTTTCTCTAAAAATAACACTTCTACTATATATTACCTTCTATGTAATAGGATCCCAAAGCTTGTATCCTTTAACACCATAACTATATCCGATGAATATACATTCCATGGCCTTGTTCTCCAACTTTGTTTGCTTCTCCTTTGGCACATGTGCATATGCCTCGCAACCAAAAACTCTAAGATGTCTTAATGAAGGTTTGTGACCTGACCATGCCTCTATAGGTGTTTTATCAACAAGAGCTGATGTAGGAGACTTGTTAATAAGGTAACAAGCAGTGGCAATAGCTTCATCCCAAAACCTTTGTTTTAGACTAGCAGGTCACTTAACATACTCCTAGCCCTCTCCATCAGTGTCATGTTCATTCTTTCTGCAACTCCATTCTATTATGGAGAATACGAAGTTGTCTTTTGTCTATGAATACCACAATCATTACAAAATCTATCAAAATCATTAGAGCAAAGTTCACCGCCATTATCTGTCCTCAAACATTTTATTTTGTTTCTAATCTACAACTCAACCATTGCTTTAAATTCTGTAAATCAACTGAAAACTTTAAATTTACTCTTTAGAAAGTATACCCATGTCCTTCTACTATAGTCATCAATAAATGAAACATAATATGTGGATTTTCCAATTGAAGGAACATCTACATGACCAAACACATTAGAATGAATAAGATACAATACACCAAAAGATTTATGAGAACTCAAGTAAAACTAAACGTGGTTTTGTTTTCCATAAATGCAATGCTCATAGAAATCAAACTTAAGATTACAATCAGACAATCCTTCCACAAGGTTTTTATTTTTCAATTTCCTCAAACCCTTTCTCTAATGTGGCCAAGTCTCTGGTGCCATAACATAGTTTTCTCTATAGGTAACTTTGATTCAGAAGAAAGAGCACCCTTGGATACCCAAAAGCCATGACCATCTGTTGAAGATGAAACCCTCACCTCTTCCATAGACTTGCTTTTCACAGAAGTACTATTGCACTCAATAGTGCATGCATCAAGCTTATATAATGTGTGATATCTAAAACCTCTAGCAATCACCATAGCACCTCTAACCATCTTGCATTCTGCATCAGAAAATACTACCTGCACACCTACATCTATTAGTTTGCTCACATATAACAAATTTCATGCTAATCCAGGGATATGCAACACATCATTAGTCCTTTTATTCTACCATCAGGAAACCTGATTCTAACTTTACCATGACCAACAATATTTAAATAAGAAACATCACCCAAGTACACCTTACCTCCATCAAATTCTTCATATTCAGAAAATCAATCTCTATTAAAGATCATATGGAAAAATGCACCTGAGTCAATTAACCATGCATCATTACCTGCATGACTTGCCAAAACTACAATGAATGCATCACCATCTTACTTCTTAGACTTAGAATTAGAATCAAATCTCTTATTTTTCTTCTTCTTTTCTTCTTTGCATTCCTTACGAATATGTCCAAGCTTACTGCAGTTCCAACAAACAACTTTGGACTTTCTAGGAGATTTGGATCTCCCCCTGGACTTGGATTTATCACGCTTCTCATTCTTCTTGCATTTTTCCTTAGGTCTTCCATGAACATTTAGGTCCTCCTTGACACTGATGAATACCTTCCCCCTCATCTCTTCAGAAAGCAAAGAACCCACCACATCTTCAGTCTTCAATATAACAGAAGTACTCCCAATAGCCATAACAAGAGAATCCCACGAATCAAGCAAAGAACAAAACAATATCTAACATTTCTCCTCCTCATCCATTTTGACACCAACTGATGCCAATTGGGCCGCCAACATATTGAATCCTTCCAGGTGGTCTGTAATTCGTCCACCCTCTTCCAATCTCAAGAAATACAATTTCTTCCTCAAGAAAACATTATTCACTAAATATTTGGCTTGATACATCTCACCAAGCTTCTTCCATAGTTTATGCGCAAAGGTCTCTTCATGGACATTGATTAAAATAGAGTATGCCAAACACAATTTAATTAGACCCTTGGCTTTATGGTCCATAACATCATATTGAGCAGCCAAAGTAGGATCTATAGGCATTGAAACCTTCTCATCAATAGCATCCCACAGATCTTGATCTATCAACAGATCCTCCATCTTCAGCTTCCACATTTCAAAATTATTTCCAAAAAAATTATCCACCTCTATTCTCCCTGATGAACTTGCCATCTGAAAATTCCTACAACAAGATCACAAAGTGTCTTCTGCACAAGCTCCCACTCAAATATGGATTAGTTCAAAAAAAACCCAACAACCCACAACTAAAACCAAAGGTGATCATACTCTGATACCAATTGTAAGGAAGCTAACATAGCAGAACAACTTCCTACACTAAACTTGAGAGGAGGCTAATGTAAAACTTTACAAATCTTTAACAATTATAGAAACTTAAACAAAAACAAACATAAATATCATGCATACCACAACACAATGATTTACATGGGGAAAACCCTTTAGGGAGAAAAAACCCCACACTCCAAAAGCTTCCCAATATATTATTCAAAAATCACAAAGATTACAATATACTTGCAGAGAAAGCTTCTCACAAGAGTATCACCACTAGAGATCCAGAGACAACACGACCTCTATCAAACTCTCAGAATACATCATGATACCATAGTCATAATACAACACCCACATAAAATAGGATTACCTTCTCATTAGATCTAAAACCTAATAATGAATAGTCTAGATTTACAATATATCATTAATTAAATGTATGTCGGCCATTTAATAGTTTTTGTTAACAAAAAAATTTAACACGCATCCCACTCCACCCCATGCTCCCATTGTATATTACACCTATCAATACAACTAGGAAATATATATAAATATATATCCTATCAACAATAAGCCTTATATAATTGCAAGGTTGAGACACATGTTCCCAACATAATTGAATGCACAACTTGAAAATTTTATTTAGGTCAAGCATTTATGCAAAAGGCAAACTTTGTTAACATGACAAGCTTGGTATTGAAGCAAAGATTATTTTGACAATATACATGTAGAATCTAATTTGATAAAGGTAATGTAAAGTTAAAAACATGATACACGAGATACAACAATTTACGTTAATATGTAACTAAGGCAAGTCTTTGTGACACTAGGAAGGACATCGTATTCAATATCACACATGTTAGGGGGCCTTGAAAAAAATTCTTTGACTACCAAACACATCGCAATCTAGATGGAGATATATTTTATGTCTAAAGAATGAAGAACTTGTTAATAACATGTGCATGGGAATCCACTTATTAGTGATAATCAAGTGGAGAGAGTGAATGTATAAGAGTTTTTTATCATGTGAATTGGGATAAATTAAAGGTGCATAGGAATATGTATAAATGGTAGATCAATGACATAGGCAAGAAATTTGACTTTGGGATAATATTATGCCATTTGTCAATATTGTTAGCGTATATAATTATCTCATGCATTATTTACATGCACATGGATAATTCCACATAGCATTAATCCTACTGAGGTGTCTTAGTTAGTGAGAATTCACTTGCCTCTACATGTGATTCTTGCGGAAGTTAACTCTCCACTAGTACTAGTTAGTGGGAGTCAACTACCCAGTCTTCTCCATTGATTCTACATGGCAGTTTCTTCCCTCTCCTATACATATGTATATCTTCTTTATGGTAAACAATATGTACATCTTCTCTATGTGTGAGTGGAAGCTAACACAGGTAGTGATTTACGCACACAAGTCAACCCAGGTTGTCCCTCAACCTATGAAGAGGTTGATTCAATATGTCGAGGTCTAATCCATCCATCAAAGGGTGAGACGGGGCTGATTGCAGGCCCGATCAAATCTCTCACAGGGTGTTTAAGGGTGGATCCTTCACATACGGCCTCTATAGATGCGTAGTGGCACATGCAAAGGTTGGCTCAGACGACATAAGGTGTTCACGGCCTGTGTAGAGGTGCAACGACCCATGAAAAGGCCATCCCAGACCACAGAAGGTGTAGGCAGTGTGCATATCGAGTCGCGGGAAGGTTTTGCAAGGCCTCTAAGTCTTAGCAGGGCATCAAATTTCACACAACCACTAGAGTATTTAGCCCCCTAGTCATGGTATGGTCTCACCCTACCAGTGAGGGCTTAAATCTAGCCTTCAACCTCCCTTTTATTATTCATTTGAAATACATTTTTTAAAATTTTTTGAGTACAAATTTAGGCAAGATAGGTAAATAGGAAAATTGATGTAACTATTGATTGACTACTCATAATTGAGTGCTATTTTTTTAAGTGCTTATTTTTTCAGGCCTGGTCCATTGGAAATGTTTCCGCACTATCATTATAAAGTTCCATTTTTTCATTCCAATTGGACATGCCTATGCACTAAAATTATAAAGTTATAAAATTCAAGGGGGGTTGTTCTTGTGTTGTGTCTTGTGCACTTTCACATTTCCTTCCATATTTCATTTTCACACTTCTAATTTCTGCAACAATCTACTGCAAAGCATGGATTCAAATTAGAGTGTCACACCTTTAACACCCTTTAATTATCATGATTGGAAATCAAAAGTACAACTTGTGTTAAAGAACAAAGGGATATATATGGTAACAATGGGCATTGAGAAAGAACCTACTAATAAGGGAAGGGCATGAGAGTTCACTTTTCTCCAAACACGGTTGAGATTAGAGAGTTGCACAACAACAAGTTTCTAGCTTTGGGAAGGGCAAGTCACCAAGCTAGATTGTACACGTTCTCCCACTTTGCATTCGATGTTTCTCTTATAGAATTGCTTACTCATTCAGATGGAGCTATCAAATTATGGCATGAACGATTTGGCTAGCTTAACTACCGCTACCTTGAGAAACTACGTTAGTAGGATATGGTCACAAGGTTGCCTAGAGTTAGATTTTCTAAGGGTCATTGTGTGAGTTGTACCCTTGGGAAGCATCCTGAAGAGAAATTTGACAAAGGAAAATCTTGGAGGGCTACACAGGCTTTGGAGATTGTTCACAATGATGTATTAGGGGCATTTCCCCATCCATCTTTCACTAAGGAAAAGTATATCCACACCTTCATAGATGAATTCTCCAAATATAAATGGGTCCACTTCCTTTGGCAAAAATCTAAAATCTTCAATAAATTTTTAGACTTCAAGGCTCTTGCTGAAAAAAAGTTAGGAAAAGTCATCAAGGTTCTTTGAACTAACAATGGGGGTGAGTATGTCAACATTCGGTTTGAATAGTTTTGTACAACAAACGGGATAGACATGCAACATATAGTTCCTTATACTCCCCAATAGAATGGTGTTGCATAACGTAAGAACAAATACTTAAAAGAGATAGCTAACTGTATAATACACTCCAAGGTCCTTACACCACAGTATCAGGTAGAATCAATCAACTGTGCTTGTAATATTCAGAACTAAGTTCTTCACAAAGCCTTGAAGGGTATCACTCCCTTTGAAGCTTGAATAGGTAGGAAACCATCTATTGAGCACTTCAGGGTCTTTGGGTCTCCATCCATGGCACACATACCGAAGTAGAATCACAAGGCTATATATCCTCAATCCAAACCTTGCATCTTTGTAGGTTATCTAGATGGTGTAAAAGGTTCTCACCTACTCCACCTAACCACACATGAGTTGTTCATTGAGAGGACTATTAAACTATTTCAAGAGACTCCTGCCAACTCTACACTTGAAATTTCTCCTTCTATTGTGGACTCACTTGACAGAGATGATTCTTTTGATGATTCAAATCATCCACAATAGATTCCTAAGGTAGAGTCTTCTTCTTCCAATTTTGACAATGAGGATAGTGATGGGGAGTCATCCTCATCCACTTCTGGACTTGTATTGGAGGTTGATATTTCAGCACTTGATTCACCCACATCTCACCCTCTTTGGGCTAGACAAACACTTCATAGTGCAAGCACTTGGGTAGGGAATCTAGTAGATGATAGACATACATGGTCAGACTTTCAGAGTGGGCCACATGCTTTTATGCCTTAGCCTCCAATCCATAGACATTTAGAGAGGCATCAGACATACCTGAGTGGGATAATGTTATGCATGACGAATATGATTCCTTAATCAGAAATCACACTTGGGACTTGACTTCTCTTCCTAAGGGAAAGAAGAAGGTTTGATGTAGGTGGATATATCATACCAAGTTTGTTGCAAATGGGTCAGTTGATAAGTACAAGGCACGTTTGGTTGCTAAGGGGTTTTCACAAGTTGTTGATCTTGACTACATAGAGACCTTTGCACCCGTGGTCAAAATGACTTCAATCTTAACTACTCTTGCTACTTCCGCCACTCATGGTTGGGATGTGCACCAAATGGATGTGAAGAGTGTTTTTCTTCATGGAGACCTTGAGGAGGGGATCTACATGGAGTAGCCACTAGGGTTTAATTAGGATTCATCCTTAGTTTGTAGACTTAGGAAATCCCTCTATTGCCTCAAATAGGCCCTTAGAGCTTGGTGTGCCATGATGGATTCCTTCCTTCTAGTTTTAGTTTTCACTAGATGCCATTTATATCCTAATGTATATTTCTTGTTGCAGGATGTCTCACTATTGGTATGGCTACTTTATGTTGATGACCTTTTGATCATTGAGAGCTCTTTATCTACTATTGTACTAGTGAAGAAAACTTTGCAAGACATATTTGACATGATAGACTTGGGTTTATTGCATTATTTCTTTGGTATTGATATCACAGTATGGTTCAAGGATCACTCAAGTACACTCTTGACTTACTTGCATGGTTTCACATGACTGATTGTAAGCCATCTCTGACTCCCTTTCTATTTGGAGTCAAGCTTGAGGGTAATTGCACTACAACAATGGTTGATGCAACCTTGTATTGACAACTTGTTGGTAGTCTCATCTATTTGACCCATACTAGGCCTGATATTTCATACGTTGTCAACATAGTTTTTGAGATTCATTCAAGAGCCTCATGAGATGCATTGGAAAACATAACTTAGGTGGGCACAAAGTAAGATGACATGTGTATACAAATTTTAACATTACATATATATGTGGGACTCTTGTTTTACAAAGAATTATTTATTTTAATTTTATAATTGTATTTGTCAATTCTGACAAACTATTTTTATAATAAAATAGGAAATCATATCCCTTCCATAAACCACATAGTGAAAACAATTCTCACCTTATAATTATCATTAATATAAATAACTTTAAAATTATCTTAAAATTAAAGAAAACATGCAAAATAACACTTAAAATTCTAATAAACTAAGGATTATTTATGTTATAAAGACAATGCAATAACATTAGGCACAATTATAATTCTATATAAGTAAAACCATAGAAAGTAAAGACTTAAAATAATGCATATCAATGTGGAAAATAATATTAATTTAGACTATAATTGTTTAATGTTAGTTTTTTCATTCAATGGGGTAAAATTAAAAATTAACCTATTGTTACAATTTTTTGACCCCAGCTCAAAAATTGGCTGAATAGATTTATTATTTATCATTTTGAATAAGGTTTGATTTATTTTTGTTATGTGCTAGTTGCATAGTTGTTATGACAACTGCAGTTCAGTTGTTTAGATGCAAAAAGGAAATTTTCAATCATTCATTGCATTGTAGAGCAGTAATTAAAAGAGATAAGTATTCATTCACCACAGTGATTGTTCATTTACAATTCTGAATACATAAGAGAACAAACATTGCATTGAAGGAAACTAAGACATATCAGATGTCCCACACAAGTCGTGGGTTATAGCTCAACTCATGCAAATACAAGTAAAACACTATGCATCTAATGAAGAAGAGGGAAAGACATCCATCATTGCCTTGTTTTGGTTTATCTTCATAGAAGCCTCTAGTCCTGCTCCTGACCTCGGCATGTACCTAAAAAAATTGTGGGAAGGTCCTATTAGAAGCTCTGGTTATGAAAATCCTCCATCAATCAAGAGAGACATAATACTTTAGTTGTAATGCATTGATCAAATGAGAACATCCATATGCAAAAGGGACTAAAGAGAAGCAAACATAAGAGCATCATTATTTTATTCTAATATGTTTGTTTCATGTGCAGGTATAGGACAAATCATGAAGCTGTTTGAAGACATTTAGCATGTGGTATCAAATGGGCTCCCACAAGGGTTGAGCCCAGCATGTTGTTGCCCCTTGATCTCAAAAGGGATGAATAGAAGAAGAGGATTATTGATAACATTCACATGACAAGCTAAAAGAGTAACAAGACAATCATATGAATCAGTCCCATTTCAAGACATGACCATGACTTCTCTTCAAAGTATGAAATGCAACCAAGAACATGACCTAAACTAGTGGAGGACAAAATTCAATGCATATAACAGCCTATACACTACTCCAACTATTGTGAAATGACATTCTCAAGCATGATAAAAATCAAGAGTACACAATACACTTGTAATCATTAGACTGATAAAGGAGTAAGTGTTCACAAGTATTGACTATTTGAAGATTGCTTTCTCACTCATGATCAGTAGTCCATTTAGAGTGTTCATTATAAACCAATAAGCAAATTGCAAAGACAGGTGAGTACCAAACTTCATACTTTCTCATTTAAGTGGAGTGATAGAATTAGATTTAGAATTCAATGACATAAGTTGCCTCTTAAATGATGAAATATATCTAATTATACCTCACTTTTTGCTACTAATAAGTTCAATATCAGAACAAGTGTTATCACATGTTGCATTCATTGCATATCTATAAAGGAAGCATGACAAGTATTGCAGATTTGTAGCAGAAAATACAAGACAACCAATCAAGATGGATCATTTTTTGTCTTTGACAAACTACAAAAGGATCAAAAAGAACATTTCATTACATGTGTGTAATAGAGTATCAATATCATGTGATAAGGAGTAGTTAAACTGGTATGATCATCATCTTTATGCTCCAGGATATCATGTTTTGACAAATTGAAATGAATAAGTGTATGGTTGCATCTATGGCTGAGTGAGTTCAAATGAAGTTTTCATGTAAGAAGTGATCTACCAAAACTGGACAGCAGATACAGTGGACCTGATTCATATCCTACAGGACATCTCATATAAGCATTTGATATGATAGAGTATAGGAATAAGAATAGCAGAGATTCATGTGTTACAGTTTATATAGAACAAAAATGAAAGTATTTGCTACTATAGGAAGAAGAGAAGTTCTAAGTTAAGACTAATAGTATACACTCCATGTGCACAGTCCACTGAATGGACAAGTAAAGTTACAGGAATGAAGACATGCATGCTACTACAGTGGGGGAGTTCAAAGTTGAAAAGTGATAGTATTATTCCATATGCAAAGTTAAATAAAAGAGTAAGTAGAGCTACAGAGAGAATGTTGTTTACTATCATCACTTCTCTTGAAAGATGACAATGACTATGACTAAACAATGATTATAAGTGACAACATGAGAAAGAAAAAGGTGATATCATATGCCAATGTATGCTACAGAAGGAAGCATTTTTGTGTTCAAAAGACAAAAACCCTTGTCCAGTTTGGAGAATCTGAGTGTATACAGTGAAAGAAAAATGCAGAGATACATTCATAGTGAGGTCATGGCATATAATGTCATTTGCATTCTTTTCTCAAATACCCATAACGACTTTTAGAACCATGTATTTTTTGCAATATAGAGAAAGAGAAATGATATTGTAAATTGTCCAAACAAGGCCATGAGGAATGACTATTTATACAGAACAACAAAATGAAACCCTTATCAAGTTTAGAGAAAAGCAGTCTTCTTTCTTTCTTTTCACAGTCAAGCAAGATCAAATGAAGCATTGAAGACATGGCTGCGCAGAGTAAAGAATGAGGTTATGTGCAAGGTAAATGAAACCCTCACTGACAATAGAAGAAACTTCACATTTTTTACATCAAAAGACAAGGAGGAAGCTACAGAATGTATTAAAAGGAGCGGTCGTGCCATAAGAGAAGGCATTTCACATACCCAAAAGCAAGAATGAAACCCTCTTCACAGTCTCACATATGCAGAGATAGAAAGAAACCATAATGCAAGCAATGATAAAGAGGAGCAGTAGACTCACCATTTGATAATGCAGTTGAGAAAAGGATAATGGCTGCAGCCAGTTGAACAAAGCCCTTGACATTTTGCCATTTTTTATAGAGTTCAACACAAAAACCAAACAAATGTTCATCGAAAAGAGAAGACTAAAGAAGCAACTAATGGCCGCGGTCATATTATGAGATATAAGCCATCAAAATACAGTAACTACCATTTGAAGAGCTCAGTTCGAAGCTTACCAGGAGTGGCTATCATTTTTGCCAAAGAAAGTACAGATTTTTCGACTACAGAAGACCATCGAATGGAGCAAGAGAACACATAGGAGCACGAAACCCCAAGTCGGTGGCCACAGTTGCAGAGCTAACTCAACACCAACAACAAAATGAAACAACTGAGATTTTAGGGTTTCTCACTTGCTTTTCTTTCAACGTCCCTTCCATATTTTGACAATGTAAACATTTTTATCATTTTTATCCAAATGGGATCGGGGTCAACACCTTGTGTTGATAAGTGTCTAGTAATCATAAGCAAAGGTGGCTAACAAAACTTGGAATATGGCTCGATGTATTAAGTTAAAGGTAGACATGATCATAAAATATGCCTTTAGAATCTGCCAAGGTCTTAATCATCATAGGTGGTTGACTCACATTGGAGTCAAGATATTATTTGATAATGCATGTGGTTGAGTACATACTTGAATTGACAATAGTTTTTGGCATGCCTGGTGGGACTCTGGAAGTAATTTCAAAGAGATCTGTACCCTCATAGTTGTTGTTCTAGTATATGCAGCAGTTTTACCAGCCTTTAGAGGCTTTCAATATACCTGGCAACTCATTTTTCTGGTTTGGATGCAGATTAGTGCCTATAGGTTATGAAAACCAGGTCTAATCCAGACCCATTTGACTACTTACATCTATCTACACCTAGAAGGAGAGGCAGATCAGCAAGCAGAATAGCTGAGTCATCAAGAAGATCAAAGTCAACACCTTCTCGATTCAGATCTACAAGCCTAGTCAAAAGAAGTAGAAGTCCAGTGTTGATAGTCCAAATATCGATAATGGCTAGGCAGTATGCATTTGCTACTTTCAATGGAGGCAGCCCATTACAACTTGCCCAAAGAGATGATATTCCAATGGCAGCCCTTAAAAGTTTGTCTTATTTCACTGGAGAGATCACACTACGGCTGCTGAACATATTCAAGATGTAGCAACCTTATGTTCTGTGCACAATGTCACGCAAGAAAATGTGGCTATCAGGCTTTTAGCTACTTCGTTAAAAGGAAAGGCCTTGCAGTGGTTCAGAGAACTTGCTGAAAATTCAATAACATCATGGGACTTACTGGGAGATGGATTACACAAACACTTCAAGGACAAGTCTGATCACCTCTCACTACTAGAGCAACCGAGCACCATCAAAAGGGAACCCCACGAACACATGGCTGATTTCAACTACCGATTTCAGAGAACCTGGGATAGGATTCCCACAACAGTAAAACCTTTGCCAAGGCACGCTTTTCTATTTTATCTCAAAGCTTTGAACAGTGAAATTTCCATAATGATACAGTCTATGGGAGGGACCACCCTTCCAGAATCATTTAAAACCACTGTTAAAAAAGAAAACTACCTTATTCAGGCAGGGAAGATAGCCCCTAGGCCCCCTTTACCCATTTTCCCTAAAATACAACCATCAATGCCTATGGAAGTGCCTCCACTAGCTGTTGTCCCAGTTCAAACCCAAAGGACCCCAGAGTTGGAAAATACTTTAAGGACAATTTCAAATAAGCTAGTGAATATGGAGAAATGTTTATCCTATCAAAATCAATATTAGCCTAATCAGCAAAATAATCAATATCAGCCTAATCAGCAATATAGGCAACCCTTTCAGGCTGATCCTTAGGGATAGAGAAAGAACTATAACCCTTGACCTTTTCAAGCTTATAATCCAAATACTGCTAGTACCTCAAGAGAGCTTGTACCCACACAAAATAATCTGGTTCAGGATAGTGACTGGTGGTATCTATGTCACCAACCACACAATCAATCTACCTGCACAAATGGAGTGAGAAATCAGACACTCATGGTTCAAAATAGCTATGCAAGTTCGGAGGGGGTTAATGGTGAAGCTTCAACTCAGCAAAGTAAGGCTGATGTGGTTTTAATGAATTGGGAAGAATCTAATTTTTGTGGTGTAAATTATTTCCAAGGTTAGAATCAACAAAGTACACCTGTTTCAGCTAACACAAGGTCAAAATTGAGGGATGCATATGTAAATCAGCAAGCTGCTGTAATACAACAATAGGTTGTAAGGGACAAAAACCAAGTTTATCTATCACAGACTACTCCTATACCACAATAGAAAGTACAAACTCTATAAAGGGACTAAACAGTACCAATGAAAGAACAACCCAAAATGCAATAGTAGTCTTCACAAGGTCAGATTGATGTATTTGTAGCAAGAGGACAGCAAAAGGTAACCCCTGTTGCTTTTAAAATAGTTAATCATCTTAAAAAGGCAATAGTGAGCATGTTAGTTATGGATGCTTTACGCATCCCAGGCCAAAAGAATTTATTGCAAGAAGCATTGACTGAACTCTTACTTTCTGAGCATTCCAGTCAAGAGAAGGCCAAGGTTTTACTTGCCAACAGTTCTGAGATCAAAAGTAGACAACAAGTAGATGAGGTAAAACCACCCCCTTTCTATCTAAGTCTCATTATTAGTGGTAAATTGGTTCATAACTATATGGTAGACTCAGGGGCAAGTAGTTCAGTTATGTCCAAAAGTGTAGCTAACTCATAAGGATTGGTTTATGAACACCTTGCAAAAGGAGTAGTATAGTTAGATGGGTCTGCACTTAGTACTGCATGGATAATAAAAAATATGCCACTCACATTGCATGCTTGTCCTAATTTTACCATCCATCAGGATATCTACATCAATGACCTTCCACCTAGTTTTGCAATCTACCTTTCTAGGGAGTTCGCAGCCAAATTGGGTGGGTTTCTTTCATCTGGCTAGACTCACTTGTTCTATAGAATGAGATATGGTACAAAAGTGACAATACAATCTGAACCACTTGCAAAAGACCATATTGAACCCTATGTTCCCAGTCCAATAAATGCTAATCTATACATCACCCGTGAGCAGCAGGATGAACCCATGAGCCCAGATCCCAATGCACCTATAGAAGACATATGTTTAGATGATTGGGCGGCTGAAGATCATGAAAGTGACCCTTTTTGTCACACTGATGAGGTAGGATTAGGCATCTATATGATACAGAAACCGGATGCAATGATTCCTAATCTGATTAGGGATCAAAATCAATTAGAACAGCAAGAAGATCAACTGTGGAAGCTGTACTTTGACGGATCAAGGACCAAGACAGGTGCCGGTGGAGGTAATATGTTAATTTCACCTCAAGGAGACAAGTACTATACTGCCTTAAGGTTTACCTTCAACTGCAAAAATAATGTGGCTAAGTATGAGGCCATGATCCATGGTTTAGAATGGGCTCAAAAAAAAGGTATCAAATCTATCCAAGTTTATGGAGATTCTGAGTTGATCGTTAACTAGGTTAGGAATTTGAATGTTGCTAAAAATGATTTGCTCAAAAAGTACAAGCATAGAGTGTTGGATTCAATTGAATTTTTTGATGCTTTTAATCTAATTTTAGTTCCTAGGGATCAAAATAAGTATGCAGATAAGTCGGCGGCTTTGGGATCTCAATTTGAGATTCCTGATCAGATTCAGAATGTTGAGGTACAGCCATATGTTAAGATAGTTGTTAGGCCTTCTATACCTGATAATAGTGTATCATGGCAAGTGTTTAACAATGATGAACAAATCTTGAGTTTTTTAAGTGCAGAAGCTAAATTTGCAGCAGATAATCAGCATAAATATCAGCAGCAATTTGAAAATTAGATTATTCAATTGAGGACCAACAAGTTGCCCATGGGGTTAGTCACCTTAGAATCAGTGTTTAACACTGATGATCAGTTCAGAAAAGATAAGTGCAGCATGACAGTGAAGCAAGAACATTATCAAAACATAGAAAATTTCAAGGACAAACTGCTAAAACTTGGAAAGGCATGTACTAGAGAAGAATAATAGTCTTTTATTCAATTATGTCAAGATTTTTTAGATGTATTTTCATGGGAGTATAAGGACTTGAGAGGTCTTGATCCTAGTTTGGCCCAGCACACCATAGAGTTAGAGCCTAATGCCAAGCCTGTTAGGCAAAAGCAAAGACCCCTCAATCCCAAACTTGAGAACTTAATGAAGGCTAAGATGAATAAACTGATTGAGAGCGGTATCATTTTTCCAATAAAACATACCTCCTAGGTTTCCAATTTGGTCCCAGTTAGGAAGAAGAATGGTGAGATCCAATTTTGTGTCGATTTCCATGATCTAAATCAGGCCTCATTGAAAGACCATTATCCTCTTCCTTCCATGGAACAAATACTACAAGTTGTTTCAGGTTCTGATAGGTACTCTTTGTTAGATGGATACTCTAGATATAATCAAATTCTAGTCAAAGAAGAGGACCAATACAAGACTGCATTCACAACTAAGTGTGGTACCATGGCCTATCGGAAAATGCCATTTGGTTTGTCCAATGCAGGGGCAACCTTTCAGAGGGCAATGGATATGGCCTTCCATGGTCTTATGAATAGAATAGTGCTGGGCTATTTAGATAATATAACTATTTTTTCAAAAGATTCTAATGATCATTTTCACCACTTAAAGTAGATTTTTCAGAGGTGCAGGGAGTTTGGAGTTTCATTGAACCCCAAAAAATATATATTCTCAGTTCATGAAGGAAGACTCCTCGATCATATTGTTTCAAGGGAAGGTATTACTATTGACCCTGAGAGAGTTTCAGCTATTCTAGATTTACCACTGCTTGCACATAAGAAAGGCTTGCAGAGCTTTCTTGGTAGATTAATTTTGTTAGGAGGTTAATTCCAAATATTGCATCTTTGTTACAACCTATTACTGCCATGTTGAAAAAGAATGTGTCATTCAGCTAGACTAAGGAGGGAAAAGGAAGCTTCAAGTAGATTAAGGAAGCCCTCATTGCTGCCCCTACCCTCATCAATCCCAATTATGAGAAGGATTTCATTTTATATGCTTTTGGAGTAACTGACACTATTTCTACAATGTTATGTCAGCAAAACAATGAAGGATTAGAGCAGCTGATTGCATTTTTTAGCCAAGTACTGCACGAGTATGAGGTAAAGTACTCTTTTGTGGAAAAACATATTTTTTGCTATTGTAAGGAGCCTCAAGAAATTTAGACACATGTTGTCTAATAATAAAATTCACTTAAAGGTTGATCATCCCACTATCAAGAGTTTTTTACTAAACAGAGATATAAATGACAAGAGAATTGGTTGGATAACCAAGGTTATAGAATTTGACATTGACATCCAAGTAACCAAGCTAATTAGAGGTAAGGGTTTATCCAAGTAGCTTGCTGAAAGTGAAGAGTTTGAGCAAAAACAACAAGAAGACACCGAAATGGTGCTAAATAATAATGAACCAGCTAATGCACTAGCTCAAACAAATAGTTGGGTGCATCAGATGATGCATTATTTGTAGACCAGTGAGTGCCCAATTAGTTTAGACAGGGCAGGAAGAAGGTATTTTCAATTGCAAGCTACTCTTTATGCTATTATTGATGGTATTTTGTATAGGAGAGACTTTAATGGTGTATTTCTAAGATGTGTTGGACCTGATCAAGTTGATAGACTGTTAGAAGAATTCCACAATGGACCTTCAGGAGGTCACTTTGCAGTTAGAACAACTGCCTTGAAGATTATGCAGGCTGGTTATTACTGACCTGATTTGTTTAAAGACTCTTTTGCTTGGGTGAGAAGATGTGAGAAGTGTTCCCTATTTGCAAGTAAGCAAAGACTTGGTTCCTTACCCTTACATCTTGTTAAAGTTGAATAGCCATTTGCAAAGTGGGGATTGGATTTCATAGGACCAATAAATCCACCTTCAAGTGCAGGCCTCAAGTGGATTTTGACTACCATAGATTATTTTACAAAATGGTCTGAGGTTGTTTCTTTAAAAGAGGCAAATGAATCTGTTGTCCTAAGTTTTTATCAGGACCTAGTGTCAAGATTCGGTACACCAGATTCAATCATCTCTGATAATGGTCTAGCGTTTTTAGGATTAAGAATTTTAGATTAGTCTATTAGAAACAATATCTATTTGAATACGTCATCTAACTATTACCCATAGGGTAATGGGTAGGCTGAATCTACCAACAAAAATCTGATAAGAATCATCAAGAAGACTATTTAGGACAATCAGAAAACTTGGCATGAAATGTTAAAGTTAGCTCTATGGGCTAATAGAATTACACCTACGAGGGCTACTGGTTGTTCCCCATATATGCTTACTTATGGAAAAGAAGCTCAGTTACCTATTTCAATTGAATTGCCTACATTGGCCTTTATCAAATAACTTGAGCTACTAGCGGAACAATCTCTTGTGATCAGATTTGCTCAGCTCATGGAGCTGGAAGAGAAGAGGAAAGAGGCCTTAAGAAAGCTTGATATGCATCAAACCCAAATGAAGAATGCATTTGATAAGAGAGCAAGACCAAGGAATTTTATTGTTGAAGATTTGGTGTTCAAGTGGAATGAACTAAGAAGCAAGCTAGGTAAGCATTCTAAATTTGATGCCATTTGGGATGGGCCTTATGTTATCATAGAGTGCAAAGAAAACAATGCATTTCAACTATCCAAGTTAAGTGGAGAGGTGTTGTCTATCCCAATTAATGGGATCCACCTCAAGCATTGCCTCTGAGGATAGGAGTTTTCTTTTGTATTTTTGCAGTTAATCAAGACCTAGTGTCAAGATTCGGTACACCAAATTCAATCATCTCTGATAATGGTCTAGCCTTTTTAGGATTAAGAATTTCAAATTGGTTTGTCAAAAATAATATCTATTTGAATACTTTATCTAACTATTACCCATAGGGTAATGGGCAGGCTGAATCTACCAACCAAAATCTGATAAGAATCATCAAGAAGACTATTCAGAACAATCAAAAAACTTGGCATGAAATGCTAAAGTTAGCTATATGGGCTGATAGAATTACACCTAAGAGGGCTACTGGTTGTTCCCCATATATTCTTACTTATGGAAAAGAAGATCAGTTACTTATTTCAATTGAATTGCCTACATTGGCCTTTATCAAATAACTTGAGCTGCTAGAGGAGCAGCCTCTTGTGATCAGATTTTCTCAGCTCATGGAGCTGGAAGAGATAAGGAAAGAGGCCTTAAGAAAGCTTGATATGCATCAAACCCAAATGAAGAATGCATTTGATAAGAGAGCAAGACCAAGGAATTTTATTGTTGAAGATTTGGTGTTCAAGTGGAATGAACTAAGAAGTAAGCCAGATAAGCATTCTAAATTTGATGCCATTTGGGATGGGCCTTATGTTATCACAGAGTGCAAAGAAAACAATGCATTTTAGCTATCCAAGTTGAGTGGAGAGGTGTTATCTATCCCAATTAATGGGATCCACCTCAAGCATTGCCTCTGAGGATAGGAGTTTCCTTTTGTATTTTTGTAGTTAATCAAGACCTAGTGTCAAGATTCGGTACACCAGATTCAATCATCTCTGATAATGGTCTAGCCTTTTTTAGGATTAAGAATTTCATATTGGTCTGTCAAAAATAATATCTATTTGAATACTTCATCTAACTATTACCCATAGGGTAATGGACATGCTGAATCTACCAACAAAAATCTGATAAGAATCATCAAGAAGACTATTCAGGACAATCAGAAAACTTGGCATGAAATGTTAAAGTTAGCTCTATGGGCTGACAGAATTACACCTAAGAGGGCTACTGGTTGTTCCCCATATATGCTTACTTATGGAAAAGAAGCTCAGTTACCTATTTCAATTGAATTGCCTACATTGGCCTTTATCAAATAACTTGAGCTGCTAGAGGAGCAACCTCTTGTGATCAGATTTGCTCAGCTCATGGAGCTGGAAGAGATAAGGAAAGAGGCCTTAAGAAAGCTTGATATGCATCAAACCCAATGAAGAATGCATTTGATAAGAGAGCAAGACCAAGGAATTTTATTGTTGAAGATTTGGTGTTCAAGTGGAATGAACTAAGAAGCAGGCCAGGTAAGCATTCTAAATTTGATGCCATTTGGGATGGGCCTTAAGTTATCACAGAGTGCAAAGAAAACAATGCATTTCAGCTATCCAAGTTGAGTGGAGAGGTGCTATCTATCCCAGTTAATGGGATCCACCTCAAGCATTGGCTCTGAGGATAGGAGTTTTTTTTTGTATATAGTAGAGTATTTTTTCAGTAATAAGTGCTCATGCACATTTGTTTCAACATTTTGTTTTGGCCATCAGGGCCTGTTAGTTTGCTTTCAGTAGAGTTGTTTCCAGTTTGCTGTTGTTGTTTGAACTTTTGGAGAGCTGAAGTATAGTGTTTTCTAAGTTTTTGAGAATGATAGATTATGACTCTATGCCCAATGGATGTCAAGGCAACTGGTCAGATGCTTAGTAGGCAAGCATATAGCAGAAGTCACCAGAAATGTTACCATTTTTTGACCCCAGCTCAAAAATTGGCTGAATAGATTTATTATTTATCATTTTGAATGAGGTTTGATTTATTTATGTTATGTGCTAGTTGCATAATTGTTATGACAAGTGCAGTTCACTTGTTCAGATGCAGAAAGGAAAGTTTCAATCATTCATTGCATTGCAAAGAAGTAAAAGAAATAAGTATTCATTCACCACAGTGATTGTTCATTTACAATTCTGAATACATAAGAGAACAAACATTGCATTGAAGGAAACTAAGACATATCAGATGTCCCACACAAGCCATGGGTTATAGTTGAACTCATGCAAATGCAAGTAAAACACTATGCATCTAATAAAGAAGAGGGAACGACATAGCCATCACTACCTTGTTTTGGTTGATCTTCGTAGAAAGCTCCAGTCCTGCTCCCGACATCGGCATGTACCTGAAAAAATTGCGGGAAGGTCCTGTTAGAAGCTCCAGTTATGAAAATCCTTCATCAATCAAGAGAGACATAATACTTCAATTGTAATGCATTGATCAAATGAGAACATCCATATGCAGAAGGGACTAAAGAGAAGCAAACATATGAGCATCATTGTTTTATTCTAATCTATTTGTTTCATGTGCAGGTATAGGACAAATCATGAAGCTGTTTGAAGAAATTCAGCATGTGGTATCAAATGGGCTCCCACAAGGGTTGAGCCCAGCATGTTGTTGCCCCTTGATCTCAGAAAGGATGAATAGAAGAAGAGGATTATTGATAACATTCACATGACAAGATGAAAGAGTAACAAGACAATCATATGCATCAGTCCCATTTCAAGACATGACCATGATTTCTCTTCAAAGTATGAAATGCAACCAAGAACATGACCTGAACAGGTGGAGGACAAAATTCAATGCATATAACAGCCTATACACTACTCCAACTATTGTGAAATGACATTCTCAAGCATGATAAAAATTAGGAGTACATAATACACTTGTAATCATCAGACTAATAAAGGAGTAAGTGTTCACAGGTATTGACTATCTAAAGATTGCTTTCTCATTAATGATCAGTAGTCCATTTGAAGTGTTCATTATAAACCAATAAGTAAATTGCAAAGACAAGTGAGTACCAAACTTCATACTTTCTCATTTAAGTGGAGTGATAGAATCAGATTCAGAATTCAATGACATAAGCTGCCTCTTAAACGATGAAATATATCCAATTATGCCTCACTTTTTGCTACTAATAAGTTGAATATCAGAACAAGTGTTATCACATGTTGCATTCATTGCATATCTATAAAGGAAGCATGATAAGTATTGCAAATCTGTAGCAGAAAATACAAGACAGCCAATCCAGATGGCTCATTTTTTATCTTTGACAAAATCCAAAAGGATCAAAAAGAACATTTCATTACATGTGTGTAATAGAGTATCAATATCATGTGATAAGGAGTAGTTAAACTAGTATGATCATCTTTATGCTACACGATATCATGTTGTGATAAATTGAAATGAATAAGTGTATGGTTGCATCTATGGCTAAGTGAGTTCAAATGAAGTTTTCATGTAAGAAGTGATCTACCAAAACTAGACAGCAGATATAGTGGATATGATTCATATCCTACATGACATCTCATATAAGCATTTGATATGATAGAGTACAGAATGAACATCAAAGATTCACGTGTTACAGTTTATACAGAACAAAAATGAAAGTATTTGCTGCTATAGGAAGAAGAGAAGTTCTAAGTTAAGACCGACAGTATACACCTCATGTGTACAATCCACTGAATGGACAAGTAAAGTTACAGGAATGAAGACATGCATGCTACTACAGTGGAGGAGTTCAAAGTGAAAAGTGACAGTATTATTCCATATGCAAAGTTCAATAAAAGAGTAAGTAGAGCTACAGAGAGAGAATGTTGTACTATCATCACTTCTCTCAAAATATGACAATGACTATGACTAAATAGTGATTATAAGTGACAACATGAGAAAGAAAAAGGTGATATCATATGCCAATGTATGCTACAGAAGGAAGCATTTTTGTGTTCAAAAGACAGAAACCCTTATCTAGTTTGGAGAATCTGAGTGTATACAATGAAATAAAAATGTAGAGATACATTCAGAGTGAGGCATATAATGTGATTTGCATTCTTTTCTCAAATACCCATAACGACTTTCAGAACCATGTATTTTTTGCAATATAGAGAAAGAGAAATGATATTGTAAATTGTCCAAACAAGGCCATGAGGAATGACTATTTATACATAACAACAAAATGAAACCCTTATCGGGTTTAGAGAAAAGCAGTCTTCTTTCTTTCTTTTCATAGTCGAGCAAGATCAAATGAAGCATTGAAGACATGGTCGCGCAGAGGAAAGAATGAGGTTCTTTGCAAGGTAAATGAAACCCTCACTGACAATACAAGAAACTTCACATTTTTTACATTGAAAGATAAGGAGGAAGCTATAGAATGTATTACAAGGAGCGGTCGTGCCATAAGAGAAGGCATTTCACATACCCAAAAGAAAGAATGAAACCTTCTTTACAGTCTCAGATATGTAGAGATATAAAGAAACCACAGTGCAAGCAATGACAAAGAGGAGAAGTAGACTCACCATTTGATAATGCAGCTGAGAAAAGGATAATGGTCATGGCCAGTTGAACAAAGCCCTTGACATTTTGCCATTTTTTTAAGAGTTCAACACAAAAACCAAACAAATGTTCATCAAAAAGAGAAGACTGAAGAAGTAGCTAATGGCCGCGGTCATATTATGAGAGATAAGCCATCAAAATATAGTAAATACCATTTGAAAAGCTTAGTTTGAAGCTTACCAGGAGCGGTTGTCATTTTTTCCAAAGAAAGTGCAGAGTTTTTGACTACAGAAGACCATAGAATGGAGCAAGAGAACACAGAGGAGCATGAAACCCCAAGTCGGTGGCCACAATTGTAGAGCCAACTCAACACCAACAACAAAATGGAACAACCAAGATTTTAGGGTTTCTCACTTGCTTTTGTTTCAACATCCCTTCCATATTTTGACCATGTAAACATTTTTATCATTTTTATCCAAATGAGATCAGGGTCAACACCTTGTGTTGATAAGTGTCTAGTAATCATAAGCAGAGGTGGCTGATAGCACCTGGAATATGGCTCGATGTATTAAGTCAAAGGTAGACATGATCATGAAATATGCCTTTAGAATCTACTGAGGTCTTAATCATCATAGGTGGTTGACTCACATTGGAGTCAAGATATTATTTGATAATGCATGTGGTCGAGTGTCTTTGACCTCCCACATATGCATTTTATTATTCCTTCACATATTTCAATATATGTATAGAGATCAAAACAAGAACCTTGTGTGTGAAGAAATATGCAGAATGAAGTTATGGTCAAAGGGGGTCAATGTGACATGGTGGCACTATAGAGATAGGAAGTTGGCATTTTTTCAAGCCATATGGATAATGGTGAGGTGGCAGAATATCGACACATTGGAGTCCATGGTGTCAAGCCTTTTAATGCTTTTATTATTTTTGCAAACATGTATAATAGTTCATATTTTTTATGATTTTTATAGAAAATCATTTGTGATATCTTGTAAATATCTTGGTGAAATTATAAAAAAGATATCATTTTATTTTGGCGAAAAAAAATCATATCGATAGGATATTAATTAAAATTGCCATATCATTGTAAAGTTAACTTTAAAGCAATGAAGTTATGAATTGCTTTTAAAGTTTAACTATTTTTAGGCAATTTATAGGCTAATAAAATAGATCAAATATTCCATTTTGATTTGTTTTATTTAGAGCCATATAGGACGAATCTTAGAGCTTTCATGAGTAGAGAAAAGCAATTTTATGGTGGGACCACATGAGGGGGCAGTTTTGTAGCTTTACTTCACATATTGGTGGCAGATTCAGTGCTTTATTTTTTGCTTTCATGAGTAGCTCAAAAATTGACTTAGGGTCTATTTTTAGGATCTTTTTCATCTTTCTTCAGAGGAGATCATTGGGAGACATTTATAGGAGAAAAACTTAGTTTTTTCTCAGTCAGTTAGCATCAGTTTCTTCTCTCTTGCAGGGTTGTATACAGCAGTTGGCTCACACATTTTATTTTTCATGCATTGTATTCCTTTCAGTTCTAATAGAAAATCATCTTGTTTCACATACATTTTTGCAGTCTTGATCTGATGTTACATTGTGACTATTTCAGTCCTTTATTTTATATCAATACTGTTAAAATTTAGTTTCTTCCTGGTTGCAGTTTGTGTTTGACACCAAACCTTGTTGCAAATTACTTAAGGAATAACTATCAGTAGAATTGTGAGGATTTATGTTAGAGGATCTACCTGTGAATGATAGAACTTCATCTAGTTTAGATTTCAAAGTTAGTTTATATTCCAATTACATCCTTCTATCCCTTTTCCCATCAAGTCAGTAGTTTAGAAGTTACAAGAGAACCAACTCACTCTAGAGATTCATTCTCATGAAAGGAGACCCACATCCGAGAATGATTCCATGTTTCAACAAGTAGTTAAGTTTTTGCAAAGCTTAACAAGGGTGCATACTTGAATTGACAACACCTATAACATAAAAAGAATAAAAAAAAATTATATAATTTTTTTTGTATTGAACAAAGTTAAATAGTATAATAGAGTGTAGCCACAATGAGCTACAAAGGATTACAATATCAAAGCTATAAAAAAAACCAAAAAAAATAAGCATTAAACCATACAAATCAACATCTTGAAAGTTTGCAAGGCTAGCTTTGAATACAGGTTCCATGAAACCAATAAGACCAGCTAGAGATTACAATATCAAAGGTAAAAAATAGCCAATTGTTATGGAGTAAAAAGTACCCACGGGTCTTTTTACCTCCTTGTTTAGCTCCTAGGTCCCTGTGTTTACATTATACATTCTAAATATTGTTGGCCTCATTTTCAACTTGCCAATTTTTAAACGTCTTGAGTCAAAATCCCTACATTGAACCACTCCTAGTCACAAGTGCTTTGATTATCCTGAAATGTCAAGTCATTCACTAGTTTCAAGAAGGATTTCCATCATTTCCGCTGAAACCCCGGAAGCAGTTGCATAGGGTAGTTGATTTACAGAAATAATTAAATTGTGTTTTCTATAAAGTCTGGAGTAGAATCACTTGGTAAGGGATCTTGTGGTACTGTTACGAGCAATGTGACGAAATTTTGTAAGAAAATATCGATCCTGTCAAAATTTATGCCTATATCTTTATTTGTCAGGCATACGGAAGCGACTTGTATTGGTGATTTGGCCAAGTCCACAAACTCCTCTTAAAATTTCAATGATTCATGATCAAAAGTAATGCCTAGAGGCAAAACATGGTTTTCAAATCATATCATCTTTCAATGAGGTTTTGAAGACTTCTTAGAACACTGGCAATATCACACTTATGGAAGAAGGTTTCACGATTGCTCATAATGAAATCACTTCATCAGATGTGGATAATTTTGGAACTATTTCAAAAGAAGAATAAGTTATGACATACTATTATTTTATCCCGAATAAACTTTGATTTGAAACCTATCTTAAAGAGCTGAAAACTTGCAAATGTCACCCTAAGTGCTGAAAATACCTTTAAAAGGGGCTAGGGGTTTAAAACATTAATTAGCTCTTTATAAAAGTCTTTGAAGTCACTCAAACTGCTAACTAAGCATTACTATTTCTTCATCAGATAATATAATTACTTTCAAAACGTGGCAAATCTCTAATGAACAAAAAAATATATATTATGGTAGCACTTTTATAAGTTTCAAAATCAGTTTGGAGACCCGAAAAGCATTATGTGGGATATTTTGATGGTTTAGAAACTATTCAAATTTTGGAGAGAGGTTGTGAAGTAGTTCTAAAAATCTGATCACTTAAAGGAAAGTAGTTTTCATAACTACTTAAGGAACCAAGACGTTCACAAAATGGATTTGATAAAAGACCTTAGAAACTTTCAGACAAATGCAATTGGTGGGTGTTATTGCAGACTCCATGACTGTTGTCGGCACCTCCTCCCAGCCTGAGTTAAAACGTAACTTCTGAAGTGAAATCGTAAGTGAAACTTTGCAGATATTACAATTGTAAGTGCTCTCATAAGCATGTATGCCTAACAAAGGTGCATGAGTAGTTTGAAAGGTTTCTTTAATGGGATGCAGTCTCAAGAAATACACTATGTACAAGATCATTTTTCGTGAAGAAGCCACAGAAAAGTTCAAGTTAAAACTCTCCTAGAGCTATTATCCTCCTAGCACATACCATGCGTAAAATTTGGAAACATAAATAGAAGGATCTGTTAAAAAGGTTTTAAAAATCTTTGAGCAAATGCAATTCGCTAGTGTATAGTTAAAGTTCCACAATTAAGAGCATCCTCCCAATCCACGCCCAAATGGAAGATTTCGAACAGGATATTGGCATCATCAAAGCATAGTGAAACAAAGAGTCTTGTTAGCTATTATAGTTGAAAATGCTCTGACAAACTTCTATGTAAAATGTGAAGCACAGCGATGGCATGTGGCCAAGAAATTTAGCATCATAGGTTACAAAGATTGCATGATATGTTCAAGATGGATTTGTTCAAAAGGTTTTAAATTCCTCTATTGGATGTGAATGCAAAATGTGGGCGCATAGATAATTAACATGTACTGTTCAATAAAATGCCTCAAAGCCTCGTGAGCTGCAAGGATTAGAAGGAACACATAAAATAGATTTGAGGAAAAAGCTTTAGAATTTTTTAGGAAAATGTGATTTACAAAGAATGGCACCCACCAAAACACAATAAAAGGAAATTTTTGTCAGATTTCATAGTAAATTTGGAGGTATAGACAAGGCGTATGAACTTTGACAAACCACCTCAGACAAAACTGGTCTCATGGTACACATTGATTTCAAGATATGCATAACAAATCCTTAACCCTGAAGGAAATATTTGAAGAAATCTTAGTAATAATGATAAACGTTGATGCAATTCCTTTTTGTTATGCCTTTTATTGAAGAGAATATCTCAAAATCAGATTGGTGGTGCAAGGAAATAGTTATTTAGGCATTTGCTTCAATTTTGGAAGGTCCATCTACTGAGAAAAGTTAACCCCTTTTTGCCACTCTCGCACTCCGCTTCATGATTAATACAATGCATTATAGATTTAATATTTTCTTTATGTCAAAAAATTTTATAGGTTTCAAAACCTATGTAAATTGTCGAAAGGTTGTAAGGTTTACTTAAAATGTTGACAAAGCTTTGTTACTAGTGGCTACTTCTTATATCGAAGATGGTTTAAAAACTACTATCGGCCAACGTAGAAGGTTTCCAAACCAGTTTCAACCACCGACAAAGGAGAAGTCCATTTGTAACATCAGTAATAAGAATGACTTCATAAGTGTTATCAAAAGTTCTTCATATAGTGATGAAAAGGAGATCAAAGGAAATGGTTATAACTACCCCAAAATCATGACGAAAAGTTACAAATACCTCAAAGAAATGTGGTCTCGTGGGAGGCAATGAATTGCAGCATACACACATAATAGGTTTGTTGAAAACGTCGCAGAACCTTCTAAACCAATGCGAATTCTAGAACAGGGTATCGACATCCATGAAAACATAATCAAAAATAGATTTTTGTTAGAAATAATAGTTGTAAATAAGGTAGAATGGAGGAAGTACGTGGATTGTTTGATATAATGCCTTAAAGTAATGTGGTTTCATTAAGTGATGATTGCAAGATGTGCACAAAATGGGTGCATTGAAAAAGGCTTCATAAACCTTCAAGCAAATGTGATTGTAGTTGAAACAGCCCTAGCAAACTTATATACAGCCTATAGAAGCATAGACGCAACACATGAATAGTTTGGCAGGGTACCTTAAAGAAATGTCATCTCATGGCATGCAAAAATTGTAGGATATGAACAAATTAGATTTGGTGAAATACTTACGAATCTTTCAAGCAAATGCAATTGATAGGTGTTAAAGTCTCAACCTTTGCCAGCAATACCTACAGCGCGCACTGAAATGGGAGCTTTTGAATAGGGTTTGGATGTCCATTAAAGCATAATGTGAAAGATTGTTGTTAGAATTTGTAGTTAGAAGTGCTTTGGAAAACATGTATGAAATATCTAAAAATAAGGAAAGGAATTCTTGTTAGGTATTGTAATTGCAGGTACCCTACTCGATGCATGTCTAAAATGTGGAGCCAAAGACAAAACCGTGAAATGTTTTACAGGATGCCTTAGAAATGAGTGTTGCTGCAAGAAATACAATGATTGCAAGACATGAACTAAAAAGACTGGATGAAAAGGTTTAGAAGCTTTCAAGAAGATGCAATCAACAGCAATAAAGCCATGTCCTACAACATTTACCAGCATTCTCAATGTCTGTGCCAAAATAGGAGATTCACGGCAAGGTCTGCAATGGCTCTTTTTGGAAGATTTGGTGGTGGAATTTACACCAAGACTATTGATGTTGGTGCCGACCTCGTGGGCGAGATTGAGTAAAACTTTCCTAAAGATGACCCACAGAATCTAGCAGTTATAGCTGATAATGTTGGTGACAATGTTGGAGACATTGCTAGTATGGGCTTAGATTTGTTTAGGTCCTATGTTGAATCCCCTTGTGCTGCTCATGCTATGCCATCCATTTCATCATTTGGCACCACTCATGATTTCACTTCAATATGCCATCCCTCGCTTATCAACTCAATGGGTATCATGATTTTGCTTAATCACAACATTGTTTGCAATTGATCTCTTTGAGATCAAGGCAGTTAAGGAAATTCAACTTTCTCTAAAGAAGCAACTTATCATCTCTACTATACTAATGATAATTTGCATTGCTATTGTAATCTTTGTTGCTTTACCATCAACCTTCACGATCTTCAACTTTGGTGCTACCAAGAAAATAAAAAAAGGGACATCTCTTCTTCTATGTTTCAGTTGGATTATGGGCTCGACTTGTGATTGGTTATGTTACTGAGTACCATACTAGTAATGCTTACATCTCTGTTCATGAAGTGGCCCAATCCTGTAAAATTGGAGATGCAACAAATGTCATATTCAGTCATGCTTTGGGATATAAGTTGGTCATTATTCCCATTTTGCTACTTCAGTTTGTGGGCTTAAGCTTGGCTGCCATGTATGAATTACAATAGCTGCTCTTGGGATACTCGGTACTATAGCAACTGGACTGGCTATAGATGCTTATGGTCCTATTAGTGACAATGCTGGTGGTATTGTTGAGATGGCTAGCATGAATCATAAGACCCAATAGAGGATTGATGCCCTTCATGCAGCAAGAAACACCATAGCTGCAATTGGCCAGGGGTTTTGCCATTGGTTCTATTGCATTTGTGTCTCTTGCACTGTTTGGAGCATTTGTAAGCCAAGCGGCAATTACATGAGTGGATCTCCTTACCCCAAAAGTATTAAATTGGTTTAAATGTTGGGGCAATGCTGCCTTATTAGTTTTCTGCCATGACAATGGAAAGTGTGGGTAGTGCTGCATTGGAAATGCTTGAAAGAAATATGGTCTTGATAAATGGTGCAGTTGATTTGTTGAAAGGCATTAGAAATTTTCAAGTGAATATAATCGACCTATGCTCATAATGGGAGTGTTGAATAGATTTTTGTTGTAAACGTTGTCTCATGTAATACAATGAACTATACAAATTGCATTTATGTAAAAGGTTTTAGAATGTTTTAAAGAAAATGTTGTTACCAGTGTGTAAAAGTGGATTCCACGGCCATTTCCAATATCCAACATCATCCTAGCTTACATCAAAATCAGGGTTTTGTGACATTGATATCGACATCCATCAAAGCAACATAGAATGGTATTTTTGTCATATATCATAGTTGCACCTCCTCTGGTATACATGCATGCAAAATGCGAAGAGCATAGGAGATGTATATTATACAGAATTTGATGGAAATGGTGCATAGGCATAGAATCAGTGCCAATTTATGTTGAAATCCAAAAATGGTTGGAGAGTTGGAGAGTTGGAATAAAAGAAAAATAATAGGGCTATTATCAATCAAGATGGACAAGGAGGATATTAGGCCCAAAGTTGTGCTAGATGAAAATGCTTCCCGATAGCAATGAGGTTGGTGATATGAATTTCTATGGTGGTTATTTGAACTTCAACGAGCATTGATGATGACTATCATGTGAATGAGTGGCAGTTGGTAGGTTGAGATTTGATTCAAAGTCCCACCAAAGCATGAGTATGAGAAACTTTGAAATGATGAATCCCCATTTGACAACTTGTGATCCAAATATGAAAGGCATAGTCTCAAATGCTGATACACATCTACGAGAGGCCATGGAAGAATTAGGAATATCACAAAACAAAGATTGCCTTACATTTTAATTGGTAAAAATACCCAATTCAAAAAGTTATCAAATTTACAAATATGGTAGTGGAGTACATGATTTGGTGATTTACCCATGCAACAAACTTGATCATCGACACCAATCTAATCAAACACAAATGGAGTAGGTGAAGTAAGAAGAACATGCATTGTCTCCTTCAACTGGCCTTATGTACGTAATGATGCAAGGTTGATATGAGTAATGAATGGCGATGGCATTTTGGGGACTGTATCAAAGCAGGAAAATGTTTATCTATTCTCTTCAGAGGAGTCATCAGCATCTAACGAAATGTGACTACCGAAATGGAGCAAATGGAGGAAAAGGGTAACTTAGAGAAATTTTACAACTCAAAAGCTCCAAGTTTAATGTTACCTTTTGAAAAAGTGACTTATGTCACTTATTGTACTTAAAGTTAGCCTTTTGAAATTTAACTTTGTAAAAGGTAAATCCTAACTTATCTTCAAAAAGGTAGTTATTCTAAGCATTGGCTTAGGTAGTTATCCTAAGAGAATTAGCTAGGTAGTTATTCTAAGTAGTTACAAATGTGGTTAAGGTAGTTACCTTAAGTGGTTACTAGCCTCACCTATATATACTTCTTTTTAATTCAATGTGAGGGGGACTTTTTAGAAGAGACGTTTTGCAAGGGAAAAGCTTGGAGAACTACTCAGAGATTGTATCAAGACTTTTTGGCTTGACACTATGTATAGAAGAGTTTTTGGAACTGTATAATTTCAAGGAGATAATGAAGAATGCTTTTGGTTCGTATGTTCTAAATGTATTCATGTGTTATCATTGTTGATTTCTCGTATGTTAAATTAGTAATCCTTCTATATGATTGTGCAAACCATTGGTATTTTATGTGATTGATGTAATGAATAACGATCATAACTTGGTATCTTGATTTGAATGTGTTGAAGTGGCATATCTTTTCGTATGTTAAGGCTTATCATCTCTCTTTCATTATCATTGCACATCAAAACATATTTTGTGTTAAAATACCTTTGTAATCTGTCATATCCATTATGAGATCTCAACTAATATTCGTATGTCTATTATTGGGATTTCTATTAGTTATTTTCCTCTAGTTTTGCTTTTTCTCCTTTATGTACTTTCAGGTTAAAAGTACACAAAAACTACAAATACCCCCATCATGCGAAGGAGCTGCCACTCTCAAACGCAGAGGAAAGCTGATAATTCAATAACAACTTCTCCAACTGTTGGGACTATTTAGTCACCACTCTAAGGGCAACGGGTCATTTACATAGGTTATTTCGCGGTGACAAATCTTTTTACCAACAAATATTCATCCCAATGCAAAATTGTCAAAAACCGATGTAAATTAGGAACAAGGGGCCCATGTTTTACCTTATTCTAGACCTAAAAGGGGCTCAAAAACTTGGGTGCCACTGCCCAAGTCTTCCCTAATTGGTCAAGGTAGATTCAAATGTGTGTCAGCTTAGGACTTTTAAAAAGGTTTCTCTTTGTCGGCTCTTTTGGTTTAATTTCATGAATGTTAGCGAGAAAGCATATATATAAGTGTGTTTGTGAATTCATTATGAACCTAGATAGAGATAGCCAACTTGAAGCATTGGAGTAAAGAGCATTCAAAGCATTCATTGTGATTCTAGAGCAGATTTGTATTGTCATTGTGTGTGTTGTTGTAAGTTTGAAGTTATCATCTATCTCTCCTTATGAGTTGAAGATCATTTGTCCTCCTAAGGGTTCCATCACATAGGTGATATCATTTTTGTTCATCACCATTTGATTCATCATACTGCTATTGTGTTTAACCTCTTCCCTACAAGGGCATGCTCTCTTTATCTACCAACGGTGTTGGGAATCTTGAATGCTATCCCAGGATTTGACAGAGGCAAGTCCGTAAACACCATAACCCCCAAACTCCTTTTCTTCTTCTTCTTGTATGCAGGTTACAGGTGCGAGATCTAAGAAATATGAAGATACAGGAAGAGTGAGCAAGGATTAGGATTTCAAGATATGACAATAGTTCATGAATATTCCTCTGTGCAAGACTTGGATGCCACTGCCCTAGTCTTTTTGCCTCAGCTGGCTTAGATCTGGCATCAAGGCAGTCCCTGCAACATTTCTCCAGTTTACAGTTCCTGAAGATTTAACCTTTCAGGACTTGGGCACCCTCGAATTAGTCCTCCAACATCTCTACTTCTAGGACACAGGTTCTATCATCTTCCTGATCCTCACTGTGCAATTGGTTTCTGGAGATTTGTTGCACATCTTCTGTTATAATCAAATCATCATAGAACTAAGCTGTAGTGCATTATTGACCTAGGGTTTGATAAAAGGACTTGATTAAATCTAATATTTCTATAGCACTCTTGAGTACAAGATTTGTAGCTGAGTCCTCCTCCATTTGATAGTGATTTGTCTCAATTTTGTCCTTGAATGTTATTGTGAAAGAGAGTTTGATCTAGTGTGCATACTAGTTGTTATCATTCTCCTTTTCCACACTTAACATTTTGGTGAACCTGTAGCTTTGAGCATTTACATCTTGCTGATTGTTCAAATCAGATCTTGCATTAATTCATTGCATATTTATCAACATTCATTTGAAAATCTTGCATGATCTTGGAAAAAGTGCATATTTAGGCCTTTAAAAAGCTTACATTTTGGTAAAATTTTGCATTAGGGTTTCAAGATTGCCATGTTGTTACTAATCTTGTTGCATTATTGGATTGATTAAATGATTTGAATTTTCTATACCTTATCATCTTTGCTTTTGTAAAGCTTATCTTGCATATATGTGCATTGAAAAAAGTGGAAAAATTAACATTTTAGGCTTGCAAAAGGCATAGTTTTGCATTGTTTCATTGCATATGTTATAGATCATCGTAGAAAGATTTAAATCTCCAATTTTTGCATTAGATTTTATTCATAGTACAATAGATAATCATTTCATGGTGTTTCATCTTGAATTTGAAGTTCTCATTTGCTAGGGTTTTGTTGAAAAAGTTGCATTTTTGAAAACCTAGTCAAATTCAAAATCTAGGGTTTGTAGTCAAAATCTTGTGGGTCAATGAAGGATCATGGGGATCCAAACTAGGCCCCTAAGTGGCAATGAATATTTAGAAAAATAGAGTTAGGCAACTTGACATAAAAGTTTGAATAGGTTATTAACATAATTTGAAAAATATGTAAGAACAGAATTTGTAGCAAATTTAATGTAGTTTTTAGGCTACTAGTCCTTTTTTGGAAAAAGTAAATCTATTTTCTGAAAATTTAAAATTTCAATGCAGTAGTACTAGATTTTTAGGAAAAAGATAAAAAGCAAGTGTATGTTTGACCAACCTAAGTACAAGAAAAAATAATATTTTTTTCTAAAACTTTCAATATAAGTAGAGGACACATGCCTGGATGTGCCACATTTTTTTTGTAATTTTTTTGCAAGTAACTAATTAGTTCTAATTTTTTTATTAGAACATTTCAAAATAATTAAAGTTTGTGTTTGTCTGACCACCATGACTTGGTCAAAAATTTATGAAATTCATTTTTTCTATCCTATAGTATGCAAAGCATAGAATGTGATGCATCTTTTAGATTCCAAAAATGTGAAATAGTTTGAAAATTATAGAAGTTTTTCAATCATCTTATCAATCAGGACTTTAGTCGTAATGTATGTAGAAAATCAACAATAATTATCTATTAAATTCAAAATAAGGTATATCTTTTTTTTGTTACCTCAGAGGTGTCTCCAGCTCAGCGATCGTAACCCTATTTCTGAGTCAGTCTAGGCGAGCCAAAACTATTCCTCTAGGCCGCATGAAAACACGCAGGGGACCCACCCTAGGTACGGTTGGATAAAACGAATTGGGTACTAGACAAGGTTTGAACCTGCGTCGATCGTCTGTGTCTTTCAATGGCTCAACCAACTAGTCTACACCCCAGGGTCCAAAATAAGGAATATCTTATATTGGTGGAAAGCTGACAATTTTTTCAATAAACCCTTTTCGTTTCATCAAATTCAGATAAAAAAATCGTCAGCCACAAGGGTGAAATTTTGGTCATCACATCGCCACTTTTTGGACCCCCATGATCCTGCACAAACCCTTGTTTCAAATTTTGTTTCCGTCATAAAAAATTCAAATCTAATCTTGCACTGCTAAATTATTTCATAAATTTCATTTGAATTTAAAAATAAGACTTACATCAAAAAATTTGGTCTAGAAGCTAGCATTTAAGATCTAGGGTTTGATAGTAAAGCCCTAGCTAGTCTTGCATTTTAGTGCATCCTTTATCAAAGAAAAGGAATTTCATTATGGATGTTTCTTGTTATTCATCTTTGGAATCTTTGTTTGCATACATCATAGATTTTTGAAATTTTCACAAAATTAACTAATATGCATCCTCATGTTTTAGATCACATAGCATCCATGTACGATATTGACGTATCTATGTGTTCTATATATGAAATCCTTTGTTATATATCTGATTTTGATAGCTTCACAACTCTCATGAGTATATATCCTTCGAAATTAGAAGATCTAACTAAATTCATCTCCATGAATACTCATGAGAAAGATGATCATGGTGTTTCTTCTTTTTCTTCTACTACAAGTCATAATAATTCCATGCCTATTCCCATGGATTTACTCTCTAATACATGTGATGGTGACCTAGCTTTGTCTATTTCACCCTATGATTTGGCTCCCTCTCCCAAAGTTGTTCCCACTTATGAGAACATTTTGGCGCAAGAGGATGAAATTATTGGCACATCCTTGAACATCACCATACCTTCCCTTCATTCTAATACTCTCCCCTCAAAGGATGAAAAATTAGTGAATGAAGAACCTCCTCTCATGAAGGATCATCCATGGATAAATAATGGGCATTCATCTAACAATATTAAATCTTCTATTCCTACCATAGTGCATGAAACTTCTATGGATCATCCTATTGATCTACCTCCTTTAGTTGAATGTTCAAGTACCTTGGATATCACTAAGGAAGTGAATACCCTTGATCTTCCCCCTTTAGTTGAATATTCAAGTAGCTTGGATA